>OX421882.1:67712398-69121398 GCA_949128085.1 Cetonia aurata | reverse complement strand
GGGGACTGCGTTTTACGCCGCCTTCTGGCTGTCTTGTGGTACTAAAATTATGGCGCCAAGTTTGAATACCGATATAATTTGAATTGGTACTTTAAATTTGTATTTAGAATTTTATAAATGAAAAAACTGACATTGTTTTAAATCTCTTTATTAATATTACAAAAATACAATAAATGAAATATACGGCATCTAAAAATTGTATTATTTCTGCTGATCCCTCTGCTACTTAATATGATACCTACATAATAAGAGAAAGGAAAAAAAAGCAATTCGTGCTAAAAGAATTTTATAACTTACTATTATAAATAATAATATAATAATAAAATCCCAACTTCAACATTTGCTCTTTCTACTAAGTTTTAACGGATTGCTTTTCTAATTTACTGGGTGTAAAATTAGATAGGTATAGGAAAAAATACCACGAGGAAAATGAGTGCATTTCAATACTTATTAACATTACAAAGGTTTCTAAAAAAATATTTTAATGATACTTATGCAACGAAAAGTGAATATTAATACTGGTGTGTATCGAAATCAATGACTTATTGTTTATTGAAGTTTAGTTATTTATTCAAACCCGTAAAATACATCAGCATGCTTATACAAAAAAGGATATGATTCATAGTTCATGGACATGTTTAGACTAAATTGACCTTGACGACATTGTATTAAATAATTATACATGCATAGCATACACAATTGCACGAAACACACACTACCCGCATTTACGAAAATAAATAGGGTGTGTTAGTTTGCATTGCATGCACTATTTATATCAATAGAACAACAAATTTTAACCGAATTAACAATTTTACAGTCTCTTCGCATTTTGTGGTTGCTACACACATGAAAAACAGCAAATCATAGTTGCGTGAACTTACACCTTCTTCAGACCAAATGCAATGTGTTACATTCTGTTCTTGCTTAATACAAGTTAATGTATACAGCACCAACTTTTAATTTTTCTTAAACCGAATATGTTCCGTAGAGTAGACAAATACACCTAATAATTACAGCATTCGACAAGGGGTTATGCTGACAAGTCCTCCGATATGGAGGAATCAACATCCACTTGAAAATAGCACAAACATGACAATATGCGTCCTTTCATTGATCACTTATTCTGTTAGGTTAAGTTCTTTGTAATGTCACATATCGCACTTGATCATAATGATGATGAATCACATTTATTGACCTCTGGCACCAACCTTTCCAGTCAGTCAGTATGTTTTTTTTTTGTTTCTTGGAATTATATTTATTTCTGTCAAGTTTATTTACATATATGTGTATGTTGTTGCAGGTGTTTTGTATGTTTTTATATTTCTATATATCTTTGGAATTATAAAAATGTATTAAGTATTGATTTATTTATATTACATCGGTACTGTAATTTATAGTATACTTATATAAGATAAGATATTTCACGAGTGAAGGAGGAAACATAAAAAATTAAATCTAATTAACTAGTGTCAAAAGAAGCTGCTATTATCCGAAAGCATGCAGGAATATGTAGCAACTGCACGAGAATCCGGTCTTATATATAATCCTCTTCCGAAAGTTATATCTATATGTAAATAAGTTCAAGATTTTTTCATTCACTGCTTTTTTTTTGTATTGTATTTATTGTTATACTTGTCTTTTATCTAATCTAATCTAATTCCATTGCGGTTCTTATCGATCGAATAATCAAAAAGATATTGTATTTGCCAGTTAAATTTTAAGAAATACCAAAACAGCATGGCGACTAGTGATATAATATCAGAAATTTTAGCACAGGTTAAGTGCCCAGTTTGTTACGAATACATGTCAACCCCAATATATCTATGCAAGGAAGGTCATAGTATTTGCCAGAATTGTAGAGCAAATATGCGAAAATGTCCAACGTGTCTGGCAGACGTCACTGCAAAGAGAAACTACACCGTAGAGGGAATAAGCAACCTTCTGGTGCATTCGTGCCCTTACATCCAAAACGGCTGTCCGGCGAAGATAAAATGGACCTATTTAGACGAGCACAAAAGGGTCTGTGATTATAATACTATACGTAAATGCCCATTCTGCGATGCGTCGCCAGATTTTTCGATATCACTAGGAACTGTGAACTCTCTGATAGGGCACCTGGTTCTGGCGCACGGAAACAAATTACTGGAAGGTAATACGAAAACTTACATAACCAATTTGAATTTTTCCAATTCATGGAAGGTAGTGCATTACCTCTATCATCAAGACAACATCTTCTATCTCCGCAATTCTTTCGAAAACGGTAAATTTAAATGTGCCGTTCAGTGCGTCGGCTCAAATAATAAAGCGAAAGAGTACACCTATACAGTTTGCCTTTCGTCCAAATTGGACAGTAGCAATATTCAAATTACCCACTTTTGCATCGGTGATCTTCAAAACACTTTGAGTAATTCAAGTCAGTACATTACTATACCCACAGAAGTTATAAAGGGTTATAAAGATCCAGTGTTTTCAATAAAATTACACGATAGTAAAGTGATTACATTAGACTAGTATTTATTACGAGTAGGAATCATGCAAGCGAAAAGTTTTGACTTGAATAGACATAGAATCTTTGTATTATTTTCAGTGTTTCTCTGTTTAAATTTGAGCCAAGATTTTTGGCGTCCATAGAAAAAAGAGGCAAAAAAAATGTTAATGTAACATCTAAGTTATTATCAAGGAATGTTATACTTGGTCAGAGGTTAACAATTTTTTTTTAGCTGGACGGCAAAAATAATTGACAAAGTTTCCCTCATAAACTTTACTTATTTTTTTTTGCCCAAATAACGAATCAAATTTGTGCAATTTGTGCTTTATTCAAATAGTATATTAAAGAAAATTCAGCAAAACAATAGTTTTGTTGAATTAAAACTTTGAATTTTAGTGATAAAAGATTTACTCACAACAATATTATTTCATTTTCTCCATAAGAAAATTGTGTACCAAACAATGTTTTGTTTTGAACTCAGAATGCATTTTTCTGTGTGTGTTTATTACTTCTGCGTTCTTTTGTTGTAATTGTAGTAGTAGTGTGTTGTAACTTCTAATAACAAATCTGATTGTCTATTTTGTTAAAGGTGATCAATAACACGAAATTTTGGACATAATACACAAAGAAAAATCCATATTGTAGTATTTACACTTCACTGTTTTGATGGAAATTGTAGTAAGAATTCCTTCGCTCCTATAAAAGCAATAAAATTGTTGAAAAATATTATGTGACAATCTTCTACAAGATATAGTGAAATATTTTACAATATTTTACAAATAGTGAATGTAATAAATTGCTGATAATGTAGTGAAGAAAGTTATAACAACAGGTGTAACAAATTTACTATGTGTTGTGTTTATTGGGTTAGGTGCTAGCAACAGTCACCTTAGTTTGATTATTAGACATAACTGGAAACCGCATTAATAATGAGATGAAATGAAATGAATGCTGTATAGTTTTATATCTATATAGTAGGAATATCATAATACTCATAATTAATTTAGCTGTATAAATATGTGATGTTACAGGTTTTGTTGTAAAGATGTAGCTTGTTTCATAATCTTTGAAATTCTTACTCAATGTAAATTGTGATCGGTAAATGTAATATCTATATGATGCTTACACGTGGTTAATATCGTATAAGATGTACCGTGATTGACAATCGCCCAGAGACGAGAATTACGAGGCGCTTCCCCATACCGGTACTCTGCAGTATGGGTTAAAGTTAAAAACGTTGATGGAAAAAAAATTGTAGACCCTGTGGCACCTCTTTTAATGTTTTAGGGGGTAGGTATATTTTGGTGTTATTACGCATCACTCAATTTTATTTATCTATATTTTATTCTTAAATACAATTTTGTGGTTTTGGGTATACTTATTTATAATGTTCCATAATGAAAATGTTACTATGCTATGACTGTTACCCAGTAATCCCCAATTGCGTTCACGAATGCCGACTGTGTTATTGTAACTTGTAAGTTCCGACACTTACGGACACAAACACAAGTAAAGTACTGTTGACTCATAAAAAACATACATATTTCGTTAGGCGCATGCTCAAATTAGTGGGTATGCAAATTATAAAATGTAAACTAACAATGCTCTTTGTTGCATTACAACAAGGGCGTTGTGTAAGTGCATCACTAATTTTTTTAATAATTTTGCTAAACTGACAAGGGTATTGTGCATATAGACAAAATTCCACATAACAAACGTAGTTTATGGTATTGTTTGTTAAATCAACCATTGTTGTATGTTACTTCAATATAAAAATGTTGACTTAACAACGAATTTTTATTTACTGTGTATAAAATAATCTTAAAACTTTAGGGGTGCTTGCTTATTATTGTAACTTTTTATGGAGGCTAAATAAAATTGTTATTTTCAATAAATGAAAATGTGTTACCGACAGTTGTTTTATTTGTTGCGGTTTGAAAGCTGCTCATATCTCAAAATCTATTAAAGATAGGTATAGGGCAGGGGTTCCCAAAGTCGGGGTCGCGACCTCAAATGTGGTCGCAGGCTGGTTTTTAGGGTCACGGCCTGTTTCCGTGATTTTTTGGAAAAGAAAATCATTATCTTAGCTGTTAAAAAAAGCTGCTAACTGAAAAAAAAAAACGAACGAAGCTGCTATTCGAAATACGAATTAGCAGCTAACACTGTTAAAAGGGGTTGATGACTGAATACGGAATTAAATTAATGCGAATATTCAATCGTTTTTCAATTTACCTAACCATTTCTGAGCCCTAGGTAACTAATTCTAATAGGATATTGCTTCAAAAGAGTCACACAAAAATTGTCAGAAAGGTAAATAAATAGAAAAAAAATACTAAATAAGAACACGAAAACAAACAAAAACTAAATAAAAGACGAAACCAAATTCAAAAAGCATTTAATAGAAAAAATTTTGAATCCCTGACAAATTAAGAAAAATAAGTCCACCCGAAATACTACATTTAACGTGCGCGTTTCCGCTGCTAATTAACAGTTTGGGTGTTCAGTTCAACAGCCTTGTAGCAGGCGCTTTTTTCTAAGAGGAAGGTAAGGGGTAAGCGGTAAGGGTAAGTGAAGAGGCGGCGTAATAAAAAGAGAGTGAGCCTCCCACCCGCCTCCTGGCGCTCCCTACCCTGTTCATTCGCCCCCACTCCCAAGAACCGACTCGTGATTTCTTTGCCCAATTCTAGTGTGCTGTCACACAGTCATCGATTCACTGACTTCAGTGTGTGTGTTATCTAGTATTGCAGTTTGTTAAAGTGCGAATAATATTTATTATTGCGTGTAGGTCGAGTTACGAGCTGAGCATTAAGAGATATTACACAGGTGAGATTATTATTAAAACTATTCATTGCGCAAGACGCGTGCAACAGTTTAGGACAATTTTGACTATTTTTTCAATGGTATTATTTCGTGTTTATTGCAGGCCGGTGCTACATTTATTGAATATGCCTCCTAAGCGTCAGTTAGAATATAAAGACGAGTTTTTGACTCTTGGATTTACTTCTATCAGAGATCGGAATGGGATTGTCCACCCACAATGCCTGCAGTGCTTGCAAGTATTAGCTTCAGAATCAATGAAGCAAAATAAACTGAAGCGTCACTTGGAAAGTGTTCATCCTAAATTTGTCGATAAAAGTGTGAACTTCTGGAAGGAGAAAGAAATACTTGTGAAGAGGGCGAGGATTGATGCACCATCCGGCCCAACTGTAAGCTCAGAAAAAGCAACGTTCGCATCTTTTGAAGTGTCGTGGTTAATTGCCAGGAATAAAAAACCCCATACGATTGGCGAAGATTTAGTTAAGCCAGCAGCTATTTCAATGGTAAAGACGATGTGCGGGGACGCAATGGCAAAAAAACTCGCCGAAATTCCACTTTCTGACAAGACTGTTAAACGGCGAATCGACCTGATGTCAGACGACATTTTAGCTCAGCTCATTTCGGAAATCAAAGTTGCCAAAAACTTTGCTTTGCAAGTTGACGAG
Source organism: Cetonia aurata (assembly GCA_949128085.1). Classification (NCBI taxonomy): domain Eukaryota; kingdom Metazoa; phylum Arthropoda; class Insecta; order Coleoptera; family Scarabaeidae; genus Cetonia; species Cetonia aurata. The sequence continues at coordinate 69,115,428 of OX421882.1, read as the reverse complement.
ACTACAGATATCGCAAGTGACCCTCAACTTATGGTTTTTGTCCGATACAAAAGAGCAGATGATTTTGTTGAAGAGTTTCTATTTTGTTTACCGTTAGAAACAACAACAACAGGGGAAGACATTTTTAACAAACTAGAGGAGTTTATGAAAAAGCATGATCTCGATTGGATGAACTGCTCGGCTGTCAGCACAGATGGCGCTCCAGCGATGCAAGGAATTCGTACAGGGCTGCTTGGAAGAATTACAAGAGAAAATCCAGAAATCATTACTGTGCATTGCTTTTTGCACAGGGAGAATTTAGCTTCTCAACGTCTGCAGCCAGAACTGAGTTCCGTCCTCAACGATGCTGTACAAATAGTAAATTTCATCAAATCAAGATCGTTAAATTCGCGCATTTTTCGCAAATTGTGCGAAGAAATGGGATCGGTGCATGAAAACCTGCTGTTTCACTCTGAAGTTCGCTGGCTGTCTCGAGGGAAAATTTTAAAGCGCGTTGTTGAATTGAAAAGTGAAATCGAATCATTTTTGCAAGAAAGGAAACACGTTTTGGCCGAAAAATTTAGGGATAATATCTGGTTGGCACGCTTGAGTTACTTATGCGACATATTTGGTCACTTAAACGACCTAAACACAGAAATGCAGGGCGCAAACAAAACAATAGTTGACACCGGGGAGTCGATTTCTGCCTTCAAAAGAAAACTGGACCTTTGGAACAATAAATTGCAGCGACAGCAAATAGCTTCGTTCCCCGATTTAAGCCTTTTACTGGAGAATTCAGAAGATATCTCTTTGACGGATGTTCAGGATGTCATTGCAGCGCATTTAACTAATCTTCGTCAAGAAATGGAGCGATATATGCCTGCAAAAGTTGATCTCAATAAACACAGTTGGGTTCGAAATCCATTTACTGTAGATGTCAACAAAATTGGAGAAGAAATACCCGGATTTCAAGAAGAGTTGTGTGATTTGCAAGCAAAGCAAGTGCAAAAAGAACAATTTGAAAAGTTGCCACTTTCACAATTTTGGGCGCGGTTAACAGACCATCCCATTTTAGTGAAAGAAGCAGAAAAGACTCTTTTGCCGTTTCCGACAACGTATCTATGCGAGCAAGGCTTCTCAATTTTAGTCGTGGTCAAAACCAAAGCTCGCAACCGATTGGATCCGCAGCATGATTTGCGATGTGCCTTAACTAAAAACTTTCGCCCGAGAATCGCTGAATTGGTGGATAAGATGGCGCAACACCATGGTAGCAAACCGAAAGCGGTAGACAACTAATTTTTAAATCTTTCAAATTTCAATTTTTGTATTACTTTTGCTGTACTTTTTTATACTTAGATTTATGAATAAACGACTTAAATTTGAATTGCTGCATTTTCTTATCTCTTTTATAGACTACTTTGTACATTGTGGGGAAAAATATTTTTAGGGTCGCGAAGGCTTTTGCAATTTTAAATTAGGGTCATGATCAAAAAAGTTTGGGAACCCCTGGTATAGGGAATGTCGATATAAAGTGATAGGGGCTGATATTTATTTTCTAATTTCGATATCATATACAGGCTGGTCTATTTAAGAAAAAATACTTGGAAAAAGCAATCGAAACTATGTCACCTTGTCTCTTAGTTTTGAACAGCCTGTGTTAATCCCTATGGATTACGAATTATTTTATCACGTACAAACTGTGGTTTACTTTTTTAATACGATTCATTTCAATGAAAATAACTACAGTACAACGTGTATAAGAATGTGCTTGTTGACATATTTATTCTGACTCCTACAGCACGCATGGGCAATTCCACGCGCGAACAAACCAAATTTTTTTATTCTGCACTTACAATGCTACAATAATAACTATAAAAATATAATTTATTGACCGAGAAGGGTTACTTAGGCTACAGTAGCCTCCCTTGAACAAAACGTCACGAGCCGCAACTGGTGGCTCATGGTCTATTGTTGGAATCGCGCATCCGCCAATTTATTTTGCGTAAGCTGTAATAGTGTGTTGTATAAAAGGGAGGATTACACGCTGTTGCTTCATACAGAACAATTCTCTCTTGACCTCCTGAACTGTCAGCTTCAAAATTATCGTTATTTACTAGCTACCTTCTGAAGTGAATTTTGAGACAGTGCTCTCGTCATATTTAACACTTATTGGTACTTTTATTTCCTTCTCTACCGCGTTTGACCTTTTTACCTTTAACCTAAACGGAATAAGATACTATTTAAGATATAAAGCATAGTTGAATACTGCTTTAACCTTTAATTAAATTAATTAGATTATAAAATACATCCATAACTTAATCTTTGTACAACATTCTTAATTACTGCTACAATAGAATTGCCTAGTTTCTTTGCAACACGTGGGTCGACAAAGAAGTTCTAAATTAGCGCGTTTTAGACGTTGGGATTTGTTCACGCTTTTCTATAAGCGAATGAGTAAAAAAAAATGAGAGAAATCTATTTACTTACAATGAATGAGCAACCTACAAAACACCAAACACGTCTATGTTACAAAGTCGACTTTACAAACGCTGGTTTCGAAATGCTACTCATGTCATTGAATTTATTATTTATAAATGCGTGAATGTATAATTTATATTTACTTCTTAATCGTTCTAGCGACATAATTGTCGTAACATTTTGCAATAATGTGTAATAATAAATAATTGTATGATAATAGGGCAGAATAATTTAATGGGAAATTAGCTGATGCGTGTTTAGATATATGAAACTTGAATCCGCAAGGAATGAACTTATATTATACATATAAGGTATTTCTGAAACGTGACCAGCCTCCTAGACCCTACAAAAGTTTTTATTATTATAAAAAAACCAAATTTGGAAATTAAGTATGGCACAAAAATTCACAGTTGTTGCCATTACTGGATAGGTTTTTATCATCTCTAGTTCATACGATCAGATAACATTCGATCTACCAAATTGGACATTTTTTTAGGTGTTTCTTTTTTTATTTTATTTTTTATCTAGAGTACTATGCAATACTTAAAATGCTCAGTTTTTACTGTAAAAAATAAGAATAAATCGAATAAAGGGCATTGCATGTATTTTCAGAATTAAAAAAAAAATGTAGAGTTAAAATGCTTATAAAACGAATTGGTAGCAACAGCAGCTACAAGTAGACAGAGCTTGTGTTAGGTGTATGCAGGACGTATTTAGAAAGACCGGTCCCTAGACATCCACACGATTATTTTTTCGAACGAGAAAGTTGCGAAGGTTGTCTTGCCACTTTTATCAACCATATTTAGTCTGTGCAGAATAGCTCGGGAATTGATAATGCGCGGATGAAATAGCTGAAATATTTCAATTTTTGAAAGTGTCTGTTTAAACATACATACGTAATAAACTGTCGTAATATCTCTTAAAGGATATTACTTCTTTGTGTTACACATTTACAAGGTATACTTTGATATGAAATCCATCCATGTGGGCGAACCAACACAACTACTTAGAACTTTTAGATTAACTGAGCGCATTTGAATGTGTCTTGGCTGAAGTCATTGCACTCTCTCGCTATTTCAACAACAACAAAAAATATTTCTGTGATGTTTAATCGCATTTGTTTTGCGACTCTGGGCGAGGTACACTCGTGGCCACATAAATGTTTCCGACCTGAAACCGTAAATTCGTATGTTTTCAACCTTAACAGTGTAGCTGCCAGATGTTCGACCGCAAGCGTTTTTTTCCTATTAGAATTTATTAGTAGTAGATATGAAGCGAGTAAAATGAATAGGAAAATAAACGAAGTTGTGTGTGTAAGTTTATAAAACACCTCACAGTAAGAGAAAAACAAGGCAATTGGACCGGTTATTAATCTTTTACCAATGAGTTATAAATGTTATTTATTTATATTTTTACATGCATTTTATAGTGTGGATCAATACCATAGTATGTAGATTATCATCATTTTCGTATATTTTTTCTTGTTGTAATATTTTTTATATAGCATAGAATTGAAACTTGAAATAATTATTTTACAAAACATTTTGATATTTTATTCATGTTTTTTTTTATTTTCTGTAACAGTATTATAAGATTTGTAATAACGATTTTTCTTTTCTTATTATTATTTGTTGTATTTTTTTTTTGTCCCTGCCATATATAGAGGATATCACGCTATAAGGGCGTAAGAACATTTATATTTAGAACAATGTAAAATTAATTTAAATGCGATTTTTTTATAAAAGGTGTTTTTGATTTTAATTTTGTAAAACAAAAGCTTATATTACATTAAACATATACCGTAGTCAACAAAATTGAATTAGATGTAGGAAAGCGGAGTGTAGGAAAGACCGCGCTAAAGTTAAATTTTGTCGACTACGGTATACACATTTACCAAAAGGCTGCAGTATTGAATAACTATAAATGTAAATTAATTATTTATACAGGAAAGGAGAGGGAGCAGAAAATAATAAGAAAGGAGCTAAAAGTTTGTTATTACAAATTTTAAAATATATATAATAAAAACAATAATAAAATATATCTATCGGTGCGGTTCCTCTTTTCGATTGACGGACTTCGATATAAATACCGAGAGAGAATAAAAGCCGCCGCACAGAAAAACGTACTAAACGAATTCCTGCAGCTAACCCGCATCCAAAATATAAACACTCTTTTCTCTAACACCTTATCGTGATTTGTGGCATACTCTATTCACTAAACACCACTGGCACGTCGCGCTATCCAACCTCGACTAGGATAAACACATTCGTACACTGTAAAAAATCTGTAGAAAATGCGTGTAGGTTGGAAACATTTATCTGACCACGAGTGTACGTGCGAGTAATTTTCGTTGTAATTAGCTATAAAGCTGGCACTACTTTACTAATAGCAGCGTCGCCGGACGTAGATAATCGAATTGGTATATCGGCTATGTCCGTGATGTCGTAATTTGCGCGGTTTTTGTATGCGAATTTATACTCCTAGCCAGCAGTGTCAGTTACTGACCATGAGTATATTATGCAGAAACGTCACTGTAAACTGCAGTTTTTTGTACAAGTTATCCAGTTTGTCATAACGTCGTTTCTACCTCATATAATGATCGATAAAGACAGATACATATTAATTTATAATACGCATACAAATAGCTCGAAAACATATTACGAGGTCACGGACATAACCGATAAAACCTATTTGATTCTCTACGTCTGTCGTCCGACGGCGCCGGTATTAGTAAAATTAGTGTTATGCTCTAGTTATGTATCTGATTCCACATTTAATCTTCACCGTTAATTATTCATTAAAGTGAATTAATCTATTCACAAATCAAAACTCTTTCTTAACAAAATTCGACGTGCAGTAGTTCCTTAAGATTTTCAATAATTATAATACCAAACTGATTTTGTTATATTATCCTGATTTTACCGGAATTGAAAATGAAACATATATTTTCACATGTTTTGCTTCTGCTTGATGTTCTGAGACTGGCAACATACAGTTTTAGTTTTTTATTTATCAAACGTCTAAAAACGTAATGCCGGTGTTTTCTTCAATAAACAATTTTCATACAAAACAAAAAGTTAACATTTTGAAATCAAAACAAAAGATACTGATTTTATCAACAACACAAAAAACAAAGCAATTTGTAAAATATATTCTTATAGTTTTGTATCTATACAATGTATTAGATATAATAAAGTTCCTTTAAAAACCGACACGTTACATTATAATTACAGTTATTGTATTATTACTGGAAAGACCGAAAAAAACAAGAAAATATTAATTTTGGTCAAGATAAAGAATTCAAACGAAAAAGTCGTGAGGAAGTGAACGCAGACTTGCGGAAGTTTACTATAATGAATAACATTGATGGTCCTAGAACAGACCCTTGGAGGTAGACACTGCGTTCGCGGTAACGTTCCTCAGTTAACCACTTTGAGTATTTGAGTATTGAGGAGACAATATCCGCACACTGAGAGAAATAGATTGTACTCTTTAACATTAATATAGTATACTTTAATATATTTTATAGCTCCTATAGGGACGATCATATTTTATATTACCGGTGACAATATCTGTATAGTAAATTTCTGTGAATAGTTTTTATTAACTCGTATGGTAAAGTTGGTGTACTATATTTGTATTATTAATTTGAGCATACATGTTAGTAAATGTGAAAAAAATGTCTAGTAGCACTGACTATATTTGATAATAACTGTTAAATTTTTTATTGTACCCAGTATAATGCAATATTTTACTATGTACGATACATGATGCTCATACTTACCATATAGCCTTGTAGTACTTACAATATTATTTTCTACTATAATAATCTAACGTCTCTTAGCATTTAAAATAGTAGATAGTAAACAATAATATAATGGATCATATGCGGGCACTATACAGCGATACTTACCTGTAATTTAAAATATAGTACTATACAAGGTTTTACCCAGTTCATGTATAAGAAAAGTGGAATATTACACAATAAAAACTATAATATTGATTTTATATTTTTATTTGTCCTTAAAACCATTATTACAAAAATCCAACGTGTATTACTTTCATTACCATAACAATCACTAGTTTTAGGTTAATGTTCTATCAAAGCATAAAGTACCCACTACGAAGTATATGCATATAATATCTATTACTTACCTTTGAATATATTAATTAACTGTGGAAACCCCCACTCGATTAAAATGTTTTCCACGTTTGCATTCATTTCTGCTTACGATGCACAGAAATCAACGAACGACCAGACACAAACATGCACCGACACGAATGCGTACACCTGTATCACACGTACATAACACGTGTCAGTAATTGTGTCGCGGCAAAACAGCTTATTGGTCGATTTCTTCGGTAAAGATCGACAATGAATAGAGCAAGGGGTGGGAAGAGCGTTACAAACATTCATGTTAGAAATTGAATATGCATAGAATACCTGATAATATCGCAGTCAATCGCAGCGACTATCTATATAATCCACGTCATTATATAGGCTTTCAGCAATAGCGTATATTAATTGTTACATCCATAAGATGTAGATGATAACATCCAGATTTTCCCTCTTACTATAAGCATGATAAAATCTGGTTATTTTACTCTTAATACGCCACATATTGTCATTTTGACAATAATTATTTTAGTAATTAACATAAAGAGATTTACGATCTAATTTCTACAATCCATTTTTCTCAGTGCATGGTTCGACTAACCGTCTTGTCCACCGCAGCGGCGACTAGGACCTTTTGTAGAGCGGATGTTATCTTCAATGTTCACCCAATATTGATCAGGCTTTTGAGGTAGCTCAGAATCTTTTTGAATGAGGTCTTTTTCAGATCTTCTTGGGAAAGATCAACCTTCGCAAAGATGTCATATCTGATTCTCGTTGCGACGGTGCAGTGGTAGGAGATATGCTCAATTGTCTCTTCGTCCTCCAAACACAGCCGGCATTGAGTTTCTTCAGAGAGTCCGATTCTGTGTAGGTGCTTTCTGAATTTGTAGTCACCTGAAAAAAAAAAAAAACTATTATTTTACCATTTTTACAGTCAAATTCACGAAGTTTCGTGGTTCTGACATGATTAGATGAAAGTACTTTTTCACATGTATCAAACCAAGGACAATTATTGTTCCAATGTTGGAGCACTTTCTGATTTGCCTATACATTACATGTTGTTCAGTTACCGTAAGTATGCCAATGGTAGATTCTGATCCCTGGAAATGCTTCGCAGCACCTGTTTTCGCGAGGGTGTCTACTTTCTCATTGCCATGAATGAGTGAGTGCTTCTACAGCTCCAGATCAGCCTCAAGTCACGCCTCACTGAACATTTTTATTGATTTATGTCTGATGTTTTTATCCAAATTCTCTCTAGCACACATCTCAATGAAATAGATTTCAGTCTGAAAAACCGTTGTGTGTTGGCCAAGGTTGTAGTATTTTCTAACTCTTGGATTACGACAGAATATTCGTGCACCAACACCCTGCTCTGTCTTCGAACCGTCCGTAAACCAGCAGATGTCTCTCTGATGCAGCAGTGTTTTTTCGTTGCATCTCTGTTTGGAAAGGAGGCTGCGAAGTATGTATCGATCATTGGTCGAGTACACATCATGTCCGGTGGCATTCCCGGCAAATTGTCGGAAGTGACCGATTCTAGCAGTTTGTTAGCTACGCAGATCACTTAATCACTTAGAAAAACAAAAGCAGAAACTTTCTATTATTATCTGTTTATTTTAAATCCACCCCACAGATAAAAATCTAAAGAGCTTAGAATTTTTGACAGCATTTTTTCAATTTTGTTCCAGGGCATGAGCGATTACGAACGGATATGGAGGGCCTGTATTAAGCGCGGCGAGCTCTGGGAAGATCCGGATTTCCCCGCTACTCAAGCCTCTGTTTTTTATCATCAAACTCCGCCGTTTCAGTTCCAGTGGAAGCGACCGAAGGTAATTATCAATTCTTCATTTTATTAAGTGTTTAGGAGTTTTCGAAAACTGCAAATATTTATATTTAAATGGGACATTTCCGATTGCACCTGAAGTATCGCAACAGTCCATACTTCATACTTTATCGCAGCCCCTGTATACGAGGTGGGACAAAAGTATGGAAACATCCTCTTAACTTTTGAACGAATCTAGATATAGAGTTGAAATTTGGGGAAATCGTATAAGATTATGAAAGCTACGTTTTGCGCAGGATGGCATCCACGACCCATCTCCTTGGAGCGGGAGGGCGGGGGTGACTACAAAAAAGTCAAGCGAGGACCTATTTTGATGGTGTTTTGAAGGCGAAGAAAATTATGATCACTTGATCTATCATTCCATTTTCTTTTGCCGTTAAAAATTAAATAGTGTGATGGCAATTTAATTTTTAATTTAGTCATCCCCACCCTCCTACCTCAAGGAGATGAGGGGTGGATGCTATATCCTGCACAAAACTTTCATGATCTTATACGACTTCTCCCAATTTTAATTTTATATCTAATAGATTCAAGTTCAAAACTTATGGAGCTGTTTCCATTCTTTTGCTCCACCCCGTATGTTAAAATTTGTTTTTATATCCCATATATTCTTCAGTACTGAAATCTTTATGCACGATTCACCATAAAAATAAAATAACATAAAACCAGCCTATAAACCGGGTGTCCCAGCTCTTAGATAGCCTGCCCGTACTTTTTTTCATTTATAAATGCTTTTTGATAAAATTTGAAATGTATATACTATTTACATCAAATTTCCAATTATTCAACCTATATCATAATTTTTTTTATCACTTGCAGTTTTACCCTAAATAAGAAAAACTGAAAAATTTGAAATGGAACCCTCTGCAAACCCTAAGGGAAATGTATCTTTGCGCTTGGAAGCTTAAAGAAGCGTGGCTCGAATATCGATTTGAAATAGGAATTTTGTCATGTGGAGATGAGATAAGCAAATAATCATAAAATATATCAAAATTCCCTATGTAATACATTTATTCGAAAAAATAAATCGAATTTTTACATTACATAAATAATTTTAGAATCGCAAATCAAAATAATAACAAGTTGCACAATCTATGTATATGCAACCAACAGAGTGCAGTTGGTACAAATTGATCACAGTTGTTCTAATGAACTAATTATTAATCAAGGAATACCACAGGGTTCGATAGTAGGCCCACTTCTATTTGTTATTTACACTAACGATATCTCAAGCGCAATTGGCAATAGCACCTGCATAGTTTATGCTGATGATGTGACTCTTATCACCAGTCACTTAGATATACATGAAGCGCATACTAATTGCTCATTTGAAGTCAACGCAATAAATGATTGGTTATCAGCTAATGGTTTAATGGTTAATCATACCAAGTGCAAACTACTACATTTTTCTCCAACTCCATCCAATGACGATAAGAGTTTACCAATTAGGATAAGCGGCAAATCTATTGAACAACATCAAGCAACTAAGTTATTGGGACTGCATATAGACCATGTGTTTAATTGGAGTATTCATATTACTTCTATAGCTTCACAGATCGCCTCAAGTTGTTTTGCAATGAAGAGATTGCGGGCGTTAGCCAGGATTGGAATATGCCGGGCTTTTTATTTTGGTAGCTTCCTTAGTAAAGCGACCTATGGCATCATTTGCTGGGGTGGTACTATACACGCCGAAAGAATTTTTATACTGCAAAAACGTATTATCCGTAACATGTTATATATGGGATCTAGGGAGACCTGTAGAGACGCATTTAAGCAACAAAAGCTGCTAACAATTACATTTATATGCCCTTAAAATCTTTAAACGATGTTTCAAAACACCCTGTATAATAATTTATATATAATATATATAACACAAAAAAGGAAAAGTAGACCGTTGGCAGAATTAAACAATACCTAACAAAACTAAACTTTCTGGCAGTTGTAAGTCTTGTGTGTGTCACTGTCTTTCAATAATTATTCACAAGATTTTTATCAACATTTCCTTAATATCGTTCTTTCCTGGTCATATTTACTTGTTATTTGTTAAAACTGTTCTTTCGTTACATTAATTATGTACCAGTTACTTTTTTATTACACTTTTTATAAATTACTATGCCGTTCAGTGAAATGTACTCTAGAAATGAACAAGTTTGTATAAGAGACGCTAGAGTATATCTTTACAATATCTTTAGATTTTGAAGGTATATAGACATGCTTCTAATTTACGGTGAATTTCGAGGGAATCCTTTTACTGCCGTAGGCTATTGTTTAATTTTTACCAACAAAACTGATTTAACGCATATTCCTTCAGTTTTTTGGTTTTTCAACCTACACAGGAAAATCTTTTAATTGGAATAGCAAGTATTATATACATGATTTTCAATTTAAAATTGGTTTTGATTTTCGGTAAAACCGGAAGTGATAAAAAATTATAAAATACATAGATTAAATAATTGGAAATTTACAGTAAAAGATACATTCCGAATTTTATAAAAAAACTAAAAGAGCGAGAACTAGAGAGAATCTATGAGCAGGACATCGGTAGATAGCAGCTGTACTTGTCCATATTTTGAATCCTTTCTATCACCCAAGCCTATGCGTTTTCTCTTTTGCCTAAAAGTGAGACCTGCCTATTCCTGCTGCGCTGTTTGAAGTGTGTACATCAGGAGCTGCAGTAGGCGGTAATTTTATTGCCAAACTTTCACGTTGTAGACGCACACCCAAAGATCAATTCGCGAGTCGCGAGCGATTACGTTAACTTGAAGAGTGAAATGTTATTCTCGCTAAAGTTACAGTGGAATTGAAGGTATGTCCGTATGGATATTTATTTAAGCACATATCAGGCAATACTTCTTCTCTGACTCATCGAAATTTCTCCGTAAAAATTCACAGTTGCCCGACCATAAACTATTACAGCATGGCCTAATAATAATGACATCAGTTTGTTAGGAAGATATGAATGTAGTAGGTACACTCGAGAGCAGATAAATCGACACCGTTATAGAATTTCATAGCCCTAACTTATATATAAATAAGTTCCAACTACTAATAGATTAGGTATAGCAATTTTTACATAAATGGATGTAAAATTTAATTTTCTTTCGATTTTATATGGGTATCATTATGTGTATCTCCAACGGTTTTGGAGATATTCGCAATTTTTCAGTTTCTTACGATAGATACGTATTGCGAAGCGCCGCCGCCGCCGGCCACCTTCCCCTCGCATTTCACCAGGCTTGGGACTGGCAGCAATAACACTAGCATGCTTAGAAACTGGCCAACAGAACACAATAGGACCACTAGAAACAAATAAAATGGTCTAAAAGATACTTGAGATGTTTAAAGCGGCATCTTTAAAGTCAACGCAAGCTTGAAAAACAAACTAGGTATCTAACCGTTATTAGTGTTCCAAGTGTCAGAACTGACATTCAGAGTACTATTTGGTAACATAATAATTAAAGATGTCGCTTACTCGAGAAGAATTAGTAGATATGGTTTTCGTTCTTGGTGAATGTTACAGAAACGCTTTGTTAGCGTCAAGAGTTTACGCACAGTATTACCCATGTAGAAAGCATCCAGATAGGAGGGCATTTCAGTCGCTACTGGGTAGATTTGTAAGTAGTGGATCCGCAGCACGTACAAAACGGAACCGCAATAACTCCGTACTTACGGATGAAAATTAGTTGCAAGCTACGATTTCTTCTCATGGGGTTTCATTAAAAATAAGCTTTATGAGACGCCACCAACAACCCCTGATGATATGCGCCATCGTATTTTAAGAGCGTTTCAAGAAGTCACACCAAAAATACTCAGAAATGCTCAAAAGTGTTTGCAAGAGCGATTTCGATTATGTAGTGCCCAAAAAGGGACAGCATTTAATATAATAGTGTTGTACAAATTCTCTGTACAATGACAACACTAGCGTTTAAAGTGTAGCCCGTTGCGAGCAAGACGCTCGAAGTGTACGTACGCCATACATTGGATAGAGTAATGTAGTTGTGCTGATTTATTGATATTCCAGTAATGTTATGTTTTCTTTTATCTTTGCTATGTTTGCTTGTTTCTAGTGGTCCTATTGTGGTCTGTTGGCCACTTTCTAAGCATGCCAGTATTATTGCTGCCAGTCCCAAGCCTAGTGAAAGGCGAGTGGAAGGTGGCCGGCGCTTCCCAAGACGTATCTATCGTGAGAAGCTGAAAAATTGCGAATATCTCCAAAACCATTGGAGATAGACAGAATGATACCCATATAAAATCGAAAGAAAATTAAATTTTACATTAATTTATGTAAAAATTGCTATACCGTTCGATTTAAAAAAAATCAAGTTATCCATGATTTTAGAGTTCGAAAATTACAGATCCCTATTTAATAACGCTGTAATTTAAAAGCAACAATTTTAAAATAAAAGACGTGTGCTGTTTCATGGTTAAGCGAAAACCGAAAACCGCATCTTTCTAACTTTCGTATTTCCTGAGGTATTTCCAAACACCGAAGACACTGCAAATGTCATTTTTTTCGAAAAACGTTATGTAATTCGGAAACGGTACAAGTTAGCCCCAATGTATCCCTAACGTATTGTTATTTAAATTTAACAAGGAATCCAAAAGTGCAATAATATACAGCGCGTTCCATTTAAAATAATAAAGTTAGTAGTTACTTCCGGTACAACCGGAAGTCTGCCATTTCTGAAACTAATTTTAACATGTGTAGAATGATTCGAGGCAACATTTATTTCAAACATTTTTTCAAAAAGACTGCTTTTGAATCTTATTCGCTTTAATTTGACACACCATTTTATACAAATGGAAATTTAAAAGCACCTTCTTGGAAAATCACCCACACAAACGCATCCAAACTTGTATATATGCGGCATGAGATGCAGTAACAGCGTTGTTATAAGAGAAACCTATGCGATAAAAATGCCTACAAATCGCCTCTTTTTAAGTAATTCGTAGGTAGACGTAAATTCATACATACACTGAGAAAAATGGATTGTAGAAATTAGATAGTAAATCTCTTTATGTTAATTAGTAACATAATTATTGTCAAAACGACAATATGTGGGGTATTAAGAGTAAAATAACCAGATGTTACCATGCTTATAGTAAGAGGTAAAATCTGGATGTTACCAGGTATTCGATGCATATTCAATTTCTAACATAAATGTTCGTAACGCTCTTCCCACCCCTTGCTCTATTCATTGTCGATCTTTACCGCAGAAATCGACCAATAAGCTGTATTGCCACTCACACGTGTTATGTACGTGTGATACAGGTGTACGTATTCGTGTCGGTGCATGTTTGTGTCTGCACAGAGAAAAATCCATGTTGTAATATTTACACTTCACTGTTTGACGGAAATTGTAGTAAGAATTCCTACTATTGTGCAAAATTTTAGAACAACGGCGTTGCATTTTCCTATATCACGGTTACAAAAAAAGCAATAAAATTGTTTAAAAATAGTTTAGCTACATAAATATGTGATACTACAGCTTTTGTCGTAAAGATGGCGCTACGCTTGTTTCATAATCTTTGAAATTCGTACTCGATGTAAATTGTGATCGGTAAATGTGGCTGCGTAATATCTATATGATGCTTATACATGGTTAACGTCGTGTAAAAAGTACTGTGGACAATCGCCCACAGACGAGAATTACGAGGCGCTTCAATACCGGTAGTACTCTACAGTACACGGGCCGGTCTGATTCCCGCAATCCTGCCCGATACGACGGCAATTCGCCCGGCTGTCACCGGCTAATCAAATTATATTAATTAATTATAATTAAAAATTATTAAACTATATTTATTATAGTTTTCATTGTTAACAGTTATTATCAAATATAGTCGGCGCTACTAGACATTTTTTTCACATTTACTAACATGTATGCTCAAATTAATAATACAAATATAGTACACTTTACCATACGAGTTAATAAAAAGTATTCACAGATATTTACTATACAGATATTGTCACCGGTAATATAAAATATGATTGTCCCTATAGGAGCTATAAAATATATTAAAGTATACTATATTTATGTTAAAGAGTACTATCTATTTCTCTCAGTGTATGTAATGGACAAGTTTTCTTCCTACATAATATATTGTGGCGAAATACATATCAGTAAGACAATTTCAAGAGTAAAAAAGGTTTAATATTTTTTCCTTTAAAAAAATAGTCTAATGACGTGCAACAGAATTTTCTTTTTTTCTTAATTTTGGTTTAAAATTCAAGCAGAAACCTAACCTACCTAGTATTTTTTAAAAGCTGAAAGCAAAAAAAAAAACGCGCAAAAATCTACCCAACGGCACTAAACACGACCGAACGGCAACTTCTAAATCTTAAATGGAAACCACCTTTTATTGCAGATTCGGATTCTGCGTACCAAAATACGAAAGTTTTGTCTGAAACATTTTTTCCGATTTCTTTCGATGCTCAAAATTTGCAAGAAATTCTTGTGAAGTCTGGAAACCGTCAAAATAGAAAAAACTAACTAAACCATGCGTTCAGGCTCTCAATGATACCTGAAGCGATTCCGAAGATATCCGATCACATCTGAAGTCATTCCGATGATGAAGAATGGTACCCGCAGTTGTTCCGAAGGTTCAACCGTAAGTTAAGTGGGTTCAAACGTGGTCGGCGCCATCTATCAATCGAAAAAAATGTTTCAGACGAAGCTTTAGTAGAATCCAAATCTCCAATAAAAAAAGTGCTGGTTTTTTCATTTCACATTGTTTAAGATCAGACGCAGTTCTTGGGTCATTAAATAATGGTTTTATTTAAAACCTGTTTCTTGTATATATATATAAAATATAAATTATTGTAAAAAATGACATTAAAATTGTAAACACTTGTTTGTTTGATTACATGACCAAGAATCAAGAACCGAGTCTGAACTTAAATAATTATACTGGTCAAGAAAAGAAGATTTTAAACATAAGTACAACATTCAACTTGAAACATTTCCCGGCTTGCAACGTTGGAAAGACGATGTCTATTCGGGTTTGAATGCCATCGTGCACGCTTTACCCACGTGCAATCAGTATTCAACCGTCATTCCGTCGTTCAAGCAAAGCGTGGTGAGGTATAATAATGGTTGGACACGTTAAGAATTCAGAAAGAAGCGGTTCGAATAGATGCACACGGAATCGCAAATGCACCACCGCGCGCGGTCGTCAATAAATATATGTTTGTCCTTGCTTGGTCACTGCTTCCCCAGCTGCAGTTCACTGCTTGTTCTGAGCACTTTCTTAATGGCCGTTTGCATACACTGAGAAAAATGGATTGTAGAAATTAGATAGTAAATCTCTTTATGTTAATTAGTAACATAATTATTGTCAAAACGACAATATGTGGGGTATTAAGAGTAAAATAACCAGATGTTACCATGCTTATAGTAAGAGGTAAAATCTGGATGTTACCAGGTATTCGATGCATATTCAATTTCTAACATAAATGTTCGTAACGCTCTTCCCACCCCTTGCTCTATTCATTGTCGATCTTTACCGAAGAAATCGACCAATAAGCTGTATTGCCACTCACACGTGTTATGTACGTGTGATACAGGTGTACGTATTCGTGTCGGTGCATGTTTGTGTCTGCACAGAGAAAAATCCATATTGTAATATTTACACTTCACTGTTTGACGGAAATTGTAGTAAGAATTCCTACTATTGTGCAAAATTTTAGAACAACGGCGTTGCATTTTCCTATATCACGGTTACAAAAAAAGCAATAAAATTGTTTAAAAATATTGTGTGACAATCTTCTACAAAATATAGTGAAATGTTTTACAATATTTTACAAGTGAATATAATAAATTGCATATAATGTAGTGAAGACAGTTATAATAACAGGTGTAGCAAATTTACTGTGTTGTGTTTATTTAGGTTAGGTTAGGTGCTTGCAACAGTCACCTTACTTTGATTATTGAAAACGGCATTAATAATGAGATGGAATGAAATGAATGCTGTATAGTTTTATATATATATAGTAGGAATATCATAATACTCATAATTGGTTTAGCTACATAAATATGTGATACTACAGCTTTTGTCGTAAAGATGGCGCTACGCTTGTTTCATAATCTTTGAAATTCGTACTCAATGTAAATTGTGATCGGTAAATGTGGCTGCGTAATATCTATATGATGCTTATACATGGTTAACGTCGTGTAAAAAGTACTGTGGACAATCGCCCACAGACGAGAATTGCGAGGCGCTTCAATACCGGTAGTACTCTACAGTACACGGGCCGGTCTGATTCCCGCAATCCTGCCCGATACGACGGCAATTCGCCCGGCTGTCACCGGCTAATCAAATTATATTAATTAATTATAATTAAAAATTATTAAACTATATTTATTATAGTTTTCATTGTTAACAGTTATCATCAAATATAGTCAGCGCTACTAGACATTTTTTTCACATTTACTAACATGTATGCTTAAATTAATAATACAAATATAGTACACTTTACCATACGAGTTAATAAAAAGTATTCACAGATATTTACTATACAGATATTGTCACCGGTAATATAAAATATGATTGTCCCTATAGGAGCTATAAAATATATTAAAGTATACTATATTTATGTTAAAGAGTACTATCTATTTCTCTCAGTGTAGTTTTGTATTAAAACTGTACTTAACCTAAGGGTTCCTTAATTATTAAGGTTGGTTTAATTGAAATGCATTGTGCCGTTGGAACTTCGGACAGGTTTAGTTATACCGCGATGATAATCGGCAACCTTTATAGGTACGCTTGCTCTAATGTGCGGTTGGTACCATGTATTTATTTTCACCGTGTATTTATTTCTACTCCCGTATTCGTCGCTTCGATTTGACCGTGTTCGCTATCTGGACTCAAACGACATCTCTGCCCAATTGCTGCGACGTATTTAAATCACGCGCGACCACAATGACGCCGGAAATTCGCTAATAAACATGTTATATCTCAAAATATTTTGTGAACCTTTAAGAACCCTTCAGATATTATCATGCATTATTGTTTTTTATTCCAGGATTTGTGCGCGCGGCCTGGGTTCGTTCAAGATGGACCCGCACAGTTCGATATCAGCTCTGGGAAAATGGGTAAGCACCCGACAATTTAATCAGTAATATATATAAGTCCGTAAATATAAATTTATTGTATATTATAAGTACCTATTTACGTAACGAACATTCATTTCTCGCACCACTTAATCCGCAATTATCTATTGCTGTAATGCTTAAACGTATGTCACTTCGCATCAGAAATAAATCTCTACCAGAAGAAATTAAAGGAATAATAAAAAAAAAATCCTAACGGTTGTAATAAACGCCTGCGTGCATTCAGTAAGTATAATACTTTATTTATATCTAGGGTACAATACACGTAAATCCGTCTGAACATAATAAAAACGTAGGTTATGAACAAGCTCTGGATATATGTACATAAAAGCATGACCTTGGTGTTTTACGGCGAGCCAGTGAAAGTGAAACGGGCTTTGTGTATGAAACGACCATAAATTAAAAATAATAATATAGGCGGCATATTTCGACGCAGGGCTGTATGACTTGCTTGGTATGTATAGAGCGAAAAATCGGAATCAATACGCGCATTCGAAACGCTTGTCACTTTTACGAGGTAGTATTCACAAGGGATTTGAGAATTCTTCTTGACACACTATATCGGTCCAGGCACACATCCTTGCGGTATCCCGTATTATTAACCTAAGAACTTGTAGTATGAAGGTTGGACTTGATTTGTACGGGCGCGAATTTGTGTAAAAGACACCTTTCTGTTTACCGTAAGCCGGGGTTACTTTGTGACTGCAGGGCAAGTTTCTGACACATTGACGTTTGACAATATTTTCTTACCGCATAAAACAGAATTCTGTTATATCGACCTAATATTGGACTTGGTGGTTAAGTGATAGTTTCTGAACGTACCTCTTGCACAATCTGTGATCTATGACACGATGCGTTCTGGCATTGTATTTCATGCGTTATAGATTAGTGTAACCGTAAAATCACACTGTGCTCAAACTTTGTATTGCAGCCAAACTATTAGTGATTCGAAGTCAAGTTAAGATATATTTATGGTTATTATTGTTATTTAGCATGCCTTTTTGTAAAAAAAAATTAAATAGGTTTACTGTTTGACCAAAAATGATTCTTTTTCTAAATTTCGTCACTTTGACTAGCTACTTTGTTACACATGACTCATGTCACAAAGTAACACCTTGAATATTAAGGAGGGATTTTCTGCAAGTTTTCTGAAGGAGAAGTATATTAATTAATAGTTGTTATTATTATAGATTAAA
Organism: Cetonia aurata; assembly: GCA_949128085.1. Lineage (NCBI taxonomy): Eukaryota > Metazoa > Arthropoda > Insecta > Coleoptera > Scarabaeidae > Cetonia > Cetonia aurata. The sequence continues at coordinate 69,096,705 of OX421882.1, read as the reverse complement.
AACAATGCCAAGATATACAAAAGAAAGCTTGGCTTGCGGTACTATAAAAATTATACGGAAGAAACACTTCGCAATGCCTTTGCTGATATAAAATCTAAAAAAATTTCTTTCCGTGAAGCTTCCGCGAAATATAAAATTCATAAGAACACACTGTAGTTAAAAATGAAAGGTCGACATGAGAAACAAGTTGGCAGACAAAAAGTATTCAGAGACACTGAAGAGCAAAAATTTGTAAACCATGTAATAGCTCCATATATGGTTTTCCCATAAGTTCATTCGATTTAAGGTGTAAAGTGGAATCATGACCATTGTGGGAGAAAGGTTGATTGTTTCCGGAATAACTTTCCAGGACCTGACTGTGCTAAATGATTTATGAAGCGACATGATATAATTCTTACTGAAGGAATCACCAAAAATATTTCCCACAGCAGGGCTGCCACAGACGAGAGTATTGTCAATACTTTTTTCGATAATTTAGAAAAGGAAATCGAAGGAGTACCCAGTTGCAAGATCTGGAACTGTGACGAAACGAACCTGGTAGATGATCCAGGTTCCAAAAAAATTTTGACAAAAAGGGGAACTAAATACCCTGAAACTATTATACTTCAAAGGCTTGTACGTTCGTAGTGTTCAGTGGTAATGCAGAGGGTCAACTAGCCCCTTATAAATCATAAATCCCAAAAACTGTGGTCAACATGGCCCGAGAATGGTCCGACAGCAGCAAGACATAACTGCATAAAATGGGTTGGTTCGACCATGATTCGTTTGAAGACTGGTTTGTCTCAATTATGTTCGTAACTTCGATAATGTGATGATAAAAAGAGAAGGCATTAAGTGTGATTTCTTTGAATTTATAAAGAAATTGGATGTTAGCTTCCCTATATATACAGGCGTTCCATCAAGTGATTCAATTAAGCATGCTAGTATTATAGCCCAAATTACTACAACTTCCATATGTACGGATGCTTCGAAAAATAACAATGGGTGTGGATGTGCTATTTATAATCCAAAAAACAACTTCAGCGGATCTTATAAACTGGTGGAAAATGTCCCTATATTCACAGCCGAGGCAGAAGCTATTAATCTGGCGTTGGACTACGTTAAAGACTCCAATATCAACAGTGTTTGTATTATGCCTGATTCAAAAAGTGTATTATTAGCATTTGTAAAGAAAAATCGTTACAAAACACATCCTGTACTCCTTAAGATTATTAAGAAAGTGCTTGATTTGAAGCAGAATGGCGTCCAAGTTTTACTGTATTGGATCAAGGGGCATGCTGGCATTAAACCCAATGAAATAATCGATTCATTGGCTAAAGAATCGATCATCAATGGTTCTCCGATTAATGTAGCGATATTCTCGAGGGATTTGTTAAAAAAGGCTAAAGAAGAGTTAATATACTGCCCGTGGCCATCTCGGTGGCAGCAATATTATGCCGGGAAACCAACGCAATATGCATTTATACATCCAACTATAAACTGCAAGGTATGGCATGAAAATCAAGATATTTTTACTCCACCATTACAAGAATGAAGTTTGGTCATGGTCAGTTTTCAGCACATCTCTTTAAACTAAAAATTGTAGATTCACCAAAATGTGGTTGCGGAAATGTGTACTGTGATTTAAACCATCTGATATTGGAATGTGAGAAGTTTGCGCAACATAGAAAAGTATTGTTGACATCTATAATAAATCTATATATAACTTAACCAACATTCAAATCTTAAGACAAAATAATATTGAAATATTTAAAGCAATAATGGAGTTTATTAGAAATTCTAAAATCGTAATTTAGTTCCATATTAGCTATCCGATGTGTGTTTTTCCTTTTATCCGTTGGCCTACTTATTGTTTTGTGATACTAAAGCCGTTTCGATGGGCCCCGAAACGTGAAACCTTGTCCTTTGTTTCACCCTTAGTTTTAGGGGGTTCTTAAACGGTTGATGATGGCATATGGGCTTGGTTCCCGGAACGCCTAATAAATAAAATAAAAAAAAAAGTAACCCCGGTTTAAGGTACATGTGTTTATTTGTGATTACGAAATAATTATGAAAGAATCTTTTGGTTGAATCCACGGTATTTTTTTTTTTATTATTTATATATTCTCATTTATTAGATATTCCAAAGATCTATTTTTAGATACATACATTCCGAATTTATAAATTTCGCATTCCCCGTTCTTCGAATATAAAATAAAAACAGCGGAAAGAATGTTTTCCTTCACGTATGTATGTATGTAAGTATCTTCAAGGATGTTTTGCGCGAGTATTTAAAGGAGGAAACAGATGCAAAAATATGCCAATAAACCAGACCCCGTTGATCAACGAAACAAGACCTTGAATACCTTGATTATATACCCGGTCAATTTAATATATTTAAGAAAAAAACAAACATGTATTCGCAGATGTATGTACCATGTTAATTGATTCCCACTAAAAATTCTGAGGTCGTTCGCGTGCATTGAGCAATAAAACTCTTGGGCAAGCCTTTGTCAGAACATCCCACGGTGTTTCCTATGTAATGGTAGTATAATGGGTAGTTGCATACCGAAAATGAGCGGTGTGTCATTTTAAAAATATGCGCTTGTGTAATAATACTTTTACAAACGAAATGTATAATTATATTGCAATACTACGGATTCCATATAGACAATTTTTAATCTGCATTAATAGAAAGGCAAATAACACCGAATTTTTTATTTTCTGAATATAACAATAGCTAATTTTGTTCAAAGTGAGTGACAAATAAAAGCCGTTAAGATCGTAGTGTTCTACACAGAGAAAAAAAGTTCTTGAATCAAACAAATATATATCTTTGATGTTATTTTTTTGAATGAACAAGTTTGTTTGTATCAAACAATATTTTTTTAAAGCAACAACTTTAATTTGTTTGATTTGACAATTACTTTTGTTTGATATATTGTTTAAGACTCAAATAAATATATTTTAGAATTCGGGTATAATTATCAGTATTTTCCCTGAAAGCAAAATAGAACGTATTACACCATCAAAGATATTTAACAATGATTTATTGTAAAAAATTTCATAATACATAGGTACATATACCTCCATTATTCTAAAAGGCGAACATGTAACTATGGGTACATTGCACCATACTAAAACATATTCACTATTTCTATTATAAATTTATTACCAATATATTTACATGAAAAATGTGTGATAGTGTAGTATCGGCCATGCCCATATATGGTGATATTACAAGGAATGCATTATGGGATTCGTTAGCGAATTGAAACCCTTCTATTAATTTCGGAACAGTTAACCGTTACTGGAGTGGTGTTCGTGTTAATTTGTAGAGTTATGAGTATTGATTTGTGAGTGTGAAAATAATTAATAGATAAGCATCCTAAAATTCATATTCATGAAAAAGAAAATTTCCCGTCACCGACTAGTTGTTTAACGTGTAATATGATATGCAATTTGTGGTAAATACAAATGTACTCTTTTCACTAACAATAATGTATAAATATGTTATTTTTTTCTTCAACATAATAAGTTATTAACCCATTAGTGCATATTGGCCGTTTAAACGGACATTGATTTTTATTATGATAATGGAGTGATTTGACCGTTAATTGTAGTTTTAGAACAAGTGATTTGCTTGTGCTTGGTAATAGAACAGTATTACTGAACATTTCGACTGTATTTTTCATTGAAATGGATCCAGGATTATATTCAACTAGAAATGACGGGTGAGTATGATTTTTTCTGGTTACTATGCCAACTTAAAATTTAAAAACAGAATAAATATATCATAACATCATTATTGTTTATATCTATAATACATATAACTCTGTAATAAGTTTAGGTTTATAATGTACATATTTGCTTATCGAGTATATCATATTCACAACAGTTATTATTTTTTTTTGCATTTATTATGCTTAATTGATTCCACTTTTATGTTACTTTGGATATTTAAGCTATATCAACTGTATAGAATTCTATTCATTAGAGCAATAATTGTTTATCGTAGGGAAGGAAGGGTCTATACTAAGCAGCGACCCTTTTAATTGTAAAATAGTACTGAATGGTGTTAATTAGAGTAAAAGCGCAGTTTGAAGGACAAAAATATTTTGTTAAACCAATACATATGGAGCTTTCAGTGAAAGATTTTAAATCAAAATAATAGTAAGAATGAGTATATTTGGTTCAAATAAAAAATGCATTTTAAACGAAAGATATGTATTTTTAAATTAAACATTCATTTCATTCTAGAAAATATATTTTCAAATGAAATTATTTAGATGATTAGATACAAACAAATATATGTTTGAAACAAATAAATGACATGGACAAAATTATTTTGTCCAATTAAACAAATATATCTTTTGCCGCCGTTTAAAATTATAATTTGGTTGACTCAATGCAAATTTGTTTGACTCAAGAGCACTTGAAATACACAGAGAAAACTCTGTGTATTTCAAGGGCGCAAAGTTAGGACCGCTAATAAATTGTTTTGTTTTTTTATTATTCAAATGAGGCAATTTGATCATACCACAAAGTAGATGGATAAACACAGGCTTATTCTCTATGTTGAGTTCGTATCAATACTGTATCTATAAACTGTGATTTACCAAACAATACAAACTGATTCACCGACTGGAAGTGATCTTTAACAATAATAGCAGCGAGATACGAAAATCTCGGATCCAAATTCGAATAAACTCATCTTTTGTGTCGCGTTCCACTTCCCGCAGTCGAGAAAACGGGTCCGGTTGGATCACGGCGTGTTGCGAACAACCATATGGACAATACACCTAACGTATGTACTGCATAAATCGGTTTTGTATGAGAATCTCTTAAATGATGATCGCCGAGACGACGGACGTTCGAAGCAAAATTGATTGGAATTCCTTCGAGGTCAACGTTCTAAAAATCGTCGGACTTATTAAACCCGCTATATAGCAAGCGTCAGTGCTACATTTTTGGCGAGGAGGTGTGTAGGTATACATAACCTAATGTTGCACGCAGTTCGTCGGTTGTTAAGGAATTCTCAACAGGCGGGGCACGTATTTAACAGGAAACACCCGTTCAATTTCCAACAGGATGCGCGCAGGATGTGATTGGGTTAACGATAGTTTTATTAGGTGCTGCTCGGTGTTTGTTTCTATATAAGTTATTGATTGACGTATAAAAGTGAGTAGTTCTTCATCCTCGTTTTAGAAAATAAAAAAATTTGTTATTTCTTTGCCGTTTGTTTCTTTTTTTTTTTTTCAAGAGATAAGCTCAGCCAAAACTGGACACAGGGAGAAAAATGTAGGAAATTTTACTACAATTGTCAGCATTTATACTACACATTGTAATACATATAGGGACAAGTACAATTTGTAGCAATATTTACCATCAATTTGTACCACTAAGTTTGTAGTACTAATTCTAACAATTTGTATGAAAAACAAGAATGAACAGTTAGTTTTCTTTCAACAACGTTGTAAGATAAAGTAGTATTTATTGTAGTAAAATTGTATACAATTTTGTGTGACTTTTATATTTACTGGTGAGCATAAATTATAACACCTGTTGTAGTAATATTTGTTCCACTCATTATTTTAAATTATTACAATTTTATAATAAATTTTACTTACCTTTATTGAAACATCCACAAAAGATATATAACTTAATACTACATTGCTGGTGTGGATAAGTTTCAACTTGTGTATTAATTGTGAATTTTATCTAATGTAGTATGTAAAATATCTACCTTGCAGTTTTAAAATGTTTGTTTCCTGTAGCACTTCTAATATTTTTATCATTAATTCTATAATTTATTGTTAAAGTTTTATTTCATTGTTAAAAGAATCAAAGTATGTAGTAAAGATACACCATGTTAACAAACTAGAAACATATATTCTTAAACTAAGCAAATGCACAAATAACATAAAGACTTTAACATAACACAAATATTTAAAACAAAACAGCAGTCTTCTGTAGTACTTCCTAATTTATTTATTATAATTTTACTGCACTACTACGCTACCGCATCGCGGGCGTACCCTCTCCGAAGCTGCAATCGACAATTGTATTCTACTTTCGGTAATTTTCTCACTTTCTTCCATTGATAATTGACTATTACTACTATTACATCACTAGGTAAGTGCCTGAAGACGGTTTATTAACTGAAACTATCACAGTAATATAGTAAGATTGTAATAAATAAATTGGGAAGTGTATATATTAAAACATCAAGAGAGCACTATTCTTCACAACCGCACCTAACACAGGTAAAACCAAAAGGGAGGACAATTGCAGTGAACTACACATGTGCATTTCAGTATCGCGTGATCGAGAACGGCAATCGTCGATGAGTATGTCAATGCAAATTGGCGCGTTATGTAAATGTAATTGGGGATGCGCAAAACAGCGCTATCCCCGTTATATCTGTTTTCACCCATTCCATGTCGAACAATGATAGAAAATATTATATGTGAATATATAGCCAAATTAAAAACAACTTCTCTCCAAATATAAACATAAAAAAAGCTCATTTAAATTATTAATTTAAACGTACACTGTAGAAAATGTCGGACTTATTGAAATAAAGAATGCATCAAATATTTATTCACCAGACATTCTAATATGTATGTATATTAAGCGTATAGAAGATTATTTTTATCACGAATTATAATTACCTGATATAAATATGTATAATTTTAAGTACGAAATAGGATGGGTTTTAAACATATAGTCTTTTTTATTATATGATCTTGTGGCTTTATTGGCACATTGTTGTGCAATGGTAGATATCACAGTAAGGTACTAGTAAAAATATATACTGACATTGGGAAATAATTACGGAATGTGTGCTAAGTTTTCCTACAATAGAGTATCAATTTTTGCTTCTTCCAAATATATACAAATTTTAACAAAATTGTGTTACTATTTAAACCAAAATTCATTCTACAAACCGCTGTGAACTTTTCCTACAACGGCTAGTATTAAATGATAAACGTGTACGTTAGAGCCCACTTGTTTGTATTACTTATTTCTACAAAATCGTTAGTAGTGTGCCATGTAAGTTTTTACTACAAGCATTTCTCTCAGTGTGGTTGTAGTGTTGAAACCCCAACAAGAAATATTGCAGTATGCTCCCCAAGATTTAGTTTTATGATTCTTAGAGCATAACAGGTTGATGACAAGCCCTTCGACAACACCTGAATGTGCCCGGTCCACTCCAAACCGGTATCCACAGTAACACCCAAAAATCTAACATCAGTAGCCGGGGATAAAAAAAATGAACAATGACACCTCTCTATGCAAAAATGCTGTGTACTTCATGGGTTTCTCTTTTTTCAATAAATTACCTTCAGCTGTATGAAGTCCTCCTAATTTAACGACATTTAGACCCAAATTGAAGACAATATTGCTAAAACAACCTTTTTATTCATTTGACGAATTCAGTAACTATAAATTTTGATCTGTCTCCTTATTGTGAACGATTTATTGTTTTTATTCTTGTATATTGTGTTTTTGTATGTTATGTACTATCAGACAACATTTGTTTATTGACAATGAATAAATTAAAATGCATCTAATAGCTCATGTCGTTAATTATGCTTTTCGTCACTTGTCATCTACTTTAATCAATCACGATTTCACCTGGTGACAAAATGCAAGTGAACATTTCAAAACTATTCTACTTATTATAGACGCGCATCAGGTACTGTTTGTTATCCCACATATTTTTTTTTCACTCGCAATCAGACCAGAAGAAATTCGAATAATGCTCAAGAAAATACTAGTTCAAACATATCTCTAGTAGAGTATATTTATTTATTATAATGAGGTAAAAGTTGTATGTAGATACATCCTAAACTCGAATCCACATTATATACATATTTAACTAAACGAAATCGTTTGCTCAACGCAAATAAACCAAGCACGCTCTACAATGTATATTTGCATAAAAATTTCCGCATACAACGAATGCGTTAGTTAACAAAGAGTAATTTAAACTATGTTAATATTATGTTTACATTATACTTTCGGTATTTGATGAAAGTTTAGGAGCTATATAGAAGTGAATTAGGTATACCTGTGGAGATTTCGCGTTTAAAGTGAATTTCGATTTTATTACAGTACTATCTAACTGTGATAGTAGTAATTTCACTAATTAAAACGTTTTTATTCTTCGTTTTCAGGGGACAGATGGTTGGTCTCGTGCTTAGGAGTGCTGTTCCTCAACAAGGGATTATTCTACCGCGTGGTGCCTGCCGATCAATCCTTCACTGGGGAGCAGTACGCAGGATTATTCCGGTTCAGACTATGGTGGTGTGGAGAATGGACGGAAGTCCTCGTGGATGATAGATTACCAACTGTCCATGGGCGGCTGGCTTTCTTGCAATGTCAGAATTCGGATCATTTCTGGCCTGGATTGTTGGAGAAAGCTTACGCTAAGTAAGTGATGCAGAAGCTTTGAAAAACAAGTTGTTATCTCTGTTTCTGGTACACCAAAAAAAAAAAAAAACTTGCAAATTTTGTTACAATTGTATTCCATATCGCTACAAATTACAGTAATATATGCACCAGGCGCAATTTGTAATGAAAAGTCACACAAAATTGTGTCTAACGTGTATAAGAATATGTATTACAATTTGTAAAAAAATTTGCGACAACAATATAGTCAGTACGGTCATTTTATTTTTGAGAGAGCTTATTACAGTATTGTAATACTTTATACAATTTCTCTGCGAGACAATTTCTCAAAACAAATAAGACTGAATCCACAAAGTTTTTACGCTAAACTATGCAACACTTTGTAATATGCACTCGTAAGTTGTGCTACAAATTATAACACTAAGTAATAGAATATTAGAGAAACTCTGCCACAGAAAATGACGATTCGTACTATATTTATTGAGAACGTTTCTACTTGTGTAATGCTAGAATTGGAGGTAAAAAGCTGTTGCGCAGTAAACAATGAAAACTATAAGTTACTAGAAATTGTAGTAATGATTATCACTATAGCATCTAGCGCTTTTCACGAAATATATTACTATTTAGTAAGTGTTGTAAAAATTACTACAATTTTATACAGGTATATACTTACGCTGGTAAATACATATGTATGTACTTAGCAAAGCAATGAGGAAATAGAAATTAAGAAAAACAAGAATTTTATTAAAAAATACATTTACTAGGCAACATTTTCAACGTAACACATTTTTATTGAAAAAGATACTAACTTGGAACACAAACATTTTTTACTGATTTCTTCAATGAAACTGAAATGTCACCTGATCGCATTCTATTGGATACTCAGCACCCAATGCAAACATTATTTTAAAACATGCATCCACAGCTTTTAATGGTGTACCTACTTTATATTTCATATAAAGTGCATACGTATGAGTCCGTTACGTTAAGAAGTTCTCCAACTATTATTGGTATCTATTGTACTCGAAACTGAAATCTGACGTTATTCTCTACCCGCCACTGTAGCGATACATCCAAGTCAGTAATATTCTGGAAATAAATACAAATTAAGTTTTGTAGATTGCGATTGTGTATTGCGATTTCAACTATATGTAACAGAAAGTTAGAAAATTGCACTCTCTGGAAATTATTACACATCAGTAAAAGGTGTAAAAGCCACCGATATATGAACAATAGAAAGAACTTGTACAGTTATGATAACAATAAACGTGCATTAATAATATTATAATTATTTGTTATTATGACATAATAGATGACCTATTACATTTACCCTCTATCGGTAATTGTATGTATATAAACACATAGCAGCATCAGTAATAGGTAATTACACAGGTAAAGAGAAATAATTTAATGCCAAATACATACATACACGCCTACACTTTTGTATTCAAGATATATTTCAATGTCTTACCTTAAAAAATGCTTACCAACGGTTCTAACCCCCAACTCAGTAAATAACTTTTCGCATCCATCGCCATTAATGTATATATTATCTAATGGACGGAGTACCATAGGACACGACATAAGAACACACAAATCACACGACCACCACCATGTACGCCTTATTAACGACTAATATAAAATGGCGTATTAGTGGGATGATTGCTGGCACTGCGAGGATCAAAACACACTTTTGTTTGCTTTTAGTCAGTATTCACCTTTGTTTCCGCAATTCCGCACATAATTTGTATTTGTATCAATAATCAATATAGTAAAAACGCGTTGAGATATCTAATTTAATAAGATTCAAATGAAACAGATATTAATAAACAAGTTAATCCTACTCCTATAGGTATATTAGATACCTACAATAATTAATATAAAGTATATCTGAAAGTGTTACATTATTTTGAATTTTAAAACCTAATTGTACTAAATTCGACTACATTATATTCGACTCTTTAATACAAGAAAGTTTGGCATACTATTGTGAACAAAGTGTTTATACATTGTAATAGATTTTTTAATAATTTGTAGTATGTCATACTACAGTACTTTAAAACAAAAATATATTACAAATTCTTATCGTTGTACTGTTAAAATATACTACACAATGTTAGACACAATAATGTAGTAAACTGTACGAGAACGGATTAGGACTGGCTTTTACAATTGTAGTAACTATAACTACATTTTTTCAACTACAATATTATAGTAATAGTTCCTTATGTACTTTTTTGACAATGTAACTGTTGCATACGCGAATTTTTCCCGCTAAAAACAGGCAGTGGGGATGAAATAGATATGGCGTTATATATTGTAATGAATGTAATGTTATCTCACAAAGTTTGTAGTTTTTAAGTAAATAAAGAGTTAAAATACATAACAGTAACAACTCTATACGAATAAAAGCGTAACAGCACCGAAAAGGTTTTGATAAATTTCCAGTTTTTTTTTTTTTTAAATATCTAGTAAACCATGCATTTCCTTAAATGGATAAAAAAAAAGCGTCTCTGGATCAAGCTTAATAATAATGCGAATGTTTCTCCATCTAACCCAATGCGTATTTCTTATGGTTTCCAGTTCCCCATACAAATAATGAAAAAAAAAAACTCGCATAAATATTTGAAAAATCACAATTTTACCAAAGTTTTTTCATTTTATTGTGAAATTTGCTTTTTTTTCAAAAGATGGCAATAAAACCCGAAAAAGGTTCTCTAGCACCAAACTATAATTTGTTTGAAAGTACTATATTAAAAACAAAGTTTTTTTTTGCTGATTATTTGCTTAATTTGGCATTTTTGTACGGGGAAAACTACGCAACCAGTCACAGGTACTTAGTACCAGCTCCTCTCTCTGATTATTACACAAAATGCAATACATAAAATAAAAGCAACAAAAGGTTTATGCAATTAAAATACAAGTTCCAGCGCTTTTATTATTGAGTGTATGCCGACGCCATACAAACAAATAAAATAGATTACTATATAACGCTGCCTATTCAATGCAAGCGTGTTTCACAACCCACATATTTACGGCACACAAATACGCAACATACAGACACGAACATAATCGAATTACCGATTTAATACATGTAAATAGCTCGAACCGTTTCAGATGTGGAATTCGTAACGACATTCTACTTCCTACAGCACGTTGTTCGAACGTACTGTCCGCACTTTCTACATCACCTGCTCTGCGGCAATTCGATCTTACATAACCTATTCTTTTTTCGGAGACAACAAAAAAAAAAACTAGCGCGTTTACTGTTAATAAATGTAGAAGTGATTGAAATAGATTTATAACAGATGTTTTTTTTCTAATTATAGAGCGCTCAGTTCGAATGGTAGGTGTTGAGAACTTGAACGGAAACAAAACAGTATATGTCAATGTCACTCTTGTCAAATGTCAAATTAATTAGGATTTGTGACAAATTTCGACTTGTTCGGTGACAGGTAGAATATATTTTTTATAGATGGCTGTGTTATACACTTAGTGCAGTTTCTCACGCCGCCCTGGGTAATGAATAGAACGAGTAGCTTGAAAAAAAGAAGGAATAATGAAAATAAAGAATGCGCCCAAGAGTTTCTTAACGGGTCGCTTATAGTACGCGACTTTTTAATCTGGATATTCGTTCCGCTTGTCTTCGAACAATGCTGCGTACGGAGTCCGGATTACCGTTATTTTAAAATGGGGCGCTGCGTTTATACGTAAACATCGAATGTAGAATTTAAAAGGCCGGAGAAAAGTGGGAGCGTTTCGGATTGCGTATAATCGTGGGCCAAAAGTATGTACACTTGGATTTTTTTTTAATGATTGAATAATTTTTTACCTACGCGGATTGAAAAAAATTTGCTTATTCACAGATTGAGAGATTAACATTATTTTACACCAACCTAACATTTCATATGTTTGTTTTAATTTCAAATATATCTATTCTTCTTACCAATCTATTTTTCTTACCCTACACACAAAAAAATCTATTATCAATCTGAGCATTTTTATCGTTTCAGAAATCGAAGCTTAATATATACTTAAATCAACAAAATTTTGTTGGTTAGAACATAATAGTCAATTCTCCGAAAATATAATTTACTCTTAGCACAAATAGTGTATATATTCAGACTAAAGCATACTTTCTCCAATTGAACGTTGTTATTGTTGTAAGGAATAAATCGATATATTCAAAATGAAAATGTCTGTATATTTTAAATAAAATCCCTTATACGTTTGATATTAACGGATTACTATATATAAAATTATTAAACGCGTTGTACTGAAAACATGAAGTGTCAAATTGAAATCATCATAGTTTTGGAACGCATTTCATCCTACCATTTATGCCAAAACCTATCTATCATTGGTTCCCGCCCTTTAGTATTGCATCATCCATACGCATGCATAAACATTACATAGCTTGGCGTCACTTTGTCTGGAGAATCACAAGGGTGAAGTCGTGTTAAGTGTAGATACAAAGTGCAAAACATGGATACGCCAAATAACGTCTCACAGCTATTACAAAAATGGGGCTGCACAGATGCTACGATTAAAATATTCGAAGGTAAGTACAGGTTATCTAATATTAAAGCATACTTCTACGTTCTGAATAATACTTGGAACCAGCGCCATTGTACCTATATACGTATCCAATATACGTAATGCGGATATAATTAGGTATAGGTGCATGTATTTTAAAATAAAAAGCATCTGAGAAGTTTGTTTAGTTGTTCGTTTAGTAATTACTGTGTACAAATTACATAGACTACGTTTACACGGGCATTTAGCACCGTTGCAGTTAAATCAATGTAATTTAGAAAACGATTGTAGCAGTGCTGTTTACACACGGGATGTTAATAAAATGTTATCGTTAGATTTTAGATACAACTGTAGTGAAATTAGTTATAAAATATGGTGTTGCCAAAATAAAAACTTGCTTTTCATCATAACAGTATGTTGTAAGTTGTAATTAACAGTAGTACAGTGAGTAGAGTTTACTAATTGCAAGACAAACAATGCACAACTGTGCAGCAGTTTCTGCAACACTGGCCCATATTGAACCATCTGCAGAATCAAAGCTTGGTATATTTTTTATTAGTGATATCTCCTTTATTAACTTATTGAAATGTACAGGTTATTTCACAAGTTTTACCGGCACTAACGAAGTAGTATGTTCCTAACGTAAATTACAGAATCTTTCCAAATAACAATTTTACCTATCTGAAATAATCACGGAGCGTTGCTGCGTTAACGGGCAACGGTGTGTTATAAAAACAGCATGTGTGAACTCGGTCTAAAGCTCTATTTATATTCCACTAGCAGTATATCTATTTTTTTTTTCAATCAGAACAAAAAAGTATGCTTAGCTTACTCTATTTTATTTATGTTTCATCTTTGTTTTTACATTTTCTTTTTGGAACTATGTACGGTTTATTGGATGTATTTATACAGCGTGTTCATTTCAAAACTTCCCATCGTAAATTTCTGGGAATCTAGAAATTTCTGAAAAATTTCCTGAAACACATAAGAAGTTTTATCGAGGGGGACAACTTTTGTTGCAAAAATTGACGCAGTTACATTAACTCTCTCTCGCCTGGAGCTACTCCCTTAAAAATCTTAAATGGAAAGTGGTATCGAGTGATACCTCATTTTATAGGTCTTTTAATACACTACATGTCGGCGTTTAATTTTTTTACATTGATCGATTCGTTTTCGAAAATTTTGGAAAATCTTTTGGTTTGTTTTGAAGTATTACTCGATACCTCTTTCCATTTAATTTAGATTTGAAAGTGGGTAACTCCAGGAGAGAGCGGGTTAAACCAGTTGCGTCAATTTTTGCATTAAATGTTGTCCCCCTTGATAAAGCTCCTTACCTGTTCCAAGAAATTTTTCATAAATTTATAGATTTCAAGGAATTTACGGTGGGAAGTTTTGAAAGGAATACGCCGTATGTTTATATTATTAATGATAAAATACTTGTTGCAGATTAATTTCGATTTTAATGAATTATATCCGACAAAAGATTTAAAATTGTACACGGAATGGGACACATTTTATAAAAACCTTTTACAGTTAAAGAAAGAAACCGTTAAAGACAATGCAAACTTAGTTAACTTGTTAGATGAAAGGAGTGAAACAAATAGCGATGGTAAGTTAGTTTTATATCTAGCAAGTGGATTTACTTATTCACTTGTTTTTTTTTAGATGGCAAATTTATTCTAGAGTTAATTACGATACCTCACTTGGTGCCACCTAAGGGTAGAGCAATTGTAAATGCGACAAGAAAAGTGCACTGGAAGTTTTCTACTCTAGAATGCATAGAAGGGATTGTTGTTATAGCCAAGGTAAACATATATTTCATGTATCATACTTTCCGTTGTTGTTGCTTCTTCTAAAAGGTATCTAAGAAAATGATACTTTAAAACTGTAGGTGCCTGATTTAGAGATTTCTGGGGGCACACTCTGTCTATTTTATGTTTTAACCTACGTCATATGAATCAAATCGATACTTCAGAGTCTAATGAAAAGCTGTATAAAAAGAGGTACTTTATGTAATAAACGAACGCCCAGTTCTGATTGATGGGTTTGCGCAATTCGTTTTTGCTTCTATATCATAATCTTCATTGCGCAAACTCATCAATCAGAGAACCGTTCAGAACTGGGTAGAAGTATGGGTTCGAACAGAGCCATATTGTATCACAATGGGAACCGGAATCAGTGCAGTATTTAGTATTGTATTTAAATAAGGCTAATAGGGCACGACAGTGACATACGTTAAAACATAAAATACTGTAGTTGAATTTATATCAAAATCTTAAGATTATTAGGAAATGCTATTATTTAATGTTTCAGACAGCTGGAGATATAGAAAAAGTAATCGAACTACAAAGAGAAAAAGCCTATTCACGCAACCAGACAGTGCAACCCTACCTGGTAATTGAAGGTTCCCGGCAAAATCATACGAAGTTATACCTATAGATCGATGTTTCATGGTAGATTTATCTAAACTTTTTTCAAGTTTACCTACTATATTATATAAAATACCAAATGATAAGGAGTACGTCTCAATTTCTTCATATTAAACAGATCTCATCTGGTATACATAGTGTTAAACTTTTCTTACTTTCATATTTAAAAAAAAGTGTACGGAAAGAATACATAATTGTTTTTATGTTTTTAAATAGATTTAAAAGTATAACAGTAAATTTATTTCATTATACAGTATTTCCTTATATTCATTACAATTCCCTTAGTGAAGTTTTTTGGTGTTACGGAAACAAGTAATATATTAGTTGTTTTTTTTTTGTTGGTCAAATAGGTAATGATAACGTAATGTGAACGTTTCGGTTTTGATTAACCTTTTTTTAATACATGCATATAGAAATTATAAAAACGTATTTTGACATTTTTTTGTCGATAATACGAATTGTTTTAAATACAAAAAATGCTTTGTAATTTTATAATAATTTATTGGCATACTTATAAATTAATTAAAACCAAAACATTTACATTATAATTTTTGGTTATTATTACCTGTTTGAATCAAATATTAGCTGCTTTCGTTAGTGCCAATGATTACTCGTATATCAATCCAAATCTCATGCACTCGCTTGTTTATCATTTACTTCTCTCTTTATTTAGCGAAACGTAATAAATTGGTAATCATTAGCACAAACGAAAGCAACTATAAATATATATTATATACTTGTAGTCAAAATAAGAATTTAGTAATTACCGTCAAATAGTGGATATATGTATATGTGACCGTGCATGATAAAACTCACCATATGTGTCAAAGCTATATAACCGTATCGCTGTGACACACTAGGTGGGTTTTATCATGCGCGGCCACATATGCTCATTTTAAGCAGGTAAGTATTATCAGTGCAATACACAAGGCATCTTTGAAGCAAGTACTAGTAATATTTCAAATAATACTTTTATATATTTGAATCAAATGTACACATTATTATTGCATAAATATTATAATCTCCAGTTGAGTAGATTTTTTTTTGTTTGGAATAGTTACTAATTTTAATTTAAATATTGGGTAAGGCTGACACGATGTTTTCGTTCTATCCAAATGAGTGTATAAAATATTTAATTTGAGAACATCAGTTTACTCAAATCTAAAATACTTATTTTTATTTTGAGAATATTTATATGTTCATAATGATTTTAGTATATCGATTAGATTTGAACACACAAATTATTACGTCTAACAAAATAATGGGTTTGAAAAATA
This sequence comes from Cetonia aurata, assembly GCA_949128085.1. Lineage (NCBI taxonomy): Eukaryota > Metazoa > Arthropoda > Insecta > Coleoptera > Scarabaeidae > Cetonia > Cetonia aurata. The sequence goes on along the minus strand of OX421882.1, from coordinate 69,080,066 downwards.
AACAAATTTTATTCTCAATATAAATACATGATCTGCTTGCTTATATAGGAAGTTACGTTATACTCAATGTGATGCATATATATTCAACTTGAGTATATATTTTTATGTGTGTACTAGGAAAACCGTTCAACTAAATCAACCACCTCTACAATTAACGAAAGCAATTTCACCACAATAAAACAATAGATAGTAAATTTTGTAACATAGCGACGTGAAAAAAGCGATTCCATTTCTGCATTTCAATGGCACAAACAATATCGCAACAATAGTTAATTCCGTGCGCATAATCTAATTAGTCGTTTATGAAATTTTTCCTTACCAAAAGCACTGTTTTAATTACGCGCAATCGACCGACCAAATAATGTTTCGACACTTTCTCTTCGGGTTAGGGAAAAGGAAGTTGGTTACGTAACGTTAATAAAATAAACGAAACCTTCGCTAATTGAAGTAGTCAGACAGTCACACTTAAAATGATCACGTAATAGATTGGATTAATAAGATACTTTACACATGCAGTATGGAAGCATTTCGGGTTATACCTAGTCATAAATAAAACTATTTATGTATCAATTTTATCAATTTAACAAATTTTAACAACTGATTTGACATTCTAATTACTAATATGTTTTTTTTTGCACATTTCGGAATCTGTAGAAACGGTTTTGTATCATCTAAAACATTACTATATTATATTATATATAGTGAAGAATGTCATAACATCTTTGTCTTACGACTATTTAAAATATGTTTAATCCACGCTCAAGCAGTCATGGCCGAGCGGTTAAGGCGTCTGACTAGAAATCAGATTCCCTCTGGGAGCGTAGGTTCGAATCCTACTGACTGCGTTAATTTTTTTTTTTTAATTGCAAGGTTTTTTCTTGTATTACGTTGCTTTGGCAGTTCTCTATATAGGAACTATTCCGTTCTAACTTAATTTAGTTATGTTTCTATAAAATTATTATCAATTTAAAATTTTATCTCTCGTAATAATAAACAAGAAACAAAAGTAATACAAACTCGTGAAGGAGTTTAGAATATAAACTACATAGATACATTTTCAATAAACCTTCCAAATGTGAAATGATTTTAGTAAAATGTCAAATGTGTTGATAAAATTGGCGCGAAACTTAAATAAGTTCAAATTTATATCATCTTTTAAATTACATTACAGATTACACGGTTCTTACGAAGCTCTAAAATACGGCTCTCTACTAGATGGCTTAGCGGATCTGACTGGAGGCATCACGGAAAGTATCCCGATCAAACAGGACATGACGGCCTGCTCCAGGCTCCTGCACAAGCTACTCGACATGACCTCGATTATAACGGCAACCGTGCAACCCCCGAATTATCAAGTGAGATCGCCTACTGAGAAGCTGTCGAACGGTATACAGATAGGCAGTAATTACAGGATATATGCTGTGGAAAGGGTGCGTATTACACGTACATATAAATACAGTATGTCAAGAAAGTAGCGCAATCAGCTTTAGTTTACTAACAAAGCACGGACAAGATAGTTAGTTCTCCAGTGGCGCAAGAAAGGCGGGACAAGGCCAAGTTTAGAGCCAGAATTGCTGCACACCGCACGCTACTGCAAAATTCGTCAGTCGTTCACCCCGATATCTGCCCAGCGCTTCGCTTAGAACTATTATTTAATTCAACTGTACAATTTAACCACTAAATGCTTTGTCCGTGCTCTGTTTATTTGCATGAAAAAATATCCCTAATAAAAGATTTTGGTAATTTATTTTATAATCATTGATATAACGGTATTTGTTTTGGCTTCAATGTTTTGGTTGCTATAGCAACCAGCCTTTTTTTTTAATGGCAATTAATTTTTCTTGTTTTTTATATTCTGATAGAGGATTATGTCTTCTATACAGGCATGAATTTTTTCAATAGCATTTATTCACAAAATTTACAACAGAACTGCTTTGTCTTCAGTTTTCACAAAGCTGTTTGAGTATATATTATATAAATAAATTTAATTTGCTGTTATCATCTCAACATGGATATAGACCAGGCGCGGCTCGTGCTGACGTCAGTCGGAGGCTTAGACAATGATCGTAGTTCTTCGTATGCTCTCGTCAAATACGTTTCTATATGTTTATATGTTACGAAGTTATACGAAGAAGTTCGATCATTGTGCCTCCGTCTGACGTAAGCACGAGCCGCGCCTGATTTATACCAGGCAAATCTACAACTTCTGCACTGTTAGAGATTTATAACTGCATTCTGGAGAATGTTGAAACTAAGTCTTATCCTGTTGGTATACTTTGCGACCTGTCAAAGGCATTTGACTGTATCCAACATAGTATACTTCTGCAGAAACTTGACACCATGGGTCTTAGAGGCAAGGTAGCGGAATGGATTTCCTCGTACCTATCTAATAGATTTCAGTTTGTAGAAGTAAGCACTAGTAATGCTAATATTAGGTACAAAACAATTTCTTCTTACTTACCGATCAGTGTTGGCGTTCCACAAGGATCCAGTCTTGGGGCCATTATTATTTTCATTGTTTATAAACGACATAGTTGATTTTGTCAGTGATTTTGCTGTAGTGTGCTATGCAGATGACATTACTGTTATTGTTTCAGACAAAGAAATTGATGTTAAAGCTACTGCAAATTTGATTTTAAATAAATTATTCAACTAGTTTTGCGGTAATAAATTATCATTAAATTTTAACAAAACAAAATATATTCTATTTCATACTGTTCAAAAAAAGATAAATGAGCTTTTAAATTTACACATTTCAAATAATACAGTAAAGTCCACGTATATATATTGGAATCCAGCTTATATAATCACAAGCATAAACATATTTTCATGAACAAAAATAATAACTTACATTGTTACAATATCAGAGATCCACAAATGCATTCAATGAGACATGATTTAAACTTAACCGCCAAAAGTGTGGTTATCTTAGGTATTAAAATATATAATCACTTGCCCAATGATTGGAAAATTTTAACAATAAGAAAGTTCAAAAAAAAATGTTAAAACATGGCTGCAAACAAAATGTTTTCATTCTTTAGCTGAACTTTTTGATTGTAATCTAGTTTCATAATGTAATTTCATAACGTAAGTGTATTGCTCTTTTTTCCTTTGTACTTTCTGTTTTACTAATTGTTTCTGTTTAATTTTTTATAATGACATATTTTATACTTCTGTCTTTAAAATAAATTTCTACTTACTTTAAGTTTAAGTTAATTCACCCAGATGGGTTACAGTAAGGAGGCAGTTCAGCATATTTTCTGTCACTGCCTCGCTGCAACGAGAATCAGGTATGGCATCTTGGCGAAGGTCGACCTCTCTCTCTAGAAGACTTGCAAAAGATCTTGTTGGATGAACTTTTAAAGATAACATCCACTCTACTTAACATGGATAAAATGGTTTAACAGTCCAGAAAATACATGTTAGAATATAACGTAGCTCGAAACTAACGCTTTGTAATTTGTGTAACTGATAGACGCTGACAGTACAGACTTTTTTTTTCTTTTGTGTAATAGGCGGAAAAATTCAGCGGCGAAGGGGTGCAATTGGTGAAACTTCGAAACCCCTTAGGACAAGCCTCGGAATACGTAGGATCTTGGTCGTTGGACTCTCCAGAATGGTCGGAAACGTCACCTCACGAACAGGAACGATTGCAAGCGAAATTAACGGAAGACGAATTTTGGATACCATACGCGGAATTTATAAAGACCTTCACGCACCTGGAAGTGGTCCACTTGGACAGCGACACCAGCAGAGACGAGCCGAGTTTGCACAACAAGAACACTTGGCAGATGAGACTGTATCAGGGCAACTGGCAACGGGGAGTGTCGGGCGGCGGATGCCGAAACAACCCCGATACTTTCCACATAAATCCGCAACTGCATCTGCTCCTCAGCGAAATGGAAGAGGTGATAGTGTCGTTGAACCAGCACAGCATCATGGAGCCGAAAGTGATCGGATTCACGGCGTATTCCCTACCGAAGAGCACGACGGAATCGATAGGGAGGATGTTCTTCAAGAAGAACAAATCGTTAGTGAATTCCCAGTATACGAATAGCAGGCAAGTTAGTCACCGGTGTCAGTTGGAACAAGGGGGCTATCTCATCATTCCGACTACCTTCGAGCCGGGACAAGAATCTGGTTTTACTTTGAGGGTGTACTCGAGTAAACCGTTAAAATTGAAACTGTTAGACACTCCCCCTTTTTTGGTAAAATCGGCTATTGTTAAAGCTCCACCCCTACTAGATGGTAAAAGTTTCAGTCAATACGAAGCTGTTTTTCTGCAACTGGCCGACGAACATAGGACGGTGAACGCGTTTGAGTTGCAAGAACTGTTGGACGCGTGCTTACCAAATGATTATATCAAGAGCTGCGCTTCAATTGAAGTATGCCGACAAGTTGTTCTAACCTTAGATGTAAGTAGTACTTTAATTTTTAAAGAAAATAGTTGATAAATATTAAATATATATTATTTTTTTTGCGACATGTTTCGCTAAAAACACTCTCGCCTTAAACGTAAACAAATGATGCTCGTTAATAAGATACGGTCAAGGGCTTGGATCAACCGTTTGAAAAGGTCGAAGAAATGCTTAGTCTTGTTCGACTAACGAATGAAACAGCATGATATGAACTTTTCTTATTGTGCTTGTGGTGGTATTTTACGTGTAACGCAACCACAGTTTAACATCTTAGAGATCATGGCAACTTTTAATATTCAGGCTCATCAACGTGAACGGACCAGAGTCTTCGTGCAATGCCTTGTTTAGATTCTTAATTAATATTTAAAATGGAGTTTGCCTAGTATTTGCTAAATTCACTTGTAGATAAACTAAAGGCTGTTTTTTATAGAGGTATAGAACTTTGAAATGGAATAAAACAAAGATGAATTTTTTAAATTGACATGAAATTTACTTTATTCGAAAGATAATCTTCTGGCATTATAATTTAAATACGATTTCTGGCATATGACCGCCACGGCTCGCTCGGACGTAGTCTAATCTGGAGATCCAATTTTCGATGACTTTTTCCAACATTTGTGGCCGTATATCGACAATAAACCGGCGAATGTTGTTCTCCAAGTGGTCAATCGTTTCGGGCTTATCGGCGTAGACTAGCGACTTCACATATCCCCACAGAAAATAGTCTAGCGGCGTTAAATCGCACGATTTTGGAGGCCAATTCACGGGTCCGAACCGTGAAACTATGCAGTTACCAAATTTCCATCAATAAATCAATTGTGGCACTACCTGTGTGACATGTTGCGCCGTCTTGTTGAAACCACAGCTCCTGCACATCATGGTTGTTCAATTGATGAACAAAAAAGTCAGTAATCATGGCTCTATAGCGGTCACCATTGACTGTAACGTTCTGACCAGCATCATTTTTAAAGAAGTACAGACCAGTGATTCCACCAGCCCATAAAGCACACCAAACAGTCAGTTTTTCTGGATGTAACGGTGTCTCAACATACACTTGAGGATTACCATCACTCCAAATACGGCAGTTTTGTTTATTGACGTATCCATTCAAACAAAAGTAAGCTTCATCGCTAAACAAAATTCGCTTATGAAAATCGGGATCAACGGCAATCTTGTTTTGGGCCCATTCACCGAATCTACGCCTTGGTAGGTGATCGTGTAGCTTCAATTCTTGCACGAGTTGGATTTTGTAAGCACGCAAACCAAGATCTTTCCGCAAAATCTTCCATAAAGTGGATGAACACATATCTAATTCCTGTGCACGATGGCGGATAGACTCTGTGGATGCGTATTATCATTTAGAGTAAACATGGTGCGAAAACGTTCCATAGTTAATCGCATTAATTGCTCTGATGGACGATTATGTTGACCGTAAAATGGACGTAGTGCGCGATACGTATTTCGAACAGAACCATGATTTTCAAAATAAATTTGCACAATTTGGAAGCGTTGTTCAGGCGTCAGTCTATTCATGTTGAAATGCCAAACGAAGCTAAACATAAATCACTCGACAGCTGACAAAATGGCCGCCAGTTAAAAAAGTGTTGCCAACTTAAAGTTTTATACCTCTATAAAAAACACATTTTACAATGCTGCATACATTACTTTATGTCCCCTTCTTTGAAGAGCACATATACTTGTAAATGCCCTCAATGATTAGCTTCGACGTTTTAGGTCATCGATATCCTTATAGTAAACAAACGAAATGTATTGTACACATGGTGCGGTCTGTATGCGTATGCTTACCTATCGTAAACAGAAATGGACCGACCTCGACACATAACTGCAGTTCTCAACAGTTAGGATTTTTTAAAAGTAAAATCGCCTTTACATTTCTGCGTTCATAATTATGCACACAATTAGTTTTGCCTTTATAATTTAAATATTTTTGTTTCTACGTGTATTTTAAAATATGTTGTCAAATATTTCACATATATATAATTGAATATATATTATATAATATATCAACAGTGACGTGAAAAATCTTTTTTTAATTTTACAGCAACGATTAAAAGGCAATATATGAGTGAAACGTTTTTCGAATGCTTTGTAGCTATACTGATAGGAACAAAATTAAAATAACCAATCTCCGGTTGGTACGTAGTCATGAATTTAAAATACTCCTGTTAATGCAACCAACGTTTCGGCATATCAAGAAATTAAAAAGAAATATTCAAAAAGATCTAGTACATATTGTGATTCGACGCTTTGAGATTTTATATTTTAATTCATATATTGAAGTGCTACTTATTAAATCTTTTAAAATGTAGTTGTATTATATCCAAATATAAATGTACAAAATAAACTGTCCTCACAGCTTCAATTTGTGTGCTTCAGACCACCGGTACGGGGCGACTGCAATTCAACGACTTCAAAGACCTAATGTGCAGTCTAAAATACTGGCAAACGGCTTTCAAGAGTCACACGAAGGAGAAAACCGGAATATTAAAAGCGGAAAGACTGCGCGACGCCTTATTAGAGGTAGGCTTCCAACTCAGCGGCGACGTCCTAGCGATCTTGATCCTGAGATACATGCGAAAGGACGGCACGCTTCGATTCGGCGATTTCGTTTCTGCTATACTCCATCTGACGGTTTCATTTAGTAAGAGAACTTTAACACCTAATCGAGCGTTCATCGCCGCTTCACGATTGATTTTGATTTGCAGGTATATTCGAATCGAAAGATCCGCTGCAAAACGGCAGTATAAAATTGAGTTTGGCGGAGGTAAGTTGTTGGTAAAGTTGGTAATGGATCGAGTTTTTATAAATACCTCTTTTATTGCAGTGGTTGAAATCATCGCTGACATGCTGAAGGTCGGATGCTATAAAAAGACGAAAGACATATCGAATTGTTGTACATAGGAACATTAATTTTTTTGGCATTGTATATTTTTAAATTTTATTTTTTTGTTTCATTCTCACGTAAATGTAAGTTTTGTAATATGTATATATTTTTGTATAAGAGATATATTTATATAAAACAAACCGATTTTATAATGTGACAACCAACAACCAAATCAAGATTCTCTTTTGTCGTTAATAAGCGTGAACGATATCAGCTGATCAATTCGACAGCTGGGCTCTAAACCCCTCATGTCTCCATTTCAATATATAGGCCTATAAAAATGACCTCTACTAGTGACGACATACGTTCATCGTATTGCTTTGTGTCTGTATTATACGAAATGCGTAAATGATGAACTAAGAAGCCCGTATGAAATCGGTTTCAGTCGGTATAGTAGCTAAGGATATTCAGCGATACAGATAGTTGAAGATTTGGGAATAACGAGCCGCCTGCTGCGTCATATTCGATGAATTGGATTTATTTTTCACGGAGAAATAGAGGATGGTAAATTTAATTTTCAGCAAACGTCACTGCGAAGAAATTGTTGGAGAAAGCGCGAAAATGTTGAGTTTTATAAAATTTTGCTGTTTTTCTATTTTATTGAGTAGGTATCGTTATGCAGGTGTCCCCTCGTTGTACTGCGTCCATGATTCATCTAAATTAGTTACCGTAACTAGTGATTTTCAACGCTTTTGACCACCCATATCTCGAAAACGGTTGAGAATTGGACCTATGCTGACTGGAAGTGTTTTGCTAATTTTGCTACAAGGAATAACCCTATGAAGTTATCCAACTCAACGAGGAGACAGCCTGTATATATATATAGTTTACCGCTACACGATAAACTATATATATATAATTCATTTGCAAGGTATACATTAAAAAGAAAAATGGGTTATTTCTCATTTCTTTCCGTAATCTTATGCCAAAGAACAGCGAAAAACAGGCAACCGGCCATACATACACTTTGGTCCACTATTAACAAAGTTCTAGGGAAATAAAATCTCATCTGTGTTAAAAACGTTTCCTTTATTTTATCTAAAATATATCACCCCGTCCTGCGTGTTGCGCCTACACCCTACCCACTAAATTTAGAATTTTGCGTTGCATCGGGCCATCGGGTCTCCTCCGGTCATCCCCATCGGCTCTGGGCCGCCCTCGGTGGCGCCGCAATTGCAGACGTCCGCCGGCGGGCACACGTTCGTATAGGAGTGCTTGAGGAAGTTCACGTGCCCCTGCAGGTTCCTGATCCTCATCTGGGCGTCCTCGAAGTTCTCGTTCAGATTGTTGATCTGCGCCTGCATCTTCTGCCTGATCTCGTCCCTGTCCTTCTGGGCGGCCCTCGTCAGCGCCCGGCAGGAAGCCAGCTGTCTCTCCAGCTCGGTGATTTGCAGTTGCATCGAACGTCGGATCGTCTCGCAGCGCTCCTTGGTCCTGGCTACTTGCCGGGCGGATTCCTCTCGGACGTTGTCCACCTCGGCCGTTAGTTGAGCCACCTCGTGCGCCTTCTCGGCCAGTTGCCTCTCGACATCCTCGACGTGTTCTTGCAAGTTGACCAGCTCGGTTTTCAATCTATCGTTTTCTTCGCGGCATTCGTTCAATTTCTCCATGGTGTCCTCTAGACGTCTCTGCAGCTGACCTGGAAAGCGAGACGTTGTAACTGGGAAATGGTATATTCCTCAGCGAGTGTATAATATAGCTTATTTATTATTGAGTTTTGAAATTTGCAAGAATTAGTTATTTTCCTCTTCTATGGACCTTTTCTCAGATTCTAATCAAACATTGCACGAATGCTCTTAATAGGTTTTTCCATTAATAGACGGAGAGATTTTCACCCTCTTCCATCTATAATATATTTGAAGCACGGGTTACAGAAGACGCAGGCCAAGCCAAAAGCATAAAAATATATAGGATGTTCTATTAAAAAACCCGAAACTGCGTTTTGATAACAGCGCCCACTACATGCAATTCTGATAGTGGTCAATTTTTTATTCGGTAAAGATAAAACACTACCAGCTTTTGTTTGAATTTTTTTGTAAATGTAATAGGAACTGAAATAAGCAGTGGTTAAAGTAAAATGAAAAACCTGCACATAATGTTTCTAAAAAACCAGTTTTTTAAACAATTGGTTTTCTGAAACGTTTTAAGTTTTTACGCAACGCTCATTCTGTTGCGTGCAATGGTGTTTTGTTGGTTTGATTGGTGAATACGGCGTGAGGAATTACTATTATTATTATTAATCGACGAAAACAATGGACATATTTAATTGATCTCTTACCTACTTCGCCGACACCATCTTCAGCGTTACCCCTGATTTGTTCCAATTCCATTTCGAGTTCGGCAGCCTAGAGCACAAAAAAAAATAATTATCTACAAGGCATGGACAAAAAATGGCGACAACGATCACGAACACCTTGTCTCTGCACGCCTGCAGGTCCTTCAACAGCAGCTCGTTCTTCCTCTCGGCTAGGAGGTGCATCTGTTGTACCTCCTGCAACTTCTTCTGCGTCGCCTTTAGAATATCCGGCAGTGGAGTGAGTTCCTGCAGCTTCTCTTGGAACTGGTTCTTCACGCGTTGTATCTCCAAATTGACCTGCTCGCCGATTCTCGAATTCTCTAACTCCATCATGTCGATTTGGCGACGTTGCTCCTCCACTGTCTGCTGAGCCTGCATGTATTTGTTCCTATATTCTTCCATCTGGGCTTTATGCTCCTCCACCAAAGCTCTGACCTCTTCCAATTCATCCTTCGCTTCTCTGTATCTGGCTTTGCACACGGATAGTTGTTGCTCCAATTCAGTCGTTTGCTCCTTCCCTAAACCTGCCTGAGATATCCGAACGCTCAATGCTTACAAGTCCCCGAAATCTGTTTGAAGAAAAGTGACTTACCACTTTCTTCATGTCTCTACACTCCTTCAGCATCCTCGCGCATTCCTTATTCTTCTCCTCCAGCAGTTTCTTATTCTGCTCGGCGTCAACCGCATTCTGTTTCAACCTATCGACTTCCGCTCTTAAACCGGCCACTTCCGTCAGTTTCCCTTTATAATCCTCCTGGAGGTAGGTGTATTTTTCCCTCAATTCTCGTAGTAGCTGTTCGCACGACGGCCCTTTGTTTAGGTTACACGGGGCTGGACAGCAGGTGGGACAAGGGGACTGTAAAATGGTGATGATGCAAAATTTAATGTTTGCTCGAGAAAACTTGATGTGGCAACGCTGTGTACCGGGCGGTGGCAAGGAGGAGCGGTACAGGGATGACTCGCGTTAGGACAAGGGGGCGCGTTGGGGCAGGGCGGGGCCATACATGGTGGAAAGGGAGGAGGGCACGTGTTCGGACAGCTCATCATTCTCCTGTGTTGTTCCAGATGCATCCTTTCTTGTCTGACGGTCAACAGTTCGTTTTGCATCGTGCGTACCTCTTCTTCCATTTCTGAGAGCTGTCTTTCCTACATTTTAAAGACGGATTAGATTATGTATGGGTAATCTTTAAAAAATATGATGTAATCAAGGGCATCAATTATTCTTATTACAAAAGGATCATACTTTACGAATGACGCACTAGATACAAAATGATATCATTGATCGAAGAAATTATAAAGAGACACATCCGTCGTAGAAGTTTGCAGGATTATCAAATTTCTATGGGGATAAAGCGCCACCTACACGTCGAATCCTACAAGCTGTGTAACGGTTACGTATCTTTACAATTCCTTCACTCATCGAAGATTCAATATCAAACCACCGCTTAACGTCATTAAACTTTACAGAAATGTGTATCATAAATGCTATAGGAACCCGTAAGATTACACTATTCTAGTTGACGTCTTAAATATCATCACGGTCAAGATGATGTTTAAAATTAATAATCAGTGATGAGTACATCATAAAAATAGGTAATAAAAGAAAGGTTAATAAACGAAACTGGTCACAAACGTTTATTAAAGAAGTTGTGAGGAATTTTACCTATATTTTATCATATACTTATTCATAATTAACGCTTTTAAGTAGGACAACTCTAAAGAAAAACAAAATAGGGCCATTTACGTTAACAGAGTAGATGCTACGTCATATAAAATTTTAATTTTGTGATTGTCAAAAGGTAAACAAATCCGTTAAGTTACATAATTGCCAAACAATACTAATAGTGTAAAATATAACCTCAACTGTCAAAAGTTGATAGCAATAACAAAACTGGTCGGTGTTGCAAATATACAGTGAGTACTAACATAGTATCGTCGATTAACGACATGTTAGGTATCTGCTTTTTATATTACAATGCTCGGAATTGCTAGTAATGACGTACTTCGTCTGCTGACGTAAATAAACTATAGGAGTGTGAACATTACCAGTTGTTGAGTGGTCTCTGAATATTCATTGAGACGTCCTTCAACGTCCGCAGGACAAATCCCTTTTCCTTTACCACAAGGCATTTTCTTACGTCTTGGACTATCCTAAATTGACAAATTGGAAGGTAAAAATAAAATTATTATAAATACTAGTTAAACTTTCTTTTTAACTACAAGAAAAAAAAACAGCAAACTGAAAATACATTACAACAAATATTGTCATACATTTTACATGCAATAAATTGGTAATGTTAAAAAGTAATTTAAAACTACAAAATATAGGAACATACTTACTAATATACTAAGCAAATAACAGAACTAAAGCATCAGGAATTGACTTTTTTGTAAATAGATACCGCATATTGAATCTAGCAAAGCACAGCTTGGTGACATTTTGCGGTATTATATACTAACTCTGTTCGATTTGCAACTAGCATTCATACAGGTATAGGCATCATGATTTCATAAAAGCACTCATTTATTAAAATACCATGTTTCTCAAACTTGAATTCGTACATTACACCTTAGGTTATGAAAATAGTTATGTTTTTAATGTATTGTTGATTAATAGCTCAAGATGTAGAAAGAATTGACATACTAAATTCGTTTCAGTTTCAAACTACAGTATTTTAGAAATAATTTAGCTTAAAACAACTTCGTTCTAGTACCTGTCAAATACAATTGCAACTTACAACCAACTGTCAACTAAACGTCAAATATTAAAACTAAATAAAAAAACGTGGCAGACTACTCACCCCTCTGCTGGAAATCTGCTGCATCTGCTATAAAATCAACAAAATAGCGATAGAACTTTCACTTTCGAATGTCTCTTTTTCGTATACGTACTACGTAAATTCTAATTATGTTTACTAACGCGTGACTTTAGTACCTGAGTTTTTTCTAATTTATCGTTGAGGAGATTGTTCTCTTTGACAATCATGCGCATCTCAGCCTGCAGGCCGGCCAGTTTACGCTGAAGGCTCTCGACCGTCTGATCCTTGTCTAGGAGGTCCTCCTGGAGCTGGTATCTATAAAGGCGTCATAAAGATACGAATGGAAAATGGAGAGACGCGTGTTGACGTTACAAACGTCATATTCGTACGTCAAAAGTGTTTGCTTTTTTCGCGAATGCATACTTGATGCGGTAAAATAAGGTGCCGGCGAACTAGGGTTTTTCAATAGTTGTTTGTGCAGTTTCAAACAAAAAAAGTGCATCTTTTTCTTTTGTGTTTAAACCAGGTGAAGATGTCGATTTGTAAATAATAAATCTTTTTAACTGACAAACAATCGTTTTTGTGATTATCGTGTTTAATAGGGGCACTTATTTTAAGGCCGTTTTACAATTATTAATAATTATAGTTGTAAATACGATCATAATATTATTATATTCCTTAAAAATAAAATTTTATGTTTGCAAATCTAAGCTAGAAAATGTTTTCTGGTTCACACTATCCATAATTTATTCTAACCGGAGATTTTACGTTGGTCATATTAAATCAATAGTTCGGTTCGGTTTGTAATTCTAGAGAAATATGGTCAATGTGACAATTTGAAGTTATAGCCAAAACAACAAAACGACTGTCAACGTCAACAAAACTTATTATTGCCGATTAATCCGGCAGATGACGCTGCGATTTTTCTCATTTATAAACTGTGGTCGTCTGTGATAAAACCGCCTCTACTACTACTGCATTAAAAAATTGGGTTTCGAATATTTTAGGATCAATTCGCGATCAATTTGTACTTAGGACCCGAATCCAAGACCCAATTTTTACGGATTGAACGGACATTGACATATAAATTATAATTAATAAAGCTTCTGACTTACCTGTTTCCTTCTAAAGCTGCGTTTTCTTGAGCCAATCTCTCCTGCATGTTATAGCATTCACTGAGCCTCTGTGCTATGCAAGTTGGTGGCATACAAGGGGGTGGAACGCAAGGGGGCTAAAAGTTGAAACTCGACAGAATTACGACGGAAAAATGGAAAAGGGAATAAAACATGATGATATGGCAAAATCAAATAGTATAGCCAACTGTGCCGAACGAGATTCCATCACCTCGATTAACGTACCTTCGTGCATGTCTGGACCTGCTGCGAGGGTAACGTCAGTTTAGGTTTCTTCTTCTTCTTACCGTCGCACACAATGATCTTGGGCATGTTGTTCTCGGTAACGCCGCAGATGATGACCTTGGGCAGGGCGTCCTCCGTCTGCGGCTGGTCGTAGCTCACCGGTTTCGCCTGGCTCATTAAGTACTCCACTTTCTTGGTCTTCTGCTCGAGCAGTTGCATCTTATCGTTCAGCTGGTGTTGCTTTTCCTCTAATTCGCGGTCCTCTTCGGGACTCCGGTCCGGTTTCTAACGGAAATGGCACGGAATCGGTGAAAGATTTGCAAATTGATTGATATAAATCAAGGGTTTTCCATTAAGAAGTCGCGCCTTTTTTGTTTTGTTGAGTAAAAAACCTTCAATCTTTGACATTTGTCAGTAAAAAGTATACGATTTAAGAAAAGGGAAAATTCAATGCGGACACGGTGGAAATTTCGCCGAAACAGAGTTCGTGGTGTTTTTGGTTGGTATGACTCACCTTCTCGCAAAGTCATTGTAAAGCTAATCGCAAAATTTTAGCAAAATGGCCAAGTGACTGATGTAATATTGCCAGTTCGGAAAACATTGGCGCTATCGCTCAGAGTATCGCAAACCTGGGCTTTGTCTATCCCAAGATGTTCACAACAACTGGCGATCTCACAGATCAATCTTCATCGCATTCTGCATAAAAATCTTAGCTTACACGCTTATAAAGTGCAGCTGACGCCTAACCTAAAAAACCTAGATTTTTTTCTTTGGAGCTACGTGCAGGAAAGTGTCTACACTAATGCCCCGCAAATAATTCGAGTCGTCAAAGCCAATATTCGTCAAATAGAACATTCCTCAAAAGAATGACCATTTGCAGATAGAGACGAGGTGGGGCATTCACTGAGTATCATATTAAACGAGTACTTCATAACCGCAGAGTTTCTACTTTCAATTTAAACTATTTCTCTACTCCTTAAGAATAAATAAATGTTTCTTTTAAAATTACAACGGGACTTCTTACTGGAAAACCTTTTACATATATAGATAAGTACCGATAGCAGAGCGGTGACTTGACCTCTCAGTTCCACCAGGATCTTGGAGATCTCGGCGCATTGGGCCTCGCACTCTTCCACTTCCTTCAGCACCGCGCTCTCTGGACACTTGGTATCTCCAGCAGGCTTTTCTAGAAAGAAACAGATGGATAATTTAATGCCACCAAAGAGATTGCTTGACGGTTCTCGCACGGACGACGAAATAACCAAATTAAACAGCTTACTAGGAGGTTTTTCTGCTTCGCCTGGTGGTTTAGATCCCTGAGAGGGTTTAGGTGATACCTCTGGCTTATCTGGTTGCGACGGTTTTGGTGACACCTTAGCACTGCCGCCACCCACTCCTCCGCCTTCTGTCTCCCCCATTTCGCCCGGTCCGCCTTCTATTTTGTCCGGTTCCCCTCCTTCCGCAGGCACTTCTCCCTCGTCGATTTCCTCTATAGGTGGCACACTCCCGATCGGTTCCCCCATAGGCTCGTCAGTGGGGAAGTCGGGAGGGGGCACATCAGCGTCGCCTTCCCACTCACCCATTTCTATGGTAACTGATCCCTGTCCCATTGCCTAAATATGTAAAACCGTTGAGACTAGCGATTTGAAAGGGAAATTAGTTTAAGAGCTGGCTACACACATTTCTATGTGACTCAATGTACTCATGATTTTCATTGATTTGGGTGTGTAATGTACTGGAAGGACGAGAGTCTGTCAAAACAACGCGCGGACGTAAAGCCTGTATGACACGATCAAAGTAGTTAAATATTTGTTGTCAAAGTCTTTCAAATCGACATCAAACTTCTGGTGAAAATGATAACTCTAGTTAGTAGATTTTAATGACGTCACATCAAATTTTACTTTGACATTAAAAGTAATTGTTCCAACAAATGGTACCAGCACAAATATTTGTTTTCAAATTACTTGTAAACATAAATTAAAAGAGGTTATATCTGTAATAGCTAAAGTTTAGGTAAAAAATAATAACAGTACCGTTTTTAACAAAGAAAATACTTTATTATTCGTTTATACGAGTTACAATCAACCCTTTATTGTGTATCGTCGCCGTTATACAAAGATAGATGTTGGCTGCTCTGAATTATCTCTTCAAATTTCTGGCTGTCAAAGTAAACTTTGGCATGTAATTTTGGTACCAAAGTTTGCGCATTCTCAAAGAAACTTTGATGCTCTTTGATAGTGTCATACAGGCTTAGCGTGGGAGAAAGATCAAAGTCCATAATTTTTTATGGTGAATAATCTTATTCCTGTAGTTCTGGAAATTAAACGGTTTTATAGAAGATAAAGTGTACAAATACGGACGACTAAGGACAGACGTCCAAGTCGGGGCTGAAGAGTCGGCAGACGGTATCAACGTTACAAAAAATTTCGAAAATTAATTTCTGTAGTGACGGAAATTTGTTAGTTGATTGTGTATATCCTCAACTAATTAACCTACAAATAGCAGACGAGTAGGTTTTGGCTAAATCATTGGCAGACTCTTTCAAAGTCACTATAGCTGTCCGCATCTACACAATACAGGGTTCTGCAACAGTACGTCAGGCATCCGTAGCTCTTTTACGAATTAAGTTAGGAATATCATTCGTCTGCACACTTTTACTGTATTATCAGGTGTATCTCAGGAAAATATTTCTAGTAATGGGGAACTTTCGGTTGTACCGGAAGTAGATACCAACTTTGTTTTTTTTTCAACGGAACACCCTTGCATTTAAGGATTCCTTGTTAAATTTAAATGGCACTTTGATAGGCATAATTAGGGCATTAATTTTTGCGAAATTTTTGGTAACTTTGGCACCGTCTGCCGACCCTTCAGTCCTGAATTGGGCGTCTGGCAATAGTTGTCCATATTTGTACACGTTATCTTCTATAAAAACGTTTAATTTCCATAACTACAGTAATAACATTTTTTACCATAAAAAAATATGGACTTTATATTGTGTATCTGGACGTATTGCTGGGTTAAACTTTTTGCCACCCTGATGTATGAAAAGAAAAATTTAAGAAGAAGTTCCAATAAACATTTGTCCAAAAATGCTTCCCTAAAGAAGAATTCCTGTGTTTTTCCGGATTGCACAAGAAAGTTTTATTGTACGTATTCGATAGTGGTAATTGAGGCCTAATTGACAAAAATAACTTTATTTATTAGTTCTTCAAAATTCTCTAGACCTTATTATGTATAAATAGATATATATCTTCTTGGTTTTTAGGTCGTATAATAAAGCACCTCTATTCCAAGTAAGACGTTTCGGTTTATTATCTAAACCTTATTCATTTACATTGTAAAATTGATAATATAAAAAATTATGTTGATTTGTATAACTTTCAAAAATATTTAACAACATTTTTTGTTTTATTGATAAAATCAGTATCTTTTTTGTTTTAATTTGAGAGATTTTTGAAATGTTTTGTTTTGTAAATTTTTAATACGACCTAAAAACCAAGAAGATATATATCTATTTATTTATTAGTTTGTATGAATTTTAAAAATCGCGCCTTAAATTTTAAGAAATTGTAAGCATTTCCATAGGAACTTTTTCCACAGTTTTTTTCCACACTTCAGGTTGATAAAGTTTATCTGAGCAATTCATATGCACCTTGACCATACCTTGACGAAACGTGTTCCCCAGTCCAAAATAAGCACCCTTTTTTTAACACGAAATAGGAAATATTTTAATTAAAAATGCTATTTTTAAATTATCTTTTTCCCACTTCAAAACACATATTATAAATTTCACGAAAACCTATACATAAGTGACTTTTATTTTATACCCAGCAAAACCAACCGCCAGAAACGTCAAACCATCATAACATAACTTAAAAATAGCACTCTTCAAACCGATTTTTAAATGCTTTCTGTTCATTTGCTAAAAAACCAATTCTTTTAGATCTAATGAAATATGGGCTTGCAGCCTCGCAATAACTTAAGAGGTCTAAATCACCTCGCCTCCCGGTATATCATCTTCTAGCTGGTCGATCTCCGCAGACGCCCTGGTGACCAACTCCTCGGTCTCTGCCAATGGATCGTCTGTTCCGGCATCCTGCGACAGAATCAAGTAGAAACTTCGTTAATTTGAGAGAAATTATACATACATCTTCCGCCATGATTTGACTGTTCTCTCCGGTTAGATGACTGCTTGGGGAATAGAAGATATCAACGTCCTCTTCTTCGGCCTTCTCTTTCGACTTGGATGATGTGGAAGTCTCCGATCTCTTCTTTTGACTCTTTAAATTGGTCTTGGATTTGTCCTTGGTGTCGCCGCTTCCTATATGAGCTTTCCGTTTCTCCTACAGTTTCGAAAAGTGAAGGAATTGTTAGCGAATTAACCTCTAATATTTCTCGCAATCATTTTTTATAGCTTCAACAGAAACATCAAAGAAAAAATGCCTAAATACAATTAAAACCGAAAAATGCCACAATGGCGGGGCTCATGGTTTATTGCTGGAATCACCCTACCAGTAAAAGCAAAGGGGAATAGCAATAGAGATGGACTCGAGTTTCTGCCTACCGTCATGTTACGGCACCAAGAGTTTAGATGTGCGCTCCGCAATAGACACAAGCGAAACTCTCAACCTGATGTTGCCGTCGTCTTGTGGGTTGAGAGTTCAACTGGTATGGTGATTCCTACAATAGTCTATGAGCTTCACCATGGTGGCATATCTCGGTTCCCTATTATGTTACAAAAATTTATCTATATGCATGTTTCAACGCCGAAATTCCGAAACAGTTTTTCTTTTTATATTCCACGTACAATAATAAATTCAGACTAATTAACTTGATATAGGTACTGAAGAATAATTAGTACCTACATCATTTTACTTATGTTGTGCAACCTGTTTGCACTGCATTCTTGAAATGTACGGATAATCGTTAGGTAGGGCGATTTTATAATTAATGACATCGACAATCATAATACAAAAATGTATTGTCACAGGCACAGGAAAACATCACAGTTGAAAATGTCCGACTAAGAATAATTCGATTTTTTTAAATCTTCTGTAGAAAACTATGTTAATAGCACTATGATATTATAATTAATCGTTTTTTGCCGTATTAAACATGTCTTTAATTACTTTTTTTCTTTTAGTTTCAAGTACATGGCAATCTTGGGCTAGAATAACGTTTATAATATTTATTTATTTCCTTATTCTTCATTAAACTCGAATCATCCCCATTGATTTACTACTGGTTTATACGGTGTTGCCAAATCTACACTTCTTTTAAGCGATTTTTATAGCTTAACTAATGACAATACAATATTTTTGTATTAGAAATGTCGATTCAAGATTAATTATAGAACCGCCATATCTGATGATTTTCCATACTTTTCTGCCCACCCTATAAGTGTGATTTACGTTTATCCCATTTTTCGGAACGCAACTTAAATTTAAGAAATTCCTACAACGTTGTTTTTTTTTTTCAAATTGCGTGACCACTTTTAACAATTTTTGTGCGTACTTGCCTGCCTGTAAAGTATAAATTGAAAATATGATATGTACTTTACTAGTGTGGTAAAACAGTTGTCAGCACTGAATTTACCAAAATTTTGCCAATATCTCGCATGCAATTTTTCTATAAAATAAAACATGCCTTTTCAGTTGGCATGTTTTCAAATCAGGCAATATGATATTCATCCCTCGATCACGTATTAAAGGTTAATAGAGACATTTATTGTATTTAACCTATTTCTATTAAAATGCAAAAAATTGTATGGAACATGACAACATGCACGGTAAGCTACGTCATACCGGCTTAAAACGTAAACGCACTCGAGCGAATTTACTCTAATTATTTGATAATAAACAAAACAAAAAAGGGATACTCCTAAAAACGAAATTTACATTTTCCGCAATTATTTTTATTAATTTCATCATAAAGGTATTAAAACACGGTTTAAAAATAATTGCGCTAATATTTCTAACTGAATAGGTACTAATAATTGTCGACAAAAATTATACATTAATTAATATACTATTTAGAAAGTAAATCTAAACAACTATTACTATAGTCTTTAGGCTTTCACTGCCGTCGTTGCTGGCTGCTCTTCGGTTCTCGGGTTCTCTGCCGTGTAGAAAGTTTAAATTACTTGACGTTTCGATCATCTTGTCGTGATCTTCTTCACTTCACTTCTGAAGAAGATCACGACAAGATGATCGAAACGTCAAGTAATTTAAACTTTCTACACGGCAGAGAACCCGAGAACCGAGGAGCAGCCAACTATTACTATGAGATAAACTCCAAGTTTCATTTATTAAAAATTATAATTACATATTAATTGTTTCACTTTTCTGTGAGCACCTATAACAGGAAAAGATGTGGCAACTCTGGATGATATTTTAGGATAATTCGTATTACAGGTCGCTTCATATTTTAATTAAGAGAAAATGCCCATAGATGGCATAACATGAAACGAACTGAAGGTTGCACTTTAGATGGTTGAACTAAAGTACAAAATTATCTTTCATTGGAATCAAAAACATTAGAGATATAAACAGATTAATATAAATAGATGAAAATATTAATTGATGACAAGTATAGTATATTTATTTCATATATTTTAAATAAACTTTGTAGTAAACACAAAGAAATACCATTTCACCAATCGCTTTTATCTACTGAAACGGTGCAACAATACAATAAATATTTAAAAATCATTGATATAAATCAATATTGTCAACTTATATCTAAAAAATACACATCTCTATTATACTATCATTGAACTGTATCCTAGGGAACTGGAACGGTATTTTACCATTGAACTGTATCCTAGGGAACACTTACGAAAATGTGAAGCTACAACCATGATTACAGACGTGTATTTATTTCTTTCTAACATATTACGATATATCTCATGAAAATATGTGTCAAAAAATCCTTCAAATTGACATAAATCTAAAGTCGCAATCCAAACATATATACAAACATGAGATGAAGTGAAACAGATATACGTCGCGATAACTATCTCTGTTGGCTTCAACGCCTGAATATATTATCATATGTCAGATGCCATTCCAATGCCATAGGATACAGTTCAATGTATACTATCAGATGATCTGGTGTAAATGACAACTGTCAATTACTCTACAAGTTGTTCCAATTATAGGCTGTTCATAGAATCACAATTAAACTAGTGAGCCCATCATAAACTGTGAAATCAGTCAGAAAACTGTTTCGGATTTCTTTTAGCCAATCGAATCGCGTCTAACTAGTTTGTGATTCTTCTATGAACAGGCTTTATCTCAATCTGTCCCAATCAATGCCTACTTTCTGTAAAAGAAAACGCTTACCGCCTTTAGATTCTCTAACGATCTGAAATTCCGTAGATTCCCTCTGGATTCTAATTTTAATGCGTTAAAGTCAAACTCGTCGTAATTCCTTAGGGTCTGCTTGAAATAAGCGTCAGCGTCGCCGAATTGATAAGGTATCTTCTTCAGAAGGGCGCCGTAGTTCTGGATGATCTGCGCGCTCTTCTCAATGAAAGTGTAATTGGCCGATCTCCTTCTACTCCTCGCCGGTAACTCTTTTATGTCCGAATCCGAGTACTTATGCGACAGGCGATGCAGGCTCGCAGAATTTCTGCTCTGAAAGAGGAACAATATAATTTATATACTATGAAAAGTCATCTGTCAATAATTACCTTCATACCGATTGTTTGTGATGGCCGGGATCTTTCACGATGCAATGGATGTCTCGAACGTACGGCAGAAAACTGCTCGTCCCTGTTTCGACGTGATATAATATATAAATAAACAATAGCCGTTCAAAGACGAGAAAATTGTAGAATAAAGGTATGAGGGGAGGTGATTAGAAAAAATTATCAAACAAAACTCGCGTCACTTGACAGAAAAAAATATATGTGTCTAGATTATCTCCAAGTACAAACTTAAAACCGCTTGAGCAAAATTCAAATCTCCCGCAATAACCTTTAGTGGGTTAAACAAAAACCAATTCCTTGAAAGTTACTAAAAGAGGTTATTGCGGGAAAATTGAATTTTATTTAGTGGGTTATAAATATTTACGCCAAATTACAATTAAGTATAGTATATGAATGACAGTAATTCAGCATATTTATTCATAATAATATATATTATATTTTACATATTAATATTTCAGTTTAGCGTTAAAGTGAAACAACTTCTTGTTAGGGCATCGTAAAATATCACGAAACGGTACAATTCACTGTAAACATACATTTTATTTATAATACGCATAAAGGGGTCAAATGATTAAAACGCCCGTGTTTATTAAAAATAAACCGTTTACAACTTGTCAACACGTAATTTTATATTTAAAAAGAACAATGAGTATCGTTGTAAATAAGGTCTGTCGTATAGCAACAACCGGTTTAAAATTGGAACGATCGCAAATATTATGCCGGCAAAACGAATTTATGTATTTGTTAGAAACTTTTTTGCAATTTCAAAAATTTCACGATTATTTCTTCTGATAGTAAAAAGATGTTTATTCGAAAATATAATTCTAGGGTATTTTTGTACCGTCACGTTGTAAATCCATCAGTTATTTACCATTGTGTTTGTAGTAGGGGGGTACTAAACAGCTGTTGCATCATATGTATAAAGTGTTGTACGTTTATTGTATGGAAGATAACTAGTTAAAGGTTCCGAGTTCCCATGCAAATTCTGGAAATGACTTCGTTTCTCATCAAAAACTGATACCTCGAAGGTAACAGACGCTTTTTTACTATTTATCGCGTGATTAATACCGATTTCTGCGTTGGTATAACTTAAATTTACATTTATAATACGGATTCGGGTAAATTTTTGTCGGATTTCAGCTGCCCAGGTCGGCTTTCGCGGCTCATACAAATAAACAATTCCTAATCCTAGTATTTCACTTATCTTTGCGGTAATACCGGCTCGGTTTTAGGTTAAAAATTTCAATCTGAAAAAGATGAGATCCAACGATAAATGTGCAAACCATTGGATGACGATTACTAACACACACTACTCGTTCTTCGACTGCAATTAATACACACTTCATGTACTCAATAACCGTTCCCGATAGACAGATCCTTTCGTATCACACACAATGGCAGAATTGCTATCAAACTTGGAATCGAACGATCCGAGATTGGTGGAGGAATCTAAACAAAAACTTCACGAACAGTTAAACGGAAGTGAGTCGAAGTGATTGATTTCTTTTGTTATATTTTCTAATGGAATTGTTTTACTTTAGCTAAAGAATCGTGGCTAATATATGGTTTATATGATGCATACCTTTTGTCAAATTCTACACGTTTGATCGAGGTTCTGGTGAATGTAAAAGAACCTCATTATAGTTTCTTGTTTGACAAGTGAGTTTAGCTTTTTTTTTATTATGGAAATAGTCTGGGATTTTAAAGTAGATAAAAAGTGGTATATTTTTATTTTGTTTGTAGGATATATGAGTCTATCAAGAGTTCAAAAGACAATATGAAGATTCAGGGCCTTTCTTTATTGGGACACATTGTCAAGAGCGAGCCGGCTTGGATATATAAAATTACGAATCATAATTTGATGAAGGAACTATTAAAATTGTTAAAGGTAGGTACCGAATTTTTATTTATTCATTGTTTTTTTTTTTTGTGGTAAAAATAATTTTGATAACTAGTTTGGCTTATCTGACGCAATCGTAAATAACGATAACATATACAGGCTGTTCAAAATACTGAAAAATATTAACTTTTTACCATAAATGGAATATATTCTTTTTACATACATTGTTTTATTTTTATTATTAAGTGTTTATCCCTGAAAGATCGGTCTCTAATATCCTTGTAATTTAATTGCTAATTATTTAGAAGGAAACATTTACACACAATGCTACTATATTTTATATAAAAAAAAATGTATGTTATTTAATAGATAATTTGAATTTATCACTTCAATCAAAGGTCATAAATTTTAAGTTTCAAAATATTATGTAGAAAAACTATAGTGTTGCCAGTTGCTTTTTATGCTGTCCTTTTAGTGCTCAAAAAAATACGACACCAACGCTATTAGATGTAGAAATGCACTATTTCACCTGTTTCACTGTTCTGCATAGTTTTTTTTTTTTCCATAACAAAGGATAAATTGAATGTATTACCTCAAATACTTCAACTCTAAGTGAAACGGTAGTTTCGCGCTATCTAATAGCATTCAACTACTACTGCCACCAGATGTTTCTCCGAACGATCAATAGATGGCGCCTTCAATTTTTCATTTGCGTAATCTCTATTAGTCATAATTAAAGCTCGGATTATATGCAAAATGCATATTTGTTTTTTAAAGGTATATCAACCAAATTTTTAGTATTTTGGATGTATCTAATGTTTTTTTATTAAAGTGAGCTTATTAAAAAATGCATATTTTTGCTACTTCATACATATTTCATGAATTATTGCATATTTGTCAATATTTTCGTCAAATTACAAAATTCCTCCAAAAAAACTCATTGAATATTAAAGATTGGAAATGTCAGTGAAAAGTAAACCTGAAATTCCTTCATTGAAAAATGAACACATGCAAAATAATATTAATGTTGTCCGATGCTGCTGCTTACATGTGTAAAGCCTCAGTTAATTTAAAAATATTTTTTCCTAATTTAATCCATACTATTTGTTTGGCTCACGGTATTAATAGAGTTGCCGAAGAAGTAAGAAACTAATTCCCTCTTGTGAATGAGTTAATTAGTAACATAAAAAAGATTTTTGTAAAAGCGCCATTGGGGGTTCAATTTTCACAGAACCTCGTAAGTTTTTGTATATTGTTAATAAGGGATAATGTTGTACGAGCATTATGTTGTAAGATACTTAAAATGTAAAATAAACTGTTATCTTCATGTTTTTTTTTTTAAGTTGAAATAGTGCAATACTGATGCATATTTCGCATATGGCAGAGCATATTTGTCAATAATTTCTGCATATTGTTGTCAAAATATGTGCATATAAATGCGCATATTTTGTTGCTTTTCTTGTGCATATAATCCGAGCTTTACCATAATAATTAAAAATTGTAATGGTTTAAAAGTCTTGAAGATTGAGGAACACTATTAATAAAGTATATTGCTTCTTTCTACACAAAATGACAACAGACAAAGGCATATGTTAAAATATGTAACTATTATAACATTAAAATTCTATCTGTAGAGGAATCTTCTAAGATATACCTGTATTCACGTATATTTATATAGCTTTTTTAAAGACGTGAATATTATTTTCTTGTTCACTGAGTTATTACTTGCATAATATGAACACTTCTTTCAGTTAAAAGTGATCTGCGTTTGGGGTAGCAGCAATTGTCCGCTATGGTAACTGTGTGAGAAGGTATTATGTTCAAACAAATGTATGTGTTTAAGTAAGAATATCATTGACACTAAAATGACCTCTACATGACTAATTATAAAGAAGCGGTAACATTATGCGTAAAAACTTCTTATCAATTCTCTTCTGCTACCCCAGAAAATTATTCCAAATCTGACGTGGGGATAACACATGTTGAAAAGTAGACTGTACGCAATGCATCAGCATAAACTAGACCGCGTCTCCATTTAAGGCAGTCAACCCCAGTTAAACCCTAGAAACGAACTGGTTGTTATTAAATAAAAGAGAAATCGGATACTTTGACTCCTTGGTCTTGAATAGTATCAAATTAATTTTGCTGTGATTAATACTCAATCTATTAGAAGTTAACCTTCGTTCTACAGTGAGGTATAAAAACTGGAATCTATCTGTAACTGTTTGAATTGTAGAGCCTGTAATTGTAAATGAGGAATCATCGACATAGTTATTATCTATCAATCAATCAATAGTTTATTAATGTAATTAAAGTATTACATTAAATGTTATTAATATAAATAACTCGAAGGACGTTCGACAGGGTAAATATCATTAAAGTAAATAACAAAAACTAGTGGGTCCAAAATACCTCCTTGAGGTACACCCCTAGTAGTTATAATGCTTAACGTTGATCTCAGTACTTTGTTTTCTGCTGTTCAGGTAAGAGTTAAACCAAGATAATGCTGTTGTACCTCTGACATTGTATCGCTCTAACTTAACAATTAATTGGAGAGGATTTATACTGTCGAACGCCTTCGATTTTCAAATTTTTCCGTTTACAATTATGTTTCCTATTTGAAATTATGTTATTTTTAAATAATACACCTCAATAACTATAATCTAAAATAAATTTCGCTATTTCACGTTTCAAAATACTACAAACATTTATGTTGAGCAACTTGTTCTATAAATTTTAGCACGAAACAGAAATAATAGCGTTGATAACCGCCCTGATGGCTCTGATCGCATTGATACCTTCGATACCTTCACAAATGAAAGAATTCTTGGGGGAAGTTTTCGATATATTCGGGTGAGTTCGCCGCATAATCGCACGTTTCGTCGTGATAATGATTTAATCCGCAGCCGACTGGCCAGCTGGAATTGCAACCAAACCGGTAAGATACACGAAGAACAGATGGCGCATATGCAGATCACCCTCTATTCCTTCTTCTTGAGACTTTATGGGATGTACCCTTGTAATTTCGTCGCTTACCTCCGTGACCAATACCGCAACAGAAATCTTACGCCTGTTTTTTGTCATACCATAAAGGTGAACGAGTAAAACCGACCTTATATTTTATAGGATTGTTATTTTATTATTAATTAATGTTATAGCCTATGCTCGAAAGAGTCAAAATGCACCCTCACCTAGTAACGACCTCCACCTTTAACGAAACATCAACGGAGAGATGGAAAAAGATGGCCGCTCACGACGTGACCGTGGAATGCGAAGGGTATTCTTTAGATTTACCGGATCGGTGTACCTACGACCAGTGCGTCGTGTCTACATCTCGACCAAGATCCACCACTTCGATACTAAATTCGGACAATTCGTACCAGTTGGATAGTCTGAAGGTTATCTCGGCACAAAGGGCGGTTGGGCAGGACGGGGATTTTTTCAGTCCGAGTATGGTTTTGCATTGCCCGACGCCTCCTGTCAACGAGAAATCTCTACCGACAAATATACCGTTCGCGCAGATGCAGGTATTGTAATAATATTTTTCGAGTCTATTGCATTTGCGAATTCATTTTGATCTGTTTGATTTGCAGAGTAACGTTCAGACCACATTGATATCTTCGGTCACGCAGATCACTCAGGAAAGTTCCTCACCACCCGAAGCAGCTATCGAAGCTACGCCGGAAACTACGCCAGTAAGGGTAAGTTGAAAGCAGAACTGTCACATTTTTAATCTGAGCTAATTATAGTACTAATCATCCGTGTTAGTTAAAATTAATTTATAGATGTAACAAAATAAGTTGCGTGCGTAAAATGCGTGCTTTACTACAGATATTTATAACAAAAAAGGAATTTACTAAAACCTTTTCAGTGCTGTCACTCTTTTATTTGTAAAAGATAGAAACAACCTTTTTGAATATTGGTTTTAGGGAAGTTAATGTCAAACGCCATATTCTTAAATTTTTAATTTTGCTTAGCATTTTTCAGTTAGGAAGCAAAGTATATATTTTTTTAAATAGAAACCATAGTTGGGCATGACATATTCTAATAGTGCATTTTTGTCTGCTCGCGATGATGTAGAGTCTCAACACTTATTTTAATAAATAACAGCATAATACTCTATTATTATATTTAAGAAAAATCACGTCTTGCCCTGGAAAAGTAAAGAAGCTTATAATATTCAATAAAAACACTAAACGAATTAATAAATTTACATTAAGTGTTCGAAATGCCCAACCATTATTATCAACGCACACACAATTTATTGCTTCAAATACGAAGGAGTCTAATGGTGAAAAATCTGGAGAACGTGCAGGCCATACATATAAGAACATATATCGAGCATTACGTATCTGTAGATAGTTATGGATCCGCTTTTTCACAACAACCGATTTTTGCCTAATTATAAGAAAACACACACACACCAGTTTTAACTACGTTTATTAGGTAAAATCTAACACAAGCCGTAAGTTAATAAGAGACGTGGTTTCATCTTAAGACAGTAAACCACTTGCCTAACACATGTAATAGCTGTAATACACAAAGTGTTCGGACAATGGAATAATTCTGACTTTAAGTTCGCTAGTGGCAGATACTTATAGCTTTTGAAATGCCGGAGATCAGTAAAGTGACCCCGTTTTCGGGCGTACGGAGGGTAGACCTTCGCTGTTACATGGTTTAGGTACAGAAATAAAGTACAAGTCGGAATTGTGCAATTGGAGACAGCTATGGCCGCAGTAAAATAGTATACATTTCTGGGGGGTTTGGGTACATCGGCACTTTGATAATATATTCCTAGGTCTAAAATCAATACAGAAATAGCAAAAGGTTCGCAGATAATACAATAACCGTTAAATCTGAACAAAGAATTGTAACTTAGAATAGTACACTAAACACAGAGCATACACAAGGATGTTACATAAATTGAAATAATAAGAACTGTACTAACATCGAAAATAAACAAGAATCTAAGGCTTAAATATAATAAACACTGTGTAAGCTGCACAGGCAAGCGAATTCTTAAATCTACACTAACACAAAAAATGAGCGTCAATGCACTACACCATTTATTAGGGCAATGTTATAACAAACCTTTGAAAAGAGAGAGTGATCGTAAATCACGGTCAAAAGTCGAGCATTGTCACTTTCGACAAACGTAACTGCAGAAGGCCATAAAGTGCAGCAATTCGATATATCCGCCGCTGGTGGTCGTCTTTTTTCTCTTGTTCCCTACTAAGTAGGTACTTCATAACAAAAGGAGTTACCATTGAAAGGGTTTCGGTGAATTTCTATTTTTCGCAGATATCTAGTAAACCATGCATAAATGGACAAAAGCATATCTGGGTTAGGCTTGTGCAAGATGCAAATCTTTCTCCATTTAATCCAATTCGTATCTGTTATGGTTTTTGAGATTTACATAAAAATCATAATAAAAAAAAACTCACCTTGTATAGTAATCAACAACATATAGGATTTTTTTTTTATATAATTAAAATATGGTAATTTTTTCGGGGAGATAGGTTTAGCATGTCCAACAACCTCAAAATTTATTTTGACAAATGTCACGTGATCACTAATATCACAACAAATTGAAAAAATATGCCGTGAATCGGTAGAAAGTCAGGTTAGATGGCATGATATCCAAAAAGGTTATAAAAAAAAAAGAATAGAAAATCCCAATTTTTTCAAATATTTCCTAAATGGTTGATATTCAAATAGTTTTCTCAGTTCTTGCTAAAACTAAAATGTGGATTTTCAGCATAGCACGACGCATGTTATTATAACGAAATAGCTAATATGATTATCGTGATATTACAGGACAACAGAATGAATATACGAGTACCACCTTCAAATTCCACAATAGCTAAGGCCCACACATTCGCCACCAGGATAGTGCCCCTAAATTCTGGTCAAAACACACCGATCAACTCCCAACCGTCTTCTCCGATGCGAAAAGAAATGACATCGTTCACGTTTCAAGACATACCGCGGCACCCTTCCACTTTCGCCGGTATCAAACGGGAATCGGGCGGGAGATTACAGAAACTGTTACAGGACAGATCGCAGGTATTTGCAAGCGCATTCAGTACGTTATATTATATGTATGTATATTAATGAAAACGTTTGTAATTTTAACACCTTTTCGGGATAAATTGTATTAGTCGAACGTGATATGCGTGTTTTAAGATGGGCGACGGCAGATCTCCCTTCGTCGTGGTGCCCACGAGTCCGTCGAGGGGAGGTCTATCTTCGGAGACCAGCGCGCCGGGCAGTCCCATTCCGATGATGCAGAGATTGGAGTCGCCGTTCAGCCAGGAGGATGAGGAAGTTTCGCAGATCGTTCGGCACGGTGAGACTGTACAGCATCCGGGAATTCGGCAGTGCGATAGCGTCCTGCACGAAGTGGAGGGGTTTAGAGGTGAGAGAGCGTACAAGAGTTAAATGTTTATTAACCCAGCAGACAAGTCCATGTACAGGGCTATATTTATAAAAGAAACAAAAAGAATTGGTAGTGAACGTAAGATTAAATAACAAAGTATAAAGTAACAACAACAGAACCATCAATAAACAGAAAATAAAGAAACAAATCATACAATACCTAATCAAAACTAAAATAACTCATTAACCGATCTAACGAATGTGGCATGATTTTGTTTGAATATACCCAAATCACAAGTCCATAAGTTATATAAAGCACACATGTTGTATAATGGTGAACGAAAAAACATAGAATCATCAATTACGCTATGAATGAGCTTATGCAAATACAAAAGTGAAATTTGGTTAAGAGAGATTCATATGAAACAGAAGAGTCAGGATAAATTCTATATTTTTTAAAATATAGATATCTTAAAAATCGTTTTTGTAATGACTAATAAATAAATGCACTTGTGATATATAGGTGACCAAACAACGCAGCAATAATTTAATCTACTTTGAATATAATAATTATAAAGTAATATTACGGTGTGTAAGTTGTGAAAATCTCTAGTCATACGAACAATAAAACCTAGGAGTTTACAACAATTTTTCAAAATATCAAGAATATGGTCGCTGAATGATAATTTTACATCAAAAAGTACTCCTAAATCCTTAAGTGTGTTGCGTCTATCAATTATAATACCATTTATTGCGTAATCATATTTAATGTTCCAGTCTTTCCTAGTATAAGTAACAATTTTATATTTACTAATATTTAAATTTAAGCTATTTTTTTTCACACCATGCTGACAAATTGTTAATATCGTGTTGTAGAGTTATGCAATCATTGATATCATTAACAGTACGAAAAATTTTAAGATCATCAGCATACAGTAAGCAAGAAGAAGAAAAAATCTCAGATATATCATTAATAAAAATAGCAAACATCAACGGATCTAGATTCGATCCTTGCGTAACGCCGCTCACAGCAACAAAGTCTCGAGATCTAACACCCTCATACTCGACATATTGCACTCTATTGGTAAAATAAGATGAAAATAATTGAATCACATTGTCATGAAATCCGTACATTTCAAGTTTTCTTAGCACTATGTTACGATGAATGCGATCAAAAGCCTTGCTAAAGTCTGTATACACTGCGTCCACCTGTCTTCTATCATCCAAAGCTTCCGAAACTGCTTGCGTAAAGTTACACAAATTTGTAGTAACAGATCTTGCCTTCATAAAGCCATGCTGGTTCCTGTGTATTAATGGATTAACGTGTTTGTAATATATGCACAAATAATGGACTCGAAGATCCCTGCGAAATTGGATATAAGAGAGATGGGCCGGTAATTCTTGATTAAATTTCTTGCACCAGATTTAAACACAGGTGTTATTCTTTTCTTCTTCCATTCATCAGGAAAGACTTTCTGTAATATTATTGTATTATAGATGAACTTCAGCGGCTTTATGAGACGACCTATACAGTCCTTTACCAAGAAACAGTTAGGATAACGATTTCGGTTCTCAAAACGGTTATGAAGAACCGTTATTTTCCATAACAGTTATTTAGAACCGAAATTCTACTAACTGATATTAGTCATTTTACTTATTTCGCGCACATTGGATTCTGCATTTTTTTTTGTACTGCTAACAATACTTGCAACTGATTTTCATCCGTAAGTACGGAGTTATTGCGGTTTCGTTTTGTACGTGCTACGGATCCAGTACTTACAAATCTATCCAGTAGCGACAGAAATGCCCTTCTATCTGGATGCCTTCTACATGGGCAATACTGCGTGTAAACTCTTGACGCTAACGAAGCGTTTTTGTTACGTTCATCGAGAACGAAAACCATATCTACTAATTCTTCTCGAGTAAGCGACATCTTTAATTGCTATGTTACCAAACAGTACTCTGAACGTCAGTTCTGACACTTGGAAAGATGTCGCTTTAAACATCTCAAGTATCTTTTAAACAATTTTGTTTGTTTGAAATGGTCCTACAGTGTTCTGTTGGCCACTTTCTAAGCACGGCAGTATTATTGCTGCCAGTCCCAAGCCTGGTGAAATGCGAGAGGAAGGTGGCCGGCGGCGGCGCTTCGCAATACGTATCTATCGTGGGAAACTGGAAAATCGCGAATATCTCCAAAACTGTTGGAGATAGGCAGAATGATACCCATATAAAATCGAAAGAAAATTAAATTTTACATCCATTTATGTAAAAATTGATTTTAGAGTTCAAAAATTACAGATCCCTATTTAATAACGCTGTAGTTTAAACGCAACAATTTTAAAATAAAAGACGTATGCTGCTTCATAGTTAAGCGAAAACTGAAAACCGCATCTTTCTAACTTTCGTTTTTCCAAAAACCGAAGACACTGCAAATGTAATTTTTTTTTTTTTTTTTCGAAAAACGTCATCTAATTCGGAAACGGTACAACTTAGCCCCAATGTATCCCTAACGTATTGTTAATTAAATTTAACAAGGAATCCAAAAGTGCAATAATACACGGAGTGTTCCATTTAAAATAATAATGTTAGTGTCTACTCCCGGTACATCCGAAAGTCCGCCATTACTGAAACTAATTTTAACATGTGTAGAATATGATTCGAGGCAACATTTATTTGAAACATTTGTTCAAAAAGACAATAATAAATTGGCTAGGAACCGTTGCATCTTAGGTTGGACACCCGGTATATATGTTTATTAAGAACCCAATTGAAACAGTTTGTTGCTATTTGATTTCCGCCCTCGATTGCCGACATGTTAGTGAACTTAATATATCGGACAAGATTTCTCATGTATCACTGTGTAGGATAAAGATGCGACAAGTTAATAATTTGTCAGCGTATACTTATTTTTCTATTCCTTAGTAAACTTATATAGCCTCTTTTTTGGCGTTTTATTTTATCCATCAACGTCCGAGTTCACTTGGTATATCGGTTCCTGCATGGAATCTAAATTCGACATTGTGCTACCCGTAGGTAACGATGACGACGTCGACACTTGCGAACAAGAGCACGGATCCCCGTGCACCGAAGGCGGCCTCCACATGCCGAACTCCAAGTCGATCACCGAGCTCACCTTACGGATGCGCCGGCTACGATATCACAGCCAGTGCGCCGAGGACCGGGAGGCGAGGTGCGAAGCGTCCACGGGCAGCAGTCCCGGTAATTCCGTCTCGTATCCCGCCAACAACATCTCGGTGCGGCGCGCCAAATCCCTGCCCGACATGGAGAAGAGTCCGATACTTCCGCCGCCCGGGAAAGACCACATCAACAGCAAGACGCTCCTGGAAGCGGACGAGGACGGCGGCGCGGAGGAGACGAACAGCAAACCGTACACGAACGGGATCGACGCGAAGAAGCACGCTCCCCGCCGGAGTACGGCGGAAACTCAGACTGAAAACATCTGGCCTATGCCTTACGATCACTTGTTTCCGATCATTTTCCCGGCTCTGGGGAATAGTACTGACGCGGTCTCGCTGGTTAGGAAGCAGGAAGGGAAGTGCCGTTGCGATAGTATCTACGACATCTCGGATAAGTAAGTGTACTCTGTTTTTTATTTTTCAAATTCCCATTTACACAATTCACTTTTCGAAAGTGATTTTCTGTCAACACCTTTACATTACACCGAATGGCTGTGGAAATATACTTACTAGCAACCAAATCGACTCACTCACTAAGCCTGCAGTGGGACTCTGTGCACCATCGACGTCGAAAGCTTGAAAGCGAACATCGACGTTCACAGCCGGTAGCGAATCTCGTCTTAAACGGTACTCTGTGTCACTATCGCTTCCATTTCGGCAATATTCGGAAAATGGGCGATAATCTTAGGGAATTCAAGTAATTTTACAATATAACTGTGGCGACACTGAGAATATTAGCAAATATTCTTTAGTCTGATTAGGTTATGCAATTGAAATGCATGGATTTTATTAGAAAATTGAGTAAATTTGTAAATAATAATAAAATGTTCAAATATTTTGAAAAAATAAAGCTCTTTATTTAATGAAAACTTATATTTTAAAATAGAATAGAGTATACATTTATTTTATGAAGTTCACAAAATTACATGAAACAGTTATAAACCAAAGTTATATACGGGATTTTCAAATTCGATAGAATTATTATTATTATTATTTTGTATTACACCATTAGCCACAAATTCGATAGAATGAAAGACTGGGTCTATATTATATTTGTCTTACTCTATTTTCATTTAAAGGGCAAAGAAAATGGCTAGGTACTTATAAACATTGGGTCTTCAGTAATGTATTTGTACTAGGTGGGGTGAAAAGTAACCTCCTTGACCGCCAGAATGCGCTGCTTCTGCAAAAAAGGTTATGGTGCCTTGAAGTCCGTTCATATTTAGGCAGACATGCCAAATTTCAGTGCGATACTGTATTTAGTTTTGTTTTGACAGCTGATTGTTGTTGACGTGTTTGGCATCATGTTGAGTATGGATAAAAACGATTTTCGTTCTCTCATAAAACATTATTTTTTGAGAGGCAAAACGCCAAAGGAAACAAAATAAAAGTTGGATAAATATTATGGGGCTAATGCTCCGTCAGATTACACCGTCAAATATTGGTTTCGAGAGTTTCATGGTGGCCGCAACTCCACTACCGATCAAGTCCGCAGCGGCAGGCCCTCCGATGCGGTTACAGAGGATAATGTCAAAAAAATACATGAATTGGTGTTGGCTGACCGGAAAGTGAAGGTGCGCGAGCTAGCAGATACCACAAAGATTAGTACTGAGCGCACACGCCATATTTTGGGCAATATTCTGCATATGAAAAAGTTATCCTGCCGTTGGGTGCCGCGCATGCTCACTCCTGACCAAAAACACGAACGCGAGAGCACTTCGAAAGAGTGTTTGGACTTGCTGATGCGGAATCGGGCGGACTTTTGGCGTCGATTGGTAACTGTTGATGAAACCTGGATCCACTATTACACACCAGAGAACAGAATGAGTGCCCGGCAATGGACTGAAGCCGGCACGAGTGCTCCGAAGCGGCCGAGGGAGGCTCAATGGGTCGGAAAGGTTATGGCGTCGGTTTTCTGGGATTGTCATGGCATACTCTTCGTGGACTACCTCGAAAAAGGAAAAACCATCAACAGCGAGTATTACTGTGCATTATTGGAGCGATTAAAGGCCGAAATCGCTGCAAAACGGCCTCACATGAAGCGAAAAAAAAATTTGTTTTTGCAAGACAATGCACCGGCGCACAAGAGCATCGCAACCACGGCTAAAATCAATGACTTACGGCTCCAATTGCTGTCGCATCCGTATTCACCCGATTTGGCTCCCTCGGACTATTATCTCTTCCCAAACCTCAAAAGATGGCTCATCAATAAAAAATTCAGCTCACGCGAGGAAATCATCGACGCCACGGAGGAGTATTTTGCAGACCTTCCGGAAAATTACTTTTCGGACGGGATCAAGAAGTTGGAAAATCGCTGGAATAAGTGTATCGAGCTAAAAGGGGACTATATTGAATAAAATAAAAAAACATTTAAAAAAAATTTTTTTTTCATTCCCAAGGAGGTTGCTTTTTACCCCACCTAGGATAGGTACACTTATACTTATTTTCATTGGTGTAAGAAATACAAGAACATGTATACATAAATATTAGGTATTAATAGCATAGTAAAATATAAAATAAAATTCATCACAAAAAGAAGGAAAGCATGTGTCGATACGATTTTTTCATATGGTGCACAGATGTTCTCGAATTTGCACTTCATTTTTAGATTTTATAATAAGTATAATAAAATTCAAATATTTTGACTTGCCGGCCGTTCTCTGCTATTGTGGATTTCTTTCTTACCAGTTTGCAGATTGACATAGCGAGAGTATCTCTGTTCAAAGCGATACACCCTTGGCTCTCGCTTCAAATCGAAGGTTTCGCCGTGGTAGGGAAAGCGAAGACGATAGTAAATATCATCACAGAGTATAGAGTCCTACTGTTGCATATATATGTTTTTTTTTTCAAAAGAGCCTTGACCAATTAATTAAGAACATGCATCATTTAAAACCTTAAAACTTCAGATATAAGGTTAAAACACCATTATCATTAAAACTGATCGTATATGCAAATTTTTTGTAAACATACTTAAAAAAATGTTAAATTCCCAATTTTTTCAAATTTTTTTTCGGTTTGTGATTTTTTTTTGTTTTCAGTAAAGGATTAAAAGAGCAACGATTGAGTTCTAATAAGAACTTTTACGTAAAAAAATGCCAAAAAGCCTTCAATAATTAGATATAAAAACAATAGAACATATACTTACCAGCGGCGGCTCGTGCTTACTTCACTCGGAGGCTAATACAATGATCGAACTTCTTCGTATAACTTCGTAACATATAAACATATAGAAACGTATTTGACGAGAGCACACGAAGAACTACGATCGTCGTCATAGCCTTCGAGTGACATAAGCATCGGCCGCCGCTGATACTTACTACAACAGCCGATTTGAACGTGAAATGGCGCTCGATGTATGGAAAAATTCGCTAGTATTAATTTGCTCTTACGGGAACCGATAACAACGCTAGAATTTATCCTGTAATTTGAAAGGCGCCCCCCTCCCCTCTCCCCGCATTATTTAAAATCACAGTATAGATGGCGCTCCGTCATCGCATTAAATTAAATCGTTCGTTCGTCAGGTACATAGATCTATCCCATCACACGAGCGAAAGAGACACCGTTAATAATCTGAGAACGCAAGTGGAGTTGCTCAGGTTGCAGCTACAGTTCGAGAAACACAGGAAGGACATGCACGCCCTCAAAAATCGTCGATTAATAGCGGACGCGAAGAACACGAAGGCGTTAGAGGAACATAAAGACGCGTTGGTAAGTTTTCTCTGATTTCTCGTCCCTTAAAAACTATTTGCGTTTAATGTGCGCTATATATGTATATATCGCAACTCATCAAATAATAATACCAGATGGATACCGTACGGATAAAGCAAGGAGACGTCGACAGTTTGAAAGAGATGTTAGAGGTGGTTCGGAAAGAGAAAATTTGCGTGGAAAAGGAGGCATTGGACAACGTGACGCTCTGGGAAAAACAGGTACATCTCCAAACGTATAAATTAAAAATTTCAGTATATCATCCTATGCGGGTCTTATAATATGTAGTTCGAAAATTTCGATGCACTATTGCTAACTTTAAACTTGGTTATTGTTGCTATAAATTCGGTTAAATGAAGAATTACACAACTTTTTTTATACCATGAAATAATCCAGAATCTAATGTAATAAGTAAAAAAAGAAAGAAAAAACTACTTCATTTTAAAAATTATTCTTTATTTTTAAAATGAAGTAGTTTTTTCTACCAATAAAATAGCTGTTTTTGCTGAAGTATAGTTTTGTTTAGTTTATTTTCAAATTGTTTGAGTCAACTACACTGGATGCAATGTGTCAATATACAAAATAAAACATAAATAAAGTGTAAATAGTAACAAACAAAATTCTATAATTAAATAAATTTCAACTGAAAACGACAAAGAGAACAAACAAAGGCATATAAAATCTACTATATATTAAATTGAAGACAGTACTCATTAAGGGAGTAATAAGATTTTAGAATAAGAAACTCTAAGTTGTTTTTTAAATTGTTTTATGCATTCTATATTAATTATTTCGATTGGAAAGTTGTTAAACATTCGCAAACACTGGGGACTTCTTAGTTGCTGAAAGGCAGTGTCTAGGTATTGTCAGTCGATCAATGTGACGGGTTGGGCAGTGTTTTTTTTATATTTTTCAATATTTTAAAGTTTTCTTTTACGTAGATAGCTGACTTATAAATTAAGATGATGGGAAAAGTTAAAATTGCCCTAGCTTTAAAGATATGCCTGCAGCTATCATGGCTATTAGTATTAAAATAAGTCTTAGAAGTCGCTTTTGAGAAACAAATATTATCTCCCAACCAGTTAGGATGCCTCATATAATAACATTATACGAAAGAATCGAAAAAGCTATCGCTTAATAAATATCTAAAAGATCATTTTCTTTAAATGTACTTTAATTTAATTTTTATACATCTGCTTGACAAAGGGTATAATAGTAAACGAAACGTTGCATGTATGAAGTGTTTTTATCATTGAACGACCTAAAAGCTAAAACAAAATACCAAAATAATTGAAGGTCAAGATTGTAAAGGCAATAAAAATGTTAACAATAGTGCGCCGAACAGGGAATTTTTTTTTTTTCAAATCTACACAGGCCTACTTTTTTATTTAAAACAATAAGCAATAAAACATCGCTAAACTGCAATAGGAGAAATTGTCAAATAACTCATTAGGTTTGTTCGCTGTGCGAATCACAACTTAATTGGAAACTATTTCGGTTTTTCCACTGCGCATGATTAAAAAAAGGATTGTAGTTTGAAATAAGTTTGATAATTTACTCTGCGAACACATCCAAAACCGACAATACTGCCATCTGTGTCCAACAATTGGAATTTATGCGCGCAGCGTGAACTTCGGTATAACCTAAAGTTTGTGTTTGTTATCTTGCCTTTGATACATAATAATTTGAA
Organism: Cetonia aurata; assembly: GCA_949128085.1. NCBI lineage: Eukaryota > Metazoa > Arthropoda > Insecta > Coleoptera > Scarabaeidae > Cetonia > Cetonia aurata. The sequence continues at coordinate 69,041,806 of OX421882.1, read as the reverse complement.
TACTGGCTTGTATTTTTGTGAAAATAACAGGATTAATATGGATGGTAAATCTTTAATATGAAAGTATTTATTGATTGCTTTGCCACTCAAGAAATATAATTTACAGGTTTCGGTATGGTCGATCTTTTGATTATCCCCTCACAAACATATTTCAACACGCTTTGTTGCATCTCTCTCGTTTAATGCGCACGTGCGGATTTGAAATCCACAAGAAAACCGTGAACTCTCTAGATTAATCACGAACTGTTACTGATTACAATTTGACACTGTGCGAACACCGAATTCTAAATTGCAAACGGTCCAAATACGAAATCGTAGCACTGCGAACGCTTAATTGTTATTACGCATGCGTCGCTCAGTTATGGATAGTCGCTGACTGCACAGCAAATAAAGCTATTTTCAGATCCCTCGATCCCTAAAAAAATTTTTGAAATATTTTCTAGTTCTAAAAATTCTCAATAAGAAATATTATTTAAATGACTTTGCATCTTTCGGGTAATCGGCGAGAAAAAAATTCAAGAATTCGGATCAGTATTCACGCAATCTCGTTTCCATATTAGAATTAATAGTAATTACGTATCCTGCGTTAGTACAAAATTTTGCAGAACGAGTGCAAGAAACTGAAAGACGAGAACGAAGACTATAGGAGGGAGGTGGGGCATCTACGAGAGGAGAACGCCAAGTTGAAACTCAAGTGGCAGGAGGCGGAGTCGAATTTGCTCAATGCCTTAGTGGAAGTCAAGGTAGGTTTTTTTTTTTTTGCTTTTTTTTTCTATTTTAGATTGACTGATCAATATTTTAAGATCGCTAAAGAACAAGCGGAAGCCGGAGAGAGAGGCAAGATTGAATTGGAGCACGTCAATAAGGAGCTATTACTAGTGGGGGAGTTACAACTGAAGTATCAAGAACGTTTGAATGCCTTAGAGATGTTGAGGACTGAGGACGTAGAACAGAAGAGGCTTATAGAGGCTTACAGGCACGATACACAAGGTTTGTTTCACTGAATATATGTATACACTTTATTTGAGAAAAGTTAAATATTACAAATCATCCTAAAAACCCAGTGCTCCACCTAAAAGGTACTACACTGGGTTACCTGTTCTAAGTATTCAATTATTTCCATAACATATCAAATTTCCCTATTCTAACTAATTATTCCACCTAATTATTTACATTTTACACTGGGTTACCTGTTCTAAGTATTCAATTATTTCCATAACATATCAAATTTCCCTATTCTAACTAATTATTCCACCTAATTATTTACATTTTACACTGGGTTACCTGTTCTAAGTATTCAATTATTTCCATAACATATCAAATTTCCCTATTCTAACTAATTATTCCACCTAATTATTTACATTTTACACTGGGTTACCTGTTCTAAGTATTCAATTATTTCCATAACATATCAAATTTCCCTATTCTAACTAATTATTCCACCTAATTATTTAACAAAAAATAAATAAATTTATTAAATTTCCAAAAAAAAGTACTTTTAAAAATAGCTGGCTATCAGACGTTATTATGAAATTTGCGCCCGTGGAGCGACTTATATTGTTAACTCTCAGCATTCGCATAGGAATGAGGAAAACCACGAAAACCCCATTCTGAGAGTGGCATTGGGAAAACAACCCCAAGCCTTATTGTTGATAGCCAGCAAACAAATAAACAAAATTTAACAAGGATCCACCACAACTCTTCATCTTCGAAGTTGTGAAATCTCTAGGTGACGCTCTCGTGCTTCCTAGATCTGAAGGCCGCTTCCTAAATAAAACTGGTACTCCAAATTATAGAAACTGTGAACAAAACAAAACAACAGCAGTTTCTATTTTTTAAAAATTAAGAATAATTTAAATCAACTAATTTAATACTAAGGATTAAAATCTAGTAATCACTACGATTAAATAATTTGCTATATCTAACCCCCTAATTTCTATTCCTAATTATCGTGCCGCAATCTACTTAGTTCTCTAGCCGCATTACTAAAAAATTCCCACCACTCTATCGACTCATTACCCCTAATATCTAATTCACGTCGCGGCCAATTTAACCCCCTGGTAATCGCGCTAATTTCCGTACGCAATCGCCACTCACTAGTAAGTGGACAATCAAACAAAACATGCCCCGCCGTATCCTCCACCCCACAAAGACAGTTCGAATCATTAACCCGCCCAATTCTACATAAATACGACTTAAAATTACCGTGACCCGTAACTAATTCGATAGCCTGATACGATAATCGCATACCCATCACCCTAAATTCCCTAACATTATTTATGAATTTATGGGTCCAGCTCCCATTTAATGTGGAATCCCACCTCTCTTGCCAAATATTATCGAGGTTAATTTTGATAGCAGTTTTAATTGCATTTACTGAAAATAATTTATATTGTAAAACAACATTATCCCCACCTAAAACCGCCTCTTTTGCTAATTGATCTGCCCTTTCATTACCGATAGTGCCTACATGAGCTTTAGTCCAAAAAATTTTGATGCCGCCTTCGCGTAACATATCCACGTATCTAATAATAGTTTAGTTGGATTTTTTAAATTTTGTAAAGCTTGTAATACCGATAGACTATCGGTAATGATAGACGCATCTCGACAAAAATCCCTCTCAAACCTAATATAACGTACGGCCTGATAAATTGCAACTAACTCCGCCTGATAATTCGTACAATGATCCGCGAGTTTAAATTTTTTATTATATTTTTCAACACCCCGTTCGAAAACAACAAAAGCAGCCCCTGTACCACCCTCACCCTTCGACCCATCCGTAAAAATTTCTAATCCTTCACCAAATACACCCGAATATTTATAATAATTTATGCTATTAATTAATTATTATTATTATTATATGTATACAGTGCGGTCATAACTGTTGAAGCAATGAAACAGAAACGTTGGAAAATTAGAAGCAATTTGTGTTATTTTGACTCTATAGAGATGTGCCCCTGACTTGAAATGCAGGGTAGTAATGTAGAGGGCGTTGCTGCCTTTAAAATTCTAAATTGAAAGTAAATTCATATAAAAGTGGTTACGATTCTAAAATGTTTTACTGACTTACTTGGATTAAATAATGAGAGGCGCGTTAATTTTCTCATGTTTAAATCCTGTGTGAATCGTTCTGACTGATCAATTCAACATTGGAAGCGTCCTCTCTGATTATAAGCCGATATCAAAGCATCATTCGCACAATTAATTATGTTTCTGATAAATATTTCGGGATATCAACATATAACCTTCTATAAACTCCAATACATCTTAAGCACAATTCATTCAAAGCGGCAATGAAAGATTTACGATTACAGATCTAAACGTCAAAGTAGAAACGATGAAACGCAACCTGGAGGCGTACGCAAGTAGAATATCAGAATTGGAGGGTATAATCCAGAAGCACGACGAGGCGGACGTGTTACAGAAGAGGCAATTGAATGATGTTAAAGGGGAATGCCATGAGAAGCTCAAGGTAAGTCGTATAATAATTTAACCGGCCAAGACTGTTCTTCGTATGCTCCTATTCTCGCCTGTGAGTTCTCCATAAACATTTTCACCATTATCCTAATGAGTTTCGTTGATATTTCTATCTCCTACATGTCTTTTATCAGTTTGTGTACTTATATAATGTTAAAAGTCTGTTTAAAATCTAAAAATAGTTGTATTACATGCTCGTATCGCTTCTCAATAATTGTTTGAGTCATAATCATAGAGATGATGGAGTGCTGATATTGAACTCAAAACTGCCATCAATTGAAATGCGCCATATTGGAACACAAACGTCATCAATGACGTCGATACCATACATACATATTCAAATAAATAAAGTTAAGGATATCAATAAATTTTAATAGCACTTGCAATTTGTAATGATAATTAATAGCATATGTTATTTATTAAAGTTGTGGACAACTTAAAACTATAGACAGTTTCTAAACTTATGATGAACTGGTATAATATACTTCATTCGTTCTCAGGTTTAATAAGAGAGAAAAGAAAAAATTTCTTTCAACGCCATATGAAAATACGTAGGAAAAATCTAATACAAGTTTCATGAGATCTTCACGACTTGTCATAACAATCCAACATTATATGTTGTCTTAGGAGTAAATAATATACTGCAGTGGTTGTTGTATAATTTATTGATCATTAAATAATATTAGTTTACTTAATTCATTCCTTATTGTTTTTCCGTGTATTTTTTCTGTAAACTTCTTCGCTAAATTATGAAATCTAATTTTGCTATAAGACGATATTATGATTTTACTTAAAATTGAAACATGAGTTTCTTCCAGAGATGACATATCTAACAAATGATGGGATAAACTAGAAACAATGTTTTGGGGAACATGACTTTATAGTAAATAAACAAAAGTCGTTAGGAAGTTTTCTTCTTGTGGAATCTTGTTTCCTGTCAAGACCATTACTTTCCGAATTTGTTTTTCGGTGAACTAGCAAATATATCGTACCTCCTTTGATGGGCAGATTAATTTACCTAAGAAATAGTGAAGAAAATTTAAAGAAATATATATGTTATACATCATTTATTTACCTCTACCATTTGTTTTCAGGAATATCAAGTGATTCTAAATGAAAATATACTTTTTTAGATTTTCTTTGTCCGAATTCAATGTTGGAATAACTCCCTCTTTAATTCGCACAATCTGTCCCGTTCTATCACAATCTTTTTCGATGAAATGTAGTGAACAAACATATGCACGCTTACTTTTGCAGGGATTTATTGTACCCCCTGTAACAGTAATCCACACAACAATGTTTGGGCATTCTACAAAAAATTATTTCACATAGAAACACTAAGTATTATCATAATTTCAGAATATTTTTAAGCTATGGCATTATTCTGCAACTTACATATGAAAAGTTAGTTCTCCGTCATCTTTGTAACCATTGCTTTTGCAGGATTTTACACGACACGATGGCATCACTTTTCTTTAGGAAAAACTACCTGGATTAATTGTCATATAAGCCCAATTGTTAATGCTATAATATGCATACTTACACCACAGCCTTACACGTAAAACAAAAATATCGGGTGAATAATATATAATATTCGAAACAGTCCGTGAAAGAATAAAGCAAAGAAAGTAAATAAAACAATCAAACTACAAGGTTAGGTAACATCAGTAACACTTGTCAACTTCCAAAAAATTGAACGTGATTTAACGCAAATACTTCCTAAAGAAAACTAACGTAAGCATGACGCTACATGAAACATGACGTATATAATGCCGTCTGTATTCCAAGATGTCTTTTAGTCTTTTGATGGTGCGCCGTTGCGATGCGCATACGGTTCATTGGCAGTTTATCAGGTCTGTGGTCATAATCCTTTCAAAGTAAGGGTCAGGGGCAGTGTGGGGCAAGGTTTAGGTAAATTAGTTTGCATATTTTCCGTCCACCAAATTTACTTGGTTCAACAAGAATTGCGAATCTAAGTAGCGCTACCTATTAATATTTACAGGTATTAACGAGCAAGGCGGTAAATTTAAACGTGAATAAAGTTTATTTCATATTGATCATTCTTTCATGTTAATTATCATTCGAATCGATACAAAATCGCTCCTCTACCGGCATTCGTTTGTTTCCAGGCGGTGGAGAGTAAATATCGCACGCAGTTGTCGTACAACCGGTGCCTAGAGGAGAAAATCGTAGAACTATGGCGACATATCGAAATAATGAGCAAGAAAGTGATATCGCCGGATATAAGCAGTTGTCACGAGGTGAACGCCACCCTGACCGATCGCACCAGCGCGGCCCAAGGTCTCAGTTCGCAATCTTCCCCCTTATCCGCGTCGCTGGCATCGTCCGAAGGCAGCATGGCGTCCACTATATCCGAGATGAAAAATTTACAGGTAATGTGCAGGATATTTGTGTGATGGATCTGTTGATATATTTTCTCGTTTTCTCTCTGTTGTATAGAGGATTGTTGATCAGAACGACGACAACGAATAGTAATTATCGCGTACCTAGCACACACAATTACACAGATACACACCTAAAAAAATAATATTATGTAACTACATACTGGAGAAACGGAAAATAAGAGAGCAACCGAGACGAATGCGTTGATTAACTATTGGATTCAAAATTGTTATCGAACATTTCCGAACTGAATTCGTACCGACACATTGGTTGGAAGAAAACTCAAACGCGGGGTCTGCTGAACGAATGTCTGAAGAGACGATTTCAGATGTCGCAAATGAAATGATTGTTATAAAAGATTATTATTGTTATACCTATACTAAATTGATTTGAAAGTAATTTTTATTAAATGTATTTAAATACAAATGATGTTTTTTTTTTTATTTTATTTACTACAAACTAATATTTTCCCAATTTACACCTCTCGAGAATGAAAAGAATATTTTTTAAGGTTTAAAAATCGTTTCAGATTGTATCTAGAAAAGTAATAATAATATAATACATTTATTGTCCAACAGTGTCTACATACACCAATTACAGGACATATACAATAATAAAGTAGTGCACAGTAACATAAATATAACAAAATTACTACTAATGTAATATGTAGAAATAAGTACTTAAAAGCAAACAAGCAAAATACAATCAACGTAAGTAGGATAAATGTAATTAACTAAATGAAACTTCCGTGTAAATAGCGTTCATATTCTGAACCATGTGTGTTAGTGGGGCCTTTCGTGAGATATTAGTATTATATCTGAGAATACGTAAAGTTTCAGAAGACCGTGTGTTATAGCTGGGTATTACGAAGTATAACTGAGATAGTAGTCCAGGCGAATCAATTCGGTGTCGTAGTATTTTTAATGCAAACGATGCACTATACCGTTGCCTCCTTTGTTCCAAAGACACGAAACCATGTCGTTGAAGAAGGTCGTTGTAAAGTGAGGTTCTATCTAGGTAGGTTCCATCAGTTCTAAACGACAGATATTTAAAAAAAAACGCTTCTGTATGCGTTCCAGAGACAGGTTGAGGTAAGTATATAGTGGATACCAGATGACGGATGAATATTCCAGTTTGGTTCTTACCAGTGTGCAGTATAGTGTTTTCATTGTTAGAGGGTTATGAAAACTGCGACAAGATTTAATCAAGAATCCCAAACTTTGTAATGCAGAACGACAAATTGAGGCAATGTGCGTTGAGAATGAAAGTTTGTTATCGAAGAGAACTCCAGATCTTTACATATTGATTTTCTGGTGACAGGAATATGGTTTATTTCGTATTGATACATCTTGCAACTCAAGAGCCCTATACCTGGAAATATGGGAAATTAAAGAGGGAGAGTTACCTAACCTGGGGCCTTCTGACATTCTGTACTTTTTAAAAGGAATCAGACGGAAGTTGTAAGAAACAGTTAGAATAAGAGACAATAAATCTCTCAGGTCGCTGTGTACTGTCACCTTTATTTTACATACATACATAATTATCTCTGATTTAAGTACAAGATATAATAGTAACTTGGCTTTATTTATTATTATTCAACACGCACTATTAACATATCCTTGTCTTTATATTTATGAAGCTTTGTGCTATCATCATAAAAATAGACATAATTACAAAACTGTAAAAGACATCTATGATTATGATCACTCCACCCGTAATAGAAATAATCTCTTTATTCCACGATGCGACTTAAGCATTACCGACAGAGGCGTGTCTTATATTGGAAAGAAATTATATAATAAATTGCCTAATAACTTAAAAACTAATGTCGGTTTTAGACAAAACGTTAAAGCATTTTTACAGAAAAGCTGTTACTATACCTTGGAAGATTTTCTTTCTGCTAATTTTTAGCAATTCTAAAACTATTATTACTGTGTACTTTTTAATTTTGTTTTCTGTTTTTTTCTTTTGTATGATGTTGAGATTATAGAATATGTTTATTTGGCTTTCTGAATACTTTACCCCTTTTGTTTCTTCTTTCGACTGATTCTTTTATCATGTATGATACCATGAATGCCACACGTAAATATGACATTCCAATAGGTACATAAACAGAAATACTAGGATCGGACAGTTTTATTTCATATATATACATATCTATAATAAATACACCATTACAATTTCCATGTCATTGTGATCCGGACGAAAATGTAAATAATTAATTTGGACGTCTAAAGTAGCTGAAGACACCACCGGTTTGGCCCGCTTAACTACGTCTCCTCCTACGCCTCCTTCTGGAGCGGCGACTCCTGCTTCTGCTGCGTCGTCGTCGGTGTTCTCTCACCCCCTCCATGATATCGCCGAGGTGATAGCGGCCTCGCAACCTCTTAATCGCGCCGAAGGCGATTCCCTTCTCGATCGCCCTGTTCAGGTGTTTCGAGAAGTCCTTGCTGGGCACGGAGAAGTTGCTCTCGATGTGCTCGGCGATCTCATCCTTGGAGGCGCCGTCGTGCAAGTCGCCAATCGCGGCTAGCACCAGCTTCGCGGTGTTAACCGACTGGGGAGTAGGCGGCGTCATTATCGGAACAGGTGTTCGGTCTCACATTTAAAATCGAATTTAACAGTTAATGATCGGAAACTGACTGAAATTTCAGGCGTCACTGGTCATAATAATTTGACAACCAAATTTTGTTTAAGCGCGTTACTTGATTAAATAACGTTTGGAGCAGAGATAACCTATCCTGGTTTGGAGTTTCATTAGGTACATAAAACGTGAATTTTTCCATATTGGAGTTGGATTTCGTGACGTTTTTGAAAATCGTATTGTATTGCTTTTGTATATACCAACTAAAATATGTGAATTTTGATCTCAAAAATGTAATATAAATAACTACATATTTTTATTTCATCTCAAAATGTGGAGAAGTGATAACAGCCATTTGAAAACTTATGATTCGTGTCAACAGGTTTTTGTTCTTTTGTATTTGGATCTTTTTATTGCTTATTTTATATTATTTTAGTAGTTCATTAGTAAAAAACTAATTTCTTTTTATTAATAATAGAAACTTTAGTCCAACAGTGTCAAAATACGAGGATGTATGTAGTAGACATAACATCAAAATGCAATACTAGTCAATTATTAGGGAAGCAAGTTCTAAGTCCCCAAAAAAGCGTTATTTTCTTCTGAGAACAAAACGATAATTCTATAAATTTATCTCATCATTCATAAAAAATAAGTGTGTACTGGTGTAAGCTAACGAACAAATTCAGTTAGTACCTACCTATATTTTTGTCGTGAATTGTAAGTTTCAAATTAGCAAGTTTATAATTTTTCTGGAAGCGGAAATTGATGAATTGTATAAATGACAAATAACAGCAGCAAAAAGGAAGTCATAAATTGCAATAGAGTGATTTTTTTACTGCATACAGTTCAATGGTTAAAATAGGTATGTAAATAATATCGCAATAACAATCTAATAAATCTTGAAAATTACGCAGTACTTTTTTTATATTATACTGCAATTTAACTTTTAGATGTTACAGCAATGTTCAATATTTATCGAACACCATTTCTCCATGTAAATCAGCCATTTAATTTGTTGTTGTTTGTTAAGTTTAATTTGGATTGAATTACCTTTCACACTAGACCAATTAAAATCAACTTAGAACAAAAATTACATTCAGATTCCTTCGGTAATTCAACAAAAAATGAAACAATACCATTTAAAAAACAATTTTATTATCATATCGAAACGAAATTACATTACTTGGCATGAGCCTGAGCTTTACGCATTTGCGTTAAGATGTTGGACAACTCTTCGCGCTTCCTCTTGGCGCGAATGTGCGTACCCAAACGACGTTTTAAGAATTTCAACGCCCTCTTATCCTTAGACACCTTCAGCAACTCCATAGCCCGCTTCTCATATGGTGCGTGTCCGCACACTTCCCTGATCAAGTCCCGAACGAATTTCGTGTGCTTCGTCTGGATGCCCTTCAGTCTAGTGGGGCGCACTTTCTCCGCCTTGGTCTTTCCCATGGCGATCTTCGTCGTTTTATGCCCCTTTTGGAGGCCCACCGCTATTTCGTATCTGGGAGCCATGCTAGAAATTAAATTTTAGGTTAGGTGTCATACGAAAATATAAAAATAGGGTGATAGATGTTAGATTTCGATTATAAATGATTTCACTACATATATCCAATAAATAAAAATATTTTGATAAGTTTAAATGGAATTATTACTTACATTTATGGCAAAAATCAATAATATTATTGTAAACCGCGTGTTACAATACCGCTGTCAATGCACTAAAAGGAAGATGGCGATGCAAGTTGAGATTGTTGATAACTTTCTTACCGATCACCATGCCAACTCTTAAAATTATAATTTCTTTCATTTTAAATTGTGTTTAATTATTTTTAAGAGATAATTAACATTATCCGAAACACTACAATTTAGTAATATTTACATTCAAGTGCAAGTACTAAGAAGCTTGATTGTGGGCGAATTGTTAAATTCACGGATGGTTCCACCGATTATATTTTATCACTGTCTAACCAATATATTAAACAGAGATGCAGTATAATCGATGGACCCATCCGTGCAGGTTATTCTATGCATCCGTGTATTTAACAATTCGCTCACAATCACGCTTTTTATTATTACAGTTGGTATGAAAACTATCGGTTCTGCTTCATCCATAAATTATTCTATTTTAAACCAGTAAACTATAATTACTAATAAAACGGAAAAGTAATTCAAAGTTCAATATATAGAAATGGAGGCATCTAGTGTGATCTAGTGTAATATTGTGAATTTTATTATAGAATACAGATTCCTACTTAATTTTTAAATACTTTTTTGCGCGAATAATTTGAATTGCCCTCAATTTTGAAACAAAGTTTACAATATTTATCTCTTCCGCTGTTAACACCTTTAATAAAGTAATAGATTCATAATTAGGTCATATTTTTTGTTTTGTATAATCAAACTAAGGTAGATTTAAAAATCCCGTAATTACTTTTAGATCTTTAACATAAAAGTATCCAAATAACTATTAATTGATTAATGTATATAGATATAAATACAAAATCCGAACTTCCACGATTTTAGTTTAGTATTGAATTTACTAAAAACAATTAAAGGAAATTTCTTTTTTTTCTTTCAATCTTAAACAAACGTTGTTTCATCATAAAGTGTTTATTAATAAAACTATAATATATTACAATATTTTTAGAAAATAAAATAGAATTCTTAAAATGTAACATCATATAAATAATATTAATATATTATGTTATAAAATTTTAGTAAATATCTACATACAAAATATATTCTCGATTTATTATGAATTAAATAAAATACTGTGCAAACCTAATTCTATCGGGAATTATTTATCCGGATGGTGTATACGTATGTATTATGCATTTTCAAATACTTTATTGAATTTGTTTTGCCTTGTAAAATGGCACTAACTTATAAATAATGTATATTAAATTTTTTATTTTGATGTTTTTCCCATAAATAATCTTCTGGTATCTCCTACAAACAATGATTTACGCATTTAAATATAATATTAAAAATACACATTTTCCATTTTAAAATCAGTCTTGAGAATCGCATTAACCTTCTTTTGAAATATGTCTCTACATGTAATGATTAAAATATGTATCTTTTTTTTAATATACAACTGAATTTGATTAAAAGAAGGCCAAGGGATTCGTCTTTTTAACATTATCCTTATTGCTATTATTTATTTGTGAGTAGATTTGTCTTAAATATAAGTAATACACAACGCATATGAGTTATATAATTTGACAGCTGTCAAAGCGACAGCAACAATTTAACGGAATATAAATGCGCGGTATTGTAACGTTAAATATATACAAAAGATGATTGATTAGATGGAATGTGGTAATAAAATCAGTAATTTATCCAATATCGTTGTAAAATTAAATAAATTTCTGAATCGCAGAAAAAAAAACAAATTCCCTATTCGTCCAATTGTACTGTGATGATCATGCAAGGCTGTCAATATCGTTTTTGGTCCCTGTGCGGTGGCGATCGGGGATCGCGCCATTCCCTACCCTCCTTGTGCGATCGAACGTCGTGATGGTGATGGTGATGGTGGTGGCGCTTCTTCTCGCCGCTCTTCCCGTTGAACGTTGTCGAATCTGCGACCACCAGTTCGGAACCGTCTCGGTGGCGTTCGCCGGCCGTTCGGAACGGCTCGTCCATGGTTTCTTTGCGTTTGAGCGGTTGGTGATTACCCGGCGCCACCTTCAACCCGGTCTTGCTGCCGGCGGATTCGTGCAAATTTTCCCACGCCTGTCGGTAATAGCGATTCAAGCCGTTGCGCGATTCCGAACTCGAGGAATCGAACGACGCGACGGTGTTACAGTCCGGGGACGCTCTATGTCTGTAGTGTTTGGCACTTCGGTTTCTAGAATGAAATGGGAACACAAACATTTGAGGCGGAACTTTATTAGGGAATACACACATAAATTTCAAATTGTGGAAAAAAAGGAGGATAATGAAGCTTGGCATTATACAGTGAGGTCGTAAATTATGCTCCCCCTCTTCTCTGCTGACTTTTGAAAAGAACGAGATAGAGCAGTAAAACAAAAACAAGGTGAAATTGGAGACAATTTTTGGTGTTTTAATTATGGGGCTACGCACCTGGCTTGAAATGTAAGAAAGATAGAGGGCGTATCTTTAAAATTTCAAATGGGAAGTAGGTTCCTATAAAAGCTCATTTGGAAGATATAATAATCATTATACTTTCATGACAATGCAAACAGTTTTATGATTTTCTAAATTTTTACTAACTAATCCAAGATTAATGATTTTATTGATTGATGATTGACGTTACTTTCCGCATAACCCTCGTATTCACTTTATGATTTATGTTTCTTAGGAAACGCACTATTAAAATTGCAAAAATATGTCAAATTGTAAAATATGTCATATTGCAACAACTGTCATCATATGTTCTAACGTTCTAACCAATAACCCTTCGCGTTACTTGAGTGTCCATGTATCTGTCTTGTGCACATGTTGCAGGTCTCTGTATACTACACCCCAAAAATTAATACGAGGGTTATCGGAAAAGTACGGAGGTACGCCTAATCATTACTCGTTGGTAAGTAAAAATTTAGAAAATCATAAAACTGTTTGCATTTTCATAAAGGCAATGAAAATATCTTCCAAATGTGCTTATTATTATTGCTCTATCTAATTCCTTTCAAAAGTTATGAGGTGGTGGGGCCACAATTTACGACCTCAAGGTTAGAATCAGTATTGCCAATGTAATTATCGGAATAATTAGGTACCTCATTTTTGGATAATTGGGTTTACTAGAGGATAATTTTCGGGTTCATTAATTTTTCTGATAATTCCGAAAAAAAAAAAAATTAAATATTTTTTGTTAACAGCCACCAATTTTCATAATATGAACTAAAACGTCTAACGGTTTAACGTTAATGTTACGCAAAAGCCTATATCTTTATTAAACAAAGACATGTTACAGTTTGAGTGACAAAACGTAAAATGTACGAAAGAGAAACACCACCCGACGAAAATTTCGATTTTGTATTAGGGGCCGAATATCAAAAACTATATTTAATACCCCAAATAATCATAAATATCGTTTTTTAAATTGTACGATAAAATTGTTACAAATACGGTAATTTTTTTCATAGTGTTCGGTAATTCGTATCCGAAACGTTGGCAACACTAGATGAATTTGCAAGTTATATTAATTGTGTCTTTTTGTGTTTATGGTTGCATTTATAAGAATATATATTATGTAATATTTTTTGAGATTTTAATAACATCATATTCAGAAGAAGTGACATACAATAAACTTAATTTATTTATCTGTAATATTTTAGTAATGTAAAAGTTCCAACTTGTGCAAAAATTGGCAAAGTGAGCCGTCAAATTTTGAGGTTAGTAAAAAGCATTTTCTAAGATAGTAAGTATACAGCGCCATCAGCGGCTAAGATAATTAAATTAGGAAATATGGGAGATACCAGCATAACGATACAGTGTTCGTGTCAGCGTCTACAAGTGAAGTTATGAGCGGTGCAGTGCGTGGAGCTTTTGTCTCTATTCTCGATTACACTTCATTCGTTCATCAGCTCTAATCGTACCTGAGGTAGGATGTCTCGGTAGGAGTGTCTTCTCGTTTATCGGAGTTGGTAAAGACGTTTTTACACTTAGATAGGATTGGAGAAATAGCCGGCCCTGTGCGACCTGTAGTTACGCGTGAACTCCCTTCTGCCGATCTGCTGGTCGGGGAAGGGCAGTGCCAGCAGGGTGTACCACCGTGAGGGCATTGCGCTAGCGGAGGGCAGACGGTGCTTCGTGCGCGTCGTTGAAGCTCCCGCACTTTCGGACCGCAAGAGGGCAACACAGTCTCAGTTAGTTAAAGTAATAGTATAGTATAGTAGGTAGTAATAGCAAGTAGTTATGGTAAAAGCAGCGTAGGGGAAATAGTGAGGTTAAGAAGTTAAATGTATTACCGCTAGGTGTCGCCGTTAAAGATTTATGGTCATCAATTGGTTATGTGTCATCTAATATCATCTACTCCAAGGCACATAGGTATAGATATATACAAATATACATTTTATTGGAATATAACAATGAGTGACATAAATATTGCAATATTTCAATTGATATTTACCAGTAAATTGAGCTTCTAGTTGCAATAGATAAAATTATTAATGCCACTTATTATTAGAGTAAACCAACACTATACTAACCATTATAAACCCTAAATGAAAAATGACTCACCTCCTAACTAGGACTATAATCGTTGTGATTATAGCAGCCAAAAAAATGAACCCACCGAAAGCGCCCAGAGCAACTATGGCCCCCAAATTCAATCGGGCCCCATAGGTTTCTCTCCTTTCACCGTCAATACTCTGCGGGACGTTCACGCTGTGGGATTCCCCGCGTTGTACGTTGGCACTTCCGGGAATTTCATTCTCTTCCGGGTGTTCCGGAATGATAGGATGTTGCGTAGTGGGGGATTCGTGCGACTTTTTGCCTTCCGTAGTCTTGATCAGGACGGGCTTCTTATTTCTATCGGTAAGCCGGATAATTTCCACTTCTGCTTTGATGGTAGTCGGCCCGGGTCGAGTTGGTCTCCTACTGCTGGTGATTGGCTTGGTTGGTATGGTAACTATGATCGGTTTGACTGTTGATGTAGTGGTTGTTGTGGTAGTGGTAGTACTGGAGGTGGTGGTGGTTGTTGCCGTTGATATACTCTCTGCTGGTAGTGTTATTAAAAGAACGGGTAAGTACATTATAAGTGATAATCATCTTATTGTAGTGTAGTGAAGTTTGTGTGTAACTTTAGCATCTACTGAAAAGTGGTTGCAGAACTTTTTTGATATTTCCTTAAAGCTTATTTACTACTACACACTATAAAGGCTCTATTTTCCAAAGAAAACTAACAATTTAAAGCTGGTGGAATTATTTTCTGGTGGCGGATACGCGATAGCAAGAGGGCATGCTCAATGGAGAGAGGCACACCCGAAGAAATATAGATAATTGTTATGATTCGCACGTGAAAACATACTGTCTTCGCAATTCGTACAAAATATAATATGGATCTGTAGTACTGTACACCAGCCAATGACTGAGCTTCGCTTTCCTCATTAAACTCGTGACGTTGAATGAGCGTGGGGGCGTGAATTCCGCCACAAGAAAATTACTCTACTGTAAAAACTTTTAAGGAGAGCTTATTGGCAATATTAGTGGTTTAGATGACTTAAATAGCAGAAATCTGCTGAAAAGAACGAATAAAAACTGATAATGCTTTATTTACCTTCACACTTCGGTGCCACCTTATCATACTGCGCATTCGCTAAGCAAATCAACTTATTAGCACCGATTAGTTTGTACCCAGGTCTGCAAATGTATTCGACTTCAGTGCCAAATATGAAATTGCTCTCAGACGCTGTCATTACCGCGTTTTCTATAGCTTGGGGTGGTCCACATTGGATAGCTAACCGGGCAAGACATTTTAGAAATTAAAATACGTCTGTTTATTATTTTAAGTAGTTCTTACGTTCGCATCTAGGTGGCGGGCCGTTCCATCTCTCATCGATATCGCACGCCAACTGGGCCCTTCCAACCATTTTGTAGCCTTCATCGCACGTGTACATGACTCTGCTTAGGTATCCTACGCTATCGTTGACTAAAGTGTATTTTCCATTCGCTATGTCCGCAGGATATCCACATTGTATACCTAGAAATTGATTTTATTTTTAAGGAAATGGGCTGGTGTCGAAGGACGAGGAACGTACGCTTGCAGACTGGTGGAAACTCGTTGTAAAATCCCGTGTCTAAGCAGGTTCTAACTGACGGACCGACTAGAAGGTGACCTTCATCGCAGGCGTATTCCACATTGGCCCCGACGTTAAAGTTCTCGGAAACCATTGTGGAGTTCGGTGGTTGTTCTGGTCTACCGCAAGCTTTTGGTTCTGTACGAAGTAATTGAATAGTGAGATGTTTTAAGGAATTAAATTCCATTTTCCTACTTACGATGTTGACAGATATAATTCAAATGCATGTTGCAATCGGTATCGGACCACAACCAACCCTTAGTACCATCGTATCTGGCGCAATCTCCACTCCCTACCGGTAGATTCCAGAACGACACGGTCACCTCGTCGCCTCCTAACCATTGCCAACCTCCAAGATGTTTATCCCTGACCGCTCCCATCCAATATTGCCCGCTAACATCGCTTCTGTGTCTCCTCCACAGTTCCCAGCTGATGAAACCTTGCAAGGCTGGATTACTCTCGTCCACTAACGTTCCACCGCGACTCCTGCAGAAGGCCAATGCCTCGCGGAATTTCAAAGGTTGCCTGTTGTAGAAGATGTAACATTTTCCGTTGTAAGTCGCCGTACTCCCCGGCGGTTGGTCCCTAAACTGGGGGCACCTCTCTATGGGCAGAGCTTGGTCGGTGTAGACGAATGCCTCGCATATGGAAAGTTGGACTGGGCTGGGGGCTTCTAAGTGGACGCTGACGAAGGCTCCCGGCATAGGGGGGTTACAAGGTAAGAATAGCGGCTGCCCTTCCTCTAGGAGACCGGTGAAGCGGTTGCATATGGGGTTCGTACCGAGATCTGGTCGGTTGTTGCCTACTCTAACTACGATCGTTGCTTGTTTGTTGGCACCTTGAAAAATAATAAAATATATAAATTTAGAAGCGGGAATTACTTATTTAATTAAAAACGAATTATTGTAATACATGTAAAATTTACTTTACACGTAGAGAACCTTTATAAATTGGTAACCTCTATAAATTCCGATTTTTGATTCAATTGATTAAATTAACATGGCGTTTGCTTCACAATTTAGTGCAAAATGAGAGAAAGTCCGATATTATTTCAGTAGATTTTGTACAAGTATCTAACACTAAAGCCACGGTTGAAAATTTGCAACAGAATTAGCTTGTAAGGGAAATGTCATTTCGAATCGGGAATATTTTTTCAGGGTGGGAAAATTTCATCGGAACAGAATAGGTGTATTTTTCATTATCGAAAGGCTTTCGACGACACGCGACGATTTTGTGAAACGTTTGACAGCTGAAAATATACCGTGCACTACGCCACTGTCACGAAATGAAAACCGTTTGTTCGCCCGCGAATGTCAAGGTTATATATGTCAAGGTAATGTCAAATAAATCTCGATCAACATGTCAAGCAATTTTTTTTTTCCTGTCTTTTGTATATCAATTTATTTCCAATGAAATTTTCACTCGTTCTATTTAAATATAGAAAGTAAAGAAATCCAGGATTAATTACTATTACTATTACAATGTACCAATACAATAAAGATATCTGTAATTGACAGAAGGCGGTAAATTTAATATTATCATGTGCAAATAAATGTACCTGCTCTGTTTATTATGTTTTTATGTTTCTCCATGCAAAGAATATATTTTATATAGAAGATATATATTTCTATATTAACCTTTCACTATTATTATACTGTCAAAGGAAAAGATGTGTTGATAAATATTTATTTATGTATGTGGATTTGTATATGTCACACTTTCCGTTCTTAGTACTGGAGAAAGTATAGCCGATATGTGCATAATTGCGAGATTATGAATATGTTCTAGGTACCCACATTATTTTTAACCTACATAAAGAACGTCAGAGGTCGCTTTATACAAGCTGAGTGTGTTTATTTTAACAGGCCACACAACTCTACAGAGGATATAATAAAAAAAAAGTCACTTTTTTAAAAATGAAGCAAGTAAGGAAACAATAAAAGATCAGAAAACACTTTCTCTGCGTTCTTTGCATGAATATGACGGTATTTGAATGCTTCAAATTTTATATTTATGTACATGGAAAGTTTACTGCCCAAAGTTCATTTTATTCTACAAAAAGAGTAAATTGAAGTTTGTCTGACATTTTAACAACAAGTACAAGGAACTAGATTATTTTTGTTATCTTAACTTCTTTTATTGTAGTCCCAGTATTACATACTTTCAAAAACAGATTAGTTACGATAAAGCAAAAGCATCAAAATTGTTAAAAATGGACTTCAGGCAATGTAATTCCTAAGTTTCGGGATTGGAATCTTGAAGCTTGCTCTCAGAGTAAGGTTTTCGTCGTTTTCCTTATTCTTTGGCAAATGCTGAGAGACGAACACCCCAATTCGCTTCCACGGGCGTAATAACAACTACTTTTTTCTTTTCTTAGAATTCTCATTTGAGTTTTGAATATTAAGTTAAATATCTTTTTTAACTAGTACATACATACAAACTAATATTCTGTACTTATATACAATTTATTTATATTACTGCTTTTTACAATTTACGTAATTTATTGCTACATTTCATATATTTGCATGTAAAAATGTTGAATTTAAAATTATACAGTTTCCTCTTTTCTTTAATTTAAGTTTTGTATTTTTGTGATAATAAAATGTTTAAAAATGTCAGTTTTCTACACTGAGAGAAATAGATAGTACTCTTTAACATAAATATAGTATACTTTAATATATTTTATAGCTCCTATAGGGACAATCATATTTTATATTACCGGTGACAATATCTGTATAGTAAATATCTGTGAATACTTTTTATTAACTCGTATGGTAAAGTGTACTATATTTGTATTATTAATTTGAGCATACATGTTAGTAAATGTGAAAAAAATGTCTAGTAGCGCTGACTATATTTGATAATAACTGTTAACAATGAAAACTAATCAATATAGTTTAATAATTTTTAATTATAATTAATTAATATAATTTGATTAGCCGGTGACAGCCGGGCGAATTGCCGTCGTATCGGGCAGGATTGCGGGAATCAGACCGCCCCGTGTACTGTAAGTACTACCGGTATTGAAGCGCCTCGTAATTCTCGTCTGTGGGCGATTGTCCACAGTACTTTTTACACGACGTTAACCATGTATAAGCATCATATAGATATTACGCAGCCGCATTTACCGATCACAATTTACATTGAGTACGAATTTCAAAGATTATGAAACAAGCGTAGCGCCATCTTTACGACAAAAGCTGTAGTATCACATATTTATGTAGCTAAACCAATTATGAGTATTATGATATTCCTACTATATAGATATAAAACTATACAGCATTCATTTCATTCCATCTCATTATTAATGCCGTTTTCAATAATCAAAGTAAGGTGACTGTTGCAAGCACCTAACCTAACCTAAATAAACACAACACAGTAAATTTGCTACACCTGTTATTATAACTGTCTTCACTACATTATATGCAATTTATTATATTCACTTGTTGTAAAATATTGTAAAACATTAAACAATTTTATTGCTTTTTTTGTAACCGTGATATAGGAAAATGCAACGCCGTTGTTCTAAAATTTTGCACAATAGTAGGAATTCTTACTACAATTTCCGTCAAACAGTGAAGTGTAAATATTACAACATGGATTTTTCTCTGTGCAGACACAAACATGCACCGACACGAATACGTACACCTGTATCACACGTACATAACACGTGTGAGTGGCAATACAGCTTATTGGTCGATTTCTTCGGTAAAGATCGACAATGAATAGAGCAAGGGGTGGGAAGAGCGTTACGAACATTTATGTTAGAAATTGAATATGCATCGAATACCTGGTAACATCCAGATTTTACCTCTTACTATAAGCATGGTAACATCTGGTTATTTTACTCTTAATACCCCACATATTGTCGTTTTGACAATAATTATGTTACTAATTAACATAAAGAGATTTACTATCTAATTTCTACAATCCATTTTTCTCAGTGTAGGAGCCATCTAGGAGACATCCTGTTGTACCTCCAAACGGTTGAATAACTATAAAGATAATATATATAAATAAGCTTATTACTAATAACTGTGTCGAAAATTCATTTGAATGTTGTCGTCAGTGTTTAATGCTCCTCAAATTTAGCAACTGCTCGTTCTAGACTGTAGCTCTAGCGTTTAACGCGAACAAAGTGATTAGGTGTGCATAACTAATTACAAGCGTTTATTTACTTCTTTTTCCTTACGTTTTTTTTTTTTTTTTTTGATAATTAACGTGATCTAAATATTCACACTCTCGCAAACTTTTACTTTTTAACTGTCGTTTGCGTCAATACTAATACAAAGCAAGCTAATAATTCTACCATAAAAACGGGATTTTGGCACATAGCTAGTACAATGCTCGTTTGTATTTGTGCAGTCGAAATATGCACTGAGTAGTAAGTAAAGTAGGCATTTCATTAGGGTATCCAATCATCAATTTAAACTAAAAGAGAAAAAAAAAAGTTGCAAACCATCTTTACGGTCGACTATGATCTAATTAAGGAAAATTAATGGAATCAATTTTCTTATTTTAAATAGAATGATACAATTTTTATAGATCTAAAGTAAATTTATTATTGTGTTAGGGTTCCGTATTTCTCAACTCAACCGTTTTGGAGATTTTGCGATTTTGTTGAATTTTTGACGTTTGCACTTTCCATAAAAATCGGATTAGTACAAAGACGTTCAAGAGATGAGTTCAAGATCTTTTCTATTTTACAAAATTAAAAAATTAATAAACAACTATTTTTTTGTAATCAATGTAATCAAATGGATTATATTTTAACGGAAATTAGGTCTTTTCAAGATTTATTCCGTTTTTTTTTTTTTACAAATAGCATTTTTCATATTAAACTAAACAGCTCTATATACTAAAGTTGGCTTTCGTTTTCAAGCGAAAAGTGTTTGTGTTTGTAAAAGCAAAGTTTAAAATGCGACATGAATAAAATGATATTAATTAAAACACAAAATAACAAAAAAAAATGGCTGTAAAGTGGTACCTCTAGTGGTAAAACTGCGCACTATCAAGGAATTTTGAAAGGCTACTCAATTTGAAACGTTGTAAAAGCAATTACAAGTTCCCTTAGTTTATATTTGCTGTATTTTTATTCAAAATAAATCAAAACGAACAAACATTTTAGATACAATATGCCACAGTAGCTTACCAAACTAACTCTAATACAAAATTGAATTTTACATCGCATGCCGATGAAATAATATGTCGGTGTCTGTAGATGTGGATTGGTACCACTGCATTTTGACAACTCTCCTCTATGTAAAAGTGAATGTTAGTAATTATGACGATTTCTCGATAATAACAATTAAAACAGCAATAAAAAATACCGGTAAATATGTTTTTCTAAACTAAATTAAAGGAAATTATGCATATTCTACATTGGAAGTACATAACTGCGATACGAGAACAAAAAATGT
Source organism: Cetonia aurata (assembly GCA_949128085.1). Lineage (NCBI taxonomy): Eukaryota > Metazoa > Arthropoda > Insecta > Coleoptera > Scarabaeidae > Cetonia > Cetonia aurata. The sequence continues at coordinate 69,020,156 of OX421882.1, read as the reverse complement.
AGTGCGCGTCATCGCAAGGCGGTAAAATTAACCTGTCGCTGCTTTAGCTGACAGGTTTACAGTTGACGAGCCAAAAAAAAATGGTTTCATAACTCTACAATAAGCACATCGAAACTTTTTTCTTATCCCTTATCAAATTGCAATACTAATTTCATACAACAAAGACACGATGCAAAGTGAAAATGATATTTTCATAGAAAATACTGGAGTGCGTTCAGATTTCTATACCGGGTTAACCGATGATGCCAATTTGACGTAAATAACCAAGTAATATAGGTAGCAGTTTCTCAATTATTAGCAAATTCTATTTAATTGTTAAGAATTCTTATTAATTATTAAACATTATATACCTAGTAAGCCATAAATAATTATTACACGATAACTCCAAACAATCGATCCAAAACCGTTTAATAAACTTACTCGACGCAAATATTTTTCCATTTTATTACCGATACAAGTTCAACGTACAAAAAGAACTTTCACAGTTCGCAAAAAGAAGAAAAAAATTATATGTAACGTGTTTTGAAATCGCATGTGCCCAGTGGGTGGGTATTCTAGCTTTAGATACCTATACGTTTATATGACTTTATTTGTAGCAATTTTTTTTATTATTTTACTTTCTCCCAGGACTGTCTACCACTGTCTACACGAGTGAAAATAAATTGTGTCAGTATATACAGACACACTAACAATCAGCATTACGACCGTACTCTAATAGCACGTAAAATTAAAAAGAACCGATTTAATATGCCCGCTAATGTGTTTGTTACATTGTAGGATAGAATGATGCAGACGGGTAACTTTTTCTTTATAGAATTTCTCTTGCGGAAGTCTGCAATTTCCAGCAACTAATCATGTAATCTTATATTCGACATGTTCAGCGTTATTAACTCTAGTTTTTCTTTTCTGGGATAATTTATTTTTATAATTGCATCATTTATCAACCATTATCTATAATTCCAAGAGATTTTCTTTAAGGCTACCCGAGATAATACAGAGGGTTCGTATTGAGCACGTTCGTCGTTGCTTGGTCATAAATTAAACTATTCGTTCCTAGTTGACTTTGGACCCTATAGAAGATGTGTGACAGTTGTTTTAACACTCTCTATAAAGAAACCACGAAGAGTCAATGAAAATACGTAAGAGCTACCAAACTTGTAATAAATAAATAAACTGTTGAGAATAATTTAAATTTCCGGCAATTATTTCTAATAATTTGAACATCTATCAAACTAGTGGAAAATCCTAAGTAGCTTCATATGTCTGCCATAAATTACAGTTTATTTTTTATTAGGTATATTAGGTATATTACTATTCTCCCTCAAGATGTGTGACACTTTTTTAACACTCTGTATAAAGAAGCATCGACAATTCGGTGGAAATATACATATAAAGGATATAAAAATTGTAATAAAATTTAAGTTTCCCGCAATTATTTTTAATAACTTGAACACTCATTATAATAATGGAAAATCCTAATAGACAACATTAAAATATTTGCAGGAAACTTGAATTTCGTTTAGTGGGAACAAGATTATAATATTGCTTACATCTAATTTTTTTTTAATCATTATGCCTCATCATTAATCATAAGTTCTTTAATGCTTACGTCATACTTTCAAAAATTATGTTAAATTATTTTTTTTTATGTAAGCAGTTATGGTAGCAACTTTCTTTTTTTAATGGTAGAAATTTCCTACGCGATACATTAATGACAGAATTAATTTATAAAACAAATTTAGTTTTATTATTGTAGGTATTTAATTAGTATAATGTGCAAAGCTAATTTTTAGATTTACGGTTTCGTCTTCCCTTTAACATTTATAAATTTTATTCGCGACGGAATTAGTTGTTATATTTTTATCGATATTTTTTGTGTAAAGTAAATACTTAACTTAATTTGTTCTATATAAAATATCTTTCAAACTAGATGTTTCGGCCTACTACGGCTATTTTCAGGTGTCAACACGTCGATTTGAAAAAAAAAATTGGGTTGTAAAGCTTGCCTTCAACTAATTTGGTATGTAAGATATTCCCATTACTTGATTTTGTTAAATAACTATGAAAACAATATATTTGACATTTCTGCAACTTACCACAACACGATTTTCCAAAATCTAACCGCACTAATTGCACCATATAGGGTTCCAACAGGTTGACATACCACCAGGGCGTTCTCTCTTGTTTAGTTAAAGTACAGGTTTCTGCATTGAAGAAGGCGCTCGTGCTGCCATCTATCGCCTTTTGGGGAATACCGCCGTTTTCGGTGCTGATTTGCATCGGGGCCTTTCCGGCTGCAACGTTGAGAACTGCAAACAAAGTAGTGAGTGTAAATATTATATGTAGGTATAGATAAATTAATGAGAAATAAAAAAATCGATTTAATGGTATTCAGTACAACAATAGTCGCAGCTACTCTAATAACCTACAAATACGTCGTTGTCCCGGATTCTCTAGCACATATTTACACTTAAACAATTACAATAAATATAAATACAATGGTGTAACACCTGGTGTGACTTTTAAATAACGAAGAAATGAGACTGTATTTAGAGATCCGTTCTCAAGCTCTCAAAGCAATCTATGTAGTTCAAACAAAGAAAGCAGTAAAAGTGAGGTTAGGTTGACTTTAGTGATTCTATATTTTACTTTTAATGCAAATAATTTTTCGTAAGTATTCTTTTCAATTAGACATTAATATGAGTTCAATAGACGAATGCTTAAAAGGATTATATATTTATTGATGCTTTCATTCAATATATAAACGTGATTCCGCTGCAGAATAATAAATTAAACGCACTGTTTCTGACATCATTGCTTGGTAACTGACCTACTGGCGAGTATTGCTTATGCTTCGGTATTTTATGTATGCTTCGTTTTCCGTGAATATGACATAAAGACCTACATATTTGTGCATTTAGTCTTGCTAGATTATGTGCTGTTAGGTGCTGTTGATTGTTATATATGTGAACTGTGCCATCGCAATCGAAAGGTACATTTCTTCGATTAAATCGTAATGATCCTAAGTAACCCATAGTTCCGTTGCTTTCGCTGGGTATGTAAGTAGAAGTCGCTTAATGTGATCACGGATAATGTAATCCGCCCGGAGACAACGTGGGGTCTAAATGGATCCCGACATCACTTATTTTGAATTGCTCCCTCGTCCATCAGCGATGAGGCCTTCAGGTTTCTCCTATCATTGCTGGTTAGGGATTCCTCGTCAAAAGCTTATAAGGTCCCGACTAGAGTATTTTATTTTTATAGTATTTTCAGAACACCAGACGTAAATTATATTCAAGTTACACTTCCCTGTATTCAAAGATATGATATTTTCAGACCACCAGGTGTAAATTATATTCAAGTTTCTTTGGAGTTTCTCATAACTAGCCGGGTCGGAAACGGTGGCGAATATCCTTCGGTCGTACGCATATGATAGAGCCTCACAATCCACACGATCCAACAAATCATTCATATAAATGTTAAACAGCATCGGACCTAAACACTGGTGAAGATGAAGAATAACCATTGTAGGTAACATAAGACATGCGATCTTCAATTTAGAATGAAATGAAACTCAGGTACAGTTGGAGGAAAGCTCAAGTGCATCCAATTTGCAAACCTGAGGTCTGTGATCAATCCTATCATTTAATTTGCCTTACGAAAATCGGTATAAATTACATCAGTCTGAGAGCGGTTATCAAGTGCCTCAGATATAAACTGTGTGAATTCTAATAAAATTGTGAGTAGAGTAGACTTGCCTTCAATAAAACCATGTTGTTGAACCGCCAGGTTTCACTTTGTATAATATGTTCTTATTCTTATACAGTACATTTTCAAAAACCGAAATTTGATAGTGGACTTATTGACCTGTAGTTAGCAATGTCCTTGGGGGAACCCTTTTTGTATACCGGTGAAATTCTACAAATCCTCCAGACAGAAGAAAAGGTAGAAGTTGAGATTGCCAGGTTGAAAAGAAAAGTAAGCGGATCGCACAGAACTGATGCGCAATCCTTCGCAAGAAAGATCGGTGTACCATCGTGACTCGATGTTGAGGAAGATTTCATATGCTCTAAGCTATGCAAAGCCTCAGACGTGGTAACTAGTTCCATATGTAATACATCTACGAACATCGGTGAAATTAACAAATCATTGCATGGTTTTTGATATGCAGCAGAGAAATTATAGGCAAAAATCTCAAGATATCATTAACCGTATTAAGGTCATATAATCAGAAATTCTAGAGGTGTTACGTTTGTTGTGGGGAACTTGGCTAGATGCGTGTTCTTTCTATTCTGATAATTAGGAGAAAATTAGAAATGTAACAGATGATTTCGAAGCTGATGCAAAGAGTGTTCTTAAATGTAAAGTACCTATTAACTAATACTGTAAAAAAATGGAAACTCAAAGTTTAAAGCTAGAAGAAGGTATCGAAATCCTAAATACTACCTTACATACAACTTAAAAATATTCCCGGTAATTTTGGAGGCCGTTTGAGCAAAAAAAATTGACGCAGCTTTTAACCGAAACCCAGATTTAAACATAATAAAAAAATGTCTGTTCCGAAGACAATGGAATGCATAGTAATTTTAAAATATACTTTAAATATGCGCCTTTCACTGGTTGTGGTATAGAAAGAAGTTTTTCTGTATTTAAAGACAAGCAAACGGACTCAGTTTACAGATCAAAATTTAGAACATATTTTAATAATTAATGCAATTAAATTTTGTTTACACGGACTATAGATATATCGTTTAAGTACAATATTGTCATACTGAGAGAAAATATTCTTTAATACAAAGAAATATTACTTTGCTACTATTTAAAATAATGATTTCCTTCAGTTAGTATGTATTACTTCTGCGGAAAAATAATATTATCAATTTCAATGAAAGAAATATGGATCAACTGGAAGAAACGACTGCTTTAAAAAATACTGTCAAAGAGATATTTATAGTTTTAAAGAATCTTTGTTATCATGGAGTGTATATAAAAGAATATCTATTTCAAATTTATTAAACAAAATGTAGCATATGTTAAAATTCGTATTAACGTATATCCGTCTACGCTACTGGCACACAACGAAGTATGTATAACAGCACTCGAAATGTATAACGCGCCGAGTCAATATGAATTGTCGCTTATAGTGCCTGTCGGTATCCGCCTTTTGCTTATAATTACGAATAATAATATCTAATATATAGAAAAAAGAATAGTGCTGATGACAAGTGAATATTCAGTCTTCCTAAGTAAAAATTATACTTAAATACGGCACAGACATCCTAAGTATTTAAGGTAGGTAAATAATACTGGATTTCCGAGTTAGAATATTTGCTACAGTATTTCGTTTATCTTTTACTAACTATTTTAATGATTTTGTTATTAATAAAAGTGACATCTGCCACAACGAAACTGGTTAACTATACTTATTGTAAGTTGAAGTAGTTATTGCAAGTGAACACTTTACTTGTTCCAATGAAATAAGATATTTGGTTTTAACATACAGTTTTGTAATGACACATGTGCGCACAGAAAACGACAGTGTCGGACCAAACGCCTTTCTCGGGGCACTAAAACTTTTTACTTAAATCATACAGAAATATTATTAACGCAACCAGTTTGTTTTTACAACAGAACTCACTTTGTCCGTTCGCCGTATCTATCCGAGACCACAGCTAAATGATTTTTTAAACCGTTGATAAATCAGAAGTCAGATCAGATCTTTAAATTTTCTCACCGAATATTAATTTCGCGCCTTGAGGCGCTTCATCAGGAGTGATGATAATAACCAGTTGGGTAGAATATCTCGTTGATCTTTCGCGATCTCTTTATATACTTAACGCTCCAGTGGATGATGATGATGATGACGACGATGGCCATCATCTATCGCGCGCGCAGACTAACGAGTCGCGCCTACTGTAATTGCGAATCTCGGGCTTCCGATAGCATTTTCTTGTTCGTTAAATCATCAACGCGTTGCAGATAGTATGCGTTCGCAAGTACCGAGTTCTTACGTAATGCATTTCGGTGTAAAGTGAACGTCGCATACCGACTGATTTCATACAAAACTATGCATATACAGAGTTAGTAAAAAGTCTCGGAACGGTCGAATAACTTTGTTATTTGAAAATTATGATTTCTGAAATTTGGCATTTTATGCAATACAGTTAATATTTTTTTTCACTTCCAGTTTAATCGGCAATACGTCCAACTTTTTTTTTTTTAAATGGAACGCCCAGATTTTTTTAACACTTTTGAATGCAAAATAAAAAACTACGTTCAGGAAGTATTAAGATGTTTATTTTTATTCACAAGAAAACAGTTAAAAAATTAAAAAAGTGTCCTAATACAGAAAAATCAAGGTACCTTTGAAAAAAGTTGTTGTTTAGTGTTTGCATTCTTTTTGCCGTTACATTTGACAATTTTAAAAGCGTTTTAACTTTTGCATCGCCATAAATTTACTTATTTTAAACATTGACACATTTGAAAATGGCAGAAAAACTTACTGAATCAGAACGAATTGAGATATTAATGATGCGTGGGTACGGTGATCGCCAACGTTCTTTTGAAGAGGTTCGTATTTTGTTTAATACTGTTTATCCGGATCGTCACATTAGTAAAAGTACGGTATGCCGAACAATTCAAAAGTTTGAAGTCTTTCGTCAGGTGAAGGATTTACCTAGAAGGGGACGTCCATTAACAGCAACAGATGAAGAAACTAGTTTGAATGTGTTACTCACAGTGGAAGAAAATCATCACGTGTCCACAACAGAATTAGGTCAAATTCATGAGATCTCTCAAAAATCTGCTCATACGATTCTTAAATCAGCAAGAATGAAAGCCTATAAAATGTATCCCGTCCATGAGTTAACTGAAGATGATCCAGATCGTAGACTACAATTTTGCGAAACAATGACGGAATCGATCGAGCAGCAGCCTAATGTTTTAGATCACATAATTTTTTCAGATGAGGCAACGTTTTGTCTCAACGGCACTGTGAACAGACATAATTGTCGCTACTGGTCAATTGAAAATCCGCATTGGATTGAAAAAGTCCATACACAGCGTCCTCAAAAGGTGAATGTCTCGGCTGGTTTTGTTGGAAACAACATCATAGGACCATTTTTATAAGAGGAAATTTAACTGGCAACGTCTACTTAAATTTATTGCGAAATGAGGTTGTTCCAGCACTTGCGGCCCTCTTTCCAAATGCAAAGATAGGTGATCACCCTAATGCACATTTTTGGTTTCAACAAGATGGAGCTCCCCCCCATTTTGCCCATAATGTCCGCGATTATTTGAATGAAATTTTTCCGGGACGTTGGATCGGACGTAGAGGAGCAATCGAATGGCCAGCACGTTCGCCAGATCTCTCGCCATTAGATTTTTTCTTTTGGGGTCACATGATATGTCAAGTGTACAAAAATCGTCCCCATAATCTTGAACAATTGGAAGAGAGAATAGTTCAAGAAGCCAATCGCATCACTCCAGAACAAATACAAAATTCTATAAGAAATTTTACTGACCGTTTACATTTTTGTCAAATTGTAAATGGAGAGCATTTTGAACAATTATTGTAATCGCAACCTGAATAGACAGGTATCTTGATTTTTCTGTATTAAGACACTTTTTTAATTTTTTAACTGTTTTCTTGTGAATAAAAATAAACATCTTAATACTTCCTGAACGTAGTTTTTTATTTTACATTCAAAAGTGTTAAAAAAATCTGGGCGTTCCATTTAAAAAAAAAAAAATTGGACGCATTGCTGATTAAACCGGAAGTGAAAAAAATATTAACTGTATTGCATAAAATGCATTTATATTAACTATACCCCCATACCAAATTTCAGAAATCATAATTTTCAAATAACAAAGTTATTCGACCGTTCCGGGACTTTTTACTAACCCTGTATACCGTTTGCAGAATCGCAGAATGACGTATAAGATCAGAAAGCCAGTTAATATCGCGGTGAATCCAAGTTGGATTATCTTAAACAATCTTCTGCAAGCACCTGCGTGCATGTATATGAGGTTTAATTATACTTTCACGGAGTTGTTGTTCCACAGGGTGATTTTAAAATCGAGGTGGAAGCAAAAATATTGAAATTATAAAGGCAAAAACTATTTAGATTCCTAACTAATATTTAAAATAGAATTTGTCAAAATTCACTTGTAGAAGAACTAGAAAGCTTTCTTTGAGGGGCACAAATACTCGTAAATATCGTTGCATGCTCTCAATGCTTACTAGCTTCGACGTTTGAGGTCATCGATATCCTTATCCACGCACAATAACCGCACAACGGTGGCGTTACACGTAAAGTGGCACATCATGCGCAATAGGGAACATTCTAATGACGCTATTGCATTTGTTAGTCGAACAAGAGTATATCTTTGGCTTTTTCGAAAGGGTGATTCAAGCCCTTGACAGATAGTGATTTACGAGGATGCTGATGTACACATCATCTGTTTATTAAGGTGGGAGTGTTTCGATTGCCGTAGTGGATGTGACTGGGATTCAGTCATTCTCAAACATATTTTTTTTTTAAAAAAATAATATTAAGTATCTTGTTAACACAAATACACAGTAAATCAAATTACCGAACAACTTTGACACGTTTATTATGGATAATACAACAATAATAATAATAATGCACTGCAATAAAACGTTCTCTCTGGTCAACCGCTTTTCTAAGAGTGTCCCGGTCCTTCCCGTCTTCGGTCTAGCGCCCCTTCTGCAATCCCTGGCGCCGGCCACCCAAGGGCAGACGAACCTGGTGTCGCTAACAATCTAAATCACTTAATCTGAAGAAATACAGTTTTTTCGGGGTCAGTATCATGTGCTTTAGCTATGTTTTCAAAATTCGCAAGTATTTTTTTTATTGAAATGATATACTAAGACAAATCAAAGAAATTGTTTTTAATTTAAGTTAGAATAATTTATTTTCAAGTCAAAAAATATGTCCTTTTTCATTTAGTTTTGTTAAACTTTTTCTAGTTATTGTTAGACAAATATGTTACTTGATGTTTGAAATATCAATCCACTTCCGTTTGCTATTAGCCATATCACGTCCACAAAAAGTTATAATTACATCTGTCGTTCAACAGTTAGAGTACCTTTAAATGACAATTGACCCACAACAAAGGCATCGGGCCCAAATAACAGGAGACTTGAAAAATAAACCAAACTGTTTCTAAAGGTGTACGGTTAACGCGCTTGACATCAATAGAGTTGAAAAAATCCAAGATGACATCTGTGTTTATGTTAATATAATAAACATCATTCTATTTTACCTTGTAGTTAATTCTCAATTTAATGTGTTAATATAATGCGGTAAATGCATAATACAACAGATGTTTAATTCGGAGTTTACTGTCACGGAAACTGTTATAGAAGCAATTAATATTATTTACCTGCATCTACAGGTTGTTTATTAAGTGATGTAACAAATTTTAAAAATTAACAGCTCGTTAAACAATACTGCGATTATAATAAGCGAAAAAGCTGTAAAAAGTGATTCATTTAAGGAAATGTCGCCTATTAAATCGCGAGATTTTATCTTATATATTTTATTTGGCATTGTTTTGTTTTATTAAAGTTGTCGACAACTTAGAACTATAGACAGTTTCTAAACTTACGATGAACTGGTAACATATACTTCATTCGTTCTCAGGTTTAATAAGAGAGAAAAGAAAAAATGTCTTTCAACGCCATATAAAAGTACGTAGGAAAAATCTAATACAAGTTTCATGAGATCTTCACGACTTGTCATAACAATCCAACATTGTATGTTGTCTTTAGGAGTAAATAATATACTGCAGTAGTTGTTGTATTTGAATATGACAAATTAATAAACAGTATTGAATCGAGTAGTCCAAAAACGGAGCCTTGTGATAGAGTCTCCCATTTACTGTTATTAATGTCTGAAGAATATGATAATGTAATATCAGCACTTAAAACAATGAACAAAGAGAAAGAATTAACAGTTGAATTCATCAAAGCGCGTTTGCTGGATGCAGAATTAAAATTAAAAAATAACGAAAGGAAACTAGAAAAAACAGAAATGGATATCAGTGCAAGCAAAACTGGAAAGACACTTCGAGAGGAAGAGGTTATAGTCGTTATAGCAGAGAAGTAAACACCACTGACGATGACAATAACGAAAGTGTAGAAAAATTTTTCTCAGCTTATGATGCAGGTGAACATAACCCAATTTCAAACAATCAAATAGTCACATTCATAATTGATTCTGGAGCTACAGAGAATTTAATACAAGATAAGTACGAACACAGGATGTATGACATTAAAATATTACCTGAGGAAATTAAAATCAAAGTAGCAAATGGCCAATATTTGACAGCAAAGAAGAAAGAACTATTAGGAGCGTACTGTAATGGTAAGAAAAGATTTTGCTGCAGTTCATAATTCAGTGTTTTTTCGTTGCCAGGCTTGCATTGGGATTAACGATAGAAGAATCGAAAATGAGTTGTAAGTTAAAGTAATGGTTTTTCTTTCTGTGTAACTGTTACAATGATTAAATAAAATTTTCATATGACCCTACTATTTGTTTTTTTTTTAATCTCGATATCTCCAAAATAAAGGTGGATCAATATTTTGTTTAGAGTCTAATTTGTCGCTCCTCCTCTTATAAATCATCCTGTATATCCTGTATCCACATTAATTACAGTCACACTTCTGTGTATCTGAGGCGTTAATTGCATCCGCAAACTTTCTACCTTATAAAATAAATAAGCGCGTCTATTAGGATCTTGGCAACCAGTGAAATTCTCGCAATCTTAATTCGGGCAGAGACCGATTACTTCGGTCGGATAAAATCGGTGATGCAATCTCTCGCAATGTCTCGACGTGGATTTAGAATTCACACACGGTCTTTTAATTTCAAAACGCCGTTTCCTGCGCAACTGATTACCGTTCGCCTATTCTATGGGTTATCGGAAGCAGCAGAAGTATCGTCAATCGTTTGCCGCGTGCGTGCAAACTCTGAAAGCCTGGTGTAGTTCTAATTGGACGTAATTATTCCTTAGCGGTAACATAATAGAAGCGTTTGATGTTTCGTAATGTCGATTTATAAGGTGAGATCTGTACAAAATATTTCTACGGATTTAATGCTAGGTATTGTGGATTCTGGATGTCTTGGAGGGTGGCTACTGCCACTGCATTTAGGCCTCATTAGGGCCATTTATATATCTGTATATCTTCTTGGTTTTTAAAAGTCGAATAGTTAAACACTATTAAATTCAGTAAAACGTTTCGGTTTATTTAAATAAAATTTTATTTTCTACATCTTTAATTTTTAAAACTGTAAATGACTAAGGTTTGTAAATAAACCGAAACGTTTTACTGAATTTAATAGTGTTTAACTATTCGACTTTTAAAAACCAAGAAGATATACAGATGTATACATATATTAAAAGTCAAGAAAATTTGGAAGAATTAGGGCCATTATGCTTCCTCCGTTTACGTTGCCTCACCTAGGACATTTCCCAGAGGAACTTTCCTGACGCTAGCGATGGCTATATTGCCGAACGTCCCCAAGTATAGTTTTCCTAATGGATGATAGGGCAGGACAGTTACAGAGAACATGTCCAGCCGCCTCATCCTCTAATTGGCAGCCTCTACAGATCTCTTAAAAAGGTGTGCTTTTAACTGACAGTGTCCAGTTAGAATTCCCATCACTAAACGTAGGTTCTCCCTGGACATTCTCAGATAGTTTGATGCCGTTTGCCTGTCAGGGTAAGATACAGTGCCCCTGGTAAAACGGTAGTTGTTATCTCAGGCTTTAATGAATTGCTCATGGGTGATAATTTTAATCTGGTCACACAAGGTAGATATGGCAGGCCTTATAAACGGTCCAGGACCGTACAGAAATGTCCCGGCACGTCAGCCTCGTCATTGCCCAGATTGCCGTCGTGTCCTTTAATCCAGTGGTCTTCAACCTTTTTACACCTGCGCACCGGCAAAAACAAAATATCATGTTGTGGACTGGCAGACTGTCAAGAGTGAAATAAACACTAAGGTGATTATTTATTAATTGGACAGATCTTCAAAATTTATATAAAATTATTTAGTGAGACTTCTGTTGTTGCTTGTTTGTTAACAAATCATTTATACGTGGTTGCAGTTTCGTTTCGGAGAGACGCAGAGCTGCGTTAGCATCCATCCGATTTATGTGCTTAATTTTTATTATTGACATGGTAGAAAAAGTCTTCTCGCACAAATAAGATGTCGAAGAAACAATCAATAATTTGATCGATTTGTCACTCAAAGTTGGATATTCCTTTTGCAGTGATATCCAAAATTGTGGCAATGACATCGTTTTATGTCTTGAAACCAGAGTGACATCACTGGATAGTTCTATAAGTTTCTCTTTATCACGAAAATCAAGTGCACATGACTGGACATCTTCTAAGAAAGGATTACGAATCGAAAGGTTTCCCTTACGTGGATCCTCACCTTCAGGGTAATAGTTACTAAAGTTTTCAGCTTCACTTATTAATTTGAATATTATTTTGTAGTTGATATCAGCTACAATTAAAAAATCCCTAAAAATTGGGAACATTTCAATATCTTTCTTATGTGTACTCGACTGTTCTAAAGATTCAGCTTCTTTTTGAAGGCATCCGTTTTATTTCTCACAGTAAAAATATTTCTACAAGATCCCTAAAGTGAAATGTTAAGTTGATTAAGAAGGCTAAAGATTTCCAGCATATATGCAAGCTTAGCCATCCATTATTCATTTAACAAAAATTCTAGTAAATTAGATTTCCGGTCGTGTAAAACCTCTTCCCTTAATCATAAAGGCGCGCAAGAACTCTTCCTCTTGATAACCACTTCACTCCTGCATGAAGAAGAAGATGTTGATGGTCTCAGTCGATGCTCTCAGTATTGTGAACAACCTGGAATTTGTAGCTCGACTACGAATTTCATTTACAATCTTCACCACATAATTTAGCTCAAGAGATAGTCTTTTTGCAGCTAGTTGCTCTCGATGGATTATGCTGTGAGTTAACAATATTTCTGGGTACCCAACTTCCTTTATTCTAGCGACTACTCCCGAGCGATATTCGCAGTGTAATCCTTGTGCTTGAACATACATATCAAGAGCACTAAATACCTCAGAACTAGTAGTCCGTCCAGGTAAGTCAAGGCAACAAAGAAGATCTTCCCTGAAATCTTCTTCTTCACTATACCTAACAAAGCAAAGAAGGATAGCGTGGTTGCTCACATCAGTAGACTCGTCAAGTTGAATCGCGAAATATTTTGATTTCTTTGTCCCTTCTACAACAATGGTGGTATCCGACATGGGTATAGCCTTTAGTTTTTTAATGGACTCAGGTTCCAAAATCTCTTGTACAATATCTAAGACGCAATGCTTTACTAATTCCTCACCGATCGTAAATGGTTTTTTTAGTTTTAGCTATACGCAGAGCAACTAAGTACGACGCACGAAGTAATGTCTTATCATAAGTCACCATAGTTTTTATTGCACATTTTTGCGTCTTTATTTGGTCATATAATCTTTTAAAAAAATCTATAGGTTTATCAATGAAATCTTTATGCTTTGAATTGAAATGACGAGCAAGTTTCGAAGATTTGATAGCATCATTTGATAACATTTCGGAATACACTACACACAAAAGACGCGGCGATAATTCACTGCCTGGTACTAAAGTGAAACCAAACATTTAAAGTTTGGTTTCATGTTAGCACCACTCGTTATCGTAATATCTAATAAAGTTTTCTCTTGACTTTTTTGGTGATGTCGCACATAGCCAACTATCTTCGCGATTCGTACAAAATACGAAAGTTTTTACAAGTTTTTATTGTAATAATGATCTGCAGTACTGTATGCTGTTCGTGTATGCGTGAGGGTGAGACTTTCGCCAACAATCAGTCCATGGTCTGTACTAAATATATAATAAGGAATTATACTTTTGTGGTCTGAAGTACAAAAGTGGTGTTCCGGGCTACACTAGATTTACTTTACAAAATTTATTAGTGGTTAGTTAATTGCCACGTTTTTGTGTAATTTCATAGAACTATATAGTGCGTTCTTACTACTATGTCAGAGGTAATATACAGGCTAATATATACAGTGTGGCAACCGTTCATAGCACGATGCATGTATTAGTAACTACTGGTCGACTGTAAATGGGCGTGCCACCTTGAATTGCCACGCCTACTTAGCGGCATGCGGATGGCATTTACAAACGATAGCGGACGTATTATGAGTTACACGTATAAATGTATTGCGGCATATAGGCAAATCAAAGTCTTTTAGAGTGCTATGTTATAGCATAAGTGATTAATAACATTACATGTGGTAGAAAATACTATTCCTGAAAAATAAAAAGCACTGTTAGAGGTAGTGTGTTCCCGATATAAGTAAATATTTTTAGTTGTTTGAAGCATCAGTTAATCACTGATAACATGTCGGTGAAGTAATTCATCACAGCCTCATAAACAACATAGAAAATCAAAAATAAATAATCAGAACTCCTAAACTTTAAAATAAAACCTAAAATAAAAACTAAAATAATATTGTTCAACAAGTATAAAATCTAAAAACGCAACTATAATAAAATAATGGAAAATAAAATATTTAATTCTTAAAACAGAATTGTATTCAACATTGCAATAAACCTGCAATTAGCTAAAAGAGAATATTATTCTTAAACAATAATAAAATTTGAAGTAAATTAATTTATTAAGTGTTCAAATAAACCTCCCTCTTGATAAGAACAGTAACCCAACCGATCATAAAAATTCCGACGAACATTTGTTAACATATCTGCTGTGACAGTATTACTGATTTCAATAATTCTCGCGCGCAGTTCCTCTAGGTTTGATGGCCGTTGATCACCGTATCCGTATATTGTATTATGTAAAAAGGGCTATAAAAAGAACTCGATTAGAGCTAGATCAGGGGACCGCGCTGGCCATTTAATAGGGCCCGAGTTACCGATCCATCTGTTTTCAAAAACCGCGTTTATAAAGTTTGTTACAATGCGTGTATTGTGTGCTGGGCAACCATCTTGCTGAAACCAAACTTCATTTATATTAAATCGCTCGTATTGCCGGAATAATATTATTTTCAAGTAACTGTAGGTATCTATTTCCGTTTAAATTACCGTCAATGAAAAAAGGCCCAATTATATGATTTCCAATGATACCTGCCCATACATTTAGTTTCTGTGGATACTGCGTTCGCTTTGGTATATTTAAATGTAGATTTTTACGCGACCAGTAACGCCAAACTGGGCGGTTATGATGCCCGTGTAGGTAAAATGTTTTTTCATCTGTGAACAATACGTTGTTAAAAAAAAATTGGTTGTCGTGATATTTATTTATCATTCTTTCGCAAAATTCCATTCGGCGATAATAATCATCGGGAAGAAGTACTTGTGAACTTGTAAATTTGTATGAACGATATTTATTAGTACGTAAAATCTTATGAACCGTTGTTTTAGAGATACCTACTTCGCGAGCAATTTGTCGAGATGACATAGTGGGATTTACTTCAACTAAAGCACATACTCGAATTTCTATATCGCTTACAGTCTTATCCGGAACAACTATATTTTTATTATTTACTAAAGAAAATGTAGTTTCAAATCGATTAACGGTCCTACGAATGGTGCTTGCATTGGGAATTTGACTTTCGGGGAAATTAGCTGCAAATAAATCCCGAGTTACTTCCGCGGAATTACCACCGTAAAAGTGTTTAATCATGAAGAGTTTTTGCTCCGGCGTATAGTACTCCATTTTTAAAATAACCGTTATCTACCTACCAACAACGCGTTTTATTAAATAGTACGAGCGAGTAGTTCTCCCGACGAAATATAAAATGCATCTGACACGCACGTGTGCGAGCGACGGCTCTTGCGCCTGTGCGGCGACAGCGTAGAAATGTGGATTTCTTGGCAAATACGAGTGCATAATAGCAATATGCTAATGTAATCCAGTAGAATATTCCGTATACTTCTTTACCGTTCTAATGCACGGATACCTCTGTGTATCTCGCTTACACTACAGGATCGCTATAATGCGGACGCAGGCGGACAATTGGTATATATAATATCTTCTTTCCACTCTATTATCCACGTTCACGACAATAATAATTTACCGTAATATAGTACTGGTGACCCTGACGTGATTCTGCGACAAATTGAATCGATATTATAAAGAACACGTTCGACATCGTCTCAGTTTCCGATTACAGTGCGCATAACGGCATCCTTATACCCGATATGTTCTGTTTGTTGGAGTGCTCGTATCAAAATGAACGGGAAAGAGTGTAACAGTTTATTGTGTATTACACAAATACATGTAGATACGTACTTATACTTGATTGCTGCGTGCAAATCTATAAAGGTAGATGTAGATACGCACTGCAAAGTACTGAATACATTGTACTACGGGCTACAGTACAGTTATTTCATTATAAGTTGTCAGTTGAACGACAACGGACAACTTATAAATAAATTTTGATTATGTTCCGGTTTTTTAGAGATGTAATGTGAAAATGGTCCCAATATTGAACCTTGTGGTACACCTCACTTAACATTTCGCCAAGACGAAACATCACTTTTTTATCTTTCAATTTTTTTTTTTTACAGGTGATGGTGCTAGAACCAATGAGGACGATTTGGAAAAAACAAAGTTTATTATAATCTGCAGAAATATATAGGCTGTCGCATTTAAATAAAAAAAAAGTTGTGGCTGCTTCAGGTTGAATTGGAACCAGTCGCTGTAAAAGCCATTGCCAATTAATTCCAGTAGGAAATAAAGCAAGTTTGCACCCTTTGTATATATCTACTTCAACTTACGTATAAGCTTTTACAATCAAAGAGATCCAATAAATATTTATGATTTATTTCATTTATTAACAGTGAGTAAACTCAAACTTCAAATTTAATTGGCAATTTCTAAAATCAGGGCTCGTGATTTTCCACGTCACTTTCTGCCTTTATTGTAACACTAAATACAAATGAAACTATTTATGTAGATAGTTACTTATAACGGATCATGTTGACAGAAGTACAAATAGAGAAAGTTGCTCGCTATCTTTTTATGTGTAATTACATATGTACATACATAGGTATACTTATTTACAAAACTAATCCACAACTCATTTTATAAAATCAATTTGATTGATCACAAAAATTTCAAATAAAAATGTAGTAAAGATGATTTAGCATCTCATTCAATATATTATGCATACTATATACTCATTTAAATATATACTTGACATATTTATTCGTATAATTCATTAAATTGGTCATATTTTAATTTATAATTAATGCATAATTACGTAGAAAACTTTAATTAAAATTTCCTATCCTTGATGTAGAAAGTTTTTAATTGAAAATGTGCGTTTTTCATGAGCTGCTCGTATTATTCAGATAAGGCTTGTAGAAATCAGATTGCCGTTGAAGATTCATGTCATTTAAGCAAGTTTTTCTCCATAATAAATAATCCAAGAACTATTTCAAGAGAACGCTTTTGCATTTATTATTAACCATGAAAGTTACAAATCAATCACGCGAATAGATAATATAAATCCGTTCACTTTAAACAGCAACTGGTACCATCAGGTTTTTATGCACAACCCTAATAACTAAATTTAAATTGTCCACAATTATTTTTAGTAATTACAACATCAAGTTAAAAGGTATTAAAATGAATAGTTATTATAATAATATAGCTCATAGGAAGTTTAGATGATTGTCATAAAATAGAACCTATATTAAAACACAAGTTTCATAAGACACTATTGTTATTTTTAAGTTTAGAAAACGAGCCGTGAGCGAGTTTTCTAAATAATAATAATAATAGATCTTTATTGTCCAACAGAATACCAGTTATAGGAAAATGTTGTACATGCATGCATACACGGAGAAAAATTTATTGTTAAGGTGGCACCAATTGACGCACATTGAACAACAATTTGTGGGTAAATATATGACAACAACAACCATTATTCAATACAACCTAAAACTTGTTGTCGAAAAACTTTGTTAGAACTGCCACAAAATTTGGAAGGATATAATCCCAAAACATGTTACAATCAACCAGTTGCTTGTTGTTTAACGAATCACAAAAATATGGTGTTTTCAACAAAATTGTGTGAAATACAGTATTAAAAATTGTTTATCACTACCAAAGCAATTTGAAACTTCAACAGCAAGTTGTGGATATTTAACAAACCATTGATTTTCAGTCATCATTTTCTACGTTTATATTGTCACTTGATTTTGATGTTTGTAATCGCAATTTCTGTTCAAAGCGAACAATATTTTAGTAGATTCACACACAAATTCGGTGCTGTCTTAAATGTAAGCTGTGGAGGGTTTAAATAAAATATCAGTATAGGATAACACAATTTTTTATTAATAAATAACAAAAAAAAAAT
This sequence comes from Cetonia aurata, assembly GCA_949128085.1. Taxonomy (NCBI): domain Eukaryota; kingdom Metazoa; phylum Arthropoda; class Insecta; order Coleoptera; family Scarabaeidae; genus Cetonia; species Cetonia aurata. The sequence goes on along the minus strand of OX421882.1, from coordinate 69,001,725 downwards.
AAACAAGATAAATTCTAAAACTGGGAAACACTAAAAATAAAGATTAAAATTTCAAATGTATCTAAGCATTATTTTACAAATGTCAAGGCAACGTATATTCTAGATCGTTTTGCAACTTTTAAACAGGGGAAAACACTAGGTAATTTATCGAAAGGTTTAATGTACTCATCATTAGCAATCTGTACTTCGTACGCATAATATTCCATTCAGCTAGCTTCTCTGTAACAAAATTATCCATATCTAAGAGTCAGTAGACGTCAGAAGTGAGCCAGTTTTCTTCAATTTTAATACACTGTCGTTCTTTTACACAAAACTAATAAGCTAACACAACGTCACAACCGAAACTAAATGGCGTCGTCTACCTCGCCTGGTAACAAGTCTGTTTCTTCAAGGCTATGTAAGACCAATAAAACACGCGGTTAGAATCACGTGATACTACTGTCCATGCCGGGACTTCCCGCATCACAAATTGTAATATCGACAACGTAGGCGCCCTGTTGCGTCAACTACAATTGTGTGTAATGTAAATATTTCTTGACTGTACTGGTTTGAAAAATTGTGTTTACATCTACTTCACTGCATCGCACACCTTGTTCTGTATTTTAGATCTGAAATAACTACAACTATAATGTTATCGCTAAAGCGATTATTTGTACCGTAACATATTTTAACACCAACAAAAGTGTTGTTGGTGGAACAAAACAAAAGTTTTGGAATATACTTACAAAACTTTACTGCAATACCAATTTATTTTTGAGCCGATTGCAACGTAAGGACAATACTTTTTTTGTTGGATTTGCAATGTCATTTTTCTCCGTGTAGCTGTAATGAGCTTTTTTATTAGGTATAAATGCAAAAAAGATAACTAGGTACAAAAAGTTATAGTTTAGATTATTATATAGGCAGCAAAGCGCGGGTTAAAAAATTTTGCCATTCTATTTTCTCTTTCGTTTCTCAACTCGGTTCATTCGGCTCACGCATCTATTTACATAATAATTATTGTGCTGTAAGTAGATGTGGTACACACATCTGCTGAGTACAGGTATTTAAATACGTTGAATATGCAGACGAATCGTACATTTCCTGCACGTTAAGTAGGATTAGAAAGGAATGTAACAAAATTTTTTTTTTCTTAATTAATAGGTTCATATTTTTTCTAACGTTGAAAGGAAAGGAAGAAGATTGTTTTTGAAAGATACCTTTTTATAGTCACATAATTTCCGTAAACAACTGTAGCTCGTATGCAATTAAATAGATGGTTTTAACGTTTGAACCAAATCTTTATCTGTCTTAATGAGGTGGTCCGGATGGTAAACGCTGTAGTCATGCTATAAAATGGAGAATAATTACGCGAAGCATTATTTAAGATCATTAGGTAATATAGTGAGTCCGTACTTAGGTAGTACAAGTAGCTTATATATATTGCCGCACACACGTCGTTGATAAACGATCAGGAAATCTCAACGTGGATGTTTCGGAGAGCCTCTGTTTGTAATGACTGCAATTTTCATGTAGTAAAAGCCTGGTTGTAAAGTTTGAACAAAGATCATTTGCCAGATGTGGTATTAATTGAACGAATATTTACAACAACAACATACCTTCCTCCACTGAAAATCTGTTTTATCCTTTGTATTATAAATTTACCATTGATAAGTTAACAGTTCTTAGGCCACAGACCCTGATAGACTGCCAATGAACCGTATGCGCATCGCGAAGGCGCACCATCAAAAGACTAAAGGACAAGTGTTACTGATGTTACCTAACCTTGCATTTTGATTGTTTTATTTACTTTCTTTGCTTTATTCTTTCACGGACTGTTTCGAATATTATATATTATTCACCCGATATTTTCGTTTTACGTGTAAGGCTGTGGTGTAACTATGCATATTATAGTATTAACAATTAATTGGGCTTATATACTGACTTCCAGAAAAATTGCAACACCTAGAAGCTGTTTAACGATTTTATTGAAATTTTCAGAAAACGTCTATTTCTATGAAACAAAGTTATGATTAAGTTTTAAAAACAAAAGAACAAAAGCTTTAAAAGTTTTTTCAATAATGAGTTGCTCCGCCACGATTTGTAATGCACTCATCTAGACGCCTTGGCATGCTATTAATCAAGTGATCTATAGCTGCTTGTGGTATATCGTCCCAAGCTTCTTGAATCCGTTGTTGGAGATCGTGTAAATTATCTGGAGGGTGCGGTAAATTACCTATTCGCCTACCAATCATATCCCATACATGTTCAATGGGCGACAAATCAGGCGACCGAGCAGGCCATGGGAGGACGACAATGTTAGATTCTTCCAAAAACCGTGTTGTAGCCCTTGCCGTATGAGGGCGCGCATTATCCTGCTGGAAAATGGGATTTTGCAGCCCCTGAAGATATGGAAGGCCAACTGGTTGTAGCACATTAGCAATGTAACCAGCTGCGTTAAGGTTGCCGTCAATAAAGACCAAGGGTGATCTGCTACCATAACATATTGCACCCCATATCATAACTCCTTGAGTGAGGGATGTGTTGCGTTCCACAAAAAATGTTGGATTTTTACGTTCTCCACGCATCCGTCTGACTCTCCTACGACCATCGTGGGCCCACAAGCAAAATCGGGACTCGTCACTAAACACAATTTGATGCCATTCCTGCGCCCAATTAACCCTTAAGTTGCTCCACTCTAGTCTGCGTAGACGGTGAAGTGGTGTAAGAGGAAGACATAAAAATGGACGATATGAACGCAATCCATAAGATCTTATCCGGCGATAAACAGTTGACATTGACATTCTGAGTCCTGTACCTCTCATCCAATCATTTGCAATTGATCGAGTTGTTGAAAATCTATCTCTTGTGGCCAAAAGTCTTAAGCGACGTTCTTCGCGATCTGTAGTCCTTCGAGGACGTCCAGATCCACGGCGACGATGTTGAACCCCTTCCTCGGACCATTTGGACCAACACCTCAATACCGTTGAAACATTTCGGTTTACACGACGAGCAATTTCTCTTAGCGAAAGTCCGGCCTCTCTCATACCAATAATACGGCCACGTTCAAAATCACTTAATTGAACAAAATGTTGATGCTGACGTACTCTCGGCATTGTTATCAAGTGCAGAATGAAATTGTGACGTAACAACAACAATTTGCAAACTTGACAGTTACTAAATGGTCTAATACTTCAAATTTATAGTTACTATGTGCTATGGAAACAACCTGCAAAAAAAAAAACCACTGGCTAGATTTTATTCAAATTTTAATCATCAATTTGTTTAATGAAAATAAACGTTTCCTGAAAATTTCAATAAAATCATTCGACAACTTCTAGGTGTTGCAATTTTTCTGGAAGTCAGTATATGACAATTGATCCAGGTAGTTTTTCCTAAAGAAAAGTGATGCCATCGTGTCGTGTAAAATCCTGCAAAAGCAATAGTTACAAAGATGACGGAGAACTAACTTTTCATATGTAAATTGCAGAATACTGCCATAGCTTAAAAACATTTTGAAATTATGATAACACACAGTGTTTCTATGTGAAATAATTTTTTGTAGAATGCCCAAACATTGTTGTGTGGATTACTGTTACAGGGGGTACCATAAATCCCTGCAAAAGTAAGCGTGCATATGTTTGTTCACTACATTTCCTCGAAAAAGATTGTGATAGAACGGGACAGATTGTGCGAATTAAAAAGGGAGTTATTCCAATATTGAATACGGACAAAGAAAATCTGAAAAAGTATATTTTTATTTAGAATCACTTGATATTCCTGAAAACAAAAAGTAGAGGTATAAATAAATGATGTATAACATATATATTTCTTTAAATTTTCTTCACTATTTCTTAGGTAAATTAATCTGCCCAACAAAGGAGGTGCAATATATATTTGCCAGTTCACCGAACAAAATAAAACAAATTCGGAAAGTAAACAATATTCAACAAGAATAAAACTTCCTAACGACTTTTGTTTATTTACTGTCAAGTTATGTTCCCCAAAACTTTTTTTCTAGTTTATCTCATCATTTGTTAGATATGTCATCTCTGGAAGAAACTCATGTTTCAATTTTAAGTAAAACCATAATATCGTCTTATAGCAAAATTAGATTTCATAATTTAGCGAAGAAGTTTACAGAAAAAATACAAGGAAAATTAATAAGGAAGGAATGAAGTAAAGTAATATTATTTAATCATCAATAAATTATACAACAACTACTGCAGTATATTATTTACTCCTAAAGACAACATACAATATTGGATTGTTATAACAAGTCGTGAAGATCTCATGAAACTTGTATTAGATTTTGCCTACGTATTTTTATATGGCGTTGAAAGAAATTTTTTCTTTTCTCTCTTATTAAACCTGAGAACGAATGAAGTATATGTTACCAGTTCATCGTAAGTTTAGAAACTCTCTATAGTTCTAAGTTGTCCACAACTTTAATAAAGAAAAACAATGCCACATAAAATACATAGGATAAAATCTAACATATGCTACTAATTATCATTACAAATTGCAAGTGCTATTAAAATTTATTGATATCTTTAACTTTATTTATTTGAATATCCGCCATGGTATCGACGTCATTGATGACGTTTGTGTTCCAATATGGCGCATTTCAATTGATGGCAGTTTTGAGTGCAATATCAGCACTCTATCATCTCTATGTCTTAGGCCCGTGTATACATTAAATTTTGTTCTATATTTGGCATTAAATATATCAAAGAATTATTACATGTTAAAATCTTAGTTTCATATGTGTACTGATCCTTTTTTATCCCCGTGTATTATTTTCTATTCTAATAATTCATCAACCAATCATTCGTCTGCATTTCGTTGCTACGCATCATCTAATTGGCGTTTGATGGCACGTTATCGTTGGGGAGTGGTTGCCTCTCCAGAGTCTATATAAGGGAGTGGCAGTTCTCGCGCGCAAGTTCTTTTTTTTACCCTTGACGTCATTGAAAAACAGCGCAACAGTTTCTGCACTTCCAGTTGCCGTATGGCATAGCTTCCGTGCTGATTTTCTGGTGTACGTAAGGTTCTGTTTCCCGATTGCTGATTTGATCAGCTATCTTTCACTCTTAATGAAAGCGGTACCAGCATATTGATTAGAATTGACTCTAATTAAGAAAATTGAAAACTTGAATGATTTAGTGATTGACCATTTGGCCAATACATTAAACAAGAGCTTCTAGGTGAATGTTAAGATGGGTAATATTCAAATTGAGTATTTTATGCGGGATTTTATACTAAAATCCGTTTTATATTATCAACAATTACGGTTATAATTCTGATTAGAATGATTGTAACCTTTAAATTATCGTTACGTCGGTCGTCACGAACATGTTTTAATTTTATGGTTACAGTTATTTGACCTTGAAAATATTATCTGTTATGCAGTATCCATAATTTATTATATCCATAATTATTGGGCTTAAAGTATGTATTGCACTTTAATTGGAATTATTACTAATTAAACGATGAATAATTTCTTAGAATACTTTTTGCCTGTAAATAAAAAACAGCGCTTTTTGGAAAATACCCGTCGACTGTTTCAATTCATTATTACAGAAGGAATTAAATCTGAATCTCCATACTAATAAGTATTTTCTCTTCTACGACCCGATTCATCATCCTAGAAAGACACGAACATATCTAATTTGCCCTCGCTATTTAGTTATTTTACCTTATTTATTGTACATTTTCTCTTTTACTTTTCCTTTTGCGTGTGAATTTCGTGCGCGAATAATCGAGAATTTTTCCGGGGAATAATCAGCGCGCGACAAATGCATTAATTGCGATATTGTGTCCGTTTGCTGGAATGTGCATCCTCACGTGAAATCGGTCGGCATATTCGCAGAATTATGTTACCTTACTTATTATATGTTAATACTCATTCAACAGGCCAAAAAGGCTCAATCACAGATCGACACTAAATACTATACGTTGCAAATTAATAATAAAATGGACAGTGCGGGTCATATAACGTATGTCACATAAGTTTTGGGAAAAATAATTAAATTCTTTAAAGTAAGTGTAACGTAATTTATTCAAATGACCACTTTACCAACATTTTACCTTATATTTAAATTAATTAAAACTATAATTAAAATAATGACAAAGGGCCATGGTCCTCAATGGCACGCGGTTTTTGTCTAACTTGTCCCATCATGTTGTGGACGATGTTTATATCAATTTCTCTTATCTTTTGATATATTCTTCGCCTTAGTTGAGCTTCATTTTGAGCTTCCCACCCATTATCATATACTTTTCTGGTCAATATTCCCCAAAAATTTTCGATGGGTCGAGCTTGTGGCACATTTGGCGGATTGTCTGCTCTTGGCACAAAGGGTATGTTGTGAGCTTCTAACCATGTTCTAGTCGTTCTTGCATAATGGCAACTTGCTAAGTCCGGCCAAAACATTATTTCTTCACGTGGATGAGTCGTAGTAATAAACTGTAGCAACTTCGGTAGGCATCTTTCGGTATAAATGTTGGCATTAACTGCCTCACCCCTCACATGCCCAACATAAGGTCGTGAAACTCCTCTCTCCGATATGGCACACCAAACTAGAATTTTATCTTCAATTTTGTTTTTGGTTTTGTATTTAACATTATCTGCACAATTTTCTATATTATCGGTATAAAAACCATCATTGCCTTTCATTTCTGAGTGAGAGAACGTAAAATATTTTTCATCGTCCATGATGATCACTTTATTGTTTGCAAAATGAGTTCGGCGTAATCTACGACAACACATTGGAATTCTTCGTAACTGGTCCTCTGTATAACGTGGACTTTTACGTCTTTTACGAAACTTTAGGCCTTTTTTTCAATACCCTTCTTACAGTTTCATGAGAAACATTAAATCTTCTGGATAACTTTCGGCATGACGTTCCAACGCGGTCTTTTGCACTTTCACAGATTCGGTTGGCGCGATTTTCGGTCAACATTCCGGGACGTCCGCTTTTTGGTAAATTGAGGCACGGTATACCTTGTTCACATTCTGCAATTGTTCTATAAATGGTTGTCTTTGAAATATTTTGATTCCAAAATATGTTTACAATTTCTTGCTTGGGTACATGTCCAACCGGGCTGTAAATGCTTTTCCGTATTTCAAGTTTGTACGACATAATTGGACAAATTATTTGACATCTATGAAATGTTATCATGGTTACTAGATTGCAAGTTATTTACAGTTATTTTTACGCCGACGAAAATTTTCCCAAAACTTATGTGACATACGTTATGACATATGTGCTTTTAAATTAAGGAAATTACAATTTCACGAATACTTTATAAATGCAAAATGTAAAACTCCAAACAATAATGCAAAAGTCAATATAAGATAGCGTGCTTTTGAATTAGGAAAATTAGCAAGTACTACACACTAAAAAAAAATAGTAAATTTACCAGGATTCCTGCTAAAAATTCAAGTAATATTTGGGGGAAAATCACCAAAAACTGGGTAATTTTACGTTTTTTAACAAAATTACCTATACTTTTGGAAATTTCCCACATATCGACCAGTATTTTTCAATTGTAGGTAAAAGTGGTACGTGAAAACGTAATATTACTAAATTTTTTATGCTTTCTCAGGGATTCTTATTAAATTACTTCGTGATTTTATCCACAGTTAGGAAATTTACTTAGGAAACCAAATACATACTTACAATGCGCGCAGGTTCAATTTTATGGGTTCAATTTGTAGATAGTACGCACGGAAGTGGCAGTGGTCGTTCTTTTTGTTTTATCTATAGGCATATTTAGGTAAGTGACTAATTTAAAATAAATCTAGTAGTTAGATAATACATTCTTGCTACTGAGGGTGACCTGCAGCTGCATTTCCATAATTTACAAACGTTGAAACATATAGGTTTGTGCATATACAAACACACAATACACCTAATTGTGTTCCAAAAAAAAAACACATTAATATGCCTCGACAGGGTATATAAAATATATTTGTAGTTTGTGTATTACCGTAATGTTAAAGTAAATGGTTATAGATATTGTTTATTGCAGTCATATTTCGCTACTCTGAAGTAGAGGTTATGAAAGTATTATTCAACTTGTCTATTTATACTTAGAATATTATCTTATACCTATCTATGCATTTGCTTTTATGGTTAAGAAAGCGTTTAGGTATAACAACTAAACAAACACATAACTATTATAGGCTTAGTAACATTAATGATTTCTTTTACGAAATTTCGAATGCACAATATATATAATACAGTTAGCCTTCTTCATACTTTATTTTTTATATTCGCTTCAAATAGGTAATTTAAAACCTATATTTTACACACATTACATATTGCATACTAAGATACTAATTGATATCTAAGCATTCATTTTTCATCAAAGCCTACGATTTTGTAAGTATATCAATAATGAAAGATCAGTTGTTTGTTGCAGTTTCTCCAACGCTACATCATGAAGACGCATCCTGATGCCGACACCAAAAGCCACCAGCCTTTTTTCACACTCGAAAAAGAAAGTTATAAGTTTAATGAAACAGTTGAGTACCATCTAAATCTATTATTGTTATATTATTATTATAAGCATTGTTTTTTATATTTATTAAATTACTTGTAATATATATTTATAATAATAAAATACCTACACGTACACTCTAACGAAGATTTGGTAAAATTCCTGCACGGTATCGGGGCAATTATATTACCCCGAAATCGTACAGGTATTTTACTTGTGTGAGTAAAATTACTTTGATGTGAAAATTCACCAAGGAAATTTACTACTAGTGTATGAAATTACTAAGTAAAATGAAATTTACCCAACTAAATTTGTAGGGTTTCACTGTAATATAATTGTCCCGAAACCGTACAGGAATTTTACCAAATCTTCGTTAGAGTGTGGTTTTCGAGACCGCTTTTAACAGAGTCACATTTAATGAATGTATCTTCTCATCGTGTCTACTATAAAATACCAAACTTCTGAGGAACCTTGACAGTGACCCCTGATTCGTCAGTCGGACGATCTGAATACGAGGACCGACGCTTTTTAGAAAGTGGGTCAAAGACAGAGCAACAAACCGTGCGAACTGTTGCCTTCCCGACTGTCGTGTCGTAGGATGGTCGTCGCTGTGACAAATCCGCTTGTTGTTGACGCACGCGTTACGTACATAGTACATATGTCTGTCTACCTATATGTTTTATACAATGAGGATTTACCGAGTTGCATACCCGGATACTGGAATCTCCGGAGTCTTGTATGCCGTGACGGTTGAGGAAGGGAAAACTATTTGATCTGGGAGTGGCTGTTGGCTTCTTTTCTGGGAAGTGAAAGTGGATTTTAGACGCTTCCAATCCTGTTTTGATGATGGAATATTCTGGCGGTTAGTTATTGTTCTACCAGCGGTACGTAATTAGATTTTTCGGCTACCACATCCGAAAGTAGGAACAACCTTACTATTACTACACTCATTCAAAGATAGAAAGAGCAACTTTATCGAATTTAACTATGAATTGAACGGTCAACGCACCACTTCCGTGATTTTACCGTCGATAGACGTTATCAGTCCACGAGGAAAATTAATAGTTGTATGCAAGATCATAGCTTGACAGTTGCACTTCACAAATCAGAAATTGTTATTCTTACTAAAAAAATAGATACGCAAGCTGAAGCTAGGATTGCTTAGAGGCCTTAGTATTTATTATGGACATCAATATGTTTTGGCGGCACCTTTGAATAATGTATCGTCGATGTATATACTGTAAGACTACACACTAAAAAATATTACACTTTTCCTACGGAAAATTCCTGTAATGTATAGGGTAAATTTACCAAAAATTGGGAAATTTACTATAAAACTTTAGGTAAATTTCCCAATTTTTGGTAATTTTACCCTATACATTACAGGAATTTTCCGTAGGAAAAGTGTATTTTTTTTAGTGTGTAGACTTCTACATAATTCTACAATATATAATATCAGCAATCATGATAGTTATTGCTATCTATGGAAAGAGACGGGAGGAGTTCTTATTGCTAATGAATTTGCATCAATTTTAGTTTCTTTTATCAAATCTGAAGTACACTCCGCCAAAAAAGTATCGCATAAACTAAAAAAGGGCATTTATGAACCAAGATATTTTTATACGTTCACAAAAAGTTTGCCTCGTGTATGTGAACTATAAAAACACTAACAAAATAATGGAACTTAGCGTTTTTACTTTATTTTTTTCCTAAAAGAACACATTTAGAAAAATGCATATGTGTAAGGTTTGCTCAGTTGTTTATTGAAAGTCTTCCTATACGGACAAATTTTAAAGTGCGAAGTCAGAGTTCTGTACCAACGCTTTTAAAACTAAAATTAGCAATTTAGCTTCAGAACAAGTGGCTGCTATAGTTGCTTTAATCGAAGATGGACGATCTCAAGCATACGTTGCTAATTTGATGAACATCAATCAGTCAAGTGTTTCTAGAGCCGTAGCCAGATATAGGGAAACAGGCATTTACAGTAGAAGACCTGTACCAGGTCGTCCAAGATGTTCTACTCGCCAAGATGACCGCTATTTACTACTACAAGCATTACGTCGAAGACATGTAACTGCGAGACAATTGCAGAACGACTTGGCTAGAGTCAGAAATACTCGTGTGAGTACTCAAACTATTCGAAATAGGTTACGACAGAGTGGATTAAGAGCTAGAGTAGCTGTAACAGCCCCTCGTCTCACTAGGAACCACCGAGTGGCTCGCTTAAGGTTTGCCAGAGAACATGTAAATTGGAACATTAATGACTGGGCCAATATACTCTTCACAGATGAGTCAAGATTTGGTCTTTACACCTCAGATAGGCGTATCTCAGTGTACAGACGAGACGGTGAGCGCTATTCGCAGTGTAATATCAGACCTAGACCTAATTTCGCTGGTGGCTCTATTATGGTTTGGGGAGGCATCTGTTTAACAGGTCGTACAGAGTTAGTACCAGTAGACAGAGGTACACTGACTGCCCACAGGTATATAACGGACATTTTAGAAGAACATGTAGTACCATATGCGCCAATTATAGGAAACGAATTCATGTTAATGCACGATAATGCACGACCGCATGTTGCAATAAACGTCCAGGAATACCTTAACGATGTTGGTATTCCAGTTTTAGATTGGCCTGCGGTAAGTCCGGACATGAACCCTATCGAGCACGTGTGGGACCTGCTTCACAGATGGATACGAACCCAAAATGTTGCCCCAGCGGACCTGCATGGACTAGCAAATGCTCTCCGTGACGAGTGGGAGAATTTGGATCAGGCTTATATACGGAGGTTAATCGAATCTCTGCCAAACCGTATGCGAGCGGTCATAAGAGCCAGAGGTGGCAATACTCAGTATTAAAAGCTACTGTTATGACATTTTTCTTTCCAAAATTATAATTTCTTGTTTTAATAAAAATCTCAAGTATGAGTTCTTGTTTTTATTTGGCCTGTATTTTATTTAAACAATCATAGAAATTATATCTTAGAGCGCATCAAAGTATATTTACAACTTTATGCTACAAACAAAGATTATGCGATACTTTTATGATTCAAAACTAAATTATGCGATACTTTTTTGGCGGAGTGTATTACCAAAGGTTGGAGATAAATCAAATAAAATTGTTTTATGGATCCATGGTTGTACAGGACAGAACCAGAACAATGTTCTCCCTAATGCTCTGCTTAATTTATCCCTAATACGAAAAATAACAATTATTCAAAAATGTCTCTTTAAGAGACACACACAGATGGAGGCTGATACGAATAAAAATGGAGAGTTCCTAAAATCGTTGATAAATTCATTGATTATAGTAGCAGTAGTATTTTTATTACCCAAGGTGTCGAACACATAAAAAAAGCAATAGTAATAATAATAAGTAATAAAATATAAAACTAGTAAATATAATGAAAGACATTAAACATAAACATAGTACATAGTGGGCGTGTGCACTCAAATATTCAGGCAGGTTAACGGCCTAACCGTCAAACGAATACTGATAAAATTCATCCAACCCATAGAAACACTTTTCCGAAAGAAACGCTTTAAGCCCGACCCCAACCTCTCGATGTGACAACGACTTCAATTCAGCAGGTAGGTGATTGTAAATTTTATTACCAACATGTAAATAAGACCGACGGTACATGGGCGATATCACACACTCCGATCGAATGAAATTAGGGTATCTTGTGCCGTAACCATGAACATCCGCATTACTTAAAAACTTATTATTTGAATGAAAATGGGACGCTACCGCAAGAATATAGAAATTGTAAACGGTTGGTATTTTTTGACGTAAGAAATAACTCCTGCACGACTCAGTAAAATGTAAGTTATTGATAATGCGTAGAGCCCGTTTCTGTAGAAGCAAAATCGGTTTCAGATTACTTTCTAAAGCCCAAATTAGTAGACCATAGGTAATCTGTGAATTAATATAAGCAAAGTAAATATTTATTATAGTTTATCACTATACTTAACTAATGTATTAAACAATGACACTCTATAATCGTTTGATGAGAGATGACACTGTAGAGGATAGCTAATACTTATAATGCATTCTAAAGTATATAAATAACTAACATTATAATCCTGGAAAAGATACACTACGGCGAAAAATAGAAACGACTACATCTGCAGAAGTTAGATAGCATATAAGGGAGTCCCATAAGAGCCCGCATGACGCTTCAATGATCTATACTAGTAGAAGAATTGTTCGTCAAGTAAATTTCTATTGTAGTAAACATCATGCATATAACATCTGGTTAGCGTGAGGGATATACGGTCATAATACATTTTATGACGTGGATGCATATTACTTGAATTTTACGCATTGTTAATGTAATTACTTCTGGGGTATACATGAATTCATCAATACTTACGGTCTTTAATTATCTGATTAATTCATTTCATGTAAGCTTTACAGACACCATAACGTAGATTTTTCCGAATAGATTAATTCTTATCCACTTAATGTTTTAAATGCTCTTGAACGTATTCTTTGCTAAAGTAGAATTTCTAATGACGTTCTTATTCGTTTATTAGAATATGTACAGTCCGTGCATTGTCTGTTGGCGGAAGCCCTGCCCTCACGCGCATCTTCCGTCACCAGCACTGCAGATACATATTACAATAAAAACTGAGTTTCGTATTTTGTACGAATCGTGAAGGTAGTGTTCTCACGTGCGAGTTATAACGTTTTTTCCATATTTCTACGGATGTGTCTCACTCCATTGAGCACACCCTCTTGCTATCGCGCATCCGCCAGATGAGCATGCATGGACTGCTGTACATACCTGGGATTGTATTATTACTATGAAGTAGACGGAATAATCAAGTCATTGTCCTAATCAAATCGAATCAAATAAGTCCTATTGATTCAAAATATTTATTTATTTATCACTGATTCGGCATTTATAGTTATCTATAAAAAAAAAATACATTCCGCAGAGTAAATAATACAAGAGTTATTATACTTAATTATAGTAGCAAACGATCCAGCATCATAAAGATGGTCATTACCTGTAATTAACCAAGCTAGGGAACTAGAAAATGACTATAGCTCGACTGAAGTATTTATCTTTCTTCTTTCGATTTTGTTCTGTTAATGAAACTTTTTATAGCTTTTTCCTTTTCCTTTTAAGTAGATTTTTAATTTTCATTTTGCATGCTTTAGGTATCTAGACATTGCATCGTCTACATATCACGCTTAGACTTAAGCAAATCGCTGTGGTATTAAATGAATTCTTCAGTAACGGATCTTGTAGTTAATCAAGTAGGTCATGCGAGAGTGCACTTCGGCGTATACTATATATGTGGTTCAAAATAAAAGTAATGTAGATGCATACAAAATTGTTTCAGTAAATATTCACATTATTTTGTGGTGATTTTGTGTGTAAAAGGCGAGGATCAAGAGATGGCGCTGCCATTCAAATTTATAAACAACATAACTCATTTTTAAAGGCCTTGCTAAAGTCCAATAGCACCAGGATCGTCACCAGGCTTCGAACACAAGCTTTCAGAATATCATCTGTAATATCAAGCAATGCGGTTTCACAACTATATATAATATTACTTAAAAAGGATGTAATTTTTGTTCATGAATTACTTTTTCTGTAATTTTTGACATTACAGGGAGCAGACTTATCGGTCTAAGATCTTTATACTCTCTGGGTTGCGTGACTTTACGTAGAGAACGTAGCAATATAGGATAAAATAGTGGGACAACATAATTTTATCATTTGAAGGGTTATGCCGTCAATACCAGTAGATATTGATTTAATGGAATTTATAATAGTATGAACAACATTTTCGTCAACTGGCTAGAATGAAAATATATGTAAAATATGGGGCAATGTGGGGAATAAGTACGGTCGAAGTCGAATTTACAAAGTAACTGTTAATAATAATCTACATCAGCTAAATCAACAGGCTTTTCCGTAGTGTTCAAATTTAGAACCGATATTTGTTTAAATAAATCCCTACTCGGTTTATTTCTACTAACATACTCGAAATATGCTCTCTTTTTTTTAAAAAACTATTATTCGTAAGGTTACGGAGTAATTTATAACGATCCCAGTGACTTGATAATTCAGTGAATTCTGCGATTTCTCGGCTTTGCTGTATCTCTCAGATTTACTAGAAGTTTTAATTATCGGTTAGCCACGGCATAGTCTTTTTGTTGGCTCTGCGATGCTGCCACTGTTGCCAGATTTATTACTTAGTCGACTAGATAGTGTTTGCATTATATATGCCTTATATCTGGAATCGAATAGGAGCAAGAAATAAATATTATTTAAGACAATTTTGCCTTCTAGCGACATCTATGTTTCTGTTGCGTAATCCGAACACTAACAGCTATTGTACAATTTAAGAATTAAAAGCGATATCTTTAGGAATAACATTGCGTAAGTAGGACGAAAAATTAATTCTAAATGATTACAATGCCCGCATCGATCTTTTCCACAAACACTGATTAAAAAAAAAAAGGGTTAAAAGAAACTTATGGTATAATTTGATCTCAAAAAAATTGGCATACTTACCACAAAATGGTATTCCTTCCGGAAGCCATTGACCGTTCTCGCATGCTCTTCTGGGTGGGCCGAGGAGTTCGAAACCTCTTTCGCAAGCATAACTTGCTATGCAACCCGGGCCGAGAGTTTCATCGGAAAAGATCACGTTGGAATGTGCCGGAGCGCCAGGGAATCTGCAAGTGGCGTTTTCACCTAGAACAAGATTATTATAAACTTAGTAACCATCAGTGGCGGCTCGTGCTTAAAAAATGTAGGGGTCGTAAATTTAGTGAATACTAACACCTTTTAGAATAGGTGACTGTATATGCTTTATTAAACATTATTTTTGCTAGGGTACCTTTAAGAAAAAAAAAAAAAGACTTCTAAAACTTCATTCAAATTAAAAAAAAAAAACATAATAACAACTAATACCCTGATTTTATTGAAATATAATAGCTATATATACTTAATTACCACAGGTATTTAATATTTATTTGATATGTTAGTAGTTTCGTCAACTATTACAGATAAATAATATAATTAGCTTCTTTTATTTCTTTAGAGATTTCTTACTGACATACACTAAACATTGTTTGTAAAATTTAATTTTGAATACTTTTTGAGGTTATTTTGATTTCGGTGAGCAACCTTGATACTACGAGGAGCTAAAATTTTATTAACTTTTTCGGATAATTTATGTACATATGGAAAGAAAGATTGGGCCTCCTAGTAATAATTAATTTCTGTAAAGTTGCATACATACATATAGTGTAATAAAAACTATAGCTTGAAAATATTTTCAAGATGGCGGCATTTCCGGAAACACATTGACATCAACTTTCTTATTTCAAATGGAACGGTATAGTTTTTTTTGCACTTTTGAAATCTAAACGTTATTCTAGAGGAACTCTTACTAGTATTCCCTATACCTAAGTGCAGCCGTTTTGGAGATTTTTCGACATTTTGAAAATTTTTGGATTTACATCATGATGTTTAACATTGTGTACTGTCGCGAAATTTTAACCAAGAACCCTAAAATTAAGACTACACACTAAAAGATTTTAGTAAATTTACCAGGATTCCTTCTGAAAATTCCAGTAACATTTGGGGAAAAATCACCAAAAACTGGGTAATTTTACGTTTTTTAACAAAATTACCTATACTTTTGGAAATTTCCCACATATCGACCAGTATTTTTCAATTGTAGGTAACAGTGGTACGTGAAAACGTAATATTACTAAATTTTTTATGCTTTCTCAGGGATTCTTATTAAATTACTTCGTGATTTTATCTATCCACAGTTAGGAAATTTACTTAGGAAACCAAATACCGGAAACTTACCATTCTCCGGCCTAGGCCGGCAAAAAGACCACTATTGGTTGGCAACACTATATTGGAATTACTGACATTTCTGCCATTAATTATAGATTCGATGACAGATGACAGAATTTTCGTTACACAATCTCTTAATTAATTCATATTCATTCCATTTCTATTTTCGGAAGATTTTACAGGTAATAAATGGTTAATAACTTTACACACAACCTCTCTAATATGAGCTAGGGTCTCCATTGTCCTTATTATTGATAAATATCTATCAAAACTACCAAGAAAATTAAAACGTCAAATCACCAAGGTATTTTAACCCTGATTTCCAATTCAAAATTCATACGTAATATGTATTGCCAACCTGTACTGTTAACTCCGTAGCGTCTTTTATTATTTACAACAAAATTAAGATTTGTCGACGCAAAAAATAGTGAGTAACACACGGCCAGAAACTCTTTTGCGAGTATTCGCACTTGTGAGATCTCGGCTTCGCCTCGGCCCCACAAACCGTACTCACACTCGCAAAACGATAGTTTCCGGCCTAGTGATACAAATAACTATTCTGGCCATGTGTTACACACTATTTTTTGCGTCGACAAATCTTAAATTTTATTGATAATAATAAAAAAATTGACGCTAGGGCATTAACAGTATAGGTTGGCAATACATGTTACGTCTGACACTATGGTCTGACATTTGAGTTTGAAACCAGGATTAAGATACCCATTACCTTAGTATTTTGACGTTTCAATTTTTTTGGTTAGTTTTGGTACATATTGATATTCATCAATAATAAGGGCAATGAAGACCCCAGCTCATATTACACAGGTTGTGCAACAAGTTATTAACAATTTATTATGTGTAATCTTCCAAAAATTGAATTGGAAAATTCCGTTATCTGTCATCGAATCAATTACCCCGAAACCGTACAGGAATGTTACCAAATCTTCGTTAGAGTGTAGAATTAAAATTCAAATATCTGTTGGAAGCTGTAGGTTTCTGATACATTTTTGTTAAAATTTTATTTTTTTTGACGGATTAAGGTTAAATCTATAAACTTTATTTGATTTTTTTTTGTTAAGAGCTTGTAAAATATAATTTATTTTATGTTCTGGTATGCCTACTATGCAATCATCCACATATCTTAATCCTCTCGTATTAATGGCCACAAACATTCTAATAACATCACAGCGCTTAAAAAACACATGAATAACAACAAACTCTCATTTAATTTCAATAAAACTGAAATATTGAATAAAGAAAACCATTATAAAGTTAGAACGGTACTAGAAATAATTCAAATTAAAAAATATAATAATTCTGTTAATGATAGGCAAGACTTTGCAAACCTGTCAAACATATATTTTCCTATATTATAAATTAAAACTCTTACATAAAATAATACTTGCCGAGACAACCATTCATAACTTTAAATTTTATATATTTACCAAATATGTTGTTTTGGTATTTACCAAAACAACATACATATAAAGCACAATCTTTTTATAGTATTGACAATAAAAAAAATACACATATACATTTTACATTTGCAATGAACGCACATTTCAATATAACTGTTTTAAAATGTCACACAAATTTAAGGTAAAATCAAACAATATTTAAAATTTGTTATTTTTAAAAATATAAATTAATTGTTTGTTTCAGTATACAGTTAGAAACGTGGAATATTTCATACTAAAGAAAATCTGGATCTATAGGTAATTCAAACCGCTAAGCTTGTGTCATATATGAGGTATCATTACGTCACATACTTGCAAAAACAAGAATCTCATGTAGTTCAACTCGTTAAAGCCACACCGTAGGCTTTAACGAGTTTGTTCGGTAGGTTTGTTCGGGTTACCTAAAAAATAATTGGACAAGCATATCCAAATTGTTGTGTTGCCATAATAAAAGTGCTATTCTAAACGAGGAACAGCAAATTACAACATAACAACTTCATTAGAAATCGCGAAAATATCATTCTCAAACGAAGTACCATTATTGAGGTAAAGTATGGAATATGGAACCAAGCAAATATTGATATTGACGAAACCTATCTATAAGAAATGGAAAGGGCATTTCCGGTTGAACCGGAAGTAAAGTGGAATCGGATGTTTCCACTTTAAATGTTTTGCTTGGTTCCATACTTTATCCCAACTCGGTATAATGTTTACTTGTTGTCAACTCGCTAGATACCTATCATATCTATAATTATAAAATTTCCCTATACGACCTTGACATCGTAAGCTGGAATGTCCAAGTCTATATACATGCTCGATGTCAATGTGCTCGAAAGTACAATGGTCTTTTTATACATCTGCATGTACTTACCTACACATTCATTACCAGATACCTATACTCTTTAAAAACCGGTGAAAACAGCGAAGCCTCTATATATCTAGATAATTACAGTAATTATTTTGGTCGCGTCTTGTGAATACATATGTATATCTAATAGAATACCGACGAGAAACTGACGGATGCGTTTTCGGTTTTACATAAATCTGCATGTGCATGTGCGGGGTTTTCTGTCAGAGATAGAATAGCTTACAAGTCAAGTTTATGGCCGTGCGTATAACAGCCATTGTGAACAGGTTCACATAAGACGTTGGCTCCTCGCCTGGCTTGGTTTGGTCGTGTTCCACTGACCTACAATCACGAAATTCAATGCCGCGCCGGTAAACTTGGCGTGGCGGTGTGCTTCAAGTGGGTATAATTTATGCATGATGCGTAACTTGCGGACGTTTAACTCGGGACAGGAATGATTTTTGGGTCTTGGAATTTGAGGTTTAACTTTTTTCAGTTTTATTTCTTACGTTAAACAAAAGATGTGCTTTATACACACCACCGTGAACGGAAATTTGATCACGTAACAAATATCAAAATATGAAAGGCTAAAGGAACTAATATATATTAAAAAAATAAATGGTCCGCAAATCGTCCGGAAATATTGACATTTTTGACAATTTTTTGTAAATAAAAGGCCGACGTTTCATTATATATGTATAAGTATATCAGTTACTTATGCACTTCAAAAATGAATAAAAACAGGTTTATTTGGAATCAAATTATACAGGGTGTTTTGAAACATCGTTTAAAGATTTTAAGGGCATGTAGTACGATCGAAAATAAGGTTAAAAGTCATAATAAACATATGTTCACAAATCAACCGTTTACGAGATAACAGCGAGTGTTCCTAGTAGTACATGGATATAACATATCCCAGTAAACAGGTGCTTATCAGCTATTGTTTTATGACAGTTTAATTTGACGTTTTGGGCAATTTGTAGCAATTACAATGGTTGCGTATCCTAATGCTGAAATGAGCGATATGGTGTTCATGTACGGTCGTGCTAATGGGAATTCTTTACAAGCACGTCGCTTCTATGCTGAAACGTTTCCTGATCGCCAATTGCCTTCGCATGTGATGTTTCAGACGGTGTTCCAACGACTAAGAGAAACTGGTTCGTTTGAGAAGCGGTCTTCTGATACTGGACGGCAGAGATTAGCATGTACTCCACAGATAGAAGATCGAATTTTGAATATTATTGATGAAAATCCCGAAACTAGTGTTAGAAGAATTTCGACCCAAGTCGGTGTAAGCAGCAATCTTGTTTGGAGAACTCTTCATGAGCAACTCCTATACCCCTACCATATCCAACGGATACAAGCCCTTACTGCTCCGGATTATCAAGCGGGAAGGGCTTTCTGTGAGTGGTTTTTACGAACAGCTGCTGATCGGCCAGATTTCGCTGATAACATCCTTTTCACTGATGAAGCTGGTTTTACTAAAAATGGAATATTTAATTTCCACAACAATCACGTTTGGTGTGACGAGAATCCTCATGCTACCGTTGAAGCTCGGCACCAGCAACGTTTCTCTGGAAACATCTGGTTAGGCATGATAGGGGAACGGTTGTTAGGACCGATTGTTTTGCCACAACGCTTAACAGGTCCTGCATACCTCGAGTTCTTGGAAAATACTTTACCCGAACTTTTGGAAGATTTACCTATAAATCTAAGACTGAACCTCTGGTTTATGGAAGATGGAGCTCCACCGCACTTTACGCGTGCTGTTAGGGAACATCGTAACAATGAATTTCCTGGGAGATGGATAGGGCCAGCAGGTCCCATTGCTTGGCCTCCAAGGTCTCCCGATCTAAACCCGTTGGACTTTAGTATCTGGGTTTATTTGAAAAGTTTAGTGTACGCAACACCGGTAAACGATCTTCCAGAGTTGCGCCAACGAATAGAACACTGTTGCCAGATAATACGAGAAAAACCCTTGTTTTTTGAAAGAGTGCGCGCTTCCTTTGAAAGCAGATGTAGATCCTGCGTCGAAATGGAAGGACGTCATTTTGAACATCTTCTTTAGTTATAATCTATTTTATGTTAAAATACAATAACATCTTAATAAAAACCGC
Organism: Cetonia aurata; assembly: GCA_949128085.1. Taxonomy (NCBI): domain Eukaryota; kingdom Metazoa; phylum Arthropoda; class Insecta; order Coleoptera; family Scarabaeidae; genus Cetonia; species Cetonia aurata. The sequence goes on along the minus strand of OX421882.1, from coordinate 68,980,979 downwards.
TAAAGCAAACTTATTCTGCATTTGCGATAAAATCGCTGTTATCTCGTAAACAGTTAATTTCTGGACATATGTTTATTATGACTTTTAACCTTATTTTCGATCGTACGACATGCCCTTAAAATCTTTAAACGATGTTTCAAAACACCCTGTATATACGTCAAATATCGTGAAGTGTTTAAAACATTGCCGATATCATTTATATGCAGATGACACGCAGGTCTATTATTCCTTTTCTCCGGAAGACCTTTATGATGCTGTCTCACGTATTAATGATGATCTTCAATCGCTTGTTGATGTTTCCAGGAAGCATTGTCTTGGTATTAATACTAAGAAAACTTCTGGTATTTGAGTGTACAAAAACTCGAGCTCGTATCATCAATGACATCGCAATCAAAATAAATGATGACGTGATTGCATTATCCGATAGTGCTTGCTCGTGATCTTGGGCTATTGGACACAAAACTTCGTTTTAAGAATCATGTTTCTCACCTATGCGGGTTATGGCACTTTGAAGATCTTATACGGAAGCAGGGACTGTTTAGATGTTAATTTGTGACTTTTGTGACTCTTCAGTATTATCTAGATTTAGGTTTTGTGTGAGTGTTTATTTCCATTGTTTAGATAAGATGGCTCGAGCCAGGATTTAGCGTATGTAGAACTCCTGTCTGAGATTTATTTATCGCTTGAAAAAGTATGTCCGTATTCCACACACGTTGGGGTGAGCAGGGTGGTTTAAAATGCCAGTTAGGGCTGAATTTTACTCCATGGTTTTTTCCATAAAATTATTATTGATAGAAAGCTCAGGTATCTTTTTTGTTTAGAACGAATGTTCATAAGTGAATATTAGATTTCAGGGGCCTTCTGACTCCTCCAGCTCATCTCCTTGAAATATTTAAAAGATTTTTTTAGTTACAACATTGCAAAGTTATGTAATGAGATTCCAAATGAACTGCGGCGTTCTTTGTATCCATCGATATTTTCCCGTCAGCTCCGTAAACGCTTACACAATGATGAAGCTCTGTAATTATTATTTAAAAGTATACTTTTACTGTTTTGATTTTGATTGTGGTTGACTTGACTTTATATAGCATAGTTTGCTTTGTAATTTAGGTAATATAGGTGTTCCACAGGAGGAAGGTCAGCGGCTTACGTTAAGTTGCTGATCCTGAACTTTTTGGTCGCTGCAGACCTTTTATTTTATATGCACACAGTTGCACGTTTATCTCTGTTTACTAGTATTATAACTTTGTTTTTTCTCTTATTATTGAACATTGGAAGAACTGATTTTTTATCTTAAATATGAGTTGGTGTTGTTTCCATCCACAATTGCCTTGTGCGTATTTTTGCTTCTGTAAACATGCAGTAACTAACACACTACTGTTGTTCCTCCGCAGTGTGTTCCCTGCGTCCCCCGTCAATCATCGGGTGGTGATTGGGGGTTCGGGCCGGTGATGGCGCGGGGTCAGGGCGTTGATTGCTTTATCTTGCCCATTCGTCAATCTCCTTCGGTGTCATTATATTCTTTATCATCACATGTATCTTAACTATCACACTGACAAAAGTCAATGCTAGGTTTTTCCACTATCACCAAACAACAATGCACAATCTCTCGACGCGCGTTTCGCTAACCAAGTTAGCATCATCAGGAGATGATTAATAGTGGCCTAGCATTGACTTTTGTCAGTGTGATAGTTATTGTTACACCAAAGGTTCCAAAACCCAATTACTGGACATGTATCTTACTCCAGTTGCCTGCCGGTATATACTGTTTGGAACCTAAAGTATTTTCCCAATCTCTTCTATGATCTATTTACCAAGCATGCTGTACCAATTTTGATTTCTCTCTTTCTCCTTTCCTGCAAATCTTTTTGTGTTCTACTCTTATTTTGAGCGGCCTGCTTGTTTCAGCTATGTATGAGCGCCCACATTCACATGGAATGCTGTACACACTGTTTTTAGTTCTTTGGTTTATGGTGTCTATAGTTCAGTGTGACCTTGTTGTATTCTAAGTTCTTATGGTCGTTCTGATGTCATATTCCTTGTCTATCCGTTAGATTTTTTCTAATCCGCATTTTATGTATGTAATTGTTACGGTGATCTTGACTTCGGTGTCTTGTCTGGTCGCGTTAGTTTTCATATTTCTTGCTTTAGACAACGTATCTGCCGAGTATCCAATCGTTATATAAATATAAGACTCTAATATTCCCGTAGGAATTTTGTCGCTTCTTCCCGAAGTCTTCACAATCCAGTTCGGTTAGGATGGATTACTCCCTGCATCCCTTATCGTCATGCGGTGATTCGAGCGCCCTCCTCGTGATTTCTCTCCATTCTATTCGGTTCTGCACTTTTTGCCCCCAGTTCTTGGTATTCATATTTTCAAGGTCCTCTGTTACTTGTTCCCACCATGTTGTCCGTGATCTGCCCTTCGGTCTTTTACTAAGTGGTCTCCATTCCATTATGCCTTTTGTTGTTTGGTCTTTGTCTCCTCGTAGAACGTGTCCCAACCACCTCAGTCGCTGACATTTTATAAATTCAACTATATCCCCATCTTTTATTTCTTGTGTTAATTCGTGGTTCATTCTTCTACGCATCATATTATTTTCTTTTTTCGGTTCTAGGATACTTCTTATAATACTTTCTTTTCGTCGAAGCACATTATTGCACAAGCATACGTCACTACCGGTCTTATTCACGTTTTGTATATTTTGATTTTTGTGCTTCGACATTAGTGAAAACCATAATAACTCGAAAAGTAGAGGAGATAGGACATAGAACATGCTTAAAAAAATTAAAGCACTTATTAATAGAAATGCAATGACGCAAAGATATACAGACTACTCTATTTAAAAGATGACATATGCGTAATTGAAGTAAGATATGTTTTATCTTATTTTTTTAGAATTTACTGGCGCTTTTAAAAATAAATAAATTAAATGCAATAATATTGGGGGTCTTGTGTTTAAGAAAATCAACTTGATGACCGTACCTAGGTTATGAAACACTTTTTACCAATGCCGATAATTTTACGTTATAAGTATATCATTCATGTTCCTACAACAATCTGTACAAACTTTTTTCCTATCTGTCATCGTTTACGAGTTATAGAGGGATTCCTTACCAATGAAATACCCTGGACAAAGTGTATGCTAATATTTATTACCTAAGTTACAAAATTAGATACGTCAAAAGAAATATTTTTTACCTTTGAATTTAACAGATGTAAAAAGCATTACAAGATACATAGCGAAAGAATATTACTAATCCGCCGTCAATAATCCTTCAGTATTTCAATAAAAGTTTTTGCAATGCTCCTTACCCATGATGCTGTTATCTTTCTTATAGCCAATTGCTAATACCGTTGATAAATGCTTATACAATATCTGTTATACTCTAAGGCAGTTCGTTTTATTGCTTCTTCATGGAGATAGCGAAAGGCGTTAAATAAATGCGGCACAGAATCACCGTTCGTTCTTTGAAGGCCATAAAATTTCGCGTTATCCAGTTATGCCTTTCCTTATGCATGCCTACTTATTGGAGTTGCATGTATTTTGCATCTTGTATTTTCAGATTTATTAAGTGGAAATTATAGTTGTTATTATGGTATTTATTGCGCGTAAATTCTTTAAGGATAATTGGCGGTTAGAGAAACATAAACTTTTACAGAAGAATAGTTAGTTTTACTATCTCAATTTTTAATTAATTAATCATTAATAAAACTAAATCCTTCGGGCAGTAAATAATGTTATTACAAGAAAATATGTGGGTTACTAGCGAAGAAGACTTAATCACTTGACAATAATACGACATGGGTTATGTTCCTAAATAATAGGTTGTAAAAGCTATAAAGTAAATAAAACATAAAAAAATAAAACATAAACCGTAAGTTACATTAACTCGGGAAATCCTATTCCTAGAAAATAAATTGCTGTTTTAATGTCTACTGTGGCTCCTTAATCGCTTTGCATGATTACGCCATTATATATATTTGATAGCCACTATAATTTGATTTATTACTTATAGTACAATAATAATAATTAATTGCTCTACCCAACAATAACTTTATCTTTAAATATTGTATATTTTTTCGCTATTGCAATATTGGCATACGCTAGAATGTCAACGTTGGAATACTTTTACAATCAAATCGGTAATTTTCATTCATCGCATTGTCTAATCTTTGCAATGTTTCTTCAGTTTGACTGCAAATTACGAAAGATTTGGCTGGCCTAAATAATAAAACGTAACTGTTCTACTTTATCGAATTAAGCAAACAATTGGCAAGAAACCCTTTTTTTAGTTTGACATTAATTATAATTTGGAGCAATGCCTTCTTCCGTTTTTTTTTACACTTTATTTTTAAACAGCAATTTTGAACGACGAAAATACGCAGTATTGCACGATTGCCACATGTTTCCGTCCCAAATATATCAATAAATTATACTAAATTTCAGTATATTTATACTGATTTCTAATACAAATTTCTCTCCGTGGAGTGATTTTGAAAATATTTGAATATAAAAAAAATTAATATACGACAAGAAATAACCTAGTAATATAGTAAAATATATTTTATTGTAAAGTTGATCGTAAAGTGGTGCCTCTACACCATTTCCAACTGTAATTCAGAAACCGTAAAGTTGATTTCGGAAACTGTCACATGTAATTCAGATTAGAGAGTTTAATTTCAGAAAGTATCAATTGTAAATCATCAGCTAAACTATGCTTTCAAGTAGGCAACAACACTTGTATATAATATGGATTATTATAAGTAATATTTTATATTTTTTTATTATTATGATATCTGAAATATAAACGTAAAAGATGAACAATGCAGTGTGTAATTGTAATAGGCATACAAATATTTTGTATTTTTTTGGTGATTGTCACTCTGAAGGAGCCATAAAATGCATAATTTTAAATATTTCAAAATATTTTTTTTTTTGATTTTATGAATGAAATTTTTTCAAAAAAATATATAATGTACTACGGTTCAACATCTAACAGATGGCGGCAGCGCCGTTTTTCTAAAGAGAATAGTTTTCACTGGGGAGTCGGGGCGTAAAATACCCCTATATTACCTTCTTATGACTTGTTAGTGCCCATGTATAACTTTTTTCAAAAATCCGTTCTGGGGGCCAGTTCACCATGCTTATTCGGCTAGACCCTTTATTTAAGGTAAGCATGCATTTTTCTGTGTGTATTAAAACCAAATAATAATTTAGCTACAACGAACAGATTGGACACTGAGGAAACTACAGGTATTAAATTAACAAAAACATCCACTACTAAAACTGATTTTATTAATTTCATTTAATTAAAAACGAAGTTATATATTTTTATATGTGATCTTTTTAAATTTAACGTAATATTTAAGCTGCTTTAACCAAGTATTTAATAATCCAAATGTAAAAATTTTAATTAAAGTGTTCTAGAAGGTTAATTTATGTGTAGATCTTCTTGGTTTTTAAAGTCATATAGTTAAACAACTATTAGAGTGAGTAAGACGTTTCGGTTTATTAATAAAACCTTAATCATTTACATGTTTAAAAATTAATAATGTAGAAAATAAAATTTTGATGTATATAAAAATATATAACATTTTTTGTTTTATTGATAAAATCTGTTTGTTTTTTGTTTTAATTTGAAAGAGTTTTGAAATGTTTTATATAAAGATTGTTTTGTGAATTGTGTCAGTTGTATTAGTTATGGTAGGTTATGGTTAAATATGAAAAACGTTACTAAATTTTTATTAAAATTTCATTTATAGAATTAAGTTATAAAGTTTAGTGAAAAATTGTGTGTCAGTTTTATCATTTATGGAATTATTATGTTTATAAATTTGGATTATTTCAAGTATAGTTCGTGCTTTATATTTTTGTTCTTGGTTTAGGATTGATACATTGTTAAAATCAAATGTATGATTTTGTGTTATTTAATTTTTTTTTTAAAGCTGTAAGATTTTTGTTATATTTGTGTCCTTTTATTCTATTTTCTAAATATTGCATAGTTTCACCAATATATACACCATTACAATTTTGACAATTTATTTTATATACTATATGTGATGTTTTATTTTTTTCAGTTTTCGATTTTAATTTTGTGTAAATTTGATTTTGTAATTTATTATTATTTTGATTTGCTATTTTTAAAATTATAAGGTTTGATAATTTGATTAATTTTTTCAGAAAGATTTTTTACATAAGGAATTTTTTCAGGCCTGTTTCACACTTGACTGATTGATGTTCATCAAATTAGCAACGTATGCTTGAGATCGTCCATCTTCGATTAAAGCAACTATAGCAGCCACTTGTTCTGAAGTTAAATTGCTCATTTTAGTTTTAAAAACGTTGGTACAGAACTCTGACTTCGCACTTTAAAATTTGTCCGTATAGGAAGACTTTCAATAAACAACTGAACAAACCTTACACATATGCATTTTTCTAAATGTGTTTTTTTTTAGAAAAGAAAAAAGTAAAAACGCTAAGTTCCATTATTTTGTTAGTGTTTTTATAGTTCACATACACGAGGCAAACTTTTTGTGAACGTATAAAAATATCTTGGTTCATAAATGCCCTTTTTTAGTTTATGCGATACTTTTTTGGCGGAGTGTAGTTGTTTAACTATATGACTTTAAAAACCAAGAAGATCTACACATATATACAATATATTAAAAAGTCAAGAAAATTTGGAAGAAAGAAGGTTTATTTTGTTACTGATCTTTATCTATAAGTTAAACATGTTAAATAATGTCCTATTTTACCAGTACTCATTGTACAGTTGACGAAAATAAAAAATAGGACAACTTTTATAACGCATTTTGACTAAAAGTAAGCGTCTTAAATGCGACTTTCATTTTTATGGTATGTCTGTCAGTTTGACATATAAATTCATATATTTGTCATAAAGTTGAAATGCCGCAGCTAAGTCTTTTATCGAAAGCAAGGATAATTAGCAAAGCAGAAAATGGTTGGTCTATAAGAAGAATTGCAGAATTGTATAATATTAATCGTAATATGGTGCATAAAATTCTCAAGAAATGGAGAAACGAACAAACTCTTAATAGACAGCCCGGTTCGGGAAGACCTAAAAATTCTACACCCTCGCAAGATGATGCTTTGGTAATGCACTTGAGGGAAAATCCTTTCGATAGCGTAGTTGATGCAGTTGCAGCTAGTAATTACCCTGGGTCTTTACGCACAGCTCAGAGTCGTGTAAGAAAATCGGAGTTGCGTTGTCGTTATGCTGCTCGCAAGCTAATTCTCAAACAAGAACATAAGGAAGCACGTCTAGGTTTTGCTTTGGAATTTTTTGTTTTTGATATAGATTTTTGGAGAAATGTCATTTTTACTGATGAGAAAATATTTCAATCAATGAATTGTGGCCGAGTTAGAGTGTATCGCCCCGCAAACACACGCTTTGAAGAAAAATACATTAGTAATAATGATAAAAGTGGACGATTTTCGGTAAATATGTGGGCGTGGATATCTATACACGGACCAGGTGTTTTGTGGCATATTGAAGGCAGATTTAACGCCAATTCTTACATACAGATACTTGAAAATGTGATGCTACCTTCCGTCGCCCATTTCTTTCCGCAACAGGATTACATATATCAGCAAGACAATTGTCCAATCCACAAAGCCAATAATGTCACCAACTGGTTTACAGAAAATAATATAAATGTTCTAGACTGGCCAAGTCGAAGTCCAGACTTAAATATAATAGAAAATGTTTGGGGGTTTTTAGTAAAAGTCATTGAAAAGCGCAATGTTAGACCCAGAAATTCAGAAGAATTATTAAATGTGCTAAATGATGCATGGGAAACTATCTCTGAAGAGTACTGTATCAATTTATACAATTCATTGCCTAGAAGATTTAACGAACTTATACGCAAAAACGGCGCCATTATTAAATATTAATTTTTAAATGTTTCTATTATTTGGTTGTATTGTTGAAACTTTAATTTAATTTAAAGATGTTTTACAGATGTTCTTTTTTGGAAAAATAAATGAACTACTCTATTCTTTTTGTCAATCTTTCGGAAACTTTTCGTAAACTAATATTTTCTCGTGAATTTGCACGCAGTGTATTTACCTGTTATCCTGTCATAAATCAAATTGACATAAGTTACAATTACATTAGAGTAATAAAGTTGTCCTATTTTTTATTTTCGTCAACTGTACATATCAACAGCATATATCAATATAGAAAGCACTTCTTCTGTGCAAATATAATTTTACTTTTTCCAAAGTGTATATAAAGCGATTTTTACTACTCAAACAAAAATCGATTTCTATAATTAATTTCTAATACTTAGATGAAATTCTATAGAGATTGTTAGTACAATATGTAACTGTTAAATATATACTAGCTATAAATATGTCGTGAAATCTTCCCATTCATTTTGGTATAACTAAAAATAATTTCAAATAAGTAATAATAAGTAAACGCTTTATTAGCTTTAAACATTAAAGAATATTTTACTGCAATATTACATAGCCTTTTACTCATTTCCAACATGGAATTCTCTAACCGACTCTGAAGATCATTATCTCATTTAATTTCTTTTCTTGCTTTTAATCCGACGACCTACATAAACAAAACACGATCGCGTTGACGTTCAGAAACGAGGAAAAATGCGAGAAACACGTTGGTACTAACAGTGAGAACGGGTTCGCATTTGAGACTGACCGTTAATTGTGGCGATGCACGTCGAGATCACCAGAAGAAGCAGGAAGACAACTGCCCCGTCCTCAACACCGAATCTAGTCCTCATCCTCCCTTTAAACACCTCGGCGACTGTTTCGGAAGACGAAAGACGAGAGCACACACAAAAGTCTTCGAGCGCACTTATTAATTATACCCGTAAGTTAGTTTACGTTTAAGTTTAAGTGAGAACAGTTATTTCATTAATATCTTCCGCGCGGAGATCTGTTATGGAGCGCGCGCGCGCCAAACTATAGCACCTGTTGCCTCGCGACCGTTGCGTTTCGGATGCGTGCAGCGGTCTCGACTTCGTGCACGCGTGAACGAAGATCGTGTTAAGCCGAACGTGCTATAGGCGGTAAGTCGGAAACTTCTGGAATTGTACGCGAACGACGATGTTCTCGATTGCTGACGGTAGAACGGCGCTATGAAGACTGCGGTGCCATGGAACCAGGCCATCCGAAGACTAGGATGGTAGGAATGATCCTCCACCACTAAGCGGCGATACGCTCTCCTACTATCGCTGTTTTTCTTTTGGAGAGTTTAGTAGAGCTACCGCCTTCGTGTGTGAGCATTAAATAGGGCTGGATTTCTAGAGGTGTTGAGAACGTTATTACCAACAAAAATAGAGCATTGCATGAACTAAACATTTTTGTTAAAAAATTTTTTTTTGTTGAATTAACAAGATGAAAACGTTAACCAAGAAATTAAACAAATGAGATGTGGTCTGTCAACAAATTGTGGTTGTTCCCTGAACTAAAATAAAATCGTTGAAAGGAAAATGTATATGCCATTATTTTAACAAAACACAAATTCAATATAACAAAAAAAAATAGTCTGTTTTACAAAGCACTTATGTTTACATTAACTCGGTGGTTTGATTATATCTACCACTAACATATCGTCGAATTACCCACATGCTGAACACCGTGGAAGCATCTCGTAAATTCCGTACTTTAGGCGATTGTCAACCACGGCACCTTTTATACGATATTGTCACGAGGGTAAATATAACCTCCGTAACTGGGGGGTAGCTGGGGGTGACTCGCTTATTACTAGTAATAATTAAAATGAAGTAAATTTAGAGGGTACCTACCTTTATCGACCCTGACTGGATGGGAACAACTAACTGATATATAACTATTTTTCTTTTCTGTAAACTCTTTATTCTGTTCTTCGAACTACTTGCTCCCACACTCGCCGCTACTACTCTTCTTCTTCTTCTTCTGATTTACGTCCACTCCTCCCCACTTTTAACCTAGCGTCTTTGCTGAGTGGACGTAAATCGGCGAGCTCACACAATTCCTTACAATAAAACATATTACTTAAAACTACTTAAAATATTAAAAACAATAATTCGTGGCAATATTAATCATGTGTAAACATCAAATAAATGAATGATTTAGGTTTTTTTAACGAAGATTTTTTAAACTTTATCTACATTATTTATTTTTACGGTGAATGTTGCCGAATTATTAACAGAACTTATACCTTATTTGCAGAAAAATGCCCCGAAAAACCCACACCAAATCATAATAATGTAAAGCGTTTAGTTTGGAAAACTCCGCTTACTGTGTAGAAATTGTTCTTACAGGAACCAATAATTTACCGAGCAATTTGAAAAGTATAATTCGTTACGTTATCAAATCACGACTGTAGATTTAAATATTTCAAGTGAAACAACATACATACGTCTAAATGACCCTCGTTAAAGTGTTAGTAAAAGAAGTCAAAGTACGAGAAAAGAATGCGTTGGAAATGCCGCCATGTGTGATAACGAAAGTGCAGTCTGGAGATAATTTTAGACAATTGTGGACTCGTCCTAAAAAGGCAGCGACGATAAAATGTGTTTAGAAGACACGAACAAACAAGTACATAAAAAATCGTTGAAAAAACTGACACTCACATAGATACGGAAGCACTTAAGATATTAGTACCTACCTAATAGTTATCTAAAACCAAAATTTAAAATTTGTAGCGAAGTTGACGCTAGGAGAGCATTGTAACCGCTCCCAATTCGTTTTTAATAATTCATTGTATGTATGTACCAACCTATCCACAGTTTTCACGCAGCATAACCTTACAAAAAGATTTTCAGAGATTATTATAATAAAGATGTGGTCACCTAGATTCTTACACATATATACTTAAATATAAGTATGCGACTTTTGTATAATTAGGTCAAAATTATAGGCCGTGAAGTGAGCAGAAAAAAAAAAAAAATGTAGGTAATACTTACATTGTACAAATATTTATCTGTAATTACTTCCGAATCTTCTATAAGTTTCCAGAAGAGCAATTAAAATTCTTATGCTTATCCTTAAATTGTGGTTAAAAACAATATATACCTAAGTGACATGTGTTTGACAGATCTACTTAATACCGTGTTAAAATGTCATTTAGATACACACAAAGATTTTTGATAATGAACGTAATATACAGTAGTACCCGGTTAACCGCTGACTTCGTATCCGCGGTTTCAGTCATCCGCGATTTACCTATGATGAGCAGAAAACGCGTTATATCAATAAATATAGAAACAAATAAAGACATTCGAGCATTATTAAAATTATAGGAGCATTTGTCGATATATCGTCGTATATATGAGTCATCCCCTGAATTCGGCGCTCTCTTATGATAAGTTAAACAAGTTGGAACGTGCTTAAGATGCCACTAGCTTTTAGTTGTACATATAAACGCTCCTGTTAACTATGAGTTTAGTACTATTCGAATTGTCGGACAAGACAGTGCTAGCAATAGTTTTTAAATAAAGCAAGTAAATTTGAAAATCATTTTAAAATGGCTAGTAAACCAAAAAGAAAACGTGAAATGCTCACTATTAGTGAAAAAATAAAAATCATTAATATGATTGAAATAGAAAAAAAATCTATTGCAACTGTTGCTAAAATATACAATAAAAACGAATCTTCGATACGGGAAGTGTTAAAAAACAAAGATAAGATTCGAGCTAGTTTTTCTAGTGCACCCCAAACTGCAAAAGTTGCAACCACAATACGTAATAAAGTGTCACTTAAGGTAGAAAATGCCTTAAATTTATGGGTGGAAGATATGACAAGAAAACATATTCCTATCGATGGCAAAGTGCTACAACAAAAGACGTTGGTTTTATATGAAGATATGCAGACCCAAGATTAAACTGAAGAGGAAGGAAAATCATTCACAGCAAGTAGGGGGTGGCTGCATAGATTTAAAACTCGGTTTAATCTAAAAAATATAAAAATGACAGGGGAATCTGCGTCGGCTGATCATGTAGCTGCTGCCCTGTTCCAGAAAAATTTAAACAAATTATTGCAGAAAAGAATTATCATCCTAAGCAAGTTTTTAACTGCGATGAGACTGGTCTTATGTGGAAAAAAATGCCTCAACGGACTTATATTCATAAGACTGCAAAGAATGCACCAGGCTTTAAAGCAATTAAGGATAGACTTACCTTGATATTTTGTACAAATGCAGCTGGTCACATGATTAAACCTGGACTTGTTTACCGATCACAGAATCCACGTGCTCTTAAATACAAAGATAAAGCTTGCCTGCCTGCGTTTTGGCAATCAAATCGAAAGGCGTGGGTTACGGCTGTTCTATTTACACAATGGTTTCATCAATGCTTTATTGCGGAAGTGGAAAGATATTTGGAAAAGGAAGAATTACCATTTAAAGTGCTGCTGATACTAGACAATGCTCCTGGGCATCCTGTGTCACTAGGCATAGAAAATAAAAATGTTAAAGTGGTTTTTTTACCACCTAACACGACCTCATTGCTTCAGCCCCTTGATCAAGCTGTCATTAGATGCTTTAAAGCCATATAATTCGACAGGTTTTCGAAATGCTGTATACAATGGCTAACGAATGCTCTGATATCGGGCTCAGGATATGCTGGAAGTCATTTACAATTGCTGACGCAATTCTATTTATCAAAGGAGCGATGTAGGAATTAAAGTCAGAAACGATAATAGCATGTTGGAAAAATCTATGAAATGACATCGTTCTTAGTTCTGAAGACACACATGATATTAATTCACATCTAACAACGATATTTAACAGAGCGCAGAAAATAGATGGAGAAGGATTTAACGATATGACCAAAGAGAAACTCAGTGATTACATGAACGAAGAAGATCAAGTATTCACCAACGAGGAATTGGTAGACCTTGTGAAATCTTCTCCAGAAGCGAGTGACGATGAGGATGAGGGTCAACAAGAACCGCCAGCATGGACGCTTGAAAAATTTTCAGCGATATTTCGAACTGCTCAAAAATTAAAAGAACAGATAGTAGAATATGATCCAATAATGGAACGCAGTATAAAAATTACTCGCACTATAACAGACGCCTTGAAACCTTTGGAGGATTTGTTTATTGAAATGAAAAGACAAAAACGACAACTACCAATAACAATGTTCTTTGAAAAAGTCGACAAAACTATCGATAATGCACAGCCATCAACATCGTTTGCTTCGGATCTAAGTAAACAATCGACTGCTAACTTGGACTTGGAGGAAAATGAATGAATATGTAGCTCACGATGATAAAGTTTTTCTTGTTGTGTATGTAAATATGTACTATATGTACATATGTATGAACTTATATATTTATTAAACTTAAATTCTATTTGTGCCACAGCACAAGAATATTTATTTATTTATTGTTTATTTATTTTAAATAAATATTATATAACTTATTTTTTCTTGTTTCATTGTTTTAACTTTGCTTCATATTTCATATTGTATTCGGAAATAAAGCGTTCGCTACACTGAGAAAAATGGATTGTAGAAATTAGATAGTAAATCTCTTTATGTTAATTAGTAACATAATTATTGTCAAAACGACAATATGTGGGGTATTAAGAGTAAAATAACCAGATGTTACCATGCTTATAGTAAGAGGTAAAATCTGGATGTTACCAGGTATTCGATGCATATTCAATTTCTAACATAAATGTTCGTAACGCTCTTCCCACCCCTTGCTCTATTCATTGTCGATCTTTACCGAAGAAATCGACCAATAAGCTGTATTGCCACTCACACGTGTTAATGAGATGGAATGAAATGAATGCTGTATAGTTTTATATCTATATAGTAGGAATATCATAATACTCATAATTGGTTTAGCTACATAAATATGTGATACTACAGCTTTTGTCGTAAAGATGGCGCTACGCTTGTTTCATAATCTTTGAAATTCGTACTCAATGTAAATTGTGATCGGTAAATGTGGCTGCGTAATATCTATATGATGCTTATACATGGTTAACGTCGTGTAAAAAGTACTGTGGACAATCGCCCACAGACGAGAATTACGAGGCGCTTCAATACCGGTAGTACTCTACAGTACACGGGTCGGTCTGATTCCCGCAATCCTGCCCGATACGACGGCAATTCGCCCGGCTGTCACCGGCTAATCAAATTATATTAATTAATTATAATTAAAAATTATTAAACTATATTTATTATAGTTTTCATTGTTAACAGTTATTATCAAATATAGTCAGCGCTACTAGACATTTTTTTCACATTTACTAACATGTATGCTCAAATTAATAATACAAATATAGTACACTTTACCATACGAGTTAATAAAAAGTATTCACAGATATTTACTATACAGATATTGTCACCGGTAATATAAAATATGATTGTCCCTATAGGAGCTATAAAATATATTAAAGTATACTATATTTATGTTAAAGAGTACTATCTATTTCTCTCAGTGTACTATCCGCGGTTTTCAGTATCCGCGGAAGGGCACAGAACCAAACCCCCGCGGATATGGGGGTACTACTGTATCATTAAACCATCAAAGTAAAACAATTTATTTAAACGGATTTTTGATTTCCTTGTAGGTGCTCAAAGAAACATTTATTGCTATTGGAGAAATAAATTGTTGGATGGATTATTTTCTAATATGCATAAAACATCAATCAATAATATACGAAACTTGGCTCTGTTGTATAAGATAATTTGCGCATTTATAAGAGAAAAGTGTACGATATAAAATTCGTTCGCTTCACAAGTGAGAGTAAATTCATACTTTCTGCATTGTTGATTGATAGCCAGGTACATTATCGTAAATTAGATCAATTACCCATTGGCGTTCCTTGTAACAGTATCTAGATAGTTTCTAATAACTTACATTAGATTAATTGTTAGACTATAGATTATATACTTACATAGAGGTAGACAAAAATACACTTTCTATTGCGCAAGCCGAAATAAAATTAGTATTTCCTGTATTTTAAATTTAAATGCAAATGAAACGTCTGTGTTTATATAAAGATCTTTCGATTAATATTTTGGGAATTTATCGTGTTATAATCTCCGCAATTCGTACGAATAAAATTTTATTGCTACAAGAAGTCCTTGTTGATGAGGATGTTTGAGAGGTCAACACTAATTGTTACTAAAAAGGACCGATGATTTATGTCATAAGCATTGAAACGCTTTTATTAAAAACATATTTATCCTTTATACTGACTATTTATTTCTAAGTAAAAGATATATTGAAATTGAGACCGTTTTTATACTTCTCTTCAACTGAAAATTATTGGATTCCAAAACTTAGCACACATTCTGTAATTATTTCACAATGTCAGTATATTTACTAGTACCTTACTGTGATATCTACCATTCCACAACAATGTGCCAATAAAGCCACGATATCATATAATAAAAAAGACTATATGTTTAAAACCCATCCTATTTCGTACTTAAAAATATACATATTTATATCAGGCAATTATAATTCGTAATAAAAATAATCTTCTATGCGCTTAAGGCGCTACTGTAGCTATACAATTGCACGACCTCAGTTAATCAAATCTTGCGCTCTTATTTTATCGAATTATGACTTGAAATAAAAAACCATGTGTTCTGTAAAGACGAATAAAGGTACCTACAGACTTCAATTTTATGAAATAAGTTCGGTTGTTTCGAGAAAAAGAGTTAAAGTTATCTGTTTTTTAGAAGCATATAACAAATATTTCATACTGAATACTCGAAAATGCCCGCTGTAGGTACCTAAATTTAACAATGCTTAATCTAATGATGTAAAATAGTATATTATATAATCGCCATTAAGGGAGAAATATTTGATCGAAAACACCAATGTTTTACTAAAAATTCAATACATATTGCATACCTTACAGGCACTCAGACTGGAGATTAGTATATCCCGTCAGCTTGGAATTTACGCACATATGTACACTCAAACGTACACTGTAAAAAATCAAATCATGTGTTCAGGCGTAAATACCCGACAGTATTTGTGCCCTAACGTGTGCGTTATAATATATGTTTACTTGTGTAACATTTACATACTTGTATTCTAATTCACCAACTGGACGAGATTCTGAAGAAACCAACTCACAAAAATTAATAGTGAATTAATTTGATGTTTGGCTTCCACCTCTAGGTACATACACTATTTCGATGGCAATGTTTAATTTGTTTTTCACTTGGGACCATTCAAAGGTTAGTTATTATTAGTAGAAAACCTACCGAATAACAAATTGCGCTTTCATAAACTAAGTTTAAAATATAGTTTTCCTGTTTGTAGCAAATACTTTAGAGATGGTCGAGCGATTGTAAGGTACGTATTTCGATAATATATGCAGATTTGACATGAAATTTATTTCGGGTTCGCCAATTCATTCTCTCATAACTGTCACGCGAAATTTAATAATTTCCAATATTTATTAATAAAATAAAATAACAACTAGGTAATTATAAAAGAAAAGAGAAACAACTTCTATTTGCCACCATTTTGCCAATGCGAATGCGACTAGAGATTCAGCAAGCGAAGATCGTGGTAGTAATCTGTGGTCTATCAATGCAAATGCATGTGCATAGAGAAAGATTGCTTTTCGTTTTCATTAAAAAATAATTTCTGAGTTTCCTTTATTTATTTTAAGTTGTCACTAGAGATTCCGTTTTTTATTTCATATTTTGAATTTCTATTCTTAGTTTAAATTGTATTATAAGAATATTTTCTTTTAAAACTTACCCACCTGGAATATGTAGTGGTTTATATTTTCTGATTCTACTTTAACATTGTATTTACCTTGTTTTTTTACTAGATTCCCCTTATGGGTAATGATGATTTTCAAATGCAGGGCGATGATATTTTGTGTAAACTTTGTAATGAAAAAATTAATTCTAAACGGCGTCTGCGTAGGACATATAGGAAGTCTAACTCACAAATCTAAAATCCCTGGTTTACATTCATCTAGAAAGTATGCCCCTAGAACAAAAAAACCACAAAAATTTAATTTGGATTTGTGTGAAGCGTTACTTGGCCCAGATATTCCCCTAAATAAATTGAACAATCCAATTTTTTCCAAGTTTGGTAATAAATATATAGCCGCTAAAAAGTAAACTAAACTATTATTTGATCCTCCTCCCCAACTCCATTCCCATCCCGGGATGTTCGCCTCTGCGCGGACGCAAACACTACCACCCCCGAGACGACCAACATTATTGTTGTTAATGGTTTTATTACTTAATTATTTCATTATTACAAAATGTATACAGTAGTCGTATTACATACGATTGTTTCTTTTTTTTATATATAATATATATTATAAATTGTTGTTTGTAGACTGTATAGTTACTGTAAAGTAAAATAAATACGAGAATTTAAACTGGTGGAAATAAGCCCTGCATTTTAGACATAGGACTTACATTTTTGGAAAGAGTATATGTTAGAATAGTTTTGTCATTTACATCGTAATAATGTGATTTTGGTTTGACTTTCATCAATATTTCACTGAATATCTAGATATATTATACCTTCGGGCGGCAGCGAGTGTATAGTATCGTTGCATGCTGCAATCACACGTATTCTAAATCTGGTGTCGATAAACACACCCACAGTACCGGAGGGTTAAATGAATGAGAATTATTTTGTATTTAGGGCCGGTAATTCAAACTCTTACTAAACTTCCTAATAAAACTTATTAGCTGAATATCTAAAATAACTGTACATTTCTTCTATATATTTTTTTATTTATTCGCTTTCTGAAAGATCTGTTACAATGGAGTATTGCAATATTTTTTAGTGTACCTAATATGTATTTCAGCTGCAGCTAATGTAAGATTTACATCTTGGGACATTGACATTTCACTAATTATAATAAAAATAATAAAATAAACAAGAGTAGGTGTACAAATATTTTGAAGAATAAATATTAGAATAATACGAATAATAAATTTACACCAAGAGATATCCTGAACGTAAGTAATACTGTTACGATACACAATTCTAATCACATACAACATAACAGTGCTTCACCAAAATCACAATAATCTTAAATTTTTTTATTACATATTTAACAAAGGAAAGGGGAAAACAAACAAAATATCATTATCGTTTTAAATGTGAAATTACGTATTTGTGATATAAATTTACCCCCTTTTTCTACATTCTATTCCGATAAATCAATCCCCAACTGATTGTGAGTAGGTAATAAACAAGGAACATTTGGTGTGCGTTTATAAGGGCTATTCGAAAAAGATGCAAAATGCAAGCCGTTAGTTAGATAGAGATCGAAAGACTAATCGACAAGAAGTCCTCTGTCGAAGAGAACCCGGCGGCGTTCTACGGTAGAAAAGTTACAGAATCAGTGAAACTACCTGCCGTTCGGTACATCGACCAAAATTGACACATGTTCTAGTCGAATAGCTAAATAGACCTCCAACGTATAGCCCTGATAACTTATAACAGTGTAGAACGCATAAACACAGTACGGTATCTATCCCAAACTGGGAGTTCTAAACGTCAACGGCTAAAGTTTTGTTTACTACGTCGGCTGAAGCGGAACACATTTACCATCCCTGTTACAACTTTCGTTTCGCAGTCAACGATATAATTTCGGTCGGTTGAAGTAGCGCCTTAACATACATACATATTAGAATATCTGGTGAATAAATATTTGATACATTCTTTATTTTAATAAGTTCCACATTTTCCACAGTGTACGTTGAAATTAATAATTTAAATCAGGTTTTTTTTTTATGTTTATATTTGGAGATTGTAGTTGTTTTTAATTTGGCTATATATTCACATACAATATTTTCTATCATTGTTCGACATGGAATGGGCGAAAACAGATATAACGGGAATAGCGCTGTTTTGCGCATCCCCAATTACAATTACATAACGCGCCAATTTGCATTGACATGCTCATCGACGATTGGCGTTCTCGATCACGCGACACTGAAATGCACATGTGTAGTTCACTGGAATTGTCCTCCCTTTTGGTTTTACGTGTGTGTTAGGTGCAGTTGTGAAGTATAGTGCTCTCTTGATGTTTTAATATATATACTTCCAATTTATTTATTACAATCTTACTATATTACTCTGGTAGTTTCAGTTAATAAACCGTCTTCAGGCACTTACCTAGTGATGTAATAGTACTAATAGTCCATTGTCCCTGTGTTATTTGTACCTATAGTACATATAAACATAAACACACCAACTACAAAGTTTTGCAATAAGAAGCCGCATTTTAATTTTAAAAGTAAATTTATTTATTCTTAAGTACACTGACAAAAATTGGTGTAAAGTTATATATACCTCAGATCTAAATCTAAAAGGAGATACTCTAGAAATAGAAAATCTTTTTTATTGATAAAAAACATTATGTACAGAAAATGTTACGGAATTTGTCCGCATTAAGATGTATTTTTTTTTATTACATAGAAACTTACAAAAAAAAAAATAAACAATAAAGTAGAAGTTTCTTAATCGCACATCAGTCCACGCTTGACAAAATTACACTGCCAGTTTCCTGTGTTCTTCACGCAAGCCAGTATAGTAATTCCGGGAAACATAGTAAGCAAACCGCACAAAGAGAGATGTACCGATAATAATTATTATTAACAATGAAACCCGTATCGTCGATATGAGATTATTATTACGATGTTTTGTAACATCGGGTATATACAATTGTAAACGCCCGGTTTTACAATACTTCCAGTAACGCAACGTTTATAAGCATTTATAACTTTCCCCTACGATTAGCGCCAAACCCGATGTCTCTTCGTCCGATCATAAGGATGCCAAAAAGAACAAGAACATCAAATAATACTTCTGTTTTATTCCGTTGTAATGTTTTCGCACGGTGATAATAGTCTTCATAGAGGAAGATTCGCAATCTAAGATAAGGTAATAGATAATTACAGGCTCAAACGAAAGTATTTTCATTATAAAGACGAATTTGATCTATTATGTATCTGTTAAAATTACCACTAACTAGCGCGAATGTCATATCGTAGTACATTTGGGAGACATTAGAAAAGAGTTATGTATGTCCGTTACAATTGATGAAAGAAAGTATGGTGGTGTATTTACTGTCTACGTGAGAGTGCCGTTCCCATAATTAGTGGAAAGTGATTAATTAAAATATCTAAATGTAGATCTATGAATATCATGACATATACAGTGAGAAATAGGTTTCTTCTACAGGGTTGGTATAAAGTATGCAAGCAAGCATGTACCGTCAACTGGGATGACAATTTTTGAACGTTTTATACTTGTATTGTATATTGTGAACGGGACATTAAAGTTTAGTTGGGTAAATGGGGATTCTTTGGTTAGGGGAAAAGAAAAAAAGACAGTTGGTATGACGTTGGAGGTGATGTATGTGAGAGAGTCGGTTCGAGTTAGAATTTCTGTCTGAGTTTGTAAAATTAACGGCGTTTTAGAAATGAAGTTTCTTATTGTTAAAAAGTGGCGTGTGTTTTTTGAGAGAGAGAAAAGCGACTCGGTCATATCTAACACTTGTTTATATAATACTATAGTGAACCCTTCATTAGTCGTGTAGTATGCCTGTGCATTTCTTATATGTCGAGAGCACACGCGCCTAATGGAGGGTTAAACAACCTTTTGTAGGTACAACGGCCTGGTTGACAGATGGCGTACGGTATAAAATGTTCTCATTCATAAAGTTTAATATATTATTGACGGGAATAAAGTTATAATGAACAGTAATAAATTTTAATCCATAACAATTGCATTTGGGAACATCCAATATTTTAGAATTACTGATTCATAAATAAATTTCATTCAAACAATTGTAGTACTTAAGTTACTCACCAGGTTCCAGCACCAGGTTGAACAACTATAATAATATATACACAAGAGTTTTATCTTATATTTCTTTTCGTTGAAAGATATTAACTTAAAAGTTGGTGTGCATTGAGAAGGCACTTATTTGAATAATAATGAAACAAAACGATGTTGTCTGGGTTCATTCAATAACTGTCAAAATATTCATCTAAATCTAAAGTATGTATCATCACCTGATTTCTATTTATACAATACCTAACCAACATAATAAGAATTCAAACGGTTGCCGGATGTTTCGACTACTATTTTTCTTTAATAATAATCGCGTAAACACAAAGATGCAACATCCTTCTTTTTGTAACTAATGATCAGTAAGTGTATAAACATATAAATGAGTATGTACTTAATTTCGTAATTCTGTTTCCTGTATTCAAGTAATCGTTTTATTTTTTCGAACAACAAATAAGCAATTGTAACGTAATTGAGTGATTAAACGGTGCATTATAACATTAATTTTTAAAATAGAACTGCAAGAAGATCGTCAAATAACACGTGCCTTAAAAATAATACAAGGACATCCTTAGAAAGTAGAAAAAAGGGAAAAAAAATAACTTAAATATGCGAGAATGTCCCATACATTTTACATCCCGTATTTACATACATAAATGTAATTGCGTCGACCTAAAAATTAAGTATTCACAACGTCATTCGGATCCAGAAAAATCGCACGGCAGACCATACCAGGTAATAAAGTAACAGTAAATCATAACTCACTACTCATAAGAGCCTCGAATAGGGACACGAAATATGCATTTTAATAATGTAGGTAATTTATTGATATGATCTAGGTAAGTACTTAAACTACACTTAAGTATTTTGTTCAAGTAGTTCATTTTCCTCTAATGGTCCATCTGATGCATACAAAGAAGATGCTTATAGTCTAGCTTGTCTATAGAAATAAGAGAAACTTGGGTTAATGTGCAGTACTCATAAAAAAAAGAGGAACGTTAACAATAATGATGATTCGTCTTTAAATTAGCTTATTTTGAAGCATACACTCATAATTTAACACTGAAACAGAAATGCTTAAATAATATATGTAAACAAATCAAAATGGATACACCTACATATACACTTTTAACGGTTTCATATCCATAAAAATGACCCTAACCTTTGTTGTGCTATAAAATTGCTAGATAAATACATTTATTTAATAATAAATTACCGGAGTTTGGTTCCCACAATAATATATGTCATTTTTTAGGTTGGTATTAGGAACTACGACGTTCAAATGATAAGCGACATAACCATGACATAACCCAACATAAACAACTTAATGTCATGTCATGTAAAGCGCTGTCGTAACAAAACTATTATAACGATTCTTTTATTCACTGACAATACTTTACAAACAGCAGACAAATTAATTGTAACACAAGAAACATACATTACTATTTATTATATGCCTATATAACGATTGCGATGACTTTCGGCCAGGTTATTCTATGCTTTCACCATCGCGGTAGCGCCATCTGTAATACAAGCACATACAAGTGAATAAATACTTATTTTTTACTTATCTTTGGCATCTAACAAAAACAATAAAGAAATATTCGAACTTTATACAATCTAGAAATAATACGTTTGCGTTTTCACGACGTATGCTTGACGTGGTTATGCGGGCTAAGCTTAAAGTAATCGTAACTGTACACTGTAAATATACAAGTGATGATAATGGTGATGATGCGTTTGGGAAAGCCGACATATTATTTCATGATGTTCTCCGGACCATATAAGATTTCTTTAACAAGAAGTAAATAAAAAAACAAATTAGCAGTCTCTAAGAAATCTGTTATTATATGTAAAAGTAGGTGAAAGATATAAAATACAGTTTTTCCCGTAATAATATGAAGTTTTGATTTCTACTAAATAAATAATGTAAATGTAAGTGATAGCATATGTGAGCTCTATTTATCTGATAAAATTTAGAAATGTATATTCGTTTGGCGGAAGATTTGTGTAGGTATTAGCTAGGAAAAGACAAGAAGTGTCACTTTCTGTCGGCGCCTTTGATGTTTGTGAAAATTGATCGACAGCGGTAATACATACCCATATATGTATTACCGCTGTCGATCATTTTTCATACATTAATACATTATTTTAGCGCCAGATGCTTCAGCTTTTTTTCTAATTTACATCAAACACACAGAACGATTGTTAAAATTACACTCAAAATCAAAATGGCGGTGACGCATACACGCGTGCGCAAAGAATAACATAACTACACCCAACTGTAATATAATATTCTTAGTTTTTCTCTTTGACGATGAATAACTTCCTACCACAAAACAATTCGGTCCTCGCATTAAACTGTAATTAAAACTTAAGTTAAATAAAATAATTACTCTCAACGGCTTTCAATATCATCAACGTGGTCAAAACAATGACTGCAGTGAGAGTAACTGGTACCACCCCCTATGTAAATTAACAGACTGCTGTAATACTTATCAGTAAAGTCGTGCATCAGGACCCGCTAAAAATGACAAGTCACCCTTCTTGTTCTTATCTCTTCGTTGCTTTCACTACTTATTTGAATCGAACAAGATCACTTATCATATCAATTGAAAGATACTCTGTATACATACAAGAAACACATTTATTTTCCCTGTAAATAAAACGCTTAAGATGCGGTGCGAATTAATTGTCTTAAGCAATAGATTCCCCTAGTGACACATATTTATCCGTGCTCGCCAAAAGTATCTCGCTTAATGGCCCACGCACGAATCCGACAACTTTAAAGCCACTATTCGCCGAACCGTAAATGAATTCCGCTGCCCGTTTGGAGCTGTAGCGGCCTCAACTTGATCGAACTGTATATCGAGCAACCAAAACAGTACACCGTGGTGGACCTGACTACCGCCAAAAAGCGTGATAAATAACTCAGATACGCTGGAAGAATGACAATAGAACATTACGGTGAAGCATATAGAGGTGTTGACGTGTTTTGAACAGCGAGGAAACTATTCCGTAAGATGCCTTTGGCGAAATGACTAATTGGTGGGTATATCTAATATGCAATATAATTAAGTGATGTATATGGGACACACAAATTGAATAAATTTCTTTTTATTTTTATCGTGAATTAAGTTGATATGATGTTTATGATCAATATGTTGGGAGTACTTGCTAAATAAAAAATATTGTTAATTTATGGCTTGTAATGGCATTTATTTATTGCAAAATGTTTAAATAATAAGCGATTTTTCATTGAATAACTTCAATGGTTACTATTTTGTAAGTTATTACCTTGTTACTCTCTCAATTTTGTTATCATACAGAAAAAGCCCCCAAAACGATAACAATCTTTGACACTGACACTGATAACCAATGACGTTGACATATATATCGACTTGAACGAATTCACTTAGAGACAACCAAATAAAAAAATTTCTACCGATTAAAATTTCCAATTTTGCGTCAACAACTTTATTTAATTAAAAGAAAAAATATCTACCATTTTGTAATAGATTTGCTTATTTATTCATAATCACATGTTTAAAATATTTTCTTAAATGAAATAGCTGATTAAGTCGAAAGACGTTTCGTAATTTCCTTGTTTTTAACTTTTTTTTTTCATTCGTTCCCTACATTAATGTTCTTTATGAATATTTTATTTCCTATATTCCATTGATATCAAGTTTCAATTAAACAAGAATCTTTTGAATTCCCGTCACAGAAATGTAAACGCACCCCTGAAAAGTAAAATAATGCATTGTGACCAACTTAACTAAATGAAACTGAAATATTGCCAACATTAGTTTTGAAAACCATGCTCATTTTTTCTTACTATGCCAAAATTTGTATAATTTCAATAGTCATTGTAATTTAAATCGATGTAGAAAACTAATTTTAATACACAATGGAATTTGTACAATAATATAGCAACTTCTGTAGGTAAAATAGCACAATACGCATTCGCGGAAATGTAAATCCAAATCTTCAAAACACTACAAACTACAGTTATACAATAATTAATGTATAAATTTTAATAATTGTCAGTGTGAACAACTAACGGTAAGTATAGTTTAGCCAATCACCCCTACATAGACAATGACCAAATTATTTGCGATAATTATTATAACTTTTTCCAATGCCATTGATGGATAAGAAACGTACCTACTGTTATTCGTAACAATTGAGCCTTACGGTTTTGCAACACATGATTTTGTTATTGTTATTGGTTTTATTGTTATTTATATTCACATTCACCCCAATTTGATCGTTTGTGGAAATTCAGAACGAAAATACAGTTATCTGTCCTACTAATGACTTGTATATTTCATTTGTATTGATTGCAGGACATATTAATAATTCTAATAGCAACACGCTCATTAAAAACAATGAATATATTATTGTATTGATGATATAATTATTATCGGCTAAATTATGCGAATTGAATTAGAATGAAGTCATACCATAGTCATACCCAGTCCAGTGGTTATATATAATCACTGACCCAGTCCTACCTGAAAATTGTTTTCATCTTCTATTGGATATATTGTCACCTATACTTAGGCAACTTAAATTACAATGAAGGCAATTTTACAGAATATAGGGTTGCATAATGTGATTTTTATATATTTCAAATATTGTAATAAATTACTTTTGTTATCTTTTATATGGTAGGATTTATTATGATTAAATAAAATAATAAAAATGCTTTTGAACGGACTTATTTTCTGTGTAATATGTCTTCTGTCATTCGTATTGTCAAAATTGACGCTATAAATTTGATGTTTGAAAATGTATCTGGAAATGGATTTTTCCCTGTACTCGAAAGTAAGTTCATTAAGTAATTTCTGCTTTTTACTATGATCACCTTTAATTTATCGGGCAACACGCCGTTTCTTTATTTCTTTCCGTACGCCGTGCAATGTGACAAATTCCGCGCCCAAAATTCAAATCCACTAGCAGCGCTTTTGGCGCGGCGGTTAGTTGTGAAAGAACCACATTAGTAGCCGCCATATTTCCAATTCCCATGCAGCGAATGTGTCAGTGAGATGTTTAGTTTTGTAAATGTTACGTTTTTAATACTACCGAGCTCTTAATATTGTAAATAGTAATGGCTAAAGACAGTGACACCAGCATTAACAACAAAAGCCTTTCCCTAGACGATTCTTCATCAAATAAGGTAATTATGCGTATGTACAGAGCTGTTCGCGCGTTACACGCTCTAAAAATAGACCGTTTGCTTTAAAAATCTTTGCTACGGGCTTTTTTGATATTTACAAATATAAAAATGACATAGTAAGCCGCGGTAGGTTTTGTATTTTAACCGATTGCGATTTGTAAGTTGAGTGTGTGACTTTGACTTGTTACATTAACCTGTAAATTGTAAAGTCAATTTAGTTGTACCGAACGCTGATAAAGCGCGTAATGCTTTAATACCCTACGATTAATCTGCATCACGTTTTTTTTCTTTTCTAGTCTTTTGTAAAGAAAGTAAAATCCCGCGTATCTGGGTTTTTACCATCATCCCTAACAAGGTGGTTTGGTAATACGGAAAGCCAGATTAGGTATAGGGATGAAAGCGACGAGGAGGACGACGAATCGTACGCGATTCACCCGCCGGCGAAGAGAATCAAACAGTTCAACAATTCTACCTTAAATTTCCAGTCAAATACAGGTTTGACACGGAAACTTAGCGCCAATCATGTTGAAACAAAACTGACATTTCCCGAACCGATTCCCGGTCCATCTGGCTATAAAGCGAAGAAGGATAGCGCGCCCTCGGGGAAATCATTGTTGAATAAACAGTTATACACAGTGCATAGTGACGTTATGAACGGTGACAAATATTCGGACAGTGGGGAATCAGTGACTAGTGGGTATTCGTCAACGCTTGTCGGTGGCAAAGATGTAGTTACGGAAAATAAGGGAGAAACCACAATTGACGGTGCAAACGAAGAATCCATATTTACATTTAATCGAAGTAAGTACTTATTGTAATTTGTAATATTTGTAAATTGACTTACCTGTTTCGGCAAGCGTGAAATTAATACTACGGATTTCACCTTGAAATTTTATTAGCACTATTTTTGTGTTTACGTCATTTTAATAACAATATCTGACCGTGGCAATGTTGAAATTTAAATTATATTAAAATTTCACTCATGAACAAAAAAAATAAGCAAATTTAAAACGCTTAATTTATGAATTATCATATTATATGGCAATTGTTTGGGTATAATCTTTAATGAACAACATTTACGCAATAATTTTGTAGGTATTTATGCGTATTACTGTAGAATCATTATTTCTTTTTGTGGCAAATACAACTTAGGGATTTCAATGTTTATTACATCTGATACGTATGATATGCCCTTAATACACAAGTAGTATTTTTCAAACTGATTATTGGAGCACTAAAAATAGCCCAATTGATGTTTCGAGCTGGACGTAAATCAAGAGATATTTTTATATTTTAAACGGTACTATCTCTGTTGAATGAAGTTTTAGTATTTCACAAATTGCTCGGCATGTTAATTTCCTTTTTGATTAAAGTGTTAAAATTTAATTTAATTCAACTGCTGAGTATAATTTAACTCTGTAAAATAAAAGGAGCCAAATATAAATCTATTTTCTAAATTTGAAGTTAGATATTAGTTTTTAGCCTTTGATCTATTGAAATGTAAGTTCCAATCTTATGTTTATTTCATTCTATAGCTAATTTTTTTTTTTAATATGTATATTAGTATACGTTTTTACTAAAGATTAGTTTCTCAAGCAAAGATTTATGAATTATTCTAAGCATACTATTATCATTTGCTTGGGTGTCCTATATGTGTCACCAAAATTTCTAAATGCTTCACATAGATGTATCTCCAGATGATTTGAGCAAACTTAGCGCATATGCACTAAAAACAATTACAATTTATGGAAAATTGTACTTCGTTTGAGTGTTTTTCGGACTAGTAAACAAAATTACTTATCGAAAATTAACTTGTCTCTCACAATTATGCTTTTACAACATACTATCGTCATCTTAATGTTTTTATCCTGCTCGATCAGTTGCTTATCAAAATATCTCTAGTGAGTGCAACTGCAGTAGTAATATACTGTTGTTATCGTATACGTACACTTGAAAATGCAGTGCCATCGTAATCCGCGTCGGAGCGGACAATAATCCCGAAAGATAATACTCTTGACACATGTATACAATAAAGATGCCGTTACCTTTTCGGCTTGCGCATTTCACCTTTGTAGTTGCTGCCAAAGGATTAAATGTAAAAATAATCTTTAGAATCTGCGCATGTGCAATCATAGCTGGACTTTTAATTTCTTTTGTTCCAATCAATTGTTCGTATTTTCACTGGTGCATTTCATTAGTGCTTACACGATTAATGAAATTAACAGGAGCGGTAAAGAGTTATTTGAGGTGATCCGTTTCAATTGAGATAGCAGGTTATGGACGTATAAGAGTTCGTGATTAAACATATAAACAGCAAGGCTTAAACCAGTATTTAATCCAACGTTCTGTTATCTAAAGCTTTCACAATTTTATCATGATAGCAACACAGCGCAGTTTGAATACTACTTGATTTTATGAAACCCAGTTGATACGGAGATGCAAGATTGCTTTCCGTAAAAAATGATAAAGTAATCGCATATCGATTAGGATCTCCTTTTTTGAACATGGATACGCTATAGCTAATTTACATTTATCAAGATATAGCACAATTGGCAGCCATATTACGGTGTGGTTCGTGCACTAGAATAATTTCTCGATACGAAGATACTATGAAGTCTTGTGGTGAACCTTATCTTCGCATTTATGTGGCAGTTTAAGTGAAAAACAGTTCGCGAATCTTAAAAATTACCAAAAAAACATGGAATGCTGGTGTAAAGACTATCACGCGCTCTTAACAGCAGTGGATGAAAAGAACATGGCGGAAAGTATCGATAAACAACCAAATTCAGAAAAATACTTCAACGTTGAAGATATAATGACTATGAACGTTAAAAATGATGTCAATCAATTTATCGAAGAAGCGGAGAAAGAATTGGAAATATCAAAGTTGCGTTTAGAAATTGAAATACTAAAAATGGAGATTCATAAATTAAAAGATTTCCTCAAACCTCAATCAAAAAATGTGTTATCTAAAAAACCCGAAAGTGTAGAACAAGACAAACCAAAAACTTCTGCAAACAATACAGAAGTTAGAGATGAGCAGGTATACCTGGTCGATCAAAGCACGGACAACGAAAATCAACTAACCTACAAACCACAAGTTGATAGAGCGGCCAACGCAAATCGAAAACGACAACGACACTTTTATATGGCAAACGGTGTCTTTCAATTTGAATTCATGCACATGATTACCCAAAGACGATCTTCATCTTTCAAGATGGGCGCACCGAAATCGCGCATTGATGAGTTAAAAAATCCAGATTGTTGGCCGGAAGGTACTTATATATCTTTCTGGAAGATAAAATGACATGAAGGCGAAGTGTAATGGATACGCCCTGAAAAAGATTTTGCAGATTCTTCTATATGCACAATCGTAGTGCTTCTAGTTTCACTTCTAGGTTTGTTGGCGTTTGTGGATGTTCCAAATCAATATCGTGTTCAGCGATATTCTCAGTTTCTTCGTTGTGATTCATTACTAATTTGGTTCTGCAACACTAATCCAAGTATCGCCCATGCAATTTTCAAATCTTCTCGGTCCATGTTTGTCGGATATAAATTTTTGAGGTACTAATTCTGGTTTGTTGTCGATAAATTTCCCATGTACAAAGCAATCTGTTACAGTGCTCGGCAATATCTAATTCCACGACACCGATAAAATATGCAGAACACCAAGAAGACTGACTTTTTTTTGTAATTTTCAATTATTACTATTTTCCAATATTCTGGCAGGCATTTCGCTTCGATAAAATATGCTATCATTAACCGAACAATGCCTTGATCACATGTTTGAATAATCAAGGTTGTTGTGTGGGCACGTTAGAAGACTACCTTTGTATAATTTAGACAAAACATTGGGATGTGCAGCACAATTATCTATATTTATTAGTAAGAAAACATTACAATTTATGTATTGTGCAACCTCACTTCAATTGCATATGGACGCGTTTTTTTAAAAGTAATATTTCATCGATAATTCCTTTAAAATATAGTGGATTTGTGCTTTTCTTCTTCTCATCTCGCTTATTAACGCAATGTAGTACTGCCAGATGTGCTTTTGAAATTTCGCAACCTTTAGCATTTTCGTGATTAAATGCTCGATAGCACAAAACCATTTAGTTGGCGTTGGAAATGTTTTCTTTTTTGTGGAATATTGATTAGATATACAGTGTGAGTCGTTAAGAATGGGAAATCTGAAAACTGGGAATAGTACAGCCTAAAACATGAGGATTGGGCGCAATATGCCTTGTACAAATGTTGCTCGTTTAAGACATGATGTTCAAGTTAATAATTTTATTACTAAATTTCCCAATAATTCAAATTTTCATAGAATCAACGTAAGAATTGGTTTTACTACGTTTTTCAGCGTGATGAATAGGAATTTGTTATCACTTTTACGGTTGATCATAGAGGGCGCTAATTATACTCTGCTGAATAGGTAAATCGAAGCTTATCTTTTTTTGTGTATGCAGAATGACATAAATCGAAGGAAAATTTGAAAGAGCAACCTCTTTTACATGAAAGATACATATAAAACAATATTTAATTTTGATATCTTAATCCGTTTTCGAGATATTTGCATTCAAAAGTTTCAATGCAGTTCATCGTATCAACACAATTTTTTATCTTTAAATTACGAAGTTCAGGTAAATAATAAACAATAAAAAGAAATAGTATTGCTGAAAACACGTCGGTTTTGTAATATAACTGCGGATAGCAGATTATTCTTCTTAATCTTAATTGACTGCTGGATATTCTTGAGGATGCGTTCATCATTAGAGGTATTATTTGGACTATTTCCATCGTTTTTATGGTTCACAACCGACGTTTCGACCTGCATTTCGTGACCGATGTACTTCAGAGTATTCTTTAAGGAAACACACAGAATTTGAAATATCTTCAAAATGTCACATCCATTTGACAGCCAAAATTGTTGTACAAAATAATAACATAATAAGGTCGTAAAATCTAAACGAAACAGATAATGTATTGAGGATTTAACAATACAGAACATATAGAAATATTGTTTATTTCTTGCGTAATAGAATTTTCTAAATCTTCTACGGTATGTAAAACATTTAGCAAACACCTTATTTTTCAAGTGGCCAAAAAGGAAAAAATGCAACGGAGTTAGATCTGGTGAATAAACTGTCCAGCGGTCTCTACTAATAAGTCGACCTATAAGTCTTGTTGAAAATAACAATATTGCAGTCCTTCATCATCCAATTGATTAATAAAAAGTTCTAAGATTTTCTCTCGGTATCTTACAGCATTAATAGTATCATAAAAGAATACTGATCTTACAATATGTCCTCGTGACATAGCTTTCCAAACATTTTTTCGGGTTTTCGGCTAACCATACACGATGATTTTGACTATTCACATAGCCCGATAAATGAAACCAAGCTTCATCGGAAAAGAAGCTTATATTTAATGTCATCATTATTTAACGTATTATTAAATATGTTACAGTAATTCCTTCTTTTCTCAAAGTCCCGTGGATAAAGATGTTGAAGAAGTTATATGGGCGTAAATGTAGCACCTTTTTGAAAACTTTCATATGGGCACTTCCATATGAAACACCTGCAATATACATTTGTAAATTAATTTAATTACTAGCAGGATTAGTATCCACACCAGTTTGTGCAGATAATCTCCTTATAGAAGTATTAGTATAGAATTGTTATTGTATTTCGTATATCAACAAGCACATTTTCTGTAGCGACTCTTGGTTGACATTCACGTTTGCGTTTCAGAACATTGCCAGTTTCGATAAACCTTTGAACTAGTCTATCCCGATGTATCCGAAATAAATCATAGGGGATATCCTCATTAGGATATTTGAGATCAAACTGCTGAATGCACAATTGCATAGAATAATTACTTATTCTTCAATCACCTTCAACCGCCGTTCAAAAGTGGGCAACCACAATATATAGGTATCCTGCTCAACGGTGAACGGCATTGTTTTTCTTACCTGAAACACATTTACGATAGATATGAGATTAAGATTTTTAATTGTAATTAAAATAAAATTCTTTATGTAGTATACATTTACATACTTACCGGCGAACAACAAAAATGGAGCTGTATTAAAAAATATAATTTCAGAAAAATAGCAATTATTGAAGAATTAAAATGTATACAACAAAAAAACTCAGAAGTAACACAAATGGCAATGACAACAATAACAAGAAGGCCGAGGGTAGCCAAATAATAGAATAGTAAATGCCCTAGTCCGCTGTAAAATTTTGTCACTAAAGGGTTGTCTTGAGTTGGTCACATTGTATTATTAGCTGCATTTTTGTACAGTCAATGCAGCTTTCTTTGCCATGTACTGTATCCATTCCCTTTTATTGTAAATTGCCTCTTTTTTAACTTCCTTGTTCTAATTTATCATTTACTAAAAGAAAAATATATATCGACGGCTAAGAGTGCTAACCTGCTAACTCCACTTTCCAGTGAATTTGACTTTTTAATAGCATTTCCATCACAAATGTTTGCTGCATTATTCTGTAAAACAGTTTACTCCTAATTTAAGGGTAAATTGTTCAATTTTAATGATGCGTAGACCTGCCATTTCCACGGTTTCCTTTTGTCAGCAGAATTACTGCTAACTGCGCCAGCTCCCGTGCAAGGTCCAAGGTACTGTGCTTGCTAAGATTTTTTGACAAGTTGGAAGGCTTACCACAACGTTTTCTAAGAATAACAGACACATACGTTCTTGGACACAATTGGGTGATTTGCACCCACAACGATTAAAATAGAGATGGGGACTCTTTTCAAAGATTTGTATGACACCACTCCTTCTTGAACCGAGATTCGTATTGGGGCGTACCATTTCATACTGTCTGGCTTTATTTTTTGTTACTAAAGTAAAAAAGAAAAGCTGAAAGAAAAATATAAGTTCGCGCTATTTATTAGGCGACAACAGAAGAAATCTATAGGAGTGTAGAATCTGAACCACACGGCATGCCGATTTGAAATTTTCAGGGTGTATTGGACACGTAATTGTCATTACATACACCGAGTCCAACTCGATTTGGGTGTCCAGAACTGGCTGAAAGAAACATGCAACTTCGCACTATTTACTGGGCGACAATAGAGGAAATCTGGAGGGGTGTAAATTCCGAACCAGACGACATGCTGACTTGAAAATTTCAAGGTGTATTGGGCACGTAGTTGTCATTATTACCATATTATCAAAGATACGATCATAGGAATACTACCCATTTCTAGATTAAAAATAAGCGCTGTAAAATGTGCCCCTTTTACAAGATTTACAAGAAGTACCTTGCGCGTAGATTATTATGAGTACTACAATAATCTACCTCATGATGGTTAAAATTTTCAAGTTTTATTGTATTGTTTTCATGTAAATAAAAACATCACTTTAGTGTGTTGATTATTTTATCATGGTTTTCATTTTAGTTTAAAAAAGTTATAACAAAACCTGCTGTCTCCAAAGTTATTCACAAATGATGTTTGTGTTTACCTGCTATCTCCTTTAATTAATCATAAAACATAGGTTTTCGTTTATTTTAAGTTATACATGTTTAAAAAATATGTAATATTTCTTTATACAAATAAACTATTCGTTACCTTTGTATACAAATTTGCTTTAATAAAATTACACAGTTTTTATCGTTTTCTAGCGTCCTAGGTTTATGGAGTTAACAGTTTAACACTTTTAGTCGACGATATGCAACTTTTTCCTAATTGCGCATTTTTTTTTTTGTTTTACAGATTCCAGATTGAGAAAAGACAGATCCCTATTCGAAGACCGTAGCGCCAGCCCGCAACAACCTAACGCCTCCTTAAGCGCGAGGCAGCCGTCGTTCAACTCGTCTGTATTCGGCTCGCCGAGTTTTGTCGACCGCACCCTGGCCAGCAAGAAGATACTCAATTCGCCGTTCTACAGCGGGCGCACAACGTACGGGGGCGCCTCCGCTTACGGGCGCACCTTAGCCAGCCTCTCGGAGAACCGATCGACCTTGCGAAACACGGTGCAAATCAAACCCGTGAACGAAACAATAAAACAGACGAAGAACAATACGACCCTCAGTAAAACGGCCAGACGAATATTGGACACCCTAGAGCAGTACACGACCCCTATAACGGACGCGAAGAAGATACCCAACCCCACTAATCCGAACAGGAAGAAACACAGCACGGGAACCACCCCGTACGCGATGAATAAAAATAGAAACAATAATAGGGCGTTGCTAATCCCTACCGTTCCCGATCTATTAAAGATGAAATTGAAGGAGCGATTGCAGGAGAGCACCGTGTCCGTCAGGCAATTGGCGAACAGTTCGAAATCGGTGTTGAATAGAGAGGAATATAAGATCAGGACAATGGAGGAGGATAGCAGCACGAAGCATACGAATAAAATTAAAAATAAAATCACTTCGGTGAGGCAGAAAAATGAGCCGCACACAACGGTGGAGGAGGTAAAGTTGCCGGATATACAGCTCCCGATCACCACGCTGCCGAAATTCGATTTCACCCTACCGCCGTTTGAACCGATGAAGAACACGACTACTACCTCGAAAAAAATTGAGACGATCGAAACCGTAGTTAGCGTTGAAAAGGTCCTGACGGATACGCAAAAAACCGTAGAGAGGAGTAAAACGGAAACGAAGACTTTGGAAACGTGCACTAAGAAGGATAATATCAGTAAGATCGGTAACAGGACGACGGAGAGCAGCAAAAAGTCGGAGCGTTCCAAAATTATTACGGAATTTAAGTTCTCAGATCCTGTCGTCATAGCGGAAAATTTAAAATCCATCCGCGCGATCAATAATTTCATATTCTCAGAGCCGACGCCGACCAGTAAAACGGCCGAGCAACAACAGACTAATATTAAAAAAATCGCTCCGATAATTAAAAATAACGGGGAGTGCTCGCAGAAGGATTCCGACGATCTGCTGGCGAAATTCAAACCGCCCGCGGATACGTGGGAGTGCACGGTTTGCCTAATACGCAATCTGAGCGATAAGAATAAATGCGTCGCGTGCGAAGCGCAACGGCCTCAAGACACGGCCAAGAAGGAGCCCCCTTCGGCGGGATTCGGTGATAAGTACAAGATGACGCAAGGGCAATGGTCGTGCGGCACGTGTTTGGTGGTGAATCCGTCGAATAAGAGCAAATGCGTCGCCTGTGAATCGCAGAGAGTACCGCAGAATAATAAGAGCGCCGCCGGATTGCTAACGGCGAATATGTGGGAGTGTCCGGTTTGTTTGGTGCGAAATAAGGATACTGAATCGAAATGCGTCGCTTGCACCAATGCGAAACCGGTGGCGAACGGCCCGTTGAAACAACCCCAACCGCACGGATTCGGAGATAAATTCGCCCCGCCCGCGGACACGTGGCTGTGCGACACCTGTTCGATTAGAAACAAGAACGACGTTCCCGAATGCGTTGCGTGTCGATCGTCGCGACCGGCTAGCGTAAAAGCGCCATCTGTCGGCTTCGGGGAGAGTTTTAAAAAGAAGGACGACCAATGGGAATGCGACGCGTGCATGGTGAGGAATCCCAGCGGGAGGTCGAAGTGTCAATGCTGCGACACGACTAGACCGGGCGCCGTGGCGGATTCAGAAGCGCCGAACGAGAAATCTAAAGTGTCCCTATTTAACTTCGGCATAGATCCGAACGCTAAACTCACCACGAGCGGTTTCAGTTTCGGCATAAAGCCGGAGGATAATAAGAAAGATGTGACAGCAACAACAGCGTTCACGCCGATCTTCGGGCAAAACGCGACGACCACCACCAATTCTGTGACGACGACGTCGGCTGCGAGCGCTCCCACTTTCACTTTCGGCATAAAACCCGCTCAAGAGAAAAAGGAAGAGATTAATAAACCGATTAACGCGCCAGTTGCCGCGGATAGTAAAGAGAAAACGCCGCAAAAGCCGCCGCAGGAAGCGATTAAAATAACTTTCGACGCGCCCGATGCGAATAGTCAACAGAAGAAAGAAGAAATTGGCACTCTGAACGGCGAAAATAAACCGCCCGTTGTTTTCGGGGCGTCCCCGGCAGCGCAGAAATCACAAATCACCGAATCGGGAAATCCTCCGTCGAATGTATTCGGCAAAGATCCGAACCAATCAGCCGCATTGTTCGCTTTTAACGCCACGACGTCCGTAACGACTACAACCACCTCCACCCCGTCGATTTTTGGCGCTAACCCCAGTCAAAGCACCCCCGCGGTTTTTAAATTCGAAACGAAACCGATACTATTCCCCGCATTCGGTAACGCAACCGCGACTCAGGCCACGCCTCCCCCATTGCCTAACGCAATCGCTCAGGCCAAGCCCCCCGCATTCGGTGCTCGCAATTTATTCAACGATACCACCACCACCACCACTAATAATAAAGTGTCATTCGGTGCTTCCCCCAGCGTGGACGCGGGCGCATTCGGCGGTAAAGACCGTACTAGGGTGGGCGATCAGCAACAGCCGCCCGCCAAGATTCCGGCGTTCTCGTTCGGACAAGCGGCGAAGAAAGCAGACACGACGGAGCAGCCAAAATTCGCGTTCGGGGCGGTGCAAGGTGCACCCTCTTCCGGCGGATTTAATTTCGGAGCGCCGGCCGCTCAGCCGAGTTTGAACTTCAGCGCAGGGTCGAATGCCGCGCCCTCCACCGGCAGTGCCGCCAATCAAAATGGGGCTGGATTCTTTACGTTCGGGACTGGCGCGGGGGCGAGCAGTGCTGCTGGTAAGCCTGGTTTCAATTTCGGAACGCCGTCAGTGGCGCCACCTGGTGGGAAACAGGCGGGTGGCTCAACCGATCAGGGTTCAGGGATTTTTAACTTCGGATATACCGGATCCACGGTAATTATTACTTAATATACGCATGTGGGCACTAAAAATTTGTACAAAATTTTTAATTTTATTAACAGCTTTATATATTACGAACACCTTCAGAATTTTTCTTTCCGTTGACGCCTTAAGTTATTAGGGTGGCGTTCGACGTAATTTCACCTTGAATCTTTCTATGAACTCGGTCGATGAATCTGCCGGAAAATGCAAATATTCTGTGGTTAATTAATATGCAACTTTTTACAACGTACAAATAAATAATGGACTGTGGATTGTATTCGTCACTTAGACCGCTGTGAAGGACATTATTTCCTTGCTTATACCTGTCAAACACGTCCGTACTATTTCAAAGTTAGATCAGAATGTGATACGTTCATGTGCTAAAAACAAAATATACTATTTAACTATGAATTATCCTCAAAGGTAATTTTTTTTTAAACAAACCAATTAATTAAAGTATCTTTTGCACTTTTTTTTACCTTTATAAAATGGTATGGGGCTTGATGATGTATCTTTTCTGTTACGGATAACGTCGACGTTAAGCTACTTTTTAACAGATTTCCGTAATATAACCAAAATTCGTATGATGTATTGGCAGCTGTAATTTAACGTGCCCGTAATGGATTACGGCAACGTTATCCACTCGGTTATCTTTGTTTAACACATTTTCTCTATTGTTCACTGCCCTTGTTTACCCGATTCGTCTTTATTTCATGCATAGAATAACCTGACATTATATGTTTGTTATCATGGATAGTCTAATTAATATATATCTTCTAGATGAGATTATTGATGTAAATGATAGAGGTAAGTAGCATTATTATGCTAGTTGTTTGATTCCTTTGTTTTGATTTTGCCATTATTTCAGGAACTGTATAAATATACAAAGAAGAATTTTATGAGATACATCTAATCCCTTTGAATTCAGGGATCTGAATTTCAAGAAATACTTTCGTGTATCAAAAGATGTAGCGAGGTATAAGAACTACTGCAATACATTTGGAACAGAAGTTGTATACTATATGTCGGAGATTGTAAAACACGAGTCGAACGCTTTGGAAAGAGTTTATTAATAATAACAACAAAATATAAAGAATGACGATGCCTAACAAACATGTAACTTATTAATAGTCAATCTGACATTTGACCGAGAGTGCTTCTTCTTTTTGTTTTATCTGTCACCGAGCGCTTGTGTTGCCGTCGTTACCAAGTTTTGGATTGACAATGCCTGTCGCCACAAATATAAATATATGTATGTACGCTAAATGTTTAAATGTAATTGTGCATTAGGTGCTAGCAATGCTTTTCTTCTGCGATATATCATAATGTATTATGTTTTTAAATAGTGACTATTAACTTACGAAGTCTATTAAATCTTCATACTGTTTTTATTTGTTTTCTTTATGCGTAAAATTCCTACCTTTTCCTGCAAATTAAAGTAGAAAAAAAAGGAAAATTTCACCGCGAATACTGGGGGCTATGATGTATCATCGCTGTAGTATATAACAGATTACGTTGGCGAATAACAGGGGGCATTACGGAAAACGTTAAAATGGTATGATCTATCTCCAAAGTGACGGTGGCCGTAATCGCTACTTTTAAAAAGGAAAGAAGTATTGCGCTCAACGTTATATTACAGCGGAAGTTACTATTTTATTCGTTGTACGCATGTGCGCCCGAATTTTAAATGTCAAAAGAGTATATTTGGTCTGTGATTTGATGTACTGTACAGTATTCGCGGTGGAATTTGCCTTTCTTTTCTACTTTAATTTGCCGGAAAAGGTAGAAATTTTACGCTTAAAAAAAACAAAAAACAGTATGAAGATTTAATGAACTTCGTAAGTTAATAGTCACTATTTAAAAACATAATACGTTATATATTACAGAAGAAAAGCATTACTAGCACCTTATACACAATTAGGTTACCCACAATTACATTTAAATATTTAGTGTACATACTAGAGATGTGTCGTTCCACAAGGACTCGGTACAAAGAAACTAGTCCGCACATGGAACTAAAAGGGACGAGACCGCTATATTGTTCCGAGTCCGGACTTAAATGTACCTATATTGTAGTACGCTTACCAGTTCGGTACATTCCTTGTCCGGCATCGTTCCTTTAAACCGAGTTTGATCGGAATAAAATGAATTTAACATATACTGAATTCGGTCAACAGTCGGTGTGTTATATGATTACCTATACAAGAAATTGTTATCGATATTAAGCAATTTGCTGGTGTTGAAAGCCTGTTCATATGACTTGACTGTGGACTGTTTATGTGTTTTTAAATAAAAATAAAACGTTCTGTTTTCTTTTTGATAAGTTACATCTACCATAGTAAATAAAGTCTGTATTGGGTTTATTATTTAATATGTAACTTATGCACGTGTATAATACATACGGTATATGTAGATGTAGATTACATTAGATGAATGCTATGTGAAATGCTTTTTACAAAAGGAATAAAAGGAACTAGTCCATAAAAGGATCGACATTTCCCAACACTAGTAGATACATATATTTGTATCGTATACTATTTTCTGTTCCAAGTGTATTGCAGTAGTTCTTATACCTCGCTACATCGTTCGACACTCGAAAGTATTTCTTGAAATTCAGATCCCTAAATTCAAAGGGTTTAGATGCTAGATCTTATCAAATTCTTCTTTGTATATTTATACAGTTCCTGAAATAATGGCAAAATCAAATCAAAGGAATCAAACAATTAACATAATGCTACTTAAATATCATTTACAGCAATAATCTCATCTAGAAGAAATATATTAATTAGACTATCCATGATAACAAACATAGGTATAACATGGGTATAACGTCAGGTTATTCTATGCATGAAATAAAGACGAATCGAATGAAGTTGGTTGGTAAACAATGGCAGTGAACAATAGAGAAAATGTGTTAAACAAAGATAACCGAGTGGATAACTTGCCGTAATCCTATAGCGGCACGTCGAGAGGTCCCTCTATTATAAGACGTTATCTGGCGCACATTGCGGGCACGTTAAATTACACCTGCCAAGAAAAAACGATACATCATACGAATTTTTGTTATATTAGGGAAATCTGTTAAAAAGTATCTTAACGTCGACGTTATCCGTAACAGAAAAGATACATCATAACTCCCACTGTATAGTACATCCACAGTACATCACATCCAATCACATCACAGACCAAATATACTTTTTTGACATTAAAACTCGGGCGCACATGCGTACAACGAATAAAATAGTAACTTCCGCTGCAATATAACGTTGGGCGCAATACTTCTTTCCTTTTTAACAGTAGCGATTACGGCCACCGTCACTTTGGAGATAGATCATACCACTTTGACGTTTTCCGTAATGCCACCTGTTATCCGCCAACGTAATCATAACGTAACGGCTATCCGTTATATATTACAGAAAAGATACATCATCAAGCCCATGGTGTGTTATCCATTACAACAATGAAATTTTGTTCCAAACAGGGTAGAACATTTCCCATTCATTCTGTAAATACTTCACCGTTCATTTTCGTTTACGTTGTTTTCTTCCAACTGCTTTTCGGTGTCAACAGAAAAATTGACTATTTTCCTTTCTTTTAAAATTTTGTTCACATAGGACTGGTTTATTTTGTATTTTCTAGCAAATTTTCCTTGTGTTTGTCCTAGAATTCCAACGACATTGGTTTCCAGAGTATCTGGAATCCTTTTTTTCTAGAGCGTTTTCTGGCTTTTCGATCAGATTTCGGCTTACGACTAACAATAACTTCTTTACCATCTACTCGCGTAATTATAGTGTATATGCTTCTACGCTTAATACCTGTTCTCAGAAAATGATATAACTGTAAATACAACTTTTACCCTTACTTTAACAATATAAAACTAACACTTCTTTCGATTCAAATCGTTCATTGTGGAAACAACAATTTTTTTCGCGGAAACCAATATTTGAATTTGTCGTTTGGAATGTTAATAACAAATGTCGAACAAGCGGGTTGCAAATTTCAAAAGCAACCTACTATGGATATTAATGGATATTAATTTTGTGCAAATTTTTAGTGATCGCACCCATAGTTAACTAATTAGTTTTCTTTTTTTATAGCGAAAATTATTCTTTATAGAAAGTTTTGTTTACTTTGAAAAGCCTTTAATGATAATCCGAAATGTTGGTTAAATTTAGAGGATGGTTAAAAAATAAGAAATCGTAAAATTGTGTTAAGAGTAAATTTAAAATAGCATAAGTAAAAGTTGTTTACAATATCACTTCAGATATGGCATTTGCACTTTGTTCTTCATCCCTGATATTTTTGCATTATTGATTTTAGTGCCTTAGTAATGCCTTTAAAATAGTGCAATATGAGATGCCTATCTTAGAGGCGTTATTAAAGATATAACCTAGAAAAGATTTTCATTTAAGAAATTGTTCAATTTATTCACCCACCAAGATTAATGTGTAATAATTTTAGGATAAGGATAACTCAGTATATCGACGACCCTCATTTTTCATTCATTTAAAATGTTTATTTATATTTATAGCCCGCTCCCAGCACTGGCTTCAACTTTAGTGGTGGTGCAAGCACAGATTTTAAGCCTAATTTCAACTTAGCTGTTCCGGCGCAACCGCCTACATTCAGGTAAGCTCTTTAAATTTTAAATATTATTAAAATAATAACAATGCTACCATTCGTATACAGCATAAGTTTTCGTTCTACAGTCATCCGATGTTATACGAAGCGGCAACTCTGCATGGATGAAAATATTTTAGAAACGTAGAATAGTTCACATCGAATAACTTGCACATACAAAATTTTAATTAATTCTGATGATTGGTTCACCATATACTTCTAATAGGTCATCCACTTTGGGACACCCGGTATAATGTGGTTTCGTAAGCGTCTAATTCCTTCATTACATTTTTCAATAATTGAAGGTTGTCAATGTTAATTTTATGGCCAGTATCATTTATGTGTTGTGCAACACTGGATGATTCAAGCCTCGTATATATAATATAATGCACTATGTCTTTTGTGCATCCAATTCTACAAATGCCCGACCATTTTTAGCGGAAATAGTGAAAATAATAAAAATAAATTATTGACTTTTTTACTACCTTCATTAATTATTATTAGCCCTTTCCTCTGAACTTTCTTACGTGAAATTCTTAATATCACCATTTCTTTCAGTACACAACATGAAGATAAACCGACTAGAGTCACACGAAAAGCGATCAGGAGGATACCCCGATAGTTATTCCGTCGCTTCGCCGCAGAACAGATAGTGGAGGGGTTCACACGGAACACCAGCAGTATTTCTTGGCACGTGTCTAAACCGTAAAATAGGGAGCATAGACAGTAACCATTTTTTTTTTCATCATCGCAAAAAATCTAATTTCTTCGAATGTTCTTTCGTGCGAACACACTCGTGTAGAATCCGCGCGTGCGTTTATCCCGGGCCTTATTCTACTACTCATCCTAAAAAAAAATCGCATAATACATTTAACAAGTTCCGTAAAAGAAACGACAGAGATTGCAGTAAAACGATGATATGATTATATTGCGTACTGATAATAATAGTTGGTAATTTCTCGATTAAAACGCGACACTATTTTCTTTTTGTTTTTTAACTATTATTATTATTTACGAATAGAAACTGTTGGATGTTGTATTAGTCAATAAATTAAGAACGTACGAGAACATGATGATTACTATATATACAAGCAAATTATTAAGATAAAATAATTATTACATTTAACAAACCGACTGTGAAGATTCTATCGTATTTTCTAAAAAAAAAAAAAGTGTATTCGCCATTTCGAGACATGAGAGAAACCATTGTAATATAAATGTTGTTTTTATTGAGAATTTTATATATTATATACATATATTGATACACATTGATAGAATACACTTTTCGCGTCGACATGGAACGGTTTATGGGTAATGTTCACAGTCGGTAATAACAGGTACCGGTTATGCCGACCGAATATTTATATTATAAACACAACATAATTATTATAACGACGTCACTCTTGTTTAATATGTACCGTGTCCGAGGTAAAAATTTTAGGATTTAGAGTTGTTTAGGTATTGCTGAAGAACCAATTTTTCTTTTAATGGGAGTGGAATCAATCATGTAGATTATGTGAGATGTTCTCTCACCAAATAACTCTAATTAGTTTAATTAGGTTATTTTAGGTTAGATAACAAGTACGTACATCTAATTAAGGGTTGCCAAATCTACATTGGTTCTAATTACAAAAAAAAAAACGATATTTTGCGTGGAAAACAACCCTATACCCATAACTGTAACAAATCAATATAACCTATAAATTTAATAATAAAGTATGGGGTTATTTTATATGAGAAATTGCATAATGGGGTTTTAAAATCGTTCGTAAAAGTCAAATGAATTGTTAACACCAAGTACAAGGACAAATAATAATCTTTAACTCATATAATCTGACAGTCTGATAATAATAAACTTGTGCGGCCACTGATTTTTTGTATTTACCAGCGATCCCTGGCACAAATCGTGATAAAACAAACGCTAGCACTAACTAATTCACTTTTTAACCCAAGTTTTTAAATTTTGAAAGTGTCCTAATGTTTTGCCTCAAACTTATATATTTTTATTTTGTTACTAATTATGCACAAGCGATTTTTTTTTTTATAACCACAAATAAACAGATAAAATTATTTATAAACAAAGCTGCACCTAAATTGGTCATTTTTAGCACCAGATATTTTTGTTTCTTATTTCTTCGAAACAAATGTTGCCTGGTAAGTATTTTTAAAGACCATTGTCAAATAGGGGAGCGAAACATTTTTATTTAGATTAGTTTCTTAGCCTCATAAAAACTTAAGCTTCTCTATATCCCTGATTAAATATTATGGTGCAGAATGAGGTCATTATCAATTGAAAGATGGTAATAAAGAAAACAGCTGAAAAAGATATTAACTGGGACACCGAAAATGTGGTTTTGTTTTCTTAATAACTCTTCAGATGGGGTTGAAATGTACTTGCTTCTTCTGCAGTATCTTCAAAATGACAAACGATATAAAAACTGATTGTATCTAAAATCATTGGGTCATTCTTCATATCCCTGTTTAAAAAATATTACGTTTTAGAAACTTGATAAAAAAAATAATTGAAATACACATTATTATAAATGTGATTTAATTTTCTTAATGACCCTTCGGATGTGGTTGAAATGCAATTGCTCCTTCATCGGAATCACC
The DNA here is from genome assembly GCA_949128085.1 of Cetonia aurata. Classification (NCBI taxonomy): domain Eukaryota; kingdom Metazoa; phylum Arthropoda; class Insecta; order Coleoptera; family Scarabaeidae; genus Cetonia; species Cetonia aurata. The sequence goes on along the minus strand of OX421882.1, from coordinate 68,936,946 downwards.
AAAAGTCCATGTGATAGCTGCATTTCCAATCGATAATCATCTAAATGTTGACTCTAAGTTGTCTTTTATCATTTTATCTGGGACACGGTGTATATTTATATATATTTGAAGTTATTCAGAAACAGGACGGATGAAACAACTATTGTACGATTAAGTGTAGGATAATATGAATTTTGAAGTAAAATATAATGAATATAATTACATTAAAAATAAAGTAAACACAAAAAAACTGTAAGAATAACTAGGTCTGATCCATAGAATGTATTTTTTTTTTAAAATAAGAATGACGAATGATTGTTCCTCATTCGTACTTATAATATATATGTATAGGTGTCGAGGAAATAAATGGGCTGCGAGATTTTTTTTTTTTGATAAGAGTAAATAAAGATTATTAAAGGAAAAAAATAAAAAAAAAGTTGCTATATTTATATGATACGAAAAACAAAATGGAGCCACATTGGCCGAACTACTGTGATATTCTTATGGATCAGGCCACCCTCCCCCGAACTCCTCTAATTATCTCTTATTATTATAATTAATTATTGTACATATTATGTTATATCCGTATGAAGTAATAGAAATGGAGAATGAGCACAGACAAAACTGTTTTGTGTATTTAGCAAAACGATGCAGTCGACTGAATAAAATAATGATAAATCGTTTATATTCTATTTCGTTTTACCACAGCCACTCCGGATCGATTAAGTTTCGTCTAACATATCCACTCTATTTCTGATAAAATGGTTTCCTCGCTCTATGTTCGAAATTGCAATTTAAAATGTTGCAGTGCAATAGAACGCAATAACCAAGCTGATGGTACTATGCTAGTTTTTCCATTTCAATCGAGATGGTCCCTAAATAATTTATAGCAGATATTTTTTTTTATTATGATTTCACGATGGCTTTTGTCTGTGTGGAGTTTTTATATTATTTATGAATTAATTAAGTAGGCTCACTCCTTTGTGTAAATCTATCGATTTTTAGGGACAAAATTATAATCTATAGGTATTAATGTTTTAGGGTACATAATTATAATAATTGTAACAACACTCTATTTTATAAACATTTAATTTTGTTTTGTTTATTGTTATGTTATTAATATTATATAATGTACCAGTTTGGAAACGGTTGATATTTCTGCTTAATCCTAAAAATTCTTTACAACTATAAGGATAATCATTTAACTCTGTAATTTACACCTTCATTTTAATAATAATAATAAATTAATTGATAATATTGTGTTGTTAATCGCGAAATAGAACGATAAAAGGAGTTAGTCTGCTTACACATCCAACTAGATGTAAATACTATTAAATATTTGTAATTATTATAAACAGAGCTGCTGAGAATTTCAAATCGTAATCAACTAGTCCTCGATCCAATCACATTGATATTGCCTTTCCTTTCGAATATATAATCTTGAAACATGGTGTCTAATGGAAAAGCATGAATGATGGAAATTTGAAATTTTCAGTAACACCTTTTTTTATTATAAATTTTTCTTTGTGACTTACTTTTATTTTACTACTGAAATATTTCCCTTTTTGGTTTTATCAGCAAATAGAATGAGATGCTAGATTTTCCTAGTCCATCGAAAAACAATCGTTTCTGTTTTTTTATATTTATATATAGATTGTACACATAAAAATCCGATGTTTTTTCCGAGTTACAATTGTTTTTATTTAAATTTTATAAGTCTCATTCGCAAATATATATATTATATAATCCATTATACGGACTCTTTATTGTTCTCAGATTTGTCATTCCTCTTATTTACCTATTATTTAAAAAAAAATTGGCTTTTTCTAAAAACTTGTACATACTCAATAATATATAAATGAGACAAAAAAAATCATTATAAGCCCAGATTTTTGTTTTGTTTTTTTTTTCAAATTACAAATTTTGTTAATTTGTTATGGTTAAGTTAAATAAAAGTAACTAGTAAGTAAATATTTTAATGTGTTTGATTTATATACTCCTAATGAAAAAAAAATTAATCTGTCATGAACCAAACTGTCTAAATCGTAAAAAATGAGAAAAAATAATGTTTACATACATACAGATTGTACTTCACAATTGTTTCCGAAGATATCTATATCAAAAAAGGGGTACGTAAATCGGAGTAAAATATATTATAATAATAAAAACTTAGGGCCTTGTTTATATATCTTATAGTTATTCACTGATGAACGAAATTAAATACCGCCAAATATTCATTGGAATGCGAGCTATGTTGGTGGCAGATTCTGAAATAAACTTGGCAGTTAATAACAAAGTAAAACCAATCAAAATTAAGAAATTACAATACATTATTAAAAAAAAATGAATGGGCACGCCACACCTGACACGCCATCTGAACGCCACCCAAAGGTACTTCAAACTGAACTAGATATATATAAACAAGGCTTAGGGTCAGTATGGTATTTCGTTTATTAGAAGCCAAAGCAACCGTTAAATGGGAAATACTTTGCAGAATTCAATACTAGCAGGAAATACCGTTTCAAATTTACTTTAATTTTTTTAAATTTCAAGATATTTTGAAAAAACCAAAATTAGTCAATTTCAGTTCTTTGTTTTAATAATTCGATAACTGGACCGCTTCTAAAGCTTTGCATTTTTTAATACTTTCTTAAGGGAATTTTTTTGGTGTTAGGAGAAACCCCCGATTGTCCTTTCTTTTCAAATTGTTAGCGCTATCTTTTGTTTTTTATGTGGCAGCCATATTGAATTTTCGGTTAATTTGATAGTCTCTAAAAAGAATTTTTCAACGATGTGTAACAGCTGAAAGTTTTTTATTTATAGCAGAGATATTGTCAAAGAAATAAATTAATCTTTAATATGAATTTAGTAGGCTATGAAATTGAATACCGATGGGAAATGAAATTGACAAGGTACTAAGCAATACTATAAAATAAAAAAAAGGTACTAAAAGTACCTTTCACTTCAAGAAACTATTCAACAGAACTATTCAGTTCTGTTTCACACACTTTTGACATGGACATCTTATTACACAGTATCCTTGTTTATATATATATAGTTATTCAACCGGTTTGAAGTACCTTTGGATGGCGTGTCAGGTTTGGCGTGCCCATTAATTTTTTTTAATAATGTTGCATTGTAATTTCTTAATTTTGATTGGTTTTACTTTGTTATTAACTGCCAAGTTTATTTCAGAATCTACAACCAACATAGCTCGCATTCCAATAAATATTTGGCGGTACATATTTAATTTCATTCATCAATACTTTTATACTATCGCCGCCAAATATCAGCACCTTACGCAGCTCGGTTGAATAACTATAAGATATATAAACAAGGACAGTATCTAATCATTCATTGGAGAAAGTGAAACAGTCATGGGTCCTAGTTCCCCTGGGCCAATAGATGTCGCTCTACCGTCATGAAGGCGGTAGAATTCAAAAATAGTTTTATATTTAATTTAATTAGGAAAAGAAAAAAAAAACGAAAATGCTTATTTATTGCTTATATTTACTAGGAGTACTTGTTTTTTACCAGTAAACATTTTTTGAAGTATGTTTCCACTTGCACAATTTTCGTTTAATATGGAGATAACGATGTTATATATTTGAATCATGGTCTTGACAAATGATTTATTATAACGGTGTCACTTCTTCCTTATTGCTCCGCTATAATTTTTCAATTTAATAAAATCTCATGGTAATCGCTGTAATCTGATCGGTTTAAAATGTTGTAACGACACACATCGCAGTTTTTGAGAGACGAAGTAATCTTATCCAAGTTATATTTTATTCTTTGTTACATACGAAAAAATAAAGAAAGAAACACGATAATGATAAAAGAAAAGTCTAAAATACAAAAAACAAAGTAGCACAAAACACCGTATGACTGTGCCGGTGGATCACATATTTGCCTTGACATTAACATAGCTTCCAGCCAACGTCTAAGCGTCATAAGCTCAACGACATCTATTGGGCCGGGGGAACTGAGTCACCATGACAGTTTCAGTTTCTCCAATGAAGCTTACATACTGTGATCTTATTATAACAGAGTTACAAACTTTACGAAGTGTGTTTCCGTTCATTCATCGCAGCACCTCTAGCACTCTTTGTCCTAAAATTTCCCGGGTTTCTGGCGGTTCAAAACTAAATACTGTTTTTAGTAGACCCCATAAAAAAAAATTAATGGTGTCAAATAATGATTTGACACCACTCTCTCATTAAAGTTTTCTTTCAAAAAATGTACGTCACGACTGCTATGTGCCGGACAATCGTCCTACTGGAGGAGGGGAAACTCCAGCTACAGGCCCTCGGCTTTGTAAGATCGTCACCTTCAGGACATAAACATCTACTTAATACATAATAATTGTAAAATAAAATATTTCTTGTGGATAGGTAAATCGTCTACACATTGGCTCCGTTTTGAATGTTCACACATTATAATCCTGTAAAAAATAAATAAATACTACCAAAGCCGTACTAATTTGTTAACATAAAATTATTGATAGAATTTAAACAGCAGGTACAAATAAGCTTTTATTTGCTTGATGTTTTTTACTCTTTTTAGCCAACTCTTAAAAATTATTCCTTTAAATTGTTTATTGGAAATGTGGCTGAATATGGTGAATAAAATACTTAAAGTTTTGTTTAAGAAGTTTCGATTATCAATTAATTTTTTTTAAATCCTCTCTAGCTGTAGTACGTTTTTGAACATCTTTCTCCTTTTCATACGTATACATATATGATTATTCCAACTTAATAGTATTTTGAAAGACAAGTGTCACAATGACGTTTATATACTGCGCGTACAAGTTTGAATCTCGAACCGCGTATTACAAGTCAGTGTGGCACACGTTTTTTACAGTATTTTTTCTAATTTGTATGTTTTAACACAGGTTTTAATAAGCTTTTATGTCATTTACGTCCAGCCGTGAATTGTATTCTATGAACGGAATTCGGCGATTGCTTATTTCGAACTTGTAGATATCGCAAGCAAACTATAAGAATTCCTCCACTCAACGATAAAAGTTCCGAATATTTCCCACCTAAGATCATAGGTGCAAACCCTGCTTGGCCGTTTTTCACTTATATGTTTAGTGGCCACGTGGCCACCTATTGATGTAGGATTTGTTCTATTCGCCTGCGCGGACGTCGACATATTTAAGTTTTGAAAAGTTAAAAGTGTGGTGACTGCCATTAATGGTTCTTTAGGAATTCTACGTTAAATGAGAATTAAAATCTATATATATATATATTTTAATTTATAATATGTACCTACCTACATATAATAATCAGCGTAGAAAAAAGAAAATAAAGTCCGTTTAGATTAAAAAGTTTTTAATGTTACTTTTGTTGGAACATTTTATGATTTTATAAGACTATATATATAACAGTGACATGCACGCAAATACACATAGACAACTATACAACTCAACATCTCTGCCGAACTAAACAGTGTGTGCTAAAAGGAAAGCATGAAATACATGTTTCGTGTTGTGTTCCTCTCTCTCCTCACTTTCGATCACCGACGATGTCGAAGTGACAAACATATTTCTTGCACGCTCCACTCTCGGAATTTTCACAAAGGTTTCTCTCGCTCCGTTAATTTTAATAATAACATTTACATGTACACAATTCAATAATAATTACCTCTCTTAATAAAGACAACAATAATAATGACGTTTTTTATTCACGTGGAAAAAAGGAAAAAATAAAATACAGCAAAATTTCACTTCAATATTATTAATAATGCCTCAAGTCTGAATAAGGAATTGACTATAATTGAGAATTTTTTCAAACGGACATCATTAATAACAGCAAAGTAAAAGAAGGGGAGCGTATAAAAGTTGTTGATCCACGATCTTATAAAGTACGAGCAATTGGGCTCCTCAAATATTACATTATCACATGTTTGGACTTGCTATTTTTCTTTTTCCAAATAAAAAGATTTGTCGAAACGTGACGTTACTTACAATTTTTTACGATACATTAATAGTTTTTTTTAATACCGTTATGTTGAAGTTACTAAAAATTACTGCGGGAAATTTAAATGTGGTTATTAAAGTTCTTTCATATATTTGTAGTACATATGCAAGCGATTTTTGTAAGGAAAATCGATTAATTGAAAACAAACAAAAATTGAAATAATATCAAAGTAGGTAACTACTGAAAATTATTCAATAAACGATTTATATAATAATAAATGTAATAATGTCAATGTCAAACGTCCAATATCTGTCAAATTATCACTTCTAAAAAGGAAATAGAAAAATAACAAAATTAATCATTTTATGTCAACTGATACAGGGTCATGGATATACAGGGATTGAGATTTAAAATTAAATTTTATTCAATCACACTATATGTGAAGCTAAATGCAAAAACAAAAGCACCTTCTCTCTAAGAATTTGGAATCGTCTTAGATGATGTGAATGTCTTCTTCAATGTACATCTTCGTGTTGCTTTTAAATCTATTACTTTTTTTGGGAGATAATTAGATAATTTATAGTAATGATTAAAGATAAAATGATTATTTTACTAATAAATTGTCTTATTAATAGTAGTGGAGAAACTAATGGCAAATTATTTAAAACAATAATTTCAGGAATATGGCTGCTAGAACAGAACAGTATTCATATTTTTATTTAAATCGGGCATAATAATGCATCCTCATGTGTATCCTTCTTAGTACCTACTTCACACTTTTTTTAAAATTCATCATTGAACATGATAAATTACCTTTTCGAATTAAACGGTATGATTAAAAATATTAATGATCCTCATTAAGAAGTAAGAATTTTTGAAACAATGTTTATTGCTTGGCGATTTTATCAAAAAAAAACTTTCGGTATTTTAGGCGAGTTTTAGCTACTGTGTGAAAATTCAAGATTCATGTTCGAGCAAAGCGGTTAAAAATACATATATACCGTGTCACGAGAAAGTAACACGTAATAGTAGCATTCTTTTTACATGAAATCTCTGACCAGTAGAAATTGCTAATAAACCCGTTTTTAATCGACTCGCTTTGAGACTGATCTGAGTTTTTTACCTCCCCGCTTGTCGCATTCAGTTTAGTAGAGAGGATAAATTCGATTCGAATTTTAAATATTAATCTCTCTCTGATTTATATCCGTTTGACATTTGAATCATATAAGTTTGGCGTTTATTAAATATTTTAAAGGTTTTTACTGCAAAATGGACAATACTGAAATAACTTTAATGGATATATCGAACAAAAAATATACCTTTTTTTGTAAGCACTTAGGATACAGAAAAGCCAGAATATGGACTCTATATATGGACTCGTTTATAATTAATAGCGTTTTCGACTTATTGCACTTTACGCGTGGAGTATATCTATCGCCCTTACTAATATTACGTATTAAAATAAGATGGAAATACAATCAGTGGATCTGCAGTGGATAAAAGTGCAATAAGTCGAAAACGCTATAAGTGTGCAGATACACTTGAGAGTAAAACTCTCAGCACTGTGTACAGTAATAGTAGATATTGCTCTCAAGAGTTTTATGTTCAACTGTATCTGTCGGTAGTGAATTAGTGATGTTCCGATACTCCTTTCGATACGATATTTGGTATCGAATCAGTATCGAAAGCACGTTATCGATACTCCGATATTATCGAAAGAAAATATCGATACTGAGAATACCATTCGATTATTTAAATTAATTATAATCAAGCAAACATTAGCAAAACGAAAGGCACAAACGGTAAGGTAGAAACCTGTAAATGTTTAGATTTAGTGTTATTACATACATTTTCATTCATACTGGTATTTATGTATTTTATGTGTAGCTTATTTATGTCAAAACGATTTCCAATTTGTAAATTTCAATCGGCAAATTAGCAAAAATCTTCGCAAAAATAGAGTTTAAAATCACACAACTGTCAGACACTTTTATGTATATATCTAAACAATAACCTCCGATGAGAAAGAAGTTGGGCATCGCGATTCGATATTTTAATTCGATACTTGAAAGTTCTTTTCGATATCTCGATATTATCGAAACAAATATATCGATATTAATATCGAAAATATCGGAACGTCACTATCTGTTGGGTATTTCAAGAACGAACTTCTACATAAATTTCTACAGGATTTGTTGTACTATTTTATAGTTAATATTATTACTAATTAGGTTTTATTTTTAAGTTATAAAAACAACCCACTTTTGATTATAATTTTAACGGAGGTTAACTATTTTTGACAGGACAGATGACAGTTGTGGTAAAATTGGTAAACATAAACCTGACATAAACACAAGTTGCTAGACAACAGGCATACTGAAATTATTAGGGACGAAAACCCGATCATCTCAGATAAATATCAGCTCAGTAGTGAGATAACTGAAGTGAGTCAAGTTGTAAAAAGAACGTTACTAATATTCAAGACTTTGTTATTAAGTGATTTTTTTTTAAACCCTAAAACGCTCCAATTTTATTTCTATAGGCGGTGAAAAAAGTTTTTCTTCAATTTTCTTTCCTTTTTTAAAATTGTAATGCTATTTTTTTTTTCAACAGGAATAAATTCACTGTTCTTTTTCGAGTGCCCCAAAACCGTTTGCTCATTTTGTTATCGATCACAAGATATAGGATTTTTGAATTCTTTTTATTTCGACCAAAATAGTATTTTGTTTCGGTTTTTAATAAACCTTACATTTTGTATCAGCATTTCTTTTTATTTGAATTTAAAAATGTTTGTGCTTTATATAAAGGTTCTTTTATAAATTGTGTGTTAATTTCATTTTTGTGGTTAAATACTAAAACCGGTATTATCGGCATGTTTCGCAGAGTTCAAGGTTCATCAGTGTCACTCGAAATTTGTATTTTGACAATTATAGTATATGAAAGTTAAATGATTTTAAACTCATTTGATTTTTGCTAATTTATCAATTTAAATTTACAAATATGTTCTAAATCGAGCACAAATTTGAAATGGCAGTGACGTAAGTCACTAAATCTTCGAATCACATTGACGAGCCTTGAATACAGCGAATCAATTAATTGGCGCATCAGCGCAAATCAACGGCTTATGTTAATGTGTTTTCAAATAAAACAAATAAAATTTTGTCAAATATATTTTTATAATTTTATAAATTAAATCAAGTTTATTAAAAACCGAATTATTATTGGAAATACCTAAAAAACCAAGAAAATATTAATCTATGTATTTTATAAGAATATTTTTAATCATACCCACCATATCTTTGGTTATTATTTTTACATATCTAAAGAAGTGAATAATCTCGATAATTCAATATAAATTTATTCAGTTTCTTTTCCAGTAATCGTATAATGCACATAACACATATATAAACGTAATAAATTAATAAATAAAGCTAAATTATAAATTATTGTAACAAAATTTGGATCTAACACGATCATTAGTTCACAATTAGACAATAGGGCAAAGAAAATATTGGATCCTTAACTATGCAGTATTATCATATATGTATATATGGTGCTGTCGATTCACTAATTAACGGTTCATAATATGTATGTAAAGTTCATTTGTACTTTTTGTTTTATTTCTCAAAACACTTTCGCTCGTCTAAAAACAAAAAAAAAAAAAAGTTCACACGATACTCGCATGTAGATTAAAATTATTTTATTTTGAACCATCTCTTTTTCATATATATATATAAATACACATTTTGTTTTCCTTTAATTCTAAAACAATTAAAAAGTAGTAGAAAATATTTACAATAACAGAACAATTTAGTGATAATAATAATTGTTATTCATTATACGTTAATAGCACTAGTAAGGTAGGTAGGTAAATAGTATATAATAAAGATGAAGAATTGTTTTTTTCCACTTTCTCTCTTGTTCTTTCATTCGTTCGCGCACATTCTCTCATATATATATATTTTTTTGCGTTACGCAAGTAGCAAACGAAAATGTACATCTAAGGACTCTCTCTTTTGCAGTGTGTCTGTCTGTGTAGATGGGTAAAGAAACTATGTCTAGAAATATTCTTTTTTTTTTCCTTTCTAATTCTAAAACATAAAACCATTATAATACAAATTCAAAGTCACGTATCTTTTTTCCTCTTTTCTGTATATTGTTTTGCTTTTTCTAAATAACCCCTACCTAGATCGGGAGGATAGTCTTTGAACATTATCTAAATTAAATTAAAACGCCAATAGGCCCTATTTATTCTCGCTCGCGTGGACTTTTCTCTTTGCCTCTCTCTCTGTTTCTTTCTCTCTTTCTCTCCGTGTTCCTTCTCTAATTTATGTACCTTTTTTTGACATTTTTTGTGTGATTATTTTCGAAAAAACTTAGATGCGGGAGAGTTTCGGCTTTTTTTATGATGAAAATTAATTTAGGTATCCGTAAAGTACTTCTCTTTCTCTTTTCTTCACTTAAATAAAAACGTTTAGCCATCATTAACACTAAGATCCTGCGGAAACACTTCGTCACTAAGTATCGTCGGACATGAACGAGTTCTGGGACTTTAATTCTTCCAGCATTTTTATCTGTTGACGAAGAAAGAGTATCCTGAGAAGAAAAAAAAAAAAAGAATATAAGATGGATTACTGTTAATTCTAACAATCAATACACTACTAATACGTGTGGCAAAAAGTACGCGCCATATAAGTTTATTTTTTATTATTATTTATTTTAAATTTTAACCCTCCGGTTGACGGGCTGGGTCTTTTTTCATTGTATTTTTTAAAATAATTTTTTTTTTAGCGCTTTAGTACCTTCCTAACTTTAATAAACACATGTTTTCCTTAATTTGGCTTAATTTTATCATGTGTCGTTTGGCTGCCAGAAGGGCCTTCGGCCTGTCAGACCCAACCCGTGTAAGTTTTTTTCCTACAATTTATTTTTTCGTATTTCGTAAAGGGACTAATTTTGTGTCGTTTTTAAGCATAAAACATTCTTAGGGCCTTCCCCTCGTTTCTAAGTATTCAAGCAGAATCTTTTGCATACAAATATGGGATCAAAGTGGATGCAAAAACATTTTACACGTCGCATTTGAAGATCTATGCTGGAAGCCAACCTGAAGGTCCCTTTCAGATAGACAATTCTGTAACAGCTATCATTCTCAGAATGACGAATCATATCTCAGAAACTGGAAAGAATGTTACCATAGATCGATGGTTTACTAGCGTGGAAGCTGTAAGTCGTTTGTTGCACGATCACGGCCTAGCTGTGGTTAGCACAATATAATCCAGTCGAAAGTCTTTGCCGAAAGAAGTTAAAAATGTTAAAGATAGACCTGGAAAGTCTTCACTTTTTGCATTCCATGCCGATATGACACTTACTTCATATGTCCCAAAAAAGTCAAAGAATGTATTACTTGTATCGTCAATGCACTGCGATGATAAAATGGACGATAATAAAAAACCAGAGTTACTAACATTCTACAAATCCACAAAAAGTGGTGTTAGCGGACAGGTTGGTTACATCTTGTAACCCGAAACACAAGGTGGTTCTTTCGGCATGCCCAACGTAGGAGCAATCAACGGATTTATAATAAATAAAACGAACAATCCAGATGGAGAATTTTCAAAAAGCAGACGACTATTTTTGGAAAATTTGGGCAAAGATTTAGTGATAGAAAACATGAAACTACGAGCGAATATGCCAAATCTATCAGCGGCTAAATTCTCAGCCTCGAAGAAGGTGCAAATTCTACAAGGGCCGAAAATCAAGATATTCGTGCAAGATTTGTGGTGCCTGTATTTGTTTGGAACACACAATACCATGTTGCGCCGACTGTGCGGCCAAATTTGATTAACGAGATTTTCCATTCAATATTTTGTGTGTCAAATTTATGTATTTTATATTTCTTTTACACTTATTCAGCTGTATACTTTACAAATAATTATATGTTATTGTTATTGTCTTTTCCGTTTTTTCAATTTATAATTTCTTTTGAAAAGTTGCATTACATGTAACTTGTTTTTAATAAATGGGAACTCTCAAGTTAATGTTTTTTTCACAACTATTTTTACTCTTAGTAGTGCAAAATAAACCAGGTTAACAAATGCATACCTGAAACTGGGCGTATATTAATGTATTAGGGAAAAAAAATAAAACACACTTTGGGTCTGAGAGACCCAAATCGTCCAATGGTGTGATGCTGAATCCACCCGTCAACCGGAGGGTTAAAGCACAGTTTTGTGGTGCGACAGAATAGACTCTGAAGGGAAGAGTCCTTTTCAGTCATCAGAAATTATAAAACAAAAGCTTTACGAAATTATAGGTTCACAAAACCAAACTATGTTGTCCATAGTATCCATAGTGAAGGCTTGGTCTGCGGACGTTCTACTTTCCGTGCCCCACACGGTAGGCTATGCCCTAAGTTTGTGTTTAGAGCACTCATGTTTTGAATGTACCTAAGACCTATAATCTGTATCTTACTTGAAGGCATTCAGGAATAAAGCAAGGGGAATGTCCGATTTTATGAAAAATAGGGTTAATGCCGCCATCTATAGTATTTTAAGTGCACTTTCGTATGGTTGGGACTTTACAAGACAACAAGCAGAAATGTCCACAATATATTAAGATAATCAAGATGTCACTGGAATAAAAGCGAGTCCAGCGCAGTCTCGTGGCAGTTTGGTGTAAGGTCATATGTTACGTCGCGACTGTTTCGGGTTTGTTTCTCGGTGTTAGTAAATACGTGAATTTACTGTATTGTAGTTTCTTCAAAAACATGAGTATTGGAAATATGCAGAAGTGAGTTAAAGCCGAAGAAAAGACGGAGAACTGGCAGAATGCAAGGTGTAATGAAGAAGCTGAAGTTAGCTTTCCATGAACAAAGAGAACAATGCAACTGCAAGAGGTTAGTTACAATACTTTGAAAGTATCAATGATTCAGAACGAAGCGCAATCTTATCGAATTTTAATAAATCGACTAGACACGACGAACAGAAGTTATTTGTGTGGCTTGATCTCTGTTGTATCTGTTCAAAGGCGCATAAGTAGAAAACCACAAGCAGGTGCTCTATAATCTACATCACGGTAACACTTTTATGTACAAAAATTGTTGAAAAGTATGGTTGTATCACCAAAAGATCAACGCGGTAAACATGCGGCCTTGTTTAAACAATTACCTAACGATACATACAATAAAATAAGGGATCATATACATATACTCTTTAAGGAGGCAATATCTACCGGAGCCGCTTAACATAAAGAAAATGCACACAATATTTCCCAAATTCAACAAAAGTTTTAGTTTTTCTGCGCGTACTTTTCACACGCGTAGTATATGCACTTAAAGTCAAAACAACACCCACAGGGAATAAATCAAAACATCTTACCTTTGTTCTTGTAAGGTAGCTTGGATCTCGGTGAGTCGTACCAACGATCTGGCGGTCTTCAGGTCCGCGGAGACCTTTGAACACTGTATGCTACCTATGATGTGCGCTTCCTCTGACAATTTTTGCGCCTGCGACCGGAAACAGAGACAAGAGAGCAAATATTAGCTGCGTGCGTGAGCGATGAGACGTCGTCTTAGACATTACTTGTTTCTCGAGGATGTCGGCAGGCCAGCCTTTCACGTGATTGGTGAGATCCTCCCTGACGTGGTTCGCCAGCGACGGCGTTATCGTCGGCCCTTGCGCCCTGAGCGCGTGCAGCGAACTCGAAACGCCCGACGCGATCGTGGATAGACTGTTGCCCGATGGGCTCGCCGACGGCAGCGCCACTGCATGGACGAATCATTCGATAAATTAATGTTTATGAAGGGGAAGTAGTTGTGTTACTACTCTAAAAATCGGTTGTTGTTCCGTATACATTAATTGTTTTTCTTTTCTTTGTAATTGTACAAAAGATAATTTAGATTCTATAGCAACAAATGAAACATACAAGTGCAAGGCATACAGGAAAGTCCCTAGCCAATAGAAGAGATATCAGAAATTATATCCAAGCATCTAAGAATTATAACTAGGGCAGACTACTTTCCGTGCGCGCCATGAGCGCCGATGTGGGGATGACACACACATTGCATATTACTTTAATAGCAGAAAACCAAATGTATATTTAATTATTTCTGATAGAATAAATGTATTTACTTCTATACTTATATCGGTAAGAAGCTCATGTTGCGTAGTATATTACGAATTACACTCCCATACCGGCGCACATGGCGCGCACGGAGAATGGTCTGCTCTAATTATAACAGAAAATAATGGATAATAATAAATCAGAACAATGATAATCCCAGATCAGTGTACAGTTATTCTTACAAGACTAGAAAAATAGTATGTAGATATATGTAAACTAAAAGATTTTTTAAGAGTTATTCAATTATTTAATACATCGTATCTGATTGCAGATACTAAAAATATTTTGGTGATCTTGGTGTTTAGTTATGCACATTAGTTGTCTCTGAAAAAAAGTTCCAACTTTAACGGCCTACTAATCCGTCATTTTTAAAGATAATATTTCTATATTTTTATAAAAATCATTCTTAATGCTTCAGTTTTCAATCAGAGTACACCGTACATTTTTTACATGATGTTCCTCCTTCCAGATAAAATATAATGTTATGATGTAACTTTTCTGTTACAGATAACGTCGACGTTAAGATACTTTTCAACAGATTTCCGTAATATAACCATAATTTGTATGATGTATCGTTTTTTCTTGGCAGCTGTAATTTAACGTGTCCGTAATGTGCGTCAGATAACGTCTTATAATAGCGGGACCTTCCGAGGTACCGTTATAGGATTACGGCAACGTTATCCACTCCGTTATCTTTGTTCAACACATTTTCTCTATTGTTCACTGTCATTGTTTGCCGACCAACTACATTCGATTCGTCTTTGTTTCGTCTGATCCTGTGATTGAGCTTCGTAGTGTTTGTTACAAATACATACAGTTGCTATTTGTTACATTTGTTATATGTTTGTTATCATGGATAAATAGGTAAGTAGCATTATTGTGTTAATTATTTGATTCCTTTGTTTTGATTTTGCCATTATTTCAGGAACTGCATCAATATACAAAGAATAATTTTATGAGATGTATCTAATCCCTTTAAATTCAGGGATCTCAATTTCAAGAAATACTTTCGTGTGTCGAAAGATGTAGCAAGGTATAAGAACGACTGCAATACATTTGGAACAGAAAGTAGTGTACAATATAAATATATGTATGTACACCAAATATTTAAATGTAATTGTGCATTCGGTGCCAGCAATGCTTTTCTTCTGTGATATATAATAATGTATTATGTTTTTATGTAGTGACTATTAACTTACGAAGTTTATTAAATCTTCATACTGTTTTTTATTTGTTTTTTTTTTAAACGTAGCATTTTTAAGCGTAAAATTCCTACCTTTTACGACAAATTAAAGTACGAAAAAAGGCAAATGCCACCGCGAATACTGTAAAGTACATCAAATCACAGACCAAATATACTTTTTCGACATTTAAAATTCGGGCGCACATGCGTGCAACGAATAAAATAGTAACTTCCGCTGTGATATAACGTTGAGCGCAACACTTCTTTACTTTTTAACAGTAGCGATTACGGCCACCGTCACTTTGCAGATAGATCATACCACTTTGACGTTATCCGTAATGGCACTGCCAACGTAATGATAACGTAACGGCTATCCGTTATATATTACAGGGATGATACATCATAGCCCTCCATATAAGTTAACTTCAACATCTTCATAAGCAATATATAGTATTAATAATGTTATCGTGATTAACGCTCAAGTCCATTTGTTGTTTTGTGAAGTCGATAAAGTTGGGTTGTTGAATTGAACGAACTAACCGTGAAATTTTATCGTGCTCGAAGGCGGCAAGGGGATTTCTGAATGCAACCACTTTATTAGTCGAAGTGGGGAGATTGAACGTGCACGAAAGAACATTGGATTAACTGGACGAATTGATTGCTGTTCACTTTGTTCATCAGGAAAGAATACGTCTAATAATACTCCTATAAATTATTTATGGTGAAGCAACACTTACCCTTGGCGCAATCGGGCGTCTCCGAATGCGTAGGCGTGGGCGGTCCATCGTTCACCGGGCCACTGTGATTAGTGTCAACGGAAAGCAGCTGTGTATGTACACTACTACTACTACTATCACCTGGAACCACTTGTTGTCTGTTTAGGAGCAGGGTACTGTGCATAGTTTGTAATTTGGGATCGGCGATGTTGATCGTCGTCTCGGCGCCACCTGTCGACAGCGTCGGCGCACTGGAGAGATGCGTGACCGCCGCGACGGCCGTCACCGTCACCGCAGACGACACCGAAGCGATGGCGGGCAGGAGCGCCGGCGGCCCCGGCGTGTTCGAGGTGGTGATGCTCGCCGACGCCGGCATCAGCGACGACGGAGTGCTACAGGTCTGCGCCGGATTGGCGGCCAGCGGTGAGGACTCGGACCTCGCGGACGTGGTCGCCGTCGGCGTGCCGGGCGGCGCGTGCGTTATCGGGTGGGAGATGAGGCGCGGCAGGGCGTTCGCCAGCAGCACCGGCCCGTTCTGCTCCGGGGCGACGGACTGAGAGGAGGAGGACGCCGAGTGTCCGTAGAACACCTCCGAGGTGGGCGTGCTGTCCCCCGGGGAGATGTCCATGTCCTGGGTGGTGGTCTGGGGCGGGTTGCCGTCGTCCGAGTGCTTTCTGGACGAGGAGCGCGAGGACGACGACTCCTTGGGGGGCGGTTCGTTCTCTTCGCGGCTGTTCCAGTGTCGGCTGCCGGTGGCGCCGCTGTCCCTGGAACTATCCTTCGAACTGCCGCTGTTGGATCCACGTGAATTGGAATGTTTGTCATGTCCTATTTATATAAATCAATGATAATACATTATATTCCCCATCACACATTAATTACACAAGTATGACATCATAGCCTCCTATCTCAAAAAAAAAGTAATATTTCAAATTAAAATACTTATTCTGGGTGTTCAAAGTTGTAGTGGAAAAAGTTAATAATGAAGAACTTCCTAATTTTTTTTTTAAACTGCCATATCATTCTGTTCTCTCTAAAAAGAGTATTCCCCAAGCAGATCCGGACAATCAAAAATTCCATTCACTATTCTGTATAATAGACTGAGGTCAGATATTAATCTTCGTTTTTCTAATGGCATTAGGTTAGAAAACTAACATTGTTGTTATAAATATTGAAACGCAGGTAGACTAATTGTCTTATTTAGATGATTGATAAACCTTTTCTGTATCAATTCCATACGGTTTATATAAAATATATATTGTGGATTCCAAATACAAGAACAATAACTCAAATTGCTTAAAACATAGGCATTATAAGCAGACACTACACTGTTAATATTGTTCGTCGTAATACAAATCCTAACATTTACACGCTTTTTTTACAAATATAATCTATATGTAAATTGAAAATCAACTTATCATCAAAGATCACCCCCAGATCCCTTACAGAGGAAGCAGCAGCAACTGCCTCCCTCTCGAATTCATAGTTAAAGCTTTTACATTTGTGTTTCTAGTGAATGATATCTTAAAACATTTGTTATGATTTATAAACAAATCGTTCTCTGAGCAAAAATTACAAAAGCGCTCCATATCCTCTTGCAGAAGTATGCAGTCATGAATACTGTGGATTGCTTTATACATTTTTAAGTCGTCAGCATATAACAAAAACTGAGACAATTTGAAGCGGCTACCTATACTATTAATATATATTAAGAACAGTAAGGGATCCAAGTGCGAGCCATGTGGCACACCTGAAGTTACCGGAACAAAATTGGAAGTGTATCCATTTAGTTTCACCGCTTGTGACCGGTTCTCTATATAACTGGAAAGCCATCTGTACAGGTCATCCGACACACTTCGACATAAAAGAAAGGAATGGGTAGAAAACTATTTTCTTCCAGTTCTTTGTACGTCACCAGGATGATAACGGGGGTTCCCTTTGATTCCTCGAACATTTTCACGAATTAATTCTATTTGCCTTTCTACTTCGTTATATCAAGTCGCAAACGCGCATCGAATGCGCAAGAGCCTTAAATACTACCTGCTGATGACACTTTGTAAAATACGACAGTGAAAACGCCTAATAAAATATTTACTAGATTGCCACTTGACTACAATAAAAAAATGTGGACATTTCAAAGGTCGCCCCGAGATTTGAGCAAACAAACGGATGAAGTTTTGTTGTTTATTGTGAATTATTATTGTGGTACTTTCAATGGCCGTTTAGAACGGACACGGTATATAATCCAAAACTTTATTAAAAATTAAAAAAAGGTATTTATAAGGGCGTCCTATTTAAATAAAAATAACATTTGAGGAAAAAAATATATGTAAATCAAAATACAAGTTTCTTTTTCATTTTGAATTGGTTCAGTTATTTGTTTCATATCCACGAATTTAATTCTTTTACTTTATATTTAAGTGATCATCTTTTATACGAAAGAACTAATTAACATGATTCTCGCCAATAAAATATCATTGTAAGAGCATGATTCAACAAAAAAGCAGACAATTATAGCGCAAGTACATAATAAAAATTCCTTTGATATAAACCAATATCTATCTACTGTCAACATCCTTAAATACCTCTGTTTAGGAATTGATTATTCATTTAAATAACACAACAAAACGAAGTTAGTAAAAGAAATCTCACATTTCATGATAGGTGTTTACGTTTATTATCAAACAGGGCATCAACTTGCGAAGATAAATCAGAAAATACTACACTTAGAGGGCAATATATTACACATCGATATGAAAAATATGCGCATTCTTTCCATTAGATTCCTTAATAAGGTTGAGAAGTACCACAATAGATGCTCTCTTCTTTTTTATAAACAACAAAGGTATATTCAAATGTTTTAATTCAATTTTCAATAATTAATTATACAGATTGTTTCAAAAGTAATCTGAACTATTGTTGTGGACGGTTCGTTATTCAATCTTAAGACGAAAAGGTTCCTATAAACATGTGTGATACATTTTGTCGTTAATGAGATGCAAGGTGCTCAATGTTTTTATTATTTTAATAGAAGCAATAACATTGGGCGCATTCAGGGACGCTCAGCGGATAAAATAACCAGAAATAAGCTGGACAGCGCAAATCCCTGAATGAACCGCTGTTTTAAACATTGCTCCATCTGGCGTTGACATTTGAAATTCGTTTCGTAAATACGAAAAATAGGTTATGTTTTGTACAAAAATATAAACAGCAACTAAAAACATGAGCTAAGGCTTTATAATAAGCGGTAATTTTGTGAACTCATTCTACTTACCTAGATGCTAACGTTCAGCGTGCTGAATTGTGTTTTGACATGAAATTATTGTTTGAGGTTAGTTAAGTGGTGTGATGATTTGAAATACCTTTAAATCTAAAAAAAAACATGGCTAATAATATAAACAATGGTGAGCCTCTCAGCCGCTGAGCTTCCCTGAATGCGCTCATTGTGACAAATAAAACATAAAAGTTTTATAAACATTTCAGAGCAGATGTTGAAACTGTGCACTTCCAGCTAAAATACAACCACCCGATCGATGTCTACTTGATTCCCGAATCCGTTCGAAAAAGTCAGAACTGTTGGGAATAACATTATTCTTCCAAAAGAACAGGAAAAAAAAAAAATTTCTAGAAAATGAAGATATGTATCACCGTTCAATCATTGAGGAAGGAAAAGCGGTCCTATTAAATAATTGTCTCTAACACCAATCCAAACGTTGACCGAAAAAGTTTGTTGGAATCATGCTGCAAGTGCGGCATGTGGATTTTCAATAGCCCACTTGTAGTTATTATGAAAAGTCATAATACCATGTAATAATGAGAAGTTGGCTTGATCTGTAAATAATAGTGGCAACAAAATTGGGATTAAGTTATTAAGTAGCAAATCTTGAAGATGTTGAATATGATATGGATGCAATAAATTTTCTTTTAGAATATTCCAAACAGTTTTGTGACTAACATTTACTTCTTGAGCAATTGTTCTGGTACTCGTTTCTGGATGTTCGTCAATAATTTGAAGAACCTCATCTTCAAGTTCCCAATTTCTCACATTTCTAGATCGTCGAATAATAACCCTTGATCTTGTAAACGAATATGCAGTTTAGTAAACGTTTCAGAACATGGCAAGCGGTTGTTTGTATAACGCAGGGCATACATACGGCTAGCCGCTAACGCGTTACCATTGGTTAATTCATACAAAAAATGCATAATAGCCATTTCAGCAGTAGTATACGCAGGCATCGTCCAAAAGTTTAAACCGAACACAAACGAAAGCTAGTACACTAGTACTACAACAAAATTAGAATGACGCGTTAGTTTTTAGGTTTGACAGAGTAATTGTCAAAATTCCAAAGGCCACTAAACATATCACATATGTTTATAGGAACTTTTCGTTTTAAAATTTAATGATGAACCGCCCACAACAATATTTCAGATTACTTTCGAAACACCATGTATATTCTCCAAACCCATCGTCAAAAATTACGCGCATGAGGTAATTGATTATATATCCAGAAATAGTTTGAGATTAGCTATAATAACCTCAATTATATATTTCGCCAATATGGCGGTGAAGTGTGATCACTGTGCGAAGAAAATTGAAAGAAATGAAGAGTATATCCTGTGCCGAGGTAAATGTGCAGCGAATTACCACATAAAATGTGCTAATCTCAATGTGCAGGATTTTACAAACATGCGGGACACCGGTACAATAGAAAACTGGAGATGTAAAGCATGCGAAATGGACCTAACCTCACACCAACCATCAGAGGTTAGTAATACAAATGTAATGCCCAGCAATATTTCCGGGCAATTACTAGATATTAATACGTTTATTGCAATGAAAATTAATGAAGCAATGTTAAAATTAACTGAAGCAATTATTAATCCCTTAAAATCGGAAATTGAAAATCTAAAACAACAAAACAAAATTTTACATGAAGAAGTAAAACATTTTAAAAACACCTCAAAAGAAAGGAATGTTCTTACACTCGAAAAAGAACACGAAATTGTAAATACGAAACAAACTGAGAAAAACCCAATACAGTTGCCCTCGCCAAGACTAGACATTATAAAAGAAAAGGTACCAACTTATCGCGATACTTTGCAAAAACAACAACAACAAAAAGGATGGTTAAATGATAAAGCTTCTAATCAACTAGAAATAACAAATAATAAAGACGGTGACATTACAGCTCGTACGAAAAACCAAGAATGGATTCAAGTTAATAAAAAAACCAAAAGAAATTTAAATACTATACGGGGCACCGCGACAGAAAATATGAGCATTAAAGGAGCGATTTCATATCAGCACCTTCATGTATATAGATTGGAACCGTATACTAGTGAATCACAGATGAGAGACTTTCTTAAAAATAAATCATTCACTGATTTCAAGTGCGAAAAATTGATGTCAAAATATCCGGATGAATATTCTTCATATAAAATATCTATTCCTTCTGAACAAGCTGATCGCCTTAAAGATCCTCAAACTTGGCCAAGAAATGTATGTATTAACCGTTTTTTATTGAATCTCCCACGGAAACAGATAGTGTCAACATAACCCACAATAATAATTTAAACGACAAAAAATCAGTCATAACAATTCTACATCAAAATGTAAGATCATTATCTAACAGCACATATGAGTTAGAAGTCTTAGCTAATCAACAGAAATGTGATTTTGTATGTGTTTCCGAACACTGGCAATCTGATCAACAGATAAAACTACTGTCTATGTCTGGATATGTTTTGTCAGCGAGTTACTGTAGAGAACCTGGAGAGCATGGTGGAGTAGCTGTATATGGTAAATGTGGTTTAACCAGTGAGCCATGGGGTGAAACTACTAAATTTGCTAGCAAGTTCTGTTTTGAGTGTGCGGGAGTTAAATTTTTTATTGGTTGCCGACGAATAGTTGTGATATGTGTATACAGATCACCAGACTCAAGTGTAAATGCATTTTTGGACAAACTTACATGGCTACTTGAACTATTAGTTAATAATTCTTTAGATTATATTATATGTGGTGACTTTAATATAAATATTCTTATTAATTCTAAAGCCACCAATAACCTTTTATCATTAGTTCGAAGTTACGGAGCTGTTGCAGCTATAAATACACCCACTAGAGTTACCGATACGACATCATCTTGCTTAGATAATATTATCATTAAAAATTCATTACCATTTCAGACGTTAGTAATACCTTCAGGTATTTCCGATCACTACGCCCAGATTGTTTGTATTGATACTGAAATTGAATTAAACGTAAATAGAACTGTACTACGGCGTAAATTTTGTAAGTCTGCCATGGCTGAATTTAGTACATGTATAGCTGAGGAGCGTTTTGGTTTGGTTTTCCGAAATGTTTCAGTAAATGAAAAATTTGCTTATTTCATGTCTACTTTTAATTTATATTTTAACGCGCATTTTCCACTTAAAAAACATGTAATCGCTCCAATGACAACTAATCTTACCTCACCGGAAATCTACATGTATAAAGATAGAATAGCAATTTTTGAAACAATTTCACAATATGTACCGGAATGTAAGCCATATTTGAAGCAATTAAAAGCTCAATACAAAAATGTCTTAATAAGTACCAAAAAACGACATAATGATTACAAAATTGCTTATTCAAAAAATAAATCTAAAACTATGTGGGAAATAATAAACAATGAATTAGGAAAGGATAGAAGCTGCTCTTATAATACAAATGATCCAGAATCTTTAGCCAACGAATTTAATAGATTCTTTAACTCTTCCTCAACATCGATATTAAATCTCAATCAAACACCCACCATAAATTTAGAAAAGAATCCCTTTTCTTTCTATTTTAAACCAGTAGTAAAATCCGATTTAAAAGAGATTGTAATTAAACTAAAAAATAAAAATTCTGTCGGTGTTGATGAAATTCCGTTGCACGTTATAGAAAGTTGTTTTGATGTGATTGCTGAGCCACTTTGCCATATTATTAATAGTTCGCTAATAAAGGGACATTTTCCAGCCTCTTTGAAACATGCAATTGTGATACCAACCTACAAAAAAGGTGATCGCAATAAATATGAGAACTATAGGCCCATTAGTCAATTAACAACAATTGCGAAAATTTTTGAAACTGTGGTTGCTGAACAGCTTCTATCCTTTTTCAACAAGCACAATCTCATTAACGAAAATCAGCATGGCTTTGTAAGTGGTAGAAGCACTAACACAGCACTCTTTGAATATACGAGTTGGATACTATCTAATTTAGAAAATAACAATTTAGTCTGTGGCCTCTTTTTAGACCTTAGCAGAGCTTTTGACACTATGTCACATACAATTTTACTTCACAAACTTGAGTGTTACGGTGTGAGGGGTGTGGCATTGGAGTGGTTCAGGTCATACTTAAGCGATAGACAACATACAGTTAAAATTAACACTGTCTCTGGTGTATTCCATTCCAATACGCTCTATACAAATGTTGGTGTGCCCCAGGGTAGCGTACTGGGCCCACTTTTATTCTTAATTTTTGTAAATGATATTTTTAAAAACGTCTCATGTACTAAAACGCAAAAAATTATCAATTATGCGGATGACACAAATTTACTATTTAGTGCTTATGATTTTCCGACTTTAATACGAACTGGAACTGATATATATCGCTCCGTAAAACAATACTTTTCAGAAAATGATCTACAACTAAATAAAAATAAAACCTGTTGTATACTATTCAAAACTAACGAGGGCATCACAACCCCAGTAGCTATTGTATTGGATGGGGATAAAATCAAATTATCAAAATCTTGTTGTTTCTTAGGTATCTGTATAGATGACAGACTTAGATGGAGTGACCACATAGAACAGGTGTGTGGAAGACTCAGTAGCGCTTGCTTTGCACTGAAAATTTTAAGTAGAATCAGTAATTATACCACACTTAAAGCAGTATACCACTCATACTGCGTCTCAATAATCCGTTATGGAATTCTGATATGGGGTAGTTCCTCTGAAATTGATCGTGTATTTGTTTTACAAAAAAGGGCGGTGCGAGCGCTGCTGGGCCTGAATTGTGGTACATCACTTCGATCTGTCTTTCGATCAACAGGTTTGCTTACCTTGTATGGCATATATATACATCAATGTCTATTATTTAACTTCAAATATAAAACTTCTTTCAGAGATAATGAAAAAACACACACTCATACAACTAGATATAAAGTAAACTATAATGTGCCAAGATGTCGTTTAACTAAATCTACCAAGGGTGTACTTTATAATAGTATTCGTTTTTTCAATAAATTACCGTTAAATATAAAATTAGAAAATAACTTTGCAACATTTAAAAGAGCGACATATTCTTATATATGTAATATAGAACCTTATAATGTTACTGAATTTCTTAACTTTATTTAATTAACAATGTTTATAAAAACTAAAATGTAGGTACTCCTATTCTTGTTTTGACGTTGTTTCTGCTTGTGCATTATAGTAGAAATAAATATGCATTATTATTATTATTATTATTATTATTATAAATTAGTGAACATGACAGATGGAGGAAATACTTCTTAGAGCAAAGCTTTTCTGATTTTACCAGAGACATGCAGACAGATGAGTAGCAAATCATATTTGTGAATTATTTTTTATAGTTCTATTCAAGATGTTTTTTATAAGAACGAATTTGGACATTAATTAGTAAAGATTGATTAAAAAAAAAACCAAAAACGTAGCGTGATAAGTAATATTAATTTACCTGAACGACTTGAACTTGTGTAGTTACGATCAGAATCCCTATCTCGATCCCTGGCACGAAATCGATCCCTCTCCCTTTCTCGTTCCCTCTCCCTCTCGATCCATTCACGAGGCTTTTCCCACTGTGACACCTCCGTCTTACAGTTGTAGTAATACTTTTTACCAGATGAACTGATATGTTCGGACCAATCACCAACTCTCGTTACCCGGTCCCTGTCGTCCCTCTGCGAAAAGAAATATCCATGATTCCCTTGCGGACAACACCCATGCACAAAATCTCAGATTTCAAAGGAGCATTCGATACCATAAGATAAAAGGTGAAGCGATGATAAAATTTGCAACGACAAAGAAAGAATAATACAGTTTATCGAATTAATATTAACAAGAAGCAAATTATGAGTTGTAGACGAACAGTTATGTGTTACGAGCTTTCAAAGTTAAAAAGAACAAACAAAAGAATTTGTTATCTGTAACTATTATTTCATTGAGTATTACCGGAAATCTGAGTTAAAAAAAGTGCTATTGAAAATTTAGCATAGGAAAAGAGTTATTGGGAATCTGTGAAAGATAAATTGCTATTGAAAATCTCAAAATAAAGTATGAAACCTGGAAGTTTACATATAACACATATAACAGAAGAGGTAAAGGCTTTAAACAACATCAGAGTTAAAAGAAATGGGAAAACTTTTGTATCTCCTTCCTAGTCCCTAGTATACACAGTTAGAAACCAATAAATGCTCACCTTATCAATGCAATTGTTATGCACAGGTTTCCGGTCTCGTGAGGACAAGAGCTGGGAGACTTTCACGGGGTGAAGTATGCCCTTCTCTTCACTCCTATCATGATTGGTCCTATGTTCAGAATCTCGGCTTCGTTTTTCCTTTGGTGACCTGGCACAATCTGAAATATTCGATCCATAAGCGCTGAAGATCGATTTTTACATCTACACGTCAGGGGTAAACATATTATGCATCTCATTGTTTTTATAGGGGAGCTAATTGAAATTTGTAACTGTCATTTGTATAGATATAGGAAAACAACTATTAACTTATTTATGATAAAGGAAAATAGTCAAAATTGTTTGGACTGGATTTTACATTCTGAAACATTTCTTAAGATATGAACTAATTGCACTGTCACTGGAACATAAAAAAGTAATTATTTAAAATATTCGGTAATATTGAGATTTTAATTTATTATAAAAACAGTATCTATTTAAAACTAATAAAATGATATAAACATCAAACTCATTCAAATAAAACTTAATCAATTAAAACATTATTTCACACAATTCCAAAATCTACCACGATTATTTATTTTACAAGTTTCAAATCATCAATTCATCTGTTTAAAACTTTCTAAAATATTTATATTATTTGACAGTTACACTTGTTGATTACCAATTCCTGTCAGAGGTTTTTTATTCAAAATTAGAAATAACCAATTGCAAACAATTTCACCCATTTGCCATTAGGGGATTGGTTGAAACAACAGATAGTTCTTACTGCCTCCACTTATCAAATAAAATTCCAACATTGATAACTGCATTCATGCAATTTGAGTCAATTTTAAACAAAAGAATAATCAATTTTGCTAACTGACTGTTAGGATACCTTTTTTCAGTTTAAAAATATTAAAGTGCTCTCAAAATCACCCTAGTAAAATCCAATATCAAGAGGAGTGTCATCAATAAATCTCTTGTACGTATAGCAAATAATTGAAATGTAAGATCTTAGCTTCGTTTGCCTGCAAATTCGAATCCGCTTAACATTACCTGAATATTTATCCCTCGACATCTTGTAGTCTCTGTTTTCTCTCTCCTTTTCGCGAATTTTCTGTATGTAGGAGCTCTTAGTCTGATACGACCTGTCCCTATCTCGTGGTGACTGCGAATCCGGACTGTCGGATCTGTAGTTACCGTTCGGTGAATCCCGCATCCGCTCATACCTCTCTCCACTTGACCCATAACTTTTTGAAGAGCTGTACTTTGAATTCTACGCGAAATAAGAACGATTTCGGTGAGAATAATAGTGAAAATTGCAAATAAAAGTAAATAGGTTAGGTTAAATCACTTTTTAGGTAGACATGTTTGTTTTCATGTTTGCCCAAGAAAAACTCAACAAATCGTTTTATAATCGTAATTTTTGACTTTAGGAGGTATTTTTATAGTTTCTATCGTCTTAAGTGATGAAAAATTCGAGATAAATAAGTTGAAAATTGCAAAAAGTAATGTTTATGATTAATAATTGTCAAATATATCACAAGTGTAATTGGTTAGCAAACAATTTTTTTCGATAATTTTCTAGTAATGAACGCCGAAATTATAAAAAGTTTTTACTATAAATTTTCATGATAGTGTTTTTTTTTAATGTTTACCTGATAGGGATGGGTCTGGTGTTTCTCGAAGTACCTAAACATAAGAAAAGAACAAATTAGACGGTTTCGGTTGGATATTATAACGGATAAATTGATTTAAGAAGTCGACGTCAATCAATTTACGCCAAAAAATTCGTAAAATTGACTTGGAAGGTTGTGTCAATAAGGGCAAAATGCCTACCCATCGCTCATCCGCTGAGTTTTCCTTGCATGCATTACCATCAATGCAAGTCTCTAGAAAACCTCTGTGGCTTGTACGATAAGCCGCTTCTTCATATAATGTCATAAAATCAAAATTAACGCTTGTACCCGTTTATGAACTAACTTTCCTCTCAGACGCCATGTCACATAAGGGAACAATTCGCAGCTGAAGGTAAATGCTCCTAATTTCTTCCGTTGCCTCATTGGTTGACGTAAGAAAACGTAGTTGTCGCCAACATAACAATACGATTTTCCGAAAAACTTTATATCTATTTTTATAATTACAATTAATGCCAATATTATAGATTCGATAAAATTAAACATTTCAGGACAGTTAATTTGATTACACGATATGCGACTGTTTAATATTTTGGATATTAAGAGAAATAAAATGTACCTTTTTATTGTGAGATAAATTCAGGGCAATGTTGGTAACGACAACAGTCATTTATCCGTTCAACAAAAACATGATAGCGAATATCTGTGTGACTTTGTTGATTAAATGTAAGGATTTAATCGCTATTAATTCTATTATTTACACAATTGCCTCATTTAAATGCTACCTTAAAGTGGTAAGTCGTTATTTACAATATTGTCCAACGCACGTATGCTCGAATAAAGTGTAGGCGTGATTGTATTAGTGAGAACGAATTTGGTTATCTTATTCCGTCGTCGAGCTATGTCCCGCCTTTTAAAACGTTGAACTGCACTCTCCAAACGCGACGGCAATCGCAAAAGGGGAACACGTTAGATAACGCTAAGTTTTATTTAATGCAATCACATCTACATGACCTGTCGGAATTAATTATTTCCTCTTCTCGGGTTGCAGTGAAAAAGCATGAGTGCTACAAACGCCAGTGACAGGGAAGGGATTCTGCAGAAATTTAATATATCTCAGGTGCCAGGGAGAGGTTTGTTGGTTATATTATTTATATGTCGGGATTGTTGTCAACATTGTCGATTTTAGGTCGAATATCCGCGGCAGGGAAGATAGTGAAGTTACAATTATTAAATTTATCGTGCGATAAGTATCATGTGCATACTTCTTCTAACGTTGCTTTAGCGGTGTTGAGGTGAGTTTTAAAATTGTTTTTTTTATTATTATTTAGAGTGAATTTAATTAGATATATGTGTATGATAGGGGAATGTGCAACATCGTCCAGCATTTCTTAAATAGAAAGTTGTTTTCAATAAATTAAGTCAATCAAACCGTGCTATCAATTGTGTAATTGTTAAATTAAGGTTGCAATTTTATACAATGTTTATCAGAGCTGGAAATTGTATGTTCAGTGGATATTTTGTTTTAACCGTTATAATAAATTAAATAGTTCCTTCTCTAAGTATGATACAAAATATTTAGAAAGGCATCTTAAAAACAATTTCCTAAATATTAAGTAGGAAGTATCGTAAATGTTAAAAAGTAATTCAGGTATTAAAAATAATATAGATATTTCAATGTTAGCTAATAAATTGTAAATGCGAGTTGAAAAAGATACACTTTAAATGTATTTCAAACAAATATTGTCTAATTACTAATGGAAAGGTATATATTTTGACAATACCAGATTCCTACTAATTTATATCACTCATATCGTAACTTTTACAGTCCTTTTAACCAGCCTCTTGTATCTCATCTATTGTTTGGTAATTGTTTTTCAATCTCTGTTTTGCTCATTATTCCTAATATATTATATTATTATATATAATTTCCTTAAAGATTTCATATAGCTTACAGATATATAAATTGCCTTTTACTGTTCTGAAAAACTTTCTGAAAGTAGTCTTTTTAATGTGGTTAAATTTTTGTCTGTCTTTGTTTTTATGTACATACTTTAAGTTTGAATATATTCATCACAGCAAAGTAGACTTTGATCCAAGATAGACAAATTCCTTGACTTTTTCTTGAACGTGAAATAACAGAATTTCATTTTGTCTTCGAGCGTGTTCTTAACTTTGAAATCTTTTCCATTATCTTAAATACTCTTTTAAAATATTTAATATCAAATTTATTTGTTGACTAATTAGCTATAACCATTTCTATTGCACCATTTTAGTTATGTTGAAAATTATTTAGCCAACTATAATTATTTTACAGATTAAGCTATATGAGTATAGTATTAGGTAAAAAAATCTTAACCACAAGAATACAGTAAGATGCTTTAAAGGTTCTTTCTATACAAAGTATTTCCAGCTCTGATACTTAACTATTCAAAAAGTCAATTAATTGCTCATTTTATTCTGTTTGAAATCCATAATAAATCTTGTATTTAAAAGCAACGATCGCGTCTTACCACATGGATGTTTTTACTTCTGATATTTAGCTCATCGATTTCATGTAGTGATTTGTCATATTTTTTAACGAACAAGTAAACTACGATCATTCTTATAAATCCTACTTCATTGAAGATGAGAATTTCATTCTAATCCATTATTCTTTAATACTGCGACATCATTGAATTGTTATATATGGCAAATTTTTAATTGTAAGTGTCATTATGATAATATGCATCAAATGACAAAAAGAAGAAGCTAATCAAGAAGTAATTCGCCATTAGAAGAAAAGAAGAGAAGATAGAAGACAGATACGGAAAGGATCGTCACTTTATAATTTAGAATCATAGAGTCAATACTTATTATTTAAAATTCGCATAGTCAATAGTAGTTTCTCTTTTTCTAGTTTTGCATGCTGTAATTTTGTTGCTTTAAAAGTAATTTTGGTCACTTCTTAAACGATACTTCGAGTCGACATGTGTGATATCATCCGGGACAAATGGAAGACCGAAGAAGACGCATGAAGAAGAGTGTGTGGATCACGGTATAGAACCGCTTAAGCAACGCTCAACACTTCTCGATGAATGTTTCGTGATTTTATAATGATAACGAAAAATTTACAGGGGAATTGAACGTACATCCTTGCGACACCAAAGAACGAAAGCCTTCGTACAAATTGTTCGTGGTCAACTGCTTCTTCTACACGACTACCATCTGTCAACGTATCAGGTGGGTACTGGGTGTTTTAACACTTCTTGTTAGTCTTAGATTTGTAGTTTTCTTGAAAATTCTTTAAATTTACGTGATTGTTAATTCTGTTGATTTGAGTTTAGGTTGGTGAATGATTGAAACTACGATGTTTGAGATATATTTTGACAATTTGTTGCTTCATTACTATTTTTAATTATTATTATCAGCTGTCGTGGGTTCAACTCTCGGTCTGGTCGACTTCTTAGTGATTTCATGATAATAATAATAATAATAATAACTGTCACACGTTTAAGATTAAGTTAAAAGCATGTTTAGTTGAGAAAGCATATTATTCAGTCACTGAGTACATGAATGACCGTCTGTAATTCAGATGTTGTATTTATTGCTATATAATCACATATTTTTCTCTTATTGTAATTCATATGTTCTTTGTTTTACTTGTCCCATATTTTTATAATCTACGGGATAAATAAAATTTATTTATTTATTATTATTATTGTGTGATTGTGATTTCTTTGAAAACCAAAATAAATAATCTTTTGATTTCCAACTAGACTAGAGGAAAATATCCCTACTCCAAGGTTTTGGTTCGGCTCTTAATACGCTATGTCAAACTCGAGTATGATGTCCTGTATCAACAAGAAAATTATAGTCCTAAATATGAGAAAGAAGTGGAAGGCAAGGTGCTACGCTTACTCCATCTATTGGTCAACGGTATCGCATCCAAGTTTTCCGATGATCCTTACGACAACGTAGCTTCTGAGTGCGTCTTGAGGATACTGAATTTGACCGAAGCCGAGTACAAAACCAGCGGTCGATTCGTTTCTGCTCTGATCAAGTAAGCGTTTTTTGTTTATCTATGACACTCTACAGAGAATTATTGAAGGTTTTCAATGGAATTCGTAATTTTTAATACAATATGTGCATAATTATTGAAGCGTGACGCTCTTAGGAAATATGCGATGTGTTTATTAACATAACACGCAATTTTTCACAAATGACATTAATATTTATAGTATTGTTTAACATAAAATCGAATACTATATGAAATAATGGGATGTGATGGGAACAAACCGAGGGCGGTCCGAAAATTAGCCGACCTAACAAAGAAAACACAACAAATTTGGGAAAAATTTTCTTTATTTCTCAACATAATCTCGTTTGAGCTCGATACACTTTTCCCAGCGATATTCAATAGCTTCGATACCCTGTTTATAGTAAGAACTGTCTAGCTCCTTAAAATAGCCATCAACGGCAGACTCAACCTCTTCATTGGTGGCAAATCTTTTACCACCGAGCCATTTCTTCAAGTTTGGAAATAGAAAATAATACGAGGGAGAATAAATCTGGCGAATAAGGTGCGTGATGCAGCAATTCGAACTTTAATTCATTGATTTTGGCCATCGCAATACTTGATGAAACAATACTTTCTCTACTACTCGCCAAATGCGGCCTCTTTTCGTTAATTTCACCACTTAAACGCTGCAATAAGTTAGCATAATACTCGTCGTTGATTAATTTTTCCTTTTTGAAGATAATCAATAAAAATTATCCCACGCTCATCCCAAAAAAAAAAAAAAAATACGCCATGACTTTGCCTGCAGATGGAACTGTTTTCGCCTTCTTTGGACACGATTCTCCCATTTCAGTCCACTGCTTTCACTGTTCCTTTGTCTCAGGTGTGTGAAGTGGTAGACCCATGTCTCATCCATGTTACGAATCGACGCAAAAACGGCTTTATTGCGGTGAAACATCTTCACGACGCTGTTTTTGTTCCATTCTGAGCATCTTCAAATTTTCGGTGAACAGGGGTGCTATTCTCGACCCTTCGTATTATGTGCGAGCACTCGCATAGTGACGTCATTCGAAGGGTATTGGTTAAAACTGTATTCTCCACCGCTCGAGTCTTTTTCACATTCGAATATCTCCTTGGAATTAAATGCGAGCGCTGTTTGAGCACTCGTATAGCTCAAATAGTGTGAGAATCTTACAAGTTAGGGTTATTTTATGCGTATGCGTTAGTGTATT
Source organism: Cetonia aurata (assembly GCA_949128085.1). Classification (NCBI taxonomy): domain Eukaryota; kingdom Metazoa; phylum Arthropoda; class Insecta; order Coleoptera; family Scarabaeidae; genus Cetonia; species Cetonia aurata. The sequence continues at coordinate 68,904,712 of OX421882.1, read as the reverse complement.
CCGAGGTTATTGTTAAACGTGATAAGAAAGTTAGTAGTATTGTGGTAGTATTCTAAATAGAAAGGAAGAGTTAGTGCATTTAGATTTATTAGACGAATTAGAAGCAGCTGAATTAAATCAATTGGATTATGAACCTGGTGAAAATGTGAATAGAAATCCCCATTAAATAATGCAAGTTTTTTTAAGTTGAGTAAAGACTTATGTATGTACCTGCTTCGTAAGTCCTGCCACGTCTACAATAACAATAGTTGCTAATTATAATTTGCAGTTAGTATTTGCTGACTATACTTTTCTCCAGTTTTTCCAGGTTTTTTGTGCCCCTGGTATGCTATTTAAAACTCTGGCTTTTTTTTTTTTAAATTCAATCATAATTTTCTTTTGATTACTAGACGGATACCCACTTTTCTCTTTTCTGTTTGAGTTTCCATTACTAAAATAATATACCTTTATATTCGACATATTTTTTTTGCAGTAAAGAAAAAACTAACCAAGTTAATTTTATGTAGAAATACCAAATAAAATATATAACAGCTGGGTAAAGAGAAATGATGTTGTCACTATAGTAAGTAATATAGCAATACCCCATTACCTGATTTTGGGCAAAACACTTTGCTTTTACAATCATATAAAACATGTGTTTTGCAAATGTTTCACCATTCAAATTCATTGTACAGGCCATCATATTTACGCGCCGAAACATGCGAATAACCTGTTGCCAAATGAACTCGAAGGTTAGTTTACGAAGGGTAGGTAAGAATACAAAATACCGTTCGCACTCGAATATGAACCCTTCGCAAACATGCGCATACGAACTACATTCGAAGATGTTGAGAATAGCGCCCCAGACCATGAAATTATAAGAAATTTTTTTTTACATTTCGGGTTAAATTTCTTACACATACATTGCGTTTAAATTGACTGCGGTAAATAAAACATGCGCTGGTACGTAATATTACTAAAGTTGTGTTAAAAACTTCATACAATACTTCTTTTTTTTACATACTTCAACGTTATTTTCACGCACTACAACATAGATAAATAAACAGTACACACAGAACAGTAACAAAAGTCTGTTACAATACATAATTTAATAAAATTTGTCAACCTACTTGGACTTTTCTATCTAATATGAAAAATATTATTTATTCTATAAAAAGGCTATTCAATTGATATTCTAATTCCATTGTTTTTATACATAGTTTTCAATATAAGTATCTAAGTTACCATAAACAGGTTTCATGTGTATTATATCATAAATGAAACTGATATGGAAACCATGATAATTTTCGATTTTCATATGTCCCATTATTATTGCATGTTGTAAAAAAAACTATTAAAAATGATTTTCCAATATTTTTTCCGTGTATTTCCACAGTAAATTAGCCAATAAAATAGGACTGCTGCTTGTGAAGACGGAAAATTACAAATTCAACGCGCCCTGCCCCACCATTTTAAGATCTTCAGACGAAATAACGAATATCAGCGACTGCGAATCAGACGATGAGGATAATGTAAGTAAAATTTTAAGTTTTCGCACGCGTTGCCCTACATTGAGATCGTTTAAAATTGCTTATTTGCAATTTTTGTGACTTACGTACTGGATCATACTTGTTTTATTGATAAGATCCGTGTGTCAGTTTTTTTTTTTATGTGTCCTGTAGTCATAATTAATGAGTTAATAATATTAAGTCGTCTTTTGATCTGTAAGATTGTGCATAAATAATAACTTCACTTAAACAAGGGGTTGGTAACGGTTGCAAGTTTATAATAAGCGCTCACGCAGTGAAGTGTCGTATTCCAGTGGCGTATCAAACTTTTTTTTTTTTAAATGTGAGACTATATTTTTTTGCAGATTTGGAATATTTATTTTTTTATGTAATATGGTATACCCCTAATTTTAGCGGTTTCGCTGTTAGAACATTTTTTCCTCCCAGTTGGACAATTGTTTGAATTTTTTTGGCAGGAACAAATTTGTTTACACCTTAGAGCAAAAATGATACTAAATATTTATAATGTCTCTGGGCGCATACTTTTGAAACGAATGCGACAACACTACTACAACAAATTTCGATATTTTGTGCTTTCATGCGTTTATAGGATCTATATAGACATTCATATTAATTTCTCAATATATTCGATATATTTTAGAAAATTTCTCAATACGAGTGATATTCAGCAAACCAGTTTTGATTAAGAAACAGTCAAGATAATTTTAAATGAAAATTAATATATTTGCTACTTAAATTGACAAAACGGACTAAAACGGGGTGGTTCTATGTCAGGTCCATATAATTGTTTGCAGCTGAATTAATTAGCTGTTCTGAATATTGTTTATTTAATTGTTTGATTTTATAACGTTTAACCTTCTCGCAGGAATCGTCAAACCACTTTTCAGGACGAGCACCTCTTTTGGAATATGTTGTCGATGAACATGGGTTGATGTTCTTCGGCATCCAAACGAGATATAAAGTATGATTTTTCAAGCCAGTCTTTATTTTTTGTGAAAAAAGCCCTATTTTATTCCGGTCAGCCTTCTGCCACCTTTTATTAAAATGCGGTATAAATGTTTTGGTCGGGTCCTTTCGAATGCAATCCAAGTTGGCTGGTGTTAAGTAAAGATTATTCGCAAAGATGGATTCTAAACATTTATCTACATTACTACGGTCACATTATAATAAAACGTTCACTAGTTCCTGGTAAGAAACATTGAAAACACTCATTGTGAATTTGTTAAAAATAGAACGTTTCCCGATTGAAAAGTAAAGGAAAACTAAAAGAAATTATTATAACTATAGTAAAATTTTATGCAAAAACATATTTTTTATTATAAGGGGTTTAAGGCTCAATGGATTAAAAACGTCTATAATTCTAAATAAGTATTTCTTAAATATATTTTACGTGAAGAGATGCTATTCATAACAAATTGAATTTGTGCCTCACTGAGATTTATCTTACCAAAAAAATGTAAACTAAGAAGGCATGCACCTGAAAATGACTTTAATCTTTAGTTAGAAGCCTAGAGGATATTTCAAAACCACTCCTGACACAGCGCTTAATGATGCTCAAAACTTGTGCCCTATTTAACTTTTAAAAGCTAATTTTGTATCTTCTTCTAAGATTTTCATTTGTTAATTATAATGAAGTGGGGAGCGATTCTATTCAACGCGAATACTATTGAGTATAAAAATAAATAAACAAATTTATATTCAATTTTATACAGTTAATAGAGAGATAAGGTCATTATAAATGTTATGGCAGAAATAATAGACCGATCAATTATTGACATTATTTCTTTGATTGTAAATCATGTATAGCAAATGTTGATATGCGTTTGTTATAAATATAGTAGCAGACTGTTAAGTAAGACGTACTGAAAATAAAAACATGTTTAGAGAAAATAAAAAATTATAGGTTTTTTCCTCTCATTGACCACTGTGCATCGTGGCAATCTCTGTACTTACTTATTGCATCTATCCTCTCTAGGATCCCAATTAAAATATTTCGTTTGCTGTATACGAATTTGTATAGAATACACGTACTATCTTACAAGTTTAAATAATAATTTAACAATCTTCTAATTTTTATAAAAATTTAAATATTCATTCATAAACCCAAATTACCGACAGATGTCAGTGTCAGGGTGCCGGACACACCGAGCCGCCTAGGCAGAAGTTTTTATTGAAATGGTCACCCATCCAACAACTTGTTATGCATATTGCTGTTTGACGCACAAAACTGACAATGATGCAACGTACCATTAAGCCGTACTGCCGGCATAAAAATTTAAATATATGTTTTTAATTTCTCCATTTGTAAGAATTGTAAATTATTTGAATATAATGTTATTATTGTAAATTGAATTATAACTTGAAAAATATATTGGAATATATTGAAACGTTGCAATAAACAGAAAAGTAAAATAGATAGACTGTATACAGCTCAAGATTGGCCGTTTTATTTCATCTCCTTTAAATTATTTCATTATGTTAATGCGTTCCCTTCTCCATTAGATGCTGGCGCCGTATCCTCGCACGTGCTTATCGCCGATCGCACCTGAACTCAAATCGGAGCCGTCCGTCAAGGCGGAACCCCCTCCCGACCTCGACAGCGGCCAAGGATTGGAGCGCCTGAACATCGACGACGAGCCCCAAGAGCAACACCAACCGATCGCTGGTACATCGTTTGGAACGTGCGAATGGAGGAAAGAGGAATTCGGGACTACCACTGGTGACGGCACGAACTGCAGCAGTGCCGGTGATAGTGTCGTCATAGATCTCATAACGGAACCCGTAGTAGAAATTCGCGATGTACATACGAAACAGACGCTCGTAGAGAAGAGAGACAAAAATAAAAACGATTCGACTGATAAAAGTACAAATGAGGACCACAGTGAACCGGTAGTGATATGCGAAGCGCCCGCTGTGATCGGTGACAGTAGCAGTGGAAGTGGTGCTAGGAAAGTTGCTAGCGTTCGAACTTCGCCTATACATACTATTGATCTCGATGACGACGATGACGTAGTGATCCTGGACGACGTAAGTGATGACGATTGTGTCATAATGGAGGAGAACAGACACGAAAATGAGGACGAAATATTGGAGAAATTCAACGACGAGCCTAAGAATATCAAGAAACGTGCGGCGCAGGTCAATGAAATATCATCGACGACCGGAGCCAGCGGTTTGATCTTCTCGAATCTTCTGTGTCCGGACAGTACTCCTTCTACCTCGAAAAGCAAAGTGTTCTTGGAAGTGGACGCCTTGCGAGAATTGCCTATTGTGCGTGAAAATTCACCGATTCAACTTAGACAGAAGATATTGGAAACTTACGCTAACATCCTCGATAAGAAAATGAAAGTGGCGTGCCTGGAAACGCAAGAGAATGCCGAAAATTTGCTAGATGAAGCGCCAAATACCGATGAAGTACTTTTTGTAAACCAAAATATCGCGGGAGAATCTATTACACGCGAAGAAGTAGACGTAATGGTAGAAACAGCAGCGAAAGCAGTTCCTAATTCGTCGGAATATCTTCAATCGAAAGAAGGAATTCAGCCCTCAGGAGATAAAGAAGAAAATTCCGATTCTACGTCCTCAAATATAAATAGAGACAATAATGATGAAATTAAACAACCGGAAACACCCAAAGAAATATCGCTGGAAAATATCGTAGACCTGGTGGATGAGCAACCAGCAAGATCTGAATCAACACCAGAAGAAATTGAAGAAATTGAAACTACGAAGCAATTACCCAACGTTGAAGAATCAAAAGAAACGAAAGAGGAAGAGGCTTCAAGTTTTACTAATGATATTCCGAAACAAAATGAACTATTGGAAGAATTTAAAGATCAGGAAACTACTCCTATTACGACAGAGATTCGTTCAATGACATCGAAAAAATCCAAAACTGAAGAAACTGCAGCATCTTCTCACCATTACGAAGAAAATGCTGACGTAGCCGCCACAAAATTAGAAGAAATACTAGCTTCTTATGGCAAAGATGAGCGAAGTGATTCCATTGAAGTTCAGCCGAGGAATTCGGTGGAATGCTTGAAAACCGTATCCAGCGAGTTTGAGCAGATGTTGGACTCGGGAACTAATGAAAAGCAAAGCGAACAACTTGGAAAGAATGGGGAGGAAAATGTTGAGAATGGCCAGCACGAATTAGAAGATTCCACTAATAAACTACACGAAGTTGATGGCGAAATCGACGCAGCAATTTGCCAAAAAAACATTGGTGATATTGAGAATGCAGAATCGGCCCCTGTAGATTCGTCTGCTTTGTCAGAATCGACACAAAATATTAATAATGCTGAATCTTCTGATGTTGAAGAAGTGAAAATATTGTCAGAAACCCATGAAGACATCGTAAACATTGATTTGGAGAAGACCAGTGAACAGCTAAGTGAATATGAAGATATTTTTATTATATTACCAACAGAAGAAAACGATGATGGTAATTCTACACTTGGCGTACGAGAAGATGATGACGGGGATAATTTTGTTTATATTTGGAATGACAATGATTCTAATGATATAGAAGAGGCGGAGAATCCATTAGAATATACTGAGAAAGGAATTTGCGACGACACAAGTAAAACAAACGAAGAAAATAAAACGGAAACTCGAGACGAAGTTGATCAATTCGGCGATTCAGAAATTCCTACAAACACTTGGACAGATTGTTCTCAATTTCAATGCACCGAAGCCGACCTGACTGGTGGGGTGGAAGTGCAAGCAGCGACACCTACGCACGACTTCGCCGGTGAATGCAACGAAGAAACAGTTCAGACCCACGATGTGAATTTCATTCACGAAGAAGTAATAGTGCACGATGAAATAGAATGCGAAATGAGAGAAATTGCAAATTCTTCTGATGGTCTCCAAGAAATTAAACTCAATTATGAGGATATTGAAGCAAAATCTCCTGGAACTGCCACTCAACTGGAACTGGTTAAGGATGTGACAGATAAAAATGATTTTATCGATGATCAAAATGAAATTCCAGGATTAAAACGAAATGAAATTGAAACGGCTATCAAACTTGGAGATGAACTGGGTAATTTCGAGGTTGCTGAGGAAATTGAAGAAAATTGCTCGATAATTGATCGTTCTTCTAGTAATCTCGATTTAAAAGGAAATGAAACTGAAAATTCTATCATGGAGCAAGGAGATGAAACGAGTGATTTGAAGGTTTCTGAGGAAATTGAAGATATTAGGGGTGAAACTGATGAAAATTGCTTGGTGATTAATCTGGAAAAGCCTTCTAATAATCTCGATTTAAAAGAAAATGAAATTGAAAATTCTATCGTGGAGCAAGCAAATGAAATGGATAATTTGAAGGCTTCCGGGGAAATTAAAGGAATTGGGGGTGAAACCGATGAAAATTGCTTGGTGACTAATCTTCAAAAGTCTTCTGATAAACTCGATTTGAAAGAAAATGAAATTGAAGATTCTATCATCAAGCAAGCAGATGAAATGGATAATTTGAAGGTTTCTGCGGAAATTGTTGAAATTGGGGGTGAAACTGATGAAAACTCCGTGGCGATTAATCTTCAAAAGCCTTCTAATCTTGATTTAAAAGAAAATGAAATAGAAAATTCTATTATCAAGCAAGGAGATGAGATGGGAAATTTGAGGGTATCTGCGGAAATTGTTGAAATGGGGGGTGAAACTGATGAAAACTCCGTGGCGATTAATCTTCAAAAGCCTTCTAATCTTGATTTAAAAGAAAATGAAATAGAAAATTCTATCATCAAGCAAGGAGATGAGATGGGAAATTTGAGGGTATCTGCAGGAATTGAAGAAATTAGTGGTCAAACCGATGAAAATTGCTTGGTGACTAATCTTCAAAAGCCTTCTAATAACCTCGACGTTAAAGACAATGAAATTGAAAATTCTATCGTCAAACAAGCAGATGAGATGGGAAATTTGAGGGTATCTGCAGAAATTGAAGAAATTATCGGTGAAACCGATGAAAATTGTTTGGTGACTAATCTTCAAAAGCCTTCTAGTAATCTCGACTTTAAAGACAATGAAATTGAAAATTCTATCATCAAACAAGCAGATGAAACGGGTGCTTTGGATGTTTCCGGGGAAATTGAAGAGGTTGAGGGTGAAAGCGACGAAAATTGCGTAGTAATCAATCTTCAAAGGTTTTCTAATAATATGGATCGGGAAGAAATCGCAAGTTCTCCAGATCGAATTGACCAAATGGAAACCCCTCCCACTCAACTAGCCGAAGATCCGTCGGATAAAACTGGTTTCGTCGAGGAACAAATTGAAAATCGGCAACTTGACCGAAACACAAACGATAATTCTAGCATCAACAGTCAAGGTCAACTCGAAGATGAGGGTAAATTGGAGATTGCTGCAGAATTTGAAGAAATTCAGAATAAAACAGGCGAGAAAAATGAATCGACTGAAGATGTAAGTCAATATACTGAGCGTAAATTGGAGATCGCTGCAGAATTTGATGAAATTCAGAATAAAATAGACAAAAACGGATCGATGATAGATGTGGGTGATGGTGATCTTCAAGGTCAACCGGCTAGTAATCGTGTCCAATGCGATACCGATCCGGTAACAATGGCAGATGCCATAAACGACGAAATTGAAGAAAAGCACGAAGATGATATTGGTGAAAATATAAATGAGGGAATCGATCAAATCCAAAGTTTGATTGACGAAGATCTTCAACAAGACTATGATCCTTATAAAATCGAAGTGAATTCTCCGAAAATAATTCGCGACGGTGCCCAATTAGAAGATGCGGAATTTGACGACGTGGCGGATAGAAACGGTTTTCTTGACGAAATGAAAACTTCCCGCGACGATTCACCGGATCAAAGCTACCTCGATCAGGATCAGACACAAAGCGGTGATAGTTTCGAGGACGCTTACGTCGAAGAATCCACTGCCCGAGGAGCGCGCAGAATTGTCCCACCACACCTGCGCGGCATCATCACCGACGATATAATGGAATGCCTCACCATCAATTTAGAAATGCTCGCCACGACGGCAGCCGCCCGGGAATCCCTCAAGATCAAAGACTCGAAACCGAAACGCAGGAGTAGATTGAAAATGTCCACGCGCCGATGTAAGAAGCAGGCGAAACCGAGCGAGGTTTGCGCGGACGTTCCAAGCCAACCTCCTAATCCCGTTTACACGACTACGGCCCAATCGGAATTGTGCGCCGGCAGCGAGGATAGTTACGATAGCTTTGCTGGGAACTTGATAATCGTCGAAGACGCTAAGAGTTCTCCGTCACAGTTCGAATCGTCGATTTTCGACGACGATACTCTGGACGAATGCATCGTCCCGGTGAAAACTTCGTCGAACGGTTCAGAACCGCCTAATTTCGGTATATCCTTGGATGACTGTGTAACGTTTCAGGATCTGTACGCAAAAGGGTTTACTCGCGGCGAATTCGAACGTTCTCCCAAAGATTACACGGCTGAAATGCTCGCTACTAAATCCGACATCGATGAACTTATGTTCAGCCACGACGGTGAGATCCTAAACATCTTTGGAATATCGACGAATCCTACCGATGGGAAGCAATCCCCTGCAGAACCGTTGGATCCATTCTCCGAGTACGAAGAATCTAATGACAGTCCAGCTAGGCAACCGATTATTCGGACTAAAGCCGAATTAAAATCTTACGATAAAAAGAAACTGCCGAAAAAGATCGGTACCACTCGCAAGTGCAAAACGATTCCGATTCCTTACGTGAAATTAGCTAGAGATATTGTAATCGAGGAGTTGATAAACGCGATGAACTTAAACGCCACTCCGATTACCTTGAGAGGACGTAAACCACCAACTTTGACGAATGATAAATCTAAAGATGTTCCACCCCAAAGACGGCCATCATTCCTCGCGGAAAAACAGACGCAAATAGACGAATGCCCCTTCGAGAATCGCAAGATCACCAGATCCCTGTCCGTGGATCTGGCAACGTTCGATCATCTCGATCCAATAGACGCAGTGCAAATTTTACCTGCAAAAACCGCCGAACACCCTCGTAATAAGATTGGTAACGCGAATAAACGCTTAACGAGGGCTGGCAGGAAGAAAGGCAGATCACGCGAAGCCGACACCTATGGCAGTGAATTGGCTTGCTCGGAAGCGATAACTAAAAGGAGATCGTCCAGAGAGAGCAGCCTTTACAGCCGCGTGGAAGCGGTCGAGATGCAAGATATAGAATCGAAATTATCAGCCGTGGGAACCACCATAGAGCAGATTAACGTTAAACAAAATCGGAAGAGGATTGGCCAGAATCAAACGAGAAATCTGTTAAAAAGCGTCCCAAAACGCATAAACACCATCGTCGAAAGCTTGCAATTCGGAAGAGAATCCGTCGTGCACAGCGGTGTTGAAATCATACCAGTCGACTCGGGGAAATCCCGCGATAACCTGAAGAAACAGTATAGAAAGCAGAGATCACCAAGGAAGGTTTCTGCAAAAGGTGTTGGAAAGAGAAAACGCTCGGCTCCCGATAATGCTGAGAAAGTCATTAATGATACGATTAAAAAGTCGAAATTGTCGCCCGAGTATAAGGAATTCTCTCTCTACCCAGAGAAAAATATATCAGGGTATAAAATACCAAAAAAGACGCAGGTTGAAATACCCCCAGGAACTGATGTTTTGTTTTTAACTGCTGATGAAAGTACTGTCGTTACACCGAAAGATTATTTAATTGACCAGGAGAATAAGAAAGAAAATATTGACGATACAGCAGTTTATAATATACCAGTTGTTCAATTGTCTACAAGGTCTGAAAAATATGATTCTGTGGAATTACCGATTGAAAGTTCTGAACAAGATATTCTGGTTGATACGACGAAACGTCAAAACGTAACCGAGGATGCCACATCTCCGATAAATTCTGAAAATGTGATAAATGTTAACATAACATTGCCAATGGAATCTGGAGATGAGAATATTCAGCAAAACGTTGGCAACGTCTCAGAATCGCCAACAAGAAATATTAGAAAAGGCATAAAACGTTCCACAAAATCGCTAAAAGAACCCAAACATAAAAATATTCAGCAACGCATTGACAATTTCTCAGAATTATCAACCGAAAAAGTTAAAGAAGACATAAAGAGTTTAACAAAATCTCTAAAAGAATCCAAAGATGAAAATATTCAGCAAAACAATGACAACTTGTCAGAATTATCAAGAGAAAGTCTTAAAGAAGTCGTTAAGAGTCCAACAAAATCGCTAAAAGAACCCAAAGATGAAAAAATTGACAACTTTTCAGAATTATCAAGAGAAAGTCTTAAAGAAGTCATTAAAAGTCCGACAAAATCGCTAAAAGAATCCAAAGATGAAAACATTGACAACTTATCAAGAGAAAATCGTAAAGATTCAAAGAGTCCGGCAAAATTGCCAAAGGAGCCCAAATGTAAAGATATTCCGCAAGATATTAAAGAATGCATAAAAAGTTCAACAGAATTGCTAGAAGCACCCAAAGATATAAGCATTCAACAAAATGTTGATAACATCTCAGAATTATCTAGAAAGAATCTCACAGAACATATTAAGAGTTCGCCAAGATCGCTAAAAGAACTAAAAGAGAAAAATATTCAGCAAAACATTGACAACTCTTCAGAATTATCAAGAGGGAACCTTAAAAAGGGCCTGAAGGGTTCAACAAAATCGCTAAAGGAATCCAAAGGTAAAGATATCCAGCAAAACAGTAAAGACGGCATAAACAGTGCAGTAAAATCGCTAAAAGAACCCAAAGATAAAAATATTCACCAAAATATTGATGATAACATCTCAGAATTATCAAAAGAATGTTTTAATGAAGGCATTAAGAGTTCGACAAAATCGCTAAAAGAACACAAAGATAAAAATATCCAGCAAAACATTGACAACTTCTCAGAATCATCAAGAGGAGATCTTGAAGAAGGCCAAAAAAGTTTAACCAAATCTTTAAAGGAGCCCAAGGGTAAAGGTATTCAGCAAAACTTGGAAGAAGGCACAGAAAGTGCAACCAAATTGCTAAAAGGGCCGAAAGATAAAAATATTCCACTAAATATTGATGATAACATCTCAGAATTATCAAGAAAAGATCTTGAAGGAGACATTAAGAGTTCCACAACATCGCTAAAAGAACTTAATGAGCCAAACATGAACAATTCCTCAGAGTTATCGATAGAAAATCGCAAAGAAGACATAAATGCTTCCACGAAAATGCTTGACGATAAAAATATTAGACACTCCTCAGAATTATCAACAGAAAATCGTAAAGATGCCAAAAAAGTCTTGACTAATTTGCTAAGAGAATCTAAAGATAAAAATATTGAGAATTCCCTAGAATTATCAACAGATAATCTTGAAGAAGGCTTGGAAGATTCTACAGATTTGTTGGTAGATCCTATCGATAAAAGTATCAAGCAAAACATTGACGATACCTCAGGATTATCCATAGAAAATCATAAAGATAGCATGGAGAATACAACCAGATTAATAGAACTAAAAGTTAATAGTATCCAACAAGATATTGAATTATCGACAGAGAATATTAAAGAAGATTCAACGAAATCAACAGTTGAAATTGATGATGAAAGGCTTCTATCGGAAATTCGACAGAATACCAAAGAAGGAATAAATCTCACGATACAAAAATCGCCAACTGAAAGTGAAATAGGTGGAAGTATTGTTGATACTTCGAAATTCCTCAAAGCAAACGAGGTTAAAGATGTGCATACAAATTCACAGGAGGATATAACAAATTCTACATCTACATCAAAATCGCTCGAAGCAGACGAAGTTAAAAATGTCCATTCTGATTTAACAAAAACTCAAAGGGAAACCGATGATCAAAACTTATGCTCAAATTACAGCAAGAAAACTGATTTTAGCGTCCTGAGTTTAATAGCGAGCGAAGCAGTTTTCGAAAACAGTGTTGCTAAAATTCAGCAAAGGTTGAATGATGAGAGACTGATGGAAATTACTAGAGAACAAACTGGGAAAGCGGATGGAAGTACTTTGTTACCAAAAGAAGCGTTAACAACCCAAGAGGAGGAAAACACAAAATGCAGCATTGCCAATAAAGATATTGTAGAAACGATGCCTGGAATTTCTTCGGAAGAATTAAAAGATACGAGTAATCATTCAATTGGAGAAAACATACCAACAAAGGACGATCCCCCTGTTATGGAATTGAACACGAATTTATTGCTCCAAAAGGCAGAAATAGCGAACGATAATACAGCAGAAATAACGAATAAATTCCGTGGTGTACAAATTCCACCAGATAAGAAGCAGAAATTATTGAATCGGATCAGAAACATTATCGCAACAGATGATAAAATAGAATCGGATGAAACGCAAGAGATTCTGCCGCCCAAAGTCGATGCCATCTCGTCCCAAGAATCATCGAGAGAAAAATTATTTGAAAACAAGGGGATAAGTGAACCAAAAGCAGGAAAGAACGACAGACGCAGATCGGAAAGGAATATTTTTAGGGACGTGGAGAGCTTGGCAATTTCAGAATGTAGGTCGAAAATAGTCGCAGATACTCAGATCTCTAAAGAAGGACATGAAATATCACCAATACGAGAATCACGTGCAGATGAGGCAACTCCGAATCTGGATCAAAACTCATCCGATGAGAAAGAAGAAGTATTAGGCGAGGAGCATAAAATTAGGGAGTCTTCGCCGGATATCATATGCCTAGATGATGTTGAAACATCTAAGAGGTATCGCAGAAGAAAATCTATTATTAAAACGAAAGATCAAAGCCCAAGAGGGGAAAAGAAATACGTCACATTCAATATGGAGAAGAACGGATATCGTACGTACGATCCTGAGAGAGAGCCTGATACCTTCATCACAAGCCGTCATCTCTTTGTGCAAGAAAAACTCTACAACTACGCCAAGAGGCCGGAAAGTCATAAAACAAAACTAACTACTAAGAAAGACGGTGTTAATCAACAGCAGCCGAGGATTTTAAATTTGGAACAATTCCCAAAGGACTCGGAACTGTGCAAAGACATGAAATCGCTATTCCCATCCGAAAATAAACCCAAACGGAAGTTGGATGAGATCAAAGCACATTCGAGCAAACGCAAATGTCTGGGGAAGGATATTCGTAGCATCGTGGACAAATTAGCTGCTAGGCCGAAAGCGTCTGACCAACTTAAAACGGAAGAAGACAACGAAAAAATTGAGATAACTATTATCGGTGTAATCGATGAGGAAGCAAATGCTACCCAGTCTTCATCAACTGAACTGATCGAAAAGAAACCGTCTAAAGAAGAAACGAACGTGGAGATCGATCAACCTGAAATTCTTTTGAAATCAAAAGAATCTATAAACATTGAAGCTGCTGCAGAATTCTCTAAAAAAATATTGGAAGTGGAGGGTAAAATTAGTACTACTGAATCGGCAGAGAATACTGGTAATGAATCTGAATACAACGTGGCAAGTGTAACAAAGGATGTACCAGATTTCGATGTTACTGTTGTAAGAGAAGAAGTGACACAGACGGAAAATATTTGTAAACATAACGTAACACCAACTTTATCGTCGTTTGGAACCGCCATTAAACCAGCGTTGAAGAATCCAGAATTGGTGGTTGTGTTAGAAAGGATGAATATAGATCCTGCTTTGTTCCCAAACTTTTCCAAAGACGCAGAAAAGGAAGTAGATATTTTATCATCTTCCAATAAAACAAATATAGATCAGAATTCTAAAGCGGGTCAAGACGACAATTTAATTGTGACGATACAAGAAAAGACCAATCAAGTTTCCGAGCTTTCTTCCTCCAAAGAAGATAATGACGTAAGCACTTGGACACCATTTGCTGAGGCCAGTATTCAGGAAACCGCCGGGGCTTCAGAAAATAACCATCTAGATTCTGGCACATCATTTACTGAAATTAATATTAAAGAAAACGTAACAGAACAAAAGTCCCAAGTTCAAATCAGTACAGAGTTTAAAAAGGTAGAAAACCAAAACGTCTGGTCATCGTTCACTGAAGCTAATATCGAAGAAACTGTGGACGCTACAAACAAAAGCCCTCAACGGCCATCTACACCGGAGTTTAAAACGGCAGAAAACGAAAATACTTGGAGATCACTTACCGCTACAAAAATACACTCTCAAGATCCCATTACGCCCGACTTTAAGGAGAGTGGAAGTGAAGACGTTGTCGAAGACAGTTTTGCCAGCGTAAAAGAGGAAACGGTTGAAACGCCGTTTGATGACACAAACGACGCTCAACCCCAAACCGTAGACTTGAGCAACGTTTCGTCAGATAGCGGTAACGATATCTCGAACATATTACCGAGCGATTTAAGTTGGTCCGGGGATTCGTTCTTGTTGAACGAGAACTTCGAGCAAGAAGAGATAACAGCGGATGTCCCGATCAAGACGGAAGTCTTGGAGACTTCCGACGGGAAAGATGACAATGAAAAGATTGACGATGTTGGACTCGAGACAGCTACAGATCACAGTTATAGTATGGGTAAGTGTCTTCGTTTAACGGCGTACAATAAGAGACGAATAAAATTACAAAATGCAGCTACTTTAGTTGTCTCTTACTGTTACGCTTTATATCCTTTTTTTTTTTTCGTTTTTTGAGATGGGATCTTCAAGTTCATAACAAACGCAAACTCTAAAATTTTTGCCAGATTTAAACTTATCAGAGCGCTGCACAAGTATATTTAAACGGTTCAGGCATATACACTTGTTGATTTAAGTGATGTATTTATATTATAACTCAAATAACTTTTGAAAGTATTTATATTAAAAGAGAATCTAAAAATAATAATTTATTAAATCGTGAACAGGCCCCGCTGTACCATTCGGTGCTGATGGATTTATTAGGGTAAAAACACATTTCTTTCGCAGTTACATTTTGTATGAGTTCAGAATTCCGAGAATTCAAGCAGGCGGTAAAGCACTTGTAAATATAAATTTAGGGTAATCCAAAGGTATCGAAATCTTTGGATAAAAGTACCACGTTTCTTTTATATATTTTTGAACTATATGTACTATGCTTTCAGAAAAGGTATCAACCCACGTCACTTGTTTTAAGTATGCAACTAATCTTGCAATGTGGTACTAACAAACAAAAAATTTCCTGATTTCCAGAAAATTTGTATCGACATAGTTAGTCTTGTTAAGAGTTTGAAAATGACACTTTCCTGTGCGAAAATGCAGTCGCTAAAGGCAATAAAGTAGTAAAATAACAAAGTAGATGTGTGGTTTGGTTATTTATTTACATCGATATATTTTTTTAACACATAAATATTCTCACAAATGAAACCAAGCTTAATCGCTAAAGAACGTCAAGTCAAGAATATTATTGCAAATGCAATGTCCATCTTCAAGCCCATATCGAAATCGGAAATTCAGGGTAAACTGATCGATGCAGCTTTGGAGAGAATATTTTCAAATTATATTGCATGATACCTTTATTTTAACCCTTTCGACATATAAGAAATGCACAGGCATCGGTCCACTGGGCCTATGCGCGACTAATGAAGGGTTTAAAGGCGATGGTTGAAACACCATCGTGATAGCCTAAAATTTCATAAGGAAAGATTGTAACCTTCGTTATAATTAAGGTATCAAATAACTTACCAAGCGAAGATATTATTCTGTCAGTAGTTTTAACAAAAAATACAATAAAATAAAGCTTAACAATACAAATAACGATGAAGAAAATGCGGCAAAAGAGTTCGTGTCACTTGTCAGAAGTACCCATAGAGAAGGGTTAGTATAGAGCGGAATCTTTTATATATAGAAACGTTCGCGCCATCTAATGAGCTTTGCGGGAACTATTCACAAAGGCGGTAATTTTTCGATGTTTTATTTTTATTTTTTTTATTTTTAGATGTTTTATTCTTGAAGATTCTTGCAACAATTTAGATCTCCGTTTTAATGGATTTTTGTTGATAAAAATGAAATTTTGCAAAATATCTGTGCACTTTGTATGCCGCGTAGTGTAGTTATTTGCACAAATCATTTGAAAGCGGTTACCAGCAGCGCTCTGAAACATACCTTATATCTTGATGAATCATCCATTAGAGTGATTAGAGTAAAAACATTGTCTGTTTTCATTGTATCAATCTCTTTAACAAACCCACGCAATTTTTATTTTTTTATAGGTGGTCCACTTGTTTGTGGCGAGTTACTCGTCGACGATGACATAACCGAACAATTAGACAACTCCCTCATTGCGAACGATAACAAATTTCCACTGTCGAAACACGACCGCATCCTCTTAACCCAGACGAATCTCACGCAACAGACCAGTCCGTCGTTGAACGATTCTCCGGTGGAGGACTGCTATCTCCCGCTGTCCCTATCGGAGAGTCAGTTCTCCTTCGGGAACGCGAAAGATACCAGTCCCACTATGAGCATCGAGAACATGCTAGAGACGATGAACAAACAGTTTCTAACCGATGTCGATTTGCAAGACATGGATCATATAGACTTTACCGGCGAATCTACCAACCCGCCCTCCGGCGTCACCGAACCGAGGGAAGAAATTAAAAAGCCGGAGCGTCGGAAGAGCCTATCCGAGGAGAAAGTTATGGTTTTGCGGAACGAATACGTATTCTCCTCAATTGATATTAACGCGTTGACGGCGATTATCGGAGCGGATAATTCGACAGCGGAGACGAGTCAAAGGAGAAGCAGTTTCAAGCGGGAACATTCGCAGATCGACGCGGGCAAACACCAACCTACTAGTTACTATCAAACTGTGAATCACTCGCCGCCGAAGAGGGTAAAAGTCGAGTCGTCCGGGAATAATAATCAAGTTATGTCGAAAGACAGGTCGATGGGGGAATCGGAAAAATCTAGAATCCCCGCGCACGCGGCTTATCCCGTGCGTCAAAATAATAAAACTCGTGTGACGGCTGCTGTGAAGCACCCGCATCTCAAAACTAACAACGCTAAGAAGATAATCCCGTCGAGCGACGGCAAAAATACGACCTACCCTGCGAAAATACCGCCCGATGTAAATAGAACGAGAAAATCGGGTGGGGGATCGTCCGAAAGACGCGACGAGCCTTCCGAAATGTTATTCGAGTCTAAGAGATCTCGGAATCAATCACCGCTGTCGCTTCCTAGAATATCGGATTCCCCCACGACGAAACAGAAGCGACACTTCGGCGACGAGAAGCGTAAACAGCAGACGCAAGCCGAACTGAACGCCACCTTCGATCGGTTGTTGTCGCAACCGGCGGAGAATCCCATATTCAGAAAGACGAAGACCGCGGACACTGAACGATGTTATGGTTCCACCTATCGCAAGGCGAAAACACCCGACGGAAGGTTATGTCGTGGAAATCCCGGCCAATCCAATCAGCATATAAATGCTTTCGTTCATAGGCCGCCTGGAAGCAGTTCTGTTAGGATCCCGAATGAGAGCAACAGGTAATTTAATATATTAATCCTTTCGGAGAAAAACCAACTTGGTTACAGTGGTGTAATATTGTGGAACCAAGTGTGTTTCTCTCAACCATTTGCCTTTTTATAATGTGTTCCGTTTTGATTGAAGTTTGTCTCAGAGTCTATCACTTCGTTGAATTCTTGAAACGATATCATTATTATTTATTTAAAAAGTCGAATGTAGCTGTGAGGTTAGCTCTGAAAATTGTGGTTCTAAAACAGGAATGGGCAACGGTTGTTTGTCTAATACAAACTAGCAAGGAGAGGCTTTGAGATATTAGATTCGTCATTAGAAAAAGAAAGCAGCTGACACTCATTTAAAATCGCTGTAAAATCGAATAACTGGAATATGATGCAGATATCTATCTGGTGGACTGGTACTTTTAGGTTCTTTTTTTTTTGTAATAGTAGGATTAGGATTCCAGTAAGTTTTTACAAAAATAGGAATTCATTTGGAATCATATAAACATATATGACGGTAAAGGAAATACATAGTCTTGAAGGACTAAAAATAAAGTAACTTCTGCACTACTATTAATGGCTATATTTTAAATTATGTACCATATAATATATAGAAAGAAGAAGACAAACACATATATGAATGGAGAAAAATAGTAGTTCTAATCACAGATTTTGTTTTTCATACTTGTTCTGTTTCCGTTGAGGAATTTTCTGTTATACCGCTACTAGTTAAAGGTAACTCCATTACTGCCTCTATTGGAAAGTCTTCTAATAAACTTCCGACTGAAACAAACATAGTTCAAAAAGTTCCTTCAAAAGCTATAGAATAATACCTTCTAAATATAAAGTTGGAACAGCATCTGCCTTCAGATTTGTTCGATTATGTAGTATTGTAAATTTCATATCATTTGTAAAATGTTTATAGCAGATTCTATAGCTTCTTCGTTTTTTCAAAAATAATATATTCACGACCAACAGACTTATACATACCCCTATTCTGTAAGACTTCGTTACCGCGCAACGAACGTTAACATACGAAATTTCGTTCATATAACGAAAATCGTTAGTTTTTGTATTCCATAAGATAAATCCGTAACGAAAGTCGTAAATATACCATCGATATTTAACGAAAGCTGCCGGGTTACCGTTACCTGGATATTAAATTAGTTATGCACAAACATTTATGAATTTGTATCTGAATTTTTCAATTATTTGGTACCTATTCAAATAATTTCGTGTCTCAGCATATTAGAATATGACTAGAAAGCCGGGCCCGTTCACCCAACCAATTAAATAGTCGTTTGATGACCGCTTACGCCCCAACTCGGCGAAAAGCAGAAAGTCCGCGTTCCACCTGGAACGCACCCTATTGAAAAAGTTGGTACGCCTAGCCCGCGATCCACCTAGGTCCGCCTTTACTATAGAAGATAAATACCCCTCAGGTAGCAGCCCCCCTTTAATCGCGTAGAATAGATATGGGAATCTAAAAAAAAATTTAGGGCATTATATAGATTTTCGCCTGAAACTACCAGAGAACTTTTCTTGGAGATAACACGACTGATGACAGACAGTGTGAGGACAACAAAAATTTCAAAGGTGCTTCGATTTTTAAGTGCCATACATTTCTTCGCCCATGGAAGTTATCAGAAATCTGTAAGTAAAGACTACCACTGTTCCATGAGTTAATCTGCTGTCAGTCGTGAGGCCACCGAAATTTCTGATATAGTGAATAATAATTTTCTACAAAGATATATTCAATATCCAAGCACACAATACCAAATGCAAAAGGTTAAAGAAGGATTTTATCAAAAATTTAATTTTCCTAGGGTGGTAGGTGTAATTGATTGTACACACATAGCAATCAAGTCTCCTCCAGTAAACCATCCAGAAGCTGCAGCAATATTGTTTTTCGATAGAAAGCAATACCATAGTTTAAACTGTCAAATTATATGTGATAGTGATCTTATAGAATTGGAAAACAACAAACGTCGTTAGAAAATCTGTACCTTAACAAAATTCGTTGAATAACGTTCGTTATTTATCGAAGTTTATAGAATAGGGGGGGTTACTCCATGTTTTGAACAACTACAAATAAAAATATAGAAAGATCCAAAGCCCACTAATATCATTAAACAAACAACACATTAAGATACTTGGGAAATGTATGTAAAATTGCATCTTGTTGAGAGGTTCCACAATCAGCAACCACGCATTTACAGCCCATGTTGAAAACTTCTGGTATTAATCATGCTAATTGCTAATCTTAAAATATACAAAAAAAATATCAGGTCGAAAAAAACCTTCCTTACCTTGCAACTGGCATTTTAATATGTACGTGTTTTGTATCTTGTTGAATTTTAAATTTTCGACCATTAATTGTTCCAGTCGGTTGTAAAACGTAAATAATTAACCTTGTGGTTTAATTATAATTTATTTTTTTGAAAAAATATTACATTGATACTTAGATAAGTGTCTTTTAATTTCATAACTTAGTTACTTTTACTACTCATTAAGAAAAAGAGGAAGGCATGCTAATTGTACGCTGTGACGGTACAACTGCAGAATTTTTTCCAACAATGTAGCTACCAGACTCAATCTATGTTACTCTGAAGAAGCCTTAATTAAATGGCGAAAGCTTAGCGACTGGAAATAGAGTCTTTTATTTCTCCCTCTGTCTCGACAGGCTGTTGATACCCAATAATTGTTGCCATCTTCGTGATCTTAACGTTGTACAGCCGTACTCCTACTCAACTTCCTTACTAAGTAACCTACCAAAAAAATAGAATCTAAAACGAGAAGGAATATGATATTTATGGTTTCTTTATAATACACATACTCACTAAATACCAGCAACGAAATGTTCTTTACACAAATTGGGATTATTGATTAAATGTTAAATACAAAAATAAAATAATATTAAAAACTTATAAATCTCAAAGGACATGAAACCACAAACAGGACAACCGACTGCAGCAAAAGAGCGTGGTAGTACCACGCCAATCTTTGAAAACGGAATATGTACTTATTCCCTAGAGCGCCCCGGGTGACTGAATACCTAACTAATTGACTAAATTTCGATTTATTGCCGTTTAGTGGATAATGCATGACCTAGACGGCCTGGATGTAGAAGATAGTCCACCAACATTTCTGATATGCCTATCGATTATTTTTTCTCGGTTACTCTATTAATTTTTTTTTATGCTAAACTATTTAGGGCACTAAAATCGAATGTTTTATAAAAGTTACTCTAAGGCAGATATGGGCAACCTTTGCTTAGCTGAGGGCGTAGAAATAAGTAGGTAGTAGTGAATAAAGAAGCAACATTTTGATTTGAATTGATATCGTTATTTGTCGTTAATTTTCTGAATCTCTCGCGGGCCGGATTGAAACTGGTGGAGGGCCAGATCCGGTCCGGGGGCTGGGGGTTGCCCGTATATGCTCTAAGGGGTTCCTATACTACCACCTGACAAAACCAGGAGCAAAAATGATGGTAATATCTTGTAACCTTTCCTTGTAAGATAAATTTTAAATTTTATCCGCGGACCAAAGTGCATTTTTATTGTTTTTAAATTTTTTTTTGTGAAAATAAAACAAAATAAAGCAAAAAATTTAATTACTGTATTTATTTGTTTTATCATTAAATAACAAATTAAAAAAATTAAAAATATATAATCGTAACAATTAATGTGAACGAATAACAAATTTTAATCAATGCCGCAATTCCTACACACTTTAAAACGCTTTACCACAAACTTCAGGAAACTGAACGCACACCACTCAGTAGTAAAACGGAATTCAAATAATGCTTAATTAAAGGAAAACTCTTATAAATACTCTTATAAAAAATAATATATTGAATTAGACATCAAGTTATCTATGATTGCACCTTTCGTTGCATTTAATTTTCGCTTTTGACACTTTATTGTTTCTTCTAAAGAGCCGCGAACTAGATAGAATTTTTTCTGCTATTATGGTGGCTTTTCCTCCTCAAATTTGACTATTTTTACATTGCCTCCTTTTTAGCACGGAACAGGATGACCCGAAGAACTACGAGTGGTTGAAATACATCGATCCGATGATAAAGCATCTACCGAAATCGTTACATGTCAAACCTCTTGTTACTTTCGGTGAGTTTAACTTTCGCCTATTCCCAAAAACAAAACATTTATGATTGAGCGACGTAAATAATTTCCTGTTCGTTTTTTTTTTTAGATCCAGTCACTTCTGCCAACGATCCAAAAATGTGAACGTGCGACAAATCATTGTAAATAGTCGTGTAAATATCTTGTGCATAGCGAAACGTTTTTATTCTACGAGAACCTCAAGATATGAACCTCCTTTTTTTAACGAGTACGTGTACAAATGCACATAATATGCAGAGTTTTTAAAAATAATCATTATTGCCCATCCTCGTATTGCGCGCATACCGATGATGAATACATACATATATAAATATTCTTTTTGTGATGAAATTACCTTAACTATAGTTGTAAATTCTAGACACTATTTATTTGAGAATATTTGTACATTATTATTACAAAACGACGTGTAAATTTCTTGAAATAAATGTTTTACAAATTATTACGACAAACGTGCATCTTTTTTAGCATTTTGGTGTCAATAAACAACGGCAAATGTCGTCTTAAGGTAAGAAAGTGGGAAGGCCTTCTTATAAATATTTTTTGATATATAAATTGTTATTTAAAACAGTTAAATATTCAATACATCGATGCAGAAGACACTATATGGAAGTAGGTGAAATCGATACTGGGAACCTGTGAACATATTAATCTGTAGCATCTATGATAAGCATATTCTTGATGTTTTTTCTTGTCCTTTTTCAATTATATATTAATTTGAAGTTCTTACGATGCGGACTAATCAAAAATCAGACGTTTCGTTGTATTATTTTATTAAAAAAATTATATGTAAGATTTAAATTAAATTGTATACAAGATATACGATTTTTAATTAGTTCACATCCTAAGAAGTTAAAATTAATATATAATTGAAAACGGACAAGAAAAAACATCAAGGATTATGCACCAAATAAGAAATATAAAATAAAACAAAATCTCAAAAAAAAGAATTTAAGATGCTATTCACAAAACTATTAATGTAAAAAAAAAATAGTTGCGGAAATTTAAATTTGAGATGTGTAAGTGATAATACAGTTTTAAAAATCGTTTTCACCAGTCTATTTTTGTGAAAGTGAAAGACCTAATACAAAATGCAAGAAGCAGAAATATGAAAGAAATAGGATAAGCAGAGAATATAAACAAAGCTTTAATACAAAAAATGATGATACCCAAAAAATATACACCTGAATAAACGTGTATCTGTTCTCGAAATATTTGCAAAAATTTCTACCTTTTTACGAAATTAAATTAATTAAACGCGAAAACTTTAAAATGAAACAAATCAACATAAGAAATT
The DNA here is from genome assembly GCA_949128085.1 of Cetonia aurata. Classification (NCBI taxonomy): domain Eukaryota; kingdom Metazoa; phylum Arthropoda; class Insecta; order Coleoptera; family Scarabaeidae; genus Cetonia; species Cetonia aurata. The sequence goes on along the minus strand of OX421882.1, from coordinate 68,881,394 downwards.
AGGTTTAAGGCAAAAATAACAAAATTGATTTTTTTTAATAATCAATAAAATTATATAAAAGCATTTTTCCCCTTCTTTACAATATCCTTTCAACAGATCCTACCTTACTACTTATTTATAAATACAGATTGACATAATTCAAAGAAAGCAGTACTTCACCGACTGTGAAAGAATTGGAACTTTTCTTTAATGTGAAACAACCGCTTTTCGATTTTTCTGTTTGCGCGGTGTAAAATAGTGACAATCGATAATAGTAAATAATGCAGATCCACTAAGGAAGTACGTACACTTATTAAAATAAATATCAAAAGCTCCGGCAACTACACAACACATTACTATGATATACAAACATTAGTTAGACAAGGATGACAATACCATAATGCAAATTTTGCTTCAAATATAGTAAACTTATCCGCCCTTCCAGTTATATGTATATACTGCAGTGCCAGAAATGCTTTACTATTCCTCTAGTTTAAAATTATTCTGTCCGGCGGAGACTCTAGAATGCATTTGCTAGCATTTGCAAATCAAGTAAGGGAAAGGGAGTTTACTCCAATTTTAAGAAACTTGGCTTTTCAAAGCTTTTCTCATGTTATCTTCAGCGCCATCTAATATATAATAGTGTTAGATTTGTATGGAAGATAAAACGGAAAGAAGGTAACTAAAATGTCCATGTTTCTTAAAGAGAATGGGAAAAATTGCGGTTCACTGTAGCTAGTAAGCTGATCAAAAAACATATTATTAAAAAAATATTTAATTGAATAATTTTGACACACAAAAACTTTCAATATGAATATAAATTTAGCCAAAGTTGGCCAAGTTGTGCATAAGTTTGCAGCATGTAGAAATTGAAAAAGCAAGCAAATTAAATTATCAGACGTCAAAACTAGAAAGAAAAAAAAAATTACTTTTGGTTGTTTTAAGTTTCTTTTATTTTATATTAATTTAGAACAAACTATTTATACATTTGAAAGAGTTGCTAATCTAAAACTGATTCGACAGTGCAGCACAACATTGCGGAAATTGAAAGAAAGAGGTAGCTAGTAGTTATGACAACCGTTCCTAGGTGGCGCTATATCATACATTGTATTTGCAGTAGAATGCGCTATAGTTTCCTGTATTACTGTTTTGTTAGAAATAGTTTTTTTTTCAATTACAATTTGATAGAAAAAGCCTATAAGGAAAAAATAATTACTAAAACATAATAATAAATTTAGATCTTCTTGCTTTTATCATTAAATTAACTGATAAAGGCATAGTGATATAATTTCTATATTTGAACACCGTAGAAGATATTGAAACTACATTTACATATTACATTTACATACAAATTTATTTAATATGATATACGTCTGAATATTTATGTAAACAACCTGATCGGTTCTAAGAAAATATTTACAACGGAATATCCCGGAGACATCTCGAATTCCCCAATTAAATAATACAAAACAGAAGTACATAACACAGCCCATAACAGTCAGAAAGCACAATATACACACTATCGCGAGATAGCACGCGTATGCCTCTCGCCACCCGAAACGAACAAACGACCGACGTCGGTAGAAAGAGTTAGAGAGAGACATAGAGTGGTCTAAACAGGTGAATACATTAAATGCTGGGCGCAGACGAGCTCGGCAGCGTGGGGAAGTGACCGATTCTAGCGGTGCAAGTCGTTGGCTGGTACCGCATGGTACCGCGAGTTGGACGAAGGACAAACACCGGCGTAGAATACACATTCGCGTTATGTATACCTTCGTCTTCTTCCGTCTTGCTTTTTAGGCTGCCGCAAAGCCGTCCTTTGAATCACGGTATTTTATAGTAAGTAAATGGTAGACAGTCCTAACTCGTAAAGTCGCTTCGTAGTCGCTTCGCTGTTGATATCGACGATACGTTGGAACGGTATACGGCTCAACATTGGCGTCATCCAATGTGTTTAAAGGTTGTTTGTCGTATTTATTAAAATGACGACGGATAAGATACGTTTGAAGTTATTCGTGGGAAATAAAGTTCAAAGTTTGAAAAAAATAGATAGTGTTTAAGATTTAAAATTTTCCAGTTTTTAGATTAAATTGATCTTCATTCTAATAAATTTTAGGTCAGATAGATTATTTTATAAAAGTAAACATATGTATATATTAGTTGTGTTTTTCTTATCTTAGAATATGAAAAAAAAAAATTCATAAAAAGGCAGACAATTGTAGAATAATTAACTATAATTTTTCTGCCGAATTTATTCCATTTACTAAACTTCTGTGTGACAAACTATAACAATAGCTTTGTTCCATCTGAGCTCGCAAACTGTCAGATGGACGTCAGACGCATGCGCATTACTTAATTTGTTAGACATAAAGGTGTTTATTGCAACGTATTTACTCAATGCGCAAGCCTCTGATGTCCATCTGACAGTTTGCGAGCGTGATGGAACAAACCTAATATTATTCTAACGATTGTTACAATTGTGTGGACAATTACCACACTATTTTATGGTAAAATCCAACATTAGTTTCCACAGAATAGCACTACAATTTTTGTAGCTTTTCGTCGCCGAATTGATGCTTGCATTCGAGCCGATGGTGGGCATTTCGAACACTTTTTATAAAACACATAGTTTGCCCTGACATCACACCACAAATTTCGTAAAAGGAATTGAAGACATTTACATACTATACAGTATTTTTACATTTGAAACACGCTACATAAAGTTATAACATTAGTTTTATTACAAAGATAATAAGTTTATTTTAAAACAAATTTAACCCTTAAAATGTGCCACTATTTTACGTGATATACGAGTTCATGGCAAAAACACATCACAATAAAAAAAATCACTTGGATGCTTTCTTTGCATTCTGGTGTTCTGTTTTATCTCAGTTTAAATCTTGTGTAAATAACATCTGCTGTTTAATTACAGATGGTTGAAATCCATTTCCTATCAGATTTATGTGTATACATACGGTAAATACATATGTAGGCCGTCTTTAACTACATTTTGGGCCCTAAAATTTGGAAAACTACAATATGCACATATAATCGCAATTTTGTGTTTTTTGCCATTACTCATGTATATCTTTCACCCCTTTTTTTATTTCGTACTATTCAATAATAACCCTGTATATACTAGCGATGTAAGATTCTGTTACTTTTCATTACTTGTATCTAATCGTTACTTTCGTTGTTTGTATTCGTTACTATGAATTCGGTACTTTCATGGTACAGTCAAAAAAGTTACTGTATCGGTAATAGTTACAATCGAACCTCGATAATTAGTAGCATATGTTAGATTTTATCCTATGTATTTTATATGGCACAGCTTTTTTTTATTAAAGTTCTGGACAACTTAGAACTAGACAGTTTCTAAACTTACAATGAACTGGTAACATATACTTCATTCGTTCTCAGGTTTAATAAGAGAAAAGAAAAAAATTCTTTCAACGTCATATAAAAATACGTAGGAAAAATCTAATACAAGTTTCATGAGATCTTCACGACTTGTCATAACAATCCAACATTGTATGTTTTCTTTAGGAGTAAATAATATACTGCAGTAGTTGTATAATTTATTGATGATGAAATAATATTAGTTTACTTAATTCCTTCCTTATTGATTTTCCTTCTATTTTTTCTGTAAACTTCTTCGCTAAATTATGAAATCTAATTTTGCTATAAGACGATATTATGGTTTTACTTAAAATTGAAACATGAGTTTCTTCTAGAGGTGACATATCAACAAATGATGGCATAAACTAGAAAAAATGTTTTGGGGAACATGACTTGATAGTAAATAAACAAAAGTCGTTAGGAAGTTTTCTTCTTGTGGAATCTTGTTTCCTGTCAAGACCATTACTTTCCGAATTTGCTTTTCGGTGAACTGGCAAATATATCGTACCTCCTTTGATGGGCAGATTAATTTACCTAAGAAATAGTGAAGAAAATTTAAAGAAATATATGTTATACATCATTTATTTACCTCTACCCTTTCTTTTCAGGAATATCAAGCGATTCTAAATAAAAATATAGTTTTTTAGATTTTCTTTGTCCGAATTCAATGTTGGAATAACTCCCTCTTTAATTCGCACAATCTGTCGAATAAGAATCTTTTTCGATGAAATGTAGTGAACAAACATATGCACGCTTACTTTTGCAGGGATTTATTGTACCCCCTGTAACAGTAATCCACACAACAATGTTTGGGCAATCTACAAAAAATTATTTCACATAGAAACACTAAGTATTATCATAATTTCAGAATATTTTTAAGCTATGGCATTATTCTGCAACTTACATAGGAAAAGTTAGTTCTCCGTCATCTTTGTAACTATTGCTTTTGCAGGATTTTACACGACACGATGGTATTACTTTTCTTTAGGAAAAACTACCTGGATTAATTGTCATATAAGCCCAATTGTTTAATGCTATAATATACATACTTACACCACAGCCTTACACGTAAAACAAAAATATCGGGTGAATAATATATAATATTCGAAACAGTCCGTGAAAGAATAAAGCAAAGGAGGTAAATAAAACAATCAAACTGCAAGGTTAGGTAACATCAGTAACACTTGTCAACTTGCAAGAAACTTAACGTGACTTAACGCAAATACTTCCTAAAGAAAACTAACGTAAGCATGACGCTACATGAAACACGACGCATATAATGACGTCTGTGTTCCAAGATGTCCTTTAGTCTTTTGATGGTGCGCCGCGCCGTAGCGAAGCGCATACGGTTCATTGGCAGTCTATCAGGCTGTGATATTCACACTTCATTTCGGGAGGAGGTTTGAATCCCTAAAATTAAAATTTTCCACAATTATTTTTATTGGAGAACGTAAAGACAAACAGATATTTTAGATGTTAAAATTGCTAAATATAATTGCAAAAAAAAAATTTTACTTGTGTGGGCATTCATCCCTTGCTATTATTATCCCTAGCTCATAAGTACTCTACTAGTTTTTTATTCATCGATGCAATCCTAGAGTGCGTCTATCTAATTATGCAGTTTCAATTTCGTAATACACTTTTATGCGTTTATATATGAATTTTTCTTTCTAGAGTTCGCATCCATACCACAACTATACCGCAGCTGGTAGCGCAGTGCTACGTTATTAGATATTAGGTTACTCCATGTTACAACCTAGAGTAAAGTGGCCACAGTTGTTGCATGGGTAAACCGTTTGATTTACGTAACGATACTGTGACCTTTACTATACCTAGTGAAACTATTACGTTATTAAGCCGTACCATGCAATCGCCTTCCCGAAGACTGTAGATGTATGCTGTTCTTTTTTTTTTTTCATTGGACGCTGACGGTAAGGTGCGGGTGTGTCTTCACGAACTGTTCTCTATCCATTGTTGTCACGAAATGAGAAATACCAAGGCGAGGAGAATAATAAGTCACAATGGTATTTTAAGGTTGGGACGGTTTTTTTGAGTATTACGAAGAGAGAGAAATAAGAAATTCACTTGACTCGTATGATATACCTAACCTACAAAGAGATATGTACGTAATATTGAAAGAGAAATGTGTGTAGGTATTATATTTATATTGGGTTTGTTTTGGTTCTTTCCTCGGACGGTTCTATTACCGTCCAAAGCAGTGGACCTATATCAATCGTGATATTGTCGTATAGTGCGAAATCGTTTACTACCTGGGCGGGCGTTTACTTTGAACTGTAATAGAACCGTCCAAAGTGAGAACGAAAACAAACCTATTGAAATTTCTCTCGTGAAAATTGAAATTATAATGAACACATGTTTAAATTTAAAATTTAATTGAAGAAAATCATAGCATTCAACTTAACCTTAAAAATCCACATTCTTATACATTAATGCGCTAACATTAAGTTCTGCCATGTTCAGGTAACACAATGTAAATTAAACAATCATGTGTTAGATAATTATAGGACCTATAATAGAAAAAACCCTGAATCAGGCGCAAAGTGGATTTTTAAAAGGGAGAAATGCACACGAAGTATAGTTGAAAGAATAATTGAAAAAGCCATCCTACAGAACAAAGAAGCGATGTTTGCATTTATAGATCTTGAAAAAGTTTTTGATAGCGCATAGTGGTGATGGCGGATAGCCAACAGTTTGCAGAAATACCTTGACATCTGGACGATCATACACTAAATTTTTCATGTATCTCCACAGAAAAAAGTCGTGTGGATTTAGATCGGGGCTACGGGGTGCCCACGGAATGTGACTTCCACGTCCAATCCAATGTGGGAATGTCCGGTTTAAAACTTGTTGAACAACCCTACTACTATGCGCGGGTGCTCCATCGTGCATGCAAATATTCAGGCAATTCATTTTGAAGAAGCAGTAAATAAGGTTCCGCATTTAACCGTGCTGGGAGTACATGTGGTCAAGTAGTTGATCGCCTACTAGCCCTGCCCAAACATTGACGGATATCCTAACTTGAGAGGAGCCTTCGCCCTATAGTGAATGTTGTGATAATTTAAGATATCATCATTGGTAAATGTACATTCCTCCGTAAATAGGATTACTAACGGAAGATCCGGCTGACGAACTTCTCGGCGTTGGAACCACTCACATAAGGCAATTCGGCGGGGATAATCTAAGTCCGTTAATCGTTGCACGCGTTGAGTATCATACGGATGGTGTAAATTCCTGTTTAAAATTTGATGCACTGTAGCTTGTCACACATTTACTTCCCGCGCGAGGGTTGTTGTACTTACGCCGGGAACCGCTTCTAAGATATTTAAAATTTCCTCTTCGGCTTGTAGCACTCTGCGTGATTTTTGAGGCCTACGACCTTCAAAACGTGGAATTGCTGATCCTGTTTCTCGAAGTCGATACACGGCTCTTACAAATGTTTCAGACGAAGGATGACGTCGATGCGGGAAACGTTCTACGTACAAATTCCTTCCTGCAATACTATTCTGTCCTGTTTCAGCATTAATTACGATCATATCAGTGTATTCGATATTCGTATATGCTGCCATTGCAAACGCACATATCAACTGCTAATAGCAAGTGCACACTAAATGTAAATCCAACCTTCAAAGTATAGCGACGACCGATGATTCACCGCTATGCTAAATGAATCAGAGTCGCACTCCAATAAAGAAACATCATTTTCTCGGTACTACGTGCACTTAGAACCGCAATTTTGTGTATTTAAGCATTGCTCATGTGTATCTTTCACCTCTTTTTTAATTTCCTACAATACAATAATAATTTTGTATATGTGTTCTGTAGGTTTACGGGGTAAGTATTGTATATTACTTCCAACTAAGTTATTAGTCATTAATTTGATTGACAAGTGGTAAATTGATCGATGTGTATTTAGGGGTACATGCATGCTTCTATAATATTAATCTACGGGCGAAAGTCCTGCCTCCACGCGCATCGTACGCAACGACTTCAAAGAATCAGGCGCGGCTCGGTTGTCATCGCTGGCGTATGGCATTGCAGATTACAATAAAAACAGAATTTCGTATTTTGTTTTCACTTGCAAGTTATAACATTTCTCGATATTTTTGTGTGTGTCTCACTCCATTGAGTACGCTCTTTTGCTATGACGCATTCGGCAGTAGAAAAACATTCAACTGCAGGTAATTTATTGTTTGTGTTTATGTAGGTACCTAATTGGAGCCCTTCATCGCTACTTTCCTCACTACTATATAGTAAACAGTAGAGAATCTATTACCACCTGCATAAATTCCATTAGATTTTGATTATTTTTAAAACCTGTGCAATATCAATGTACAAAAAGAATACAACTTAATCGCCAGTCAACATAAATCTAACCTAACTTTTCGCAGAACTCCACGTCTTCGAATTTAGATTTTAGGAGTGAGTTTTCTGGAAGCTCGATCAACTCCATTTGCAAGCGTATTGGAACATTTTGTACATTACTTTTTGTTGGAGTAGCAAATAAATTGAAACTGTCTTCCATGTTTTTAAAATCGCTAAATCTGTTCGAAAATTGCTCCGACAGTAACTTGAGTTCTTCAGCATATTGAGCATAAGCAGTATTTTCATACGCAGAGAGCGTGGTGAAATGGTAACTGTTATAGCAGTCGCCACGAGTGATGGCGAGGAGTAGGGATGCGCTGTAGACGCTTTTAAAAGCGTGCACGCCCACTTAGCTGCAATAATACGTTCTGAGTATTTGTCAGTGGCGGCTCAAAATGTTTCTGTTAGGGGAGCATAAAGTGATTCACTTTCAAACGCGCGAAGTGGTTTTTAATGTATATAATTATTTTTTTAAAAGAAAAAGCACATCGGCAAATGTAAGTGAAATAAAACAGTTAGTGTCTGAAGCAACCGGTGTGTCAGTGCGAACAATAGAAAGAATTGTTCAGGAAGGACATAGGGCGACAAATCCCGCTGAAATAAAATTTAGAAGTCCTGGTAAGAAAAGACCGAGGCAAAAAAGTGTCAGTAGTTTACCAGAATACCAATTAAGAATAGTGCGGGATATGATATATGACTTTCATCGAACAGATGAACGACGTGTTACCGTATCGGCTCTACGGCAGAAGATGGAACGGGAATTAGAATGGAAGGGTTCGGATACATCGTTAAGAAGAATTTTAACAGATATGGGATTTAAGTTTAGATGTGCGCAGAATAATAGAAGAGTATTAATAGAAAGAATTGATATACGAGCACTACGAATTGATTATTTATATCCCATACTAATAAAACCATTTTATTAAATTTTTAATTACATTAACGTTGCATTATTCAATATTAACCTGCACGCCAATGGTATAGAGAAATTATATGCAGAGGCGATGGTAAATCCGTTGTGCCCGTCTACTGCTGCGCGAACCTACTCCCACCGCTCGCCATCACTTGTGGCGACTGCTATACCAGACAGCATCTGTGCCTCCCACAAGCGGATTTTATTTTGAAACGCTTCCAAACGGCTGTACAAATCATTTACTAACTGTCCTTGTTTTTGAAGTTTCAAATTTAAATCATTCAAATGGCCTGTAAGGTCGACCAGAAATGCTAAGTCACATATCCATTTCGGGTCATTCAATTCAGATAGTGGTTTATCTTTTATTTGCATAAAATCTGCTATCTCATTTCTAAGCTCGTAAAACCGTTTCAGCATTTTCCCTTTGCTTATCCACCTGACACAATAATATGTTACGTCGTCATATTCGGCTGATATTTCATCGAAAAACGTCTTGAACTGACGATGGTTAAGCCCTCGGTATCGAATAAAATTGATGGTTTTTACTACCACATTCATAACATTCTGGAGTCGAATGGACTTAGAACACAAGTTCTGTTGGTGGATAATGCAATGAAGGACTATCAAATCATCTTTTTGCACATTTAATTCAGTTGCTTTTTCATACAAAATTCCGATGAAACCTTTACGTAAGCCGACCATAGAAGGTGCACGATCTGTGCATACACCAACTAATTTTGACCATGGCAAGCCAAAACTTATGAATATCTTTTCAACTTCATTAAAAATTGCCTCTCCTGCAGTGGTTCCTTTTAGCGGCTTTAAAGCAAGCAATTCCTCAGTAACAGTGAACTCTTTATCAACACCTCGAATAAATATAGCCAGTTCACCTGTGTCAGACAAATCGGCGTTCTCGTCTAATGCTATGGAAAATGATTCAAAATCAGCCATACGGTCAGTCAAAGTTGTTTTTATATCATTAGCCATCATTTCTATACGTCGAGCAACAGCTCGTCTTGACAAACTAACTTTTTCAAATTCATTTTTCTTTTCAGGACACAAAACACTGCAAACTTCTAACATACACTCCTTGATAAATTCTCCTTCGGCAAATGGTTTTAATGATTTTGCCAATTTTGAACTAACTATAAAACTAGCTTTCACAACATTATGAAGTTGTGTTCTTTGTTTATGCAACATTTGCTACTGTTTTTCCAAATTTGCGGTAAGCTTCTGGATTTTGTCTTTTCTTATTTGTCCTGTCAGTGTGTGCAGCATAGGATGCTTAGTTGAGTAATGCCTCTTTATATTGAATTCTTTCATCACTGAAATGGATTCATTACACAGCAAACAAGTAGGTTTACCATTGTGCAAGATAAAAAAGAATTCTTCAGTCCATTTTTCTTGAAACTGGCGACCTCTGCATCTACTTTTCGTTTCTTTCCACCAGACATCATTTTCGTTTACTTTTCGTTCGATAAACTTAATAACAAACTTTCAAACAGTATTTTGAGCCCATTTAAATATCGGAATTTGTTCAGTGAACTATTTATTGATTGAATTGACCAAATTCTCTCGGTGTGGTTATTATAATTTTTTATTTTCCTTAGTCACGTTATTTTTTATGCACTTTTGTGCCATATTTCAAATAAAGATTTTTATTTCTATTATACACTCCGCCAAAAAAGTATCGCATAATTTAGTTTTGAATCATAAAAGTATCGCATAATCTTTGTTTGTAGCATAAAGTTGTAAATATACTTTAATGCGCTCTAAGATATAATTTCTATGATCGTTTAAATAAAATACAGCCCAAATAAAAACAAGAACTCATACCTGAGATTTTTATTAAAACAAGAAATTATAATTTTGGAAAGAAAAATGTCATAACAGTAGCTTTTAATACTGAGTATTGCCACCTCTGGCTCTTATGACCGCTCGCATACGGTTTGGCAGAGATTCGATTAACCTCCGTATATAAGCCTGATCCAAATTCTTCCACTTGTCACGGAGAGCATTTGCTAGTCCATGCAGGTCCGCTGGGGCAACATTTTGGGTTCGTATCCGTCTGTGAAGGAGGTCCCACACGTGCTCGATAGGGTTCATGTCCGGACTTACCGCAGGCCAATCTAAAACTGGAATACCAACATCGTTAAGGTATTCCTGGACGATTATTGCAACATGCGGTCGTGCATTATCGTGCATTAACATGAATTCGTTTCCTATAATTGGCGCATATGGTACTACATGTTCTTCTAAAATGTCCGTTATATACCTGTGGGCAGTCAGTGTACCTCTGTCTACTGGTACTAACTCTGTACGACCTGTTAAACAGATGCCTCCCCAAACCATAATAGAGCCACCAGCGAAATTAGGTCTAGGTCTGATATTACACTGCGAGATACGCCTATCTGAGGTGTAAAGACCAAATCTTGACTCATCTGTGAAGAGTATATTGGCCCAGTCATTAATGTTCCAATTTACATGTTCTCTGGCAAACCTTAAGCGAGCCACTCGGTGGTTCCTAGTGACACGAGGGGCTGTTACAGCTACTCTAGCTCTTAATCCACTCTGTCGTAACCTATTCCGAATAGTTTGAGTACTCACACGAGTATTTCTGACTCTAGCCAAGTCGTTCTGCAATTGTCTCGCAGTTACATGTCTTCGACGTAATGCTTGTAGTAGTAAATGGCGGTCATCTTGGCGAGTAGAACATCTTGGACGACCTGGTACAGGTCTTCTACTGTAAATGCCTGTTTCCCTATATCTGGCTACGGCTCTAGAAACACTTGACTGATTGATGTTCATCAAATTAGCAACGTATGCTTGAGATCGTCCATCTTCGATTAAAGCAACTATAGCAGCCACTTGTTCTGAAGTTAAATTGCTCATTTTAGTTTTAAAAGCGTTGGTACAGAACTCTGACTTCGCACTTTAAAATTTGTCCGTATAGGAAGACTTTCAATAAACAACTGAACAAACCTTACACATATGCATTTTTCTAAATGTGTTTTTTTAGAAAAAAAAAAGTAAAAACGCTAAGTTCCATTATTTTGTTAGTGTTTTTATAGTTCACATACACGAGGCAAACTTTTTGTGAACGTATAAAAATATCTTGGTTCACAAATGCCCTTTTTTAGTTTATGCGATACTTTTTTGGCGGAGTGTAAATCAGAGTTGTGCGAAGGAGTTCACTCGGTGGATATTACAGAACGTCGGCGTTTACTGGAACACTCTGGCATTACTTGTGCGGTAATCCCGTAATGTCCGTCACTTTCCGGTGTTGTGCTCGCGTAGAACCACCTGAGTCCGACAGTCCACCTTCGCTGCCAGACACGCGCAGAAAATCCAACCTATAGAGCAAATTTCGCCGGCCGCAGAAGACTCGGCACCGGACTGGTTTCAGTGCGCGGTCGTAGCCCGTAAAAGGCGTTTCGTTATCACCTGCGTTGAAGAAGAAGAAAAAAGAAACGTTTCCGCACACACGATTATTCGCCTTCTTCGAACCCGTTTAAAAACTAGTGTTTGACGGCGCGACACAAAACAATGGTTATCCGAAGTGTTGAAGTGTTTTAAAACGGTGATATCCCCAAAAGAATATGTTTATTTAAAGTTGCAAGTGTTTTCGTTTCGGTTGAAAATTTGGAATCGAACTTTCTCTTGACGACTAATTTAGTTCGTGAAACTCTTCCGCCCGGTAATAGACAGAACGCGACGTAGAAGTTAATTTATTCAGCATTGATGTGTTCCCGTTGAGTTTTTTTTTTTTGGTGTTTTGTTTTTTTTTTCGAGAATGAACTGGGACGTTCCCGGCACCCTAATGGGTCTCCTAGCGTGGATGATCTTCTCTTATTGGACCGCGGTTACCGTATTCGCCGATATCAGAGGATTCTCAGGTAAAATTCCAACTGAACTGTTGACCTCACCTCTTTCTTTCCATCTCAAGCCATGCGGTGCCTGTGACGTGTCTGCCGACGAAATAAGTCGGTTGTTTGAAAACTAGCGAGGAATTATATTCAACAAGTGTGCCACATTTACCTGTTAGGATTTTTCTCTTTTCATTCTGTTCTTAAACGTCTACGTATTACGAATAATAATTTAGAACGGTAAAAAAGGAAAGAATAAACGTAGATAAATTGGAAAGTATATATAGGTAATAAGTATACAAGTGCGCTAGAGGTAACCGGCAGTGTTCAACCTACTATTATTAAAGCCAGCTAACCTCTTTCGAGTATAGGTTGTACATACGTTTCTTGTGTTGTGTGTAACGGTACTTTGATTTCGTGATATCCTGATATGTTAAACGTATGATGTCGAGGAAATGTGCTGGTACTATAAAAGGAAAGAATTATTGAAGAAAGCTAAAGTGTAGAGCTAAAGTCTCTAAGTTAAAAATGTATTTGGATAAAAATCTCTCCGCGCATTTTACAACTTTGAAGCTAGCAGTTTACGTATACAATACACTTTTCCAATAAACCAATTTAACAATCCAATATACAGTATAGTGCAAATTAAAGGAATAACTTCATTATTTCGTAAACTACCGAACTAATCTTTAATGAAAAAATCCTGGGGGCCGTCGTTTTTTATCAGATTACTTTTTTATTTCCATCCATGTGATGACGTCATCAATAATTTGTTTAAAAAAGAAATGTGGGTGTTGCAATACATTATTTGAAAGGTTTTTTTGAATGTCAACTTTTGTATATTGTCAAAAAAAAAATTTGAAATTCCAGCAGAATTCTTTAAAACAGATAATTAATAATTATTGTCATGTATTAATTGATAACCAAAAATAAATTTGGGCGTCACTAGCAATGAAATGTCACTTGCTGATCTACTTTTTGCCTAACAGGTCCTCGATATCTTCAGATGGATGTCCTACTATTTCCATATCTTCTACAGATTTTACGTATTAATTATCTTTTTGTGGTGTCAATGTTGATCCTATTTACATATTTTGACATTATGAGCTTGAGGATGGCACTAAGAGGCCGAAACATGTAGCTCACAAATTTTTAAATATACCGGGTGTTTGTAGGAGGTGGCTCGCCTCTATAATTTCTGAAGTATTTGAGATAGAGAAACGAAATTTGGAATATAAATTTACATTTTTTGACATAGTCAATAAATTTTTGTCACTTTCTGTTTTACCGCAAATGACTTTGATTTTCGATTTTTGAATGAGACTACCTGTATATTTTTCGATATTTTGATTCGGGATAACACTTTGAGTACAACTGTACCAAATTTGATATTTCTTGACTTAAAAAGAATTCTTTTTTTAAACTTTATATTTTTCATCGAGAGTGCTTTGGTGTTCTTAAAATACTCAGGTGTTACTGCATAAACATGGTAAGAACAAAGTTTTTTGGTTTTACTGTATACACAGTTTTTTACGCACATTTGTACGTCCAAAATATAGTTTTGTGGCTGGACCCACAATTCTTTCGCCAATTATACCTAACCAACAATTAAATCCAAAACGTTCTTGAAAATTACCTACTTCCATTAAATATAAATTTTCTTGAGCCCAGTACCTTTTGTTTTTTATATTAAACATGGCTGCATTCGTAAACCGACTTTCATCTGTATAAAGAATTGTGAATGGAAATCTGTTATTCTCAAAATACTTTTGCAAAAACCAATTGCAGTGTTCAAGTCTTCCTGCATGATTGTCTTGGTAAAGATGCTGATGTATCTGATATTTGTATGAATAATATCTATGTTTATGTAAAATTCTCCATACCGATGAGTTACTAATTTGGCATTCTAGAGAAATTTCTCTAACTGATGCTGTTACATTCGCTTCTACATATGCTAAAACATCAACTTCCTTGTCTTCATTTACTATAAAATGTTCATTCTCATGATCGTCGTTCTCTTTCCGCAGTTTTGTTACTAATTTCGGAAAAAAATGCAGGGAAGGATGACGACGATCGGGAAACCTCTCGGCATAAAGCTGAGCTGCAGCTGTTTTGTCTACATTCACCAAAAATAAGTAGTAGTAGTCTATTTTCTCAGATGCAGTAAAATTTGTCATTTTTTAGACTGGTAAGACAGCTTATACTAATCAGGACTTGTCACCTGTCACTATTTGTATAGTGTCAAAAAAAAATTGTTTTTCGTGGCTATGTCGACTTAAGTACATACATATGATATCATTATAAGTATATTGCATTATTTTGCATTTTCACAAAAAATGCTTAATAAACATTTGATGGGCATATTAATGTACGTTACATTATATACAGGTACCATCAAAATGAAGGTACTTCAATGCTCTTTCGTGATTGTCTAATAAGCCACCCTGTTCCCATTTGAAAAAAATAAATTAAATCATAAAAACTAAATTTTGGACGTACAAATGCGTGTAAAAAACTGTGTATACAGTAAAAACGAAAAACTTTGTTCTTATCATGTTTATGCAGTAACACCTGATTATTTTAAGAACTCCAAAGCACTCTCATTGAAAAATCTAAAAAGTTAAAAAAAGAACTTTTTTTATGTCAAGAAATATCAAATTTGGTACAGTTGTACTCAAAATATTATCCCGAATCAAAATATCGAAAAATATAGAGTCTCATTTAAAAATCTAAAATCAAAGTCATTTCCGGTAAAATCGAAAGTGACAAAAATTTATTGACTCTGTCAAAAAATGTTATAGGGGCGAGCCATCTCCCAGAAACACCCGGTATATAGTTTGGACTAGAACAGCAACTTATTTTTCATTTCATCAGCATTTATCTAATCAAGTAGAAGATATTTAATATAATAATAAAAATGTTTGACACTATACAAAACTTAAATACTTTCTTAAAAGTATTAATAAGACTAAATAGACATTGTAAAGGCCTTTCAAATGATGTATTGCAACACCCACATTTCTATATAAAAAAATTATTGATGACGTTAACAGGGTCACATAGATGATGTTAAAAATAAAATAGTGAGATGACGAAATGCCAGTTTAAAAATAAAAAACGACGGGTTTCAGGATTTTTTCATCAAAGTCGCCAAGTTTACGAAATAATGTATTTATTTCTTTCATTTGCACCATACTGTATAATACATAAGAAATAATATTTCGTTTGGGTATTCCGTCTTCCAAAAAATGGTTTTTTTGTAGTATCAACCTGTTTGTTCATAGAATTACTATTAGTTTGTTTGCGATACATTTTTAAGAAAAGCCGTTTAAAGCAGTTTTATTGAAAATCTGCGATTTTTTCATCTTCATAATTAATATTCTGTTTGATTGGTTAGTGATGTTGAGTTGAGTGGAGTCGATGTGGAAAAACCCTCTTTCAAACCTACCTAATATTTGATTCTTGTAGTATTTTCCCTATAAAATTTGCACACAGAATAAAACGGAAAGTAGGAACAAATACTTAAAACCGAAAATATCGAGTAAATTTTCTTTAAATATTGTAAAATTGGAATAGTGTTTTCAGTTCACTGTTTATTATGAAAAACTCATACGTCCCAAATCATTTCACTATACATACACCCTCTATAGTACCTTACGGAATATTAATTACGGATATGCAATCTAGGATTATCAGCGTAATTTGGAAGAAAGAGCAATTTACGATCTTTTTACCATTTTCTTCCAAAAGCTTAAGCGACTGTCATAACCAGGTTAAACTAGTTTTGGACATAATGAATTGTTAAAGTGCTGTGGGGCATTAAGGTTCTCTTCTGCAATACGACATTTTTTGATATAGCAGTTAAATATACAGGGTGATTCGTGTAATTATTATATAACTGCCGAAGGAACAGTATAAATATTTCAACATTTTATATAATTCTGAACAGCTAAACCGCAATTTTCTTGAGTTAATTGGATAAAACCCAGTGAAAACTTGACTTGCGACCCTTCGTTCATAAGGACTTTTTTATTCAGCATACAATTTCCTAAAGATTCCGTAGTCAATATTATTTTTTTTTTCAAAAGAATGGCATTTCAGCTCTGTAGTTCCCCGAAGGAAGTGTTTTGTTTTTGAGAGGTTAAATGTGTATTGGATTCCTCTAGTTTCCTTATAAAAACATGAAATGTTTTAATTTACTGTAGGGCTAATTTTTTGGTTTATGTGTTTACGATCACTCTTATGGGATATTGTATGTCCGTTGTGTATTTAAAGTCCGTGATGTTTGATATATGTAAACTAAAGCGCAATCGATTGCAAAGCATCTCATAAACCACATCTGATATCCATGTTCCTTTTCTAAATATTTAATTATATATTATCATCTGAAAGTTATACTAAAATACAAACTCTAATTGAAACAACGAATTAACAAACATGATGAATATTTCCAACTAATTAATACGAGTTGATAGTTCTTTAAATTTAACACGTTTAAATGACGGTGGGTATAAATTGAGGACTGTGGTCACTTTTCATTTGTAGTTTGAGGACTATGACAGAAAAAGGTCGCATGTGATTTACCGCCCATCATAATTTGAGAATGCCTAGTTTGTACGTAGTGAGATATTTTTATTGATTTTGACGCAAACTGCGGTCCTCTGCTAGATTGAGAGTTTGGGGGTGCCCGGTAGAGGGCGCACATCTAAACTGTTATATCCATACTACAGACAATCGCAGATATAGTCTGAGAGGCGTTAGCGATGAAAGTGGGTTTGCACTCGAATATCTCGATATTCCCCTTTTATCGCTTTTGCTGGCATGGTGATTACGACAATAGACTATGAGCCCCGGTTGGTGGCATTTTTTTGTTCTAATTGTATTTAGGCATTTTTCTTTGATGTTTTGCTATAATAATGTTTAGATCATGGTACGTGTTCGAAAAAATGGAGAAGATTAGATTTGAGAAAAGGTAATTTTAACATTTTAATTGCATTAAATTAATTACCTTTTTGGTTAGCATG
The DNA here is from genome assembly GCA_949128085.1 of Cetonia aurata. Taxonomy (NCBI): domain Eukaryota; kingdom Metazoa; phylum Arthropoda; class Insecta; order Coleoptera; family Scarabaeidae; genus Cetonia; species Cetonia aurata. The sequence continues at coordinate 68,863,830 of OX421882.1, read as the reverse complement.
GCATTAGTGGGAGAGATCTATAATTGTAATAAATACTATAGCACAATAAATTTGTTATAAAATTTTGTTATATATGTACCTACAAAGATATTTTTTTCTCTGTACGCTATCAAAAAAAAATTACTTATGTATATAAGCGAATTCAACAAAGGCATTATTATGTGCAATACCTATACTTGGAAAGTAGGGCATACTTTTGCTTATGCAGATCTTCTAGTTACTAACCTTATTGCTGGTAATTTCTACTCCTTTTGTAACGATAACATCGCTGCATGTATTTCTTTTGATTAGTGCAAGCGTCTTATGATTGAGCTGGCACCTTAGAAATTGCAGAAATATTTATTAGTGATTAGATATATTCAATAAAAAATAGTTTTAACACGATTTTAGACAAGTTTCCAGTATGACCACTTCAATTGATCGATAAAACGTATTGTGTAATTATATAGACAAACGGCAGACGTGAACCATACAGACTTTACATCATATGCACAATTAATATCTTTCTATCTTCGTTGTATGCATAATACACGTATACAAAAGATAATTTAAAAAATATATCACATGAGTAAAGTTGAATGCACCACATTATCAGCTATAAAAATTTAATTGCCAATTGAAGATGTATCCTTTATGCATTATTTAACGCGAGATTATAAGACGCAGATGGCATATTTATCTATTTGACATCTTATATAGGAACTGTGATCATCAAAACGGCGACTCCCATCGCATAACAGTGGTCCTGATCCTTGCGAATCAACCCCAATGCAACTATAAATATCTTATTAATCTAACCATAAAATGGTAGCAGGTTTCAAATTAACACTTTGTACTTAAAAAAGTACAATTAATCGCGATACAAGGTTAATATTTACTTATTAAATGTTTTACATAAAGGATTTTTATATATTTTGTGGTTATTTGATTATTTTCCTTATTGATTTATTATAATATAGGAAAATTCTTTGTTTGAAAATTTTATTTATAATATAATTTGGGCAATTATTTTGTTTTAAAATATCTTTTGCTCTATTAATATAGTCGGACCGAAAAATTGGACCTATTAGAATTATAGCTTTGTCAGGTAAACTAATAAAGAACTAATTTTTTTTTGTGAAAGTGGTTGTGATGATTTAAAATTTAGTAGTGTAGGTTTAGTGTACCATTCTGTTATTATTTTTTATGAGTTTGAGGTCTAGAACGCTATTGTTTCCTTCTATTTCAATTGTAAATTTTAATCTAGGGTGATAAGAATTAAATTTTAAATAAAAAATTGGCAATTCAAAGAATTTATAAACAATGTCCATTTAAACCCAAATTTTAAAATAATACTTTAGTTGTATAGCTTCTCATGATAGTAGTGTATATTATGGAAATAAAAATTAATAGAAATTTCTTTATTGACGCCACAAATTTGTTGTATCAATATTTGCTTTGCATATTGTACAATTGTCTGTAATACATTGGCTTGTCCTGTTTAAAAAAGAAGATAGATGAATGTTGACATTATATGTTCAGAGTTAAAACAACTCAATATGTAATTTGAGCGATATCCAAGACTAACAATAAAATAAATCTACTAAATTAAGAATTACCTACGTCTTTCATTAATACGTAGGTGCATTAACCCTATAGTATGGTTTCAAGAAAATAACATAATAATAAAATCTCGTTTGAATATATCCTATTGTTTGCTGGCACATTTGTGGATTTTGTAAAACAAACAAAAGAATGTATGCATAATCAAAGTATATTATTCGAATGTACGAGTCATGTAGGCGCTTTAAATAGATAATCTTTCTTAATCAACAAATTCGTCAGGTTATCACGTACAATGAACTTCTTACAGTAATCACAATCGAGATATGCAAAGCAGCAGAAAAACAAATGAATAAGTAGCTGTCTATTGCGTACGTATACGCACTAAATAAGTAATCTTTAGGGCATTAACTAAATTAGAGTGACCAACTAATTAAATGATCGTGTCGTCTACCAACGTAAAACGGACAATTTGAATGATAAGTGAATAATTTGTGAACACACAACGCTTCCTTTTAGAAAGTTCAAGGTCACGTTTCAGTAGTATACCGTAGCACTCCTATCTCTATTCAATTTCGAAATAATTACCACCTCCTACTGTTTCTGATTGCCTTCTTTTGTTTCTTTTAGTCGATTAGGGAAAATATACGATGCCAGTCAGATTTTAGTGAACAGTCCATACACAGTGTCTCTATAGTTTATTTTCCTTTGACAAAAAACTTCCGATCGTAGAGATGAAATTGTTTTAGTATTTCGTTGTTGTTACTGTAGCATCCTTAACTTTTTTTTATTTAAATGATAATCTATATATTTTTGTAGATTATAATAGATTGTTTTTCCGAATTCGTCCATACTGATTTTAACACCGTTGTCTGTAGAAGAAGCAGAAGAGATACATACTTCATATTTACTGAACAATCAATTTTATTTATTGTACATTATTGACAAAATGAAAATTATCGGCAATATATTTATTTTTGTATAAGTTTTGTAATTTAAAAGTGAAGATAAAAGATATATGAATACAACAGAGAGGCGCTCCATTCTGCTGAAACAAAAAAAATATATGTGTCAAAGCCATAGCCTACTATGTGAAATATTATTTGACGATTTGAAAGCATTAATAAATAAAACGAGTAGGTATTTTAAATTTTGAAGACAAATTATTGAAGGTGCGTGTAGGGATTGTTACGACATTCAAAATAATCTAAAAACATACTGTTCTGTTTGCAAAAAATAAGTTACAGTTTTTGATATATCACTAATTTTAAGACACACTCTATGATATGACAGAAAATCTTGGCACATAAACCAAATCAAAAACTATTAATTATGTACCACGATGTAAATGTCAAAATTTTGACAAAAATCGTAAATATTTGAAGATAAGTATAGAAATATGAGTTCGTGGCGACTTCCAATTAACCGGTAGTGTAAAAAAAAACTTGGAAATACTTTAGAAAGAAAGTAAATACCAAACTATTAGAAACCCCAAATTGTTATACCCGATGGATTTTGTTAAATCCAAAAACTTCTAACTAGCCTTGGAAACCTTGTATATTATACAAAAATTTTATGTGCTAGTAGATGTTTTTCTTCTGATCATCATCCACACAGAGAAAATTAAATTTTCTGCAAATATTTACTGGAACATAGAGATAGGTATTCTTTGTGAAGCATTTGTCTTATCTCAATTTACGTATTGTGGTGTTATATACCACACTGCTATTGACGGCATCACTGAACAGAGAATTCAAAAGGTGCAGAACTGCTGCCTCAGATATACATATCTACGGTATTCGCAAATACGAATATATTTCTCACGAGATCGCGGAGGCGGGTTGGCTCGACATGAGGGGTCGCGGAGAATTGCAGACTGCCTGTCTGTATCACAAGATCCTCACTCTTAAAACCCCTCCATACCTTTACAATAAAATAGAGATACCGTTCAGATGTACACCCACGGATATCCAAAATGTCCGGTCTAAGTCACAGTGTGTCACCATGCACCCGAGTTGCCCGCTGCGTTTAGACTACGCATTAGACCGGACATTTTGGGTGTCCGTGAGTGTACATAACATACATACTAGATTTCGAGGCTTAATCTCGCCACCTTCTCATAAGATGGCCATCTCTACAAGGTCTTTTTCCTTTAATATTTATTTGAAATATAACAATCTACCGGACAGCATAAAGAGTTTACCATATGCGAGTTTTAGGCGAAAATTGCGTTCGATGTGCGATTTTGATGTGTGCTTTTCTTTTGTTATGGGATTTCGATTTATATTGCTTTTAGTTTATATTTACAGGTGTAGCTGGGATGGGTTTGTTTATCGGTGGGATCTGTTATTAGTTAAAAGTGGGAGCACAATAGATTGAGTCAAATTTTTGCTTTGTTTTTCTTTTTAGGAGTTAAGGTATTAGATCATATACAGGGTTAGTAAAAAGTCCCGGAACGCCCGAATAACTTTGTTATTTGAAAATTATGATTTCTGAAATTTGGTATGGGGGTATAGTTAATATAAATGCATTTTATGCAATACAGTTGATATTTTTTTCACTTCCGGTTTAATCGGCAATACGTCCAATTTTTTTTTTTAAATGGAACGCCCAGATTTTTTTAACACTTTTGAATGCAAAATAAAAAACTACGTTCAGGAAGTATTAAGATGTTTATTTTTATTCACAAGAAAACAGTTAAAAAATTAAAAAAGTGTCCTAATACAGAAAAATCAAGGTACCTTTGAAAAAAGTTGTTGTTTAGTGTTTGCATTCTTTTTGCCGTCACATTTGACAATTTTAAAAGCGTTTTAACTTTTGCATCGCTATAAATTTACTTATTTTAAACATTGACACATTTGAAAATGGCAGAAAAACTTACTGAATCAGAACGAATTGAGATATTAATGATGCGTGGGTACGGTGATCGTCAACGTTCTTTTGAAGAGGTTTGTATTTTGTTTAATACTGTTTATCCGGATCGTCACATTAGTAAAAGTACGGTATGCCGAACAATTCAAAAGTTTGAAGTCTTTCGTCAGGTGAAGGATTTACCTAGAAGGGGACGTCCATTAACAGCAACAGATGAAGAAACTAGTTTGAATGTGTTACTTACAGTGGAAGAAAATCATCACGTGTCCACAACAGAATTAGGTCAAATTCATGAGATCTCTCAAAAATCTGCTCATACGATTCTTAAATCAGCAAGAATGAAAGCCTATAAAATGTATCCCGTCCATGAGTTAACTGAAGATGATCCAGATCGTAGACTACAATTTTGCGAAACAATGACGGAATTGATCGAGCAGCAGCCTAATGTTTTAGATCACATCATTTTTTCAGATGAGGCAACGTTTTGTCTCAACGGTACTGTGAACAGACATAATTGTCGCTACTGGTCAATTGAAAATCCGCATTGGATTGAAAAAATCCATACACAGCGTCCTCAAAAGGTGAATGTCTGGGCTGGTCTTGTTGGAAACAACATCATAGGACCATTTTTTATAAGAGGAAATTTAACTGGCAACGTCTACTTAAATTTATTGCGAAATGAGGTTGTTCCAGCACTTGCGGCCCTCTTTCCAAATGCAAACATAGGTGATCACCCTAATGCACATTTTTGGTTTCAACAAGATGGAGCTCCCCCCCCATTTTGCCCATAATGTCCGCGATTATTTGAATGAAATTTTTCCGGGACGTTGGATCGAACGTAGAGGAGCAATCGAATGGCCAGCACGTTCGCCAGATCTCTCGCCATTAGATTTTTTCTTTTGGGGTCACATGAAGTGTCAAGTGTACAAAAATCGTCCCCATAATCTTGAACAATTGGAAGAGAGAATAGTTCAAGGACCAATCGCATCACTCCAGAACAAATACAAAAATCAATAAGAAATTTTACTGACCGTTTACATTTTTGTCAAATTGTAAATGGAGAGCATTTTGAACAATTATTGTAATCGCAACCTGAATAGACAGGTATCTTGATTTTTCTGTATTAGGACACTTTTTTAATTTTTTAACTGTTTTCTTGTGAATAAAGATAAACATCTTAATATTTCCTGAACGTAGTTTTTTATTTTGCATTCAAAAGTGTTAAAAAAATCTGGGCGTTCCATTTAAAAAAAAAAAAATTGGACGTATTGCCGATTAAACCGGAAGTGAAAAAAATATTAACTGTATTGCATAAAATGCATTTATATTAACTATATTTCAGAAATCATAATTTTCAAATAACAAAGTTATTCGACCGTTCCGGGACTTTTTACTAACCTGTATATTTATTTTTTTGTAATCAAGGTTTAGGTTGTAAAGCAGAGTTAATCTGAACCTCGCTTTGTAATTGTATGGTTCGCTGGTTTAAGTGTAATTTAAGTTGAATTTGAGTTCACTATTTATATTTATTTAAGTTATTTATGTCAATGAAACCATGTTTTTGAACTTGTTTTTTACTTATACATTTATTGTATATAAACAACATGACACACACCTTTACAAAGACAATTTACGGCAAATCAAAAATGTTTACTATCTACCTCGAAAAGTACCTATGTATTAAATACTGTAACTTCTCACAGAAAAGCAATTGTTTCGTAAACCCTACGGCCCCATAGTTGAATCCACTTTAAGCGAATTTATCTCTTACAACAACCGTCCAAACCTCAACTTCATCCACACTCCAGAGTCCCGGCCTGGAACTGAAGTGGAACAGTCCGTGCGGAAACGCAAACTTTCAAAGCCCACTCGATAGATCGCGGACCACTAACGCACACACTGCAAACTATTTCTCCTTTCCTCCTTCTGTATTTGTCGTTCGCATTCGATACACATTTTCTTCGTATAGATTGTGTAGAATATTTTAAACGTTCTACAACACGACACATCATACATTATCATTTCATATAGGTACGATTTGTATGCGCGGCATTAACATACGGTCGAACCGTTATAGTTCAGTGTCGGTGGTACCGAAATTCTAACGTACGCAATCCTGTACACGTCATCAGCAAACGTCAGTTTACGCATGGATTGAAATTGAATCGTTCACTGCCATTCGTGTATTTTACAGAAAAGGTGGAACAGCCTCGCTTTGGTGTAAGTCCATATTACGTGGTGATATTAATGAATTGACGGTATTATTTGGTATAGTGAAGAGCTTTTTAAACGAGACCTCTGTAAGTAAGCGTCGCACAGTGGATCGAAGTTGGTTAAAAATCTGACAGAGCGTAAAAAAAAACAATCTTTTAGAATCATAATAAAATGTGTATAAGTGTATAGTAAAATAAGCATTAGATATGGAAATCACAGTATACAAACAAGTAGATTGACGGAATATCGAACAGAAGTAAGTCTGAAAGTACATGTTCGGAGATGTTACGCGAAGAGTGTATTTCGACCGTCCTCTTCAACTACTAAAATCTTCGGGATTAGACACGATACGAAACTGCAATTTGCTCAGAATATACATTAACTATGTGTAATTCAACCGGCAAAGTATTAGCAAATCATAGTTGCAACTAACTATACAATTACCATTTCTTGAAGATGGTGTTCTATGACTCTAAATTTTAACTTCTATTAGCTTTTTTAAAAAATGCCAAAATTTGCTCAAAAAACGGAAAAGTGTTTTGTCATCTAGGATCCTTCTAGTACTTGCTCCAGCGATTTCAGATGCTACTTCGCGCAACTTTTTGATAAAAGACGTTTTGTTTATCGCATTACCGTTTCTAGCATTCTCATAAATGCATGTTCATTGATATTTCTACCAAAAATTTATTAAGTTATGCCATTTCAGTGACTAACATTCGATGTATGTTTTATAATCTCTTAGTTCTCGGATTAAAAAGGGTATAAACCAATTAGCATAATTATGAATATCGGTCATATACCTACATTATGAGATCGAATATGCTACTTCTTTAATATTCGCTGTACTTATTGTATCGTTGTCATTGTGTTATAATATTAAGTTAGAATTGTGAAATGTGATGTGTTAGCTTATATAATAATCGATTAATAGAAGATAAACAAAATGGGGTATCTTTCATTATATACTTGGTATGTTTGACTTCTTCGGTTCGCCGACACATTCTAAGAGTTATTCTCCATCTAGTTGGATTGTGGCTAATATGAATACAATTTATGTTTTACTATAGGTGCACATAAACAGGGAGATTATCTATATCATTATCATAAATGTATCAATGTACCTACTGGTTAAAGGTAATAAAAATAGCACAGAAAATTAACACATTTACTCGCATAGCACAAGTCAATTGACATTTGTCTCAAAATCGTGATTCGACGGTAGTTCTGGGCTAAATCCGTATAAACAAACATTTAAAAATACGTACTGTGACAAACGATACAAGCATGTTATATCCAGCTATAACAGCGTCAATAACCAGATGCAAATGTAATCAGAAGATTCGCGATAATCTTACAAGTGATTACTACAGGGAAAGAAATTGATTGCGAGAAGGAACAGCTGAAAAATTTATAAATGTATATGGTTCGTACTATATGCTAGTCCCCATACATAAAATTCTATTGCATGGCGCAGATATCATTCAACATGTTACTTCCCATAGGCAAACTTTCAGAAGAAGCTGCTGAAGCTCGAATAAAGACCTTAAAAGCTTCAGGAAAAAATAGCAGAAAATGCAGCCGTTCAGCTACTAACGAAGATATTTTGAAAAGACTACTTATCACATTCGATCCATATATTTCCCATTCAAGGCGAAAATTAAACGAACATACAAGAAGTGTAGAATTATTAATTCTTCACCGGCAAAATTGAAAATTGTGTTAAGTGAAAAGTAGGTATTGCCACTGTTTATCAACGACCTTTATCAAGAAAGGTAAGCGAATTGTTTTACTATACACAAAAACGTTTACAACACTGTTTAGAAGAAATTTCTATTAAAAACAGAGATACATAATTTTACATTATATATGCTCTTTATCTCTGCTTTAATAGATTAATACCGAAATCTTACGTACTTACAAGGGCTGTTCTTTTTTCTTGCACAACCTTTCCCGATATCAAGGTATATGACTTACTACGTTGACTTTATTTTATTTATTTTCCAGTTTTTCGGGTTTGTAACGCGTTTTCTGCCTTTCATTGTCTCATCTGCGGTTTCCGCGGTGCTACTATCACCTGACGACATTGTTTATATTGTATTTCATTTTATTTAATTTTTTTTTTCAATTTCAAGAGCAAATAACAGCTTATACACACAACACTTGTATAATTTACCAATTAAGTTGATTTTAGAACCTTAAAACGGGTCATACACACAAGTTCTGGACTAGTACTGTTCATATTCTCAATTCTATTCAGTAACTATAAAAACGCCTAATTTAAAAAACGATTTTAGTATACTGATTCGATGCCGCTTTCAATTTGGAAGAAAATGGCTATAACAGATTAAAATAGCAAATTTTGGACTTGTACTGTTCTTGTTCTCTTCGATTCAACTGAACATAGGGAAATGCTAACATTATACATTCAGAGTTTAAGAAACACTTACGGTATAAGCTGCGCATTGTCAAGATTAAATCGAATGATATTGAAAGAAAAAAACAAAACGAATTCTATTAGAAATTAAGATGCAGTTATAGACGTTACAGCTTTATTAATATGCGCGATGTTGATGGAAAGGCGCCGTTTTGCTAACGATGTGAATGGTGGAATTGTCGATGCAATTAACCGACATTTCCACATAGAGCATGAATAGAGAATAAGTGGTTTGTAGTGAACGGTGTTCGGTAGAAGAAGGGGGACAGGGGACCAGTACCACGTACGGTCAGGTACAGCAGGCAGCGAGACGACAATGGGTTAGGATCAACAACACCGCTGTGCAACAGTGCCTCCGGTGGTACTCTATGGATTCTATTTTGCTATGCTATTTCACCTTGCAGAAAGCAGATGACGTAGATACAGAATCAATACTGCATTATATTATGAAGTTGCTTAGTTAATATGAGGCGTATTAAAAAAAAAAATATGGGTTCCACTGACGCAAATATTTTATAAACGCTGTTGAAATCGTTTGCTTTAGGTAGTACGTGCCAAATGTCTTACCGCCAATTTAAAGGAACTCTAAAAACGAATAGTATGGAACCCTGCGTGAGTTCATTCCAAGACCTGTACTTGAGTCGTCAGTCAACGTTTGCGTAGGCACGTACTGCTAGCATTGAAATGGCAACACTCGGTGTTGACAATAAATGCGTATACAGTGTGGCAACCGTTCATAGCACGGTGCATGTATTAGTAACTACTGGTCGACTATAAATGGGCGTGCCACCTTGAATTGCCACGCCTACTTAGCGGCACGCGGATGGCATTTACAAACGATAGCGGACGTATTATAAGTTACACGTATAAATGTATTGGGGTATATAGGCAAATAAAAGTCTTTTAGTTCTATGTTATAGCATAAGTGATTAATAACATTACATGTTTACATTACAAATAAAAAGCACTGTCAGAGGTAGTGTGTTCCCGATATAAGTAAATATTTTTAGTTGTTTGAAGCATCAGATAATCACCTATTTTATCTACCTACCAACAACGCGTTTTATTAAATAGTACGAGCGAATAGTTCTCCCGACGAAATATAAAATGCATCTGACACGCACGTGTGCGAGCAACGGCTCTGGCGCCTGTGCGGCGACAGCGTAGAAATGTGGATTTCTTGGCAAATACGAGTGCATCATAGCAATATGCTAATGTAATCCAGTCGAATATTCCGTATACTTCTTTACCGTTCTAATGCACGGATACCTCTGTGTATCTCGCTTACACTACAGGATCGCTATAATGCGGACGCAGGCGGACAATTGGTATATATACGCTACGGAAAGTTTCGGAGGAATTTTCAAGTTTTGAAATTATTCAAATTTCTGAAAAATAACTTATTGCGTGCTGATTGGATAAACAATGCGGGTAAATACCGTGTTGGAATATCTTTTTTACATTAATACGACAGTAAAAACTCGCGACAATATTGCTCTTGCAATCGCTAGTAGGAAAAGTTAAAACATCCCCAGATTTCAGTAAAAAATTTGTAACAAATCAATTATTAAATTTACGCCACTCTTGAGAGACCCATCGAACATCATGATGTATGTATATATAGGCTGGTTTAAATTTGCGGGTCATTATAGATTATAGGGATTTAGTTGATTAAAAAAAAAAAAATGTAGTTAAATTTGCCATAGTTGCTAAATCTGACAAATAATAGAACAAAAAAAGTAGGAGTAGATTATTTCGAAAGCTTACCATCATAAGTCATAAGACAGACATGTTTTTCATTTCTGCTTATATCGCCTATAAATTTGAAATTATCAAAACTAAATTTTTAAATAAAAACCTGTATTCTATCTCTATCTATCTATTTTATAAGCGAAAACTCCACGGTAGTCTCTGAATTTCAAACACCTGCAAATTATACACTTCTGCTTTGTGATACGGATATTTAATTATAATAAGTTAGGGAATTTTTTGCCCATTTCTAAGTTTAAATTATAAATTTTTTGGTAGTAGCTGAGACGATCGCAGCACCAAATGTTTCTAACATATGGGTTAAATATTAAAACATGTATTGTATATTTTTAAAATATACAGGGTTATTTACGCTATACTGCACGGAATATTAAGGCCAGAATACATGACGTTCAAGAAGTTTCGCTTTTGGGATATATGGTAGTTCATTATGGTTCCTTTTTAAAAGTATACTCATAATTATACAGGATGTTCCAAAAGCTCTAAAAGTATCAAATTTGTGTTTTTTTAAATGGAACCCCTTGTATATTATTGCATTTCTGGATTGTCTGATAAAAATAAGTGCTTGTTTTAATAAGGTTTATAATACTTAAGCCGTAATGTTTTTTATTTATTTTGAATTTTGTGAAAATCTAACCTAAATTTCATGTTTCAAAAACTTAAAGTTTAAGTTATGTAAACGTAGCTTATGGTGAAGTGTGACAATAGAGCACCTGCTATCTTATACAGGGTGTACAAAAATTAAAACTAATCGAATAAAAACATTCAGTGCTATAACTTGATTAATTTAAATAGAACGCCATATCTATTAATTTACCAGCAAATGCACTTTTTAATTACCTATCAAATGGTGTTTATATGTTAAGCTTTAAGTCTACGCATTTGAATATGCCAATTAATTTTCCCTTCCTTAGAATTCCTGGCTTAATCGACTCTGTCTCTGCGCCTGCAGGACTTATTAGGGGATACCGTTGTTTCCGCACTCTGCTTATAACTTTCACCTTCACTGTTGGGCAGAGGAAAATCTTCGCCAGTTTCGTGAATATGTTCACCAAACAATGTTATCTGTTATTGTATTTAGATGATTCTGAATACCAATGCTTTAGAACAAGTTATAGATGACATGCCATCGAGTATGTTGTACTTGCACGATAGAGTTTCCTCACATTACACTCTTAAGGTTAGAGAGTTTCTGGACGAATATTTTCCAAACAGATGGATTGGTCGTGGTGATCCAATATCATGGCTCGGTAGGTTACCCGATCTTAATCCATCACTTTTTTGTTGGGTGTTTTATCAAAGAAAGAGTATGTGTTATACGTTATATTTAATGATGACCACACTATAAATTTAATAATTTATATGGAAGTAACCCAGTGAGATCTAAAAGTCGGATTTGAGCAAAACGAACCATCACTAATAATACGACCTGTCAAATCTTTTCCTTCTTATATAAGACAAAGACGTCGTTCATTGTCAACTAGCTCCGTATAGCTACTGTACGTCATCCTTTTCTACTCACGTCTGCCTTCAGGTCATTACCAGTACCGACTATGTACTTCATTTCCTCGCTGTATACTAGCGGAATAAACATGGCTTTAATGAAGACAGAATTTCGTGTTTGTACATTAGAAACTGCGTGCTCCACCGACAGAGAGAGAGCCGTTGTCGTCACGACAGACACCGAAATTAATTACGAACCTTGTTCAGTACGGTCGGGCTATAATCATATTTACACAGTATCAGTCGCAGGCGCAAAGATGCAGGCGGAAGAAAGCAGACGACACAACAAACCACATCGCGGACAGCAAAGAATGAGTCCGCTTGTGTTTGTCGATTTCTACGAATGAACGAAGTAATTGAGACCGATTCCCGGCGTTGAGGACTTCGCCGCTCAGCTGATTTCTGTCTAGATGCGTAGGTTGCATTGTGCAGCCGATATTTTCGTAACGTAGCACGCGAAAATTAACGGCATTGTCAAGTAGACGTGTAGTACAGACGCTAAAGGAGAATTTCGTGTAATTCCTACGAATATTTGTGAGAATTATACGGGTAAGTTATCATCGGGTCAGATAATTATATTCAGGAATGCTTAAGCGTGTCTGGAGGTCGTGTTTGAAATGAATTAATTCAAAGGCATTAATTCATTTCAGTGTTGTGAGCTTTTATGCTTTTGTATCTGTTAAAACTTGACATAAAATAAAAAGAATTTTGGTTATGAGGAACTGTTGATTATTTTGTATTTGGTCGGACGCACTAGAAATAAAAAATTAGTGTTTCAGGTGTTAATCCAAATAGAATTAAAAAAATAAAAAAAAATACCGATGAGGTGTTAGCAAATGTTCGAAGTATTCTGTAAAAATTTGAGGGACATTACACTCTATCATATTATGTAAAGAATACATCATATGTCTTGCAGTATAATCTTTCATATATCGGGATTTTATGGTAGAATTGGAAGAATTGTTATAGACTCTCAATGCTTGCTAGCTTCGACATTTAAGGTCATCGATATCTTTAGAATAAACAAACGAAATGTATCGTACAATTGTAAAGTAAATTATATATTTGCACTTAGTATATTGTAGTAATGCACAACACAATTAATAATTAAACATATAAAAATGGAAATATGTACTACGAATTTATTGGTTGAAATCGTATTACCTTTTAAAAATTTAATATTATAATTGTTTGATGTGTATGTATCCAATGAACGTTATATATGTAGGTTAGGATAGAGTAATATATAATATAAAGAACGAGTTTTATTACTCTATCCTAACCTACATTATAATTGTTGTTGAGTTGATATCTAGTTATTTTCTCTCTGTGTGTTACCAAGTCAAAGAAATAACTGCAAAAAATATTTCTGTCAAAAGAACTACCTTATTTCTTGGATTCTTAAAAAAATTTCTTGTTTTGTTTTCAAAGGATTCTTTTCAATCAGTGCTCTTTTGACGGAAACTGTACATTTATCGGGACGGATATCTATCGGTTCATTCGCTGCCTCGCTGTTAAACCTAGCGTTAAGTAATTTTCAGGTCGATTCGATTTCTAGAAACCGTACATCCGTTCGACTGGCATCGTCTGTGAAGTAAGACGGAAATGATTATATAGGAAAAAAAGGACGTTCGGCGCTTTCTTCCTGCTTCGACTCCTACCGAAAGTCTTCCTTCGTATCCGTAGCTTATACGCTACGATATTCCTCCGTTGGCGTTGGCATCGAACGGTGTGATGTGTATCACTTTTCAATCTACTCTAAACGTCAGAATTGAGGCTGATATATTGCCTACGGATTCAACCTACTTAAACAGAGTCGGGGAATAGAATTCGACGTCGTAAAATTTTACTAACCAAATTTGACATTCGCTCTCTCATGTTGAAACTGTAACGATTCACGCCGGGCGTTTATTGAGGTTTAAATTACCAAATTGTTCTCTAATTCTCGTTGGTTTAGAGCCTTAAATTTTTCTTTGGTGAGCATATTTTATTGCCTGAAAAAAAAATGTTTTTTTTTTACTATTTTGTAGTATTTGAAATTAAAGTTACATATCTACCATTACATGCAAGTTGCCACCCGTATCCGGATTATTTCGCAAAGAGTGCTGAGCGTGTTGTCGTTTTGATGATCACAGTTCTGATCTGATATTTATCCGGTACAAGAATAAATATTGTATGACTGTGTTTGCCATGTATAAAATTTATATTGAATATGCATGTGTCAGAATTCCATTAAATAACTGCAATTTTGGTTGGTCTAATTTATATCTCTTAATAACGATAACTTTGTTAATTGAACAATACTTATTGTTATATATTTACAAGTGCTGTTTTCCTTTCTAACACCTACTTCGACCTGTTAGAATACCACAAACTTAAAGAGATATGTAACTGGCAAAGAAATCTATTTACCTCAATAAATTAATCAACACCGAATAGTGCAAAGCGGCATATTCGCGATTCAATAAATTGTTAGAATCTTTCCTCATATATATGGTTTCGTAAGCGTCAAATTCCCTCGAAAAAGTTACATTCTGAAATAGTTCAATGTTCTCAATTTTAATTTTATGGCCGGTATCATTTATATGTTGTGCAACACTGGATCATTCAAGCCTCCCATAGCGATAATGTGCTATGTACTCGTTAAATGTTATTTCGACTATATATTTTGTCTGTCCAATATAAACTTTTTTACTAGCTTTTAGTATATAAGGAACGCCATCTGCTACAAAAAGCAAGATCTTCGTTGATAGGTGTCTTCACCAAAAAAATCTACTCAAACTGTCGTTAACAAAATGTAATTATTTAATCATAAAACCTTTTTACCGTTCGGTGTAAGGTGTGTTTTGTGTTACTACAAATTTCTTTCTAGTTCTGCGTATTTTGGGTCATTTTCATACGGTCCTCCCATCTTATATTTCTTTTTTCCATTTCCTACTTTGTTACTTCCATTCATTCCAAGTTTTCCTTGGTCTACCCCTTATATTTTTTCCCATTGTCTGTAGTTCTTTAAGGCCCCTTTGCCCTAGGTATTTTATCATCACTGGTGTAATATCGTCTTCTCCTGGTGCTTCTTCTAGTTTTATTTTTTGAATTAGTTAGTAGTTAAGTTTCCTGTATGTTGGGATTTTCCTTTGCGTCCTTTTATTCACTCAAGGCCAATTCCTTGAAATATTTCCAATATCTTTTGTTCATCTGTTATTACTTGTCCGTCTTTTCCTTTTATGTTTATCATGTGGTGTTCTTTCTGCTTTCTTAATTGCTTCAAACTTCCATTAAACAGTTTGTGGTTGTCTCTGAAGTTTTCATTCAGCTTTTGCTCAAAATGTTCCCATTACTTTTTCTTAGTTCTTACTTCACTGCTATTTTAACTTCTGTGCGTTTTTTTTTATATATCTTGCATAATCTTCCTGTTTTTTTGCTGGTTAAGTATTTTCCCAGGTGTACATTTTCTTACTTTAATGTTTCTACATTTCTTTTTAACATTATCTTCTTTGATTCTATAACATCTTATAATAAAATGTAATACTGTTTCAAAATTTGTTTTTTGCAGTTCTTTACACGATCAATTACACACTAATCGATGTAAAAGAGCATATATTTTACTACTGTGTTGTACATTTATTCCTTTTATACTAGCAAATCAGCAAATTAATACCAAGTATGTATACATACATGAAATTTGTATGATCGTGAGAAGCTCGGTATAAAATTGATGTATGTATGTATTTAACGTTCCAATTTATTAGAGTGCTTCAACTGAAAACTTAAACGAATACACTTCTCTCTGCGAATGTGTTATACCATATACTTCAGCATGCTTGCTTATGCATTACGTTTATTAAATGGTGAAATTGGATTTGGTACATACAAACTTGCTTATTTACTATTAGATGTATGTGTGTGCGTTGCATTTGAACATTAAATAGGAATGTACAAATAAACATCATATTTTGGAACCTGGAATTCATCAGATCATATACACTTCGGCGCAAAAATGTTTCAAATGAAATTTCTTGATAATGTTTATTTCCAAAAAAAGAAGTACAAAACTTATGGGATACAGTGGTCGCGGTGCAATGTTACCCTAATTAGATCTAATCTAATTTATGGGATACAGTCGGAAAAAGAGAAAAAAAATAAAGAAATATACAATACTTACAGTAAAATTAAAAATAACATTAAATTAACTTAGTAATAATGTATTACTGAAGAATTCTTCCAAGTTATAATATGGTCGACTGAGTGAATACTGTTCCAAGATTATTTTGAAACTATAAAGGGTTGAATTTCGTATTTCAGCAGGTAAGTTGTTATATATTTTAATACCAATGCACATAATACTCCTGGATGTTAGTGTTAGTCTATGTGTGGGCAAATGTATATTTTGGTTTCGTATATTATGACTGTGTATTGGGTTATTGTCTTCGAAAAAGTGTTGTTTATTTTTATGTAGGTACATATAGAGATATTTCTAATATATATAAAGAAATTATTGTGAGGAGTTTGAGTTGTTTGAATAAAGGTCTGCACGATGTTCGCTGTGAGACACCTGTCTAGGCGCGTACAGCACTTTTTTGGGATTTCAAAATCTTGTTTATTGCATTACTGGAGCCCCATACCAATAAACCATATCGTAGCCGGGATTCAATATCAGCTAGATAAACTGTTCTTAAGGTGTTTGGGTGGATCATATTTTTTAAGTGTCGGAGTTTAAACACTGACGACGAGATTCGAGAGTTTAATTTATTAATATGAACATGTCATTTTAAATCAGAGGAAAAGTGTATGCCAAGCACTTTTATTGACTCCGTTTAGTTAATAGTATCATTCCCAATGGTAAAATCCAGTTGAGGTAAAGAGCGAGTTGAACTTAAATTAAAAGCAATATATTTTGTTTTTTATGCATTGAAACTTAATTTATTAGGAAGAAACCAAGTATTTAATTTATCTAACGTAGAGTTGGTTGTTTGAATGTTAGCCGCGGAGTCGTTAGCTACCACGGTAGCATCGTCTGCGTATAGGACTAGTTCATAGTTTTCCGAAAACGTAATAATATCATTAATGAATATTGAAAACAAAACTGGTGATAGGACGGCTTCCTGCGGTACGCCTATCGTTACTGGGAACAAATTCGAAGTAAATATTTGTTTTTTATTATTCTCCACTATTGAAATTTGTACCTATTGCATTCTTTCAGATAGGCAGGAGAGGAACCACTTAAGTGCTGTTCCCCTAATGCCGATAAATTGTAATTTCTGAGTGAGAAGGCTGTGCTCAACACAGTCAAAAGCGCGACTCAGATCACAAAATACGCCCAAAGGGAGCTGCCTATTCTCTATTTGCGATACTATTTGAAATATTTAAGGTACTTATTGGAATTATTTGATAATGCAATAATAGAAGTTAAAATTGTAAATAACTAAAAATAATAAATATGGGCACGTGGATATACTATATAGCTCCGTCCAAAATAAAAAGACCGTTACAATAGAAATAAACATATTTTTTCTGATTATTACCGCACACTGTGCTGTAATGATATATACTGACTTCCAGGAAAATTGCAACACCTAGAAGTTGTCGAATGATTTTATTGAAATTTTCAGGAAACGTTTATTTTCATTAAACAAATTGATGATTAAAATTTGAATAAAATCTAGCCAGTGGTTTTTTTTTTTGCAGGTTGTTTCCATAGCACATAGTAACTATAAATTTGAAGTATTAGACCATTTAGTAACTGTCAAGTTTGCAAATTGTTGTTGTTACGTCACAATTTCATTCTGCACTTGATAACAATGCCGAGAGTACGTCAGCATCAACATTTTGTCCAATTAAGTGATTTTGAACGTGGCCGTATTATTGGTATGAGAGAGGCCGGACTTTCGCTAAGAGAAATTGCTCGTCGTGTAAACCGAAATGTTTCAACGGTATTGAGGTGTTGGTCCAAATGGTCCGAGGAAGGGGTTCAACATCGTCGCCGTGGATCTGGACGTCCTCGAAGGACTACAGATCGCGAAGAACGTCGCTTAAGACTTTTGGCCACCAGAGATAGATTTTCAACAACTCGATCAATTGCAAATGATTGGATGAGAGGTACAGGACTCAGAATGTCAATGTCAATTGTTTATCGCCGGATAAGATCTTATGGATTGCGTTCATATCGTCCATTTTTATGTCTTCCTCTTACACCACTTCACCGTCTACGCAGACTAGAGTGGAGCAACTTAAGGGTTAATTGGGCGCAGGAATGGCATCAAATTGTGTTTAGTGACGAGTCCCGATTTTGCTTGTGGGCCCACGATGGTCGTAGGAGAGTCAGACGGATGCGTGGAGAACGTAAAAATCCAACATTTTTTGTGGAACGCAACACAGCCCTCACTCAAGGAGTTATGATATGGGGTGCAATATGTTATGGTAGCAGATCACCCTTGGTCTTTATTGACGGCAACCTTAACGCAGCTGGTTACATTGCTAATGTGCTAAAACCAGTTGGCCTTCCATATCTTCAGGGGCTGCAAAATTCCATTTTCCAGCAGGATAATGCGCGCCCTCATACGGCAAGGGGTACAACACGGTTTTTGGAAGAATCTAACATTGTCGTCCTCCCATGGCCTGCTCGGTCGCCTGATTTGTCGCCCATTGAACATGTATGGGATATGATTGGAAGGCGAATAGGTAATTTACCGCACCCTCCAGATAATTTACACGATCTTCAACAACGGATTCAATAAGCTTGGGACGATATACCACAAGCAGCTATAGATCACTTGATTAATAGCATGCCAAGGCGTCTAGATGAGTGCATTACAAATCGTGGCGGAGCAACTCATTATTGAAAAAACTATTAAAGCTTTTGTTCTTTTGTTTTTAAAACTTAATCATAACTTTGTTTCATAGAAATAGACGTTTTCTGAAAATTTCAATAAAATCGTTAAACAGCTTCTAGGTGTTGCAATTTTTCTAGAAGTCAGTATATTAGAAAGAATACTATAAAAAACTCGTGTCACAATGACTTGTAATGCTTATCATCTCATTTCAAATATTAACGCTTGATGTGGTTTATTTCAAAAAATTGTTGAATTTTCAAATGTATCTAAATTTTTAAAACTTTAAAATTGGAGATAAATGAAGTCATTCAGTCTTTCTGGCAAGCCCGCGTGTATCTGTGAAATTATTTTCTACACGTAAACTTGCAATTCTTCCGTTCCTTCTGGAATCCTAACCCGCTTCTCTATAAACTACTGACTCCTTTATTTTCCGTATTTCGTCCGTTTGTTCCCAGATAAGAAAGAACCACGGCGTACAGATATTGGCCCACTTCTGGAAATTAATGGATCCGTGCACGACCGTTTCCTCTTTGTTCCGATAATAACGCCACAAATGGAGCGATTCTTTCTTCCTCCGCAAACACCACTTTGTAACGGTGGATGGCGCCCGTTGCCGCTGAAGAGGAGAAGGAGGCAATTAATTGAGGTTAGGTTTATTGTTTCGCGAGAAGGCGGTTTGGGTCCGCCAACATCTCGGGCACGGGATATTATTGTGGCGCACGGGAGGAATGTGAAAACCCGGCAGCCGCATTATCGTCGAATTTAGTGCCGGCGAAGCGGTTGGGAATTGAACGGAAGAAATTGGCGTAAGAATTATTAGTTCTGTGGATTTTATTGCACGTTAGTAAAATGGGATTGTTTTATATGGGATGCTGAAAATATCGGAGCGATTGGCAGAATTATAGCGAAAATTTAGATACAGGGGTTAGCAGAAACTCCCCAAATAACTATTTCTTTTCACATAAAGTTTTTATCAAGAGTGTAAAACTAAGCAAATACAGTCAACCCTCCTATAACGCGGTACTCTCAGAACGCGGTTTCCATAGAACGCGGAGCTGAAATTGCGACAGCCCTCCCATAACGCGGTACTCTTACAGCGCGGTTTAGGTTCAACAGAATTATATTGGAAAAAGCCTTCATTCTGAAAAATTTTAGGGGCTTTAAACTTTCAAAAGAACGTATCACCCTTTATGTGTGCAGCAATCTATCAGCGAGCCTGATGATAAAACCAATGATAATAAATCGCTCTTCAACTCCCCGTGTAATGAAAAACATTAATAAGACCTAATTGCCTGTATTCTGACGATCTAATAAGAAAGCTTGCATGACTCAAGATTTATTTAAGGATTGGTTTTATAATTGTTTATCCCGGCAGTGGAAACCTATACGATGGAAAGAAATTTGTATTTCAAAGTTTTATTGGTTCTTGATAATGCTGGTTGCCACAACATAGAACTGGATCATCCAAATGTGAAAATTGTCTTCCTTCCTCCTAACTGCACGTCATTAATACAACCTTTGGACCAAGGAGTCATTCAAACTTTAAAAATGTACTACACACGCCAACTTTTCCAAACCATTTTCGACAGATTAGAAAATAGTGGAAATAAAACTCTTAGTCAAGTGTGGATGGAATTTTCTATTTTAGATTGTATTAGAACCGTGTCATCGGCTTGCGCGGATATTAAACCATCAACGCTTAATGCGTGTTGGAAACCTCTTTTACCTCAAATGGTTCAAGCAATACAAGATGATTCTACAATTTCACTCCCAGTTACAGAAATAGTAAACATTGCTTCTCGTTTAAGCGATGAGGAATTTGCAGTAAACCATCAGGATGTAAGAGAACTAGTACTCGGGGAAGAAACTTTAGATGAGGAAGAACTGATGGAATTAATTGATGCACCCACCTCAAATGCATTAGTAAACGAAAATAAGGAAAACGAATGGGTGCCAAATCTCGATTTACAAGATGTGAAAAAAGGGCTAAATTTGGCTAAAGAATTAGAACTTCACTTCATTCAAACTGATCGTTCAACGGTGCGCAGCGCAAAGTTTAAAAGAGAGTTAAGAAATTGTTTAGCTCCCTATAGAGAGGTTTTAGTGGAGTTAGAAAAAAAAGCTACAATCGAAAACCAATGTGAAGAAGAACCAAATGAGGAAGACATTTTGCCCATTAAAAGAAGACGAGTTAGGCGACTCATATGTGACAGCGAGAATAAGTGTTGAAAAATAAATAATTTTACAAAAGTCTTTCTTGTTTTTGTTGGAAAACAGTCTTTTAGTTTAGTTTTTGTTTCATTTCTTTATTAATCCTTATATGACCTCTTCAATTCCATAAAAATAATTTATAATTTAGCTTGTCTTTTGTATTTATTGGTCTCCATATAACGCGGTACGAATGATGTGATTTGTACTAATTCCGAGTTTCTTATAGCGCGGTTTCCATACAACGCGGTAGACGGTTTCCATAGAACACGCTACGAATTAGCCTGGTTTATACGGTTAAATCCGAGTTTCTTATATCGCGATTTCCATATAACGCGGTACGCACTCACCGCGTTATAGGAGGGTTGACTGTATCTTTAAAACCAAAAGGATGGTATTGATGATTGTAATTTTCTTGATGTTATTACTGTAATTTCGGTTCAACCGTCACCAGAAAACGAGGAGAAGCGAGGCTGTGGAAAAGGACTTCGAGTAAGTTTATTAGATTGGAAGAAACAAAAAGAAAAATAAGGAAGAATGGAGAAGAAACACAAAACATATTCTTTAAGTACGATTAAAAAGATTTAATTTCATTTCTTGAAACTAGCTTTTACCGTGGGATCTGCGGTAACAGTTTCTTTCCACGGGAAAGACGTTCTACGTTGTTCAAATTTCGCTAATACATGGTAATGCATTCTCGGTATTATCCTTATCTTCACCTGGTCTAGCTAAAGCCGAATTTGTTAATCAGCAAATTCCACGATACCTTCCGAAAGGGCATTTGAAGTTCAGAAAAATAACAAAAAAACAGTATTGATGCGTCCTCTCGTAGAGAGAAGTAGAACGGGCGGGACATTAAGTTTATAAAAACCCGGACATTGTTGTTGGAGTCAGTTTTGAGTTCGTGGAGTCCGAATCAGCTTTTGAAAAGCTCGCGTTCCTCTTCGTTACCGGGCGAATCCAAATTTTAAATTAAATTTAATAATTCTTTTGTTTTCTTGCGAATCTGTAAAAATCCTCCTGTAAAAATTTCGAAAAAACTCGAGCAGGAAGCGAAAGCTTCCTATCGCGAAGTGATTTTGTGTTAAGTGTTAAAAAACCGTTCGAACGAGTCTCTTTGTGTTATGTAAAATTAGTGTGCCTTTAATATTTGGATTACGGAAAGAATAAGCCCACAGTTTGGCTGGTAAGATGAACCAAAATTTCGCTTAAAGAACTAACCATCGCGAAAGATCTAGATACCGTAACTCGTTCTCTCTCTTTCTCTCCCTTGTTTTATGTTTAAATGCAATTCCTAAAGTTTTGTTATTATTTGTTTTATTTTCTGTTTTTTTTTTGTCAATATACACTCCGCCAAAAAAGTATCGCATAATTTAGTTTTGAATCATAAAAGTATCGCATAATCTTTGTTTGTAGCATAAAGTTGTAAATATACTTTAATGCGCTCTAAGATATAATTTCTATGATTGTTTAAATAAAATACAGGCCAAATAAAAACAAGAACTCATACTTCAGATTTTTATTAAAACAAGAAATTATAATTTTGGAAAGAAAAATGTCATAACAGTAGCTTTTAATACTGAGTATTGCCACCTCTGGCTCTTATGACCGCTCGCATACGGTTTGGCAGAGATTCGATTAACCTCCGTATATAAGCCTGATCCAAATTCTCCCACTCGTCACGGAGAGCATTTGCTAGTCCATGCAGGTCCGCTGGGGCAACATTTTGGGTTCGTATCCGTCTGTGAAGGAGGTCCCACACGTGCTCGATAGGGTTCATGTCCGGACTTACCGCAGGCCAATCTAAAACTGGAATACCAACATCGTTAAGGTATTCCTGGACGATTATTGCAACATGTGGTCGTGCATTATCGTGCATTAACATGAATTCGTTTCCTATAATTGGCGCATATGGTACTACATGTTCTTCTAAAATTTCCGTTATATACCTGTGGGCAGTCAGTGTACCTCTGTCTACTGGTACTAACTCTGTACGACCTGTTAAACAGATGCCTCCCCAAACCATAATAGAGCCACCAGCGAAATTAGGTCTAGGTCTGATATTACACTGCGAATAGCGCTCACCGTCTCGTCTGTACACTGAGATACGCCTATCTGAGGTGTAAAGACCAAATCTTGACTCATCTGTGAAGAGTATATTGGCCCAGTCATTAATGTTCCAATTTACATGTTCTCTGGCAAACCTTAAGCGAGCCACTCGGTGGTTCCTAGTGAGACGAGGGGCTGTTACAGCTACTCTAGCTCTTAATCCACTCTGTCATAACCTATTCCGAATAGTTTGAGTACTCACACGAGTATTTCTGACTCTAGCCAAGTCGTTCTGCAATTGTCTCGCAGTTACATGTCTTCGACGTAATGCTTGTAGTAGTAAATAGCGGTCATCTTGGCGAGTAGAACATCTAGGACGACCTGGTACAGGTCTTCTACTGTAAATGCCTGTTTCCCTATATCTGGCTACGGCTCTAGAAACACTTGACTGATTGATGTTCATCAAATTAGCAACGTATGCTTGAGATCGTCCATCTTCGATTAAAGCAACTATAGCAGCCACTTGTTCTGAAGTTAAATTGCTCATTTTAGTTTTAAAAGCGTTGGTACAGAACTCTGACTTCGCACTTTAAAATTTGTCCGTATAGGAAGACTTTCAATAAACAACTGAACAAACCTTACACATATGCATTTTTCTAAATGTGTTCTTTTAGAAAAAAAAAAGTAAAAACGCTAAGTTCCATTATTTTGTTAGTGTTTTTATAGTTTACATACACGAGGCAAACTTTTTGTGAACGTATAAAAATATCTTGGTTCATAAATGCCCTTTTTTAGTTTATGCGATACTTTTTTGGCGGAGTGTATTTGTTAAAACTACTAAACCCCTTTTTTCTAATCTAATAATTTTACCCCAATAAGTGTTCCGGAGAGGAACCCTTAAGAAAAGAGACGATGAGAGCTGGGAAATTAAGTAACGTCCTGTTCCGACCGATCGAGAAATAACACCGTGGTGGAGATATCTTTGGCTAAGTACTCACACCAACCGCTACCGAACAAAAAGATCATTTCACCGCGGTGGCTCGATGATCAAAAGGACAGGTTGGGTTATCTGTAAAAACGAAGGGTGTGGTTTCGCATCAAATATAATACAGCGGACCACCCAACTATCAGGCAAATAACCCGTGAACGTTACAATATTGCTTAATCTTTCCATGTTATACCCCTTGTATCGAGTTGTATTTTATATATACTGTTTGGGTTTGTAGTAACTATATTTAGTGAAAAAATCTCGGGTGCCCCCAAAGCGCAACTTATAAACATAACATGAACTGTAATGTCCATTCGGCCCATACGTAAATATTCTGCTACCTAACAGTGATGTAGTATGGCGAAATAGTCACAGGCGAAGTATGCACCTAACCTAATGCGTGCGGTCTAATGTTTGGTCTCTCATCATATCGGTCGTGGGAAGCGAGGTGGTTGAGAGAAATCTCCAAATGCTTCACGACGTTAAATGCCTCGTTATATTGTGGAGGAGATAACTAAGATAACGTGGTTGTATACTCTTCAAATCGTATTCCCAGTAAAGCCACAGTTTTTAAATTAAAACATAAAATAGATAGTACCAGTTCCATATAACTTCAAACCGTCTCTTCCAAATGAAAGGATTGCTGATGAAACCTCGGTTTTAGAATATGCTGCAATCGAAATGATTCCAATTTGTCATCTAATATTTCAAGTGGTTTAGGCATATCGCGTCCGTCTGTGTGCAACGGATACTTAGGGCAAATGAATTTCATTTTTAGTTTTATTTATCCTGTTTTAAATTTCTTTTGTTCACTAGAATTACATTTATTTTTTTGCCAGAAACAAAGAACAATCTTATTTTTTTTCGTGTATTTACTATTACATTGTAACGTGCTGCTCTGTGGGGAAATCGATCTTGAGTATAACTTCATAATTAATTTATCATTAATTTTCCTTCATTAAATCGATTTTCCCATAGTTCGGTAGCGTTACTGTTGCATTATATTTTGCTTATTTAAGTGTTTTTTTTTTAATTTATTTACTACTCCGAGTTTCCTCACTGCAGACGGTACCTAACTCCTACCATGGTAACCACGTGGAAGCCGCCGTAAGATACTACGTTTGACAGTACTAGCTTCATTCCTACTCTGTGAGTTCGGTGCCGGTAAAGCTTACTGCCACGATGCAGCGCTGCCCTTCGAGCGGTGAGTTCGGTGGGGGAAAAGCCACAACGCACGACGCAGGCTGTTCCAACCTTCAGAGCTGCGATTTTCCTGCCGGCAAAGCTCTCTGACACGACGCAGCGCTACTCTCCGAGCTGCACTATCGCCGCCGGCAAATCCCTCTGGCACGACCCAGCACCAACTTGTACTTTAAAACCGTGCGCGCACTTCTGACCTGTCCCGGTACATTTTAGCACAGCGCGAATCATATGATTAATATATCGATATATTTACATTTTTTGCCATCCCTAAGTACGACTCAGTTTAAGATTTATTGAAACATTTTTCTCAATAAATAAAATGTGCGACTTCTTTTACAGTGCTCTACAACTGTTTTGTGTCATTCCTTTCGTTCTCACTGATCTTGTCGTGGAAACATCTGGCACAAATGAACAATCAAAATTCACGAATCGACATATTCTCACACCTTCGACACATATTGCCCGATATCGCTTATCGTTTCTGCTTAAACGAAAGCTACATACATACATACATACATAACTTGTAACACACTTATAACACGTCCCGATACAGCAATTATTAAAGTCATTTTATTTGTTATAGCTCTGTATGCATTTCCACCAACATGTACAACAGATAAAACCGCTATTTATTTCATTCCCTATTGTTGATTTCGTTGCCGACCATGCGCTTGTAATCTAATAGCAAATTAAGCGTTTGCATTGTTTCAGGTAAGGCCACATTCTTCTCGAGAAAAAAAAATACCAGACGAAAATACGATCCAGTGATTTAATTCAGTTGATATACGTGACAGGTATACCTTGTTTGTTTGTCGCTACGCGAACGTCAATATTGTGATGTTGTTTACTGGTATTATTTCCTTTTTTTTACTTTCCTTTTTTTAGGAGATGGTCGATTCCCTCTTAGCAAATATTTTATTTATCACATCATCACTTAGTACAATATTAATTATGCATTCGATCGTTACCGTCTAGTCTCTTGCATTTTATAACTTGCCCATTGCCCATTTTACATTGCATACAGTACTATATTATGATTTTTTTTAAACACAAGTTCTGTTTTGTATACCTATACCAATAATTTTTGTTACGTATAAGCACAGGTATAAGGTTGTACCAGGTACGATTTATATAATAAAAAGTTGATCATTTTTTAATCACAGCTTGAAATAACGTAATAAAATATAGCAATTTCAAGGAGAACTATACAAATCAAATTGAATGCCCGTCATTCAATCGCCGCGTCACGTAATTACATTGCGAGCGGATAATCAAGGCGTACTTCACGTTTATGTACCAATATACATATAATGTATACATACCTGCACATTTACCGCGTTATATTCAACTAACAAACAACATTTCGTGTATTTGATGTATTTAGAGATATTGAGTCGGCATTTGCAAATGATATTATGTAACCCAGATGATATTAATTAATTCTAAAAGAACAATATACGTACCTACATATTTACTTCTATAGACTTTCGTCTATGTATAATCTGTTTTAAATTACACTCTCAATTTAATAAAACTATTATTAAATATATATTCTACGCCATCAAGTATGTAGTTTTTGTTTGAAACTTTTTTTTCGATTCGTAACAGATTGCGCTGTAATCGCAAAAACATGATTGTGAACATCTAGAAAAAATATACAAAAAAGAGAAGCAAGGAAACATGATTTTGTGTTTTTTTTTTTATTTCAACATTAAATAACATTTCAAAAAGCCATTCAACAACGAAGAACTTTACTTTATCATACCCATTTCAGAAAATGTGTTCGAAAATGTGCCCTTCCACTTCGATACATTTATTTATTCGCAATTGGAATGATTGCACACAAGTGACAAGTATTTCCGGCGTAATCCTTGAACAAGCGTTGGTGATTCGCTCAATCATGTTTTCCCTCGTGGTTGACACTTCTGTATAAACTTCAGACTTTAAGTGGCCTCACAAAAAGAAGTCAAGGGAAGAGATCTGGCGATCTTGCAGGCCAAGACACTAGACCACCTCTTCCGATCCATCGACGATTGCAGGCTCGATCTAATACTTCTCGTGCTATTTTTGAATAATGTGCTGGACAACCACATTGTTTGTCGTACGTCCAAGGGAAGGTCTTCAAGTAACACTGGAAGTTCGTTCTGCAAGATGTTTCGATAATTTTCACCATTTAAGTTTCCATCGATGAAATATGGACCGATAAGCTTATTGCCAATTATTCCACACCAAACATTTACGTTCCAAGGATGTTGATGTTCAACTTGGTACAACCAATAGGGATTTTCGATATTCCAGTAATGCATGTTGTACCGATTTACCGTACCGTGATTTGTGAATGTCGCCTCGTCAGAAAATAATACTAGGGCAAAAAAATTCGGATTATCTTGTATCCGTTGAAGCGCCCATTGACAAAATCGCACTCGATTTTGAAAATCATCGCCATGAAGTTCTTGATGTATGGAAACTCTAAATGGATGATATATCCTACGCTTCAATATTTGGCAGATAGTGGACTGAGAAATTCCTGATCCGCGAGCTATTTCTCGAGTTACTAATGTGCGGATTATTAGCTACTACAACTAACACCGCGGTTTCATTATTTTCTCGAGCAATTGTTTTTCGCCGATTACGTTTTCTAGGCTGTACAGTTCCTTTGCTAGGGAACTGTTGAACGACTCGGTAAAAAGAAGCGCGCGATCGCACCTTGTCGGGAAAACGTTGTGAATAAAGATCATAGATGTAAATCATTTCAATTCTCTCTTGTAATGTTATAGCCCCCATTACTGTTCAGATATTTAACACTAACTAATTTGTATTGGATTAATAGTTAATAATCTAAATGGGGATCGGACAATGTGTAAGTATTCACAGCTTGTCAAGTACTGAATAAAGTACGGTTTTGTATCGTTGATTAGCGTTCCAATTGCGAATAAATAAATGTATCGAAGTAAAGGTGCGCAGGGCTTTTTGAAATGTTAGTTTATGTTAAAATAAAGAAAACACAAAAGTGTTTTAGAGATATTCTGTTGTTTCAAGATAAAAAAAACTCGCCCAGTGTATACACTGAATGACACGATACCAGGTTGTGATTATTGTCAATTTGTTGCTGACGATGATGTAGCATAATTTCATAAGTAGAAACAAAGTTATAAGATTACAGACATGATTGCAAACAACGTTTCTTAATAACATCTTTATGGTAAGCGGACGGTAAGGCGGAACACCTGCTCATTACCATCCAGAAATTCGGAATCCAGAATTCATTGGGTGCCCCTCTCGATCATGTGACTTAACATCTTTAGATTTGTTTACGTGGTGCTATATGGAAGATCGTCTATGTGAATCCCCCTACAACAAGAGAACATATGGAAAATAGAATACGGGATCTCGTATTTTTCTATTTACCGTCGGATCGAATTTTGTGAATTAATGATTAATAAATATCCGGAACATGAATATTTTTTAAATAATCTGCTATTTTTATATTATACTTCATTTACTATTGTTAGGTTTGTTACAATCTATGTTTGTTATTCTATTTTTTTAAAACTTCTTTTCATTCTTGTTTTTTTCTTTTGATATTGTTTATCAGCTCTGCCACTGAAATTTATAGTTTACATTATCTGATGCTTCGATATAAAAATAAGTATGAATAAAAACAAATCAATGCTACGCATGGCAGTTTATTGCCCTTTTCAGTTACCAAATGAGTATTGTCTTATTATTTCCCTTTTCAATAATGCAAATGTAATATTGGATTTAATATTAGTTCTACAAACTTTGTAAATCATGTTTACGATAGCTCACTTAGATAATTGGTTATTCTTAAAAAAAAATAACCACCTATAATATTGCAAATTCGATTTACTATTATTCATTAAATTGATTTAGAACGTTAAAAAAAAAGAAATAATTTAATTTCCCCATCAAACTGAACGGCGTTTGATTGATTGTAAGTATTAGGTACACACGAATGGAAATTCCTAGTTACATTTATGGCAAATTCGCCGCGAATATCCAAACGCTGTCCCATATAATTCAATACGCAGTTACCGCTTTGCCTAATCCCTAATCCGACGCCGTTACGTCGGTAAATCCTTCCGGAATTGTGTTTGCTTCTCGTTACGCAGCTGAATTCGTTGCAACTGCGGACTCTGGAATTATACGAGGCGTTGCGGTCTTCCGCAGAGCAATTGCGCCCGCTAGCTTTTAGCGCTGTTGCCGTCGCTGAAAAGTTTCACGTACTAAAACTTGCGTTTAAACTTTAATTATAATTTTTTAAGGTTAAAACAAAGTTTCTTTTTTTAAGGTTAAAAAAATCCAAAATTACCGCAAACTTCATTTAACAACATTGAATGAGACGGAAAACATAGGTATTTCTCGTAGAAAAATTAACACAAACTCACATAGGTTACCTAACCTATAAATCACATTCACAACATCAACATTATATCTTCAATATCATAGTTATTGACACATTTGTGAGATAATAGTGCATTATTAGGATTCCATTTAATGCAATTTGCACCTCTAAAAATAAGTAGTCCTTTCGACGACAATAAAGCATCATAGGTTTCGATATACCAAACCGTATATGAATTGATTTTTCGTTCAATGTACCTATTATTTTTTGTCTCGATTTTGGATAGTTATTTCATAATATTGGAGGTGTTGTATTTAAGAAAACAAACTTAGAAAGACCGTATCTAGTTTAGGAAACACTCTTTCCTGTCTGTCACTGTTTGCGAGTTACAGAGGACTGCCCTATCGGTGAAACAGCCTGTATATAACCTATATAGCGAGATTTATTTGTATCCCGGTTATGGACGCAAATTGCCTTTAAATGACGACAACTATTCATCTATTTGAAATGAATACTTTAATATACCTTTCCATTCAGGCATCTGTGACATCATTCCCACTAACATTGACAAAAAGACGAAATACTAAAGAGAAAATAACTTTTGTGTTGTATCATAATCGTTGGAATTCTTCCTGAATGTAAATTGTGTTCGGTAAACGCAGCTATGTAATATTTATTTGATGCTTATACATGGTTAATATCATTCAAGAGGTACTATGGTTGACAATTGCCCACGGTACGAGCATTATGAGATGCTTCCACATCGATAATCTGCAGTTAGCGGCCGGTCTGATCTCCGTAATAAGGCCCAATGCGACGGCAATTCGCGCGCAGTCACGGGCTAATAAAATTATTATACGCAACTATATTAATTATTGCAATAGGGTAGTAAATCTAGTTGACAAAATCTACTGCAGGAGTTTATAATATTTTAGTAGATTGGTTGCAATTTTTCCCACTGAGGTAAACGTACTATTTGTAACAAGTGACTTGTATGTTATGCTACTTTAATATAGAAGTTATGTCAATATTCGTCAACAATTTTGTAGGAAATTTTCATAGAAGTTGTGCTCGTTCCTATATGTTCTACAATTTGTTGCAATAAATTTTACAATTGGTTTAAAATTTACACAACATTTTTCTTTCTGTGTGACATCACATAATCGATTTCGGGTTAGTGTTTTAATTAAATTCAGCTGTGAAAATCAGGGATGCGGAAGAGTAAGAATATCGTTCAAAAATTATATCAAATTATGAAAAAGATCCTTTCACAAATTTTAAGCATAGCGACCACGTGCCAAAAGTTATCTTCTTCGTTTTTTTTTTTAACCGTATATTGTTTGATAAATAACACCATTCCGTACTTAATAAACCTTCCACATCTGTGACTAAACCTGGAAAATAGAATCCTGCTTTACTAACGGAATTAATGTTACTAGATGAATCCGCAATTTTGCAATCCTAAATTATTATCTTCTTAACAAGTCACGATGTGTATGCTAATCAACTGGTAACGATTATCTAAGAAATTGCAGAATAATTATTATTACAACGACACGGCAGTGGAATGAATATTTCTACCGCACCTAGTTGTAAAACTACAGAGAACACAACCAAGAGAGATCGAAATACAAAAAACAAACGTTTACGTCATCACATGCTTGTGTATTTTTATATATGTATATCTCAATGACAAGCGGAAATGGGATAAAAAAACAAAGGCGTGGGATGATACAAATATTGATAAAATTTGTGACAAAACATAAAAATAAATTATTAATATACGAGTACAAACAATAAAAACATAGTACCTATGCGAAGATATACCGGAAAACTCAGAAAGAAAATAAATCACTAGCGGATCTATCTACCTGTGGTAAACTAATTAATTGTTATGTAAGACTGGCAGATTCCGATCATATATATATATATATATATATGTAATTATGTACAACTTCGATAGATTCTGATTGTCCAATTTCAATAGCAGGTATTATTCAAATTGGCAGCAAATGTCATTTACCTCAAAAGTAGAATTGTGCAAACATTGAACTGACAAGGTACTAATTACAAATATTTACTTTCACATGTACTTAATTAACGTTATTACAGAAAATATGTGTAAATTAAAAGTTCTTTTATACAATATTAATTACAATATTCGTTAATAATTACAATTACAAAAAAAATGACGTTGCAACCAAGATTTGAACTCACAACCTTTGGATTATAAGAACGACAACTTCACCGCTGAGTTATTGCGTACTGGTAGTAATTTTCGTATTTTGGACCTTCATGGGCTTTCTCGGCCAGAAGTCCTGCTATGCCCCCATGATGTTTTAACACTCTTGACTGCTAGCATCTCGACAAAGATAACCACAACAAGTTTACTTAAACTGGGTTCATCTAACCGAGCGACCCTTAAATGACTCCGTCTCTCTCGGTCCGCTTCCGAGCAGTCGGCCAGGAGGTGCACTGGAGTTTCTTCTGTTATCCCACAATTTCTGCACAGGGGAGAGCCCACTCACCCCATTCTGTGCAAGTGTTTGTTCAGTACGCAGTGGCCAGTTAAGATTTCCGTAAGTAGTTTTAGATTGTCCCTGCTCATAAAGACTGCTCTGCATGATCAAGTTTATCTGCAGTTGGATATCGTTATCAGCAAAATGGATTAACTTTAGTAATAGTTGAAATCGATTCCTACTCATTACTGAAGAAACGAATTTATTATCGTATAATATGTTCTTTCTCCAGTAATCTGAAATTTTCGGGTATCTCACTAAACCCATGTACATAACCAGTCCAAAAAACTTTCTGATTTCTTCGCTATTTGTCGAAAACCTGCGATTTATCCTAGCTGATCGTGATATATTTGGTTTTTGTAAGAGGTGGCATTCCTATTTGTCTCCAAAACTATTCTATCAAGAAGTTCGTCGTCCAGGAAACGATCGGACGAATATCATGGATGTTACTTGGATAAATACCTGAGTGATATATATACTCTTTTGATCCTGTGAATGTTATATCAAATCGAAGAGAACTACAGTCAACTTCATGCCACTCTTCATCGCTATGCACCTCTTCTGTTGGCATTTCATTCTCAGTAATATTAGTTTCAGTATCTTTATCACTGCATCCATACATTTGATTTTCTTCTGATTGTTCGTCGCTACTACTTGACCCCGAATACTCATATTCTGATGCCGTTTCATCAAAATCTTCCCGTTCATCTACCTCGCTAACATTTTCAGCTTCCACTTGCAACTGCTTTTCGGTTAAATAAATCGTCCGCGCATTACATAACCTCTTTGGCCTCCCTGAACTTGAGGAAGGTTGACTCATATTTATTGAATTATATAAGACAAACAGAGTGAACAACGATCACGCACGCAAAAGATAATAAGCTTCAAAAAACACTCATGTCGAGTAAGTTCTAACCGTATACACTTATTAAGCACCCCATCTGTAGCTGTTCTTAACACACTGAAAACATAGGTAATTCAACATAACCATAGCTGCAAAGCGAGGTCGTATAATCTGGAAGTCATCAACTAAACATCATACCCTAAGTTTAAGGCACAAACAAATTGCACGGGATAAAAGTGAACATCACCTGTGTAACACCAGTGATTTACACGGCCTTCCAATAATCTACGGCTGCGGATCACCGGTGATACACATGTCAGCCAATGTGTTAAGCAGCTTGAGACGAGCAATTAAAATCAAGCAATGCTGTACTTTCTCCTATATAATGGAATATTTCCCATATGCGTTGGTTTTCCCATATTGTTTTTTGCATATACCTAGAAATAGTTGCTTAAGTGTGACGTGATATCAAACAAGTAAATGTTTTTTTTCCTCTCTTTATTAATACGGAGAATTCTATATTTAATTTTCTTATTTACCTAACAATATGTTGTCATTAACTAGTCTAGACTAGCTTTTTTTTTCTTAACGTATCTTTGCGAGAAATAATAAAATTCCTGTAACTAATTCTTTAAATGTGTCTCGTTCAATGACTCTCTCGCAGATGGCGCAGTTGCACAAATGCGAAGGTAACCATATTATTAATTTGCATTCACGTCAACTACTTCAAGTCCAGTTACGATCGATGGCCCAGATAACCGTAATATCTATTTTTTTTAGCATCGATCCAGAGAAAACGCAACATTAATTCTAGTATAGATTTATAGATATATCCTCATCTCATGAATACATGTTAACTGGACTAAACTAGTCGACGACGTACTATAAGCGAGTCAATTTGCATATCAGAATAGAGATTGCACCGACGTCCATTTGCATAGCGAATTGTCCAATTACTAGGAGGTAATGGCGAGTTAATGGCGTTACTGTCCCAAAAACACATTTTCTAAAACGAATAATTACGGCGCTAATTGGCTCCTCAAGTGTACGTGATAATTTTTGCTGATGATTCCTTTATTTAAACTATTCGTTGTAAATGCACTTAGATTTTTTCGGTATTTTTTTTTAGCGATTTAGATAGTCGAATCGAATACTTCCACTATTTATTGTGCGCTATTATCTAATCGCATGAGAAGTGTGTCTTAAAAAAGGAAATCACAATTCCAGGAGGAACGTTTTTATCACGCTTGTCACTAAATTAGACTTATCTTGCATTTTAACAGCACATTAACATTCTTTCATTTTGAGATTATATTTGTAGCACACTTTTAGTAGAAACTTCAATCAAAGTAGTGACTAGACAGATAAAGCTCTATCAAATTTATAAAATCATGTTGTAGGCAAATTTTCTTTTCTTTTTTTCTGTTATTTTAAATAGTATATTAAAGAACGAGTGTCATAAGACGTGTTTTATGGCACGAGTTCTTTATGTTAGTTTTTTTAATTGAGCCTCTTTTTATCAATTTTTTTTTATAAAAAATAATAGGAATTTCAAAATCTAGTAATTTTTGTGGTGGTTGGTAATATGTTATGACATTTGACATTAATTCAAATTCAAAATTTGTGACCGGTGATTTTTTTCGGTTATTTATATGCCTAAAGTTTTCTAGTAAATTTCCCAATTTTTGGCAATTTTACCTTATAAGTTACTGAAATTTTCCGTAGGAATTGCATATATCTTTTAGTGTGTACCCTGGGAGCATATAGAGTAAAATGTAGCGAGCGTAAAGGTTTCTCTAGCAAAACCAGCATCTTCAATCTCATTTCGTGTTTTGACATTACATCTGTGACAGTTAATTTAAGTGTTTACGTATTTGTTTTTATGATTTTACAACAGTTTTTATAGATACTTTTCCTAGATCTACTAAATTTTTATGCATGTTCACGTTTCTGAGACGTCAGTCCTATACGCACTGAAAAAGGTATTGCAAATGTATTAAAATCTTACAGAAATGCGACAAATTATTAAGATTCTTTATTAAAATAGGACTACTATTTATAACGCATTTAAATTAAGAGTTTTATTTTGTACTCACCTTCCTTTGATTATTCGCAAAAAATTTAGGTGTCTAATATATCTGAGCATATCTATAGTCGAAATACAGAAATCCCATGGCCTGCACGCTTATCTGATTGGTGATATTAGATAAAATGAAAAACTGCATTTTTACACAATGGATAATTTAGCTGACATACAAACAGCAAAGAATTGAACAAAACCTTATTGAAATTAATGCTATTGCAACGTTACTACCAAAATTATTTTCCCTTCCATCATGTTTTTATCATCAAGCCCTCAATTGCCATTTTCTTCTCTGTTATAGAAGCTACGACATACTATAAATACATATGTACCCATACAAAGATTCCCAGAAGAAAATAAATGTAATTCCAGAACAAACCGAACAAAATCAAGCTTCTAGATTAAGACGAACGATTTTTCTCTTGATCGAACCGCTCCTTTTCTCTACAATCACGAAAGTAAACAGCATTAAATATAAATGGCGGGACAGTAAGTAGATGAATCTCAGATCGGATGTGCTCGGATTCTGAAAAACCGTCCTTCCTTTGATTAGGGACCGCACGCTTTTATCTATAGCTACCAGGTTTTCCCTTGCTGTCTGCACGAAATCATTTTATTTCAACTTAATTGCGAACCCCTGCCGTTCAAGTGGAAGATCGTTGGGTAGAAAGTTAGTGAGCGAGTTTTAGGGGTGAATTAAGGAACGAAATTTGCAGAAATGTGTAATTTATTGTCGAACGTCAAAAGCAATTTTAACACAAAATCCATCGAATTGTAATAACTCCGTCAAAGCCACCTATGGTTCCCAAAGCTTTTCGACAAAAAGATCGCAATATGACGTCGACAACTTTACTGTGTATTTTAAAACACGTAATAAAATATGTAATGTAAAAAGAAAATTATTAATCTCGCTATCGAGAAATATGTTTTTTCAATATGTCTGATATACTCGGGGCAAGATAAATATCGATGCACGTGACTGACCGAATATTACGTCAAGTACTACACTGTTGTCAAATATGGCACAAGTCAATGAATAGCCAAATTTTAGGTTATGTAATTTACAGTGAACTGTATTACCGAACGTAAATATTTTCATTTTAATATTTATTATAATTTATAAAAGTCACGTGCATCGATATTTATGCTGCCTCCACTATAATTAAATTCCTTTACGTAAGCTGTCAAAATAACACTGTATGAGTCATCTTCTGTGCTCTTCCGCGGATAGTAGCGAACGCTTTATTTCCGAATACAATATGAAATATGAAGCAAAGTTAAAACAATGAAACAAGAAAAAATAAGTTATATAATATTTATTTAAAATAAATAAATAAATATTCTTGTGCTGTGGCACAATAGAATTTAAGTTTAATAAATATAGAAGTTCATACATATGTACATATACATATATTTACATACACAGCAAGAAAATGTACAACAAGAAAAACTTTATCATCGTGAGCTACATATTCATTCATCTTCCTTCAAGTCCAATTTAGCAGTCGATTGTTTACTTAGATCCGAAGCAAACGATGTTGATGGCGATTATCGATAGTTTTGTCGACTTTTTCAAAGAACATTGTTATTGGTAGTTGTCGTTTTTGTCTTTTCATTTCAATAAACAAATCCTCCAAAAGTTTCAAGGCTGTTATAGTGCGAGTAATTTTTATACTGCGTTCCATTATTGGATCATATTCTACTATCTGTTCTTTTAATTTTTGAGCAGTTCGAAATATCGCTGAAAATTTTTCAAGCGTGCATGCTGGCGGTTCTTGTTGACCCTCATCCTCATCGTCACTCGCTTCTGGAGAAGATTTCACAAGGTCTACCAATTCCTCGTTGGTGAATACTTGATCCTCTTCGTTTATGTAATCACTGAGTTCCTCTTTGGTTATATCGTTAAATCCTTCTCCATCTATTTTCTGCGCTGTTAAATATCGTTGTTAGATGTGAATTAATATCATGTGTGTCTTCAGAACTAAGAACGATGTCATTCCACAGATTTTTCCAACATATTATTATCGTTTCTGACTTTAATTCCTCCATCGCTCCTTTGATAAATAGAATTGCGTCAGCAATTGTAAATTACTTCAGCAATTGTAAATTACTTCCAGCATTCCATGAGCCCGATATCAGAGCATTCGTTAGCCATTGTATACAGCATTTCGAAAACCTGTCGAATATATATGGCTTTAAAGCATCTAATGACACCCTGATCAAGGGGCTGAAGCAATGAGGTCGTGTTAGGTGGTAAAAAAACCACTTCAACATTTTTATTTTCTGTACCTAGTGACACAGGATGCCCAGGAGCATTGTCTAGTATCAGCAGCACTTTAAATGGTAATTCTTCCTTTTCCAAATATCTTTCCACTTCCGCAATAAAGCATTGTTGAAACCGTTGTGTAAATAGAACAGCCGTAACCCACGCCTTTTGATTTGATTGCCAAAACGCAGGCAGGCAAGCTTTATCTTTGTATTTAAGAGCACGTGGATTCTGTGATCGGTAAACAAGTCCAGGTTTAATCATATGACCAGCTGCATTTGTAAAAAATATCAAGGTAAGTCTATCCTTAATTGCTTTAAAGCCTGGTGCACTCTTTGCAGTCTTATGAATTTTAAATTGCATTTGTTTTTTAAACAAAGCACTAGACTTGGTAGTAAAATTAAAATGATGCTTGAAATTGTACTAGTCATTAAAGGCAAATAACTTTCTTATTTTGAATTCTAATTCTAACCGTCTTTGAGATTATATAAAAAATGTCAAACACAACATTTCTGAATGTAAAAGAAGACTAGGAAAAAGAAAATCCACTGAGAGATAGAAAAACGGTAGTGACTTCCTTAAAGAAATACTTCTTTTGGTACTGGCTGTAGTAAATAATGTACTTCGCAAAAAATACAAGCCATTTTTACAATATCTACAAAATAAAATTATCTAGAATAATATTTAAATAACCGGGAAAAGCAAATATTTCATCAGGACTCACAATAGATACACGACAAACCCGCCTCGAGAGAAAAAAGTTAAATATAGAACCATTGCGAAAGCGGATCGAGACATTGACCTTCCATGATTGCTATAATGCCGACGAAATAAAGAGATCAGACCGTAACTGGTTTTATGTGAGCGCGTAACTCTAGTTATATGGTCGTTGTTTTCGCGGAGGCTGCATAGAAGTTACGGTAAAAGCTTCCTACTTTACATGATATACGTCGATTTATTAATAAATTATTAATATTAATTATTAATGCGTAAACGAAATCGCAGAAAAACAGCACCAGAAAAAGCGAACGAATTCAATCGCGGATGTCGGCATCCGATTTCAGTTACCATGTCGGCGCCGGCCAAACGCCCTAGAATATCGAGACTGGATGGTGGCAGAATATGTTATGGATTGATGAATCGATATTTAAAGTAGGAGGGTGTTAAACGTGCTTTTGACACAATCGATCATTTTGTATTACTACAGAAGCTATCACGTATCGCTTTTAGTCGATGTTCACTTATATTTATCAGATCTTATTTGCAGAACAGAACGAACTACGTTTACTATAACGGATATGAATCAAGACTGTTTTTGGTAAGTTCTGGTGTGCCGCAGGGCTCGAATCTCGGTCCATTATTATTTAACTTGTTTATTAATGATTTAATTACTACAATGGGTTGACAATTTAAAGATTTATCACATAATGAATGATCTTAGTGATTGTTGTATTATACAATCGTACTTAGACACCATTTACAACTGGTTTAGGAATAATAAGCTAACGTTAAATATAGAAAAACCACTCCTGTAAACTTCTGCTATTATATGAATGGGAGTATGTTGAATAAAAACGACACACTAAAGTTGTTGGCATTACGTTCGATTCTAAATTATCCTTCGCCCAACACATCCTTGATACGGTGCCAACACATCCTTGATACGGTGCAATCAGCCACCAGATCTCTTGGATTTATAATACGGATATGTCGAGATGTCTATAACTTTAATGCTATTAAATCGTTTTACTTTTGCTATGCGGTTAGCACACTAGAATATGGGTCGTTGATATGGTATCCGATTTCTGATCTACATAGCAATATGATTGAGCGCGTTCAGTTTCTTGAAGTATTTGTCCTTCAAAACCGATGGAGTTTATCCTGAGCACAACACAAGGTATAAAAACCTTTTGAACAGACACGGCTTTGAAGCCTTATTTACAAGAAGACAAAGAACCAGTGCACTTCTTGTTTCCAATTTAATACACAACAACATCGATTGCGCGTATCTTCTGGAAAAGGTATGCTTCCTGGTTCCACGATCCACTTCGAAAACTCCACTGACATTCGATCTTCCTACTGCGCGTACAAACATTTTGATGAGAGCACCCATCATCCACTCGTCAAGGGATGCCAACAACATCTACGAGGATATTTTCAATTTAGAGATTAATGTCTTTCAATCATCACTTCTTTACTTTTCTTTTTTTATATGTACATATATACAATAATTGCATAAATTTGTTATTTTGTTCTTGTTTTACTGTAGTGTATTATCGTTTTGTACTATTAGATATTCTGTACAGTTTTCCCTCTCAAAACTGGGAACTCATTAGTAACACATCGATGCAGTTCCAATCCATAGCGTACCGATTTTGACTCTGCCTTAGTTAATAGATAATAGGATCGAACAACGAATTCATTCATTTCATTAGTTCATTTCGTCCTCTGCCTATATCGAGTATTATGTGCTTGGGTGGTCTCCAGCTCTATATCTGTCGAAGCACCTTCAGCGCTCGGGGCTATGGTGTGGGTAATCCTTAATTCACTTGCCTTTCTTGTGGTTCTCGATCGCAGGGTGATGCCATCAGCCCCTGTGCCAGTCTTGGAGTCAGTCATCAAAAAAAAAAAAAAAAAAAAAAAAACCGTTTATACCGATCGATGAATTTTTATTTGAAAATTGTTTAATACAAAGACAAGATTTTCTTGTTAGATTGAATTATTTTAAAAATACTAATGTAAATTTGTTAAATTTTCTATTCAATTTACTCAAAAATGTAATTAAAAACTTTTCGATCAACCCACATGTAGATAATCCAAGCCCACGATCTCCTTCGTTTGTTCTATGTAGGTGTTTGCTCTTGAAATACCCCAGGATTCTGATACCGCCGCAGATTTAATCCCTCCCAGCATTCACTTTAGAATTTGCCATGTCGTATTTCATAATCAACGGGTTTACAGAGGTCATCTCGAAGGTATAATCACGAAAATCCTCTGACACAATCAAATTATCGCGGTCTAACGCTTTCCGAGTCCGTACGGGTTTAGGTCTATATGTATCTACACAATACATGTATCGTGTATACGCTTCTAGTTTGGAAAATCAGACTGTGTGTAAATCGGATTCGTATGTTTACCGTATTGAAAATGTTGTGGTAATATGGAAGATAATTTAATGAGAATGTTTTGGAAGTAGAATTTACCAATTACATCAAATATGCCAGAGCAGAAATGTTTAACTCATGTTTTTTTTTTATAAAGGTTAAAATCGATTTAGTGAAAAACATGTAAAGAGTTGAAGTAGAGCAGAGAAAATCCAAATACTGGGAGAATCTCCAGGGAATGAGGCAAGCTAAAACTCTTCTGGGTACCTATAACCAGAAAAGATCTGCAGAATGCCTCAACCTGAGTAAACATAATATTCGGATATTGACAGGGATCCTTACAGGCCATTGTAAACTGAACGGACATCTAAGCAGGCTTGGAATAGCGAAGGAAGCCGAATGTAGATTTTGTGGGGAACAGGACGAAACGTCCATTCATCTACTCATAAACTGTGTTGCACTGTGCAACTCAAGGGCGCTGCACCTGGGAGCATGTGAAATCGAAGAGGGAGAGTTGCCTAATCTGGGGCCTTCGGACATTCTGCACTTCTTGAAAGGAATCAGACTGGACGGCCAGCTGTAAATACAGCGAGAAGAGGGGACACAATAGATCTTTTAGGTCGCAGTGTACTATCACCCTAATCACACATACATACAAAGAGTTAAAAGTAAATACGGTGTGAACAGCCAACTTTTTTTTTACTCAAAAATCGATGACCGATTTAATTAAAATTTCAAAATTTTAGATAAATCGGTCCAATAGTTTTTGAGAAAAAGGGTCAAATGGACGAGAAATTTTCCCATAAGAACATTTTATATATCTTTTATTTGCACCTACATGCATCTTTTTTTTAGCATATCGCTTCCACTATCTACCTGTCTGGTACAGTCCTTTTATTAAAAACTCTTATTAAAGGAATCCTTATTTCAGCGTAAGAAGTATCTCATCGCAAAGTACGAGGCAAGCGAAATTTGAAATACCAATTTTTCGTATCGCTTCCATTGCCGTCTCCATTATGTAGTTAATTTTTCATCCGTCTTCGCCGCTATATTAAATTCTAACCCGCACAAACGCGTTCCTAGAACGACATGAATCCAAACTGGGCCAATAATTTATTAAGGAGAAGGTTGGTTGCTTTCTGGCTAATCTGTAACTTTGACAGGTTGCCTTTTTTTATTTTTCGGGTATTATTTCATAAATTATGTATACCTTCCCTTGCGAAAGTAGTTCGTGTGCTGTCACTTACAGGGCCCTGCCGTAACATTAAAGAATGTTAGGTGAATTATGTAAATGCCGAATACAAAAAAAAAAATAACTGTGATAATATACTATGTTTTATTAAAATATCAATAACCGATTTTGTGGGAGCCATCTGACATAACGTCTTCGGACACCTTGCAGCCTCTTGATTTTTTTGTATTATATCTCCCATTTCCTTTATCCGAAATTATGCCAACCAGTCCAATGTCCTGGTGCCTTGTATACAGAGCCCTGGGTGGGCCGTCGAAATAATCCTCTGAGATCATGTTTTGTTTGTCAAAAAATGGCCTGTCTTTCTGCGCCCAGAGCCTCGCGTTCGCATAAGATAGTGGCATGCGGCCTCTGTTATTTTATTACTCAATCTACTTCAGTAATTGGGTTTTGGAACCTTTGGTGTAACAATAACTATCACACTGACAAAAGTCAATGCCAAACATGTTTGGTGATAGTGGAAAACCTAGCATTGACTTTTGTAGGTGTGATAGTTACTCAATCTACATTGGGTACACACAGAAAAATGCATTTTGAGTTCAAAACAAAATATTGCTTTAACACAATTCTCAAGAGAAAATGAAATAGTTTTGTTGTAAGTAAATCTTTAACCAATAAGAAAATTGAATGTTTTAATTCAAGGTTAGATCTGTAACTGCATTACCGGCTTACGTTATGGCCCTTTCCTGGATTGAGAGTTTGCTTGTGCCCCGTATATGGAGACAATCTAAACTCTTATTTCTATAGTAGAGAAATTGCAGATATAGCTTGATAATGCGAATTCTCTGAAGCTCTCGATCCCAAGTAAGTTTGGAGTCAAGAGAGTCAGTCAGAGAGCTTTATTCCTTCACTCCAGAGTTTTAGCGGTGCTAGATCATGTAACTTCCTCCTTCTCGTGAATGCTATTGTGGTCGGTTTAGACGGACTAATATTTAAACTTATATAAAGTAACTCTGATTAGCGTTCAGCCAGTTGGTATGTAACCAATGTTAGACTTCCCCTGAGTAACATACTAAGTTTTTACAAGAAAAGTTTCGGACCTTTTTGCAACATAATTGGATAAATGCCTTCCGTTTCTGGCGGTTTATATAGTTTGAATTAGTTGATTGCTCATTTCAACTTTCCCACATTCACCTGCAAGTGCTCCCTGGACGCCTGCCTCACGGATTCTAATTCTGCTTTATTGCAGTTTAACAATGACGTGATTCCAGATCCTGGTAAATAAACCCGAAAGAGTTCTCTTATGGTCTTACTTACCTCCTTTGTGTAGCCCCCTCTTTTTGTTTTCAGAGTATATATTGAGCTTTGTTGTTATTTGGGTAATATTCTAGTAAGCCTGGCATATTCTGGAGCTTGCTCCAGGATTCTCTCTTTGAATTTCTCTAAGTTTTGT
The DNA here is from genome assembly GCA_949128085.1 of Cetonia aurata. Lineage (NCBI taxonomy): Eukaryota > Metazoa > Arthropoda > Insecta > Coleoptera > Scarabaeidae > Cetonia > Cetonia aurata. The sequence continues at coordinate 68,820,391 of OX421882.1, read as the reverse complement.
TGTAATCAGGAAGGACCTTCCTCCTATGCATATTTATCCCAGACTGATGTTTCCTTAGCTCTATTGAACTCCTGGAAACGCCCTTGTTTACCATTGGGCAGTTGCTATTGAACGCTGATGTAACAGCGTCGTGGATTTGCCCTACTACAAATGTCAGGTCTATTGTGTTGCTTATCTTTCCCTTAATTCATTCTAAACTGAAATCTAGTTTTGCTGTGTAAGCTTACCAGTCAGTTCTTCGAGTATTACGATAAGTTTCATGACGCCTATATTAAAATTGATATATCTGTGATCTGAGGAACTCTCTTCATCAAAAACATTGTTTGCTATACATGGAGGTGGTTGCCAATGTTGTATCTATTACCTCTTTCCTTTTTGAATTTATGAAAATAGGTTCACTGCCCATATGTTTACCTTTCGCTGTACACCTTTTATCCATTTTCCTTTCCAGAAAAGATTTTGCACTCTCGCCTCTCAGTGGCTTTTGTTGGATAGTAAATGGTATTTTATATATACACTCCGCCAAAAAAGTATCGCATAAACTAAAAAAGGGCATTTATGAACCAAGATATTTTTATACGTTCACAAAAAGTTTGCCTCGTGTATGTGAACTATAAAAACACTAACAAAATAATGGAACCTAGCGTTTTTACTTTATTTTTTTCCTAAAAGAACACATTTAGAAAAATGCATATGTGTAAGGTTTGCTCTGTTGTTTATTGAAAGTCTTCCTATACGGACAAATTTTAAAGTGCGAAGTCAGAGTTCTGTACCAACGCTTTTAAAACTAAAATGAGCAATTTAACTTCAGAACAAGTGGCTGCTATAGTTGCTTTAATCGAAGATGGACGATCTCAAGCATACGTTGCTAATTTGATGAACATCAATCAGTCAAGTGTTTCTAGAGCCGTAGCCAGATATAGGTAAACAGGCATTTACAGTAGAAGACCTGTACCAGGTCGTCCAAGATGTTCTACTCGCCAAGATGACCGCTATTTACTACTACAAGCATTACGTCGAAGACATGTAACTGCGAGACAATTCCAGAACGACTTGGCTAGAGTCAGAAATACTCGTGTGAGTACTCAAACTATTCGGAATAGGTTACGACAGAGTGGATTAAGAGCTAGAGTAGCTGTAACAGCCCCTCGTCTCACTAGGAACCACCGAGTGGCTCGCTTAAGGTTTGCCAGAGAACATGTAAATTGGAACATTAATGACTGGGCCAATATACTCTTCACAGATGAGTCAAGATTTGGTGTTTACACCTCAGATAGGCGTATCTCAGTGTACAGACGAGACGGTGAACGCTATTCGCAGTGTAATATCAGACCTAGACCTAATTTCGCTGGTGGCTCTATTATGGTTTGGGGAGGCATCTGTTTAACAGGTCGTACAGAGTTAGTACCAGTAGACAGAGGTACACTGACTGCCCACAGGTATATAACGGACATTTTAGAAGAACATGTAGTACCATATGCGCCAATTATAGGAAACGAATTCATGTTAATGCACGATAATGCACGACCGCATGTTGCAATAATCGTCCAGGAATACCTTAACGATGTTGGTATTCCAGTTTTAGATTGGCCTGCGGTAAGTCCGGACATGAACCCTATCGAGCACGTGTGGGACCTCCTTCACAGACGGATACGAACCCAAAATGTTGCGCCAGCGGACCTGCATGGACTAGCAAATGCTCTCCGTGACGAGTGGGAGAGTTTGGATCAGGCTTATATACGAAGGTTAATCGAATCTTTGCCAAACCGTATGCGAGCGGTCATAAGAGCCAGAGGTGGCAATACTCAGTATTAAAAGCTACTGTTATGACATTTTTCTTTCCAAAATTATAATTTCTTGTTTTAATAAAAATCTCAAGTATGAGTTCTTGTTTTTATTTGGCCTGTATTTTATTTAAACAATCATAGAAATTATATCTTAGAGCGCATTAAAGTATATTTACAACTTTATGCTACAAACAAAGATTATGCGATACTTTTTTGGCGGAGTGTATATTTATAAACACCTTTTTTGTAAATTTTATTCTTACTTATAATGCTACAGCAATAGGTATACGGATAAAATTTATTGACCAAGTTTAGGCCGCTTTAGACCACCACTGAAAAAAAATTAGTTTTTTTTCAGTGGTGGAGAAAATACCAAGATTACCAAGAATTACTAATTGTAAAAAAAAAAACCATTCAAGAGGCCATTTGCCCTCTTATACGTTACCATGTAAGGATAATAGTGAAAGTGTTCTCACGGCACATCTAACATCTACGAATGCTATTATTTCAATAAGAAGGTCAGCGCATGCAAGCAGTGTTGTAAGAGAAAAAGAAAAAAATAATTTACGATTGAGGAATTGTGCATCAATGTAACAACCGAGTGCATACGCAATAAAATAATTTTTTTCAGTACTACAAATGGAATTCCTAGCATTAAAAACTCGGGTTTTTATTACCCCGATCAGTAATTCTGTACAGAATCGTTTTAACAGCGGTAAAACCAAATAATAAATAGGAAAAACAATGAACGCATTACCCTAACAATATATTTATTTTATATTTATTGTTTACTACCCATAATAAACGTTGAAAAATGTGCATTGTACGCTTCTTTATATACAGGAGTTTAAACGTTACAATTAACGATTACGTAATAAATAATGCATTCTTGCATTTTTGCGCGGTTGAGAAATTAATGTTGTGCAAAACTGGAACCTAAATTGTTATCGTATTGCAAAAATTAAATGCTTTCTTTTTAACATTTGAATGCAACCTCAGAACTCATCTGATCGACATAGTATCATTTGTAATTTAGCTTTATCGCAACGAAATTTCGTTTTAACCTTAGCAATTTCCTGTATTACACGTGCCAGTAGTTTCGGAAGTAAATTACTCTCTCAACTATCAATTTGCCAAGCGTATAGTTCCTCTTCAATGCGAATTTAACATGCAGTCGAGAAAATTATCTTCCCATTCTTACCAGAGACGTGCATACAAGCAGAACTTCCGTAATATGGACAGAATATCGTACAAAGTTAGTAGTGCCTCACTTAGCACGTTGTCGGTAGTATGGTAGTATCTTAATAGTTTTAATGTATGTCTCGATTGCTATACGGCTCAAGAATTTCTCAACAGAGTCTAATTTCGATTTGAAATTGCTTCGATGTGAGATGATTCGTCATTACAAGTTAGAATCCCAGGTAAATTACTTCGAAAGGAAAGATGATACTTGAGTAATATGAACATTTTGTTATGGATATAGGTACGATTAATGAGTTTAGAATGTTAATAGAATACTAAACTATATAAGAGTATATATAGCAATACAAAAAAGCAACTAAAGCAAACAAACAACAGAACGAAAATAAGTATAGAGAAAGGTAGTAAAGAAAGATACTACCACAGATAAGTAATACAGATAGCTCACCTTACGGGAGAATTGGCAACCCTGGATCAAATAGTTGGGAACCCTACGTGACGTCATTCGGAGCGCTGGGCTGCGTTCCGATTTAGAAGATCTTTATTACCGGGGTGTAAATTGGTTGACATCCAGATGTTGTAAATTACCCAATAAATCTGAACGTTCAGGGTGTTGGTGGGGTGTGACCGGTAACATAACCAACCTAACCCAAAACAAAATCAGAAATTATTGACAGTACGTAAAAGTGTAATTATAAGTGAAATGGAAAATTTGTTAAATATATTCGAATTGGATGAAAGTAGCAGTTCCAGTGAAGAAGAAGAAATAGAAATGGAACTCTTCCTGCCTAATCCAAGAAATCTCAGAATACCTTCCAGAATTGAGAATTTTGTGGAAATTACTGTAGGAAATTTCACAAATAAAGAATTTCAAGAAAACTTTAGGGTATCAAGACAAACATTTTTTAATTTATTGCAAAGGTTAACCCCTTCATTAGAAAGAAATGAAGGCTTACGTGGTAGGAACAGGATCCCAGTTGATCGACAAATATTATCTGTTCTCTGGTTATTAGCAACTCCAGATAGTTACAGGTAAAAGTTTAAATCAAGCATTGTGAATAGTTCATAATAAATTTTTGTAAACAGATCTGTAGGTAACCGTTTCAACATGGGCAAGTCATCTTTAAGTACATGTTTCTATCGAGTTATACGCGCACTTAATGAAATAGCTCCAGAGGTAATTAAATGGCCAACAGTAGGAGACCGAGAACAAATAAAGGCAGAATTTCAGAATATGGGATTACCAGGAGTTATTGGAGCTATTGATGGAACATATGTGCCTATCAAAGCACCACATGACAACCCTCAGGCATATATTAACCGGAAATGCTTCTATGGCATCACTTTGCAGGCCATTTGTTCTCCAAATTTAATGTTCACGGATTGCTTTGCAGGTTATCCAAGTTCTGTGTCTGATATTAGAATATTTCGAAATTCAGATATATATCATAAATTTATAACAGAAAGGCAGAACTACTTTGGGTATGATGAATATATTATCGGAGATAAAGCATACCCAATAACAGGTTGGTGTATAACACCTTATATTGACAGAGGTCGTCTGACTGAACGACAAATACAATTCAATACAATACATGCCAGGACACGACAAGTAATTGAACGATCATTTGCCCTTCTTTTTGGTAGATTTCGGAGATTGAAGTATCTGGACATGAATAGGGTAGATTTAATACCAAGTACAATAATTGCAGCATGTACTTTACATAATATCTGTCTTATGCAACCAGATGATGTATTTGGAGATTATGTAAACGAAGGCTTCGCAATTGTCAATAATGGTGAAGATGTTGCGGAACGAGAAGAGCAACAAAATGAGGGACATATCAGACGAGATTATCTGGCTGCCAATTTATAGTATTTAATCTATAAAGTATCTATTTGTATGTACCTGCTACTATCATTTTACATATAATAAAAGAATCCTTTATTTTCTTAACGAGCTTTTATTTCTTAAAATTTAAAAAAAACATTTGTAAAAATAAACATACTTCATTTAAATTAAAACTTTTTAATCAGAACTACAATGTGTGATACTATATATTATTCTTCATAAAAAAAAATTGCATTAGATTAATATTAAATTGTTGTCTTCTTATGTTTGTTTGGGTTCCCAATTTTTTCTAGAAATGTTATATGGCCCTTCTGTACATTTCGAACAACTTTTCCTACCAAACGATTCACTAAAAGGTTTGCATTACATATACAATTTATACTAAATTGAATAAAAAATACTACCTTTCCTGAACATAGCCTATGAGCTTTATAAGAAGCATAACATTTTCCTTGATTTCTAAAAATATGTAGAAAATTGCAAGCTGATCCTTTAGGATGGGCTTTCTTAACAAATAAACCTAAAAATAAAGAATAGTTGAATATTGCACAATGAAATTGTAATTTGTCCGTCATTAATTTTTGTAACAAACTTTTATTATTCTTTAAAATAAAAATAAAAAAGCGGAGTAAAAAACTAAATGTATGCTCACCGTAAATTTTTAAATCATTGTAACTCTTTATATTGAAAATATGAAAAATAAACTCATTTCTACATTGTTCATAATCATAAATTTTGATTATTTTTCACTCTTCAAGATGTTAACAATGTCTTTTAAAACGGTGACAAGCTCCCTTTGCATTGCAATTTTTTCTTTATGGCGCTGGTTTTTTCCTTCTTCCCGCATTTGTGCTACAGTTTTGTACACTTCGACCTGCTCCATTTTTTTCTTTTTTTTTGCTACACATTGCTCTTTCTCAGAAACCTTTTCTTGTTCCTTTGGTAATGTTTCTAGGGTTTGAGGAATGGGCGCATCTTTTATATTGTCAGCTCCTTTACTTGAAGAAGCGACAGCGATTGGAATAATGTTAGGATCTTCCCCAAGAACCCTATCCATCTCGTCAAAATATTCGAACTTTATTGGCTTAGCCCCTGTTTGCCTATCACCCATGTTATCCTTTTTCTCAATATATTTTGCACGCAAATATTTAAATTTGTTACGACACTGATCTGTCGTGTGTGTTATCAATTTCATACCAATATTCTGCCATACTTTTTCATTTTTTATAGTAGTAGATTTGAATTGTTGCTTGTATTGTTCATATAAATTTATCAACTGCAAAATTTCATCCCGGGACCAACTACTTTTTATAAGGTTACAATTTCCACTTGTGGTACTGTTACCATTAACTTCAGATTCAAGAGACGTATCTGATTTACTTTTTACAAGTGATGCATTCGCGTACAATAAAGTCCCAGCTATAAATTTCAATTATGCACATAGCTATCTTTGTAACTATTTATACTGTATTGAAAATAACTTACTCTGTATATGTTGTAGTAATACTAACTCTCCATTAAATATAAATCCGCCATTTGGATCTAGCACAGGTTGATATTGTTCACAATCTTCTACAATATTTTCCTCCATTTATGAGAACAGTCAGGTAAAAATAGATAAAAATGTAAATATTATGTCGATTCACTAACAATTTGGAGCACAAGAGCAGATAGCGCCTTTCTACATCATTTTATTATTGTCTTGCCTGTTAATGATCTGACCATAAATTGCCACAATAACAACAACAACACGCATAACCTACAACCACCCTACCTACCACATGACTTAAAATTTGAATACAACCACGAATGCGCATGTCAGATTATTTTCGTCCAACTTTAAACTTGGGTAAGAAGTTGTCATCCGGACGTTATCTGGATGCCTTTTCTGAACGCCGTTAAGTTTTAACTTGGGTGAACATCCGATAAATACGAACGCTTTAGTATCAAATTTTTACGTCCGGACAACGCTCGGCGTTAAATCGGAACGCAGCCCTGTACTTCAGTCGCCAGTGGACAGTCGCGTAGGCATGTACGAACATACATACCGCTAGCATTGAAATGTCGACACGCGATGCTGGCAATAAATGCGCATCTGTATACATATGTATACGCTCCAGAAAGTCGCAGAGAAATTTGAAAGATTTGAAGTTATTTAAATTCCCGGAAGATAACTTATTGCGTGCTGAATGGATAAAAAATGCGGGTAAATACTTTTGTTAGATTAATACAATAGTACAAACTCACGACAATGTTGCTCTTGCAATCCACATGCATATATTGATATTGTAAATTATCATTTATCGTTAGTAGAAAAAGTTAAACCATCACTGGAATTTTCCGTAGGCATTGCGTATATATTTTTTAGTGTGTATATATGACGGTACAAGATGGATTCATAAATTTTGAATAAGCTAGATGAAACCGATATAGGCCTGTAGTTGTTTATTTGTGAGTCATCAGTGTCATCACACAGCCTTACAAACTGGGTAAACCCGTGCGACCTTTCACCGACTTGTAAATGTACTCTTCTGCAAGCTCAAGTTGAAAATGTAGTGGCAATCTTTGAAAAGGAAGCTGAGTACCTAATTAAAACCAGATTTTATGCCTAGATGAATAAAAAATATTATTGGTTAGCCCTTAACACTGATTCCATTTCATTAACTACAAAGTGATTGCTTAAAAAATAAAGCAATTCTACACTTTTCGCCGACGCTGTACAATATATGAAGGCTTAACACGATTATGACCGTGACTCGTGACTGGTCTTCAATTCACGCACATTAACCTACAAATTCAACTGCTCAAAAGCGGGTTAGTACGATCTTTTCGGCTATGTATGTTTATGGCGGCGCGGCACTGCGCGCCAGGTAAAACGCTATTCGCGACGTTTTTAATTGCTGGCGTTGCACCAATTACTTCCGTGCGACGATTAAATATACAATAATGTCGGTGGATGGAAAGTGCTACCGGTGAGTTAGACTAGAAAGAGCGCAAAAAGAACGCATGACCAAGCAATTTCACAACGTTCTAGTTATTATATAGGCATGTATGTGGGCATCTGCTTTTTTTCCTTTCTTACGTTCTTAATAAATAAAAAAAAAGGTGTACCTTTACGACACACGTCGAATTGGCTCGCATATCTGGGTCAGTGGCGTCAATTATGCTAAACCGCATACCATGTCAACGCATCCGACCATTGGTAAAGTAAAGAACAAAATAAAAACTAGTGAATATTTTTTTGGCTCTTGTATAGCAAGGCAGCTTGGAATTTAACGGGAAATTTATTGGATTTATTTAAAATGATTAATTAACTATGAAATCTTGCATGAGGCATCATAAATGTTTAGTATGGATTGAAAGGGCTTTGAGTAAAGGGTTAATTTAGTATAAGCAAATATATATGGTGCTATTTAAAAAATCAAGTTACCTTTGATTAAAGTTAACACGTTGACTGCCGCATCTAATCGCATGGCACACACCATGTGTGTTATTGGCTTCGTAGTATAAATTCACATCACACACCAGTTGCGTGATCGGCACTCAACGTGTTAAGCAAATGTTCAGTACCATGTGGACACCTGTATACAATTACAACGATTTTAATTTCATTATTGAATCAGACTAACAATAAGTATATGTTTATGATATTTGAAATATGAATGTCTAAAACAAATGCAAATATAAATCACGCATTATACTCAATAGTATTCGCGTTGAATAAAGTAGCTCCCCCTTCATTATAATTAACAAATTAAAAATCTTAGAAGAAGATACAAAATTAGCTTTTAAAATTTAAATAGGGCACACATTTTGAGCGCCATCAGGCGCCGTGTCGGGAACAGTTTTAAAATATCCTCTAGGCTTCTAACTAAAGATTAAAGTCATTTTCAGGTGCGGAAAACTGTCGAATGCCTTCTTTTTAAAATGTATAAAATATGATGATATATAAATTCATGTTGTCTATATTTCAAAATTATATATATTATTATTCCCAATATTTCGCACCTAACTTGATGCTTCATCAAGGCTTAACTACAATTTTTATTATTAAAATTTAAGTAATAACTATGTTAAATATAATGTATGTATAATATAACTTACAATTTGAACAAAAATGTGAAGAAATTTCCACCCTAAGAATCTTGAATTTTGAAAATGAGTAAAATTGAAGATCTCTTGGGTAGCGGCAATAAACTTGAAATTTAATTACTCTATTGTTCTTTATTTTTTATTTTTATTAATCTGTAATAGGTAATATAAATGTCTATATAGGACGTATGAAAGCACAAAATATCGAAATTTGTTGTAGTTTTTAATCGCAAGTAGTTTTTTCCGCATTTGCCGAATTCTGGACCAGTGTGCGCAGTACTTTATATTTAATCTTTTTGTCTTTTATGTAATCCAAATCCCTTATATTTAATCTCATTACACTGAAAAAATCATTTAAAAATTCCAATTCTATAAAAAGTTACAGGTTTTTTCCGCAAAAGCACGATTCTAGACCACTGTGCGCTGCCTTAACCGATGCTTTCCATCGGGACCACCAAGTTACACGTATAAATGTATTGGCGCATATAGGCAAATCAAAATCTTTTAGAGTTCTATGTTATAGCATTAATAACATTACATGTGGTAGAAAATACTATTCCTGAAAAATAAAAAGCACTGTTAGAGGTAGTGTGTTCCAGATATAAGTAAATATTTTTAGTTGTTTGAAGCATCAGATAATCACTGATAACATGTCAGTGAAGTAATTCATCACAGCCTCATAAACAACATAAAAAATCAAAAGTAAATAATCAGAACTCCTAAACTTTAAAATAAAAACTAAAATAATATTGTTCAACAAGTATAAAATCTAAAAACGCAACTATAGTAAAATAATGGAAAATAAAATATTTAATTCTTAAAACAGAATTGTATTCAACATTTCAATAAACCTGCAATTAGCTAAAAGAGAATATTATTCTTAAACAATAATAAAATTTGAAGTAAATTAATTTATTAAGTGTTCAAATAAACCAGCCTCTTGATAAGAACAGTAACCCAACCGATCGTAAACATTCCGACGAACATTTGTTAACATATCTGCTGTGACAGTATTACTGATTTCAATAATTCTCGCGCGCAGTTCCTCTAGGTTTGATGACAGTTGATCACCGTATCCGTATATTGTATTATGTAAAAAGGGCCATAAAAAGAAATCGATTGGAGCTAGATCAGGGGACCGCACTGGCCATTTAATAGGGCCCGAATTACCGATCCATCTGTTTTCAAAAACCGCGTTTATAAAGTTTGTTACAATGCGTGTATTGTCTGCTGGGCAACCATCTTGCTGAAACCAAACTTCATTTATATTAAATCGCTCCCGTATTGCCGGAATAATATTATTTTCAAGTAACTGTAGGTATCTATTTCCGTTTAAATTACCGTCAATGAAAAAAGGCCCAATTATATGATTTCCAATGATACCTGCCCATACATTTAGCTTCTGTGGATACTGCGTTCGCGTTGGTATATTTAAATGTAGATTTTTAGGCGACCAGTAACGACAAACTGCGCGGTTATGATGCCCGTGTAGGTAAAATGTTTTTTCATCTGTGAACAATACGTTGTTAAAAAAAAGTTGGTTATCGTGATATTTATTTATCATTCTTACGCAAAATTCCATTCGGCGATAATAATCATCGGGAAGAAGTACTTGTGAACTTGTAAATTTGTATGAACGATATTTATTAGTACGTAAAATCTTATGAACCGTTGTTTTAGAGGTACCTAATTCGCGAGCAATTTGTCGAGATGACATAGTGGGATTTACTTCAACTAAAGCACATACTCGAATTTCTATATCGCTTACATTCTTATCCGGAACAACGTTATTTTTATTATTTACTAAAGAAAATGTAGTTTCAAATCGATTAACGGTCCTACGAATGGTGCTTGCATTGGGAATTTGACTTTCGGGGAAATTAGCTGCAAATAAATCCCGAGTTACTTCCGCGGAATTACCACCGTAAAAGTGTTTAATCACAAAGAGTTTTTGCTCTGGCGTATAGTACTCCATTTTTAAAATAACCGTTATCTACCTACCAACAACGTGTTTTATTAAATAGTACGAGCGAGTAGTTCTCCCGACGAAATATAAAATGCATCTGACACGCACGTGTGCGGACGACGGCTCCTGCGGCTGTGCGGCGACAGCGTAGAAATGTGGATTTCTTGGCAAATACGAGTGCATCATAGGGTTTGTTTTGGTTTTTTCCTCGGACGGTTCTATTACCGTCCAAAGCAGTGGACCTATATCAACCGTGATATTGTCGTATAGTGCGAAATCGTTTACTACCTGGGCGGGCGTTTACTTTGAACTGTAATAGAACCGTCCAAAGTGAGAACGAAAACAAACCTATTGTAATATGCTAATGTAATCCAGTCGAATATTCCGTGTACTTCTTTACCGTTCTAATGCACGGATACCTCTGTATATCTCGCTTACACTACAGGATCGCTATAATGCGGACGCAGGCGGACAATTGGTATAGTAGTTTATATGAAATCACATTATTTTTCTGTGTAGAATTTAAAAATTCAATAATATACAGGCTGTTCCAAGTAAGTATCCGTTTGCTTACTTCTGGGACACTGTGTATAGTCAAAAATAGTTTTAGGTGATGCAGCATTGGATTCCATAACGTTCTTGTGAAAAAGTTTTCTTTCTAAAATGAGAAATAGAGCTGTAATCCAAGACCTACTTTTCGGTTGGACACCTGTACAAACTTAACTCTAATCTTGAATTCAACTAAAATGTGAAGACATTAATTATACTTACTTTTTTCCCTTTTTTTCCGAAAACTTTCCATGCAGTAGGTACTTTCTTTTTCTCGTTGTGATCTAGCGATAGCGATGGTTCGCCCCTTATTGGTAAACAAAACTGTCAGTAGAAGATAAATTATTATATGGCGCAAACATAAAACAAAACGAGAAAAAAATTCTCAGCGATCGTCGACCGATAAAACATCAATTATGGATTCGAAGCCCGCTCGCGCCCCCTACTCTAACCCTTTGCCCTGTCTGCCGCGGCGATGACGGAAATAAATCAATCTCCCTTTTGTTCCGGCAAAAAAAAAAAATGGAGATGGAAGGAATGGGAGAAGGAGATATTGATCTCGTACGCATGCAAATATATTCCCGAAAAGCAAAAACTAATAAAACACGAAGCCTGAAACACCGAGGTATTTTATATTATACCTATGTGTGTCGTTTAGGTATCTCTGTGCGAACGATAATGCGGATATGAGAAAAATGATTTGCAAGGAGGCACTCTCTCCCGTTGGGCGAACGAGGAAAACACGGGATATGTTTTTTTTTTGTTGTTGTTGTTAATGTGTAAGAGAGAATTGAAAAGCAGCGTGTTAGTTATTAGGGCTTGTGGAATTAAAAATACAATTTCCAATAACGCAGTTTTATTAACGCGATCTTACTACTAAGAACATCGACGAATAACTAACTAAAAACCTAACTCTGTTAGGTAAACCGTACGGCCAGGTATATTGGAGAGCGCGTGAGCCATAAGCTCGAACAAAGAAAGTGCACTATCCTACGATGAGATCATCATCGATAGGGTTCTTACAAAGAAGAGATTTGTTTTTTGTGTGTCTATTTCCAATACACCCCCTCAAAAAGAAATACATCAACTTATCCCTATTTCAAAGAAGTCTTATTCCTACCTACTGCGTTTTACGGGGAATTTATACAGGTTGTTTTGAAACATCGTTTAAAGATTTTAAGGGCATGTAGTACGATCGAAAATAAGGTTAAAAGTCATAATAAACATATGTTCACAAATCAACCGTTTACGAGATCACAGCGAGTGTTCCTAGTAGTACATGGATATAACATATCCCAGTAAACAGGTGCTTATCAGCTATTGTTTTATGACAGTTTAATTTGACGTTTTGTGCAATTTGTAGCAATTACAATGGTTGCGTATTCTAATGCTGAAATGAGCGATATGGTGTTCATGTACGGTCGTGCTAATGGGAATTCTTTACAAGCACGTCGCTTCGATGCTGAAACGTTTCCTGATCGCCAACTGCCTTCGCATGTGATGTTTCAGACGGCGTTTCAACGACTAAGAGAAACTGGTTCGTTTGGGAAGCGGTCTTCCGATACTGGACGGCAGAGATTAGCATGTACTCCACAGATAGAAGATCGAATTTTGAATATTATTGATGAAAATCCCGAAACTAGTGTTAGAACAATTTCGACTCAAGTGGGTGTAAGCAGCAATCTTGTTTGAAGAACTCTTCATGAGCAACTCCTATACCCCTACCATATCCAACGGGTACAAGCCCTTACTGCTCCGGATTATCAAGCGAGAAGGGCTTTCTGTGAGTGGTTTTTGTGAACAGCTGCTGATCGGCCAGATTTCGCTGATAACATCCTTTTCACTGATGAAGCTGGTTTTACTAAAAATGGAATATTTAATTTCCACAACAATCACGTTTGGTGTGACGAGAATCCTCATGCTACCGTTGAAGCTCGGCACCAGCAACGTTTCTCTCTAAACATCTGGTTAGGCATGATAGGGGAACGGTTGTTAGGACCGATTGTTTTGCCACAACGCTTAACAGGTCCTGCATATCTCGAGTTCTTGGAAAATACTTTACCTGAACTTTTGGAAGATTTACCTATAAATCTAAGACTGAACCTCTGGTTTATGCAAGATGGAGCTCCACCGCACTTTACGCGTGCTGTTAGGGAACATCTTAACAATGAATTTCCTGGGAGATTGATAGGGCGAGCAGGTCCCATTGCTTGGCCTCCAAAGTCTCCCGATCTAAACCCGTTGGACTTTAGTATCTGCATGGGGTTATTTGAAAAGTTTAGTGTACGCAACACCGGTAAACGATCTTGCAGAGTTGCGCCAACGAATAGAACACTGTTGCCAGATAATACGAGAAAAACCCTTGTTTTTTGAAAGAGTGCGCGCTTCCTTTGAAAGCAGATGTAGATCCTGTGTCGAAATGGAAGGACGTCATTTTGAACATCTTCTTTCGTTATAATCTATTTTATGTTAAAATACAATAACATCTTAGCAAAAACCGCTAAAGCAAACTTATTCTGCATTTGCGATAAAATCGCTGTTATCTCGTAAACAGTTAATTTGTGGACATATGTTTATTATGACTTTTAACCTTATTTTCGATCGTACTACATGCCCTTAAATTCTTTAAACGATGTTTCAAAACACCCTGTATATGGTCCTGCAAGGACTAGGAAAAACCCCACTTCAAAAACCTAGCCAAACCCTGTAGTTACATTTCTTAATTCTACTTTAACAATATTATAGAACTTAATATTAACACAAACCACCAGAACTTTGTTTAGCACTTTGCTTCTCACTTTTCATTCAGGAGTCCCAGCTTGCAACGCAATTCTTGGAAACGAGGAGCTGGTAGTGCCTTGGTAAAGATATCGGCTTCCTGGTTTGCTGTAACAATGTATGAAGCTAACGCCCACAGGCTTTAAATAATTGAAGAAAACTAGTTTTATCGTCTGATCAAATACCTGCAGAAGAAAAGTTTAGCACCAAAACGCCACTTGACAAATTCATAAAGAGCCAAGCGATAAAAATGCACATTTGTACGCGCGTTTGTTATTTATGTTACCCCCACAAAATGTTCAACTCTCTTCAGCTAAACTGCTCCATTTAGGTCAGCAGTTTTCGTCACGAACATACGCTCAGGTTAAACAAATAAAACGGCATATGAGTGTGTGTTTATTATGATCCCCGTCGGGTTTTACACAGTTTCCGGACGGCTGTCCTGTTTATTGGCAATTTATTTCCAACTGGGTAGTAGAGGTAACTCGGTCTAGAGCGCGAGGACATTTAGGTACAGCAGAGAACGTTTAGACGTTTATTCTGCTCGCCCAATCGAGGTTCAACTTTACCGAAAAGGGTTACTACCTTTGCTTTGATTATATTTTCTCATTACGTTATTAAAACAAATACACGGCGCAAAATAGCCCCCAGCTGAATGTACATATGTAAAAACGTTTGTTTCAGTCATATTTCATATGTCTGATGAACAATTCTGGTCGGTGTGTTTGGTTTGTTGAGTTTCCTTTTTTCATATACAGCAGCTGTTATATTGCGAGTGTGTGGAATTAACTTTTTAATTAACTTATACTATAAGCAACGTATAATGAAAGAAGAACATTGAGAAGATTGTACAACAAGATCTACAAAAAAAAATATTTGTTTGTTGTACTCTTGCACGCATGTGATTTTGTAAAAACTAATTTTTTTTCTAAACTTATTGTGTATCCCTAGTTTGGCGAGATTTATAATTACCAATTCATCACTGCTATACTGTACAAGTTATTCCATTTAAAAAAACGCAACCTTAATACTTTTAGAGCTTTTGGAACAGCCTGTATAATATGAAAATAATTTTAAGTATCCATAGTAGACCCCCATATATCCCAAAAGTAAAACTTTTTAAACGTCAAGTATTTTGGCCACAATATTCCGTACCGTATGGCGTGAATAACCCTGTATACAAGCTTTTTAATTTAACTTCTGAAAAGTTTTACCAACCACCGTTGTAATAAAATCAATTACCATTCTATATAATCTCCCTTTTATTTGTTCATTTCTTCCTTCAACGTATACTCATATTATATGTATTTTCAACGAAATAAATATTGCGTTTGCCTCCTTATAACGTTCAAGTTCGGTAGCAATCTCATTATAATTAGATTGATGCTGGAACGACCCTGTATTTTCGCTTTATCAAATAACGGTATTCCGGCTCTAACGAACTGAACATTATATTTTGTGCCGGATTCCTTTTCCAGAAGGAATGAAATACTATAATGATCACTGGCGCACCCCATTTTCAAGATGTTAGCGATCTCAAGCCTTCAAAATGTATCGTTGAAAATAAATTTTCAAGGCATTGATTTGGATAAAACAATTAGAAGCATTATAAATGCTCATTATGTCAAGTTTTGTTGTAGAAACTTAGTGATTATATGTTTATATATATATTGATAATTATATGTGATAATATATAATATGTAACAATTTTATTTATGATATAAACATCTTTCTAAATATAGAAACTAATAAATTTTCTTTTATTTGCAGGTTAGTTCCCCGCTAGTTAGAAAACAATATTCCATGATACACTTGCATTTGGCGTAAGTAATATTACAGTAATTTTATAAATAATTTTATGATCTAATGATTTTTATTGCATTCAGCGATGATCATTTTAATATAGATTTATCTAAAACCTGCGGCTTAAATAAACAAAGTATTAGGCACAAAAAAACGTCTCTTTTAGTTCTTCATCCGTACCCCGCTTGGTCATTTAGAATAAAACATTCTAAATTATCAAGCGGGGTATAGTTTTAGTTTCTGTTTGAATATTGTTGTGACAAGTCGTGCAATAAGTAAATAAAAGTGCTTGAAATCTCCTATAGTAAATCCATAGGTGTTGGTTCATTTCATCAATTCAGCATATAATGAAGAAGGTTATGCCAGAAGACAAATCGGTGAAATTTCCAGAAACAGGCTGTTTGGAAGACCGTGAATATCGAGGAAAGGCTGGTGGGCTACCCCTCCCACCTGCTACCCATCTTGAGCAAGTTTCCTTGCTCCCGTTTGATGGGTAACCGTCGGGATTGTTCTAACGATTCCCTTCCAGAAAATGCGCACAAGGTTAGAAAACCTCAGCGTAGAGGGCAGCCGGTTGGTAACAACTCTTCCGACCGTGTTAGGATTGTTCCACCAATTCTCCAGCCTATTAGATGGTCAGCGGCCGAGCCAAGGTTCTACCCAATTAAATGCCAACCTTAGTGTCTGTTACCCTGGTGACTAGGATAGGATCCCCTATGGCGGCTAGAGTTAAGCGCTAGGGTCCGCTTTCACCCCACGGTGTCGGATGGTTTGCCCACCGCATCGCATCTCCGCACAGACAACAGCAGAATAGTCTACCACCCATAAAATCGCCGAGTGTTTCGCCCGTTGCCCTACTAGGTAGGGATTGGGTAGGCGCTCCCCGATTCGATGGGCAAACACTGGGTGGTCAATGTGGAGCAGTGGCGGAATGTGTTATGGACTGATGAATCGATATGGAGTCAAAGTAGAAGGGTGTTTTTAGACACCGTTCGCCAATGAAAGATTGCTTCCCGAATATGTCGTACCAACGATAAAACACGGTGTACCTACACTGAAAAAAGTAGATGTTAAGTTACAACAATTTTACGTACTTAAATATGCAAAAACTTCAAACATTTCTGTAGTTTTACATGCATGTATATGTAATCTGCTTATTACCTGCACTGAAACGCATTATGCAAATTACTTTGAGTTTTTATAACGTTTTTGTATTTTTTACAAACTACATAACTGCCGGCTTTCTGTATTTGATGTAATTCAAATCGTAGGATTCCTACGATTCTGTCGACTTCGTTAGTTAATGTTACACCGAATTGATGGAATAATGCGATGAGAGAACTAAGGCGCATATAACAATAACATATAAACATATAGAAACGAATATTTTGCAAGTAATAGCATGGCCACTGTATAGGGTCCTGAAGTCAACACCATTGAGCTGTTGTGGGATGACAGTAGGTCCCTACTTCGAACGAAAAACTCTGGAATGTTCTGCAACAAGAAAGGAACTATATCCCAGGCGAGACACTAAGACAATTAATCGCAAAGATAACACGAGTTGTACGAGCAGTTATTAACGCAAAGAATGTTTGTTTTTTGACGAGAAAAATACTTAAGAAATAAAATTGAAAAATATAAATTTCGGTATATAGTAACAGTTTTTGCCGTTTATATTTGTTAGTTGACCAAACTTTTGTAGACGGTGGTGTATCTGCTAGCTTTTCCAAAGGAATTAAATTATTACTGGTAGAGCTCATTGAGTGAGAATTGTTTAGCTTTTAAAATTTTTATTATTTAACTTTTTGTTTTTTTTTTTTTTATTATGTTTCTGTGAATCTTTATCGATATCCTATCCGAATATCTGGGAAACGAAGTTCTTGACCAGCACTTCCTTATTAGACCGTCAAACTCATTCTCTAACATAGATTCAGCTAGGACTAGATCGGTAGAATTCTGACACCATTCCTGTATAATATTATAACATAACTAATTAATATTAGAAGTGGATAGATTAGATTCTGCGCCGATTCTGATTAAAATTTGCCGGATCTTGCGAATCCACTGAATCGGGAAATTCTCGACACTACTTATTCCCTCCAGCACGAAATTCCCGAGGAAGGTGGAGGTGTTTTCACGGGTCCAAAATTTAATATCCGTAAATCTTTCTGGCCCGACTAGGGCCAGGAGGGCCCGGTAATAAATACGACACGGGAAAACGTTTGCCGAAAACGAATTATTTATTACGTTAGACGTATTATTATTTCAAAAGTTGTTCCGCAAAGAACGTAAATCTAACTAGGGGGAAACCCCAGAGGACTCTTTTCGTGGGAGAGAGCGGAACGAAAGTTCCTACCGCGGAAACTGAGGTGGCTGAGGTGCGTTTTCTTCGTTGTTATTCTTCGGGGAAACTGCGAACTTTTGTCTATATTAATTGTACCATAAAATTGTGGATATCGATTATAAATTTCATCATATTTGTGCAAATCTATTTTAAGGAAAGACAAATTGTTTTGGGCGAAAAAAAATATTTTTTATTTTTTTCTTAACCCTCCGCAGATAACATTAATTTTCAGGACACGATTTTTTTACTGTGCACCCTTAATTAGCAACAGTAGAGGAAAACGGAGCGAAACGGTGATGCTAAGGTTGAATCGATATCAACTCTGTAGATAAACGGGTTTTTGCCAAGGAAACTATAAATATGTACTGCTATAATCTTTGACAATTGGCGAAAAATATCTTTATGTCAAACTCTTGTTTCTTCTGTTAAAAAATGAATATGTTGTAAAAACTGTTATGTTCCCCATATTGCCCCAGAGTCAGGGGTAAAATGGGGATTCTATATGGGGCAAAATGGGAATGATTTAACTCTTAACATCTAAGATAAACAAATTTCACATGTAAATTGTGGATCATCATCCTCAGGATAAACCCCAATACAGCCTTCGTGAACCCATTTTCTGCACTCAACACATTGAATCCACCCTTTTGCCAAAATTTGCTTTTCTTTTAACAACTGTTTTCTTTTTAGAAGATCTAGGCAAAGCATTTTCTTTCATTTTCTCAGCTTTCTTTGATATATGTATGTGTGATATTAGGGTGATAGTACACTGCCACCTGAAAGATCTATTGTGTCCCCTCTTCTCGCTGTATTTACAGTTGGCCGTCCAGTCTGATTCCTTTTAGAAAGTGCAGAATGTCCAAAGGCTCCAGATTAGGTAACTCTCCCTCTTCGATTTCACATGCTCCCAGGTGCAACGCCCGTGAGTTGCACAGTGCAGCGCAGTTTGTGAGCAGATGTATGGATGCTTCATCCTGTTCCCCACAAAATCTACATTCGGCTTTCTTCGCTATTCCAAGCCTGCTTAGATGTCCGTTCAGTTTACAATGGCCTGTAAGGATCCCTGTCAATATGCGAATATTATTTTTAATGAGGTTGATGCATTCTGCAGATCTCTTCTGGTTATAGGTTCCCAGAGGAGTTTTAGCTTGCCTCATTCCCTGGAGATTCTCACAGTATTTGGATTTTCTCTGCTCTTCTTTGATATAAAGTATACTGCTTCGAATAAAAGTAATTTTTATATCAGTAGGTATCCTGGGAATTTACAACTACTGAAGGAAATGAAAGATTAATGGTGTACGGATTTCAAGATAAGGGAATTAAAAAACTTAAAATTGTTAAATTTTATGAACTCAAATAAAAGTTAATTTGAAAAAGTTATTGAATTTCATCGCAAAAGAATTTCATTTTATAGCAAACGCCAGCTTTTCAACGACTTCCTTTTTTATTTTCACGTTGGAATTGCCGCCACTTTAAACCGTATACAGAACGCCCTTACGAATTTCCAATATTCCCGGTAATTTCTCTGAAAGTAAGGAATAGCATCCTTTCCAATCATTAACTTCTTCCGTCGTCAAAGCGAAACTGAAAAGGCGGCTCCCAATACGTTGTACCGGCGATGCACGCGGTCTCTTTTCCCGCTGGTTTCTGATAGAGCGATTCTCATATGGCTGCCGTCTTTGCCGTGCCTGGTCGGGGAATGTCAAAGGAACACGGTAGATGAAGCACATTCCACACGTTGCACATCAAACGGAATGAAATACCGGCGAATACCTTTGATAAATTCGAATTTAAGCGGTAGAGTTGCTGTTTGGCTCCTTAAACTGCCAGTAACTTTGTAGGATAAATACCCGTATGTAGATGGATCAGAATTCATTAAAGGTAACGGTAGCCACCGGTCATATCTTCGTAGCGGTTGATCCTAGAGCGTAGGAAAAAAAAACTATACTATGTAAATGTAGTCATGAAAACAGCAAAAAAGAAGAGCGTATCGGGAGACGATTGGTTCAAGAACTCCAAAAATAGACACCGATTATTATCAAGAAGGCGGAACCGGTCGAATATGCTAGAAAAAAGTGGTTGAAGTAGATTTCAATTATATGCAAATCACCAGAATCTTTCTGATGTTATATATATGAAAGGGATTGCCATTTGGATGGCGAATATGTATTAAAATTTTGGTATTTTTGCTTGGTTTTTAGGTCGATTAATGAACACTTCATACATACAACGTTTCGGTTATATTTTAGCCTTTATCAAGTACATGTATAAACATTATAATATATATGTAAATATAAATATAATTGTAAAATATACTGGTTTAACTTTTTTTTTGGCAAATATGAAAAACGTTTTAAATTATATAAGTAGATTTATCCGAAAAAGTAAATCAAATTTTCAAGCCATATAATTAAAAAATCGCAAATCAAGTAAATAACGCCATCTAGTTTCCATTTGAAGCAATAAAGCAAACACAATTATTTACGTCCTTCACCTACTTGATGCTCTCTTCACAATGAGTCCAAGTTTTTGAAAATCGGTTGCCATTCGTTAAAGTTACAGATACTTTTCTGGGACAAAAAGTAGGCTTCCCTTATCACTATAATAGGTACAATCTCAAAATATCATGAACCAAACTTATAGAGAATTACAAGCTGCATGTGCTACATTTAGTTTTCACCAACCTTAATAAAGGAAAGTTATTGAAAAGAATAATAAATGTGAAAAGTAAGCAAATTATGCCATCTGGCAGGAACTTCAGAAACTTAAAAAATATTTTCAAAGATGATTTCATGATTGTATTTACTAGTACAATTTTTTTTCATAAGCTTTAGGACGAAGCGTTACTCAGATATGACCCTTAATGAATGCAGGTTTGCAAATAAAAAAAACCCTGGAAGAGGAAATAAATGTAGTAGTATTCACTTAGCAAAGAAAAAAGTGCAGGTAGAAATTGGCAAGAAATTTGGCCAAGAAGAGTTGCCATTGCATTCCCTGACGACAGTAATAATGACTGCCAAAAGCTACAGCGGGACTTATGCATAATAAATGATTGGTGTCAAAAGAATAACATTACACTTAATGTTAATAAGTGTGCCATTGTTTCGTACAGTAGATGTTTAAATGCTATAACTTGCGATTACCAATCAATACCGAGGGTTTACACTATTCGCGACGTAGGAGTACTTTTCGACAGTAAGCTAACGTTATATGTGCATCTGCATCTAAAATGCTTGGTTTTCTTATAAGATCTTGTAGGTACTTTATGAACCCAGAAACTTTAACTACGCTATATTGGTTGTTAGTGCGAAGTAAATTGGAATACGCATCCGTGGTGTAGTATCCTTTATACACTTACCAGCAAATAACTTTTGTCTTCCCCATATACAAATTTCCTCCACTTCTTCCTGTTCGCCGCTTTCTCAGCCCTCTTTCTCTTAAAATTTTTTCAATATCCTGGTCCCACGTTGTCTGGGGACGTCCTCTGCCTTTCTTCTCTCGTCTCCTGGCTTCCCATATATTCTTCACACGTCTGGCACCATCCAACCTTTTTAAGTGACCAAACCATCGCAGCTTGCATTTTTCTATGTGTTTTGTTGCAGACTCTACCTTTAGTCTGCCTCGAATCGTGTCATTTCTTATTCAATCCATTCGCGTAATGCCTAGCACTTTCCCGAGATATTTCATTTCTACGGCCTGTAGTCTACTTTCCATCCCTTTTGTTAAGACCCAATACGCAAACGTGAGAGTGGGCAGAAATACAGATCTAAATACACTTAGTTTTGTTTTCCTTGAAACTTCTTTCTTGTTTAGAAAATACCTTTTTAGACTGTGATATAATTTAGCCGTACTCTCAATTCTGGCATTTATTTCTGTGTCCTGCTTTGTTTTGTTGTCGATATATACTCCCAGATACTTGTAACTATTTACTTGTTCTAAAGGCTTGCCATTTATTTCGATATTTAGTACTCTATCAGATTTTCCGATGACCATTACTTTTGTTTTCGCCTCATTAATCTTTAATTTCTTTCCAGTAAGTTTTTCATTCCATACACCCAGGTTTTTCAGCTCTTTTTCGCTCCTGGCAAATATGACCACGTCATCTGCAAATACACATTCCCCTAACCAGACTGCTTCCATATTTCTATATCCTATAAAAAGTTTGGATGTTCTGCTCTTTGTTTCTTTTATAACATCGTCCATTACTAGATTGAATAAGGTACGGCTCAACACTCCTCCCTTGCGTACACCTTCATTGACTGGAAAGTCTTCTGATTGCATATTGTCAGTTCTTATACAGTTTTTGTTGTTTTTGTACATACTCATAATTGCTCTTATAAGTTTTAAATCTACTTTCCTATTCTTCAATCTCTTCTCTACTTCCTGTCTTGGTAATGTATCGAAGGCCTTTTCTAGGTCCAGGAAGGCCAAATATGCTTCCAGGCTTGTATTCCTTAATTTTTCCGCCACCTGTCTAATAGTGAATTTTTTATGTAATTTACTTAATTATAATAACCTTGACTCCCCAGTCATATTGTCCCAGATTAACTTCTCAGTCCCTAGCAGTCATAGAACCAGGTCCATTTTACCATTACATATTCCTAGATCTAACACCAATGTCCGTCGCAAATCTCCCGTTGTTCATATGTCAAGAAACTATAATAGACTTGTGCTTCATGATTAACCTGCTCCGCTTGTTCCTGTTTCTTTTCTTTTCTTTTGTTTCTGTGTTTTACTTTTGTTACGTTTTGTTAGAGATGAGTACAGAAGAGTGTTACTCTCTTTGTTATCATTATTATTATTATTATTGTCAAGACATCATAGAGAAGAAAAAGTATACATTATAGAATTTACCACAATCTACATTTTAATACTTTTAATACTATCAGGGCATTTTCCTCTTTACGACCTATTCAAATGCGAATGGCTCCGCGAACTCCTGAGCGATTCTAGTCTGTTTGACATTCACACCAACCAACTGCAACGACTCCCCAGACAGTGGCGCCTCCGCCACAAAGGAAACAGAAAGTTTCCAATTTCGAACGATATCGGGCCATTTTCAAAAAAATTTAATGAATAAAAAAGTCTTTACCATTCACATCGCACTGTAATCGTCTCGGTAGGAAACTTGGAAGGAGGGAAAAGTAATCTCTCACGAGGGTTTTTCCTTTTCCAGTTCCGCTTGGGTGTTTAGCGCTAATAGGCATCGTGAAGTTTTCTTCGCCTTCCATTATATTGCTCGTCCCCATCTAAATTCTGAGCACAGTATCATCAGAGCACGTGGAAACGAGTGAAAGGAAGGAAGTAGGGTTCGGTTTCGGTTTTCGAATTGAGATATTATCGCTTTTTGGATATTTCTTTGCGTTTTTATTATTACTCGGCATATAATTGAAACGCGTTGGCGAATTCTGGAAATTCGTTACGAGATCTTTTTCTTCTCGCTCCATTCCAGTCGCGGGACAAACTTAAAGGAACGCGTGAACATTTCAGGCAGAAACTCGTTTCTCGCCCCTCAACGGCCGAAGCATCTGAATATAAATTAGATCGCTAGAGAGTATGCGAAAGGCGGACAGTATAGGGGTGAGGAAAGGCCGCTTTATTCGGAAACACTCAGAAATTGATAGAATTTAAATAATGAAATTGTTGAGACGGGAGTGGAAGTTTTTTTATGCGTTTATTTTAATGCATGGACAAAGTTTTCTTTTTTTTTTATTTCAACCATGTACAGGGTGGGCAAAATTTGACACTTTTAATAGGAAACTTATATTTCTAAAGGAATTAGAAAAAATCTGATCTATGCTTCTGGAGCTCGATTTTAAAAAGAAATCGATTGGTGAAGTCCGTATTTTTATATCTTCCGTAATATAAGGGATACAGAGCGTTTTCGGAAAATATGCAATTTTTAAAAACCCTTGTAACTTTTTAATTTGTGAAAATGCTTGATTTATATAAGAACTTTATTAGGGCACTTTTTGACGTAGAATTCAATGCTCTAATTTGTTTTTTTTAATTCGTTTTTTTTTTTGAGATATTATCAAGACTTGTGTTTTTGTATATGGAACACCCTATATATTTTTACACTATTCAAAAGCACATAAAATTGCCTTTAATATGATATAACACACTTGATATTTTATTTAAAGGATTTTCAAGATATTTGATTTTTTGTTTGCAATTTAACAGTATTTCAAGATGGCTCTGGCTGTAACTAAGCAATGCGCGTATTTGTTTTATATTGTCGAAATAGTTTTAACTGTCAGTTTGAATGAATGTTACTGGTGGTTTTATTATTCAAGATTTCAAAAACGTATGAAAACTATGAAAAATACGACATGTTAAAGTGTTTTATAGAAGCAGGTGAAAATGCGGAAGCTGCATGTAATATTTACTATGAACGATATCCTGAAAGACAACAACCATTCAGAGACATGTTCACTAGGTTAAATAAAAATTTAATAAATTTTGGATCCTTTCAAAAACCGAGACCTAAAAATTATGTGGCTCAAAATAGAGACAAAGAATTAGAGGAAATTGCCGTTTTGCCGAAAGTCCGCTATGAGAAAAAAATTTCGAGGAAATGCTTTTGAAAAACTTTTACTAATAAAATTTAAAGAAATGCGTATTGGTAAATTTGCATCGCAAAATTAAATAGTTTGGGGCAAGTTGACTAATCTCCTTCTTGATTACTATTCAAGAGACTTTGCAAAAGTTCTGAATCTAATATGACATTGAGGAATTACAGTTACAATATGAGTGTATTCAAAATAATATAAAAACTTATTCAGTGTTTGGTCATTACTAATATTGTCTCAAACTTTTTTATCTAGATGGCATCCTACACGTTTACATTTGTAGCCAGTAAAGTACTTGATCTTATTGATCTTATTTTGACAAGTTAATAAATCTAGTTTCTAGATGAGTCTTCAAGCAAAATCCAAAAATTTGGATAGGTAAATCGTTATAAATTTTTATGCCCAGTATATCCGGACTTTGCGTAGTTGACTGTAGACGATGTCTCCTAACATGGATTTGTGGATTTCTAATATTGTAATTGTGATCGTTATTGTTTTTGTTGATAAGATTATATCTATGGTTGTGTGCATAACAACTAAATATACAATTCAATCAATGTAAGTATTTTAAGTGATATAAAGTATTCTCGATATGACGTTATTTGCGTGACACTCGCAAGCCGTCTTAGGGCTCGCCTTTTGTTTAAGGAAAACCGGTTTTGCTGCAGAGGAAGAGCCCTGCAAAAGAACTCCGTACAGTAAATTGGAGTGAAATTCCGCGTAATATACTTGTTTTGGAATATGCGGATCAATGATGTCTTTCAGCGATCTAAGTTTGAAAATGGATTTATTTATAGTAGATATTAATGATTGACGATGGTTATTCCAATTTCAGGAAGGAGTAAACGTTAATAGCAAAAGAATTCCAGACTTAACTCACGTTATCTCTCTATTGGCAACATGCAGTTCTATAAACGTGTCAACCGTTTTTTGCAACGTGTGGAAAAAGATATATTTCGTTTTTTTCAAGATTAAGGATAGTTTGTTGGCACAGAACCACGTATATCGTGTAACAGTCTCGATACTATCTTCACTTTCAAAAATTTTTATTGTAATATTATTAGCATAACAAACGAGGTCAAAGTCACACAATTCAACAGTGTCGTTCAAAAACAAAGAAAATAATAAGGGGCCCACAACAGATCCCTGCAGTGCACCCAAATTAATAGGTAGCGAAGACGAAGTGACTCTATATATTGCTTTGGCGCTCCTAACTGTAACCTCTACGAATTGTTGGACAAATACGAAGTAAACCAATCGAGCACCTTACAGCGAAAACCTAAAGCGTATAACTTTCCTGACAAAAGTGTTTCCTCAGATTACTTTTTTATTTTTGACATACTCAAGGTGTGGGTCATGACGCCATCAATAATTTTTTTAAATAGATATGTGGTTGTTGCAATACAGCATTTGAAAGGTGTTTTGAATAGAAATTTTTTTATATTGTCGAAAAAAAAAATATTTATGGAAGTCTAGCAGATTTCTTAAAACAAATAAGATGGTGCGCCTCCACACTGCACGGAGAAAAATTTATTGTGAAGATAGCACCAATTGACGCACATTGAACAACAATTTGTGGATAAATATATGACAACAACAACCATTATTCAATACAACCTAAAACTTGTTGTCGAAAAACTTTGTTAGAACTGCCACAAAATTTGGAAGGATATATTCCCAAAACATATTACAATCAACCAGTTGCTTGTTGTTTAACGAATCACAAAAATATGGTGTTTTCGACAAAATTGTGTGAAATACAGTATTAAAAATTGTTTATTACTACCAAAGCAATTTGAAACTTCAACAGCAAGTTGTGGTTATTTAACAAATAATTGATTATCCGTCATCATTTTCTACGTTTATATTGTCACTTGATTTTGATTTTTGTAATCGCAATTTCTGTTCAAAGCGAACAATATTTTAGTAGATTCACACACAAATTCGGTGCTGTCTTAAATGTAAGCTGCGGAGAGTTTAAATAAAATATCAGTATAGGATAACACATTTTTTTTATTAATAATTAACAAAAAAAAAATAAACAAGATAAATTCTAAAACCGGGAAACACTAAAAATGAAGATTAAAATTTCAAATGTCAAAGTCTTATTTTACAAATGTCTCAAGGCAACGTATATTCTAGATCGTTTTGCAACTTTTAAACAGGGGAAAACACTAGCTAATTTATCGAAAGGTTTAATGTACTCATCAATCTGTACTTCGCACGCATAATATTCCATTCAGCTAGCTTCTCTGTAACAAAATTATCCATATCTAAGAGTCAGTAGACGTCAGAAGTGAGCCAGTTTTCTTTAATTTTAATACACTGTCGTTCTTTTACACAAAACTAATAAGCTAACACAACGTCACAACCGAAAATAAATGGCGTCGTCTACACCGCCTGGTAACGAGTCTGTTTTTTCAAGGCTATGTAAGACCAATGAAACACGCGGTTAGAATCACGTGATACTACTGTCCATGCCGGGACTTCCCGCATCACAAGTTGTAATATCGACAACCTAGGCGCCCTGTTGCGTCAACTGCAATTGTGTGTAATGTAAATATTTCTTGACTGTACTGGTTTGAAAAATTGTGTTTACATCTACTTCACTTCATCGCACACGTTGTTCTGTATTTTAGATCTGAAATAACTACAACTATAATGTTATCGCCAAAGCGATTATTTGTACCGTAAAATATTTTAACACCAACAAAAGTGTTGTTGGTGGAACAAAACAAAAGTTTTGGAATATACTTACAAAACTTTACTGCAATACCAATTTATTTTTGAATCGATTGCAACGTAAGGACAATACTTTTTTTGTTGGATTTGCAATGTCATTTTTCTCCGTGTGTGCTGTTTTGGTGAGAGAATACATGGACAATGTCTTCCTAAATCGCTGGATAGATCGAAGAGGATCCATAGACTAGCCACCTAAGTCACCAGATTTGACTCCACTTGATTTTTTTATGGGGATACTTAAAAAATAAAATGTACCAAAATAGACCACAATGTATCAGTAAACCCAAAGAATGGATACGAATTGAGGTTGCACAAATAACTCTGGAAGTTGTACAGAAAGTTAGAGAAGACTTCACTCTAAATCAAATTTCCATAATTTTCCAAGAATATCTAGTCCACTCGAAACGGAGAATCCGACTATTGCGCAAAGAAAAATGCATCTCGGCCGTGCCTTTTAGCCACCATTCGCCGTATTTTCACCCGAGCCGGAGATTACGGACGAAGACTGCGTTTTCGCGGCCACGAATTCAATTACGTCGCGTTTTCGCGTATAGATGCGCCCCGCTGATAACACCCGCCGTAATCCCGAATTCAAATTTCCTTTGATTCCATTTCCTCGCTCTTAATCTCCGAAAATATGGCAGGGAATTCGCGCGGATTTGCTCCTTCGCTCTGCCGAATTAATTCCCGGTTTGTACTCGAGATATGGGCAGCCGAAATTCGCGTTTGTCTTTTGTCGCTGACGTCTGGAGTTAATTGGAAGCGAGAACGTCTGCCTAAGATCTTGTATGAAATATAATCCCGCTTGTAATTAATGGATACGCCTATTGAAAAGTTTCTTAGGTTGAGGATAATATTCTTTACCTCAAGAGATGTAATATATTTCATTTTTAAAAAGAAATTTTTTATATTTTTCTTATTATAAGAATTTGGTCGAATCAAAGAATACTCAATTTTGCTGTAAAGAAGTATCGGACTTTCCAACCTATTTGTTTTAACCCAGTTACTACATCCATTTATACAGGCAACATGGTCCAGGAAATATTTTCAACAATTTCCGTTTTCAAGCCTGTAGATTGAGGTGAATATATCCAGTCGGAATCTTTTGCGATTTGTCTCGTGCATTCGATGATAGTGTTTTTCAAACATAAACTTGATATTTACGGCATTCGTGGTGTGATGGTAGATTAGCTTTCATCATTTTTATAAAATAGATTTCAATATGTCAAAATATCCGTTAAGGACGATAGTGGTACAATAACAGATGTTATATCATTTCATTTACCGATTACAATGGGAGTGCCCGCAGGCTCCATTTTGTGTCCCATTCTTTTTAACAATAATCTATAAATTATTGTTTGATCATTTACGCGAGTGACACATCTGCCGTGGTAACTGGTACAAGTACTAATCAAATATGTAAAAATGCAGAGCAAATTGTGTATGGCATGAACTAGTGATGATTTAATATTAATAATTTAAGCATGAATCTAAAACTAATTATATGCATTTTTATACATCAAATTCTAAAAATGAGACATTTTCCAATTATAATACACAGTGCAACGATTTTAACTTGGGAAGCAAAACTACCGTAAAATTTTTGGCTTTAAACTTTGACGAAATTCTAAATTGGAAATATCATTGTATAACTTTAACTAAGAAAATTAATTTCGGGCGGTTTCCAAATTAGACATTCAAGACACAATTTGACATACAATAGGTCATGGTTTCTTTTGGCTCGTAGCTGCTGGCGCAAAATCACTCTCCCCAAAGATATACGGGTTAAACGGTTCAAACCCACACGCGAAACACGAAAACCTTTTACTGCGTTGTTGACGGTTGCTGCCTTACTACATGCTTCAACAAATATTGGTCGAAAATGTATGTCGGTAATTGGTGTACCTGGTTTACAAATGAACGACATGGACGACTATAAAAGGCTCTTAGAGCATAAAGAAAAAACCACATCCATAGGTTGTAGCCTATGCGTTCTATAAGGAGACAAACCTAGCGTTACTATGTTGTTGGATCTGCAAAATAAAAGAACATCGAGTGTTGTACGAGAAGTGTGGTTGCCCACAATTAGTAAAATCGAACATTCAGCAGAGGACTCGGCATGGTCTGCAAAATGTCGTAAATACTTCACGAAACTCTCTATTGTCATCCAACCAGATGATTGGGTGATGTCGGTAGAACATCGATGAGTGCCTTTAAACAGTTCTTGTTTCACGAGGGCAGTGGGAGCGGAGAGGTCCTTACACAATTAATAACGCTGCCTTAAAAAAGGTTGATTTGTGTAAGGATCTTGGTATTTGATTAGATGCTCACATTGCATTCTCACATTGATAATGTTGTTGATAGATGCAACGAGATATAGGAATTTCTCCGAAGCCTTTTCATAGTGTCAACTGCCTTAAGAGCTCATATGTAATCATCATTTAAATACGTTTCTTTTTTTAATATTTCCTACTTTAATTTCACACTTTATGCAAGACAAAGAGAAATGATTAGATAATCCAATCTCCTTTTGCCCTTGTCTAAACAACACCAATGCGTTTTGAATAACACTAATTGTAATGCGTTGCCCTACTACTGAACAACATTAACGCCCGTTCCCATCTCCTTTGCTCTTTTCTGAACAACACTATTGGTCATCCCACCTCTACTGTTTTGTTTCTGTACAACAGCAATGAATTCTGAACAACATTAATGCTCAATTCAACCTTTACTAGTCGTTTCTCAACAAAACTAATCCTCTCTAACATTTCCTGCTCGATTCTGACCAACACCAATGCTCATCCCACTTCATTTGATGGAGCTTATCCTACATTTATTTCATTTAATATGCATGTTAAACCGCAAGTTAAAATTCGTTTAAGAATGCAAATAATTTCACTCTGTGAAAAAAAAAAACGCTAGCAATTAAAACGTGCGGCACTGGAATTAACAAACCGATGGTTTTTAGAGTTTAGTCTTTCTCCTTCCGGGCTGCTTACACGCAGAGAAACGAAATACCATTATACCGCAAACCAGCGTTAACTTCAACGTTTTACCATACTTACGCATTGCATCGCAGAGCGCGACACATACAGAATAAAAACGCACCAACAAAAAAAAAAGGTTACGGCACATTCCGGTCAGCTCCCTTCAGCCGGTCGCTAAGAAATTTAATTAACCTCGAACAGGGGAATGAAACTTGTTAAAAGTTACATTTATGCCGAGGGTGTCTCGCGTACGTGGCTATCGAAAATGAAAACAGTCCCTTTAACCTGTCGTCGAGAAGGACTGGACAGAGAAAGAACCAGGGAAGGGTTGGTTTTACGCTGGGTGAAAATTTAATATCCTCCACATCCACATTTGATATATCTAAACGGAACTGGCAAAAGTTAAAACGCAACTTCCGAGGCGTTCTTGCTTAGGGCTTTGTACACCCTGTAATATACATAAAATTAAATTAAATAAAGTGAATGAATAAATAAAATTATGTACGGAGGAAATTGCAAAATTTGCTGGAGTTTTAATCCGATTAGAAATTAAATCAAACCGTTTTTGGTTTAATTTTTTTTATCATACGTAATGTAAGTCTAAACTACTAAATCAGACTAGAAATAGCTGTTAGTTGTCATCTGTTATTTATCATCTCTCATTCGTCTTAATTCAGTCATTTGTCGTTTAGTGTAACCTCTCATATAGGTACCTACATATATCTTTTATCTTTTGCCATCTGTCATTGAATATGATTTATCGTTTGTTTTCTCTTACTTGTCATTTATCATTGTTCATTATTTGTCATTTTCGTCTGTTATTTGACATTCTATAGTTATCATCTAACATTTTATCATTCTTTTTGTATCCATTAACCGAGGACAGATGTTATTCCATTTGTCATTTACAATCGATCATTATTTGTGTTGTCATATGCCATTTATCGTCTGTCATTCAGCATCATGTCGTTTAATTTCCGATATTTATCACTTGGCAATTTAAGGGTCTACATACATACACCTTAGTTGGTTATTGTTATTCAATAGTAGAGTTATTTAGATACATTCTCGAAAAGTTTTGTTTGAATATTTCCAAAATTGGCGTTTATTAAACGCTCACAATGACAACTGACAAATACCAAATGGCAACCTATTACAACTGGAAGGTATCAACTGTGGTCAATTGCAAGAACATATGTATCTATGCACATATATGGAAGATTATAAAATATTATTAATTATAATTTATCCCCGACAGTAACACAAGAACGTCAAATCAACCAAAAAGCCATAAATCCCATCCATAAAATATATGGAGCAGTCGCCATTTTGTGTAGCGGAAGCAATTACTGATCATAGATAATAAATATATATACCTATTAGCGAACCTAAAATGAAAAGTACTACGTAGAGTACACGAACTAAAGTCATCAGTGGCGAGGGTGAATTCTTTTACGATAGAAATTACAATAAATACTTCGGTCAAAGTGACAGGACGCTACATCTTCGCTTGGCTATTTCGTGGTTTTTTGGAAAATAAATGCAAAGAATGGAAACATCAGACAATTTTGACAACGAATTATGGTGTTATTTTAAATTTTAACAAATGTGATGTCCCGACGCAACACCCCTATCTCCATATATATATATCTGTACCCTAGAGGTAAACGATCGTAACTCCACTTTTTTACGAAACTGAGTTAAGATTGTTTTTAACATTAGTAAGTGTAAAGTTATCTTATATTTCTTGTTCCTGGGAAATTCGTTAAAGTGGACTTACGATCATTTACCTCTAGGGTACAGATATATATATGCCTATCCCACCCAAAACATACACACCCCTAAAGCTAGTATAATAGACTCGTCCTACGATTCCAGCGCTGAAAACGGATATGACGACATATGCATATGCACTTCTTATTTTGGGTTCGCTATATCATATTCGAACTCTGAACGCGCCCATTCTGTAGACGGTTACCAATCAAATCAGCGTATTCCTGTGACGTGATCTGTAGACGTAGATACATATATGTTATATATATATCTGTCAAGCGTTTGACAGCAAAAATTAAAATAAGTTTACTGTGAGAATAATAACGTATAATGGGTCGCATAAAGGTTACGAGAGAAATGCGAGAATCTCAAGTCATCAGAAAAGACCACAGCAAGAAAAAGAGAATGCAGAAGAACAGATATCAATTGAGAAATGGAGAAGTGGTTATTAGTAGTACTTCCGCAAAAAAACCTGTAAATATATATATGCATTTAAGCTTTTCTCATGCTTTAAATTTAGAGGTAACAGTTAGCAATATGCTAATGCTCCTCTTTCCTTTGTTCTGCACAAGCAAATATAATTATAAAATCATTAACGTCAGTATACCGAGTATACCTGTTTTTCTCTCTGGTTGATAGATACATTGCGATAAATATATTTTTTTTTTCGAAAATTATATGTCACTACTCTTTAATACAGAGGATGTCATCAATTTATAACAGCAAACAAATAGAGATAGAGCTGTCCAACGCCGCGCCGATTGCAGTAGAGAAAAACGTACCACGAATAAAATAGGCATAATAAATAACCCAAGTAGCTCCGGGCTTTGTGTGGGCCGTTGCATCCGTGCGCACACCTGTGTTTGTGACAGGCGAACCAGATATCAATCAAATAGCGAAATGCGTGTCTTTATTTTTTTCTGCTAATTGACGCTCTAGAATATATCACCGTGTTGTTATATCGTAATTTATCTATTCGTTTCCAAATAGTCGGAAATTGATTTATGTATAGTTGATGGCGATGGGAAATTGGACGTCGAAAAACTAAAAGCAATTAATTCCGTGTTTGAAAATTGCATGGGAAATAAATTAATCTTGCATATACCGTGCTGGCTGTTGTTTTTATAGTATCTGGTATATCTCTAAAACTGGTTTAAATCAATTCTAATTATAACCGCAAATCCTTTCTGTAAGAAATTAGTGTTTTACATTGTTTTACTGTACACTCTAACGAAGATTTGGTAATATTCCTGTACGGTTTCGGGGCAATTATATTACCCCGAAACCGTACAAGTAAAATACCTTTGATGTAAACATTCACCAAGGAAATTTACTACTAGTGTATGAAAAATACTAAGTAAAATGAAATTTACTGGGTAAATTTCTTACGATAAAAAAAGGCCCCTTTTTTTAACACAATTAAGTGTATTTTGTGTTTGTATATGCACAAACCTATATGTTTCAACGTTTGTAAATTATGAAAATGCAGCTGTAGGTCACCCACAGTAGTAAGAATGTATTATTTAACTACTATATTTATTTTAAATTAGACACTTACCTAAATATGCCTATAGATAAAACAAAAAGAATGACCACTGCCACTTCCGTGCGTGCTATGTGCTTATCTATCTACAAATTGAACCCATGAAATTGAGCATGTGCACATTGTAAGTATGTATTTGGTTTCCTAAGTAAATTTCCTAACTGTGGATAAAATCACGAAGTAATTTAGTAAGAATCCATGGGAAAGCATACAAATTTTAGTAATATTACGTACCACTTTTACCTACAAATGAAAAATACTGGTCGATATGAGAGAAATTTTCAAAAGTATAGGTAATTTTATTAAAAAACGGAAAATTACCCAGTTTTTGGTGATTTTCCCCCAAATGTTACTGGAATTTTTAGGAGAAATCCTGGTAAATTTACTAAAATTTTTTAGTGTGTAGCGCTTTCAATAACTTTTTTTAACTAAACTTATTAGATTATTTACATCCAAAAAACTCCCACGGCACGTAAGCACAAGATGTTAAATGTCACAACAACCAAGAATCCTGGTTAAATACATAAAAAGCAAAAATATATATGGATTCCTAACAAACCAAAAATCCATAAGAATAATAAAGATACCCGATTACTTTTACTACCCATCACTAATTTGGGTAGCTATCCAGAAAATCTAATGCATTTTATGAATCATAGTTCCGCTTGTCTGATCTTATTGTATAGATAATTCCAAAGT
This sequence comes from Cetonia aurata, assembly GCA_949128085.1. Lineage (NCBI taxonomy): Eukaryota > Metazoa > Arthropoda > Insecta > Coleoptera > Scarabaeidae > Cetonia > Cetonia aurata. Next base: position 68,785,704 of record OX421882.1, on the reverse strand, counting down.
TCTTTGATATTCTCCTCAGACAAACAAACAATTTTTTCCTTGCGTCCGTAAACGTCTCCAACTCCAAGGTTTTGCAATGAAATTCCTCGCAAAATATTCCATGTATGCACGCATAAATACGTTTCCCATTTACAATCAGTTTACGTTCTGACATTCTGTGCAAACCCACCGGAGCGCATAATAATAAAAATGGAATCACTGGAGCGCTTCCGGAAAAGAAACCCAAACAATGAATAGCACAACGAAATGCCGCCGTTCTGTGTCTTCTTTATATCTTTCGGCGCGTGGTGTGTATTTTCAGCCGGTTTATACAGATCCCTGGTTATTTGGTGTGCGCCGGTAAAATATCCCGTTATGGCTCGTGCTGGAAAAAGAAACACGAAACAGAAAATAAATAGAAAGTACATTAGGATTGTCAGTAACAGACGAGCAGACGAATATGTATATTAGAACCGTGTGAATTTACAGCCTTTGTATGCTTTAAAAGATGATGTACGCTATAGGCCATTGAAATTATGATATTTTTAAATACATACATTTCATTTAAATAGTTATTTTCTATTTTGCGTTCATAAAAACGCAATTGTAACACGCTTTTGCGTATCGAAAAGTGCTTCATTGTGATACGCCTTTTTTCATTTCTATAGGTTGGCTGTATTGAATACATTATGACAGAAAGCAAAATTGACGTTTAATGCATGTAAATTGTAAATACTTTAATCAAAAATTCTATACAAATTTAGTTTACATTGTTATTGTTATGAAACGTGGAATTACTGTATACATTTACACTGACGGAACAAGTATCTTGAGCATGTATTGTTATGCCAGGCAAATTCTTCGTAACAAAGTTTTGCTGAGTTATGTTATTGGCTTTAATGGTAGACTCTTGTGATTGAGAATCATTCGATGATATAACTCTAGAATGACCAGATGTACTTGGCCCTGATAAGTTGTGCGCTACAGCCACTTTACTTTTCATAGATGTTTCGATGTAACCCTCAGCTACCGCAGATGACTTCCATCCACCATGACGTTTTATAGTCAGCAAATCACTGCCTGCGTCTGCTAAGTGTGTAGCACTAGAACGTCTGAAGCAATGTCCAGTATAAAGCTCTGAATTGGGCAATTTTAGAAAATCAGCTATTAATTTAGGCATTTTGCCAATCGTATTAATTCCAATCGGGCACGATATACAATAACCATTGCGATATGTAAGGAAGAATCTTGAATGATTAATATTTTTTGGTCGCAGAGCGACATATTTTTTAATTAAAGTAATCCATCTTTCATCCGTAATTGCAAAAACTCTTACGATATTATTTTTTGTTTTAGGTACTGTCACCAAAATAATATCACTCTTAAATTCTAAATCATGTATGGACATATTTGTTAATTCATCTCGTCTACAGGCACCTGTGTAACCCATTATTAAAACGATCTAAAATTAAATCCATTACATAAAAAATTACATTTTGCAAATAATATCGTACCTTTATTGCTAAATACAATGCGTCAGAACCTTCTTCTATAAATTTATTAATATCTTCAATGCATAAAATTTTAGATTTCTTAGCCTCGTATCCCTCAGAGAATCGTTTTAAATAGGCTTGTAATTTCATATACATATTTTGATATGTCTGTATTTTTATAAATGGAAAAGCAAGAACGAAGCATGGAATACATAGACCATAAGGTAGAAGATTTCTTATTTTTACCTTGTAATTCAAAATATGCCAATAAAATGTTTTCAGATATTGTGTTGACATTATTCTGTACAGCCCATAGTTCAAATTGATGGTAGCATTTTTCATATACTGCTTTTGATTTTTTCGGTAATAAATTTATGACGGCGTTATCCGCAATTTCACGCAGTTGTGGTGGCGTACAAGATAAATTTGTCTCAGTATCACTCATTTTTTACAGTTTACAGAGACTATATTATGAAATATATTGTTTAAACAATTTAAATAGCCGAATTTGAATTTTGAATTCGTCAAATGTCAATCGTATGTCAATGTGACCAACTTCATATAAAAATAAAACTCAACATTTTTAATGAGATTTTTATTAAGTATTTATTATCAATTTATAATGCAAAATAGAAAAAATAGTATAAAGGACTCGTTTCATAAGGCTTTTTGTCGCACTCGTTCATTAGAAAACTCGCCTGCGGCTCGTTTTCTAAACTTGAACTCGTGCGACAAAATCATGCCTTATGAAACTCGTACTTTAATATACTATTAAAGTTGTTGACATATACGATAATTTTTGTTCTCATTTTCAAAATTAATATAGGTATAGGTAGTTTATAGGAAATATTTCTACTATCTCGACATTTTCTTCAAATATTGCTTCGTAGTAATTACTAGATAATTACACTATCTATTCATATCCCACAGAACAACAATAAAGAGAACCGCAAATCCTGTATATTTCGTTGGAAACACGTTACGTCACGATTGCATTATCACAGCGCCCTCCGGGGGGAACGGCTAAACATGGAATCACGAATGGACCGTCTTACGAAATATAGCGCGAGATTTGAAAAGTTCGATATGTTTCGATTTGCCTTAATCTCATCAGTGTGACACGTCTGCTAATTATGGGTCGTATTTACAGCTTACATTTAACTTAACAATTTCGGGATTACATTTTTAATGCGGCTTTTAATAATTTTTGAGATTGTAAAATTTTTCATAATAATCGTAACAAACTGGGCAAACTGCAACTTGGAATGTTAGCGGGAAAGTTGCAAAATCGTCATCATGGAAGGGGCGGTGTGGGAAATCATAACAAATCTATTGAAAACAATCGGAAATTTTTCTCAAATTCCTACTAAACGAGGTATCTGGTGCTATCAAAATGATGGAGGTTAACCGTACTTCGAACATTACATTTCTGGCAGCAAAATTTGCCAACATTAATTCAATAAACTGAAGTTGTATTTCTTGCGTATATATAGTTGGTGACCAGGACTCGAGGGGATTTCATTGCAGCTATGTTTGTTTGTTGCCAATAACCCGTATTACCTTTTCATACCCGTGACATATCTTTTGATTTTCGGTGTTTTTAATAAAACAATTTCCGTCATAACTGTTCGCTACTCTCTTTATTATATGCTCTACTAAGTGCAAACCCACTTTCATCGAAGGTCGAAACTTCTCATCTAGAGTGGGGAGAACCTGGGGTCCTATACCCTTTCATCTCTGATAGAGCGGCACGATCAAGCCGCGGGGTGTGTAAAGAAAGTAAGTTTGTAATTATAGTAAATTACACTGATCGGGGGCACTTTCATCGCTATCACATCTTAAGCTATATCTGCGATTTTCTACAATGGAAATTAGGGTTTAGATTGTCTCCCTCTACGGGACACAAGCAAAACTCTCGTATCAGGATATGTAGTGATGCAGTGCTGGTATGGTGATTCCAACAACATGATTGGCATTTTTTCTTTGCCATTTTATTCCGTCATGGCAAGCCGCTTCGGAAATCACTACATGCGCAGTCGCGAGTTCTAACATGAGAATACCCGCCATCTAGCGGGAATGACAATCCATGAATTGTCCGAGCTGGATCTGTGATTGCATTACCGGTTAACGCAGGATACGCTATTTCTCACACAAGCTTGCAGCGTCACCAACTTAAAACGAAGTTAGTAACTAGTACTAGAATAGAAATCCCTAATCATCTCAAATGTTTGTGGTTTGTTTAGTGAGGTTAAATTTTAGTATTGGTGTTTACCGCCTTTACCGCAATTGCGAAGTGTTACAATTAGTGTTTAATTAAGTTCTTTTTTGACATTGCTGCTACAACAACACATAATAAAAATTAGATAAATAGCATGTAGTGTGTGTAGTAAAATATTTGCTCATACAACATCTAGAGACAGACATTATAAAAAAAATCATAGACTCCAAAAATGCAATTAGTATTGTTAATAATAGAAGCAATATTCACTGCCCTTTATGCATGAAGGACAGTAATAACCCATTTAAAACTTATGAGAAGCTGATACAACATTTAGGAGAACATCATGGAACAACCGTAGAAACTGAAGAATTGGAGTTTACTGAAATTGAGTGCAAAAATTGGATGCAAGAAGATCGAAAAGAAGTAAATTACACCCTAAGTGTACACCTTATTCTAGGTTTTGTAAGATATTTATATTGTTTTTTAAAATCTTGTACATATGTTTTATTGATTCTTAATTAAAAATAAGACTTTAAGAACATATTTATTTTATTTTTTAATGTTTGTATTCAAGAGTCATCAAATTAAAGTGTTTTGTTAAAATACTATCAAAACTTTTTGTACAGCACCTCACAGCTTTTTTAATAGCCACTAAAGTTAAAATATTTTGACAATATTAAATCGATACATGTTCCTGTAAGAAATATTACTTAAATTCAACTTTACTAAATTTCTAAATGCAATAATTATTAGAAGTTGTAAGATTTGCTTCATCTATGGATATAAAGTTGAAATATTCTTTTAGACTGTTAGTTCCATTGTTTAGCTCCAAAGACATATTTATTATGCTTGCTGCTGAGTGTTTGGTTGCGTATGAGCAAAAATATGTTAGTACAAACACTAAATACGATTCTATTCATTTTCTTACTATAATAATTATTATTCAGCAGGAAACAACAAATGTCAACTGCTGCCGTGTTGACCGTATACCTATTGAATAATCACATAACCATCGTTTAACCTAAAAATCCACTGACACTTGGTAGAATCAGTAGAATGCTTGGTTTCAAATTATTAGGGACTTCCACTTTAGTTACCTTATTTTATGTTGGTAACATTACATGCTTGTGTGAGAAATAGCGTATCCTGGTTAACGCTAGGGCCTTCTCCTGGATTGAGAGTTTTGCTTGTGTCCCGTAGAGGGAGACAATCTAAACTCTTATTTCCATGGTAGAGAATCGTTTATCAAACGATGTATCATATATTTTAATGACAATATTTTCTTCTTCTGATTTGTTTATGTTTCTACACTAAAAATAAACTTTTATTCTACTATTTTATTCTGTATTATTTCTTTTTTTATTTACGTTTGCAGCAATTTACTAATTGTCCAAACTCCAGTTCCCTTTAAATTCTCTTTAATTGTTTTAAATTACGTTAAAATGTACACAATGTAATTTATTTAATCACCGGGTTTTTCACAATCGAAATTAAGTTTAGAAAATTCCCCGAAATACCTATTAAATATGTAATATATTCCTTTGTTTTGTATGATGCGGTTTTTTCGAGAACCCCATCTATTACATGCCACCAGAGTTAAGTGTATTTCAATTATTACTCACGTGATAATAATATATTACGGTATTTACTCGTACTGCTAACCTCTGCCTCCGTATTTACGCATTCCAAGTAAAACCGTTAAACTAGCCGTATATGATGGTAAACTGCGAAGTGCGATTCTATTGTGGTAAACGTTGCAGCAAATTTCGCGAAATAATGTTATCAGATTCTGTGTGCGATGCTTTTGTTAGGAATGTGATTTCTAGAAAGTCAAATAATGCCTGCGCAATTATTATCACCTTCTTTGCTTGTTAAAAATAGCAGTGGGTTTCTTATACTGTCGAAGTAGACCAATTAGACGTCAAAAGCACGTATGTAACTGGTTTATTTTCGTTTCATATAATAAAAGAAACTATATTTTATTGCTTGTCAGCAGTTAGATTAATAGGTTACGAGTATGACATGAACAAGGATGGAAAGTTCGAAAAATCTGCGATGAATCCATCTAACTATTTAATCGATTACGCTATCAATAAATTTCCTGAACTAAACTCTAGAATCGTGCAATGGGCTAAAATTTGCTAAATTGACCATCGTCTATGTGCATGTCAGCATGCTCGTTAATAAGATAGGGTCAAGGACTTGGGTCAGCTGTTCGAAAAGGTCGAAGAAATGCTCAGTCTTGTTCAACTAACGAATGAAACAGCGTTATAAAAACTTTACGTATTGCGCCTGTGCTGTCATGTTACGTGTAACGCTTTTCTCTTGGTTTCATCTGCTTTTCTTTTGCAAGGTAATCTAATTGGTCGTGCACAGGCTTGTATTGACAGCAATGGTGAACATTTCGAACATTTGTTATAAGTTAGTGCGCAAAGGGAAGTACTTTTAAGGAATATCCAGTGAGGCATTGCATTGCTATTGTAACGCCCTGTTTATAATCTGAATTAATATTTAAATTGGAACTTGACTTTATTATTTGCAAAATTATTTGAAGGGCACAGATACTCGTAAATATGGTTGCCCGCTCTCAATCCTTACTACACACAGAAAAGTGTTTTCTATTGCCAAGTACACCTATTTTCTTAAATATTTTTACTAAATCTAAGATAGTATTTTCTTTAATCTAGAGAATGTACCAGATTCAAATGAATGGCCGTACTTCAATATAATAAACCATTTTCTTGAAACTTTACTAATTTCAAAACAAAATGTACTTCTAAGAAATGTTGTCTCTCTAAATATAAATAATTCTATGTTCTTATGAGAAGGAATTCTCCTTAGAATGTTTCTAATTTCGAACAATATTTCCTTGAAGTAAGTAATATAATTTTATTTATTGAGAACAGCAAAAAAGTAGGAATGTGGAGGGGTTCTTACACGTTGAAACTTGGTTATAGATAAACAATATGACGTACGGGATTTTATAGCTTTTTCGACTTATTGCACTTTACGCGTGGAAGTATATCTATCTCCTTTACTAATATTATGTATTAAAATAAGATGAAAATACAATCAGTGGATAAAAGTGCACTAAGTCAAAAATGCGATTAGTTCGCCTTGAAGCCAATAGAGGCGTTATTTTTCATACATTCGGATATGATTCGGATCAGATACGGATGAATTACTGGTAACGTTGGGTGAAATAGTTTGATTTAGTGTTCATTTGCAGTGATTGGAATGTATCTATTTTCTTTTGTTCCTGTTGCATATAGTATAGCTCACAATCTCTATATAAGTAACAATGTATAAAAAATGTAGGAAACAATGGAAAATATGAATAAATGCAATAATATTACAGGTTTAGTCGTGTTGGTTGTAAATAATTCATTGACGTTTCGCCAGTCATGTTGCAGGCATCTTCAAAATATCTGACTAGTTAGTTAAATTTTGAAGAGGCTAGCAGCATGACTAGTGAAATGTCAATCACTTTTTACAACCTATACGACTAAATCCGAAATATTGTAATTTTAGGGGTAAGTACACATAATCTTTTTGATTTAAAAAAAAGAGTTCCTCAGTTCAAGTATACCGTTCTCGTATTAAAGATAATACTGTTTTGAATTAAGAGCATTAAGAGGTCACTATTAGAAAATCGGGGACTTGTGTTAAGTTAACTTCGTATTCATTTGAAGGAACCACATGGTTTATATGAAAGTCAACTTTTCTCATATCAAGTTTATCACGTGTTTGACTTAAACCGGTAGAATTTCTTGGAACTAGAATTTTTATTCATTTGTTTCAAATAACTTACTTTCCTATGTTTAAGGACATAAAATTTCTTCATACAAGAAACTAATTTCTTGATATTTTGAGAAAATGATGTTCTTCGTTCAAGGAATTATTCATTTGCTTATATATGAGTACGAGAGGTACTTCAGTTAAGGAATTCTCACTTGGTTCTAGAAATTACTTCTCTGTGTGTAGCTTCGACGCTTTAGGTCATCGATATCCTTGTAGTAAACAAATAAAATGTGCGGTCTAGCTGCGTATGCTAATTCTGATAATATTAAGAAGAAATTTATCTTTGCATACACAATTTAACGATATCATTTTTCCTATTTAATATCTCCTCCAACGAACACTGAATTTCAATCACCCAACTCGCAATATAATCTCTGCCCCAAATTTATCAATTCCCCCTATTCTACTAGACGACCGCCTGTGACATATTGTGGAGGCCAGCGACCGAGTTTTCGGATTGATGACCCTCCCAGCTCTCGTACTAATACGGATCGTGTCGTCGGAACATTTTAAAGTGGCCGTCTGAATTCTACCGGTGATTTTCGGCTTCCGGTTTTCAAAGTCGACCGATCGTCGCTCATCAACGAACCAGCAGCCGGCCAGATCGACTGTTAAATTGATCCTTATTGTGTGTGCAGGAGCCCGGCTCGGCTGCCGGCTTCGGTCTCTTGGATGTGTGCGCTCGATTAAATCTGAGAAGAGAGTCGTGTTTCTAGATACCTACAACGAACGGGTTCAGAGGTTCCAGAATTGATTTTTACCATTTTGCGAGAAGTTAAAGAAAGGTGTTTAATGTTGAATAATTTTAAAAGTTTAAAAAGACTAATTCTAATTCATGCATCGTTAATGAGCTATGCTGTTGAAGTTTCATTTTAAGTTATAAACTCATTGATAATTCACTCTTATGGAGAACCTTTGTACCTGTACATATGGTGATTTTAAAATACATTGGAAGCACAAATATTGAAATTATAAAGAGAAAAGCAATTGTGTGTATAATTATGAACGAAAAAATGTAAAGATGATCTTATTTTTGAAAAGTCCCAGCTGTTGAGAACTGCAGTAACGTGTTGAGGTCGGTCCGTTTCTTTTACGATACGTAAGCATACGTAGATAAACTGCACCATGTGTTCGATATATTTCGTTTATTTACTATAAGGATATCGATGACCTAAAACGTCGAAGCTATTAGTATTGATTAAGGGAAGTAAAAAAAAAAAAAAAAAAATTGATTAAGGGAAGTAGTGAGGTCTTATGCAGCAATAGAAATATATACATAGTAAGTGCATTTAGTTATACCGCGATTACTACACAAATTAGAGTTAACATTTTAAGCACAGTTCTTTTTGAATTATATAAAAGATTATACAGGATTGTTCCATTTAAAATAAGAAAATTAGCGGCAATATTTTGTATAAACGGAAGTGCTTGAGACTTATACAGGTCCAAACTGAAAAACCTAACACGATATATGCTATATCACATAATAGAAACCTAGATGTATCACAAAGACAGATATTTATCCTTTTTTTAATAAAATTCTGGCGTCTCGTTTGAACCTTTGCCCATTATAATTTTTCTGTAACGTATTTGTGCGCAGAATCGTGGAGTCACATAAACAAAGTAAAAATATAGACAAAAAATAAAATCGTGCCCTAGAGATAACATTGAACATTGTGATAGCACTGTGGTGCAGTCGAGATTCAGCCAACGACATCCAAATTGCACAGATTGTACACTAAATACACATAGTTATACGCCAGTACGTAGTATTATGACGTTTAGTCCTGGATATCCGACTGCTTGTTAACCGTTAATTCGTGTTAGGCGCTCCATTAGGGCGTCTAGGATTGCAGATAATTACTATCTGACATGTTCTGCTCGAGATACACGGAGATTAAAGTCTTATACCTCGCCTGTTCATCTGTTAAGCGGTTTAATTGATTCGCTAATATGTTACGGTGTGAGTCTGAACTTGAAATGTTGCGTAAAATTGTTTTCTAAACTGTTTTTCTTCAGCTTTTTAAACATTGTTTAGTAATTTAGTACTATCCTGTAATATTGCTATGAAATTACAGGAATGTACAGCTCCTCCCACAATAAGGTTAACAATCTTTATCGGGATTTTAGTTATATATTCTTAGGTTCAATTCTACATACAACTGTATTTACGAAAGATAGTTTTATTCACTCGTGTTTTGAATGTATATTGTATGTCCTGTATGAATTTGGTAAATTGTTTATGAAAGTTGTATGGGCGACCTTCCTTGATTTATTAGTTTTCAAAGGAGGATATTCATTCGGTTTAAGGCGCAAAAAATTAGCCGCGAAACCACAAAAAGGAAGCATTTGTGTTTATCTGATATTCGACATTTTTTATTGAAACCTCGCATAACTAATAGCGTTTTCGACTTACTGCACTTTTATCCACTGATTGTACTTCCATGTTATTTTAATATATAATATTAGTAAAGGAGATAGATATACTCCACGAGTAAAGTACAATAAGTCGAAAACGCTATAAAATACATGCAGTTACGAGCAAATGTCATACGCATGTTCTTTCTTAATTAAATTAATATTACATTTCAATTAAAATTTTGCATAGCTTTAATTTATTTTTACTTTTTTGTTTTATAATATTTTCTAAATACACTCCGCCAAAAAAGTATCGCATAAACTAAAAAAGGGTATTTATGAACCAAGATATTTTTATACGTTCACAAAAAGTTTGCCTCGTGTATGTGAACTATAAAAACACTAACAAAATAATGGAACTTAGCGTTTTTACTTTATTTTTTTCCTAAAAGAACACATTTAGAAAAATGCATATGTGTAAGGTTTGCTCAGTTGTTTATTGAAAGTCTTCCTATACGGACAAATTTTAAAGTGCGAAGTAAGAGTTCTGTACCAACGCTTTTAAAACTAAAATGAGCAATTTAACTTCAGAACAAGTGGCTGCTATAGTTGCTTTAATCGAAGATGGACGATCTCAAGCATACGTTGCTAATTTGATGAACATCAATCAGTCAAGTGTTTCTAGAGCCGTAGCCAGACATAGGGAAACAAGCAGTTACAGTAGAAGACCTGTACCAGGTCGTCCAAGATGTTCTACTCGCCAAGATGACCGCTATTTACTACTACAAGCATTACGTCGAAGACATGTAACTGCGAGACAATTGCAGAACGACTTGGCTAGAGTCAGAAATACTCGTGTGAGTACTCAAACTATTCGGAATAGGTTACGACAGAGTGGATTAAGAGCTAGAGTAGCTGTAACAGCCCGTCGTCTCACTAGGAACCACCGAGTGGCTCGCTTAAGGTTTGCCAGAGAACATGTAAATTGGAACGTTAATGACTGGGCCAATATACTCTTCACAGATGAGTCAAGATTTGGTCTTTACACCTCAGATAGGCGTATCTCAGTGTACAGACGAGACGGTGAGCGCTATTCGCAGTGTAATATCAGACCTAAACCTAATTTCGCTGGTGGCTCTATTATGGTTTAGGGAGGCATCTGTTTAACAGGTCGTACAGAGTTAGTACCAGTAGACAGAGGTACACTGACTGCCCACAGGTATATAACGGACATTTTAGAAGAACATGTAGTACCATATGCGCCAATTATAGGAAACGAATTCATGTTAATGCACGATAATGCACGACCGCATGTTGCAATAATCGTCCAGGAATACCTTAACGATGTTGGTATTCCAGTTTTAGATTGGCCTGCGGTAAGTCCGGACATGAACCCTATCGAGCACGTGTGGGACCTCCTTCACAGACGGATACGAACCCAAAATGTTGCCCCAGCGGACCTGCATGGACTAGCAAATGCTCTCCGTGACGAGTGGGAGCATTTGGATCAGGCTTATATACGGAGGTTAATCGAATCTCTGCCAAACCGTATGCGAGCGGTCATAAGAGCCAGAGGTGGCAATACTCAGTATTAAAAGCTACTGTTATGACATTTTTCTTTCCAAAATTATAATTTCTTGTTTTAATAAAAATCTCAAGTATGAGTTCTTGTTTTTATTTGGCCTGTATTTTATTTAAACAATCATAGAAATTATATCTTAGAGCGCATTAAAGTATATTTACAATTTTATGCTACAAACAAAGATTATGCGATACTTTTATGATTCAAAACTAAATTATGCGATACTTTTTTGGCGGAGTGTAGTTAGGTTTTTATCGCTTTGTGGCACAACGTAATACTGAAAAAAGAAATTGCAAATAACTCTTGTCTCCGATTGTATACCTCAGCACGAAACTTTTATATTTTCAATAGTAAGAAATTTAAAACACCGCATATTTGAAGTGAGAGCAGTAAGCGTTCGACGTGCGTATCCAACTTTTCTGAAGCAAACTTACTTACTGTTGAATGTTACAATTAAAAAATTACCAAATTCAAAGAAAGAACTGTGTGGACGTAAGGGCAAATTGCCTTTAAAGAATGTGTAAAATCCTTTACAGTAAGAAAAACAACGTCATTCCATTTAAAATAAGAAAGTAGCTATCGAGCATCTGGTATAACGAAACGTTTCCGGAAGTTGAAAATAATGTTAAATAATTCTCCAAGTGGGGTTTTGTTTTCAACATTTTGCCCGATTAATCTAATTGCCAGGAATCTCCAGAAAATGATGATGTACGAATGGTAAACACCTTGTATATTGGTAACGAAACAAAATTGACCTACCACTTTTGCTGTTTTTAGTCATCAATTTAGTCGACATTACCCTCCGAAAGTTTGAATAAAATGATACGGGACACGTTGTATATACGAAATAAGATATTCCAATAAACCAATAAGAAAATCCAGAAACAGAAGATCTGTTTTGCCAAGGAGTACATCAAAATATTATTTCAACGTGTGCATGTCTGTGTTTTGATAACAAAAAATAAATTATAGAAACGAGAAATTCTGTGTCGAATAAATATATATACAATGAATCATACATAACGTTTGTTTACGCTGATAAGCTGCAGCCGTAGTAAAAGCTATAGTCAGTCCTACATGCGCTCGGCACACACATTTTCGCGTAGATTGATAACCTTTTTTCGGTAACAACTGTACAGTAGTTGATTCTGGCATTGTATTAAACCACAATTTTACGCAGCACCAAGAAAAGTACATCATTTGAAACGACCATCTTATATCTAGGCTCGGTTTACGGGCCTTTTCGAAGGGTCATGTTTAATTACACATCTAATAAATCTTAATATGGATTAGATTATGTATGCGTTTCTATTAAATGTTATTCCCTCTGTCCAGAAATAAGTGTCCGATTTTCATTGTTTTTAAAAATTAAAGAAAGGTGGCGGTGCTTTCAAAAATTAACTGTCATTTTTAAAAACAATTTTTATATGTCAAGTTTTTGACAGCAGTTTGAAAGTTTTGTAGTTTTTCAAGAATTTATGTTTTCAATCAAAAAGCAAGATTTTCTCAAGACTTGATATAAATCTCCGGCTTAAAAAAAATATGGCAGATGTGGTAAACATTTTGGCCAGAAACCATGGTAAGAGACCAAATTTGACTCTAAACACAAGGCAAGCGGTTTACCATGCATTACTTGAATTGAGCGACAATAATAAACTGAAGCAAGGTTCAATCAAGGCGACAGCCAATAAATTCAAAATTTCTGTGAAAACTAATAGCCGAATATGGCATCAAGGACGAAAATCATTAGCCGATGGTGCTGAAGTAGCAGATGTCAGGGCACGTAAGAAAGGACGCGTTGGTCGAAAACCAAAAAGTTTCGACCCAGAGCTAATAAAGTCACTACCACTCAATAATCGTCGTACAATTTGTTCGTTGGCTACCTCTATTAACTTATCAAAATCTACAGTTCATAATAGACTCAAGTCAGGGAAATTACGGCGACACTCAAATGCAGTTAAACCTTAGCTCACAGACGCCAACAAAATTAAAAGACTCAAGTATTGTTGGTCAATGCTGAAACCTGAAAGTTTAAATGTTCAATCACCCGAATTCATCGACATGTATGATCGGATTCATGTAGACGAAAAATGGTTTTACATTAGCAAAACAACTAACACATACTACCTTGTAGAAGACGAGGAAGAACCGTTCAGGACCTGTAAAAGTAAACGTTTCCTCACAAAGGTGATGTTTTTAGTCGCTGTTGCTCGTCCACGTTGGAATCATACCGAAAATAAGAATTTCGATGGAAAACTTGGTGTTTGGCCATTTGTTTTTTCAGAACCTGCTAAACGGAGCAGTAAAAATCGCGCAGCTGGAACGATTGAAAAGAGTACAGGAGTATGATTATTGAAAAATTATTACCCGCCATTCAACAAAAATGGCCAAAAAGCGCTTCACGCAAAAGAATTTGCATTCAACAAGATAACGCTAAACCACACATTCTTCCTGATGACATTGAGTTTAATGAAACTGCGAATAGAACTAGATTTGAAATCAAAATAATATGCCAGCTACCTAATAGTCCCAACACCAACGTCTTGGATTTAGGCTTTTTCAGTGCAATCCAGTCATTGCAGCAACAATCGGCTTGCAAAACTGTAGACGAATTGATCCGTGCTGTTGAAAACGCTTTTTCTGCATTGACTCCTGATACTTTAAATAAGATTTTTCTTACTCACCAGCAGTGCCTGGTAGAAATTATGAAAATAAGTGGTGGTAACAACTATAAAGTGCCTCATATGAGAAAAGACCATTTACAAAGACTTGGTAGGCTTCCAGTTTCTATAAATTTCGATTTTGAGCTTTCTCAACATGTACAAGATATTACTAATTAAGCTTAAATAACTCAAATTATTCCTAAAAGTTTGTTAGTAACAATATTTTGTAGTTAAGTTTCAATAAAATACAACTTTAAAAGAAATCGGACACTTATTTCTGGACAAGCAAAAAATCAAAACGGACACTTATTTCTGGACGGAGGGAGTATTGTTTAAAATATTACTCTATAAAAGCACATTCTGAAGTAACTGATGGTCTACGTCCAAAAAGCGACGTAGTGTCAATCTACATACATTAAAAGTTAAATTAGTTATTAACACAAAATACAGAAGCCAAGAATAAGAAAAAATAACGTAAACTCAAATAATTAGATTAAAATAAAATGTATTATGGCTAACTATACAAGTAAATTGCTGCAGTGTTTGTATAATACAGTAGCACACTACTTTCTTGAACTGTCGCACAATCTCGGCAAATCTAGCGCTAATATGTAAGTCTACCAGTCCTAGTTCAATATAAACCACGAAAGCAGCGCGTTTTACCAGCTTCATTTATTCAAATATTCCGACCAATCTTCAACCATCTCGTCCTGTCCTGTCGTTTGAAGGCAGGTGTAACGGGAATCGCCGAGAACAGTTAGGAGGATCCAGCCGCTCTTCTAATTTTCACGGTCTGACGACTTCGGCGTGTTATTGGTGCACCAGTATTAGCTACTTGGCATATATAGTTGGTGGTGGCTGGGATACGGACGAGAATTTCGGCGCAGTTTGAATACAGACGGTTGATTAGAGGAAGGAAACCGGGAAAAGTTTTTTTTGCCGACGTTACGTCGACTGCGACGAGCAAACGCCGGTTTCACGGAGGTAACGCAGAAACGAGGGCTTTGGAGAATTTGTATTCAAGGCACTTCCGCACATTGAGCAACACATCTCAGTATTACCGTGAAAGAAACGTGCACGGTTTTGAATTTAGTTTTACCTAAGATGGTGACGTGATTTGCTAGAGGGAGATCAAGAGAAAACAAATAGATACATACATACCTAATGCTATTGTTACATTAGCGAGGATATAGAATATGATCAATTAAATTTACCCTCTACTAAGCTATGAAATTATTTATTGAAAATATCATGTTGGTAGACTTGATTCTTTAATATCAATCCTGTTTCTCCTAACAATGTTACCATCAGAGTCTCGAAGAACATACGATCTAGGAGTTTCATGAGTAGATACTATATAACCTGATTCCCAAACTTTATTGACATGATTGTATACCACAACATTAGTATTAGGATCTAGCGGCTTTAAACTTTTGGATGTAGAATTGTAATACTGTTTATTTATGTCTTGCCTCTCCTTCAGTTTGGTTGGTATATTTTCACATATCCTTGGCTTCAGAATTTCAACAGAAGTTTTGCAAATCCTGTTTAAAAATAATTCCGATGGCCTATATACTTCAAAGGTGAATTTCTATACTGTAATAATGCTGACTCTAGATCACTGCGACCTAACAACGATTTCTTCAGCAAGGTTTTCGCTATACCATCTGCTTTTTCAGCAAGACCATTCGAACGAGGATAATGAGGAC
Source organism: Cetonia aurata (assembly GCA_949128085.1). NCBI lineage: Eukaryota > Metazoa > Arthropoda > Insecta > Coleoptera > Scarabaeidae > Cetonia > Cetonia aurata. The sequence goes on along the minus strand of OX421882.1, from coordinate 68,769,898 downwards.
TACGGGTTATAATGTCAAAGTCCCATTCTCTAGCAAATGTTTGACAACTGTAACTGTTAAATGGTATATTGTCGCACAACATAATGTCAATAATAATGGAATGACATCGTTCTTAGTTCTGAAGACACACATGATATTAATTCACGTCTAACAACGATATTTAACATAGCGCAGAAAATAGATGGAGAAGGATATAACCAAAGAGGAACTCAGTGATTACATAAACGAAGAGGATCAAGTATTCACCAACGAGCAATTGGTAGACCTTGTGAAATCTTCGCCAGAAGCGAGTGGCGATGAGAATGAGCGTCAACTAGAACCGCCAGCATGGACGCTTGAAAAATTTTCAGCGATATTTCGAACTGCTCAAAAATTAAAAGAACAGATAGTAGAATATGATCCAATAATGGAACGCAGTATAAAAATTACTCGCGCTATAACAGACGCCTCGAAACCTTTGGAGGATTTGTTTATTGAAATGAAAAGACAAAAACGACAACTACCAATAACAATGTTCTTTGAAAAAGTCGACAAAACTATCGATAATCGCCATCGACATCGTTTGCTTCGGATCTAAGTAAACAATCGACTGCTAACTTGGACTTGGAGGAAGATGAATGAATATGTAGCTCACGATGATAAAGTTTTTCTTGTTGTATATTTTCTTGTTGTGTATGTAAATATGTATTATATGTAGATACATATGTATGAACTCATATTTATTAAACTGAAATTCTATTTGTGCCACAGCACAAGAATATTTATTTATTTATTGTTTATTTATTTTAAATAAATATTATATAACTTATTTTTTCTTGTTTCATTGTTTTAACTTTGCTTCATATTTCATATTGTATTCGGAAATAAAGCGTTCGCTACTATCCGCGGAAGAGCACAGAACCAAACCCCCGCGGATATGGGGGCACTACTGTATCTTCAACTTATTACCTGATCTTCTATTGAGTTGATTATTCTTTACGAATGAAAATTGTCGGCTCATTCATTGTACCATAACAATTTTCTAATGTGAAACAACCGAAAATATAGCTAATACAGATGATAAAATCCTTCTCACTCCCTTTATCAGCAAAAAGTTATGGCGAACAAAACTATTATTGCCGCCAGCAGCTGCTACAATCTTTGCAATTAAACGTAAAAGCGAGTTTCTGCTTCTGAAAGAAAAAAAAAAACGGAACATTTGTGCGCGAAGCGTCACCTTGTCAGCTCATAAAACTTTTGCCAGAACAATTTTCGATTCATTAATTTTTGTCCTGATATAGATTTCTGTTGTTTAATGTAGATCTCGAACTCTGTTTCAAAATAGCGAAAGGACAGTGTTAAAGTAGTTTTTCGAATTGGCCATTTTTCCAAGGAAAATATGACTTTTGATTTAAACAAACACTAAGCCAGCACTTCCCTGCAGTAGTATTAATTGCTAATAATTGTAAAAAAATCTTTCACAAGATTTCCACCTTTCCATGTGCAATGTATTATATTTAATAGTTTTAAAATATTGTGAAGTATTTCACCGTATTTTGTAGAAGATTGTCCTACAATTCTTTCTAACAATTTTATTGCTCTTTTTGTAACTGTGATACTGCAGTGAGTTATTGTAAAATTTCGCATAATACTAGAAATTATTACTACAATTTCCGTCAAACAGAGAAATAAAAAATAAAACCTGAACAAAAGCACGCTTGGAAAATTGATTGGGTCGGTCGTCAAATGCAGATTTCATTAATAGGAAATCGATTCAAATTTGACCATACGCTCGCCTCGGAGATTAATTAACATACACGCATTATAAGGTTATGAAATATGTAATTCGGCTAATCATTTTCTCGTTTCACCGGAGCATTATAACAGTCGACGACTACGCTGCTAATTTTCGAATATTCACGGTGAGTTCCTCGATTTTCCAGTCAGCGATATCAGGAAATCGCATTAGCTCGGTTAACGGCGCCGTTATGCAAATCTTGATATCGGGAGATTATCCGAGAACCGTGATGTTGGTCTCTTTACTGTCTCACAAGTTCTTTTCTTTCACGGGGGTGAGGTAAATGGATTCTATGGGTCGTTTGCGCGAACACTTTTAGCGCTAAGGGAGCGACGGATAATCAGAAGAGACGTGTATATCCGGTTTAGAAGCATGTCGTCAGAAATTCGTGTGTAAGCTATATCGCCATTCTTTCTCTTTCGTTGGTATTCAAATAGGGTGAAGTTAGCGTGTATTGACTTGCCATATTTCTATTCAAGGTCACACGGATCCGCCTAATATCTTTCTACAAACACTACCTTGAGCGAAATTGACAAAATATCGATTCAATATCAATTTTTCTGTGATTTCACTAAAGCAATTGGATGCTTTCAGCACTCTATACTGTTATCAAAATTAGATCATGACATGAAAAAATAAGTGTTCTTCTATCCAAACTGTATTTAAAGATTTGTGAGGTACATGTTTCGAACTTTTAAGGCCATCTTCGCGGTCATAATGTCTTTATATAAATAGCATAAAAAAATGTCAAATGTAGAAAAAAAAAGGTTTAACTATAACTCAACAAGACGAAATGTATCAAAAAGTATTTTTTTTAATCAGTAAGCAAAAAGTGCATTATATTTAAAATAATAACGTTTTTAAGTATAAACAATATTGTTTTTGATACAAAGAAATGCTATACACTTTCAAACCCCTTGCGATAAACTTCAATACACTGGACGCAGGTTTCAATAGTGAAGCTATCATAATCAGCAGTAAACCTGACCTGCACTAAGAAACATGTTTAAGAAACAATTCCTTTGGTTTAAAGAATTCTTCTTATGACTATACAGCTTCAATCTCTGCAAAGTAAACGGCGGGGAAGTACATATACTCCTACCGTCTCCCACTCTACCTAACAGCGAGGTGTGGCGCTGTAGTACGATAATAGCACGTGTAGACTGATCAGTGATCAGTATTATTAGTCAGTTCAAGTAAGTTGGTTGCCTAAGTTTTAAATACATATTTTTGCGCAAAATGCCGCGTTATACTGTGGAGGAGAGAGCTGAGATGATGCGGTGGTATCACGCTGGCAATTCTTTTCAAAGGGTATGCGACGTGTTTGCAGCTAAATACCCCCACAGGCCTATTCCAAATAAAGCCACAATTTTTAAATTAAAAAATAAAACCGACAATAGCGGTCCGGTTGAAAATTTAAAAACATCACTTCCAACTCGCAGAATTTCTAATAACACGTCCGTTTTAGTATGTGCTGCAGTTGAAATAATTTCGAATATGTCATCTGGCACTATTTCCAATGATTTAGACATATCCCGTTCTTCCGTTCAGCGAATTCTCAAAGCAAATGGGTATCACAATTTTAAATATTCTAAACACCAACAATTATTTCACGGCGCCGCATTTAAGCGTATGGGATTTTGTGAAAAGTTAAGTGATTTAATTAACCGAGATGCTAATTTGGTAAACAATATTATCTTTACCGATGAATCTTCTTTTCCTTTGGTTAGAAGTCACAATTTATCTGTGACAACATACTGGGCCAAGCAAAACGAGCACAGATATTTAAGTTCATCTAGTCAGCAACAGCAAAAAGTAAATGTTTGGGCAGGTTTGTTAAACAACCATATTATCGGGCCTTTTCTTATCAATGTCAATTTGAACGCAAATGCATATTTAGAATTACTGAACACCCACATTCTACCTACTATACAGCAACTTCCCGACTTAAATATGCAAAACATCTACTTTCAGCAGTGGCTGTCCGAAACTATTTAAGTTAACAGTTTCCTAACCGGTGGATCGGAACTCATTCTGAAAATATCAAATGGCTGCCACATTCACCAGATTTATCTCCCCTCGATTTCTTTTACTGGGGTTATTTAAAAGAAATAATTTATGACAATGAAGACGTTAGACCAGTTAATGTAGAGTAGTTGCGCAATAAAATTGTTCAAACGTCAAACAACATCAGCCCAGAAATGTTGGAGAATGTTAGAATGAATTTCTACAACACATTAGGATATTGTTTAGCCAAGGATGGAGGCATATTTTAACCTTTTGTTTGAAGATTCAATGATTTTAAAAAAAATAACGTTTATTTCATCTTATTATTAAGGCTTATTTTAGTTTTCTATTTTTTAAATTTATTTACCCAGAATTAATTTTTATTTGTCCTTCATTAAATTTACTATTTCTTTTTGAGGGTTTTGCCCTAATTTCATTATAATGTCTTTGATTTCCATGAACAAACCCTAATTTTATATTTCTTTATTTATTACTATTACGAATAGAATAGTAACCGAGCTGGTGTTAAAGTTTATTTAATTTATTATTAAGAGTTACTTTTAAGTTTTCATTTTTTAAAATTATTTACTCAGAATTATGTTTTATTTTTCCTTCGTTAAATTTATTATTTCTTTATGAGGGTTATGTTCTTCGTTCATTAGAATTGCTTTAATTTTCTTGTCATGAGCAAAGACTATTTTTAAGTACATAATAGATACTATAAATTACTGTTTTACGCTTTCATTACACCTTTTGAGTTTATAAGCACGTGTGTCCAAAGCAATACATATTGCAATTTATTCAGTTTCTTAATAAAAATACAATACGTTTCACGGTCACTAAAAATTAACACATTTCTGCGTGTAGATTGAATAGCAAGGCAACCGCTGCGCCAGTATTCGTTGTGAGCTATGAGTGGCTATGACGAATGACTGAATGTAGGGGAATACCTACTGCAGTAAGAAGAATGAGCGGGAGACGCACATGCGTAGTATAACCGTTGACTTTGCAGAGATTATGGCTGTATATTTTACTCTTGGATTGCAGTATAGAGATAAGATTTCGATAAGAATGTTTGATGAAGAATTGTTTCCCAGGAAAACTAATTTATCTTAAAATAGTGAATAGTGTGTAACTGTAGAAGTATCCAAGCCTTGTTTTATCAATTTAAAGACCAGAAACGTGCTAGCAGTGAAAACCACGTTACAAATTCGTCCTAATCGAATGTTTGTCCTCTTTTCCACACCGTCGCACATTCTCGTCCGGAAAGTGGGGACAAAGGTAACTGAAATGATGCATGTCTGTTCGAGAAACGTTCGACCATGCTTCGTTTGTACAACGTACAGTCGCCTTGGGTTAATGACCCAAAAGCGAGATACAGTTAGGCGACCGGTTAATGTGTCATGCACATATAATAAAGTACGTACTTTAGGTGTATAGCTTATACCTATATATGATATGTATCTCCTACACTATGCTATTCAGCTTTTTTATAAGGTTACACTGTAGGTATTCAAATAATAGTTGCCTTGAAATAAATGTACTCATCATGGGACACCAAAAAAGTATGTTGCTCTGAAAACAGCTAAAAATCAACATAGATTTTAAACACTAAGCATACAAACACTGCACCTCTTTGTTATCCAACGTACTAAGAAAGGAAGTTAACCTGGATTATAACCTTCGACACCTTTTCTTGGAACATCTCAGCCTATTCTCGCCACTCAAACCTGACGATTTCCTTCTTTGTTTTTGTACAATGTACAAGGGCTTTCCTGGTCGAGTAATCTTGTATTTTTACTCTGCTACTCCAATCGACGAATGTGCCGCTGGTATTTCCTCATGTTATAAGTATGGAGTACCTAAGTGCTTCCTTGAGTACTTGCAGCGGAAATAAAAGAAAGCGGAGCGAAATGAGGTTCCGATGTTGACCCAGTTTCTCGTAATCAAGTCTTAGAGGATGGCGAGTGTTGGAGATTTTAATTAGTGTGCTCTTTGAAGAATTTTTGGATATATGGAAAAATATACGATGCAATACAGTTAATATAGATTATCGAGTACTTTTATATACATATAGATAGATAATTATTGTTAGAGATCTCCGATATCGACATTGTCATGGTTGCAACAAAGGTTACACAAAATAGTAATTTTGGTGATAATAATGATATGAACAACACAAATAAAAACTATGGGAATAATGGAACAATACGACATAATAGTAGACATTCAACAAATGATATTCTAGAATGCAACATTGAATCGAAACCAGTTATGCTTATGATGTTTCGGAATTTGTTAGTAATCGAGTATCTTTATATGTGAAAACGTATAGTACATATCCGTGTTGGGAATCATTTAATAATTTTTTATTCAAATAATTATTTCAATGAAATTTTCATTTGTTATTCTTTATTCCGTATTAAGTTATTGTTGCATAAAACTATGGGAAATCATTTGAATGAAGAATTGCTTCAATAAAACGTCATTTGAATAGATAAATAGATAGATAGATGGATAATTTATTGGTTAAAGTTACAAAATATGTGTATAACAGGTCAAAAGAAAAGAAAAAGAAAAAATACTTGTTACTAATTACAATGATATATACTTAATAATAATAATTATGAAGTGACAAGAATAGTAATTATAAGGAAATAAAATAATTAATGGTGTTCACAAATAATAATACCATTTCCATAATAATAGAAAAAATAACTATCATAATAGAAACACCTACCAAGAATTTTACAAAGTATGATAATACAAACACAAAGAAATTACGCTGACCAAATTTAATTACACATGTGTAGTGAACAAAATAAAATAGGTATGAATATAAATTAGGTAGAAAAGTATTCATCTAGGCTAGGGAATAAAATGAATTTACAAAAAGGAAATCTTTTACTTTGGTCCTAAATATAGTGAACGTTCTGCTATCTCTTATCGTTCGTGGTAATTGATTGTATAATGCAACGCCTAAGCTGTTTGCTCCTAGTCTTGATACATTAAGTCTGCGATTTGTCACATGTAGATCATCTCTGGCCCTGGTAGCATGACTGTGAATATCAGCATTTGTTGGAAATTTGAATTTGTTTTATAAAGCATTCTTGGAATGATTCAGTCACCGAATAAATCGTTATTCAAATAATCTATTACTGAATGGCAACGAAATAAATTTAAATTAGATATATGCCTACACTTTTGAAAAAAAAAAATAGTCACTGCAGCTCTGTCTCACCCAAAATTTAAAAAAAATGGTTGCCATGCATAAATTCGAACCTTCATTTAGAAATTCTGTTACACCTTACAGAGGCATTGGTCGACGAAATGAATGGTGACGAAATTGATACTTCAGAAGAGATGTCTCGGAAGAAAATAATGATTTTTTTTATTTCGGAGTGGAAGGAAGAAATTTTGCAATTTTACGGTGATCCAAGAGAAGGCTTAAATATGTTGAACAGCTATAAACATATTAAAATGGTATTTATCAAGTTCAATACATCCTTACCATTTTCTGTGTATATGAGAAATGAACTCATAATAATCCCAGCTAGCCTCCAGTTCAACATTGATTCTGCCCAGTGGATGGCAGGACGGATTTATAAAAAAAAAAATTATATCTACACTAAACCATCTTTTCTATCCACAATAGAAGAAATCATTATTGTAGGTATTTCACAGAATACGCACAAGATTCTTATACAATTCAGTATTTTCGTGACCCAAAATTTTTGAAATCCCATCTCCCAACTTATTGGAAAACCCCTACGTTATATCGTCAATCGTGTGAACCAACAAACGCGCAATGCTCGTTTCCCGATTAAAACGATCTGGAATTTGCATGAAAACACGTTCCCAGGTTTTTTTTTTTTCAACGAAAGAGCACAACCAGCACCAAATCTAAATGTAAATGAGTTCGCAAACAACAGGACAGGACACTCCACGGTTCTAAAGCGTTTTGATTGCCTACCCTCGCCTACCCAGGAAAAAGCGAAAGTGGGTAAAAATACAGAAGAACAAGCCCGCGTGGAATTATCGTTAGGTTTATATGTCGGCCCACCTATTCATCCTTAATCGCTGGCGGTGAAATTTTATAGTAGATTTGAATAAATAAATAACTACTAGTTGTCGACGGGGCGTAGGGGAGGAGGCATATAGTCACATGGCGTATTATGTAACTGTGTATCGAGTATTGTTGCAGGTACAAATTACCCATCAAGTAATGTGTAACAATTACCGTTGTTTCACACATTTACTCTTTTATAATAACTATCTCTTTGCTGGATCTATACATTACTGTTCATTCGGATTTTTTTTTCTTAAGGCTTCTTGTTGCTGCTGATTTGTAAACTTAACAGAGATATTACTTCTATAATAATTGATTAGGGAAGGGGGAAAAGGTAAATATAAAATACGCAGAAAGTGAAACTGGTTTAAATAAAATATAATTGCAATTTTCGAACGTGCGTCTTTGCAAATAGATCTTGAACCTGCAATTAGTGCACTTCTTACAGTGTGAAATCATTAAATAAATGCATATTTGCCGTCCTGCCGGCTTTCTAAGATCTGTATTGGAGACAATTCAAATTGTAAGGACCCGAACATCTCGTTAGCTCAACTGGTTGTCCGTCCTGCAAGAGGAAGGTGTCGGGTTCAAATCCTACACGACGTAAAAAAATTTATTATAAAAATTGACTTATATTAAATTACAGTGATAGCAGAAAGCATTTACTTAAAGATCTAGAATCTCTTCAGGATCAATTTTTATGCCTTTATTTACATTAATTATGCTGACTCCATTCAGCCGTTCCTGACCCATGGTCGATCCCAAAAATTGACTTAATTCTTTTCGAAGTGCTGAAAGATCTTTCTGCTGTGGTAGTTGTTACTGACAAGACGCAAAGAATTTTCAAAATATATTGATTATTGAGTTCAATATTTTCCAATGTTTACATTTTCAATTTTATTTATGTTTTTGATTATTCGTTGTTGTATTTATTATATCAAAATAGTGTAGTAATAAAGACAAATTATTATTATTATTAAAATTATCAAATTACACACAACTTTACCCAGAGATGTGTTTATTAAGCGCGTCAAATTGTGCATAAATGCAACGTATTTTCTATTAGAAAATGTATGTTATAACCAAATTAAGCTATAGGATCTCTTATTTCAGTGATGGTCGCAAATTTAGTTACGGAGGAGATTGAATAAACTATTTTGAATGACATAAGTCTGTGTATTCCATGAGATAATCTGAGATTTTTATACTTATACGATTGTTTAACCTTGTGAGTTCAATTCCTTGATCGATACGAAAGTAAGTAGATATATAAAATTGTATTTCATTGCTGACATTTTGTGATTATTGATTTCAAGTTTTGAATTCACGTTTCTGATTTTATTTCGTTCATCACGGAACTCATTTAATAATAATTGATATTGTATTTTTGTGTACACAATTTAGATGTAAGATCTGTTATTATTTTTACGTGCAGGAAGATATTTTAAGTTTAAAGAGTTAATTTTTTTGTTCGTTGTTAATTTTTCTGATTTGTAATTAGTTGTTAATCACCTCGGGTTGGGTGAATAAAAGCATTGTGCTTGCTTTTATTTTTTCATTTAGATAAATTACTTGAATTTTCCACATTTAATTTAGTTGTTTTAAGATTGAGACCACGTGGATTGAATTGAAGAAAAATTATTATCTTCCTGAACTTTTTGTTGTCTGTTGCTTTGTAAAAGGATTTTGAATTGTCCTTTTGTAATTTAAAGTCAAATGCAGTTTTGATTTAGACCAGGACCTTTTTGTCCAAGGTTTTTTTTTCTGCAAAGTTTGTAATTAATTTTTTTTCTTTTTTTTTAAAAAAAAAGATAAATTTATTGAATTTTGATGTCATTCAAAATACTGTTCTTTTATTTTTAATTAAACCTTTTAAAAAATTTTTTGAGTATAAAAGAAAGTCAGTTTTCTTTCACCCACATTTTACTTTTCATGATAGCAACCCTGAGTTTAATTGTTCTTTTGCCCCTAATAAAAATTGTTATCATTTGCGCTAGCTAATTTAATTTTTCATTTTTAATTTCAATTGGCATTTTTGTTGGTACATTCAGTACACAGCAATTGTATTTTATTAGTACCTGTGGGCCAAGAAACAATTATACTGAATAAATTTAATACATTTTATAATAGATTACAGTTCACTATTGAAACAGAAACAAGTAATACATAAGCTTCCTGGATATTTCTTTAACAAAGAAAAGCATCTGAATACACACTAATTATTTTTTTAAATCGTTATTTGAATTTTGTATCATATGTGCTCCATATAAAATAAATCTTATCAACAACATCTAATGACGAACACTTAAATGAAAATATAAAAAAGATTAAAACTATGTTAAAGAAAAAACGGCTGTGCTGATACTTTTCTCAACAAACATATACATACATAAGAGGCTTAAATATCAAAAAAATATGAATCATGCGTTCAATAATAATAAAGAAAAAGACAAAGATATACAAAGAGTAAATTCATTAGCCTCCTATAAATCCACCAATTATCACAGGTCTGCGATGATAAAGTTGTTTCAAAAATTTTGAATGACTCTTTGGTATCTTTTGCGTTGATTACAGAAAAAATAGTGGGAAAACTCCATCACCCTTTGTTTATCCACAAATCACAGATAAAATTTTTACTTTTAAGGTTTTTATGTAATACGTAAAAGCTGTATTCTTTGCGAAATAAATCTATATTAAATTTCAATTATAATATTTTTAGCTAAATAAGTTATTTTACGTAAGCAACCAGCTTAAATTTAGGTTGGCAACATGAGACAGCCTTTCTTTTGTTAAAAAACTGTACAGTAAAACTGGTAGAATCCGGTTCATACTAAATTTGCTGCCAGTATCCTGTCTTTGTCAGTACCCCTTCCCCTTTTCCTGCTCCCTCCTCCACTCTCTGTCTGCTCACCAGTCTCCACTCTCTGTCTGCTCACCAGTCTCCACTGCAAGGTCAAGTCACTGTCTGTAGTCAGTGTGGGTGTAACCACCCTGCTGAGCACTCCTTCAGTATGATCTTGTTTTTTGTACTAATGTCCCTGGGTTGATGTAGACCGGAGAATTGAGATTTTTCATTGATTCCTCTGAAAGAAGCCTGAAAGCTGTTCTTCTTCACCATGACAACCAATATGCATCTGTACCAGTAGGACATTCAGTTCCTTTGAAAGAATGTTATGAGAACCTCGAATTGGTATTTAACAAGCTTCAGTACTCTGATCATAAGTGGACTGCTTGTGGGGATTTGAAAGTGATCTATATGTTACTAGGCTACTCAAAGTTTCCCTTCTTCCTCTGTGATTCGAATAGTTTGGTTCCTGGAGTTAAGAACGTTGAGAAAGAGAGTCTAGTGAATCCTAAAAAGATTCTACTTCCGCTACTTCACATCAAGTTGGGACTGATGAAACAATTCGTTAAAGCATTACCTAAAGAAGGAGAGTGTTTCAGATACCTCTGTAAGCAGTTTACCGGCCTCTCTGAAGCAAAACTTAATGAAGGGGTATTTGTTGGTCCTGATATAAGGAAACTCATGAAAGATGAATACTTCGAGTTGAAAATAGAAGACCAGAAAAGGAAAGCATGGCAGTCTTTTAAACAAGTAGTAACTGCCCTCCTATGAAATAAAAAAGACCCAAACTACAAGAATATTGTTGCCAATCTGTTAAATAACTAGAAACTGTTGGGCTGCAACATGAGTGTTAAAGTTCATTTTCTTCATTCTCATTTGGACTATTTTCCGGAAAATCTTGGAGCAGTAAGTGAGGAACAAGGAAAGTGGTCTCACCAAGACATAAAAGGAATGGAACGCAGTTATCAAGGGCGCTGGAACGCTAACATGATGGCTGACTACTGCTGGATGTTAAAAAGGGAAAATCCTCAACCCCACAGTAAGAAAAGTACCAAACGCCGTTTTGAAGAAAAATGAAATCGTTACTACAGAGACATGTAAAGGTGTAGTAACGCCTTATTAACTTTTCTTTTTACACACACTTTTAACAAATAGAAAATAGCATAATTTTTCTTATAATTCCATATTTTTCATATAATTAAAATTTAAATGTTAAAATTTTAAATATAAAATTACAAAACAGATATATCGAACCGATACTGACAATTTGGTTGGGATTTGGTGTTCAGGTAAGTATATTTTTTGTCTGTGCTTGAAGTTATGATGAGGGGTGAGGGGAAGCACGTGCCCCGTTCCCTCCCCCTGAATCCGCCATTGGCTGGTCCCCACTCTTATATCGTTACAAATTTCACATACGTAATCTATAAATACCCTATTATATTCAATACCGTTCCAGAAATTTCCCATCCAAATTCCTCTTACGCAATAAATATTTCACACAAAGAAGCGGGATCCCTTTTATCCCGAATCGCATCGACCTAAGGCGACAGAAAAAGAAAACAGAAGCCCAGAGAAACGCCGACGATATAACAGTGACGTACATACATAGTAAAGACCCCGCCAACATTGGATTAATATTTCATAGGGAGCGAAATCAATAATTATCCATTATACATAATCGTGCCCCCGTAACATTAAACTCGGAACTTTTCCGCTGCCGTCGAATCGAAATTAATTTATCAGACGGATCCGCCGTACCGCCAACCGCTCCGGATATACGAGAAATCGATTAAGGTGATCTTATCTGGGAAAGTTATCCGCCAAAGGGTAAAGTGCATCGTGACTCGTGGAAAATTTGTTCCGTTAGAAAGGAGCTTTTCAATCTAGAGACCGAGGTTCCTACGTCGGATGAGAAGAGATTGTATCCGAAACGTCGGGACTGCAAAAGATCCTTTTATGATGATATACTATTAGAGTGGAAGATGTGAAGTTGAAGTCGGTATTTAGACGTGGTTTGAGAGATTTGCATGAATCGGAAAAATCAATACATATTACGTAAACCGGTTTTTTTGAATTATTTTAGATTCCAATTGACAGATGATATATAAAGTATAATGGATTCATCAATGAATCCATTGCGTGTCCCCATTCCTGTTTATGTCATAATCATCTATATTAATCTAACTGCTGACTACCCATAAAATAGAGTTTCTTTTATTATGCAACGACGAGATTGGAAGAAAAATGATAATTATTATTACACACATGAAAAACAATTGATCATAGTTGTACGTACTAGCTTACACCTCCTTCAGAACAAATGCAATTAGTTGCCATACACGTGTAAAAAATAGCATCCGCATGGTTCCATTAATCGTCTAGAGTCTATTGTAGAGTGGATGTTATCTTTAAAGGTCACCTAACAAGTTCGGTAACTCAAAATCTTGTTGAATGAGGTTTTTTTTAGGTCTACTAGGAAAAGGTCAACCTTCCCAAAAAGCGCATTCCTGATTATGGTCTCTTCGTCCTCCAAATACACCCGGCATTCATCAGAGAGTTCCATTCTGCATTTGCAAGGACTTGTAAAGGAAGATACAATTATTTTCTACAATGACATTTTTACGGTCAAATTCAAGTAATTCTTTGGTTCTGACATGATTAGACGAAATGCACTTTTCGCGTGTACCAAACCAAGACAGTTGTTGAAGCACTTTTTGATTTGTCCATACATTAATCTGCTGCTTAGCTACCGTAGGTGCTATGCCAATAGCAGGTTGTGGTCCTTTTTTCGTGTCTGTCTCCTGATTACCATGATCGTGTGAGTGCCCAAGTATCCAGCTTAGGGATGAATTATTAACTGCCTCCATTATATTTAGACAGTTTTACAGATCCAGATCAGCTTCGAGTTCCATCTATGCGCCGCTAGTGCATGCTTTCAGCATCGCCTGACTTCACTAAAAAAAAAAACTTTATAGATTTGTGTCTTTTGTCTTTATCCAAAACTTCTCTAGCGCCCATCTCAATGGCATAATATTCAGCCTAAAAAATCATTGTGTGTTGTCGAAGGTTGTAGTATTTTCTAACACTTGCACTACGACAACACCCTGCTCTGTTTTTGAACCGCCCGTAAACGAGCAGATGTCTGCCTTGGTCAGTGTTGTTGCGTTGTCGTATCTCTATTCCTCTCTAATATTTGGAAAGGGGATAGTGAAGGCTTATGCCTCGATTATTGGTCGAGTACACATCATGTCCGATGGTATTCCTAGCATACTATCGAATGTGACCGATTCCACTAGCTTGTTAGCCACACAAACATGACTATCTGGCGATTAATTCGCAATGTACCATGGCGGAATGTAATAAATCTGACCTCCCTTTCCACAACAAGCAAGGGTGGTAGGTCCAGAGAATTTTGTGATGCCAATGACGAGAAAGTCTTGCTGTGGCTCTGGCTTCTTACGCTTTTTGCCACCATGCTATGTCCAACTATAACCTATGGAGTAGATCAACATCATATATGTATATGTATGTATTCCATTGACTTTATGTGATGGTAGTATGTCCAACTATGACCTATTCCATTGGCTTTATGTGATGGTAGTACGTCCAACTATAACCTATGGAGTAGTTCACCAAAAGCCAATGGATTAGCTTTGGTGATAACCCCCCAGATTACTCACAAATTCTTCGGCAGGTTCATAAAGATATTTTCGCCAGGTGGATTTCAGATAAGTGTCTTATCAAATAAGATGCCTAGATATTTTACATTATCTGCAAATTCAAATTTCACGCCTTGGATAGTGCGTGGTACAAAGAGCTATCGTGATTTTGTTCTGGTTAATGCTCAGGTTTTCCCTGCTGCACCAGTTACAAATCACCTGTTTCAGGGCTGAGGAAATTGCAATATTGATACTGATATTACAATATGATTCACATAGGCCTGTCCCTCAGCTTAGAACGCTTCAATGATAGCCACACGGTTGTCTACTAGTAGCGATCACAGCAGTGGAAATAAAATCTCGTCTTGGGGACACCCTTAGCCCGACCTGAACCTGGCAAGCCTATTCGTGAGCATAGCTACAATCTAGCCTGCTATGATCGGTTGTACGCCTCGCGATAAAATGGCTTTGCATAGGGATGAAGGATTTGCATTATTAAATGCTCCTTCTAGGTCCACATATGCTGCCATTGTTATTTCCTTGGATTCGAGTATACAGTCGGCGACAGAATTGAGTGGACATACTTTTACAATTTTATTATTAATTATTTGTTTTGTAATGTTAGTATGTTTTTTGGATATTAGTTATGTTTAACTATTTGATCTGCTAGAATATCATATGATGTTGTATATCATTAAATAAGTATGAGTAAAATTTATAGTTTAATTAAAAATCGCTTAGTGTCCACTCAATTCTGTCGCTGACTGTATGTCCGAAATCCCGGGGATAATATTGTTCAGTCCAAGATCCGCAGAGTTGCTTTTCAAACTCATTGCTCTTAATTGTTGGTAATATATAGAAGATTGTGCATCTCGCTACACCTAACCAATGTAAATGGTCGCTATTGAAACACACATTTCAATTGGACCCCACCACTAAGAGCCAAACGGAACTCTATACACAGTCGTGAATTAGGTTTCTAGTATTGGAAAATCTATTAGCGCTAATGGTGCATATCGGAAACCAATTTAATTAATATAGTGTCAAACAAAGGCCAACCATCATTTTGCTAACAATAAAAAGGGACGTAATATTTTGAGCGAGTTTAATTTCATTTCAACGATAAAAACAATGAAAAACATTGACGCAGTTATAAGCATCACACTTTGGAAATATCCCCACTGCATAGTAGTTGGGATTTACTTAACGGGCGCTATAAATTTTTATAGCATTCCCTGTGCACGCCATTCTCTAGGCATTAAAAATAAATTAAAAATCGACCGCTTGCCGTTCGGTAGAATTAATTTTTTTTTTTACAGCATAGTGTGACGTTGAATTTTATTAAAGGTGTTCATATATGTATATGTGTAAAATATACGAGTTGTTCCATTGTAGAAAACAATCTTCCTTACAAAAGTTTTAGAAAACTCAATGCAGTATAATTTGAAATTATTTAGTATGCTAAAAATAAAGAATTCTATTCCGTTAATTTAAGTTTATCAATAAAATATAAACATTAATAAATTTGTTATTAACTTTTTTTTCGAAGATACCCTAAAACACTGCACTTTAATTTTTAAAAAAGATTCTGGCTCTAGCTAAGTTCAAATTTGAGATTTTCTATAACATAACATGCATTGGAAACAAATACTCATAATTTTTATTTAATATCTATTCTGAATCTTATTTGTTATTTGAGAGTTTTAAATTAGATGGTAAGATAAAAATTGTTTGAAACGTATCATATTACTTCATTGTTCCCCTGATTTGCCATTCCTTTTAATCTATTGTGTACACCTATTCATTATTTGCACTTACAAGTAAATCATGTACTAGTAATTACTTCGTACAGTTTACGTGTAAAAGAACGTACCATGAAGTACTTGTTTGTTTAGCATCTCGTATTACAGGTAACGTGAAACGAAATATTCTTCGCGTATTTGTTAATTATAGGCGAGCATTTTATACATAAAAAGAGGAATAACAATACCCATTGAATTTATTGTTGCTATCTCGGAATTTTTCTGGGAAACGCCATAGTCGCCATTAGTCGACAATGTAAGGTATAATACAGAGGTGACTTCATATTTATCTTTTAATGACCGCTAATGTTTTATTTGTATTGTGAACCTGCATAATAACAAATAATAACGGACGAAATGACTTATTGTTTACTTTAATTAATGCTATCATTTACAGTCTAATAAGAAAAAATGTGGAAAAATACTATTAGGTATAGCTCTTCAGACAAATTGTGTTTGTTTTATAAATTGTTACGATCAGGTGTGCGTGGCGTGCGGACGCGGTGTGTGCTCCACCTGATGCAACTTAGTAAGAAAAGCGGTACACACGAGTATGACGCTTGGAGTCGCTGTAATGATTAATAAAAAAAGAAAGATCCAAAACGTAGCGATAACTTTATTGTAATAATAAAAAAAAGAAAAAAAGAAAAACGTGGTTGCTGATTTCTGATGTTAAGATTAATGTAAAAAGGAACAGCACGTGGTATTCTGATATTAAAATTAAGGCAAAAAGAAGCAATAGCACGTGGTAGCCGAATTCCTGAGATTAATTTAAAAGTGACGCAATTAATCCGTTTCTATAAGTGAATAGTAATGATTGGTAGCGAGAGCGAAGTTACTGGCAATTACAAGTTAAAAGAATATAAATAGCAACAGTAATGAAACAAAATAAAAGAGAGCGATAGATACGTTTTACATAGGATTACTTAGCTGTAGCTTGAAGTTGAGTTCGAAGCTTTTGTGTATGCTGGAGGGCAGCACGTGGTTTCTGTGTTTCGAGTTAAAAAAAAAGGTCGTTGCGACGGTAAAATTAACTGAAGAGAACAGAGATTACTTAGCTGTAGCTTGAAGACAAGGGGGCTTCGAAGCTG
The DNA here is from genome assembly GCA_949128085.1 of Cetonia aurata. Taxonomy (NCBI): domain Eukaryota; kingdom Metazoa; phylum Arthropoda; class Insecta; order Coleoptera; family Scarabaeidae; genus Cetonia; species Cetonia aurata. The sequence continues at coordinate 68,752,648 of OX421882.1, read as the reverse complement.
AATGAACAGCACGTGTTTTCTGTGTTTTCGAGTCAAAACGAGTCCGTCACAACGGCAAATTAACTGAACTGGAACAGAGAGCGCGCGTAGCGTGCAGAGCCCTTATAAAGGCTCGGTAAGTAGGTACAAAAAAGGATGAACCAATAGCAAAGTCAACAGATGCACAAAGGATCATAAAAAAACGAAGCGTCTAAGAGTTTGGCGCTTAAATGAATGAATTTAAAATAAGCGAGTTTAAATTTTGTGGCGCGTAAGTTAAATACTCCCGCGCGAAAAGGAACCGCTAAGTGACGTAACGGTTTTTCTAAAGTCGTAATTGCAGTTGCCAGATTAAAAGTAAAGAGAATGAATTTAAAATTGCCTTCAAAATAACGTTTATATCGCTGATGTTGTCTATGATTAAAAAAGCGAAATGAATTATTGAAATCAAAGTCATTTTCGATTCAATGCAAAGTGTAACAAAATCGATGTTGTCGACAACGTCGATACGATTCAATCATAGAGATGATAGAGTGCTGATAATTAGTAGCACATGTTAGATTTTATCCTATGTACTTCATATGGCGTTTTTTTTTATTAAAGTTGTGGACAACTTAGAACCATAGACTGTTTCTAAACTTAGATGAACAGGTAACATATACTACATTCGTTCTCAGGTTTAATAAGAGAGAAAAGAAAAAATTTCTTTCAACGCCATATAAAAATACGTAGGAAAAATCCAATACAAGTTTCATGAGATCTTCACGACTTGTCATAACAATCCAACATTGTATGTTGTCTTCAGGAGTAAATAATATACCGCAGTAGTTGTTGTATAATTTATTGGTCTATATTACGTTTTACACTTAAAAATCATTGCATTTCTTTCTATTGTATTCTTTGCAATCTTTTCTCTGCTATGAAGGATTTTTGCAAACTGAACACAGGTCACCCAGAACTTGACGACATCCAATTTACACAACTTATCCAATTACTTAAACATCAAGTATCTCCAATAAAACCAGATGTCCTCCCGTCAAATCCTCCCACACTTTAGGCACAAGTTCCAAAGCGTCCCCCATTCTAATAAGACTCCCCTTTTAATTACTACACGGGAACTCGACGGCACTAATTGCTTGCTGAAGTAACTTTTTCTTGCGAGCGCGTAGTCGGAACCAGATGTTAATAATATCCATTCGCGTCTAAATGGGCGGATAGAGGAAAAATTCGAGGGGCGCAAGGGATTGATGACGCCTTCTTTCGAGGAAAAAATTTCTTTTTAAGTTAATTAAAAATATTGCCTTTCTTCGATGCGAGTGGTGGAGCTATCGACTTTGCAAGCAGCGGACGTTCTGAAGTTTAGAGTTGATTGCTAGAGATTTTATCCGAAAAGTTTTGGCTTTGATGTGCTTTTTTGTGATGGGAAACTTGAAGTACTTCAGAGCTTTTGAGATATTTCTTCTTTAGGCAGAAGCACTATGGGAGGTTTATTAAGGATAAATTACTCTGCTTCGTTCCGGGATTCTCTCGTAAAGCAAAGCAAACAATATTGGATTGAAATAAAAGAGTAGCAACTATTTTTCAAAATAAATTTTCTTACAAACAGGTCATCGATGGAGTTACCAAAAGATTTTGGGCGTGTTTCCGATGACATTCTATGTGAAAATCTCCTTTACTGTGAGATAACATTAAACATTAAGACTACCCACATTAATCAACTGAGCATTGATCAAACAGATCAATGCTCAGTTTTCCGAAAGTAAAACGAGGTTCAAAACTAGGACTATTTTTAATTTACATGAACGATTTTTGTGCAAATGTTCAAATGTGTACCCGGATCATACAACTCCGTTTTTTTTTTAAAGCCAATGACCGCATTTTCTAAATAAACAGGGAATTGACACACTGGTGAAAGGTAAACCTTATATCAAGTTAATAAATTGAAACTTTGAAACAATACAAAAACAAAAAGGATAACATCTAGAATACGATGAAAGAATACAGATACAGCAAAATTGTTGGGTAGTCATATCGAATTTGGTTTAAGAAATTACATTGATTGCATATGTGGAAGAACAAAAACCACTAGATATAAGATAATCAAGAGTATGTGTTTACATTATAAAGCGTGTTCCACTAACAAGTCACGTAACTTGTTCAAAAACCAAAAGAACATAGATAGTTCCCGTTTCATTTCCTTTCTTCACTTGATTGATAAATATTCTTTTACCCTTTAAGTGCCAACACTTTCCCTGATTTAGAACACATACTGAAACTAGTTTGACCACCGTTAAATATTATTGAAGCATCTTCTAGAATATCGATGCTAGACTGTTCGAGGAATTGTTTTAATTTGCATTTTTTTATTGCTTCTTCGGTTACGATGCTTCTTGCCTTTGTAAGATCCTGGTCTTCACGCATAGATAACTTTGGGTGCCTTCTTACGAAAGCCCGGTATCATTGGCCTGTTGTACTCAAATGGAGTTTTCTTATTCCTTCGTATTACAATTTTCTGAGCACTATTAAGTAATTCTTCTTTCTTTTGTGGAAATTCACATTTCCCTAAATTAATTAGCTATTTTTATAATTTCTTTTTTTGACAAAACTGTGCTAGGACCCATTTGATGGGTATCAATCGTTGCAGCAAATATTTACAAAATAGACCGAAAAGATTAATCACCGATTATTTACAAAGAATTCTAATATGATTGGTGGTGAATTGGGTTCCAGACGTGGTAAATATTACTCATGATGGAGCCATTATCTGGCAATATTTTTTATACATATACTGTAAACTGGACTTGAACGATCTATAAAAGAACATTCATTTGTATACGGTAGGTAGTTTGTCTAAACAAGGGAGTGAACAAAATAAGAAAATAGATATATCATTTTGTTTTATTATTAATATTATAAATTACCTATAAATACATTTGCTAAAATTTATAAATACCTGTAAATGAACTATAATATATAATAATTTATTACGTAGATAAAATTTTCTTCGCAAAAGTTTCAATTTTCTTACGTAAAATCACAGACCTGATAGACTGCTAATGAACCGTATGCGCGTCGTTACGGCGCCGGCGTACCATCAAAAGACTAAAGGACATCTTGAAACACAGACGGCATTATATACGTCATGTTTCATGTAGCGTCATGCTTACGTTAGTTTTCTTTAGGAAGTATTTGCGTTAAGTCTAACCTTGCAGTTTGATTATTTTATTTACTTTCTTTGCTTTATTCTTTCACGGACCCTTTCGAATATTATATATTATCCACCCGATATTTTTGTTTTACGCGTAAGGCTGTGGTGTAAGTATGCATATTATAGCATTAACAATTGGGCTTATATGACAATTAATCCAGGTAGTTTTTCCTAAAGAAAAGTGATGCCATCGTGTCGTGTAAAATCCTGCAAAAGCAATAGTTACAAAGATGACGGAGAACTAACTTTTCATATGTAAGTTGCAGAATAATGCCATAGCTTAAAAATATTCTGAAATTATGATAATACTTAGTGTTTCTATGTGAAATAATTTTTTGTAGAATGCCCAAACATTGTTGTGTGGATTACTGTTACAGGGGGTACAATAAATCCCTGCAAAAGTAAGCGTGCATATGTTTGTTCACTACATTTCACCGAAAAAGATTGTGATAGAACGGGACAGATTGTGCGAATTAAAGAGGGAGTTATTCCAACATTGAATTCGGACAACGAAAATCTAAAAAAGTATATTTTTATTCAGAATCTCTTGATTCCTTTTGTCCACACTACTACAACCGGTTTTGAATTGATTGAATTTTGTCTTTATTTTCGGTCACCATTTAGTAAACCATTCAAAATATTTTTAACTTGCAAAACTAGTATAGAATAAAGACTTTGAACGAGATATGAAGTTATTATATATTAGGCACTAATAATTTCTTTAACTAATGTATTTTATTTCATTTTCAGGTTAGTTTACCATGTCCAAATACTAATTAACGTAAGTACGATGATTTTACGAATTTTATATAGTTAGAAAATATAAAATGGGCTGTGTTTTTGTCAGCGCATATTCTCCCAATTTTTCGTTTCCCAATTTTTCCTCGTCGTGAGAGCAATGTATTTTTTTGCCTAGAAGAATTTGAATTTGAAATTTACTCCCTAAACCCGCCGTACGTACCCACACCGCATTATGAACGTTTCGTTTTTAAATTCATACATTTTAATGGAAAAATTACCTCTTTCGCCGTTTCTGTGTTCGTTTTTTTTTTTCCTGTTTCTTTACTCACCCTTTAATATCTTTTAATAATATCCGGGCAATAGCCATAACGAAATTTCTGAAATTGGAACGACTTGGCAATTATGGAAATTTAACTTTTTTCGAATTTATCAATTTTATTAAGTACTTCCTCGCAGTTTCTTTCATGTTTGATGATGATAATCACCAAATCCAGAGATAATATCGATAAATTTCCCAATAAACACAAAGACTAATTGATTTGAGCAACATTGCGAGTAAAAAGTTTTCCATTAAGAAGTTCCATTTCAAATTTTGCCCGACGTTGTTTCCTTAAGGTAAATGACCTGTAGAAATTTGCGGAAAGTGTATAATTATTGAAGAATAAAACCATAATTCGTAGTTCTACTCAACCGTAAAGTAGATCACAACGCAGTTGAGATGTATACTTGAAAAGAATACCAATCAATGGAACGGGGGAATTATCTCAATATTTATGTTTATAAATTATTCACACTAATAATGCGAAACCTTGATTGGGTATCTAACGATGTCACCTGCAAACCGGCACTCAGATTCCTCACAGTCGCAAAATAAAAATATAAACAGGTGAAATTAATATAAGTAAACGATGCGGTTTTCGCGAACGTCATTGAAATAAAGAAGAGATCGCGTTTGCATCGAAGGTTGTAAAGGCCAAAGAGAAAGAACCCAGATTCGATTATGCACAGCGTCTATTTAATATTTACTAACATACATATAAACAAACCGGAGATCGGTGACATGGTACTACATGGTACCGTCGAGAGCGGCGACAGACAAAGACGGCTCATACTTGGAAAAGGTGAGGTAGAATTATGCCAACACAAACGCGCAGGATGTTGGCAATCAAACGGCACACACAATCCTATACATCGGCGCATGAATGGTATACGTTCTATGCTTGTGTGCGTATGCAAAGTATACATCGGTATTTAGGCACTCAATGGTACGCGATCGTAAAAAAGAAATGTGTGTAGGCCAATTAAAGAATCCAGAGAATTTCGTGCGTAAACCTTCTATTGTATTATCGGTGGTAAAGAATATCTAGATTGTAGATCCTATTCTTATCGTTTTTATGCGCTCTTTTACGGTTGTTCAATACAAATAAACACAGCCATATCGTGTTTACAAACTCGTAAATTCGGTTCCTATGATTTTGCTATTCTTTTCTCTAAGGGTTGTTGCTACTAATTAAAATTTTATGCTTAAAATGATTAATACATTTACTTTGTTAGGTTTTGGGTAATTTATCTTTGATAATAAAAGACCGGCGTTCCAGCTCATAGGTCCCTGCTCATAACTTTCTTATTTATAAATATTTTTTTATAAAATTTGGAATGTACCATTTACTGTAAATTGGTGGTATTTTTTTCGCGAAGACTGACTGTGGGGATGGGGAGTATCAGATCCACGGAATTCTATACTAATATGGAGAATAAAAAAAAATGTGTAATATATGATCTCCTATCATATCATTGTCTGGGGTTAGGCAATTGATCAGTGGCGGCTCGTGACGTTTTGTTCAAGGGAGGCTACTGTAGCCTAAGTAACCCTTCTCAGTCAATAAATTATATTTTTATAGTTATTATTGTAGCATTGTAAGTGTAGAATAAAAATTGAAAAAATAGATTAAAATAAAATATAAATTATTGTCTAGCGAAAACCACGTAGAGAAGAGTGAAATCTTGCCTGGATAGGAAACTCGATAAGGTGATAGGTCAAAGGGTAATAAAAAGGTAAAAATAGACTCTTGATAAACGTAATAATAAACCAAAAATAAACTCTAAAAACAATAACAATTAAATTAGAAAAGAAAATTGTAGATTCTTTCTTTATATTACAAGCTTTACTTAAAACTAAATTTAAGGCACTAGCATGACAATGTACAAAAAGAGCTTGAGGTGCATTGTTTTTTTTTTACTTTGTAAACCATTTAAATGCCCTGCCATAACAGATGCACCATCATATGTTTGAGCGACTAATTTTTTTTTTAAATCATTTTTCGCTGTTATTTGATAAAAGGTTAAATAAATCTTCAGCTGTTCGACCGGATGATACGTCAAAAAACTCCGAAAATCTTTCAATAACTTCACCACTCTTGACATAACCTATTATGATTGATAATTGAGACTTACAGGAAATATCTGTGGTTTCATCTACTTGCCAAGCAAAAACGGAGCTTCTTTAATTTCCGTATCTGTTTCTTGTTTTAATACAAAAGAAATACAATCTATTAAATCATTTTGTATAGATTTAGATGTATCCAAAAAAATATTACTACTAACAAATTTATTAAAACTAGGTTCATATTTACTAAAGAGTTCGAGTAATTCTTTATAATTTCCACGATTAAAAGAATCTCAAGTCTCATTGTGTCCCCGTAAAGCTAAATCTTGTGATGCTAAAAATATTGTTACGTCTATTAATTTTCTTAAATTTTTGCGGTTTTCTCTAACTTTATTATTATAGGCTATAATTGCATCTTTGCGCGTGCTGTCTACAGCACTAGTAATATTTTGTTTTCCAAATAATTTAAATTTGCACAACGATGAAATGTGTTCTTTAGACTCGGAATGCCGTTCAATAGTGCGCGGTAGATTTTTTAAATCTGTACTATAACCTAATTTCGACCATGTTTCGGTTTGATTACAAGAAAGTAGATATGGCCAACAAAATAATCTTTCCCGTTCAATTGAACCAGTTTACCAACCAGATTTAGTGTACCATAATGAACTAAAACCACGATTTTGCCGGTTGCCGTCGTTAGGTACTACAGATAAATTAGGCCGTGGTTTCTTAATGTTTTGTACGATGTGTAATTTCGTCTCTATGTTTAAACAACTAAAAGAATTTCTTACCAACCAGTGGACAATATCTTGGCAAATTCTAATTTCGTTCATTATATCGATTTTGTGTCCGTAACCTAACAAAACTCACCCAACGCTCCTTAAGTTATTAGTACTGGGAGCTGGGAGTCGCATGGGCAGTTGCGTAGCAACGTTTTACGACCGATAACGGAACATGCCGATCGGGTAGGATCTCACCGCGGCGGCAAGCCTCCAACCATACGTATTCGCCGTATAAAGTGCACGTGCACTTATGGAGACACATTGCTTTCAGCCATGGCATTAATCATCGGCGCGGAGCCAAATCTGTGGCTAGCCTCCTCGCTTACTATTATAGTGCGTACAGTAAAATTTCGGGCATCATTGGAAATTTGTTTGCATTTTTAAATTAAATAATGAATAAATACACTATTGTTTATATATTTTTTTGCAAAATTGCTTTATTTTAGTATATAACCGCTGCTTAAACATTATTTTAATACATAATAAACGCTACTTATTTTATTAAAAATAATAGGGGAGGCTTAACCTCCGTAGCTTCCCCTGACGAGCCGCCACTGCAAGGGATGTGCACCGTGTCTTTGGATTACAGAAGCGCGCAGTAAGACTGATATTTGGCTTAAGTTACCGTGATTCGTGCAGAGAACTATTCAAAACCCAAAATTTACAAAACATTGTTTTGGTTATACTTATAAAAACAATTGACATACATTTTTCAAAATAAAGGCAAATTCAGAACGTATACTTGATATACACAATTATAAAACTAGAAACAATAGCAGATTATTGCAAAACATACCTAATCATGCTTTCTACCAAAAGTCACCAATTATCGCAGGTTCCAAAATCCTTAATGACCACCCATTGGGCATCCGGGACTCGACTAGTGTCTCGGTTTTCAAAAATGAATTAAAAGAGTATCTGCTTAGGTAATAACTGTTACGGCTTGTCTGAATATAAATCGATTGGCAGACAAATTTAATTACAGAGATCTCAGTCATAGTTTTCCTTAGAAGACTTTTCATTTTTTATGAATATGTTTTTGTAAGTTGACGTATCCTCATCTGCATAATACAGCTGTTGAAGCTGATTAAGCAAACTTGATTTATCAAGTCTGCTAGATACGAAAAAACAATCAGTAGTTGCAAATATTTGTCGTTTTTGTAGAATGTCTTTTGAGTTTGAATTAGATTCTAAAAATGTAATCCTTTATTAAAATACAGCATTGTGTTATTACCACAATAATTAATTCGTATGTTTGCGCATTTGTATGTTTTAGTTCTAAAGCTGTTCATTTAGAGCTAGTTTCAAATTTCAGATGTCCAAGTTTCTCAACTGTTTAAAGCGATTTGTTGCTAGACGTGGATTACCAGTTCAATTGTATTCTGATAATGCGAAGACATTCGTTGCAGCTAACACACAGTTACTTAACGCCTTCAAAAGTGTCATAGATTATTTTAAGCAATCTTCTGTTGTTAATGTTTTAACCGAATGTGCTGTGACATGAATTCATGGCCCCATCCAGCACCGCATTTTGGTGGATTGCAGAAATAATTACATTTGAAGAAGGTTGTATCAAACTGCGTGTTGACTGTTGAAAATTTCTTGACATTACTTTGTCAAATCGAGTCTATTTTAAATTCACGCCCCTCTGATGATCCCAATGATTTCACGATTCACGGATTGACTTACATGAAGTAAAATACTTACTACTTCAAGCCAGTTCTTTGAAACAGTACGAGCAATTAACGAGCAAATGTATCAGCATTTTCGGAAGCATTGGAGTAGAAATGGCCTCAACTATCTATAAACAAGCAATCAACGATTTGGTCTTAACTAAGAATATCGGAGCTCCACCACAACACTGACCAGTAGACAGAATTCTAAGGTTTCATCTTGAAACCGACGTCAAGAATCGTGTAACTACTGTTCTGGCAAGAGGGAAGGAAGTGGTACACTCTATTGTTGAACATTGCCTGTTGCCAAAATTAAAAATTTCAAGGCGGGGGAGAATGTCGAAACTGATTGAGCAAACTTAATTTATTGAGTCTGCTAGATACGAAAAAACAACAGCTATAGAGTCTAATAAAATCTATCTATCTATTTTTTGTAATATAAGAGAAACATTTACCAAATTGGAGACGTAAACGTTTATATTGCTTGCTGACTGAAAAAATAATTCTGCGTCTATTTATAAATGTTCAATATGCTTTTACAGTATTCACCCTCCTTTTTTCCACAAAAGAAACTTTGTCTATTAAACGCAAAATTTGCGAATCAATCGTCGACACTTCAGATTCATTATTAACTGTATCCATCGATGCACCCACCACTTGCTCTTGTTGCTCTCGTCTGGCAACGGTTCTCACGCGAGCGCGTCCTAATTGAAAAAGTTTCGGAACTCGAAACTCTTCTCCAGTCCCGAGGGATCGTTCGTCGGCGACCGGGGCATTATTATGCACTTCGTGCAAGTAGGAGGGTTTTGGTAGTGCGGTGGCGTAGGTATACGAAAACGTTGTCCGATTGCGCTTGGCCAATTCTGCAACCGCTAAATTATATTCCGTCGTTCCATTTAGCGTTATGTAGAGTAGAGGATTGAGTTCGAAAGTTTTAATGCCCACGTCGAATATTTCGCATTATACTTTGCGAGTTGTCGTATGCACACTATGCACACGATTCGTAGATTAATAAGCGGGATGGATGTTGTCGGAATATGGGCTTACCTGCATATTTATCAGCAATGTTGGATATTACAATGGGCGTACATTTCAATGTGCGACATGTAGCATGCAGTAAAATACAATAGTTCGGGATTGAATGGAATGTTGCGATACTAAATAAATGCGCCACATTGTATTGCTATGTTATTTTCTATTAATTATGAATTACTCAAAGAATTGTTTACTATTTAAATTGATTTTTATTTGGCTTATAAAAGTGTGTTATATAAGTATTGTATCAATGTACTGTATTTTGTAAAATTCTGACTAATAACTTACATAATCGTATAGATTTAATTAACGTAACTATGGATATGATGGTGTGCTTGTATTTTTCAAACTTCGTCGTTGGGAATTTTTAATTCGAGCGCATCTGTGGTAACGAATTTCCTATTTCTATTTGGTATTTCCCTGAAGAATTTTCCTTGGTAATAGGTAATTTGTTGAAAACAAAATTTTTCGATTATCTGAGAAGAAAAGTATTTTGTTCGAAACATTTTATCTAGAAATTGTTAGAAATTTATCTATTTGTTTGAAATCCAAGGAACAGTTTAATTTGCACACTCTGAATGGTACTACCTCATGTTTAGTGCACAAATGATATGTAACCAGTTTATATAATGGTCTGAAATCTTCCCTGATTTAACTCTGGTGTTTTGAAGAACAACACTCGAGGCAAGTTTTGGCTGTGGGTTTCCTGATTATTTCATTGTCACATTTTGTTTGGAGTCACACTAAATTAAATAAATTAAAAGTCGTCTGTTATTCAGTCTTTTATTCGATATAACGCATAGGAAAATATCACTAAGCAAAACATTATAAATTCATTGATATTAAATGGTATATTAAGAGTTGCACAGAGCTTTAGTCACGGCGAAATAACCCTCCTACGTCCCATGAGTTACTAAATAAAATTCCTTCCTAGTCATTTAGAGGGGAGCGAAATCATTTGAGAGAGGGGAGGCATAACTTAGAACCAGGGCCACCTGCAAATTAAGATCTATTTTATTTTTGAATTTGTAAAAAGTATCATAGATAGTTTTGAGTATTATTCAATACAATTAAACAGTTATTTAATTTATAAACATATAATTTAAATTTAAAAAAATATCGTGTACAAGTTTCGTAGCAATACATACCGCCATAAGGGGGAAAGTTGATAACTGTTTACAGTAATTTGTTGAAAACTCTTGCTAATTCTAATTATTCAAAAAAAAAAAATCAAAACTCACTGTATGCTGCGGGGGCTACCCACCTCTGTAATAAAAACCTTTTGTTCATGGCTGCTACCGCTCTCGTTTGCCACCACTGCGCTTTTTCCTGGTGCAATATGGATTCTTCTTTGTTTTTTCTTAGGGGGTCCTTTGTTCGGTATGTTCCCACTAAAACGCTTTTCTTCTAAACAATCAAGTAAAGTGTTATTGAAGTCATTGCTAAAATTCTGATCGTAATTAATGCTTAGGTAATTTAGATAAAACTTTATCTGGTTGCAATGGAGGTATGCCAGTGACTGCAAAACGACTTTGTAAATTTCTGTGAATGGATCCTTTCTTGCCATATTTTTTGCTGCCGTCCATTTTACCAAAGCTTTTTGCAAGAAATAGGGGAAATCTTTTTTTTACAGTTGAGAAATTTTTATGTCATTTTATATTGAAAAAGAATTTGCCTCCAGGCAATCAATGGGCCTAAAAAATGATACGTCAAGCGGTTGGGAAAGATAAGTTGAATTCCTCGACAAAAACGTAAAAGCGATATTATTAGCATTGCACAGTTCAATTGCTTACTTAATCAGTTACATGTGCAGCTAAATTGCATGCGGTAGGAAGCAGGTTTTAAACCAATTGATTCCAATTTGCTTTTGGTCCTGTTGTAGCGTGCTCCGGAAACACAACAATGATTCACACAGCAAGGGCTGCCTTTTGGTCCATTTAGAATCCAGCGGTCCCAAATATGATCGGCTTTATAAATGATGTAGGGTGGCAGTAAAACTCCAGCTGCTGGTCCACAAAACTGAGCGGTTGTCGCTAATTTACCGTAATGAACCATATTTTCTCGATACTTTACACCTTTTCTATATAGAACCTGTCGTTTGTCAGGGTCATCAACCCAAACCGTTTAAAGCTACAATTTGTGTTGATTGAACTATCAGCTTTTTCTCTCCGCGGAGAGTATGACTTATGACGTATAGACCTTTGACACTGCAAACTCATTCCCAGAAATGTAGGCTAGGATAAAGCTACAGGCATATTCCGCTTTATTGAAAAATCGCATTTATTGTTGGTCGAATATCTGCGAAAGATAGAACATCTTGCACGGTCATTGAAATAACTATTTAGACCATCTAATTTCCGACTGTAGCAATCCCTGAACCAATGAAACTTTGTAATAGGAAAAGTTTAGCGATGCAGAGGCAATTTGTTAAAATAATAGCGGTTCATATCTTAATTAACAGACCCGCACTATTCTAGAACAACTCATTTGAGAAACAGCGGATTTTCCACTCCCACTATCGGAACGGAAAACAGGACAACACGGACCTAACTAGTGGATAAACATTTAGCTCGGTTCGTGGAATATAAAGAGAAATATATATATATCAGATTAGTCAGAAATAGATGACAATATTGGAAACCCAGCAGTTTCACAGCGAGGGAGTAGGAATCCTTTATACGTGTTGGATGCGACATTCCTTTGAATTTTAATTGATTCTTGATGGGTGAAAGATATGTTGTGTTAGTGTCTTCATTAAAATTTGTTTGTTATTGGAACAACGCCGTATATCAGCTACCAGATTTTCAAAATGTGCTCCTCCAATTGTAGAGGATATGATATGTCATAAGTAAGATGAAGCGTGTTTTAGGCGCAATGCATGGCCGGGAGACGAAGGACATTTATAAAAGGCATGTATAAACGGATACATGCGCGCGCGCCTTCCCTAACGAAGAGCATATGAAGTGGACATGTATAAATCCGTTTTTTGTTCAAACGCTTAGACCACGCACGCCCTCCTCTAGTTATAAAGTGTACATAGGAAAGAATATTTTTGTGACGATATCATTAGTTTAAGTCTCTAATTATGGCAGATTCTATATATGAAGAAAATATAAAAATTACTTTAAAAACAACGGCTTCGAGCAAAGGAGCCAAAAAAGATGAAACGCTTTTGTAAGAGCATCAGACAGAAGTCAATTTGCTAAAGAGAAAAATATAAAAGAAGCGAATTTTTTCATACGCACAAACAATACAAAACAATAAAACCTCGAAACGGCGATTAGCAAACAAACTGAGGATTCCATTAAGGAAGGAAACTCCGAGTTCTGTAGTAAGCAGGAACGAAATAAAAATAAAAATGAAAAGAAAATTTCAATCCAGTCTCGAATGCAATTTAGATTTCATGCTGGCGAACGTTCTTCAGACCGCTATCATTGACTTGAGCCGTCAAAGGAGGCCAAGTTAAAAGAAGATTTGAAGATTTTTTTTAAATGACCTGACAAAAACTCGCCTTATTCATTTTTAATGAGCTGCTTGACTGGGGGAATTGTTTTTGCGAATGGTTTTAATATGGGAAAGAGAAGATGAGGTTTGTCCTCCTCTCGAAACAGACGACGAAACAAATGAAGTTCCCGGTAGAGGGTAAATTTAATATTTTTGTATATATATATGTATATACAGAGTGTCTCCTCGTTGAGTTGCATAACTTCATAGGGTTATTCCTTCTATCAAAATTAGCGAAACACTTCCAGTCAGCATAGGTGCAATTCTCAACCGTTTTCGAGATATGGGTGGTCAAAAGCGTTGAAAAGTTACGGTAACTAATTTAGATGAATTATGGACGCAGTTGGCTCGACTGATAACTTATATCCAATGCACTTGACGTAGGCTTTTGGACAGTTGTCATGTAAGCAGTTTTATTGTATTTTTGATAGTTTTGGATTTTGCTCGCAGAACATTTAAAAATGCCTCTTTTTACGAAGGAAGAGTACGCCGACATATCTTTGTATGGGTATTGTGGAGGAAACGCTTCAACAGCGGCAAGAGAGTACGCAGAACGCTACCCGAACCGAAGCCAACCTTGTCGGACAACCATCACGAACTGTTTCATATCGCTGCGGCAAACAGGATCCTTCCCGAAAAAGACCAATGAGCGAGAGCCTGCGCTAAGAAACCACACTAAAGCTATTCTTCATTAAGTTTCTGAGAATCGGAGAACCAGCATAAGAAGAATTGCTGCCATCACGGGACAGAAAAGATCGTCGATTCACAGGACTTTACGTGAAAATGGACTAGATCCATACCACGTACAACAAGTACAAAATCTCGATCATTGCGATCGTAATATTTTTCCCCTAGAATTCTTATCTCTTAACCATTATCGTTTGTGTTTCTCCAAAGTAACACCGCAGACATTAGAAACACGTGTTCTAGCGCGCAGACCCATACTCAAATACATATGGCCAGTCCGAAAGCCATTTTCGGCAAACAATGGACACCGACAGTAATGCAATTTTCCGAGCCACGTCGCAATTAATTAACTTCCACTAGCTACCAGCCGGCTCGGCTGCCCGCTTGTTTGAACCGCCAACTCTGCTCAAACAACCCGCGTTTGTCCTAACACGGCCGTACGCAGCACGGGGGTGAATCACGTCCTTGCAGATGTACTTTAATGGAGCTCAAGTTTTTTTTTTCCACTTTCTATTTATTTTATTTACTTTCTTGTTTCTGTCGAGTTGAAGCGCGTTGTTTAAATTGGTGTTAAAGTAAAAAGAGAGCGAGCTTTCAAGCGGAAGAATTGTTCTAATTTATTTCGGGACGGTATAAAACTTGTAAAATCTCTCCACATAAGAATCATAATAAATTCTAATAAAACACTAATTTATACGATTTATTTTTACCCGAGAGATGATGTGAAAAATTGACCCGCAGTTTCCCGCCAAAAAAGAAAATAAAAATGAATCTTTTCCCATTTAAAGCAGTCCTTAATTTGTCAACGCTTATTTAGACTTATTTCCTCATCCGAGTGAAGAATTGCGGAAATTTCCTTTAATCAAGCCTTTTTTTCCGGGGGAAAAATTCCACTCTGATGAATAGCAGACGCTAGTGACGTTGGGGACGCGGAACAAATGTAGAAGTGAAATATGGAGAGCGATGCTGGAGGGATATTAATTCCGTACGATGCCGAGGAAACTTGACGAAATATGACGGCAATCCGGGAAATAAATTTCGTCGAGTTTCTTTTTCTTTTCCTTTTCGTTAAAGACGGAGAAGGAGGTTTTTGTATAAATATAAATGCGGTCGTAAATTGTGGCCCCTTATCCTCCCTCATAACTTTTTAAAGTCATGAGATATACAGCAGCGAAACAAGGACGAGGTGAAATTAAAGACAATTTGTGATGTTCTGACTATAAAAATAAGCACCAGGTCTGAAATGTAAGGGAGCGTACCTATCTTTCTTTAGCTCTGCCAACGCCACAATCAGACCGGGATTAAGAGGCTCGACGGGTATCAGAAGCTATGTCGACACGTCAATGGGAGCGGACGGAAAAGATGTCTGTATTACGGCAGTGAGCTTTGCCAAGGCTACAACCAGGCCGGGTATAAGAAGCTCGACGGGTATCAGAAACTATGTCGACACGTCAATCGGAGCGGAATGGGAGGGACTCTGCGACCGGACTGGACTGAATGCGCGCGGCTTAAATAAAATCAAAAATGTATTTTCCCATGGACGGTACATTACAAGTTTCTATGTTTGCATGATTAACAATAGGTTTGTGCTTTTGAATTTTTGCTTTGACCGATCAGAAGTTTTTAAAATTCTGTATTATTCGTTTAACTGTGTTTGATACCGAGCGGCAAAAGTATCACATGTTCTTGATATCACTTTATTGGATTCTCCATAAATAATAAACAAATTTAAATAATCTTCGTACGTATAATTTAAACGTGCCGGCATTGTTTATAATTGAAAAATAAGTGACATTTCATCAATGCTGGATTGTTTCTCGAATGGTCATGACTAACTTAGATATACCAAAGCAGGATGACATTTTAAAACACTCCATACCATATAAACATATTTTACTAATTTACTAAATTATCTTAAAAAGTATCCATTTTAGATGCATAGTGAATATGACTTTTTTTGCATTTTTGTAAAGGCAGTTTCATGAGAAAGAGAAAAATTGTTAAAAAAGAAAATGAGTTTTGACACTTTTTTAATTCGAAAGTTTAACCGTAATTTTCGGGCACACTGTATAATGGTTTCGAAAAATTCATTCGGTTTCGAATGCTACCCTATACGGTCAACAGTCCTGCAAATTTTCAATATTTCAAGTTAAATATTTTTAGAAATATTTCAAGTATGGTTGAAAATAACAACATCGTTGTTTTATCAAACTTACTTTAAAATTGAACGAGGAATTGAAAAATCTAAATATATACATCCTGTTAGAAAAAGGTTGTCGGATATTTTACCCAATTATAGTACTGGTGGAAATAAACAAAAAAGTCTTAGTCAACATGGGTCCGCAATTCAACTGTTTTTGACATATAGTCGATTGCATATTTAAAGAAAAAAGAACATTTTTCGGTTTTGAGAATAGTTCCCTTTGTCAAACAACTGATTGTGACTTAAAATTAGTTCTGTCAGACATCTGTCATCAGATTATTTATCATTTGCGTTAATTTTTTTTTGTTCTCAAATTATGCATAAGTACACAAATGAAGAAATGGCCAATATGCATTTTATGTACGGTCGTGCGAATGGTAATGCCACTGAAGCACGGCGTATGTATGCCGAAGAATTTCCAAATCGGTTGTTACCGAGTGATAAGATTTTCTCAAGACTTCATATCCGGCTGTCCGAAACTGGTTCATTTAAAATTAATGGTGGTTCTGGTAGACCTAGATCAGTTTCTTCTCCCGTAGTAGAATTAGATATTTTGAGACGGGTAGAAGACAACCCAAATATTAGCACCCGAAGACTTGCCGCAGAACTGAACGTCAGTCATCCGCTCATTTGGAGAATTCTGCGGGAACAGCAGCTCTATCCCTACCATATTCAACGCGTGCAAGTTCTTGCTCCTCTCGATTATGATGCGCGTAGGGTTTTTTGTCATTGGGTTTTACGAAAGCTGGCAGAAACTCCCAATTTTGCGACTCAGATTTTATTTAGTGACGAGGCTGGGTTTACAAGAGAAGGAATATTCAATTTCATATGCTGTTGTTGAACTGCATCACCAAAACCGTTTTTCGCTAAATGTTTGGCTTGCTATTTTTGGAGACTGTTTAATTGGTCCAGTATTTCTCCCTAATCGTTTAACGGGACAAGTATACTTGGATTTTTTAAGAAATGAATTACCCGTTTTGTTGGAAGACGTGCCACTTTTTAACAGATTAAATATGTGGTTTATGCACGATGGAGCTCCTGCGCATTTTTCCATCGTAGTTAGAAATTTCTTAAATCAAGATTACAACGAGAGATGGATAGGACGGGGTGGACCAACTGCATGGCCTCCTAGGTCCCCTGACCTGACACCTCTAGACTTCTATGTTTGGGGGCATCTAAAACAATTAGTGTACGCACGATCTGTAAACAATTTGGAAGAACTCAGGCAACGAATCGTAATTTGTTGCGAGGAAATTCGGAGGACTCCAGGAATTTTCGAAAGATTGCGTCGATCTTTCATAAGAAGGTGTGAAGCGTGCTTAGAAATGAACGGTGGACATGTAGAACAATTTCTTTAGTTTTACTTTAAATAAACATTTGTTTAATTTACATTGCGATCAGAATTTCTTTGAAAATTTTTATCCTACTAAAACAAGATGCAATCGACTATATGTCAAAAACAGTTGAATTGCGGACCCATGCTGACTAAGACTTTTTTGTTTATTTCCGCCAGTACTACAATTGGGTAAAATATCCGACAACCTTTTTTTAACACACTGTATAGCAGCCCTAGATAATTTCATGAACATTCTTACATTCTACTGATAGCACTTTTTTAATCTCGCCAGCTGAAAATCAAGAAGATATATATCCCTCCATCAACGATCGCAGACATTTAACGCAGTCAAAATCGTATTTTACGGTAAAATTTATATACCCGCAGGCGGCCTACAACGTTCCCATTCGTTCTTGATTAAAGACGGCCGTAGAATGAAGTGCGACGCAATTTATCAGTTTGTTTATGGTCGCGGGACCACGCGATGGCGCTGCGAGCTGCTTCACGCTTCCTGCAGCTTGCGAACGCGCTGAGTACTAAAGAGGAAAGGGCCACAGATAACCCACCGGAACGCGCTAGGAAATGTTCCGGTCGTGCTACCGATGATGTACCAGCTGAATGTTGGCGGAAGTTCAGAGGAAACGTTACAGCCAACTTGCGCCAACCGAGCAGAACCGGCAGTTACTGGAATAATTTGGGAATCCAAATTGCGATTTGAGTTATCAAGAGAGTAAATACATGAATGATGGAATATCAGAAAGATGATGAAATATTTAGCATGTTATAACTTGATATTATGTCACTGCCTATTAATTTAATTTGTATTTTTTCTTTGCCATAGGATTGTCTATATAATTTCCATTATTATCCATAACAACATTAGGAATGCTGTCATTACCTCTTCTAGAGTTAGCAAATTGCCAAAAACGATGAGGATCAGACCTCATCCACTCAAAAAGAATCAAATTCAAATAATAATAATATTTGCTTCCATCTGTAAACCCTTCCGTATATTTGTTTCCGACGTTCGCGACTGCCTTTCCTAAATACACCAGCGATCCCCGCAGTATACATAATGTAGCGAGTTAGCTTTCCCTCGTCTGTACGTCTCGATTGCATTACCATTCAAAAAAAAAGGGGAAAAAAAACACGCAACTACCGCCAAAGTAAACGGCTCTATCTCGGGGTAACATCAACATTACCCAACCGACAGGCAATTTCTCTTTGTTTCGAACGCAAAAAAGAGCTTAGGCAGTTTAATTCTGGAATATGCCGTTCAGATATATGGGATATGTCGGCTACAGTAAAAACCGTTAGGCGAGGCCTTCGGTTTACTTTTTTTTTTGTTATCGGGATACAGCGTCGCGCTACGGAGATCAGTACTGTAAACCGTTTTTAAAACCTATTGTAAAAGCGTCATACATATTCAAATTAGAGGGCTCGGTGTTTCGCAATGCGAACGTGGGTAGTTTGGACACTTACCCTACTCGACTGAAGTGCATCTGTAGAATACCTATATACAGGATGTCCTGCCGAACTGACTCACAAGGGAACACCGGCGGGTGTCCCTCTCCGATTTCGATGAAACTTAACAGATCGAAAGAGTACCTTAAAATAAGAGACACGTATTTTTTTTTATCGGCGGAACCGCACGATTTTGGGGTACAGCCCCCTCCAAAGTTTGGACGATTTTTCAATTTTTGCAAATATTTCCAAAATTATAACAGATATTAAATTTTCTTCTTAACATAATTTGCAGCATATTGCATGGCCCTAAGGGTGGCGTCGTTCGTATTCGCAAAAAGTTAATAACGGGGGACGGGGTACCCCGTACCCCCCATTTTTTTTACATTTTTTCTTTTTCTTATTCATCAAAAGAAGGCCGATTTTACATAGAATACGATGATGTATAACAAGTTTAGAAAATTAATAATTGTAAAAATAGAAAAATAATAATGAAGCTTCAAAATTAATAAACTTGTCTATTGATATAAATCAGATGAACTATAACAGAAATAAGTTTTTATCCTTAACCAGCATAATACATGGTCTCAAGGTAGATATCTTCATAAAAAGCTAATAACGGGGGACGGGGTACCCCATACCCCCGCATTTTTTAATAATAAGGTTATTCATTATTCATCAAAAAAAGATCGCTTTTATATAGAAAACAATGGTAATAAATTAGGAGGATTAATAATAAAAATAATTGTAATAATAATATAGTACATTAACAACAATTATTTGTTATCGTTACTCCGCTGTTCTCCTTACTTAATAATATTTCTTAATTTAGAATTGTATCTACTCGACAAGCTATGGTCAAACCTTTCTATGCCTACTAACTTGTACTATATACTATACGAAACTTTTATCGGTGGTAGCAATATAAATCGTTTTATCAACTGCAGTTAGTGACTGCGTTTTATATATTTCCTTAATAAAATGTTATTCATTCTTAGAATACCATAATCCTTTAGTGCGTGTATATGAACAAATTTGCTACACAGGACAAAGGATTAAATAATACATACATATATATTTTTTAATTTATTTCAAGTTTTTCGTGCAATGTAGGTGTACAATGTAAGTATTCAATGGAGCATAAATATAACTAATGTGTTTGTAACGATTATAACATTTCGGAAACAATAGAACAGAATTAGAAAAACATTATAATGCTTATAAATGTTTAAATACATGACATACTGTAATGCGATTATTGGTATATATGTATTGCAATAGCGAACAAGATTAATATACATACAGTAATTAAGCTATGTGAGTATTACAGTAGTGATAGTCTGTGTAAAAGTGTTTAAAACACAGATTTTGTTTGCACCATGAACACCGCACAATAGCTGGTTTATTGCAAATACTACACAAGCGTGTAGACTGCGCATCTTTGTTAAAACAAAACTCTACAGGATTTTTAAAGGGCCCAGGTCTTTCCTCAACGTATCCACTCTTATACCACGACTAGGTACTTGAATACGTCGAAAAATCTTGGGGAGGAAAACTGATTATGGGTTAGGGATTGCAACTTAATAATATTATTTCTCTGATGTAAATCTATGTCGTAGTTCATAAGAATCACTATATCCGAAAAAGTTCTAACAAAATTTTTCCACAGTCTAAAACCATATACCTACATCTAGAGGTTGTACCATCGCTGTCGTTTTTTTTGGTATATTTAAAATGTTCAAAGTTTTGTCTTTTGGCACTAATTGCTGAAGTTCGGCAACACAATGCCCACTCCAAGAATCAATCAAAAGGACCCTCTTTGGCCCGGTATTCGAGAGAAAAGCATCCGTTAGCCAGGTTTTGAAATGATTTGAAGTGAGCGATCTATAATTTTTTTTGGAATGTGCTCGTCGAATCGTGTGCTATTAGTACTTGGGATTAAATAGATATTTAAAACTAAGGTGGCTACTTCGAGTCAATCCAACTAAAATATTCAACTTGTCTTGGCATAGGGCTTTTTAGCGGTGATAAAAATACTCGTTAAGTTCAAACTTATTAAGTTTTCAAATCTAAATTTAAATCAACGCATCTTAAACCAACCTACCCTCCTAAACTCCATCCTCACAACTTTGGATATTCCTTGCGGCATCCTAAATACAAAAAGGATGTATTACGCGGACGGCACTAAATTCTTATATATATACACTCTTCCCCATTTCCTTTCCAGACTACGTAATTGATGCTCGCCACCCCTCCAAGGATAAAACGTAAACAGGCGAAGCTAACGAGGAAAACTCTTTCTCCCTTCGCAAGCCCGAAATCGAGGGCCACATAACAAAGACTCCGCCGGTCGCTTTTCGTTTCAGGCATCCGAGCTTCATTTGATTAATTATTTCGTTCGTTCGGTCTCCGGTTGTGTAGGCGTCGCAGATGGCCGGGCTTCCGATTTAATAAATAAAGTCGTTCCGACGAAAACTGTATTAATAGGACACTATTAAGGGAATTAAGTGTCCCCTTAATGAAATCCGAGGCCTTCCCGAAGCGGTTCTATCGTCGCTGCGCTAATGAACAACGAGCTCTAATCAAGCGTTGTGTTGGAAAATGTGCGGCAAGACCGTTTGCGAATATTAATTTGATTAAAACTTCTTAGGGTGATCATATATACAGTATGTACATGATGTGTAGATAGTGTCGCAAAACCTGCACCTGACGACTTTCTTGGTTAAATTGTTAGTCATGTATCTTAATTGAAAAATATTCAATCCTGTATCCTGCGTTGGCCCTCACTTTCCAGGCACTGTACTTTGCCGCACACTAACATGACAAGATCTTCACAACTTGCCTCCTACAGAGAAGGGCTGCACTGTGGCTGGAAAGGTGGTAAAAGAATCCTGGGCAATTAAAAGTTTCCAACCATGTGTTCCCTGCATTACTTCAGTAGGGCATGGACGCCCTGCTCTGCCTGTTGGTGACCTGAGGTACACAGAGAAATAAAAGTAGTCTTTATATCAAAGCTTTCTAACTTAGATTAGATTATATTAGATCTAATTAGGGTGACCTTGCACGGCGATCTATTGATCCCCTTTACATCAGCTATAAGCTGCTAGGGTTTGCCCGTACTTATAGCTCTCCATCCAATCTGAGAGCTTTAATAAATTGCAATAGCTGTGATGGTTTCATAGCAGGTATTCCTCCCTCGTGTGTAACATATTTGCTAAGATGGTTGGCACGAAATTCTGTGATAGCAATTTCATCTTTCGCCCTGCAAAACCTACAGTCGCTATTCTGTTTCAGACCTATCCTTGTCATATGTTCTCCAAAGTGACAATGCCCTGTAGGAAAACATGTGAGGATGCGTAGTTTGTTTCTGCTTAGTTCTAGCATGGTCTTTCCTCTTTTCTTATTGTAATTTGTGTAATTGTAATGTCTCAGACCAGGGAGATTGTCCCAGAGGGTGGGCGTTGTAACTATAGCCCAGCCAAATCTTTTCGGCCAATAAGCTTGACCAGTTTTCTCTTGAAAACACTCGAACGGCTTTGTAACCGTTATCTTCGAGAAGTGGCCTTACCGAGGTACCAACTTCACGCAAATCGACATGTATACATCCCGGGGACATCTACCGAATCCGCCCTATACTCAATGGTGCGGCGGATAGAGAGATCATTGGACAATAACATGTCTACTCTGGCTGTATTCTTAGATATAGAGGGAGCTTTTGATAAAGCGTCATTCAACAGTATTGTTAATACCCTGACTGGGCACCGCGTCTAGCCCACTCTCGTAGGATGGCTACGCCGTATGTTAGAGCAAAAAACAGTAGAAATAAATGTGGAAAATGTCAGGGTTAGGGTCGAGGTTGTCCCCAAGGAAGCGTTTTGTCATCACTTCTGTGGAACCTTGTGGTAGATGACCTTCTCCATATGCTCAATGTGTCTGGTTACTACACAATTGCATATGCGGGCGACATCATCCTCTTAAGTGATGGAAGATTCGCTGGCGTGCTCTGTAATGTGACGCAGACCGCCCTAGTGTGTTTCTGTTTAGACATATCTAACCTCGGTACTGTTGGAGTATGTGCGTGCTCATCACGTGAGACAGCATGCGCTTTATGATTGACACTTTTTATCTTGTTACATTACAACTTATAAATTTACAAACGCAAGGGGCATTAAATGATTCATCTCGGTATTTCCAATAATTATCATCCTGAGCGTACATTAGAATCGCAACGTGGACTGTGTTTTACCAGTTTTTGGCCTGCAGTTTTCTCTATTTCTTTGATTACTAGAAACCTCTTTATGAATGTAGCTTTTTCAGATATTATAATTATACAATAAATACATGTATACAATAAGTAAGAATTATTGTTTTCCTAATGATTACGTACAGTTCTGCAAATTCTTTCTTAGCTATTTGCAGTTGCTGACTGTATATTAAAATATGAATAAATATTCTTCAATGTCATCTCTTACATATTGAATAAAAACGACTAAACAAAGTTGCTACCTCAAATAAATTTTAACTCTACTTGTATATTGACATGTAATTAATAAATTCTTATTTTACTTAATCACTTAGTGGGAATACCACTAAACCAGAACGCATTTACCTTGTGGAATAAAATTTTCACTGTTTTTCAATATAAGAAAAACTTCCAAGTATCATAACTTTCTAAATATTGCCTTTATGAAAAAAGCATAAAATGATTGTTTTAAACGATAAAACACGAATACAATAATCACTTTTCTTATAAAGACAAAATTATTTGATTGCCTTTACTGTTATAGTTATTTACAAAAATTTTGCACCATAACTTTTTAAATATTGACTTTGCAGAATGAAAGTTTATGACGTCAAAGCAATGTTTCCACTAGTAGAATACGTGATTAGTTTTCCCCCAGTCTACATTTAAGCGATTTCAGCCTACTATGCGACGGGAGCGTCATATGTTCCCCAAGATGAACGTTTAATGGTATGCGGCAAAAATTTATATCACGCCAGCGATAGTAACGAAATACGGAGGCAAGCGGATGATTGATAACCGCAGCAGGTCGACGTCATGTTTGTAAGGATACGTTTCTGAGCGTTAGTTACGCAGAAAACTGATGTTTCTGGGCATCAGTCATGCGGAGAGCTGATGATTCTTCCGCTAGAATTTATCTGGGTAAGACTTTCCTTTTGTTTGGAATGTGAGTTGTAGGAGTTGCAAAAGAATTTTTAAAATTCCGAGTTGCAGCCAGAAACTCATTACGTATACAGCGTGGATACAGTTTCGCCCTTATTTAATCACCAACAAATTGAAACATGTACAAGAAAATAGCATCATAAAATACAGTCAATACGCGTTTCAGCCAAAACCAATTACAATGTCAGCGGCGTACGACCTAACAAACACTATCCAAAACGAACTAGATCACAGAAAAACAGTAGTAGTGGTGTATATTGATATGATGAAGGCTTTCGATACCGTTTCAAAAGAGAAATTAATTGAAAAACTCGAATATTACGGTTTTGAGGGAAAACAATTAAACTTCAAAAAGACTTATATCACCAACAGAAAACAAAGGACAAAAGTAAATAACACTATGAGCGAACCTATTACTGCAGAATACCGAATACCACAAGGGGGAAATCTTCCACCAATTCTCTACATATTATACGTAAATGACCTATTCGAGCAACCATTCCATGGAAAACTATACGCTTATGCAGACGACAGCTGTATACTTTATTCCGGACACTGTACAAAAACAATGGAACCAAAAATCAAAGAAGATATAAATTTTTTTATTAACTTACTAACTATAAATGAAACAAAAACTGAATATATGATATATAGTAAAAAAAAGGAAAAGCAAGAAATAAATATTCAAATAAACAATCAGAAATTAAAGGAAGTGAGTGAAACAACATATTTAGGATTACAATTACAAAATACCATGAAATGGGATAGACATATACAGAAACTAATTGAACAAAATGTAAGAACAATTGCGGCTTTAAATAAAATTAAACATATAATACCGACTTCCGTTAAAAAACCACTATACCACGCCCTGTTCGCTGCAAAAATTAGCTACCGAATAAACATTTGGGGAAACACAACAACAAAAAATCTATTCAAAATACAAAGACAACAAAATAAAGTTCTAATATACAATTTACACTATAGAACTCCAACAATGCATATTTATGACAAAACAAAAGAACTAAACATACAAGGAATAATAAACCTAAATAACATATTATTTCTACACAAAATTAGAAATAAGGAAATTAAAATAAACATCAGATTACACACGAATAGAGAAATACATGATTACAAAACTCGCAGAGTATCGCACTTGAGAACTGAAAAATATAAACACCACAAATACAGTCAAACACAATAACATTAAAAATGTACAACAAAATACCGAAACACATAAAACAATTACCGTACCCCAAATTTAAAAGTGAAATACAACAGATTTTGAGGAAGAAAAATTAATAGTAAAACCTAAACGACCACCGTATTAGAAGAAAGAAACTGCTAGGAGGCCCTCAACACCGTTAGCCCGAGATAGTAGCTCCCTCGGCGAGGATGAGGGATGGCGAGCAGCAACGCTACTAATATACATTACTACATTATGTAGCTATGTATTTATTATATTGTTGCCTGTTTATTGTAAATAAATAAATAAATAAATTTTATATGCCAATTCTCGTATATTATTGCTCTGAAGTAAGCACATATAAAAATATTACGGAGTTATGTAAATAAAACGGAGTTGCAGCTTTTCTAAAGACACTTAAACTATCATTAAAAATTTGTCAAAATGCCATTAGAAAGAAATATTTTGCACTCTTCGAAAGTATTTACTTCTATAATACAAATATATAGGGATCAGTTTATATCAGCAATTAAAAATGTGTGTTGATTATCGGAAACTGTATTATATCAAAGTTTTACACCTATATAGTAGGAGTACTAAGCTAGCAGAGAGGATACTAACAAAAATAAAACAAGTGTCTTTTTTTCTATTTCTTATAGATCTATAATCTCTAAGCTAGATTTCCTCCTGTACGTTTTACATTATCTTTAGACGATCAAAAAAAAAAAACAAGTCTAGGGAGAAAGAGTAAAGAAGTCGAAAGTGCCGACCTTCCAAAAAAGCGACCCTTAAATATTTAAAAAGCGTTACTTTTTCGCCTCTCATAAAAAATAAGCCATTCCGTCCCTAAAAGCGACAAACTCGGAAAGAGATCCTCCGTCCCTTTAACGGCAACCCCTTTTTTGCAGGCGCGTTAAAGATATTATTCTATTTTACTTTCATCATCGTCATAGCACCGCTTCGTCTGCGAGAAGTTTTTAATTAAAAACCCTCCCTTCTGGCCCTCTTCACTCTCAAATCTTCGCTGAAGAGTTCTGAGCGTGGGCCAGCGGAAGTGAAAAATTAATTGACGCTTCCTGTGGAATTAAAAAAAAGGAGAATTTGTTTTAAAGAGGAAAACGATTCCGAGTGGCTGCGCATATTTTATTGGGCGTGTTGTTGCAGCAATGTTTTTATACGTAATGGGTTGATATTGATTGGAAATTATTGACAGATGTTTTCAATCTGAATATTGTTCGAAAATTTGCTCATTCCAATTAGTATTATAAACAGACCAATAATATTTAAACTAAAAAAAAACAAATTGTTGTAAACTGTTGTTCTCTGTTGCAACATTCTATATTGTGGCAAATAATATAATATAGTGAAATGCTTTACAATATTTTACAACTAGTAAATATAATAAATTGCGTATGATGAAGTGGAAATCCTGTGAACGTTTTTTTGACGATTATTTGCAATTATTACCACTGCACAGGGAAAACTGTCTAATAGCTAGAAATAAAACTACTAGTACAAACTAATGCAATTAATTATTTCTATAACACAAATATATAACGATCGGTTTAATATCAGCAATTAAAAATGTTTGTTGATTATCTGAAACTGCATTATAGCAAAGTTTTATACCTATATAGTAGAAGTACCATTGTAGTGATAATTTGTTTAGCTACATAAATAACTGACAGTAGAGAAATTGTCGTAAAGATGACACTACGTTCGTTTCATAAACGTTGGAATTTTTACTCAATGTAAATTGTGTTCGTAAAACGCGGCTATGTAAGATTTATTAGATGTATGCACATGGTAAATATCGTATAGAGGTACTGTGATCGATAATCGCTCATGGTACGAGCACGAGATGCTTCCACACTGGTTCTCCGCAATCACCCCCAATGCGGCGGCAATTTTTACTACTAAGGTAAACGTACTATTTGCAACAAGTGACCACCTGTATGTTATGCTACTTTAATTAATATACAAGATGTCCCACGATGAACTGCAGCAGATCGATATATGGAAAACTATTCACCGGAAAATTTAGTAGTATACTAGTATTTGACTTATTCGAACAAAATATACACAACCCGCAAGTACCTACGGTTGTACAAGATATTGACATCAACTTCCTTATTTTAAATAGAACTCTCTGTATTTTTTATATCTTGGAATTGCCCTTAAAATGCACTAAGAAATAGGTAAATCGTATAATGAAGGTCATACTAACCTTGAAAAATGAGGATTGATATTAAAATACTAAGCTCCCAAATCTTGTAAATAATTCCTTCGTATCCACTTCATTTAATATGATCTCCCGCGAACGAAAAATGCAACACAAGTGGCTAGAAATATAATTACAATTACCTTTGTTTGGAGAATAGACACGATTCATACCATATTCGTACAAAGCTTTATCAAAAACAGTATTCTGTTAAAAATATTGCCGGCTATACATATAGCATCTGATTGGTTCTTTTGGTCGGGCATTGCGTTTGATAGTCTTGTTTGATTTCAACAAAATGGATTTATATTCTTTCTTTTGCACTGCTATATATATATAGGATTTGATTACCAAATAATTCAGTTACGTTTAACATATATTAAACAAGTTATTTGTTTACTGCAAACAACATCTAATTTCGTATTTGTCTAGAGTAAGAATCTTCACATTTGAATCAACAAAATACAATATAACAAAATAAATTTCTGTACGGCAATTAAATCAGCTTTTGTGCCTCTAAGGCATAAAATTTTGCGTTTTAACATGTCTTTTAAAGATCAAATTTAATACCTTGCCCTTTGGTATTTTTTTTGTGGCTTTTTGTTTTCGTTTGATCTCTTTAATGTTTGTACTTGATGGTTTTATATTTTGTATACAAAAAAAAAAACATTGGATAAAATCGCTTTGAGAAGCAGACATTCTAACATGACTTTGTATCATCTAAAGGCTAAAGTATCCTTTCCGAACTAAACTGAAAAGATTCGCTCCATTCTAAACAACGTAAACTTATCTGAATAAAAACGCGACAGAATCGGAAGACGGGGCAAATAATATCTTAATGGAACCGAATCCAAGATAGAAAGATACTCATGAATAAGACGAGGCAAGGTCATATTTCGCACGAACGGCTACTATAGACAGAGAGAGAAGAAATATCGACCGTGGAACGGACACGTAAAAAATCCTTGAATAATGCATCAGTAATGTTTATAGCGACCGGGATGATGGAGTTTCAGTTATTTATGCACATTATAATGCATTTATAACCTCTTTCGGAATATAGAATTGATTGCAATATGAATTACCATTCCCATCGCGGAGGCATCGACAAGGGAAGCTATTCATCCGTAGTCCAGCTTTAAAATGGAGGATTTATGCTAATAATTAAAATTACAAATCGTTGCTAAGTTGCGCGTTGCGTAAGTTACTGATTCAGATGTTATGTCACATTGTAGGGATGTAATTTGCTTAAGTACTTCCTCTGTTTATACCTTGCACGGGCAAAGAACTTTTAGTTCCCATGGCAATATGAGAAAGTAACTGTTTGAGCGGATTATACTCGCAGACAATGTTAGAACGTTCTTATAACTATTCTGTATACAATTAAAATGAGCAATAGGATATTTAGAATGTATGCAGAATTATGATATATAAGTAATGTATAGTTACAAAGTACATGTTGACTTAGCCATTGTTATTTTTTGTTTTGTCATAAATTTGTACTGAACGGAGGAGTTCACACGAAATTTATAGCATACGCAAGCGATGCATTGTTTTTAGATTTGATCGTGGATTTTCTCTTCTTGCGACAGTATCTGCGTAGGTATAAAGAAGTCAGGTAGAGGTAGGCTGAACTTTTGCGATTTTTTGACAGATCTTTCACCTTGGAGCGCACCCTATTGAAAAAGTAGATACTCCCTTGCACGCGATCCGTGGTCTGCTCGCTCTTTCATCGCGTAGAGGAATTTAGAATAGAGTTTGAATTTATTTATTTATCATCCGTAATTTCGTTTTTATTTTTTACTGTTTTCAAGTTTTCAATTCTCAAATTTTATTTTTTTTTAATTGTGTCTTTCTTTGGAAAACTCCCTCGCTGTAAAAACTCATTGAAAATATTTGAAATTTCTTAATTTTGATTTTTTTAATTTTAATTTTTTTAGTTTTAATTTTTTTTTCTTCAAACGCGTCTTACCTTAACACGTTGGTTGCCAACTACTTTCATCTACGAGAATACTCGTAGATGGCAGGCAACGTGTTAGAAAAGACTTTAATTTAATAGGTAAATATTGAAAGTTTGAACAAAGATCGAGGAAAGCAATGTTGTATCTGTGCAGGGGTTTTGGAGGTTCAACCACCATGCGTAATATTTAGTGTTGATCATTTTTCAGCGCACCAGGAATTCAATTCAATTCAATTCAATTCAATTGAATTGAATTGCCCTCAGATACATTGCACCTGGTCGAAATTTTTGTCCAAATACGGATCTGTAGGAAAGGGACACTATTAACGTTGAAATGAGTTTTACATCCCTTTTTTATCGTTCCATTTATTTGTAAGGGTTATTCTATGCAGGTTATCTGCTCTTTTAATTCTTAAAATTCCTCCTCTCAAACACACAATTACAAATTTTCATTATTTGATCCGTAGAATACATCTTACATATTCCATGCCTTTTATTTATAGGTACTTATAAAAGACCGGGATCTTACTTTTCTTTACCTCATAGTCATAATCCCCGAGCTTCTACTTTTTCTTCATGATTTAAATTGACTTAATACAAATTTTCTTGATAGTGCGCCCCAAGTCCTCTGTATCACCCGCGATCGCGGTCGCGGATTCTGCGTGTCCAAATCTGCGCTCCTGATTATTTAGCAAAAATTAAAATACCGCTCACCTTTAACGTCTCTTTAATATTCACATTTCGATTGATTTCGATCGCGGCCAAAGAAAGTTTTCAATGAGCAAGCATCTTAGATGCATCAGAACAATTCTTTAAATGAAACCAAATGACGTCAAATTATGAAGATAAACATAAAATATTTTCTATACCATGATATTGTTCAGTGTACAATCCAAGAATGAAGCAATACAAAATGTGATAATTAAAATAATTATAGACTTTTTTAGACTCTGCGTGTAGTAGTCACAAACATTTTTAGCTTATGCGACGGTTTAAATTTTTTTTTTTACAAAACGCAAACCAACTAGATATCTAACCTTATTTTAACACTTATCTTTTCTTTTGTTTCAGGTAAATTCATCAATACCTAGTTCCCATACACGACCCACAAACACATCGGTTAGACGACATACATTATGCGGCAGACACAGATCGAATCCCTCGGAAGCCAACAGGTACAACACTCATATCCGTCGCTTAAGTCCGTTCCTATTCGGGAATACTCCAGCCGACGCTGCACTAGTAGCACCGTTAATAATTCTAGGCACGTCGGTATCCGGGGCATCCCCCTAGGATGTTATTATACGTTGAAGAAGGAAGATAGAGTACATGTTTAAGTGCAGGTCGCGACTTCTATTGATTTTAGCGGAGAGACAAAGGCACGATTTAATCGACTGACTTCTATTATTGTAACGGTGTGCTAAGGTATTTCCATTACAATTTTATATTAAGGCTGCGGCGCTCCAGGATAAAGTAGGTCGCGCGGATGTCGATAATTTCGTTTCGGGATAGCTTTTGTCGTGCAGAAAGTTAATTAATAAAGAATAAAAGATTAAATGAACAGAAATTAGTAGTTGTTTCGCGCGCTGGTGTTTATATTAAATAATTTATCTCGTAAGCGAAAAAAACTATCAAAAGCGAAATTCAACCCAGGAGCGGCTCGGCCTAAACTCGCCATTTCAAGCAAATTGCAAACAAACTATTAGTTTTCGCAAAAGCTATACTCAACCACTTCGTTAAAATACTCGGCCTGTGTGAAGTTGGAACATGATTGGAACCTTAGATCAACGCGTGCAAAACCTTTGGCACCTACTCAAGAGAAATATTTTAATTACCATATTCTTGCTATCGTACGTATAAGATTTTTACTAAGTTATGATTAAGGAAAGAAATAAATGAATTTATAATAATGCGTAGACCTTAACGGCCGGTATACCTGCTATTGATAAGATCTTCCGGGTTTCGCCGTGTGTCAAAACTTTCACTCGACGTTTCGCTGTTCATGCTAAACATGAAACCAGTTCAGTTATCCTGAATAAGCTGTCACCATTAACAGCGAAACGTCGAGCAAAGGTTTTGACACACGGCGAAACCCTGAAGAAGTTATCAGTAGCAATTTTATTTATAATTTCTAAGTATTATGGCTTAGTTCTTAGTGAAGTAGTATAAACGCATACATATATTTCAAATTCGTAATTTTTAATTTAATTTATTAATAAATATAGTAACACGAAAGGGTGAAAGAAAGTTCTTTACAATCAACAGAGGAGTTAAACAGGGCGATTCACTCTCGGCAACTCTCTTTAATCTAGCGCTGGAATATGTGATGAGGAATATAAACAAAGGGAACCTCAGAACGGGTGGAGGACAAATAGTTGCCTATGCTGACGACATAGTTGTTATTACAAAGCAAAGAAAAATAATGGCTAAAATGTTAGAGGAAATAGTAAAAGAAGGAGGAGAAATTGGGCTAAAGAAAACCAAAATAAAACAAAAATAATGAAGATTGGCAAAAATCAAAAGGATGGAAGAATAAAGATAGGGGACTATGAATTTGAGCAGGTGGATAGATTCAAGTACCTAGGAGTGATGTTATCAAAAGACAGAGACAATAAAATAGAAACTACAGAAAGAAAAATGATAGTAAATAAAGCTTACCATGCTAATAAAATACTTTTAAGAAGTAAGTTACTTACCAAGAAAACAAAATTAACAATTTACAAAACATTGATAAGACCGACGATGACGTATGCAGCAGAAACAACGACACTTTCAAAAAAAGACGAAGAGGACTTAAGAATCGTAGAAAGAAAAATAATGAGAACAATTCTAGGACCAGTGAAGATAGGATATAATGAGTATAGAATAAGAATTGGGAGGCATAGTGAGAATAATAAAAGGCAGAGAATAAAATGGCTGGGAAATGTGTGAAGAGCAGGACCAGGAGCAATATATACGATGTTGGAGTGGGAACCAGGAGGCAAAAGAGCAAGAGGAAGACCAAAAACACGATGGTTGAAAGAGGTGGAAGAAGATCTGAGAGAAGCCGGATTTGGCAAATGGAAGAAGAAGGTAGAGGACAGAAACTTATGGAGGCAAATAGTGAGAGCGATTTAGAGGAAGAAGAGCAGAGAAAATCCAAATACTGGGAGCATCTCCAGGGAATGAGGCAAGCTAAAACTCTTCTGGGTACCTACAACCAGAAGAGATCTGCAGAATGCATCAACCTGAGTAAAAATAATATTCGGATATTGAAAGGGATCCTTACAGGCCATTGTAAACTGAACGGACATCTAAGCAGGTTTGGAATAGCAAAGGAAGCCGAATGTAGATTTTGTGGGGAACAGGACGAAACGTCCATTCATCTACTCACAAACTGTGTTGCACTGTGCAACTCAAGGGCGCTGCATCTGGGAGCATGTGAAATCGAAGAGGGAGAGTTACCTAATCTGGGGCCTTCGGACATTCTGCACTTCTTAAAAGGAATCAGACTGGACGGCCAGCTGTAAATACAGCGAGAAGAGGGGACACAATAGATCTTTTAGGTCGCAGTGTACTATAACCCTAATATCACATATACATACATACATAGAGGAAGAAAATGGGGATTGATCCACCCCAATTTGAAATGGATCTAGAAAGCTTATATAAGCGGCACAACCCCACAAGGGGTGTTAAGCCATCATATATATATAATGTTTTGATTCTTTTTGTGTTTTTTTCATGCATTAAATAAGTTACTACGACTAAGGCACAGGTAAAACTAGCTAAGCATAATACGCTTAACGCTTATTGGTTGTAGACAACCCTGATATCGCGAACGCTAAACGCACGTAATATTTCGAAGGAATGAAACAGCTGATCTACACAGCAGCTAGAAATTATTGTTTATTATTTCATATTATTTGTCGTGTGCCATCTATAGTGGTAATTACCTCACTTTTTCGCACGCACATTTGCTATTAAACACTAGGGGCCAGCACTTTGTGGTGTCACGTTTGATAACCTCTCCCCACCACAAAAAGCGCAGCCTTAATTCAGCAGCCCGAGAAAGATCAAGTTTAGGTCGAAACGTAACACGCATGAATTCAGAAAGCGCAACCTTAATCCAACAGCCCGAGGAAGATCAAATTTAACGTCGAAACGTAACACGCATGAATTTTGCAATATAAAAATAAAAGTATTCAGTTCAAAATCGCATTTTTTTTTGTCTTCAATTAGTAAGAACGTAATTTAATCAAGAAAATACTATATTCTAGACTTTCGTTGAACTAAACCAAACTATATAACCTATGATATATCACACCATATTATCTAGACTGAATTGAGTCTCTTCTACCCACTTGTGTATGTGCTCCTAACTTTAATCAATTCCGAAATTATTATTATCGACAGCAGTTGTCAATTAAATTCGACATTACCGTACACTTACAAAGAGATTATATCAGCCTCGTGCAATAGCCGCGATTAACGTTGTTCCCCCACCTCCAGTCAGTCAAAATTGATGGATTTCCGTAGTAGAGAGCCCATGCTGCTAATGACACGCTTAAGGGGCGCCACTATTGGTACCGGATCCATCAATAAGTTCTATTATAGTTCGACGTACATTACAAGGACGCTTTACAATAGATTTAATACAGAATATGGAAACAAAGCTATCTAATATTATGATCGTTATCATTTAAAACCTTTTGTTTAATGATGTTACTACAGAATTTAACAGACAATTTTTTAGAACATAATAAAGAGCTGCATTTCTGCTTTATAGATCTGGAAAAAGGACTTTGATAAAGTCCTGAACCAAAAATGGGTCCTCAAACAATGCGAAAATTCATCGTTCACACGAAATAGCGCATTAAAATTGGACCGAGGAACGAGTTTATGAAATCACTAATGAATGACGCAGAAGTTTGTAGAAGTATTGAGTTATTCATTGTATTAATGAAATCAAAGTTATTGAAAGTGAAATGATGACATGATTGGTTCAATGAAATATAAACTTGTGATTACTGCATTTCATTCGATCAAATCACCGTTGATGAGCGAATTGAAAAAATTTGAATTAGCACTTCATTTGCATTGCAGTAAAAGTCGCATTTGCAACTTGCTCGAGTTTCTGCCTACCAGACGTCATCAACGTCACTCCGAGTGCAAACTCACTTTCATCGCTATCACATCTCAAGTTTTATCCACCGTCCTCTGTTAGGAATCAAGAGTTTAGACGAGCGCTCCCTAGAGGAAACCAGTGGCGGCTCGTGACGTTTTGTTCAAGGGAGGCTACTGTAGCCTAAGTAACCCTTCTCAGTCAATAAATTATATTTTTATAGTTATTATTCTAGCATTGTAAGTGTAGAATAAAAATTGAAAAAAAACATAGATTAAAATAAAATATAAATTATTGTCTAGCAAGAACCACGTAGAGGAGAGTGAAATCTTGCCTGGATAGGAAACTGGATAAGGTGATAGATCAAAGGGTAATAGAAACGTAAAAATAAACTCTTGATAAACGTAATAATAAACAAAAAATAAACTCTAAAAACAATAACAATTAAATTAGAAAAGAAAATTGTAGATTCTTTGTTTATATTACAAGCTTTACTTAAAACTAAATTTAAGGCACGAGCATGACAATGTACAAAAAGAGCTTGAGGTGCAATTGTTTTTTTTTTACTTTGTAAACCATTTAAATGCCCTGCCATAACAGATGCACCATCATATGTTTGAGCGACTAATTTTTATTTTTAAATCATATTTTTCGTTGTTATTTGATAAAAGGTTAAATAAATCTTCAGCTGTTTGACCGGATGATACGTCAAAAAACTCCAAAAATCTTTCAATAACTTCACCGCTCTTGATATAACGTAATATGATTGATAATTGAGATTTACAGTAAATATCTGTGGTTTCATCTACTTCCAAAAAAAAAAAAACGGAGTTTCTTTAATTTCTGTATCTACTTCTTGTTTTAATACAAAAGAAATACAATCTATTAAATCATTTTGTATAGATTTAGATGTAGCCGAAAAAATATTACTACTAACAAATTTATTAAAACTAGGTTCATATTTACTAAAGAGTTCCAGTAATTCTTTATCATTTCCACGATTAAAAGAATCTGAAGTCTCATTGTGTCCCCGAAAAGCTAAATCTTGTGATGCTAAAAATATTGTTACGTCTATTAATTTTCTTAAATTTTTGCTGTTTTCTCTAACTTTATTATTATAGGCAATACTTGCATCTTTGCGCGCGCTGTCTACAGCAGCAGCAATATTTTGTTTTCCAAATGATTTAAATTTGCACAACGATGAAATGTGTTCTTTAGACTTAGAATGCCGTTCAATAGCGCGCGGTAGTTTTTTCAAATCTGTTAATTTCGACCACGTTTCGGTTTGGTTACAAAAAAGTAGATATGGCCAACAAAATCTTTCCTAATCTTTCCCGTTCAATTGAACCAGTTTACCAACCTGATTTAGTGTACCATAATGAACTAAAACCACAATTTTGCCGGTTGCCGTCGTTAGATACTACAGATAAATTAGGCCGTGGTTTCTCAATGTTTTGTACGATGTGTAATTTCGTCTCTATGTTTAAACAACTAAAAAAATTTCTTACCAACCAGTGGACAATATCTTGGTAAATTCTAATTTCGTTCATTTAATCCATTTTGTGTGCGTAACCTAACAAAACTCACCCAACGCTTCTTAAGTTATTAGTCCTGGGAGCTGGGAGTCGCATGAGCAGTTGCGTAGCAACGTTTTACGACCGATAACGCAACATGCCGATCGGGTAGGGTCTCACAACGGCGGCAAGCCTCCAGCCATACGTATTCGCCGTATAAACTGCACGTGCACTTGCGGAGACACATTGCTTTCAGCCATGGCATTAATCATCGGCGCGGAGCCAAATCTGTGGATAGCCTCATCGCTTGCTATTATAGTGCGTACAGTAAAATTTCGCGCTTTATTGGAAATTTGTTTGCATTTTTAAATTAAGTAATGAATAAATATACTATTGATTATATATTTTTTTGCAAAATTGCTTTATTTTAATATATAACCGATGCTTAAACATTATTTTAATACATAATAAACGCTACTTATTTTATTAAAAAGAATAGGGGAGGCTTAGCCTCCCCTGACGAGCCACTACTGGAGGAAACAAACTAGTGTTGGGTGATGCAAGAAAGGTGTGAAACTGAATGAGAGAATGACCAAAGAAAACACTGGACGAATAATACGTGAAACTTTGAAACGGAAAGGGAATGAGGCGTTAGCAATGTGCAGAGATAGAAACTTATGGTAAAAGACACCTAATATCCTCTACATCGTTTGGTAGAAGAGTAATGAATTGTATACTTACTACCAGAAGAAATTATGTCAACTATGTTTTTGTCTCATTTATGTTATACTTAAATGGACACAGTGTATAAGAAATGCATAT
Source organism: Cetonia aurata (assembly GCA_949128085.1). Classification (NCBI taxonomy): domain Eukaryota; kingdom Metazoa; phylum Arthropoda; class Insecta; order Coleoptera; family Scarabaeidae; genus Cetonia; species Cetonia aurata. The sequence goes on along the minus strand of OX421882.1, from coordinate 68,715,655 downwards.
TAACAATGAGTGTTCTTATTATGTAGTTCTACATTAATATCCTTCAATCCACTTTCCTATTCATAATTGAACATAATCGTTAAGAAAGCAAGAGAGCTACTAACACAATCATCAAGTATTCGTAGTTAATCACGCCTAATAATTTCCTGGTTTCTTGCGTCCATTCCATCGGATCGAGAACGATTGGGCACGTTGGCATTTTGGCGGGGCACGGTTTCACTCAAAACCGCAACCGTTCGTCGGGTAAGATAAATAATTCCCACGGATACACCTAACTTGTTTTAACCTCGTTAATAGCGTCCATAAAAACCTCTTCCGTAGCTGGCCGTGCGTAATCTGCGAGTTGCGTAAATACCGCAGAGATTAAAGAACATTTTGTTGTGTTAAATATGCATGCGTGTGTGGTGTCTTTTTAGTAGGGTCGAATATCAGCTGATCGAGTCGATAATGCACCCTTTACGTCTTCGTTCCAGGGTTAGTTAAAAGTATGGAGATAGCGATTTATTGTGGTTAATATTTATAAGAAATTTTAATCCACATTTAAGAATAATTTAATTGTTGTTTTCCTTCATTTCTTTTAAGTTACGCATATTTTTTTAAATAAGAACTTGTACATCATTCGACAGAACACCTTTTTCTCTTTATAATAATATTTTTTGATTTTTTAATTGTTTTCATAACATTTTCCCAAAAAAAAACAACAAATTAATAACTGACAATATATAAATTAGATTAACGACGAAAATAGCTACGTAAAACGGAATTTTATAACTACTGAAATGCATGCAACCAACCATAAGACGCTAACACTTTTCTATTTCAACAAAACCCCTAATCCCAGCCAAAAGAGGAAAAGACAAATCTACCACGAATCAGTTTACTCTTTGCACTATGTAACTCATCCTAGCGCACGTTGCACTACAAACACAAAAGGAAGCTTTCAAATTCAATTGCATTTTCTTCCAACCAGGATAGTTTAAAAGCATCCTTCGTTTCCCATTTTTACTTCTACAGCGTTTCCGTCTGGTGTATCTCTATTACACCAACAGATATCGATTTAATAGCGTTGACATCTACCGGATAGCATAAAGACATTCACTGTGTGCAATCCGGAAAACATCAACGACATGTCCGAGATCACCTTTCCGGAAGAGCCTTTGTGGTCCAGATTCTGCGTGGAAGCGAACCCTTATCGGTTCCATTACTGCTTCCGGAATCTTCTGGATAGGTAACGCCGTTAGTGGTAACTTTTCTATCTTCTTTTTGCGGCCAGGGGAGGAATCTGTCGTACAATGCAACGGTTTGTATTGAATTTTATTTTTAAACGTTGGAAGTTTTAAGGAGAAACGTGTAGCTTCTATTCTGGAGCGATATACAATGAAAGAGGACTTGTACTCGCTATTGTGTGGATTTCGTCACGATGAATAAACAAATATTTATCATATCTCCTTTCTCCTAGTTGATGTATATCAATCGATTAAAAAATACTTGCGGAAATTGAAAACCGCTAAAACACATATTACTGACCCGGAAAGAGAAGATTGAATTTCTCTCGACTAAGTGGTTTACAAAATATTAATTTTTGAAGAAGTTTTTGTTAGAGAACTGCTAAATAAAATGCTGTCAGATCTGCCACGGCAAGCGAATAACTCTCGCGTTAAACGTAAACAGATGTTGTGTATATTAGCATGCTCGTTAATAAGAGACAGTCAAGGGGTCAGCCGTTCGAAGAGGTCGAAGAAATGCTTAGTCTTGTTCGAAATGGTCGAAGAAATGCTCATTCTTGTTCGATTAACGAACGCAATAGCGTGATTGGAACTTTATCTGTTGTGTTTGTGGTGGTGCTATTTTGCGTGTAACCCAATTTTTCTCTTAGTTTCATCTGCTTTTGTTTTATCAAAGTACCAAGGTATATAAGTATCGAAGCAAACTGATATGGTATTAATGTGCAGTGAAGCGAAAGAGAATGCTGAGACAGCTCGTCGGTTGTACCGAGACCATTAGCCTGATCGTCAGATATCTGATGCTCGAATTTTTTACTTTGTGAGTAGCTACTGACAAAAGTTAATACAGCTTCCTCAAAGTGTTGCTCACTACAGACCGGTCATTGTTTACCAGAGAAGGTACTTTTAATAATAATAATTCTCATCTGTGTGTCGATGAAAATCCAAATTCCATTAGAGACTCTAGTTTCCAGCGAAGATTCAGTCTCAGCGTTTGAACCAGTATTATAGGTGATACTTTAGCAGGATCATACGTTTTGCCTTCTAGCTTAACTGGGAATGATTATCTTAATTTCGTACACGTAAATATCGTTACACGCTTACCACCCCATGCTTACTAGCTTCGACGTTTAAGGTCATCGATATCCTTATAGTAAACAAACGAAATGTATCGTACACGTGGTGCGGTCTCTTTGCGTATGGTTACATATCTTACGTACCTCAACACATTACCGCAGTTCTCAACAGTTGGGAGATCACCTTTCTACCTTTTCGTTCATACATTATGCACACGATTGCTTTTGTCTTTCTAATTTCAATATTTTTCCACGTGTATTTTAAAATCAGCTTGTATATTGATGTTGTAAAAATTTTGATGGTTTTTAAAGTAAAAAATCGCCAAAAGCACTACAAATCGTCAGGCTAACCAAAAAATAAATTTCATTTCAATCGATGATACTCAGAAAAGAATATTTTGACCTCATTTCCTATCGATATAATATTATTCATCCGTACTATAAACTCCAGTCGACTTTGAAACTGCATCAATACCAGAGCAAACTCCTTTGAACCTTGCCAGAATTTCCCCATAAAAAGAGAAAACTACTACGCATAAATAATGTTAGTAAGAATATAAATTTTACCGCGACACCCATATTATTTATTCCGCATTCTCCCCCAATATATCATGCACTGTAGCACCGCCTCCCTCTCACCCCAAACCTTTTTAACTAAATAAAATACCATTCCTGTTTCCCGTATTATCTATAGTCAAGCTCGCCTCGGAGCAAGCTGTTAGTTTTCCGTATTTAGTTGGAATCTCTGGTGCCTCGAGATTTGTTTATTTTCGCAGATAGTAGGATTGAAACGTAGCTTATGTAGACTTGGCAGAGGTATATCGAGAACTATGCGAATGCCCCTGAGCTATGTACTAGGAATAAATAACCGTGGCGAATGAATAGATACGTCGCCAGTTTATTTTTTTGTTAGTGTCATGGTGTTATACTTTTTCACTCAGCAGTTTGTGTTTATTTTATTTTTCATTTAGTTTTTATCGGTGTAGAATTTAGTTTTGGGTTTTGTAAATTATATATTTCGTTTTCAGCTTCTTTTTAACCCTTTTTATTTATTTTGTTGGGGGACGAATTTTTTTTTAATTAATCAAATTAATAATTTTTTTAAACCATAAAATTATATGGTTAACACTTCTTGGTTTCTGGTTGAAACCACGGGACATCTTCAGGGATGTTTCTTTCGTCGCTGTTGACCTGAAACTGAAGAACTGACACACTGGGATGGGTTTATATGCGGGCAATTGTTACGATTCAATAGGGTGTAACGGTTACGGGTGAATTGTTTTGAAAAGCGGGGATTACCAGGTGTTGTGTGGGAAATAACCATGGTCACGATTAAGGTTATTAGGATATGTATGGATTTCATTGGATTTTCGGATTTTGCGGTTATGGTATTGAGGATTTCGGGATAGGATTTGGACGGAGTTGAAATGGATTTGGTGACCGGTTTCCAGCCTATGCTCAACAAATGCAGACCCAGTTACGCGCAACGCTCATGTTCTGCAACACGAGTGTCCACCGAACGCTTTATTTTACCAGTGTGAACACTGCCGCACGAATATGGAATTTGGTAAACACCAGAGGCTTCGATAGGATTACGATCTTTGAAAGGAAAGGAATCTGAAAGTTTGGAATTATATTTGAAAACGGTTTTCATGTTGTGTTTGGATTAGATTCTTCCTATACGGTCGGTAAACACCTTGAATGTAGGGGAGATAGGCATTGGATCGGTAGCGAGTAGTTTATGTTTTGGATATGTTGGATGTAGGACGCAGGTATCGGTTTATAGTACGCTGTATATTATGTCTAGGAAAGGATTGTTCTTGGTTAGGGATTTGGTAACGTGGGATAGTTCTTGGGATAAGGAGTTAAATAGGGGCAAAACAATCACCGCCTTTTGTGTGTCCAGTTCCAATCCGTGTTCGTTCATCCAAGTGGTACCCACCTCATGACCTGATTGAGTCGCCTCTGTGCGTCCTTCATCTCAGAAGCGACAATCGCAGCTGTAATATCGTCAGCATAACCATCCAAGTAGGTATCCGAAAACATCTCCATACGGACGATATCAGCGTAGGAGAAGTTCCACAGGTCCGGATCCAGGATCGAGCCCTAAGTGACTGCCGCCCTTATCCTCACCGTACGACATTCTTCAGTGCTTTCGCATCTATAGTACCTTATCTGCCAGGCAGCTTCGCAGTATCCGCAGGAGGTAATGCGGAAGCGGTTTTCTCGGTGTCGACTATCACGACCCATCTGGTGCTGTTGAAGGCGTTCTTGACATCTAGGGTAACAAGCGTCACTACTCCGCTGTGGTGTGTATTCCGGCAGGAGCGTTTACGTTCTCCATGAGCCTTTCTTGTAGCTACAGCTGGGAAGCTAGCATACAAAGCGGTCTATACGCCGAAGCTGTATTTGGATCACCCTTGCCCTTGCTAATAAGCACTAGGCGCTGGATTTTCCATGCCCGTAGAAAAACTCCGCCCTTCAAGCACTGGTAGTAAATGTGCAAAAGGAGCCTGCGCAGAGCTTCCGACTGGCCCAGATGCCCACCCCTTCTGCAGAAGGCATGCGACCTGGGTCAAGTGGAGGATAGGTTTAGCATGATTAAGAATTCCAAAATCGATTTTGATACACGTCAAGGATTTACTATTATTATTATAGAAGAAATAAAACCAGCTAATATTATATATATATTTTTTTTTTCACACTGATTGGCTAGTTTTCCCGTAAAACGAACACTTTTTAAAAATTAAAAATTATAAGTACTAGAAACGCTAAAGCAATGATAATGATAATTTAATGGATAGATTAACTAAAAGCAACTTTACGGTCAACAGAAACCAAAGAATCCAACTTTTCAACCGCATTCGCAAAAATTCGCAAACTTTATTTTTTGAATTTATCACCCGACAAATGCTTTGCGCGACCGAACTAGCGCGAACTAGATATCTGGTCTACCACCCGTCAATTCAGCAAACTTCCGAAACAAAATAACGTATTTTACATACCGAAATCACAACAGTAGATACACAAACCTGATGCATATATATCTGCGGTTTTCCCACAGTTCGAAACAGCTCGCTAAAACTTAAATCCCAAAGGCAGTCGGAATAAACTGAATAGAAACAACTACCCACTAACGTGCCACATAAAAGTTTTACCGACCTCCATTCTCGCTATTGTTAATTCGAACCAGTAAAAACCTTAACCGCTTTGTTCCAGCGAGTCTCCATATATATATAATGTGGCAGTGATAAAGTTTTATTTGCTCAAACTTTTCTAACTATAGAGATTTGGCGAAAGGAATTCGCAGGAACTATATTGCGACGCGAGTAATTTTTTTCACGTAAAAGTGTTGGGAATACACGAATATCTGAAGCGTGTAGGTTATAAAGGTTTAAATGCGTCGTAACCGAATTAAGGTAACCCAATTAAGAATTACAACAACTGACAAGGAGTAATTTTGCTAACGTTTTTAGTACCTACGTGTATCAAATGCACGACTGTATAGTCAAGTTTATTGTTTCACTCAGGAGGTTGTAAAGTTTTTATGTCAGCATTCCCTGCGAGAAATGGTTCGAGTTTTAGAAGATGGTACCACGGCATATTCTCGCATGAAATTGCATACTAAAATGAGAATTTGGGCGGATATAACGGCTCTTTTATTTGCTTAATGTAGAGCGTGTAATGACGGCAATAACTGATAATGTACGTTTATACCTATAAATGATACTTTAGTGATGTAAAAAGGTAGCAATAGAAATGTAGAAAATTAAATGAAATAATTCACTGAGTTTTTCATTGCGATATATATATATATATGTCACTGTTTGGTAAATAATTTTAAAATTTATCAGGGAAGATCCATTAATTATTAATTTATTTACCCGAAATTATAAGCAGGCATTAGACAGACAGTGTATATAAATAGGTATACAACAGGAGTTCTGGGCCAGTTCAAGATCGCGCTTCCCCCAGGAGGTCCTCGACGAAGGCGATCGCGTCCGCGGACAATCTTCCGCTGAATTGGCGGTCAATTCAATTATCGGAGTTGACCATCAGCTTATTTCGCGGGCTGCTTGGTAGTCAGTTTAAACTGAAGCCAGTGGTCAACGCTGATAATTCAATTGTCCGCGAATTCAGCGGAGGATTATTCGCGCACGCGACCGGCGGCGTCGTCGAAGACCACCTAGGGGGAGACGCGTCTTTGAGCTGGCTCAGAATCCCTGTTGTATACCTACTTATATGTTAAGAGACTTTGAAACACATCCAAAGGAATAAGGAGAAACGCTATAATTCGCACGCGAAGTATATGTACTCCCACTATCTTATAAAATCCGTAATTCAGTTTTTCTTTTTGCAATATGTATCTGCAGTCTTATACGCTGTGTATCCAGGAGGCTCCGGCTACCTCTTCCCGCATCGCCCGCCAGCTCGTGACGTGTGCTGCGCGTGGGGCGGATTTTCCACTAACCCAGACTACTGCACAAGTAGTTAAACGTGACCGAGTTGTGTAATTTAATAATAATATCCGTGCTTCGGAGTTAAATTACACTTTTACGGAGTTGGTTGATTTCCTAATGGAGTTGGCAGAACTCCGTTACAGAGTTGCATAAATGCCTTTGTGGAGTTGGCAGAACTCCGTTACAGAGTTACATAAATTCCTTTGTGGAGTTACAAGCACTCCGTTATGGTGTCACGTGAACTCCGTGTCGGAGTTACATGAACCCAGTTGCGGTGCTGCGTCAACACCTTTGTTAGGTTAGGGAGTTAAATGTACTCGGCTTCGGTGTTAACTAAATTCCACTACGGAATTCATACTACTGTTTTAGGGGGTGAGGATCACTATTTTATGTAATCCAAAAAGATTAATAAAAAATTGATTTTATAAACTGAAAAAAAAATGCTGAAAATGGAAAAGGTAAGGTAGAGCATAAAAAAACAAAGTTTCTACTAAAGACATAAACATGGATTTTAATATGTACTTAAAATGCAAAACAAATTTTAGTTTATATACATATAGATGTATGGTAATAGTATTTTAAAACACAAGTGTCACAATGACGTTTATCTAATGCGAGTACAAGTATATAATAATATAATAACGAGCTGCGGAGCGGCGAGTGATCCAATGAAGGAGCATTACAAAGTCATTCTGACACGAGTTGTTTACAGTGTTTTTTCTAAATTGCACATTAATCGCCCATATAACATTCCGGTAAGCGTCTCACCAGTACGTGAATACCTCATTACAGCACAGCGTGCGGTAATAACCATTTCAGCACTGCGTCGTCGTTTGTTTTAGCTTTATTGTAACATCCGATTAGAAAAAAATAGTTAATGGCATCAAATTGGCAACTTCTTCTCCCTCTAATTTTACAACTAATGTAACGCCACGTTGACTAAACCATATTAAATCGACTAAAAGTAACAAGCTTAAAAAAAAAATTTTTATCATCAGGTATGCCAAATTTATTGGCAACTACAAGAAACATACACTACAAATTACTAAGCTAACTAATAAGCAATTATTAATTCTGAAATTAAACCTTTGCGCTACAAACAATCTCAATTTCTTTCTGCTTTTGGATGTTGCTGCAGCTTGAAGGAAAATCCAGCTTGAGAGCAGGTTTTATGCGTTGCTTACAACACAAAACGCTTAGAGTAGTATACTGTCTAGTCAGCTCAATTAAATAGTTGGCGCGCGACACCAACTATTTTGTTGAATTGGGTGAACGGCGCAAAGCACTAGGCGTTTTGCGTTGTACGCGACGCATAAAACCTGCTCCTGGGAAAATCCAACTTTAGGTCACATAATCGTGAGTCTACTGTATAGATAATAACGAAAAATCGTCTATTGACCCTGAAGTTTTGCATACTTACATTTAAAAATTGTTATTAAATTTTGCATAAATAGCAAATGTTTTAGAAATATCTAATTATCTTATATTTTATGATATGCAATATACAATGACACTTTCTCTAGTAATTTCTTGAAGGTTATCTTATACTTATTGCCCTGCACATCGAAGATGTCAAGAAACCACGCTATCACTTCCTTAAGATGCTCACAGGAATGACTGGTGACAAATTGCGTTAAGGGCAACCCTCCCTAACACCACTACGTATCTGTTTCAACACGGCCTGGGTAGATTTTAACGGTAATCCCTCGCGAACGTACCATTACCAGAATATCTGAGGATTTCCATACCGTACAACCCTATCTTCGAGCAGCTTTCACCCTGACAACGGTCGGGTACATTGTCTCATCCACCCACATACAGTTCCACACGTGCGAAAACATAGTAGATGTTACGAAACGTGCCCTACACCTTCTAGAGCGATTGCCGAGGACCCCTGCCGACGCACTGGGTGCTAATGGGATAATCGAATGCGAGAAAAGTGTTCTTGGAGTAGACGGAGGCGGTGCGCGGGTGTAGTGAGAATTGACACTAGCTGTAGGATGGGTATCCGTCCCCTTTTGGGAAAGGAAACATCTGTCGATCGGATATTTCGCAATTAAATTCTAATCGGAATTTAAATTATGCAGGGCGGTGTACGAAACTTTGCACGTTCGCTCCGGGAAGTTCCGGAATCCGGAGGGTTGCGCGTTGTGATTATTTTTTAAAAATAAATCAACTGAGCGAGGAATTACAGGAAGGAACTTATGAGAGATGCGTACATCGGAGTGCGTTCGGATTCCTACGCCAGGTTACCCGGTGACGTCAATTTGACGTAAAAGAGGCAGTCGCTAGAGTTCCTAAACTTATTGATAGATAGTCAATATTTAATACAGTGGCGTACACCTCTGTGAAAGGCACAAATACTCGTAAATATCGTTGCACGCTCCCAATGCTAACAAGCTTCGACGTTTTAGGTCATCGATATCCTTATAGTAAACAAACTAAATGTATCGCACACGTGGTGCGATCTATTTGCGTATGCATACGTATCGTAAACAGAAACGAATCTACCTCAACACATAAACGTAGTTCTTAACAGTTTATGAGTTTTTAAAAATAGGATCACTCTTATACTTTTCCGTTCATAATTATGAACACCATTGCTTTTGTATTTCAATACATCTGTTTCCACGTGCATTTTAAAATCACCCGATTGATAAAACTACATGATCACCCCAATCATCACACTGTATAGCAACATATAGAAATTATTCTTAAATTGTAGACGCCCGAACAATAAACCAAATCAGTGTGAATTTCCATTTGATCAGGAACTCGACATGCGCATTCATTACAATTTTGCAATCTAGTTTCAACAAAGCTACAATATACATATGTCGATGTATACACGACGCTACAGAAATCCTATTCCATTTCGGATTAATAATTCCCACAAACCAACTCCACGGCATCAAGATTCAATTTATCCCGCCGAGCGAATTAATCTATGTGCAGCGCTGGCGAAGCGTCACAGATCAAAGGGATCAGAACTGCTGTCTGGGTCTCCCGAGTAATTTCCTACGTTTTTCAACGTTCGTCATTCGCCGTCGTCACCGGGTAATCTCCCTAAATCCGACAGGCACACAATTAAGATTAATGGAACTCGACGTCGTCTCGTGTCGGAGGCCGGTCGACGACGCTACTGATTTATCAGGAAGATTCAATTGTAGCGGCGATTACCGGCAGTGAACTTCCGGAATTCTAAGCGGGCTCACGATGCATGCGATGTCTGATTGTGAGAATACATCTGACGGACGACGGAGGGGCACAAGCAGATAGGCAACGCAGACAGTTTGAATAGTAGAAAATAACAGCCGCACCGAATCGATTATTGTGACAGAGAATTTGCTTGATGTATTTGTTCGAAACATGATGCGATTTATGCCAATTTAATCCTGATTGAAGCACAGTCTTTAAATTGCTGTACGTTTTATAGCACTGCCGATGGTTTTTCTTTCTCTAGATACCTTGTCACGTTGCACTGTTCCCTAAAATAATAATAATTGTTTAATTTGTTCATTACATTTAGAACTGTATCTAATTATAAATTTAAAAGTAATACTTACCAGTTTATTTTAATTCAAGACACATTCTTTATTTACGTTTTATAGCACTGCCGATGGTTTTTCTTTCTCTAGATACCTTGTCACGTTGCACTGTTCCCTAAAATAATAATAATTGTTTAATTTGTTCATTACATTTAGAACTGTATCTAATTATAAATTTAAAAGTAATACTTACCAGTTTATTTTAATTCAAGATACATTCTTGAATTTATCGCTTATTATATAGTTTCTGAACGTATTCATTCCTACTACTTTCTGAATATATCCCTTTTTAAATATGGTTTTGGTAGCCATTTTAAGGTATACAAGGTGTAACAATGGAGACGCAGAGAGTGAATGGTAATAATTTTTTGGGGATGTATGTAGGCAGATTAGATCTGCCTACCTAATTTAAACATAATACGCAATATACAGGCTGTTCCGAAACTTAGCAATGTATCGTAGTTATGTTTTTCTTAATGGAACACCCTGTATTTTATGAGATTTTTAGGTTCCCTATGCCTAATTTTTACAATTTATGAGATATTTCAATTTTTTTGAAAATGTTGCACAAAAAGTTTAGAATCTCGAAAATGACTTAATTGCGCGGGAAAATCAATTTCAGTATTAATTTGAAGCTGATAATTAATTTATTCAATCGAGTTTCTCATAGTGTGGTAGCGTTGCTACAAGGGTTAATTTTTCTTTTCTTTTATTCTTGTTTACTACGCCAAGTATCGTCTCCGCAGACGGTACATCCGTTCACGCACGCCTAACTCCCACTATCGTGGGAGCATGGGCTTGGCACTACTCAGTGAGTGGCTTCGGTCTCTTAACGGTCATTCCTGCTCTGTGAGTTCGGTGCCGGCAAAGCCACTGACACGACACAGACTATCCCGATCCTCCGAGTGGTGATTTCGTTGTCGGCAAAACTCTCCGGCACGACGCAGCGCCACCTTCCCAGTTGCGATTTTGGTCTCGGCAAAGCCCTGTGCCACGACACAGCAACAACTTGTACTTTAAAACCGCCCGCGTGCTTTTGACCCGTCCCAATATATTCTAGCACGACGTGAACCGTCCCTGAGCTGTGTTTTTGGCGCCGGCAAAACCCTCTGGCAGGACACAGCACCGACTTGTACTTTAAAACTTCCCGCGTACTTTCGACCCGCTCCAGTATGTAGAGCTTACTCGTTTTATTATATTGTCTAAATTGGGTAATTAACATTTCGCGAGTAAATTTAAAAGCGCTCCGAGATACGGCAAACAATTTGTTTACATTTTCAATTGTATATATTTATTTTTTATCACGCATCTGTTTTTTTTCTTGCCACTGTACAATTCTCGCTGCTTTTATAGAAATAAATTCTCAACTAAGAACACGTTTTAACTCTTTTAATTGTTGCGCACACTTTGATTAGAACCCTGGACACCCCGCACTCACACGAACAGCTACCATTCTGGGGTAAAATATTATAGTAACGACAAACAACTGCAACCACTGAGCGATTGTACGCGCAGTGGAACCGCGTCTAAAAGTTCAGTATACAGCGATCGACGTAAGAGCAAAGAGTCTAAAAGGTAATCATTAGCAAACCATTAAAAGTAAAGTAAGATCAAAATCGAAAGTAAGTACGTAATTAAAGTAAAAAGAATCACGTGAAAAATTCACGTATTTTTTGTGTATTTTATTCATATACTCAACAGAAAGAATACAAATGTTGTTCAAATCGACATCCTATTTTCATTGCGAGTATATCTAAGCACTCAAATACTTTTAAATACTTTTTTCTAATTGGATGTTGCAATAAAGCTAAAACAAAAGACGACGCAGTGCTGAAATGAATATTACCGCACACTGTGCTGTAATGAGATATTAACGCACTAGTGGGACTCTTGCCGGAACGTAATATAGGCGATTAATGAGCAAATTAGAAAAAATACTGTAAAAAACGTGTGCCACAATGACTTGTAATGCTCGTACTTTGAATCTATCGAGATTCTAACTTGTACTCGCATTACATAAACATCATTGTGACACTTTAAAATACTATTTTCAATCATGAAAAATATGTTAATAGTAACTACAAGTCTAACCGTAACCTTATTGCTCTAATGTAAGTTTGTTATTATTAGAGCTTGCATTAATCTTACTAATACCAGCGTCGCCGGACGTCGGGCATAGAGAATCAAATACACTCCGCCAAAAAAGTATCGCATAATTTAGTTTTGAATCATAAAAGTATCGCATAATCTTTGTTTGTAGCATAAAGTTGTAAATATACTTTAATGCGCTCTAAGATATAATTTCTATGATTGTTTAAATAAAATACAGACCAAATAAAAACAAGAACTCATACTTGAGATTTTTATTAAAACAAGAAATTATAATTTTGGAAAGAAAAATGTCATAACAGTAGCTTTTAATACTGAGTATTGCCACCTCTGGCTCTTATGACCGCTCGCATACGGTTTGGCAGAGATTCGATTAACCTCCGTATATAAGCCTGATCCAAATTCTCCCACTCGTCACGGAGAGCATTTGCTAGTCCATGCAGGTCCGCTGGGGCAACATTTTGGGTTCGTATCCGTCTGTGAAGGAGGTCCCACACGTGCTCGATAGGGCTCATGTCCGGACTTACCGCAGGCCAATCTAAAACTGGAATACCAACATCGTTAAGGTATTCCTGGACGATTATTGCAACATGCGGTCGCGCATTATCGTGCATTAACATGAATTCGTTTCCTATAATTGGCGCATATGGTACTACATGTTCTTCTAAAATGTCCGTTATATACCTGTGGGCAGTCAGTGTACCTCTGTCTACTGGTACTAACTCTGTACGACCTGTTAAACAGATGCCTCCCCAAACCATAATAGAGCCACCAGCGAAATTAGGTCTAGGTCTGATATTACACTGCGAATAGCGCTCACCGTCTCGTCTGTACACTGAGATACGCCTATCTGAGGTGTAAAGACCAAATCTTGACTCATCTGTGAAGAGTATATTGGCCCAGTCATTAATGTTCCAATTTACATGTTCTCTGGCAAACCTTAAGCGAGCCACTCGGTGGTTCCTAGTGAGACGAGGGGCTGTTACAGCTACTCTAGCTCTTAATCCACTCTGTCGTAACCCATTCCGAATAGTTTGAGTACTCACACGAGTATTTCTGCCTCTAGGCAAGTCGTTCTGCAATTGTCTCGCAGTTACATGTCTTCGACGTAATGCTTGTAGTAGTAAATAGCGGTCATCTTGGCGAGTAGAACATCTTGGACGACCTTGTACAGGTCTTCTACTGTAAATGCCTGTTTCCCTATATCTGGCTACGGCTCTAGAAACACTTGACTGATTGATGTTCATCAAATTAGCAACGTATGCTTGAGATCGTCCATCTTCGATTAAAGCAACTATAGCAGCCACTTGTTCTGAAGTTAAATTGCTCATTTTAGTTTTAAAAGCGTTGGTACAGAACTCTGACTTCGCACTTTAAAATTTGTCCGTATAGGAAGACTTTCAATAAACAACTGAACAAACCTTACACATATGCATTTTTCTAAATGTGTTCTTTTAGAAAAAAAAAAAGTAAAAACGCTAAGTTCCATTATTTTGTTAGTGTTTTTATAGTTCACATACACGAGGCAAACTTTTTGTGAACGTATAAAAATATCTTGGTTCATAAATGCCCTTTTTTAGTTTATGCGATACTTTTTTGGCGGAGTGTAGATTTGTCGGTTATGTCCGTGACCTCGTAATACGTTTGAGGGCGATTTGTATGTGTATTATACATTAATAATTAAATTAATATCTATAAATGTTAATTATATTACTGTTGGTAAGTACGATAGCAGTAAATAATAGAATAAACTTGGTTATTATCGAGCATTAGATGCGGTAGAAGCAACGTTCGGACACACTGGATAACTTCTATAAAAACTGCACTTCACAGTCACATTTTTATCAGCAGACCAATTTTTAATTATTTCGGCAAATGGTAACATTGCACATCCGACATATCTTACTTTATATATCTGACGCACTGGTCAGATATATAAAGTAAGATAAGACCAATATAAGATAAGTTTAAAAATAACGCGCACATTTCCGTATCTACATAGCATATACTCACGATCAGTGACTGACGCTGCTAGCTAGGAGTATCGATTCACATAGAAAAACCGCGCAAATTCCGAGACCACCGATATACCTACCCGATTCTCTACGTCCGACGACGCTGGTATTAGTAAAGTACTGCAAGTTTCAATCATTATAACCATTATGCCGTTGAATATGCGCCGCGGCTACCTAATAATGTGGCGACGATAGACTATAACTAAGCTCTGGAAATACACCGACCGCCCGGGCATAATGTGTGCCGCTGATGCTACAAGAATACTTTTCTCTATGTACTCCGGCTATATATCTTAATCGCGTCTATGTTACGCTTCACTTCTCACAAGCAAGAAAGAAAGACATTGACACCTCAATCCCCAGCGCGATCGGCCTCTTCATCTGTCGGCTTCGCATCTATCTCTACGATACGAGGGGTTAACACCTACGCTTAGGTATAACGGCGTCGTTTCTCTTCATTACGGGGGCGAGAGCGTATATACGCACGTCGACTCGAGTCGGCCATTCGGGGCACGGAATTTTCTCATTTATCTCCTACGGGAAACCAATTGCGAGCGAGATTTCAAAGAGGCACTTACCGTAGATCCCGATTCTCACTTCCAAGCGGGACCCATTTATTACGGTCGAAGAGTCGGTTATTGACGGGAAAACGTGAGCCGGCTTCAACTCACGCACCGTTCACACAGATTTCCGCACGCGTTTTTCTCATTTTTTGTTTTTGTTATTATTGCGGAAATCCCTGTATTCACTCGTTCGAAGCAGGAGAAAATTAAAAATCGGTTTGGATGTTCCGCTACGAAAATCATTTTCATCAGAAAAATTCGCGTAATTTGGAAAAACATGTGGATATATTTACATACATAGTACTCGAAAAGAAAATGGATCCGCGACAGGTGACGCTTCAGATTTAAAAAAAAATCAAAGCCGCTTCTGAGCTTCTACCTTATGGTATTGGGTATTGAAATGAAGACAACATACGCATAATTCGACTAACTGTCCCGCCCACCGCGGCACCACTAGGGTATATTGTAGAGCGGATGTTATCTTTAAAGTTAGTTCATTCAACAAGTTCAAGCCCTTGAGGTAGCTCAGAATCTTTTTGGATGAGGTCTTTTCCAGGCCCTCCAGAGAAAAGTCAACTTTCCCAAAGATGTCATACCTGATTCCTTGTTGCGGCGAGGTAGTGTCAGAAGATGTGCTCAACTATCTCTTCGTCCTTCAAACACAACCGGCATTTAATCTCTTCAAAGTAGGATTCTGAGTTTGCAGAGATCTGTAAAGATAGAAACAATTACTTTGATATTTTTAGGGTCAAGTAATAATTCCTTGGTCCTGACATAATTAGGTGAAATGCACGCTTTGGCATACACCAAACCAGAACCATTGTTTCGATGTTGGAGCACTTTTTGATTTGCCCAGACATTGATTTCTAGTTTAGCTACCGTAGGTGCTATGCCAAAGGCAGGTTCTGGTCCATAGAAATGATTCGCAGCTTCCTTTTTCGCAAGAGTGTCTGCTTCCTCATTATCATGAATGAGTGAATGCCCGAATACCCAGATTATTGATAGATTATTAGCCATTTTCCCACTGTATTTAAAGTGCTTTTACAGCTCCAGATCAGCATTTATGCCTCTCTAGTAGTGCTTTTAGCACCGCCTAATCCAGAATCTCTCTAGCACACATCTCAATGGCATAGATTTCAGCCTGAAAAAATCGTGGTGTGTTATCCAAGGTTTTAGTATTTTCTATCTCTTGGTTATAACAGAATATTCCTGCGCCAACACCTTGCTCCGTTTTTTAAACTGTCTGTAAACTAGCCGGTGTCTGCCAGCGTCAGTGTTTTTTCGTTGCATCTCCATTCCTCTGTGTTTAGAAAGGAGGTTGTAAAGTATGCATCGATCATTGGTCGAGTACAAATCATGTCCGATGACATTCCAGCATACTATCGGAAGTAACAGATTCCAGCAGCTTGTTAGCCACACAGACATGAGTATGTGGCGATTGATTCGAAATGTGCCATAGGCAGAATGTAGTTAATCTGGCCTCCCTTCCAACAACAGCGTGCAGGGGTGGTAGATCTAGAAGACTTTAGGCTTTCACGGCCGTCGTTGCTGGCTAGTCACTTCACTTCTGAAGAAGATCATGACAAGATGATCGAAACGTCAAGTATTCAAACTTTCTACACGGCAGAGAACCCGAGAACCGAAGAGCAGCCACCTAGGTCCAGAAGAGTTTGCAATGCGAATGACGAGAAAGAATGCATTGCTCCCGTGATTGCCATACTTGTAGTCCTTTGTATGGATGCAAGTATTGCTGTGGCTCTGGTGGTGTACCATAAAGCCAACGGATTAGCTATGGAGAGATTTCCCACATATTGTTCAGCAGATCCATAAGGATGACCTTCCCTTGTGAGTAATCTTTTCCACATGTAAATTCCAGGTTAGTGTCTTGCCAAATAGGACGCCTAGATATTTTACATTATCTGCAAATTCAAGTTTCACACTTTGGATAGTGAGCGGTACCAAGCCAAGTAATAATACTGCACTCTTCAAAACGTATCTTCGTATGCGATAAACTTTACTCTACGTCAGTTGATGATGGCAAAACGAAATATTCAAACTAGTTATTTGTGACATATTTTAAGTTCAATATCGCCCTCAAACACAAAATTTATTCTTCGCGGAGTTAACTTGGTGTTTGCGGAGCAACCGGTGTAATGCTTCAGTTACCCTATTTTAGCGACCCTCTTGTTTTATAGCTGTAGAGAAAGCCCTTTAATAATGTCGCTCTACGAGGGTGGCGATATATCAACAAATCCACCCCTCTTCGAAATATACGCGGGTGCAGTGGCTTTCTTAGCGGAAAAAGGACATTAGCGAGTCGAAGTAGTCTAAGATTCTGTCTTAATGGGGTGTGTCTCTAGATAAAAACATAAGTTATGTCAGTGTTAAGTGGGTCAAGAAAGATTTAGCACATACGTAGTAGAATCTTGAGAATGTCTACGGTAATTCTAACGTTAAAATATGAAGGGAATTATATTCACTAGTGAAATCCTTATTTCCATTAATAGTTAAGTTACATATATTATTTGGGATTCTACACTG
The DNA here is from genome assembly GCA_949128085.1 of Cetonia aurata. Classification (NCBI taxonomy): domain Eukaryota; kingdom Metazoa; phylum Arthropoda; class Insecta; order Coleoptera; family Scarabaeidae; genus Cetonia; species Cetonia aurata. Next base: position 68,698,120 of record OX421882.1, on the reverse strand, counting down.
TCTTTCTTCGTTTCCAGGTGATCCAAGTGGAACAATATGCCCACCAGATATGTTCCGTTGCCCGGAAGGGAAATGTATACCGCTGGGGAAAGTCTGCAACTATCAAAAGGATTGCGAGAAAGCTGAAGACGAACTGCAATCTTGTCGTAAGTACATGCCTATTGTTTTATTTTTAAAGTATTGAAAATCAAATTGAAATTATGGCAATCTGCCATTGTTTTAAACCTACTAGCCACTAAAGATTGCTGCTTTAAAAAAAAAGTCAGGAAATTTATTTAACGATCAAATAGTTTATACAATACGAGCAACAATGATTGAACCTTGCTCTCCTACGAAATCAGGGGTATACTGCATTTACTGCCGTGGCCGCTAAAACGCTTAGAAAGTAACTCCTTCGTAATATATCTAAATATTTCTGACATATGATGTTAATACATATCTTTGCAGCACGTAAAAGCGCACATTTACAAAAGAACTAGACTAGGAGCCGGCCTGTAGGTTGGCTCGGCGTACTCTTCGTTTTCCAGTTTGTTACAGATCTAAGTGTTTGTGCAACGTAAACTCCGCTTTTCGTTTTGCAACAGATCGTGCCCGCCTTCGGGTTGGCTCGCCGTAGTTTCTATTTTGCTACAGTTCGACGCCGCACAGTGGTCAATTTGTGAGCGTATTCCGGACATTTGCACAAAATTTGACTTCTTTTGAATTATGCTGAAACGATTATATTATATTTATCTACCTGTTCGCCTACTTCCCTGAAAATTGTGGCAGTTTTCAGTAAACCGGTAATAAGTTATGGTCCGCGAACTAGTGCAAAATTCCATATTTTACATGAGTTGGTATTTAAGGAGAAATTAGTGCGATGTTTAATAGGCCTTGTCTAGCTCACCTAAAGCAATTAGTTGAAATGGTTTTACCAGCAGGTAGTACATTTCTTCCTTTACAATTTACCCTAAATATACTTCGAAATCCGATAAGCCGTAAATTATTCCGACCTAATATATTTATCGTTGCATTTTTCTTGGAATTTTGTAAATAAGCAAGTTTTACGTTATTAAGGACACATCAGGACACTCGAGATTAAATTTATTCTTAATATTCAAAGGCTTAGCTATGCCATAAAATCAACTAATCTCTCGGAAACCCTCAGAAAGTGATTACAGACGAAATATAAGGAGAGAGTGCACTTATAAATTCCATTCGCATTTTGGTCACGTACCAAGTAACGTCTCGTGAGTGATATTCTGAGAGCTTATTGTTAATTATTCTGTTGTATTTAGTGTTGTTACAGTTGTATTATCAGTTGTTGTTAAGTTTTTCTTCGTAAATTTTTGTTAGTGTGTTTTTCGTTATTGTTCAAGCAACAATGGATTTTTCACCGATAACTCGGTTAGATTTGCACAACAAAATGTTGGAATATCCTAGAAAAACTATTACTGACCGAAAAAAACACGTGTTGGAGTACCTTAAAGAACACTTCGCCACTAATGGAGATGAACATGCCACGGAAGTATTAATAACTTTTACAAGGGAAAGTTTTTTCTCGCCGTACCTTAAACGATGGCAGAAGGTTTTCAGCAAGAACGAAGTTTTCTTGGCTCGATATGACGATTGGCTAAGAGAGGAAATTGTATTTCCTGAGCTATTAAAGAATCGCTTAACACCAACTTCGTCCAATACGGAGCCTACTCCAGGGCCCTCGGGTACTCAATCGACTAAGGATTTCAAGCAGTATTCTGAGAGACATAAACGTCGAAAAACCGAACAGTTAAGGGAAGAAACATCGGCAGCTGAACTAAGTTTTGCAACGTCAATGAAATTACGCGACGAGGGTGACCAGGCTGCTGCGAAATTGTTGACCGAAGCTACGACAACAACCCCAACACGTGCTAAACGCATATTTCAGAAATGGACCACTTCCGATCCAGAACAACGGAAATATACTCCAGAAGAAGCGTTAGCTTTAATTTTAGAGCTAAATTTAACCCGGGAACAATACACAAGACTAAAACAATCGGCTGATAGTTGTGGACATGATTTATATCCACCCTATTATAAGGTTTTAGAGGCAAAAAGGGATTTCTACCCAGATGGCATAACCATCACAGAATCTAACTGTGAAGTCCCACTGCAAAGTTTATTGGACAAAACTTGCGAGAGCTTAGTGAAATGCATTTACTCTGCCAGTGACGATTCTCAATCTTTAAAATTAATTTGCAAGTGGGGCTTTGATGGAAGTTCCGGCTACTCAAAATTTAAACAAACATCAGATTTTACTTCCTCTTCAGAACTCCAAGCTGAGGGAAACCTTCTTGTAATGTCGCTTGTGCCGCTCCGGCTTGTCAAGGAAAATAATGAACTTCTCTGGAAAAACCCAAGACCATCCTCTAAACTGTTCTGTAGACCAGTGAAACTACTATGGATAAAGGAAACCGATGAAGTTAGTAGACAGTTAGAACAGGACATGAACAACCAGATTAATAATTTAAGGCCTTGTCAAACTCAACATGGAAAAATATCCTTTACTTTGTTATTGACAATGGTGGATGGCAAGGTTTGCAATGCAATCACTGAGACCACAAGTGCTATGAGGTGTTTCATGTGCAGGGCGACAATATCGGAAATGAATGACATTGACGAACTACGGACAAGGAAAGTACAGAAGGACACACTTAAATTCGGTTTGTCTGTCCTTCATGCATACATTAGGTTTTTCGAATGTTTACTGCACATTTCCTATAGATTGGAAGTGAAAGTGTGGAAAGTAAAGAAAGAAATGAAAGAGGCTGTAGGCAGACGAAAAAAATATATCCAACAGCTATTTCGGGATCGCATGGGTCTCCTTGTGGATGTTCCTAAGCAATCCGCAGGAAATACGAATGACGGAAACACAGCCAGACGCTTTTTCGGCAATCCCACTTTGTCTGCAGAAATTACAGGTATTGATGAGCATCTTATTAAGAGATTTTCCATTATTTTAAGAGCCATTAACAGTGGATATGACATTGATGTAAATAAGTTTGAAACTTACTGTTTTAAGACTTCAGAAAAGTATGTATCTTTATATGGGTGGTACTACATGCCAATTTCAGTGCACAAAATTTTACTGCACGGAACAGCCGTAATCCAAGAGGCTGTGGTGCCAATTGGTGAACTATCTGAAGAAGCCCAAGAAACTAGAAATCGGGACATTCGGCGCTACAGGGAACATCATACTCGAAAAATAAGCTCCCAAAAAGTTAATTATGATCTTTTTCATAGATTGATAGTAAGCTCCGATCCATTTCTTAGTTCCAAAAGGGTTGGGGCAAAATTACATCTACCCAGAGAAATAGATGCGGAGCTTAAAACGCTTTTAATCGTCAACCCTGAAAATGTTGAAACGGAGTTGGAGAACATTTCGTCCGATGATAACTTTTAAATGTTTAACTGTTACTCTTCTTATGTCTGTAGTACTTCTACCATTTACTGTAAAATAATGTAAACATGTGAAATATATAATTTCCACAGTAAAAAATATTTTTTATTATGCTTATCCATGACGAATCGACGTCATTTCAAAAACTTTAAAACTGAAACTTTAATAGTTTAAAAGAAACAACCTGAAAAAGTAATAATTAAAAACTTAAATTTAAAAAAAAAATTTTTTTTTAAATTTTCAACTCTTAAAAAGAAAATTAGAGCCGATGTCCGGATTTGCTAGGTATATTGACCACTGTGCGCCGGGACAACGTAGTTCGACGCACCAACATGGCAAAATCACGTTTCGCAATGGTTACTCAATTTAAACACAAATTTCTTATATTTGCAAGTTAACATTGTTTATATTTTCCTTGAATTATAGAGGGTTATTCACGCTATACGGCACGCAATATTGTGGCCAAAATACCTGACATTCAAAAAGTCTTACTTTTGGGATATATGGGGATCTGTTATGGATACTTTTTAAAATTATTTTCATATTATACAGGCTGTTCCAAAAGCCCTAAAAGTATTAAAGTTGTGTTTTTTTTAATGGAACTCCCTGTATACTATTGCATTTTTTCAACACATGTTCGAAATCTCGACTGTCCATTTCCAGACACTTTTTTTGAGCTAGTGGTCTTCAGAAAAGAATGTGTATTTTTTGAAAATCACTAGCTAACTTTGGACAACATTTGCAGGGTTACAGTTTCAAAAGCGTGTCTTATGCGTATTTTAATATCGTGGTATTGTTGGAGGAAGTATTGTAGACAGTCTCTTTTATGTAGCAGCAGGTTGTTTGGAATCGAGCTACATCAGAAACTCGCGTAGCTAATATTGGCATTCCACAGGGCTCTATATTGGGTCCCCTTCTATTTGCCATCTACGTGAATGATCTTCCGGGCAACATAACCTGCCTAAAAACTTTAATGTACGCCGATGATACATCGTTCCTCGTAAATCCAGCTGACGACGCTAATGGAAATTCTGTTGACTGCGTGGTGGGCGAGGCACAGGAATGGTTTTCTGCAAATAGATTAAAAATCAATGTCGCTAAAACTCAAACACTGCTGTTTATAACTAAAGCTCCGAAGAAAGAGGCGGTGAAATTCTTGGGGATTCATCTGGATAGCGCACTAACGTGGAATGAACACATTAACGGGGTCCTTTCAAGACTGGCGAAGTGTATACATGCCATCTGAAGGATCAGGAAGGTAGCCGGGGAAGAGACATCCTGAACTACTTATTTCGGGGTCTTTCACTCTACCACGAATTATGGAATACTCTTGTGGGGTGGATCAGCAGCAGAATGTAGGGTATTTCTGCAACAAAAGAGAGCAATGAGGGCAATAAAAAACGTAAATCAGGTTGCAGAGAGTTGTGCCAATAACTTCGAATACTTACCCTTCCGTCCTGTCTGCTTCATATCCATGGATCCACAAATTTCCTGATACACAGTGATATCCATTCGTATGACACCAGGAATAAAACCGACTTCATTATTCCGCTTCATCGCATTAATCGGACACAAAGGAGCACAAACTAGCGCAGCAGTAAAACTGTATAACACGTTACCAAAGCGAGTGAAAAACTTGGACCGAAGCCGCTTCAAAACAACAATACAGGAATTCCTCCTATCCCACAGTATTTACACGTGCGAAGAGTTCCTTGAGCAAATTTCTAGCCTTGTGTAGCCACTGCCAACACCTTTTTTTTTATCCAAACACAATTTATATTTACTTCGTTTTATTTACACCTGCCTTTATTTATATGTTTTAATCTATATGTTAGTTCGTATTTATATGTTGACGTGTGTTTTCTACTAATTACTTTATTGCAATTTTGACTAAAAAGCTGTACCTACATACCTTCTGTAAATAAATTGAATTGAATTGTATCCCCATACAAAGAAATCTGGTGAAGTTAAGTTCGGGGATCTGTTTTGAAAGTTGTCATTTAAAAATTGCCGAACCTCGGATGATAATGAGGCTGAGTTCAATCCAATTGAAGCCATACGCTTGTTCTGATGTTTAAAGGGATTTCTTCTAATAATACTGGAAGTTGGCGTAAAAGAAAATCGAGAAACATCATACCATTTAAAGGTCAAGAAAATAGAGTCCAATTAGATTTGGGCCCAGTATTCCACCCCACACATTATTTATTCGCCTATTCTGATTTCTCATGACTCTGTATTCATGTGGATTCGAATCAGAATAATAATGGAAGTTGTGCCTATTTACGAGACCATTGGTATGAAAAGTACATTAATTACTAAATAACACATTATCAAAAAAGTTTGCATTTTCTGCCACATTTTCTAACACCCACATACAATTGACAATTGATAATTCGATTGTCAAAATCATTTCCATAAAGTTCTTGGTAATGCACTGGTAAATAAGCACAAATAAGCACTTTTTTCTTACTTTACCATGAGGATGTTCATATTACCACCGTCTCATTAGTCTATTTAATTTTGTTTTTCTCGCACTAAGCTTTCCTTAACAATGTAGAGTAATAAGGCATTTCTTAGAAAAGTTAACGCTGTTATTGATGATAAAAAAGTAAGATAAGGGTAATAGGAAGTAGGGAAAAAAATAAGAAAACGTAACAGAAGACGAAGCAAATATCGTTATAATATTTCACAGCAGGACGGATTGCAATAATTAAAGAATGCGGAAGCGTGACAACAGACTTCTCGTCATTTGTAACTTTAATTCCCTAGAAAACGGAAAGGAGAAAAGCTAAGCAATTTCTTTCGCCCAACTCCATTCTTTTGAAAATCGAAATTCCAGTACAAGCTAATGAAATAAAGTATATTGGATACCCCCCGCTACCAGGGCAAGCAGAACGATCACCTTCTACCACCCTCTCGTGCTTGTCTCTCTTCGTTGCCCGTTTAGTACGCGTCCAAATTGACCGTGCAATCTTAATTAAAGGACAGACGAAGCGGTAAATCCCCCGACGCGGCGACATTTACGAGAAAACTCTCTACTGCCCAGTTTGTCTGCCGAATAGAGAACAACTTTCAACTAAAGCCATCGAAGTAAAGCAGTAAGCGCAGGTTGTTGCTATCCGGTCGTATAACAACACGAACTAAGTTAAGGAATGAATGAGGTGAGTTGTGCAGGCAGGGTAGTCGATGTGTTGGTTGTAATTCGAAACGGGTGGGCCGAAAATTTAATTTGCGTTAATTAAAATTTCACGCTGATCTATGTTCGAACAGCACCGGCGGCTTAACCGAATATATAAGACGTAGTGGGGCCAGAGGAGAAGTGAACAGGCAAATTAGCGAGCGACGCGGTATTCAGGGCTGTAAATTTTCGGGGTAGCGCTGTTCAGGGTGTACTGAAGGAATTACACGGTTTAAATGAGAAATTTACACAGGCGAAGTATTCGTTACAGCAACAATAAAACGCGATGTTATTTTAGGGATTTATACCGTGCTTTGGAAGCCTGCAACCCAAAACCGTTATAAGTTATAATATATAGTTTATCCTCATTTCACGCATGGCTAAGATCGTTCGAATTTTTGTTGCATGTTGGCTACAAAATTGAGTTAGAAAATGGACTGGAACAGATTCAACTAATAAAAAGTCTATTGAATCGCGGAAAAGAAAATTCAAAATAAATTCGAGTTTGGCCTTAATATGGGCAAGTCCTGTAAGTGTAAAAAAAAAATGACAGCTTGGCGTATGCTTATAAAGTTAATGCAACAAATTCAAACACGTTCATCAAATCATTTACAAAAAAAAAAAAAAATAAGAAACACGTTAAAAGCCAGACCTCTCCTGCGAGAGTTTGAAGGTAGACACGGTGCCACAAAGGAAATACCTCCAAAGAGTGTCTGCGTTCGATCAATCGGTGATTCAGGGGACTGTAACTTGAATTCCCGCAGGAGAGTGCAGAGGCAGATACGATGCCAAGTAAGAATTCCTCCAAGAAGTATACTGCGTTAGATTAATCGGTGATTCAGGGGGCAACGCCACTGAAGCCCCAACAGGAGATCATTAAAAACCCAAAAATATTCTTCAGTTAGCACGTGGTGTCAAATGCGAACCGATGATCGGTGAATTCCGCCCAATTCGACGTAAACTGGTACAATTCGTGTACCAAATTTTGAAACTGATTAAAAGGGCTCACCATGAAATGATGAAACTGAAACCCGGAACCTGGAACCTATTGGCGATAATATAAGATAGAAAAAAGTAGACAGACAAAATGGCGCAATAGAACTTCTTACCGTTGACGACTCCTGACAAAATCAAATCCCAAAAGAGCGAAATAACTTTGCAAAATGTAGTAGTAACGTCCAAATCCTGCTCTAAAACAGACGTATTTAGAAAACCAAATCCAAAATTACGTTTCAAGCGTTCTACTACTTATCTAGATGCCAATCAACGGTTCAAATCACAACCAAATCACAACCAATTACCACGTGTGTTCGCTACGGAATGCGGAAGCAGAAATAGAAGTTCACGGCATTCCGTCAAGGTGATCACCACCTTGGGGAAACAGGAAACGTCAACGGAACTGTAAAGTGCTTCCCTGCTTAATATGATTAAATTCACCAAATAGATCGAAAAACGCGTTCGATAAAAATGCAACCGTAACACTACCAATGACATAACACTGCCAGTTTTCTTTTTTTTTTGGAAAATCCTGTTCTTAGTGCCATCACAGGTATAAACGAATCCTTGATTATAGACTGTCGAAGATTTAGGGAGCAAAACACGCAAAAAAAAATCACGAGTCACCACCAATAGACTTGATGAGCATGCTTGTAGTCTCATCTGATCCTCCAATTAATCGTGTCTGAGAGAAACCACTTTGTAAGGAATCTCGAATTAACTAGGAAATACACTCCGCCAAAAAAGTATCGCATAATTTAGTTTTGAATTATAAAAGTATCGCATAATCTTTGTTTGTAGCATAAAGTTGTAAATATACTTTAATGCGCTCTAAGATATAATTTCTATGATTGTTTAAATAAAATACAGGCCAAATAAAAACAAGAACTCATACTTGAGATTTTTATTAAAACAAGAAATTATAATCTTGGAAAGAAAAATGTCATAACAGTAGCTTTTAATACTGAGTATTGCCACCTCTGGCTCTTATGACCGCTCGCATACGGTTTGGCAGAGATTCGATTAACCTCCGTATATAAGCCTGATCCAAATTCTCCCACTCGTCACGGAGAGCATTTGCTAGTCCATGCAGGTCCGCTGGGGCAACATTTTGGGTTCGTATCCGTCTGTGAAGGAAGTCCCACACGTGCTCGATAGGGTTCATGTCCGGACTTACCGCAGGCCAATCTAAAACTGGAATACCAACATCGTTAAGGTATTCCTGGACGATTATTGCAACATGCGGTCGTGCATTATCGTGCATTAACATGAATTCGTTTCCTATAATTGGCGCATATGGTACTACATGTTCTTCTAAAATGTCCGTTATATACCTGTGGGCAGTCAGTGTACTTCTGTCTACTGGTACTAACTCTGTACGACCTGTTAAACAGATGCCTCCCCAAACCATAATAGAGCCACCAGCGAAATTAGGTCTAGGTCTGATATTACACTGCGAATAGCGCTCACCGTCTCGTCTGTACACTGAGATACGCCTATCTGAGGTGTAAAGACCAAATCTTGACTCATCTGTGAAGAGTATATTGGCCCAGTCATTAATGTTCCAATTTACATGTTCTCTGGCAAACCTTAAGCGAGCCACTCGGTGGTTCCTAGTGAGACGAGGGGCTGTTACAGCTACTCTAGCTCTTAATCCACTCTGTCGTAACCTATTCCGAATAGTTTGAGTACTCACACGAGTATTTCTGACTCTAGCCAAGTCGTTCTGCAATTGTCTCGCAGTTACATGTCTTCGACGTAATGCTTGTAGTTGTAATTAGCGGTCATCTTGGCGAGTAGAACATCTTGGACGACCTGGTACAGGTCTTCTACTGTAAATGCCTGTTTCCCTATATCTGGCTACGGCTCTAGAAACACTTGACTGATTGATGTTCATCAAATTAGCAACGTATGCTTGAGATCGTCCATCTTCGATTAAAGCAACTATAGCAGCCACTTGTTCTGAAGTTAAATTGCTCATTTTAGTTTTAAAAGCGTTGGTACAGAACTCTGACTTCGCACTTTAAAATTTGTCCGTATAGGAAGACTTTCAATAAACAACTGAGCAAACCTTACACATATGCATTTTTCTAAATGTGTTCTTTTAGGAAAAAAAAAAAGTAAAAACGCTAAGTTCCATTATTTTGTTAGTGTTTTTATAGTTCACATACACGAGGCAAACTTTTTGTGAACGTATAAAAATATCTTGGTTCATAAATGCCCTTTTTTAGTTTATGCGATACTTTTTTGGCGGAGTGTATAATAGAAAACTGCCGAAAATATTATTTGTTCTCACGAATTTTTCTTATGAATTTTTATGGAAAATTATTGAATTTTACGAAGTGAAATAAAATCTTGAAAAAAAAGTATACAGTGGGTCATTTTATCTCTATTAGCTATTAACAACTATGGAAACTCGATGTGAGCATGCAAAGCGCGTACGAACTATAATTACAAACTAATTACCATTAAAAATGAATACCAAACCAAAATACAAGTGCCAACAATACGGCCTAATTGACGGTGAGAAAGCAAGCTAAATTATAGTTCACTATAAAAAAAAAAAAACTTAAACTAAACTCCAAAAGATAAGATCGATTGGAAGGATCTTTTGCTATATCAACCGACAAACTAAGGTGTAGAAGTTTTGTGCTATTTCGGCGATCAACGGTGCAACCTCCTTATATAGCCTTCGCAAAGTGATATTATGTACGGAACCGGTATTATCTATTTTAATTTTTAATTTAAAAATTGCGGTATTACTATGTATTACTTGGAGTATTTAGTCACATATGAGTCACATATTCTTTGAAGAGAGTTGCCAACATATCACGCATCGCCTCGGCTTTCTCATCCACAGTTTAGCGACTACCAAACACCTTCCTTGTGTGTAGTCTCACAAAATAACGTTTCGTGATAAATTCCGCTGCGTACCCAGTATATAATTCTTCCGCTAATTCATATACACTCTGTATATAAAATAAGTGCGTCTAATACTTTCTCTGTAGGCCTATAAGTATTCGAACGGTTGTTTCAGTGTGAGTAACGCATCAATTGTACGTAAAAAAAAAGAACTAAAGAACGGAGAAACGAACCAACTGACGTTTGGTGGTGTGATTTAGCGAAAATGACACACATCAACGCCCAGACGAAAAAGCTAATCAGGATGAAAAAATGAGCGGTTGGCCGACCTACTACGGGAATGTAGCAAATCTCCCGTGAACCAATTTGTCAGGCAGAACTTGGACGGATGATTTTCACCCTAAGCTTCAATTTCTTTCGTCCTAAGTTGGCACATATGGTGCCTTAAGTGGGTACGGACGTAATACTGGTGCCTAATGTCGTTTCTCGTCTTGCTTTCATTATTTCCTTCGTTATTTTATTAATTTAGCTATATACTTAATGCAATAATAAGAAATATTGTAACACGAGTAATTATCTTCTTTAGATCATTGAATTTCTCCACAATATATAGCGATTTATAATAAGCGTAAAATACTTTGACAATTTGTTGTTCAGGAAGTTATTTAAACCAAAAAATTTCATATAAGCATGGGCAGTACTCTTTTGTCCACAAATTCCAGCTCTAGCAGAAATAAGTACCTACGCAAAATCCAAGTCGAACATAACCTTGCTAAATCATAAGTAGATCTTATTACAAGTGAAATCAACAAGTCAATCAACAGTCGGTTTATCGCTGTTGAGGCTGTCAATCAAAGTAGAAATTCTAACACAAAAAATCGAGCTTATATACGGTGGCCAGAAAAATGCGGACAAACACCACGCAGGCCAAATCTTTGTTTAATTCTGAGTTGACAATCCTAATTGAGAAAAGTAGTACAGTGTTTTCTTAAGTCACACGAGCAGCTTAAAAGAATTGTAAATTTGGCAACACCTAATCAGACAAGTACTGTGGCAGTAATCATTTTATTATTTACTACAAATCAGGTAAATACGCAAATTAGCAAGAATTTTATATTAACATGGATAAAAATTTTATTGAAATTTAAAGATAATATGAAAAAATTATAACAACTGTTCAAATTGGTAGCCATCAGTTTCCAGACATTATGCCAATCTTCGAGGAAGCGAATTCAAAACGCGCTCCAACATATCGGGGGTGATTAATCGAATTGCCGCCGTAATTTTATTGATTACATCCTCTTCGTTAGCTGGAGGCGTTCCATAGACCTTTTCCTTTAAAAACCCCCAAACGAAAAAGTCCAGACGATTAATATCTGGAGATCTTGCTGACCATGCTATTGGACCGTTACGCCCTATCCACCGATTCGGAATGTGTTCGTTTAACCAATCCCTCGAAATTCTGGCATTGTGAGCGGGTGCCCCGTCATGCATGTACAACATGTTGGGTCTCAAATTCAATGGAATATTATCCAGTACTTCTTCTAAAACGTTGACGTACTGAATTCCATTTAGACGATTTGGAAGAAATATTGGTCCAACAACTCGGAGATTTAAAATCCCCAGCCAAACATTTACCGAAAATCTTCTCTGATGTCCAATTTCCCTTACTGCCTTGGGATTTTCGTCCGCCCAAAAGTGAAAATTATGGCTATTAAAGACGCCATCTCTCGTAAACAAGCATTCGTCGCTCCAGAGAATATGCAATAAAAAGTTCGGCTCTTCTTGAATCCTGTAAAACATTGTTACAAAACATTCTTCTGTGCACATTATCGTTTACATACAAAGGCTGCACTTTCCTTGCATGAAACGGACGCAAAAGATTTTGAGATAGTGCTGAGTGCACTGTTGTTTTGCTAGGAATATTCAGTTCCCGAGCTATTTTTCTTGTGCTGGACGTCGGATCTTCGTAAACAGCATCCAATATTTGCTCTTCTAATTGAACTGTTCGACGCTCTCTAGGTCTACCGCTGTTACGATAATTCGGTATAAAGCTGCCAGTTTCTCTAAGTCGCTGATCCAATCTACGGAACGTGTTGGTGGATGGATGTCGCCGTTGTGGATACCGTATTTTATATTCCTCTTTTGCCAACTTTGCATTTCCATTGCAAAATCCGAATACCATATACATGTCGGCGTATTCTCCAAAGGTAAACATTGTTCAGTATTAAGAACAGCACAAAATATTTATCTTATTTCAACAGCCAAATCTCACATGAGAAACGTCAAAAATTGACAACTACTGATTACTTTTAAACAAGCAGCCTTACAGTAACACGTTGCCATATGTACTTTAATTTCAAAAACGCCAATGAAGAAATGTTAAAAATGTAAACCATTGGTATTAATCGATTAGTTACATCAATGCATTTGAGATAATTCCATTTCTAAATTTCACCACAATGATTTTACATAGATAAATTTGACGAATTTTGCTAAATTTTAGCCGTACATCTTAAGATTTGATGGTCTCGTATGCCTTAAGGAAGGACCGTATAAGTTTTTTGGATTAAGATTATCGCCTTAGAATTGAACAAAGAATCGTTCTACCTGGCGATTATCCGCCCTTTTCTGGCCACCGTGTATATACCTTAAAATGGCAACAAAATAAGATTGTAATGTCAAAACAGTTATGTTCAGAAAGCAGTAGAAATAAATACGTTTACAAAGTACACATTAATGTGCAATATTCGAGAATATGTCCTGATTTAAAATAACTTGGTAAATATTGAGTTGAAAATCATAATAATTATTACAATTCTAAGTATGATGAACAACTTAAATAATTTATTTTGGGTAACGTGAAGCGTTACCATCTATCCTTATTCGAATGCTTGTTCCCTATCGATTTTTCATTCGTATTGTCCCGCCACTCAAACGCGTCGAACTTTGTATCGAAAGATTTCCCATATGAGATGCCGAACGCAAAGGAACGAACGTCATGAAATTCATTCCGGTAAAGTTTATTTTTACTTTACATTTCTTTCTTTGACGAAAATTCCTTTGTGAATATATTTTCTATGCGAAATCCTTAAAATTCCGAGCCGTGCTACGTTTGTATACGCCTAGATATTATGGGCACAATACTAACAATAAGAATAAATATATTTTTTTTTAAGTCTCGTCAACTATAACCACAGCATTGTTTGTCAACCAACGCAACGGTAGGTTAATTTTACCGGGTGTTTACCGATGACGCGCACTACATTTTTTCTGACCATACTTTGAGATATTGACTGATTACAAGTAGAACTGTCAAAATACAGTGATATTACATTCCGATTTTTTTAAATAAAATTTTCTGAACATTTTCTTGGCAAAAAAATATATTACAAATGCCGTGCGTTAGGTGATCTATAGCGCTCTAACTCTTTCAGATACCGCACTCTAATGTAAATAGCTATTTTCATTTTGTGGGTATCGAATTATAGTTATATAACGTGGGTAAAAATTATCGCAAAAGCTCCACGCATCGACAGTCTTCGTTTGGTTCTTAATCAAAAATCTTATGTTAAAATGTCGTATCATACTTTGTATGTTCTCAGAAACCGTTAGAAAAAAATATACATTTGGCAACACTGTAGCCGCATACTATTGCAATTGTATAATATGATCAAAACGTCTGTGGATTTAACAATATATCGACATATTATTTAGTTCAGTTTTTTGACATTTGCTTGACAACTTTCAAGAATAAGTCAACTTACATGTTTTTAAACTTATACTGCCGACTTCAGTTTCAAGAAGAAAAATTCCATGGCCTTCTAGAGTAATGGAAATCGTGGTGTAAATGCTAACTGGGTTTATTCGCCTCGTTTATGTTTTTAAATGAGTTCCGTCAGAGATTTCCAAATTTCGCCATAATAGGACAAGATTTTTTTCGTCAAATGCAATCAACTGTGGTCAATTTTGAAAAAACTGGTAACGCATAAATGTCAGAATTAGATCTGGAAGTAGACGGGTTAGAAATGACAATAACATTGATCAGGTTAAGCAACATATGCAGGAAGAACCTACCTTATCCATACGTAGATTGACACTGGAAACCAATTTAGGTTATGGGACGTGTCAAACCATTCTTGTTGACCATTGATGTTGTTATTGGCCTTGGCGTTAGCCATTAGCCACAACCATTCTTAAACATGACTTGAACATGTTTCTGTGTGTTATGCAGATGTATCCTTAGTTACTGCCACCGGATTATCTGAAGAGGGTATCGTACTGTATCTGGTTTAATGGTCACATGGATAACGACATCCTCGACTTAACATTTTTTACAGACGAATCTTATTTTTACCTCTCTGGATATATTAATACACAGATCATGCGTATGTGAAGCGAGAACAATCCTAACCTTCAATGCGAGACTACTTTACATAATCCTAAGACAGGTGTTTGGGTTGCAATGTCCCTTAGTCGAATAATTGGGCCAATATTTTTTCAAGAAACCATAACTGCTGAAAGATATCGCAATCAAATCTCTTTTAACAGATATCGAAGAGCAAAGCTTCTATTGCGATTGGAAGATGTGCTCAATTGAACCTTGATAGGAACTATCGGAAGCAGAGCATTGTGATTTTCTCCGATAGCCAAGCAGCCATAATGGCACTGAGCTCCAATACCATTAGTTCGAAATTAGCCTGGGAATGTCTTGGCAGACTAAATAATCTAGGCAAAGAAAACAAAGTTGCACTATACTGGGTACCAGGACATACTGGAATCAGCGGCAACGAGGTAGCTAATCTACTAGCAAGAAGGACCGCCACAACTTCGTTTGTGGGACCAGAACCGTTCTGCGGCATAGGGATGAGTACCTACAAAAAAGAACTCAAAGACAGGGAGGAGACGCTCAGAGCTTCCCTCTGGGAAAATCTCCCTGGTCTGAGACATTCCAAGATATTCCTTGGAAATTACAGTAAGAAAAGAGCAAAGACCCTGCTAGAATTAAGCAGAAACAGACTACGCATGCTTGCAGGTTTTCTGACAGGGCATTGTCATCTGGGGGAACACATGACAAGGATAGGTCTGAAACAGAATAGTGATTGCAGGTTTTGTGGAGCTGAAGGTGAAAGTCTGGAACACCTAATATCCAACTGCACTGCCATCACAGAAACTCGTGCCAACTATTTTGGCAAAAACGTCATAGACGAGGGAGAAATACCCTCCTTGAAACCATCACAGCTATTGCAATTTATTAAAGTTCTTAGACTGGATGGGGAGCTGTAAGTGCGGGCAAACCCTAGCAGCTTACAGCTGATGTAGGGGGGCACAATAGATCGACAGGTCGCGGTGCAATGTTACCCTAATTAGATCTAATCTAATCTAAGGCTTGTATTGGCTTGTATGTTCTTGCTGGACGAAGCTTCGGGTTGTGGAATACACCTTGACACTTCTACAAACTGACATATTGACTATTTGACGTATCGTGCCATCACCACTGCTATTTTGCCGAACCCGTAGGAGTTCCAATCATAAGTAATTTATTGAGAGCATTGTTTTTACCTTACAATCAGCAAAATTGTGTGTGTGTTGTGTCGTTGCATTATTACTATTAGAAATTATTCAATTTCTTTTTTACTATACACAGTGTGAAATAACAAATTATGGTGCAGATATCTAGGAAAAGTTATCTTATAGTAAGCAGTACATATTTATTTTTTACTGTGTACGATCTCTAATTTACATCAACCAACGTAATGAAGAGGACGGAGGCTCTTCATTACGTTCAAACCGGCACAGCTCGAACGGCTCCGTCACTCCACCCTAAAAGATCTTAATTCCCAGTTTATCAGCGCCGGAACAATTTATCAACGGAAAACAATTACCACTCTTTTCACTCGTTTTCCTGCCAAACTCCCGTCGAGCCTGTCGGACGCTGTATTTCCGCATGTTATTCTCTCCATCGGCTGAAGTACGGTTTTCCGGGTGTTGTTTCGTAAGCGACAGATGTCGGCAGAGATCGGTTCATTAATTACAGGCGCGCAGGCATTTCGGGTAAAGCGGATTGACGGCAGACCGTCTTCAAACCGGCACGCTCGAAAGAGGAGAGAGAATTTCGCGAGCCGAGCTGAAAATCATAATTAGAACGCCCTTTCGGTGTTTGGTATCTCGTCGTCTCGGCAAATTCCTCCAGAAACTTTAAAGAGAATGATTAGAGAATATTCGAGAAACAACCAACCCTTTTTGTTTCTATAGCAGAGTTGCTTCGTTTACTTTCCATTAAAATTCGATATTGTACCGTGCTGTTAAATCTCTATGTTGCTCTTCCCGAAGAAAAATGAGAATATAAATAGTGGTGACTCCATTATCAAATTAAACATATTTAACGGTAAATTTAAATAATTATTTTTTGAATTTTATAAACATATATCTAGAACTTACGATACAAAAAGAATCAACATTCCAGTTAAGTAATTGGCAAAGAATAATAAATTCTTAAATAATAAAGTAAATATTAAGTTTATACGTGGTATAAGAAAACAGCACGTGTGCAATTCCAGATGTCACTGAATAACTAAATTTAAGTATTCAAAATACTTTGAGGAAGAAATTACTAATTGCTTTCAATAATATTTCAAGAAAATATAATATCTACTATACAGGAAGAGGTTCATTTTCTCGAGTAAAGTAAATATTTACTTCTGTTAAGTAAATATAGTTAAACAAATTTTTGTTTATTACAATCAGTAAATCATTTTTCTGTGTGTAAGTAACCAGGAATAAATCTTCCTTTCTTCTTTCTAAAATGTCACCTTAACGGCCTAATACAATAAAGCAGTCACGTTCATTGCCTTAGGACAATAAACACACCTAAGACAATAAAGTAGATACACATTGTATAGGGTGGGCCAAATTCGATACTTTTAATAGGAAACTTATATTTCTAAAGGAATTAGAAAAAATCTGATCTATGCTTCTGCAGCTCGATTTTAAAAAGAAATCGATTGGTGAAGTCCGTATTTTTATATCTTCCGTAATATAAGAGATACAGAGCGTTTTCGGAAAATATGCAATTTTTAAAAACCGTTGTAACTTTTTAATTTGTGAAAATGCTTGATTTATATAAGAACTTTATTAGGGCACTTTTTGACGTAGAATTCAATGCTCTAATTTGTTTTTTTTTAATTCGTTTTTTTTTGAGATATTATCAAGACTTGTGTTTTTTTATAAGGAAGACCCTATATATTTTTACACTATTCAAAAGCAGATAAAATTGCCTTTAATATGATATAACACCCTTGATATTTTATTTAAAGGATTTTCAAGATATTTCATTTTTTGTTTGCAATTTAACAGTATTTCAAGGTGGCTCTGGCTGTAACTAAGCAATACGCGTATTTGTTTTATATTGTCAAAATATTTTGAAATGTCAGTTTGAATGAATGTTACTGGTGGTTTTATTATTCAAGATTTCAAAAATGTATGAAAACTATGAAAAATACGACATGTTAAAGTGTTTTATAGAAGCAGGTGAAAATGCGGAAGCTGCATGTAATATTTACTACGAACGATATCCTGAAAGACAACAACCATTCAGAGACATGTTCACTAGGTTAAAGAAAAATTTAATAAATTTTGGATCCTTTCAAAAACCGAGACCTAAAAATTATATGGCTCAAAATAGAGACAAAGAATTAGAGGAAATTTCCGTTTTGGGGGAAACTGTAAATAACCCAACACATTCCACTCGCGAGATGTCAAAAACAACAGGTTTAGCAAGAACATCGGCAAGGCGCATTTTAAAAAAGTATAGAATAAAACCCTATCGGACAAGGAAAGTGCATTATTAACAAATTACTGACGTCTACTTGAATACTACTAACACACTAAACATGACCATCTTATCTTCTTCCCCTCACCTCTTTTTGTCTTTGTCTGCAGTTTGGCGCCAATCCTACATTAATAAGTGATACGAAAACGATTTATGTGCGTTACAAGGACTATTAGCGTGGTGATTACTAATATTTGCTTTGAGTTGGTGCTATACAGACATCAGATTTATGGACTATTAGTGATTTTGTGTTATGTTAATAAGTTATAAGACGGTGTGCGGTGACAGTAATTAGTGAAGTTGTAGGGATTATTAGCGATACCGTATTGTGTAAATGATAAGATTGTGCGATATGTACAGTAGAATCACGATTATTCATGCATTGTGGGGGATAAGTTCACACTGATAACCGAAAAACACAGATAATTGAAATGTCTCGCCCTAGTTTCCCCTAGTTTTGATACATGTTTCTTTTGTTTTCCTTTGACAACAGAGAGCTTTTTTCTTGATACATTGTGTCAAACAGATAACATGGGATCTAAATGGGCCAATGTTACGCGTGTCTTTTAAACGGCACAGAGTAGAGCCAAATGCCCTTAAAATTGGCAGAAATTATTAAAGTACGTTCGGTTGTCAAAATAGCTGTCAAACAATTCATGTCATTCAAATATGTGTGATTTGTATTCTGAACACAACAAATGCAAGTAAATTGATTTTAGTAAGTGATGATTATCTGGTAGCCGAAAAAAAATTGTACGCACCACCACTGGAAATTGTTTTATCGAACTCGTTTGGTTGCTTCCCTCGGCTCGCAATCCCCAAACACGTTCGATAAAGTCCTACTTTCGAGCCTTGGTACGTAAATAACTATAATTCAGAAAAATGTCTCTCATACATTAGTAAATAACTATTATGTATAAGCATGTCAATCCGATTGATAACACTTAAGAGGAATATATCGCTTCGGAAAACTTGATCTGTTCGGAATATAATTTTAAAGCAAGCAATCCATTCTCCTTTCTCCATATCCAATTTATACTTACGATTCCATCGACAGCGGCATTCGTTACACTTTGATTTACTGTTTCAGCTCCGCCGGAGTGCGACAACGGGCAGATCATGTGCCGACAGTACATCTGGAACAAGACGTATTGCCTGCCTCCACATTATAGATGCGACGGGACTGTCGATTGCATAGACGGATCAGACGAAACGGAATGCAGTAAGTACCAACGGCTTATATATTAATACTACAACTTCAAATCATATACAAAATTAAAAGAAATCATAATACAAATACTCATATGATTATTAACATTGATTTCACTCGTGTTTATAACTTTTGTCCTCGTGTATTATGATAGACATTAGACGCTCATTAAATAATATACTATTAGATTAGAGTTAAAGTGTCACAATTAACTTATTTTTCCTAGTACTGAGTCATGGGTTTAAGCTAAAATATAATAATAATTCATCACTTTACCTTTCTCATACATTAACGTTTTAGCCTTTTTCCTAATTAAGAATTTTGTTTTCAAAAGAAGTATTCAGTTAAGAACACAGTAAAACAACCCGCACCTATTTGCAAAATCGATCGACACATTCATAAAACCATACAATCAAGTTTACCGCAATTTTAAAACCATATACGGACCCTCTTAAGTAAATTTACATCCAGAGCGAAACATTTACGGCCGCCATAAAGAATTACCAACGCGAAATAGAATAGACCGTCAACTCGACAACGCTCTGCTTCAGAGGTCATTTCCATTTCGCCCGATAAATGCATAATTTAGCGGAAAGCAGACCTCAAGGGGAAAAAGGCTTCCTCTACGGTTTTATTTGCTTCGCTGCGGTTGGAGCCCTTTTTCTATAGCCAGCGCCCCTCTGAAGTGTAGAGCAGTCGGTCGTGCGTCGCTCCGGCTCTAAATTTGAGGAAGCAGTTTTGCTGCGTCACCACTCCCAGTCGTTCGTATAGGGAAAGCTGTCGCTAGCATTTTTCGTCGAATGCCGGTATTTAGATTTTTCTTTTGTACGGTGTCCAAGTAGCGACAGGATTTTGAAAACCAGGAGTGTGCGGAACATAAATTTTTATAGCTTTCATGTTGTATATTATTAAGAAAGGCGATTTTGTTGTTATACTGGCTGATTCATCTTGCTTTAAGTTGAAGAAATTGTTCAACAATTTCCCCCTGTGCTTATTGTAACATGCCGGGTGTTTCTGGGAGGTGGTTCGCCCCTATAATTTCTGAAATATTTCAGATAGAGAAACAAAATTTGGGAATTAAATACGGGGCATAAATTTACATTTTTTGATATTGTCAATAAATTTTTGTCACTTTCAGTTTTACCGGAAATGACTTTAATTTTCGATTTTTAATTGGGACTACCTGTATATTGTTCGATATTTTGATTCGGGATAACATTTTGAGTACAACTACCAAATTTAATATTTCTTGACATAAAAGGAATTCTTTTTTAAATTTTCTTTTCTTTTCATCGAGAGTGCTTTGGAGTTCTGAAAATAGTTTTTCGTTTTTACTGTATTTAATTACTGGTTAGGTATAATTGGCGAAAGAATTGTGGGTCTAATAATTTTTGACAGTCCTCTTACCGGAGAGAGATACTTAAATAGTTTCTTAAATTACGAAATTGACTACTTTTTGGATGAAATGCCATTAGTTGAACCTGCTCATAACTCTCTGATAGCGAGGCAATATTTAGACGATAGGTTTTTTGAAAGATAGATTGGGACAAATGGACCTGTTAGATGGCCTGCTAGGTGAGCAAATCGGAATACCACCTATTTTCTTTAAGCCCAATTAAAACATATCACAGATCATCGGATCTAACTCCCTTAGACTTTTTTGTCAGGGAATCGCCAAGATTTAGAAAACAAAGTGAAAATGGCCATTACCAGAAATACTCGAGACCAGCTTAGAAAAGTGATAAGAGCCACAGTGGCAGCCAAGGTGGCGGCCATTTTGAATAACTTCAATAGCCTTAGCATTAAAGTTTTTTATGCGATCATGTTGGCATGTGTTTATTTCTCGGTATACTCATTTCTTTTTTGTTTTGATTCAACGTTTTGTAATAAAGAAATATTGATGTTTTACCATTTTCTAGATTCGTAAGACAGCTTATACCTACTAATCAGTACTTATAAAATGCTTGCTAGCTGTCACCTGTCGCTATTTGTATAGTGTCAACAAAAACTGTTTTTCATGGCTTAACTTAACTACATACCTACATAGAATATGTATGTATTGCATTATTTTGCGTTTTCACAAAAAAATACTTAATAAACATTCTATCGACATATTAATGTAGGGTATCAAACTGAAGGCTCTTTCGTGATGATCTAGTGAGCCACCCTGTTCCCATTTCAAAAAATTAAATTAGAACTTAACAACTAAATTTTGGACGCACACACGCGCGTAAAAGCTGTGTATACAGTAAAAGCGAAAACCTTTGTTCTTATAACGTTTATGCAGTAACACCTCAGCATTTTAAGAACTCCAAAGCACTCTCGATGAAAAAAATAAGAATTAAAAAAAGAATTCTTTTTATGTCGAGAAATATCAAATTTTGTGCAGTTGGACTCAACATATTATTCCGAATCAAAATATCCAAAAATATATAGGTAGTCCCATTTAAAAATCGAAAATCAAAGTCATTTCCGGTAAAACCGAAAGTAACAAAAATTTATTGACTATGTCAAAAAATGTAAATTTTATGCCCGTACTTAATTCCCAAATTTCGTTTCTCTATCTTAAATACTTCAGAAATTATAGGGGCGAGCCACCTCCCAGAAACACCCGGTATATAAATAGTTATACCAGCCGAATGGCCTGCAGGTTCACCATTGAAACTTTTTTTCTATCTTTCACCGTTTAAAAGTTATTTTTGATAAACGAAATTTGACCCGAATTTCAAAGTCAGATTGTACCCCATAAAGTTGAAGTTCCGCCGCTACAGAGACTGTCCTTGTCTATCAGCACCACTCCATGGTGGTATCTACAATCTGGCAAAGTTTCATTAGAATCTGTAATTTATAGTTCGTGAGCTTCCCTTTTATATGCAAGATAATTTACCAACTGCATTTAAGTCTGCCAAACTAACCTAACAAGAAGAGCTACAGAGAAATCATTTCTAATTATCGATCTATTTCCATATTGTCTTTGAAAAAGTTATGTTTAAACGCTTATATGATTTCCTTGACCATTCCTAGTATTTTTGCGGAATGTCAGTTTGGATCCCTCAAAAACAAATCCATTAATGTAAATGAAAAAGGTACAGTAACGCCATCTACCCGTGAAGGTAAGATTTCTTGTGGCCTCCACATCACTAATAGCAAAGCTACTTATGTATTTTTGTCATTTACATCTTTTAGTCAGTATTTAGCTGCCTGGTGGAGTGTTCCCGTTTGTGTCTCGCCTGTGGCTTGCTGATGAGAACTAATAAGTTCGAAACATTACTGTCTATGTCTGGCATAGCACATTCGGTATTCACTCCTACCTTCTCTTTATTTTAAATCCATTAATGATTAATGCCCTATCTAGTGTCTTGGAGAACATCTAAATCTTACAAGATAATATTTATTTAAGATAGAGTTTTCGATGTCTGACCTTTCAAAAGCCTTCAATTTAGTTCAGCGTGGCTTATTTATTAAGTAAAATATACTATTTGGGAATACGTGAATTATCAGTGGATTTCTGCTTATCTAGACAACCGCAGTCAGACAGTTGTCATTAATTAAGGCAGTACTATAGAGTTTCCACATCCAAAATTTTCAGCGTTGGGAGTTCCGCAAGGGTCGATTTTGGGACTATTGCTTTTTATAGTGTATCTAAATAACTTACATAATAGCAAAATAGTGTGGAGAATCTGAAAAATGTATGTCAGTTTGCTGACGATACATCTGCTGCTCTCTATGGAAGGGATTATTATAACTCTCAGTTACTGAAAATTAATGTGCATCAACAATTGTGCCCAAACAATGCTCTGGTTTTAAATAAGTCTAAATCTGAGTTAATGCTCTTCGAATAAATTTATTCATATCAGGATTAACATTTGATAAATACTTGTTATGGAAACTTCATATTAATGAATTATATACGAAAATAAATTTCTTCACATACCCTATAAGAGTTTTGAAACAGAATCTTGTTGTGTCAATATTCTGTTGACGTTGGTTTGCTGACGTTCTACAGAGCATGTTTTAAGATACGGCTTTATGGCATTAGTCATTTCTAAAGATTATTTACATTACAAAAGAAAGTTTTTCGATTATTTGTTCTTTAAAAGCTCGTAATTCCTGAAGGCCTCAATTCATCAAACAAAATATTCATACTACCTGCACTATATCAAAATTCACCACAATTTTTTTTACGCGCAATGGCCAGTCTTTAAGCATTGCTATTCATAACCATCAACTTTTTGAGAAATCACCGTATCACAACTGTGTTAAAATTTATTACAAGTTGCCCCTGCTATGCTCTCCCGTACTCAGTTATAACATTTCTCTATTTTAATTCGGGTGTTTCTCACTCCATTGAGCACGCCCTCTTGCTATCCCGCATTTGCCACTACAAAAAATACACCTGTAGATAGGTTTGACTTATTGCCCCACATACTTGATTAATGTGCTTTACGTGCAAAAATATATTAAATGATTTACCGTATTGACCATTCAGATATCTGTCCTATACGCAGATCAAATTGCATATCCATTCCATTCTATTCAATTCTATTCTATGTATTCTGCTCTATTCTATTTTATTCTTGTAAGAGTAAATTAAAATACAAAAAAAACGACCTATTAAGAGTTAATCACTAAAAACTTTCGACGTTTGCTTTTTATGTAGAAAAATATGTAAGGAAAAGATTTATTCGAAAAATAAACTTGGATAAATTTGTTTGCATTCCTTTCTGACGAACCGTGTGCGACAAGCGTCCATAAATCAGTAGGTATTGTCAGCGTTTTTTTTGTTTCATCTCGATTTTCCACTGTTTGGAAAAGAGGTAGTAGGTATCATTAGTCGATTACATATCATCTTCCAAGCGATTCCCAGCATCCTTTCGGACACATTACCACAAATATAGTTGGTATAAATTTTACGTCAAGTATGCCGAAGATCGCTTACTAACTTGAAAGATCTTATGTCCGAAGTTTCGGTTCTCTTTCGCAAAGACAGATGTCTCATATTGGTCACATTGAAGCACGCTAAAACTCTTCGAAACACCACTTTCTGCATTTCTATGCTATAATCCTTGTCGGAGAATCGCACTATTGCACTGACGATTATCTAACAAATAAAAAATAATTTTCAACGATAATTCTAAGCTCTGCGATTTGAGCGGAAACTTTATGAAAGAAGAACCACGACGCAATCAATAGAAGAAAAGCGGTATTCGCAGAAAAACGTCCGTGGAAAGTTGCCAGACGCATTCCCCATTCAAACGAATCTCTTGACACTTTAAACTTTGCCTCGCTTAACCGATGCGAACACGGACGAGCTGGCTACAGAATGGAGGGGAGTCATTGTCGGTTAATGAACGTCGACATTGAACGTGGCATCCGCAAAGAGCCGGGCTGAGTGGATTAACGGACGTAGTGTCGTCGCAGACCAACGATGAGGAACACCTGTTGATCTCGAGATCCGCCTAGCTGCCCTCTCCAAGGGGGATTTATTTGCGACTTCGACGTTTATGAGTCTACACGAAGCTTTGTCGAAGAAAACATTCCCCACATTCTGACAGCGTCAACTGCGATAAAATACTGAATGGCCTCGCATACATATGCCATGCCGTGTCAGAAAGGGTGGAATGAACGGAATCACTCGAAAAGGGTTGACTATTTATGTGACAACCACGATTAGGTCGAGTGAGAACTGAACGCAAAGATGCGTTTGTTTTTCTATACAGATTCGATGCAAGGTCTTTGCAACTGCCAATTGTACTAAAGCATTTCAAATGAGATTTAATTTACTGACTAGATTTGGTGCCTAGCTACCCTAATGTATTTCAAAATCATAGATACGAACATACTTCAACGTTGAAGATAATTGCTATAATTCAAAGTAAAGATAATAATTACTAAAGAAGATAATTCAACTAAAGATAGTTAGGACGTCATATTGTTGCAATATTACAGTGCCTTCTAGTGTGTTCAAAATTTGAAATCCTATTTATCTATAGGTATATATATAATCACGTGCCCTTTTTACCTTTCGGTGTAGGGGTAATAACAATAAAAATAAAATTAAATTACATTCTTTTGCTACATGTGTGTTTCTTTTTTAAGTGAAATGTACAAAGTCCTTCCACTCCTTTCTATTTCCCGCTAGTTTTCTTGCGTTTACCACCGTTTGTCCTCTTCTCAGTATTGCCCCTGCTACCACTTTATTCCACGTTATCCTTGGTCTTCCTGGTCCCCTTTTGATTATGATCCTCGCCTCCATTACTTTTCTTGCTTGTCTGTCTGCCTCCATTCTCTGTACATGCCCCCACCAATTTAGTTGTTTCTCCTCTATATATTGTAAGATGGGTTCTACATCTAGTTCTTCCCTTATGTCCGTATTCCTGATTCTGTCCCTACGTGTTATTCCCATAACGCCTCTCAAATATTTCATTTCCATGCTTTGTATTTTGCTTTTGAGTCTATCTGTGAGAGCCCATGTTTCACTTCCATAGGTGAGTATAGGTCTATATATTGTCCTATATACCGTCATCTTAGTTTTGTGGCTTATTTCTTTTTTATATATAAATGTTTTCTTCATTGAATGGAATAATTTGACAGTTTTATTAATTCGTTCGGTAATATCTATATCTTGGTTTCCATTCCTTTCAATTGTAACTCCCAGATATTTATATTCAGAAACTTGTTGTATCTTTTCCCCATCAATATATATTCTTATCTGCTCTTCATTCTCTGCTGTTATCATCATTACCTTCGTCTTGTTCGTGTTAATTTTCATGTTGTATTTTTTCAAAACTGCATTCCATTCATTTATATTTTTCTGAAGTTTTTCTTCGCTACTAGCCATGATAACCAAATCGTCAGCAAATATGCATTCTGTAATGTCTACTGGTGCCAAGTGTCTATATCCTATATTCAACTTTGTTAATTTCGACTTACATTCTTTCAATACTCCGTCAATAAATACGTTAAATAGCAGTGGGCTTAATATACCTCCTTGTCTTAGTCCTCTTTTAGTGTTAAACATTTCTGATTTCCTATTTTTACTTATGACATAGTAAGTGTTGTACATATTTTTGATATTTCTAATCAATTTATCATTCACCTTTCTTTGTTGTAAATATTTCCAGACTGTTCCTCTAGGGATTCTATCGAACGCCTTTTCTAGGTCTAGGAAGCCAAAACATGCTTTTGTCCGACTCAGTATAACTTTTTCTATTATCTGCTTTATTGTGAATATGTGATCGTTAACACTTCTGCCTTTTCTAAATGCGCTTTGTGATTCCTCCATTGTAGCTTCTGTATATTTTCTTAATCTGTTTTCCAAAATCCTTTCATATGTTTTTGTTACTGTACTCAATAGTGTTAGTCCTCTGTAGTTATTGCAATCACGTGTATTTCCGTTTTTGTGTATTGGTACTATTAATCCTATATTCCAATCTTTTGGTACTTTTCCACCTTCCCATGACTTCTTGAATATTTTCAACATCAGTTCTATTCCATTTTCTCCTAGCGCTTTTAACATTTCCGAGGTTATCGTGTCATATCCCTTTATCTATGCCAAAATCAACTCTCAACTGTTTTTATCAACGATTCGTTTGGGAAACTTACTTATTGCTCATCATTCTTTTGTTACAGTACACAGAAAATGCCATGCAGACGACTTCAGGTGTGGTTCCCAATCCGGCGCTCAATCCGAACAGTGCGTTTCCAAAGACAAACGTTGCAACGGCTACCTAGATTGTCGGTCGGGCAAGGACGAAGAAGGATGTCCGGGCGTGCCTTGCAGATTAGACCAATTCCGATGCGCAAACGGGAAGCGTTGCGTGGAACTCTCGCAGAAATGCGACCACAAGAACGATTGCGAAGACGGTTCGGACGAACAAGGATGCAGTAGGTGCCGCAACTGAGGAAAGTCTTAAAAGTTTTTCACTCCTTTTCTTTTCGCAGATTTCCCGATATGCCACGCGTTGCAATTTAGATGTGCGAATGCCGTTTGCCTGCCCCGGGGTTACCATTGCGACGGTTGGAAAGACTGTGCAGATGGTTCCGATGAGGTAAACTGTACCAGCGTTCCTTGTCCTGAGAACAAGCATACCTGCACCAGATTAGGGAATAGCACAAATGGATATCAATGTATAGATAAGTCGCAGTTATGCGATGGTAACCCGGATTGTGCCGACGGGAGCGATGAGTCCGCGAGCAGTTGCTGTAAGCATTTTTTTTTTATTATTAGTATTTTGCAAATGTTCGTCTTTTTGACCTCCCTTCCAGGATATGTTAAAATTATGTTTCGCTTTTGCTCAAAACTATTGTATAATATTAAAAATTTATTTAATCTAGAAAATCTCGAGTATCTAGAAACCTTCCAAGTATATACTTGATCATGAGGTTTTATACGTGTAGCTGGATATCTGCCTGCAATATCTAAAATTTGAGGTGAAATATTTCTTATTCCTGTTCGTATTTTTGTTTGAGATCCTCAATGTCATATGGCTTCGTTGCATATACTTTATTTTTTAGATTGCCCCCATAAAAAAAATCCAAAGGTGAAATATCCGGCGGTGTACTTGGCTTCGCTCAGTTGCCCCTCTTCGAGCTATCCATTTTTTTTTAGGAAAGGTCTCATTTAAATAGTTACTTACAAATACAACAAAATGGGGTGTTACCCCATCTTGCCGAACCCAAATATTTTCACTTGAAAGAGCGGATCTATCACATTGGGATATAAAGAGTCTAGCCGAATAAGCATGGTGAACTGGCTCCCAGAACGGATTTTTGAAAAAAGTTATGCATGGGCACTGACAAGTCATAAGAAGGTAATATAGGGTATTTTACGCCCTGACTCCACACTGACCTTGAAATAATCAGAAAAATGTGCCCCAAACAGGACTATCTTTAACTTTTTTTTCATAGAAAACTATTCTCTTTAGAAAAACGGCGCTGCCGCCATCTATTAGATATTGAACTATATATATATTTTTTTCAAAAATTTTCATTCATAAAATCAAAAAAAAAATTATTTTGAAATATTTGAAATTATGCATTTTATGGTTCCTTCAGAGTGACCGTCAAAAAAATACAAAACATTACTAATTATATATTCTATAACTCCTACAAGTTTGATTAAAAAATAATGGATAAAACACATTTAAAAAAAAAATTATGACCATCTGTATATTTATTACCTATATACCCCAATACCTATCTGCTGTTGTTAATCTTTTGTGCCTATAATATCATGAGTCAAGTTCTAATCTTAAAACATTCGCGTTCCGAGTAATGATAAATATACTTTTTTATTCGAGGTGGCAGCTCTTGGCCCGAAGCGGAGCTGTGGTCCATAAGCCACCGAGAATAAAAAAAAGAACTTACCCTATAAGGATGCGCATTAATTTTTTTCGCTACTACAAACACAACACTCAATAATTATACATTAATATTTTATTAGTACCTAATATGGATTATTATAAGTAATATTTTATATTTTTTATTATTATGATATGTGAAATATATACGTAAAATAAGAACCGTGCAGTGTGTAAGTGTAATAGGCAAAGCAACCGTCATAAATGGAACTTATTTCCTTTTGATATATTGTACTTATTATTTTTTAATTCTGATATGTTGCACCCATTGGTTTCTAATCAAACTTACAGAGATTATAGTATATATAATTGGCAATGTTTTGTATTTTTTCGGTGATTGTCATTCTGAAGGAATCATAAAATGCATAATTTTAAATATTTCAAAATATTTTTTTTTTTTTGATTTTATAAATGAAATTTTTTGGAAAAAATATATAATATACTATGGTTCTATATCTAAGAGATAGTTTTTCTAAAGAGAATAGTTTTCTAGGGAAAAAAATGTTAAAGATAGGTCTGTTTAGGACACATTTCTCTGATTATTTCAAGGTCAGTGGGGAGTCGACGGGTAAAATACCCCTATATTACCTTCTTATGACTTGTCAGTGCCCATGCATAACTTTTTTCGAAAATCCGTTCTGGGGGCCAGTTGACCATGCTTATTCGGCTAGACCCTTTGCCAGTACAGGAACAACATCATTTCTAATGAGATCCGAATATTTTACCGCTGTCAAATTCCCATCAATAAAAATTGGACCAATCATATGGTTACCCATTGTACCTGCCCAGACGTTCACTCTTTGGGCATATTGTGTATGTGTTCCATGCATCCAATGAGGATTCTCTGCTTGCGAGTACCTCGTGATTTACTTCTCCGTTCAACATGAAAGTTGATTCCTTCGAAAGAATGGATAGATTTAAGGGTTAACTCATTTCTGTTCGGTTTATTCATTAATTCTTCGCAGCACTGTATTTTACGATCTGGATTGTCTTTAATTCCTGTAGAAACTTCATCTTATAGGAATGAAGTTTTCGTTGATGAAAACATTTTAAAACAATTGGACGGCTAACGTTATATTCTCGAGCTATTCGGCGTGAATTTGATGTTGGATTCTCTGCAACACTTAATAAAATGTCTACTTTCAC
Organism: Cetonia aurata; assembly: GCA_949128085.1. NCBI lineage: Eukaryota > Metazoa > Arthropoda > Insecta > Coleoptera > Scarabaeidae > Cetonia > Cetonia aurata. The sequence goes on along the minus strand of OX421882.1, from coordinate 68,668,120 downwards.
ATAGTCGTCCACAAAATGGACTTTTCTTTTTATCGGGCGGACCTGCCCAAGTTTTCTAAAGTATGAATTAATTTTGGAAACGGTTCCTTGGGAAATATTGGGCAATTCAGAATACTTCTGATTAAAGATATCAGCAACTTCCACACATGGTACTAAAACGTCATAATGTTAAAATAAATTAGATTATTGTAGTATTACGAGCACGAATAGTTGCTCTAAATGTTTGTAATATCGTTACCCATAGTCGATTGATTACAATTCCATCATCAGTTTAATTATTCTAAAATTGTAGAAACACATTGGCTGCCGATTTTTGTACCACCATAACTCTTTTATTCATCCTATCTCGTCATTTTTCCCGTAATAAACCCGCACTATATCCGCTCAATTAATCTCGAGCATCGCTTCCTTCTCACGATAAATCAATCATTATATTGCTTCTCAAGCGAAATCCATTAATCTCCTGTTTACTGTTTCGCCAGCGAAACTGTCTTGCGCCATCCTGGACTGCGAGCACGACTGCAAGCCGTCGGTGACGGGCGGTGCCTGTTACTGCGCCAAAGGTAAGAGATTAGCGTCGGATGGCAAGAGCTGCGTCGACAAGGACGAATGCGCGGAATGGGGCTACTGCGACCAGCTGTGTACGAACACCGAGGGCGGGTACGCCTGCTCCTGTGCGAAAGGCTACCTGCTCCAAATGGGGAACAGGTGCATCGCCAACAACGCCAGCCACATGATGATATATTTCGCTCACGAGAACGCCGTCGTCTCGATGAATTACCAAGGAAACGACGTCCGCATCGTGGCCAACACCACAGGGGCCACTGGATTGGACTTCCACTATAGGAAAGGGTTGCTGTTTTGGTCCGACATAAAGACCAGAAGGGTATGTTTAAGTTTTATTTTTTTTTTTTTAGATTAATCTTTTGTATTTGCTTTCTCGAATGTAAATGGGACATAATACAACGTATTCTTTTGCCTGTGTTATAGTTGGAAAGGTTTTATTTTTTAATGGAAAAATAAATATCTATCGATTATGGTTATTACCACTAGTCAATATTATTTTGTATTTGTAGGACCTAAAAGAAAATAAATTAGAATAATCCATATATCATTCAATTATTGAAATCACGCGATTACACCCACCAAGTACAGCTCCTCCCACAATAAGATTAACAATGGCGATGTTGGTTATATATTTTCAGGTTGAATTGTACATAAAACTGTATTTACAGAAGATAGTTTTATTCACTTTTGAATTTATATTTTATATCTTCTATGAATCTGGTAAATTGTTTATGAAAGTTGTGCCGGCGACCTTCCTTGATTTATTAGTTTTCAAAGAAGGGTATTCATTCTGTTATTGTTTTGTTTTACAGAATAATACACGTTGCATATACGAAACAAGACATTCTAATAAATAAATAAGAGAAACGGGAAATCTGTTTTACCAAAGAATGCATCAAAATATTATATCAACGTGTGCATGGTTGTGTTTTGATAACGAAAAATAAATTATAGAAACGAGAAATCCTATGTCGGATAAATATACAATGGATCATACATAACGTTTGTTTACGCCGATAAACCGCAGCCGTAGTAAAAGCTATAGTCCGTCCTACATGCGCTCGCCACACACATGTTCGTGTAGGTTGTTAACCTTTTTTCGGTACAACTGTACATAGACTTCGGAAATCAGAATGAAATACGAACACTAACAGCACAAGGATCGACAAAATCTAATGAATTCTATTCTTTGAAGTGAATACATTATTTTGAATTTTTAACTCTAGCTGCGAACTGTTTTTCCCAAAAAGAATTAATTTAGTTTTTTCAATGTTTAGAATTAGTTTGTTTTCTCGACACCACACCATCATTTCATCCAATCCGAGACGGGCCTTTTCTAACAATTCCTCCCGGGTTTACGCAGAAATTGAAATTACAGTATCATCTGCGTACATCATAACACTACCAGACAAGTATTGCGGCAAGTCATTTATAAAAACAACAAATAGTAGTGGACCCAAGATTGATCCTCCTGGGACTCCAATAGAATTGTCTATTGTTTCAGATCTATATCGTTCCACATTACCATTATTATTTCTATGTTCAATTTCAGTAAATTGTTTTCGCTGATACAAGTAAGATTCAAAAATACTAAGTGCAGTGCCTCGTACACCATAAGCAGATAATTTCTCTAATAATATATTATGGTTAACTAAGTCAAAAGCTCGCGAAAGATCACATGCAATACAAGCTACCTCCCTGTTAGCATTCAAGTTATTTAGAGTGAAATCCATTAAATCAGCCAATCCCGTACTACTAGATCTTTTTTTTTTATAAAACCATGTTGATTTTTTGAAATTAAATTGTTTTTAATTAGATGACTCCTTAAGCGAGAATGTAATGCATTTTCAAATATTTTTGAAAAGGCTGGCAAAATAGCAATTGGCCTATAATTTGCAATTTGATGTCTTTCACCCTTTTTATATAATGGTATGATTTTTGAAATTTTGTAAATATCTGGAAAGGTGCCGGTTTCAATAAAACTATTAATAATATTTTGAATTGGTGAACTTATTAAATGGGAAATACATTTGATAATTGGAACTGATATATCATCAAGTCCAGTAGCATGAGTATTGTTCATTTTAGAAATAAGTTGTGCTACTTCATTTTCTGTGACAGGTGTAATAAACAATGAGTTAACAGACATTGGTGAAAATAGTCGAAGAAACCGATATTTACTTTGCTAAATAATATTACATTAATCCACGTTAGTCAAGTACTCTCCTAGATGGCGTACCGCGACAAAATAAAATCTCATTAACGCCACGCGCCATCTATGAGACAACCAAAGGTACTTCTTGGGTTTCCATAATTTTTGTATACAGAAAATCTATGACACTTTCGTATAATTTCTGACTCAATCTGACTGTCTGCATTTATTGGGAAATTGCAATCAAAACGAAACGAATTCCTGCAAGTCATTTTTTTTTTTGCTACATCAACTCCTACAAAGCTTTCCCTAGTTTACTTAATAATTCTAACCCCATAGTTACATATGTGTTTGTGGTCTATATGAGTTTATATCGCAAAATCCCTTTTCAGATACACGTACAGCAATCAATCAACAACCTGAACCCTCTATTCCCGACAAACCACGAAATCGAAATTATTTCCCCGGGAGGCTCCTGGACTCCAGTGGCGATCGCAGTCGATTGGGTGGGGGATAAACTTTATGTAGCTGACTCCGTAGGCCAAAAGATCGACATTTTCGAATTCAGGGAGAAGTCCCACGCCATCGTCTTGGGTTCAAATCTAACTAACCCCTCAGATATAGGCCTGGATCCATTAGAAGGGTACTTATTCGTAGCAGACACCACTCAAATCTTGCGGGCCAATATGGACGGCACGGATACGAGATCAATCGTATCGGAAGCAGCATATAAAGCTTCTGGGATTGCAATTGATATAATAGCGAAGAGGATATTTTGGTGCGACTCATTATTGGACTATATAGAAACTGTGGATTACGATGGACGGAATAGAGTCATGGTGTTGAGAGGTCAACCAGTGCCCAGTCCTTCACGCTTGGCCCTGTTCGAAAATAGGATTTTCTGGACGGATAGCACGAGACAAGGAGTCATATCTGTGGATAAATTCGAAGGAAACGCCAGCGTGCAGGTCGTCTACAGGATAATCAATCTGAGAGAACCAAAGGCGATAAAAACCGTGCACGAGTTAAGCCAACCGCCTTTATTCAATCCTTGCGGAAACGCCAACGGCGGATGCGAACACATGTGCATCATCACTAGAACTCCTTCCGGCTTGGGATATAGATGCGCTTGCAAAATCGGCTACCGTCTTAATTCAGATGAGATGACGTGCAATCTAGTACACGATTTCCTGATGTATTCCCAACAGAGATTTATCAAAGGCAAAGTCCTCGATCCCGTCATAGAAGGATTCAGCGATGCAATCCTACCAGTAGTCTCGAAACGAGCGAGATTCGTTGCTTTAGACTTCGACGCCCAAGACGAATTCATCTATTATTCCGACGTGTTGCAAGACGTCATTTATAGGATACATAGAAACGGATCCTCGAGAGAAATAGTGTTACCGTCGCAAAACGAAGGAGTGGAAGGCTTGGCCGTCGATTGGGTGTCGAAGAACTTGTATTACATCGATAGCCGTAAAGGTACCTTGAACGTTTTATCTACGAGAAACGTCACTTATAGAAGAACGCTACTGCACGACTTGAAACGACCCAGAGCTATCGTGGTTCACCCGAATCGCGGTTATATCTTCTTCTCCGAATGGGATCGGCCGGCCAATATTTCTAGGGCGTATAGTGACGGATCTAACATCGTCACGTTCAAGAACTTTACTTTAGGCTGGCCCAATGGGTTGGCCATAGATTATATCACTGATAGACTGTATTGGTGCGACGCCTTGTTGGATCACGTGCAGCATTCAAATTTGGATGGCGGTGATGTTAAGACTATAAGCTCGCGATTGCTGAAGCATCCCTTTAGCATCGTCATTCACAACGATTTTATGTATATAACTGATTGGAGATTGGACGCTATTATGAAGTTGAATAAACTCGGTGGGGGTAAAGAAGAAATATTGATCAAGGAACCGCAGACTAATCGTTTATATGGTGTTAAGGTAAGAAGATATTTGACTTTCCTTAGATTTTGTTATACATGGTGAGTTGTTTTCCATTATTTGTAAAGATAGAAAAAAAAATTTGAATATTGATTTAATGTCAAACTTTGAGACTTACCTTGAGATTATAACGGCTGTCCAGCCTAAGATGCAACGGTCTAGATTTATTATTGTCTTTTTGAAAAAATGTTTCAAATAAATGTTGCATCGAATCATATTCTACACATGTTAAAATTAGTTTCAGAAATGGCGGACTTCCGATTGTACCGGAAGTAACTACTAACTTTATTATTTTAAATGGAATACCCTGTATATTATTGCACTTTTGAATTCCTTGTTAAATTTAAATAACAATACGTTAGGGATACATTGGGGCTAAGTTGTACCGTTTCCGAATTACATGACGGTTTTCGAAAAAAATGACATTTGCAGTGTCTTCGGTGTTTGGAAATACCTCGGGAAATACAAAAGTTAGAAAGATGCGGTTTTCGGTTTTCGCTTAACCATGAAACAGCACATGTCTTTTATTTTAAAATTGTTGCGTTTGAATTACAACGTTATTAAATAGGGATCTGTAATTTTCGGACTCTAAAATCATCGATAACTTGATTTTTTTAAATTGAACGGTATAGCAATTTTTACATAAATGAATATAAAATTTAATGTTCTTTCGCTTTTATACGGGTATCATTGTGTCTATCTCCAACGGTTTTGGAGATATTCGCAATTTTTCAGTTTCTCACGATAGATACGTATTGCGAAGCGCCGCCGCTGGCCACCTTCTCTTCGCATTTTACCAGGCTTGGGACTGGCAGCAATAGTACTGGCATGCTTAGAAAGTGGCCAATTACTGAAACTAATTTTAGCATATGTAGAATATGATTCGAGGCAACATTTATTTGAAATTTTTTTTCAAAAGGGCAATAATAAATTAACTAGGAACCGTTGCATCTTAGGTTGGACACCCGCTATTATTGTGTTGTATTAAAAACTCTAATTGCAAAAACAATTATGTGACTTCCTATAGATATACAGCAGAGATGTGCAGGTAATCGTCGCCCAGCATCCATGCTGGCACGAGAATGGGGGTTGTCAAAAATTATGTTTCGCCATACCAATGAACAGATCCAAAGGATTAACGGCTAAATGCGGTTGCCCTTACGGCGAAACCCTTAGCGAAGACGGCAGAACTTGCATAGCCGACCCCAAAAGCGAACCGCCGATCCAAGCTTGTCCCAACAGCTGGGACTTCACTTGCGACAACCAGCGCTGCATCTCCAAATCCTGGGTATGCGACGGAGACAACGACTGCTTGGATAACAGCGACGAAGAACAAAATTGCACTCGTAAGTCCCCCAGTGAAAACGAATTTTCAATCAAAACCAATCTCATTTATCTCGAATCTAGTGCCGACATGCAGCTTAACCGAGTTCCAATGCAAGAATTTGCGTTGCATCCCCGGCGCCTTCAAGTGCGACAACGAAAACGACTGTGGCGATCACAGCGATGAGATGGATTGTCCGAACGTGACGTGCAGCGCCTCCCACTTCCGTTGTGCCAACGGCCGGTGCATCCCCAACAGTTGGAAATGCGACTCGGAGAACGATTGTGGTGATGGATCGGACGAAGGCGACAGTTGCGATGAGAAAACCTGCGCCTATTACCAATACACGTGTCCGAGAACGGGCCATTGCATACCTCAAAGTTGGGTGTGCGATGGCGACGATGACTGCTTCGATAAGAACGACGAACAGGATTGCCCGCCAGTGACTTGCTTGCCCAATCAATTTAAGTGTACGGATTTGAGGCAATGCATACAGGAGAATTACAAATGCGACGGTATTCCTGATTGTAACGATGGCAGCGACGAGAAAGGATGTCGTAAGTAATAAGAAATTAATAATAATATGAAAAATCAAGGCAGAATTTTTGGATTCAGATTTTTTAACCCACAGCATTCAGCATTGACCTGCCATTTCTTTATATTTCCAACAATCTTTTCCTTGCCTTTTTTTCACCTCATATAAAATAATAAAAAGTCCTTCATCATACGCTAAAATTGAGTAAATTTGCATCAAACCCTTTATCTTTATCTACAGCGGTTCTCGAACCCAACCAATGCAACAACGAAAAACAATTCCAATGCCTACAATCGGGAATTTGTATACCCCGCGCTTGGTATTGCGACGGCACAGCGGATTGTGACGATAATTCAGATGAACCCCCCACTTGCGGTGACATCAACTGTCCGACGAACTTCTACAAGTGCAACAACTCCTTGTGCATCTTCAAAGTAAGTCGTCCCGTGTTCCTAACAATCTTTGAAGGCGCTAAAAATATCTATTTTAGGCCTACATCTGCGACGGCAAAGACGACTGCTTAGACGGTTCCGATGAAGGACACGAGCACGCCTGCAAAAGACCGCCATTCCAATGTCCTTCGGGTCAATGGCAGTGCCCCGGTGTTACCGAACGTTGCGTTAACGTGACGCAAGTTTGCGACGGGAATCTGGATTGCCCGAACGGTGCAGATGAAGGTGAAGGTTGCACTTTGAACGAGTGCGGACACCATGGAGGATTGTGCAGCAATAGTTGTAAGCAAACACCTCTTGTAAGTTATTATTTTATTCCACCTCTACATGGCAAGAATTTAGACCATTCGTAACGACAAATTCTACATTTCAGGGTGCCACTTGCCTCTGTCCAAACGGTGAAATCCTCAGCAAAGACGGCGTGACCTGCGAAGATCAAAACGAATGCGAACCAGCCGGTCTATGTTCGCAGATTTGCACCAACACCAAAGGCTCGTACTTTTGCTCCTGCGTGCCTGGTTACAAATTAACAGACGACCATTTCTGCAAAGCTTATAGTAAGTCGATCGTTCTCCCGAAAACAGATTCCCCAAGAACATCATCTAACATTCTTCATTTGCAGATCACAGCAGCGCTTTTCTCATCGTTTCGAATAGGCACTCCATCCTAATAGCAGACCTACAGGATCACAGCATAGAACGGGTTCCTATAAACGTGGAAAACGTGGTGGCGACTTCATCTAACATGCACAACGGCAGGATATTCTGGTCCGATATGAAATTGAAAAAAATATCTCGACTGGATCGCGGTGCGGAACCCGTCGATATAATCTCGACTGGATTAGATCTTGTGGAGGGATTGGCGTACGATTGGATCGCCCACAATATCTATTGGTTGGACTCGAAGTTGAACACCATCGAGGTCGCGCAAGAGAACGGATCCGCCAGAATCGTTTTGGTCAAAGAGAATATAACGCAACCTAGAGGCATGTGCCTCGATCCGAGCCCAGGGTAAGAATCTTACAGTTCAAAATCTTGCTGCAACAACGAGGCAGCTCCGTTTAAGTTCTTCAGCTTCCATTGATTTGTAATAATTTTCTGTTTAATACATGCTACATATTTTTTCGCCATTTTTATATATGATAGGAAAGACATTCTTTAGTCATTAACTTTACTCATCGTAAATTGCAGAGCGCGTTGGTTATTTTGGACCGATTGGGGTGAAAATCCACGTATAGAAAGAATCGGAATGGACGGAAGCAGTCGTTCTATTATCATCAACACGAAAATCTACTGGCCCAACGGTTTAACGTTGGACACCACCACGCAAAGAGTTTATTTTGCCGACTCCAAACTAGATTACATCGATTTCTGCTACTACAACGGTACCGGACGGCAACAAGTGTTAGCTGGTAGCCACTACTTGCTGCACCCCCACTCCTTAACATTGTTCGAAGATACTTTGTATTGGACGGATCGGCAACTCAACAGAGTATTGTCCGCTCATAAATTTAAAGGTTCGTTACGGATTTAACTAACAAGCAAAACCACCCAACTGGTCACCTCCGATTTTGATCAAATATTGCGGGCATGCATGGATCTGTCAAACATTTTTCTTAACAAAAATTAATCCTCTAGTAATGCTAACGATAAGAAAAAAACACCTGGGTGTAAGGAAACTCGTGTTTTGAAGTATTTCACATCAGATCCTTTAATGATATTGCAATAACAAGAAAATCGGAGGTGACCAGCTGGATGACTTTACTTGTAAGTCCCTTGCATCATAAAAGCTCGTTTTAGGGAACAACCAGACCGTGGTTTCACATCTGATATCGCAACCATTGAGCATCCACGTCAATCACCCATCTTTACAACCTATCTCGCCGAATCCATGCGAGACTCAACCATGCCAGCATATCTGTTTATTATCTCCGACCGCTAGTCAAGGTTATACTTGCAAGTGCAAAGCTGGATTCAGGACAACTCCAGATGGGAACTGCATCGAGGAAGAGACGTCATTCCTGATGGTGATGCGCGGCTCGCAAATCGTTGATGTTTCTATCAGGCCAGGGGATAAGACAACTGGATTTTTGACTCCGATCGTTGGAATAGATCACGGACTTCAAGTCGACTACGACAGAAAAACCACCAGCGTGTTGTGGATTGAAGGAAAAGAAGGGGATATGGATAACGTATGGAAGTCAGGGTGAATCCTCGGCAATTTTAATTCACTTTACTTTTTACAGTGCACGATATGGACTATGCCTTACACCGGCGGAAACAAAACCCAATTCGGCGGTTTGGATTCGGGGATCATCGGCGCACCTTCTGTGATAGCTTTCGACTGGTTGGGTAGGAACTTGTTCTTCGGGAATCGCATCACCAGTACTTTAGAAGTTATGAAAGTCGACGGCAAAACGAAACATAGAGCCATAATACTGGCCAATAACGGAAACGACACTTCTGTAGCACGACCAAGATCGCTCTGCATAGACCCGACTGACGGGAAAATCTATTGGACGGACGAAGGCGGCTATGGAGTCCCAGAGAAAATCGGAAAAGTCAACATGGACGGCTCAAACCCCCTGATCTTAGCTAAACCAGTGAAGCCAGACGCTATCACCATAGACATCGATAGGAGGCTAATCTATTACAGCACGCAATATCCAGCGCAAATTATCTCCATGGACGTCAATGGTTTGAACTCAAAAACCATATTGGATGAATCGAACAATATCGGACAAGCGAAAGCTTTGGGCGTGATGAACAACACCTTATTTTATTTAGATCCGATGTATGAGAAACTAGTGAGGGTAGACTTGAATGACATCAGCAACCCCAAAGTGATTTCAGAGAACGAACCTGACTTACGAACCTTCACGATATTCAAGAAAAGGCCGCTGATCGACCATCCATGTTTGACCTCGAACGGAAACTGCGATCAAATCTGTTTACCGCACGAAGGTAGATCGAGACTATGCACCTGCGGTGTCGGCTTCAAGAAGGAGAACGAGGTACGATGCGTGGAATTCAAAACGTACGCCGTGGTAGCCCAATTGGATACGATCAGAGGATACAGCTTGAAAGACAGTTCGGAAGCCATGGTTCCGATTACAGGATTAGGACATCACATCTTGCACGTGGATATCCACTACGCGGACAATTGGATTTACTGGGTCGAATACAACAGAGGCGTTTGGAACGGAATCTTTAGGATAAGACCTAACGGATCGGATATTCAACCGGTGATACGCGATGGGATTGGCAGCAACGGTATTAGGGGCTTGGCCGTCGATTGGATCGCCGGCAACCTGTACTTCACCAACGTGTTTCCGCACGAGAATTACTTGGAGGTGTGCTGGCTGGATGGGAAACATCGCAAAGTCTTGGTGAAGACCACGAACGACTCCCCCAGGGAATTAGCGGTTAATCCGTTGAAACGCTTACTGTATTGGATCGACTACGGACAATACCCCAGAATAGGTAAAGCGAGATTGGACGGCAGTCAATGGACGCCGATCGTCACATCTGGTATTAGCAATCCTCGCGACCTCACCATCGACATGAACACCCACGATGTGTATTGGGTCGACTCGAAATTAGACACGATACAAAAGATATCATACGGCGGTGGAAGCAGACAGATTATCAGGAGGAATCTGCCTAACCCCATGGGAATCGCCGTACACATGGATGACGTCTACTGGGTCGATAGGAATCTAAACGTTGTATTCAAAGCGTCCAAGACAGCCGACAATATGACTGTTCCAGTTAAAGTGAGGACGAATCAGCAACGATTACGGGATATTTCCATTTTCGACATCAACACCCAACCGAAGGACACTACAAATCCTTGCCTCAAATTAGGCAATGGAAATTGCGAACAGTTATGCTTCGCTTATCCAATCGACGCGTTGTCTTCAAGCTTCAAGTGCGATTGCGCGACGGGGACTATCTCCTCCGATGGTAGGAAGTGCGAATTCATAGATCAATACCTCGTCTTCACCACCAGAACTGAAATAAGAGCGATTAGCTTGACGCCTAGCGAAACCAATCTACCTTTCTCTCCAATCGGTAATTTAACCAATGTCGTGGGCATCGACTTCGATTACAGCGACAATCGATTATTATTCACCCAAATCAGGCCGTTCAGTAGGATCGCCTGGATGCCCTCCACCAATCCCACCTATCCCAGCATACAGAATATCATCAATAAAGGCATAAATCCCGAAGGAATCGCTTACGATTGGACGCAGAAGAAGATCTATTGGACTGATTCGTCGAACCATAGCATCTACGCGATGAATACGGATGGTTCCGATCTGGTTATGATAGCGAGGGTGGAACGGCCTCGAGCCATAGTCATAGATCCTTGCAACGGTACTTTATTCTATACTGATTGGGGTAAATTCGGCACACATGGGAAGATTATCAGAACCAGCATGGCTGGTTCGCTGAAGCGGGTTATAATCGATAAAAATTTGGCGCAGCCTTCAGGATTGGCGCTGGATTACGATGATCAGATGCTGTATTGGACGGACGCTGTGAGGGAGAAGATCGAGCGTTCGGATCTGGAAGGAAACAATAGAGTGGTGTTGGTGGCCGCTACGATATACCCGTTCTCAATAACGGTGCTTGGGAAACATATTTATTGGACGGATCTGCAGTTGCGCGGTGTATATCGCGCTGAGAAATATACGGGTGCCAATATGATCGAAATGGTGAAGCGTTTAGATGACAGTCCGAGGGATATTCAAGTCTACAGCGCGAAGAGGCAGGTTTGCCAGGCGAATCCGTGCAAGATCAATAATGGCGGTTGCGCGCAAAGCTGCCACCCGGGTACAAACGGAACGGCGGAGTGTAGATGCGACGATAATTCGAAATTGGTGAACGAGGGCAGGATGTGCGTCTCTAAGAACCTCAGCTGTGACCTGAACAAGTTCTATTGCGGCAACGGAAAGTGCATATCGAGGATGTGGGCGTGCGACGGTGAAGACGATTGCGGAGATAAGAGCGATGAAGATCCCAACTACTGTTGTAAGTTTCTCAATTTTCAAATTAAACATATTTGGCGGCAAATTCAAATAAATTCCAAGTGAGGGCGATTTTATTAACAAACCGTCACCCATCATCTTTTCGTGTACATTTTTTCCGTAATAATTGTGAATATCCAATAATTCCAGCGTTCCATTCTTGTTCGCCGAACGAATTCCGTTGCGCTAACGGTCGATGCATATTCAAGTCTTGGAAATGCGACCACGAGAATGATTGCAAGGACGAATCGGACGAGCAGGACTGTAACTACCCGCCGTGCGCAGAAGGGGAATTCACATGCGCCAATCACAGATGTATTCCGCAAGCGCAGGTACTTTAAGATTGTATTTTTCGATAGATTTACTGTTTAAATGCATTTATCTCCTTCCTATTTAGGTTTGCAACGGTGTCAACGATTGCAAAGACAATATAACTTCAGATGAGACGCACGAAATGTGTCCGAATAACACTACGTGTCCGGCGAACCATCTAAAATGCGAGAAGACTAACATCTGCGTGGAACCTTACTGGCTGTGTGATGGCGACAATGACTGCGGTGATAATTCGGATGAAAATCCATTGCACTGTTCGCATAGAACTTGCCCGCCGAATAGTTTTAGATGCCCCAGCCATAGATGTATCCCAGCCACGTGGTAAGTGTTTGAAAAATGCAGGCGGACCCCTGCGTGCCAAGCCTCGGTTTAAACATTATCTCTGCAACAACTTTTAGCCTGTGTTTTTCTCATTGATCAGTAATAATTTAAACTGATATATTTTTCAAGGATTAAAAATTGTTTGAGATTGCATCTAAAGGAAAAGTATATTAAGAATAAAATAAACTCTTTGAGCAGAAACAGTAACTTTTTGTGGTGAACGTCATGTGGGTTGGTGTCGTCCCATATACGGGAATTGTGCTTGTTAACATAGCCATTCATCAAAAAAAAACGCGTCGTCGTTAAAGATGATTTTTCGGCCAAAATTGGGGTCCTCTTCCAAACGCTCCGAAGCCCAGTCAGCGAACAAACGGCGTTGTCTATGGTCATTAACTTTGAGTACTTGGGTCAGTTGGTTTTTGTATGGGTGTAAAATTCGCCAAGTTGAAGTCTGCGAAAAGCTGAGTTCTTGTGCACGGCGAGGAATTGATTGTCTGGGGTTCTCCTGTACACTTTCATAGACCGCTCCGATCTTGGGTTCCTTTAACGTACGGTTGTTGGCTACTTGTTTACTGAACCGGTCGTCGCGAATTTCTCCACCAAACGTTGGAGAGTCGACTTTGAAGGGCCACCGCGCAACGTTTGCACTAACGAACACTCATTTTGATATTAAAGTTTTATCATTTGGACGTGCTGCTCAATCGTGTAACTTGTCATGGTAATTTGGCATCACTCGCTGAATAATAAGCGACGGATTAGACACACGCCTGAAACAACATGGCCTAGATCGACCCGCCCCAATTAAAAAACCCTTTACACACATCATATGAAATGATTATTACCCCACATTGTGCTGTGATGAGATATTAACACACTGGTGGGACTCTTACCGGAATGTAATATGGACGATTAATGGGTATATTAGCAGGGGAAATATTTTGGGGCTTTGCCCTGTTAATTTCCCAAAATTGAAATAAATAAATAAATAAATAAATAAATAAATAAATAAATAAACCACAATTAAATATATTTTCTAGGTACTGCGACGGTGACGATGATTGTGGGGATGGCGCTGATGAACCCCCAGAATACTGTAAGAGCGAAGGGAGGACGTGTTTCGGCGATTTGTTCACTTGTGACAATGGAAACTGCATACCTCGTATATACATCTGCGATAGAGACAACGATTGTTTAGATAATAGTGACGAAGATAAGAGACACCAATGCAGTGAGTACAATTTCCTTAACCAGAATAATCTTATCAAAATTCTAATTCCGGCTATAATAACTCCCACTTTATTTTTACATACTGCTGCTCATATAACCAGCAATTTTATCATCCGGGTTGGAAAAGTAACAACCAAAAAATTCCATGAAACCAAAATTTTTGGACTAACCCCCCACTGTGTTGCTGTGCAAGAATAATTTGGTTATTCAATAGATTCAAATACCTTTTTCGGCTACCACATCCTAAAGTGTAACCTTACTACACTCAATCGAAGATAGAAAGCGACACTTTATCGAATTGAACTATGAATTGAACGGTCAACGCATCACTTTCGTTACTTTATCGTCCATGGACGGCAGAGTACAATAAGTACATACCCAATTGAAGTACCAGCGTGTCACTTCGGTTGTCAAAATAGCTGTCAAACAATCTGTCATTCAAATATAAGTCATCTGTATTCTGAATATGTTCTGAGAGTACGGTAAAGGGTGCGTTTTTTAATTACTCGAATTGCTGTTCCGAGTATAGAAGGATTAAATGTCGTTTTTTAATTTACTTGAGCGATTACGCACCGCGTTTTAAAATTACACTAATTGCTCGAATACAGTGTTCGAACAGTTTTTTAATGCTCTAGGAGGCTAAGGGGGGGAGGGGGTACGTTAAATTAGAATTCGAACATAACCTAGAAAATTTGACATGAGTATCGTTAGAAGCTACCGAATGTAAGTGTGTACCTCTGATATGTACATATGTAACAGTGAATAATATTGATTAGTGTTTTCTCATACGACATTTAATAATATATTTACAGTATTTGATACAAATATGAGTGCGTATACCTGCTTTCATTGCAAAATGCAGACTCTAGATACAGAACCAAAAAGTTGGAATCTGATTTCAAGCCATGCTTGCCTTAAAGACAAAGTAAACTTATGTGTTGATGAAAATTCAGTTGTTTACGCAGAAGATCAGATAGGTAGGTTTACTGTACAATGTATATTGCATATAACGAAGGTCGTTTTTTTAAATGACATTTGTTCGAGCAGGTTTAACAGTTCCAAAGCTCGCTCGAGTAAATAGCACTCGAACAATAAGTGTAATTAAAAAACACACCCAAAGTCACACCGTACTCTTCTGTGAAGATTTCTAACTTTGACTTTTTCTGGGTTCGATTGTCAAAATAGCTGTCAAACAATCTGTCATTCAAATGAGTTATCTATATTCTGAACACTACAAATCCAAGTACCTAAATTAATTTTAGTAAGTGAGCGTAATCATGTAGTAGCCGAAAAAATATTGTACTGACCACGGCTGGAAAGTGTCTTATCGAACTGGTTTCGTTGCTCCCCTTACCTCGCAATCTCTAAACTCGTTCGACAAAAGGTCACTTTTCAGCCTTGATACGTAAATAACTATTCCCCATTAAAGTTTCCTTTAGACTTGTTTTCTACAATTCCCATCCAAACGTTAAACTTTTGAGATTGTCTAGTATGGTTTTCATGAATCCAGTGAAAATTCTCAATCATCTGCATGACAAATATCTATCATTCTTTCGCTAAACTCCAATGCTGGTCAACATCTTCATCTGATATGAATGGTCAACAATTACCTACTAGCGGCTACTAGATAGTATACCTTGATCCAGTAATTGGGTTTTGGAACCTTTGGTGTAACAATAACTATCACACTGACAAAAGTCCTTGTTGTTTTTTGTTGTTTGGTGATAGTGGAAAAACCTAGCATTGACTTTTGTCAGTGTGATAGTTAGTATACCTTGACTTAATCCCAGATCCTATATACTTATTTTATTCCCGAGAGTCACAATAATCATAAAATTTATTATATGGAATATTTTTACATTCTTGATGATTGGCGTAAACTGTTATGTAAAACACAAGCTAAACTGTTATAAACTACTTTAGTTTGTGTTTTACATGTGTGAAAGCATCCAATATGTCTTACTCATACTTACAGACGATAGAAAATGCGACGAAGAAACTGAATTCACCTGCGAAGCCAATAAAGCGTGGGGCAGAGCTCAGTGTATACCGCGCAAGTGGTTATGCGATGGCGACCCGGATTGCGTAGATGGCGCTGACGAAAACGCCACCTTGCACAGATGCACGACGCCACAACCTTGCTCCGACGATCAATTCACCTGCGCGAACGGACGCTGCATCAATCAAGTAAGCAAACCGACTTTTCTATACACTCTCATAATTCCTCTGTACCACAACTCAACTGCTCTTCTCTAAGGGATGGGTATGCGATCACGACAACGATTGCGGCGACGGCTCGGACGAAGGTAAAGAGTGCAATACCAAATACAAGAACTGTACGCAAGAAGAGTTCACCTGCCAGAACTTCAAATGCATCAGAATGCAGTACCGTTGCGATGGCGAAGACGATTGCGGCGATACGTCAGATGAAGTGGGATGTAGTAAGTTCAGTTTCACCCGATATCTAGAGTAGAATAATCATCGTTGCGTTTTCGATCCTCCTTAGAGAAAGACAACAGTACCTGCTCGAGTCTAGATCAGTTTAGGTGCAATAACGGCCAGTGTATAGACGCCCAGAGGGTCTGCAACAAGGAGATCGATTGCAGTGACGAATCGGATGAGCCTCTTCATTGCAACGTCGACGAATGCGCCAAGACTGAAATACATCAGTGTGGGCACAAATGCATCAATACTCTCACAGGATATTATTGCGAATGTAACCAAGGCTACAAGTAAGTTATAAAAATTGACACTTTACTCATAACGTAGGATCATTATTGATTGTCGTTGCCGCAACATTGCACGTATCAGTACTATTGTTACTTATGAACCATCTTTACTGAAAATATAAGAGATTTTAAATTTTACTATAAATAAATAACCAGAATTTTTTGCGTAATAAATCCTTTAGCCGACAAATTAAGAAAAAAAAGGTCAATAAGGTTTGTGTTCGGTATATCCCAGAAATATTTGATTTGTAGAATTCTGTATTACCGACTGAGTTTTAACCCTCTCTACAGTTGGCAACAGTTTGTTTATCGTTCGTTTTATATCATAGAATAAGTTTGTAACAGTTTCAGTCATTTCACATTTCATTTATACAATATAGTGCATATAGCAGTATAAAGTAAATCTGATTCAACAATGTACCAGTTTTTATTTTACACAACCGTTTGTTTTAATTTGACAGAAAGCATAAAACTAATACCATCTGATCGTAGCAAAGTAGTCCATGAATAGATGTCGAATAAGCTGCTTGGGATTCAGCAGCTTTGCTTAAGTTTTTTAAAAGTTCGACATTATTTGAAATAGTTTACCACAAACTTAACTACAATATGTGCACGTTTTAATAGCAAAGTGATAGCAAAGCTATCATCACCAGCAGTTTGTTGTGAGGTGTTTGAAAGTGTGTTATCAGATTACACGCCGCCGTTTTGAGTATTTTCGGATTGGGTCAGATTGGGTGCCTACCTCCAATGCCACCTCAATTTACGTTTAATTCTTAACATATTGTAACATTAAAATGTAACCAAATATGCATCTAAATGTATTTATTCGAAATTTGTCAACTAATTACTAAGTGAAAGTATAGGTGGCGTTGCTGTCGTGCATAAAGTTGAATTTATTTTTTCGACTAACACATCGGAAAGTACAACCTTGCTACACTTATTCAAGGATAGAGAGCGTCACTTTACCGAATTGAATTGCTATTAATTAAACGGTCAACGCGTCACTTCTGTAACTTTACCGTACTCTTTTGCGAAGACTCTGACGTTTTTGTGAGTTCGGTTGTCAACCGAACTATCTGTCATTCAAATACGAGTGGGATCTATTCTTCAAAACATGTTCTGAACACTGCAAATGCAAGTAAATCGATTTTAGTAAGTTGTAATCATGTAGTAGTCGAAAATAGTACCTATATTGCATACCAAGTAAGGAAAACCTTCGCGTATTAACGGACCTCGAGCTTCCCTCTTTGTCTATTAACTAACCCTCGGCTGTAATGAAGCGTTCCTTCGAGATTAGTATCCTATTTTATTCATAATTACTGATTTTTGCCCAAAACGCAAATTGAATGTTTTTTAATTATTGCCAATTTTATTTAACTCATAATTATAACTGTCGAATTGAGCATTGTTCCATGTCAATTTTGTTAAAATGGGTGGGCAAAAAATCAGTTTACAGTTATTTTTACTATTTCTGCCTGAATATACGAGTACCTACGCAATATTTTGGAAAATGTCATACTTACTTTTTTAGCGCCCTCTTATAATTATAGCTTGTATTAAATGCAGGTAAGTAATAATTATTCCCGGCTAGGCGGAAAATAATTATTAAGGTCAGTACAGTAATGACTAATGACCTACTTCCCAACTATTAGGTAATTGACTCATTACAACTATGATTGTGAATAAAATATTGTATGCACCACGGTTGGAAAGTGTCTTTATCAAACTCGTTTGATTGCTCGTTTTGGCTCGCAATCTCCAAATGTCGTTCGATAAAACATCACTTTTCAACCGTGATACGTAAATAACTATTATATAGTATATCAATTCTTTCTTTTTGTTCCAGATTACTAAGCGACGGCAAAGCTTGCGCAGATCTCAACGAATGCTTAGAAACCCCGGGCGTATGCTCGCAACAGTGCGAGAATACCCCGGGCAGCTACTATTGCAAATGCAACGACCAATACTACGAACGTCAGACAGATAAGCACACCTGCAAACGCAGAGACAGCGTCGAACCCTGGCTCATATTCACGAACAAATACTACATTCGCAACATCTCGATAGACGCACACCAGTACAATCTGATCCAGCAGGATCTGATGAACGTGGTGGCCATAGATTTCGACATGCGCGAACAGAACTTGTACTTCTGCGACGTCACGGCCAAGACGATCTTCAAAGCGCCGGTAGGGGGCGCGACCGCGAGCAAGGAGCCGATCATAAGGCACGATTCTCACGGATTGGAAGGCATAGCGGTGGATTGGATCGGAAGGAAGCTGTATTGGCTGGACAGGCATTCCAAAAATCTGGATGTGGCGGAATTGAACGGAACCAACAGGAAGACGTTGCAAGAAAAGATTCCGGATCCTAGGGCGTTGGTCGTACACCCTGGAATAGGTTATTTGTACTTCAGCTCGTGGCATTTGCAAGCGTTCATCGCGAAATTGGGAATGGACGGATCCAACTTGACGAGGATCTTAACTTGGGAGGATGACATCGCTTGGCCTAACGCTCTAACGATAGATTACTTCACGGATCGATTATATTGGGCGGATGCTCATCTGGATTACATCGCCTCGGCGGATTTAGACGGGAAACATCGCCACGTCGTCTTGAGCGGGTCAGCAGTACCGCACGTATTCGCCTTGAGTTTATTCGACGACTACATCTATTGGTCCGATTGGAATTTGAAAGCTATCAGTAGGGCAAATAAATTCACCGGGCGCGACTTGAAGATCCTGAGGAATACTACCCATAGGCCGTACGACGTCCACATCTATCACCCGCTTAGGCAATTGAACTACACCAATCCGTGCGCCGAGAACAACGGAGGTTGCTCCCACCTGTGCTTGATCAGTCCCCCGCACATATCCAGTTACTTGAACATTGACGGTTACGGCGAAGAGGGCGCCACCACATATAGATGCGTGTGCCCTAATCAATTCTACTTAGGCGGAGATAATAAGACTTGCGTGGCCAATTGCACTCAAGGTCAATGGAGATGCGGCGGTAACGACGAAAAATGCATACCCTGGTTCTGGAAGTAAGTTCGTCTTCTTATATGTTCCATTTCTCATGCTTATTTACTCAACAGATGTGACGGCGAGAAAGATTGCAAGGACGGTTCCGACGAACCAACGACCTGCCCGCCTAGGCAATGCAGACCAGGCACGTTCCAATGCGACAACGGGCACTGTACCCCCTCGGCTACGATCTGCGACGGTACCGACGATTGCGGCGACCACTCGGACGAGAAGAACTGCCAACAGGCCTGTCCCGAGTTGGAGTTCAAGTGTAAATCGAACGGCAGATGCATACTGAGAAGCTGGCAGTGTGACGGCGATCCAGACTGCAAGGACGGATCGGATGAGGATCCGACAGTTTGCGCCAACAGGACTTGCGACCCGGAAACGGAATTCCGGTGCAAGAACGGTCGATGTATACAGAAGTTATGGATGTGCGATTTCGATAACGATTGCGGCGACGATTCCGATGAGCCTGCCTACATCTGCAGGCAGAAGAATTGCACGACTGGATGGCAACGCTGTCCTGGAAGAGCTAATTACAGGTGAGTCATATAGGTTCAGTAAACTCTTTGAACTGTGAAAATTTTTATTGAATTTAACGTATAGAAGAACATCACTAATTAATAACTATACAATCACATTAAAGATGTGACTTAAATGTTAGATGCTATATTGGGTACAGTATTAGCCAGAGCTACATATACTCCGTCCCGTCCTGAGGATTACTGAATAATATTAGTATTCGTTAAGGATATACATGATACCGTTAGACGGGGGACGGAATTACCATTCATTGCCCTCTATGATTTGAAATCTGGCTTATCTCTGAAGTTTTTGAGAGCATTACAGATGACTCTGGGTGGTGTTTAGTAAAATTAAAACAGTTGTTTACTTGATAAAATTTAATTGGAAATTTAAAAGATTTATCTACAAGTTTCAGTAGCAATACATAAAATATTAGTTTGCAACTAAATATACATGGCACGAAAATCTTCCATAAGAGTAAAATATCAATTTACCAATGCTAATACGTTCAAATCTCTTTACTGAGGATTATTTTAAATATATACTATGCTTTTTTTAATCACTGCAAAAAAAAAACGGCTGGTTTCTTAGTTAAATAACGGTTTATGTTAGTTTAATAATGTTTTTCTCATCACTTGCTCCAGGTGCATACCTAAATGGCTCTTCTGCGACGGCAAAGACGATTGCCGCGACGGTTCCGACGAACTCCCGGAGAACTGCCCCCGGTGCAATCCGGACACGGAATTCAAGTGCGCCAACAACCGTTGCGTGCCCAAACAGTGGATGTGCGACTTCACCGACGACTGTGGCGACAACTCCGACGAGACGGCCGCGGTTTGTAAGGGCAAGTACCGCGAATGTTCCGAGTCGGAGTTCCACTGCGGCAACGGTAAGTGCATCTCGATGCGATGGCGCTGCGATCACGAGAACGACTGCCTGGACAACACGGACGAGATGGGCTGCACCGGCTTCCAGTGCAAGAACGGCACGTTCCAATGCGCCTCCGGACATTGTATCGCCTCCTACTTCCGTTGCGACGGAGACAGGGATTGTAGGGACATGTCGGACGAAATGAACTGCCCGCCCAAATATCCGGGCGGCAGATATTGCCCGGAGTCGAAGTTCCAATGTAATAATCACTTGTGCATCAGTACGTCGGATATCTGCGATGGCACTGACGACTGCGCTGACGGTTCGGACGAATCTCCGAGTATTTGTACCAATTTCAACTGTGATACTCTACATAGGTAAGGAAGAAGAAAAAACAGGGCTATCAACACTGAATTTACCCTTCAAAACAACGCTTGGTTATAGCCGGATTAGCTAGTAAAACCGATCCTTGCATAGATTTAGAGAATATAAGCAAGTCACCTACTAAAACGTAGATGGCAGTGCAATCGTGCACATGTGCTTATGTTTTTGTTTATAATATCCTAGGGAAGTGGAACGCTATCGTATATCTACTTTTTTCTAACACATTACGATACATTTCAAATAAGTGTCAAAAAGCTCTTCAAATTCTTTTTCTTTTTATTCTTTTTATTAAAAAAAAAAAAACAGCCTTGCAGCATTATACATCATTTTTATATGAATAAAATATGGGAATATTTTATAGATTTATAAAATGAATTTGTATTCATTTAGTTACTTACATAACTAAGCACCAATTTTTTCAATTTCATCAGAGTCTTCTGCATTTAGGTAACTTATTTTCCGGTCAAAATGTTTTTCAATCGTTTGGCACATTGCGGCTGGTGAATCAACCAAATTGATTGC
The DNA here is from genome assembly GCA_949128085.1 of Cetonia aurata. Lineage (NCBI taxonomy): Eukaryota > Metazoa > Arthropoda > Insecta > Coleoptera > Scarabaeidae > Cetonia > Cetonia aurata. The sequence goes on along the minus strand of OX421882.1, from coordinate 68,646,163 downwards.
GATTCCGTGCTTGCCAAACCTTCCTGTTCTTCCAATTCTGTGTAAGTACGTTTCGCAATCTGCTCGTCTGTCCACATCAACCGGTAAATCAAAATTAACAACTATAGTAACTTGCTCCACTGCTTGCTCCCTCTGGATAATGCGTTCGTTGTTATAAGCACTTTTCAGTTCCTTTTCTGAATCTATCTAATACATTTATCCTTTGCTCTACACTTAATTCTCCAGTTAAAACTGCCACTGCATGTCCATCCTTTGTCATTTTCTCTGCTAACCAATTAGCAGTTCGCCTTGTGTGGCAAAATATAATAGTCTGACCAACACCAACAGTGCCATAAATATTCGTCACAGCACTATTTCTCTTGCTGATTTGCACATTTAACGTAATATTGCTTAATATTATTCAAACTTTCTTCTTCCCTTGTCAGTCTTATAATCAAAATTGACATAAATCTACAGTCGCAATCCAAACACATCATATGTATACAAACATGAGATAAAATGAAACACATATACGTCGCGTTTCCTATCTTTGTTGGCTCATAGGACACAGTTCAATGTTTATAGCCGAAAGTGTAACTATCAGCCGTTCTAAACACGTTTGCGCGTCAAGAGAATTGCTCGAAAAGTTTACCAATTCTAATTTCAGATACCAATGTAACAACCACAAATGCGTGCCGCGTTACCAACTGTGCGACGGCATAGACAACTGCGGCGACAGTTCCGACGAGAACAACATGACCCTGTGCGCGAACAACATCAAGCCGTGCACCCTCACCGAATACACTTGCGCCAATAAGAAATGCATAGACCGCAGTCAGGTGTGCGACTTCGCCGACGACTGCGGCGACAGTTCCGACGAACTGGGCTGCCACCATAACAACGTGTGCAACGACTTGAATCGCGGCGGTTGCGAACATAATTGCCTCAACCTAACTCAGGGCAGCTACATCTGTACCTGCATGCCCGGTTTCATAACCTCGAAAGAGAACCGTAAGAAGTGCAAAGACATCGACGAATGCGCGGAAGGCACGCACCATTGCTCGCACATCTGCAGCAATCTGAACGGCAGCTACAGTTGTTCGTGCAGGGACGGCTTCAGGCTGTCCGATGGCCTGTCTGGCGTGTGCAGGGTTAAGGATGAAGAGACGCTGCTCTTATTTGCCAACGGACCGGAAGTTAGGGCGTTCTCTCTCAGTAAACAAGATGAATTCGACGTCATCAGTCGGGAGAAGAGGATAGAAGCTGTGGATTACAACGTGAAATCGCAAATGATATTCTGGGCCGACAGTTACGATAAGACCATTAAGAGGTCTTACATGATCAATGCCCTAAATGGCACGGTGAAGACTGGATACGCGCAGGATTTAAATATGAAAGGTAAAATTTTAAAAACAAAATGCGTCATAAATGATTTTTTAATTTATAATTATAGAAATAAAAGCTTGCAACTTTACATTCCTATAATAATATTTCTTTCGATGCGCCTGCCATATAACCACCATATTTGCAGGTAACTCTAAACCCACATCCTTAGCAATAGATTGGGTCGGAGACAACCTGTACTGGACGGAAATCGACCGCGCCGGTTCCAAACCGAAAGGTAGGGTAATGGTGGCGAAAACTGACGGCAGATACAGGAGAGCGGTAGTGTCTGTGGGCTTGGAAAGTCCCTCGTCTTTAGCGCTCGATCCCCAAAAAGGACGAATGTTCTGGACCGACGCAGGATCGGCCCCGAAAATCGAAGTATCTTGGATGGATGGTTCCAGGCGTAAACCTCTGGTGACAGATTCCATACGTCATCCAACTGGACTGACGATAGACTACGCCATGGACCACACTTTATATTGGGTGGATACCAAATTAAACACCATAGAATCAATGAGATACGACGGTACCAAGAGGACAGTAGTAGCCAAGGGTCCCGCTCTAAAACAACCGATTTCATTGGACGTTTTCGAATCGGCGTTGTATTGGATAACCAAGGATTCGGGAGAATTGATGCGACTAGATAAATTCGGAAGGGGACTAGCGGTGGCCGTACTAAGTAATTTATTGAATCCCTCGGGAGTTAAAGGTATTTATTCAGACGTTATTCATGAATTTAGGAAATTACGCTTTTTTTGTATGATGCAGTTTACCACGAATCCAAGTACAATACGTCGTCGACGCAGAATCCATGCGAGAAACACCGCTGTTCGCACCTTTGCGTCTTAGTACCGGGCGGTCATCGATGTCTGTGTCCCGATTCCGCGGTACAATTGAGTAAGAAGGCTGATATCGTATGCGACGCAGCCGCAGAAGCACCCAGACCCGAGCCGCGAATATGCAAATGCCAAAACGGCGGTCTCTGCGTCGAAAGCGACGAATCAGACGACCTGAAGTGCGATTGTTTGACGGATTTCCATGGCGATTATTGCGAGGTCCAATTAGGTTTGAGTAAGAGCGCGGGGGATTCGAACGCGACCGCTATTGTCGTTCCAATAGTCGTCATCCTATTGGTGCTGGGTTCTGCTGTCGGCGTGTGGTTCTTCATAAGGAAGCGACCCTTGTAAGTATTCATTTTAATATTGAAACAGTTTCGGTGATATTTAATAATAATCTTAATCTGGATTTATAGTGGGAAAGGTTCGGGAATTGGAAGTTTGACCAGTAGTCAAAGCGTATCATTCAGGCAAGGTACCAATATCGAATTCGGACCTAACGCCTTCAATGAAAATGGCGGGGAAGGAAATATAGAACCGTTGGACGTTTCTTATAGCTTGGATCCGGTCAATAATAAGAATCGCGACTTCCACAATCCCATGTACGATGCTGTACAAAATAATCCCGATGCCATGGGCAATGGTAGCTCAGGTAGGTTTTAATTAATCTATTAACCAAAAAAAAAAAAAGAGAAAGCAATGGATACGATGTAATTAATCTAGAATAAGATCTTCCACTCTCTATACAACATGTAGGTATGAATTGATGTAAATAATTCTGTTCCATTCACTGACAATAATAGAGAACTTGGCTATCCCTCGAATTATGACTGCAATAATATTAAAATCGCAAACTATCACGTGAGTTTTTTTCTTTCACTAAATGGCACCTAATCTACAATAACTACTACATAAACCTTCAGTAATTAATCTTGATAAATCTCTTTACCGACCCAAGTGAGAAAAAAGAATAGCCTCATTTTTACTTACGCATTAATCTTGAAATAACTTTAAGAGGGGGCTTTAAAAGGCGACGACCAAGAGATGGCGCTGCCGTTCTAAATTTATAAACAACATAACTCATTTTTAACTTATTGGAATATATCTAGATGTCTACGAACGATTGTAGGCGTATTATTCTCGGTAACTCCCTGTTTTGAGCTTTTAATTTTGCTTAATAAGCGTGCAAACCGAGAAGTAAGTTTCGAAAAAAAATAAAAGTAATTTTTGTAACTCTTAAACAAATCCAATGTAAGGATTCGTCCTGCTGAAGTACATATTTTAATTTTAATAATATCGACGGAGTGTTAAATTGTTTTTGGAAATCGGAAAGGCTCTGTAACCGGCGTGTTCAGCTATAAGCTAACAGTGAGCGTGGCAAATTGTCGTGACAGCGAGATTAGAATTTCCTTTGTTGTTAAATCATTGAAATGAGTATACAGGCAATGCCGGATTCGTTACTTAGTCGGCTAGACAGTATTTGCATCGTATTTGGAATCGGGTATGTGCAAGAAATAAATATTATTTAAAAAAAAAATTTTTCTAGCAACATGTGGGTTTCTGTTGCGTAATGCGAACACTGATAGCTATTGTACAATTTGGAAATTAAAAATGACGTGTTTAGGAATAACTTTACACAAGAAGGACGAAAAATGAATTATAAACGATTGCAGTGCCCCATTGGTCTTTCTCGCAAACACTCTTGAAAGCCCCCTCTTAATACAAACTTAAAATATAATATATCATTTTTAATGCATGAATAGATATCGAAATGTCACATTTAACTGCCAATTATAATGAATCCAAGGTAGTGTTGTAGGATATAGCATTGATTTTTCAATATTTTATCTAGTACCATCATCGTCGACGAAAATGACCGGTCACAAGGCCACTTGCGCAAGACCTCATTACTAGACGCTTAAATTTTATTGTCTAGAATATGTTTCTAGGCAGAAAAGTAGTGGCACCAATCGAATAAATTCGGAGAAAATTAGTTTAGAAACGATAATGTATTTATCAGTGGTAAAAACAGGATATAGGCCCGCGCCTATCCGATAAAGCGGGAACGACGTCTGTGACCGAGCCGTGATCATACGGCGAGCGATCGGTCATTTTGGTTGGCGATGATGGTACATTACCAATCTGACTACATATATAAATTGGGTAAAACGGAACATGAATAAAGAAACAAGTAAATGTAATGCAGTAAATAATAATAATCAATTATTGTCCAATGGCCACTCCTGCATGTTACAGGTTTTGGTAATACAGTTAGGTAAGGGTGACTGACTTACGAACGATGAAAAATGTTTTGAGAAAAGTATCGTGAATATTTTATACATCATAGCAGTGGCGGCTCGTGACGTTTTGTACAAGGGAGGCTACTGTAGCCTAAGTAACCATTCTCGGTCAAAATTATACTTTTATAGTTATTAGTGTAACATTGTAAGTGTAGAATAAAAATTGAAAAAAAAAAATAGATTAAAATAAAATATGATTTATTGTCTGGCAAGAACCACGTAGAGGTGAGAGTGTAATCTTGCCTGGATAGGAAAATCGATGAGGTGATAGGTAAAAAGGTAATAAAAACTTAAAAATAAACTCTTGATAAACCAAAAATAAACCCTAGAAACAATAACAATTAAATTAGAAAAGAAAATTGTAGATTCTTTGTTTATATTACAAGCTTTACACAAAACTAAATTTAAGGCATAAGCATGACAATGTACAAAAAGAGCATGAGGTGCAATTGTTTTTATTTTACTTTGTAAACCATTTAAATGTCCTGCCATAACAGATGCACCATCATATGTTTGAGCGACAATTTTTTTTTCAAAATCATATTTTTCGCTGTTATTTAATAAAAGGTTAAATAAATCTTCAGCTGTTCGATCGGATAATACATCAAAAAACTCCAAAAATCTTTCAATAACTTCATCGCTTTTGGCATAACGTAATATGATTGATAATTGAGCCTTACAGGAAATATCTGTGGTTTCATCTACTTGCCAAGAAAAAAACGGAGCTTCTTTAATTTCTGTATCTATTTCTTGTTTTAATACAAAAGAAATACAATCTATTAAATCATTTTGTATAGACTTAGATGTACCCGAAAAAATATTACTACTAACAAATTTCTTCAAACTAGATTCATATTTACTAAAGAGTTCGAGTAATTCTTTATAATTTCCATGATTAAAAGAATCTGAAGTCTCATTGTGTCCCCGAAAAGCTAAATCTTGTGATGCTAAAAATATTGTTACGTCTATTAATTTTCTTAAATTTTTGCGGTTTTCCCTGACTTCATTATTATAGGCAATAATTGCATCTTTGCGCGCGCTGTCTACAGCAGTAGCAATATTTTGTTTTCCAAATAATTTAAATTTGCACAACGATGAAATGTGTTCTTTAGAGTTAGAATGCCGTTCAATAGCGCGCGGTAGATTTTTAAAATCTGTTTGACCTAATTTCGACCACGTTTCGGTTTGGTTATAAAAAGTAGACATGGCCAACAAAATAATCTTTCCCGTTCAATTGAACCAGTTAACCAACCACATTTAGTGTACCATAATTAATTAAAACCACGATTTTGCCGGTTGCCGTCGTTAGATACTACAGATAAATTAGGCCGTGGTTTCTTAATGTTTTGTACGATATGTAATTTCGTCTCTATGTTTAAACAACTAAAAGAATTTCTTACCAACCAGTGGACAATATCTTGGCAAATTCTAATTTCGTTCATTTCATCCATTCTGTGTGCGTAATCTAACAAAACTCGCCCAACGTTTCTTAAGTTATTAGTACTGGGAGCTGGGAGTCGCATGGGCAGTTGCGTAGCAACGTTTTACGATCGATAACGCAACATGCCGATCGGGTAGGATCATACCGCGGCGGCAAGCCTCCAACCATACGTATTCGCCGTATAAAGTGCACGTGCACTTACGGAGACGCATTGCTATATCAGCCATGGCATTAATCATCGGCGCGGAGCCAAATCTGTGGCTAGCCTCCTCGCTGGCTATTATAGTGCGGACAGTAAAATTTCCCGCATTATTGGAATTGCATTTTTAAGTAATGAATAAATATACTATTGATGATATATTTTTTTGCAAAATTGCTTTATTTTAGTATATAGCCGATGCTTAAACATTATTTTAATACATAATAAACGCTACTTATTGTATTAAAAATAATAGGGGAGGCTTAGCCTCCCCTCACGAGCTGCCACTGCATCATAGTCAGACAGTAGAATTCAAACGCTTACATGCACAATAATTTATTTCCAGCGGCATTGTACGAAGTTCCTGGGGACGTAGCGAAATCCAAGAGCGACAGCTTCATGGAACCGCCCAGCGCCATACTGGCGCCATCTAGCGTGACGCATCGTTCATCGCCGCAGGTCAACATCCGGCATAAAGAATTAGATCCGGCGGTCGACACGGGGAAGGACACACAAAAATTAGTCGAAGAAGACTGCTGATATAGAGACGGACGTGCCGGCTTATTACGAATTTATCGGTTAGTAATAACGTACGCCTCAACGGTGATCCGAAATTCTAAAGACGCATCCATAAAATAAAACGGCAAATAACGAAATTCCGAATGGCAACAAAGATGATGATATTTTATGAATTTTCTCGTAATGATAATAATAAGATTTTATACATTAAATATAAATATATCAGAAAGAGATAATAGCTAAGAACAAACTGAATCAGTATCAGTAGATTATATATATATATGCATAATTAAAAACATAGACTCTACATAGTAGATTAATATATTTTTTTAATTCGATTGATTTAGCAATACAATATTGCTGCAAATGAAAGGAGAGCAAGAAAGAAGAAAAAATGAATGTATTGTGTATATATAATATATATTTTATTAATTGTTATACATAAGTTGTGATCATCAAGGTTTTTTTATTGTTTATTTTTATATTTTTTTGTTTTTTTTTGTACATTTTAAAAGTTTAAAAAGCAATTTGACTAATATTTTATGTTTTACTATTGTAATGTAGCACGTCAATCGAGATTCCTGTTTTTTTTTCTCTTTTTAAATTAGAAAGCAATTGTTAGTAGGTAATATAATATAAAGGAAGCATATTTTTTTATAATCGGGTGTCGGTATAAGTGATTATAAACAGTGAACAAAAAGATTCGATAGGAACAAAATCAACATGATATTAATTCACACCAAATCTATGTTCATCAACGTTGGCAACGCCGTTAAATTTAAAATATCATGCTGATTTATTTTTTCAAACGTAAATACAATTTTTGTACCACCTCTATTATTGTTATCGCTTAGTTTAAGGAGAGTTTAAGAAGAATCTAGTTCCAATGATGTTACTATCTACTGTAAAATTCGTGTAAATATTGTCTTTACAATTAGATAAAATATAAAATAAAAAAAAAAACGATTTTTAAGATGTTTTAAGATTGAGACTGGATAAACGTGAAAATAATAATAACATTCCAATGATTAGCTTCAGCGCTTTCTTTTCTTCTTATTGTACATTGTACATAAAATTTTGTTTTCGTAAAGCGAGCGTGTAATGTAATTATTATTCTTCTTTACTTTTACTTTATGTTCTAATTGAAATTGTTTTGTATTAATCCAACACCGTCCAAATACTGACCCATTAAGCGAAATTCAAATTTCCCGTAATATATTAAGATATAAAATGGCAGTTACTAAAACAAATTGCGGAAAAATTGAGTTTAGCTTAGCGGAAATGGTATTACTATATAATTTCTGTGTAATAATAAAAATTCGCAATCAATGTTTCTTAAAATTAAGGAATATCACCACATCATATGCCCTTTATAATTGAATTAAAATAACAAGCTCAAACGAAGGCTGACGTACTTACAGGACACCGCATACTACACACATGTCCCAAAGTCGTTTAAATAATTTCAAATCTTGGTGCGTTTTCATTTCGCGACATTGTACATTCGAGAATTCTGGGAACAAATTGTATGTTTTTCAGTATAAGAAATAAATAATATAGTGGTTTGTTTTTATGCATTTTTATTTTTACCGATTTATAAGGTATTATTATTTGAAACATATAGAGGTAAGTATTACATATAGCTATACTTCACATTTATTTTAAACGTTGAAAATATTACATTAGTTCCATTTTCTATGCTTGATAAAAGTCTTCAACACTATGTTTACAATAATTTAGTGTCTACATATGTGACCCCACTTTATAAGTTAAATAGGTTTGTTTTGGTTCTTCTTTGGACGGTAATAGAACCGTTCTGATCCTGCGCACTATCTAATTTCTGTTTTGATTTCTTCGGAATGGTTCAGAATTTTTAATTATGAATTTTGGTATTTTCTGGAACTGTAACGGAACTGTTCGAGAATCATGCTTTGAGTACCAGCAAATTTAGCCGGATCGATTTGGAACTGGTTAGGGTGGGGAGATATCCTTGTGCTGCGGCGAACAAATTTACATTTCTAAACTTAAACGAACAATTATAAACATAACTATAATAAATAAAAATAACTACAACGTGAGTATTATTATGTATTAAAGTACAGAGTGATTGTAATTCATGTATAAATATTTACAAAACGGTACATTGCTTGGTGTAATCCATAAATCTTACGTTGCTCTTTAGTTCAGATTCTGATAGTTCATCAGCAGATAGTGATGATGAGCGTATATTTGTAAACATCGTTGTACCTGAAGTTTTTCGACACAGACAGAAAGCAGAACAGTACTTTGAGAATATAGTACCTAATTACAGTGACGTAGAATTTGTAGATGTATCACGAAATGTAATATTTACTTTACAAGTCTCACCTCTGGTCTCACTAGTAAAAACCAGCTGATAATATCGGTACCCACGTTACCGATAAAATACTTCTATTTTGGTTTTCGGGGCACGGTTCCAAGATAGTTATCTATCATCCAGAATGTTTGATACAGCGCAATCAGAACTGAGCATAGGTACTGAGCAATATTAGAATGGTAATAGAACCGTTCTAGTATTTAGAACCAAAACAAACCTATATTGTATTATGAGAATTGGAGCTGTAGAACAGGTGACATGGCTAAAGTGTTTCCGTTACCGTTATGTGATCGAATTTATCACTTTCAATCGGTATGTACCTATCTAAAAAAAATTCTAAATGTATCTAGAATTGTGGTTGGAACATGAGCGCTCAATGCGACGTAAAAAACAACTGTTAATAAAATAACCGCCTAAAGTAACCAAAATTAACTAGTAATATGGTAATATTTAAATTTACAGTACTTTTTAGAATGGTTGCGTTGGATAAATAACCCAGTAAGGCAAACACTCTAGCCTACTTGCATTTCGTTCATAATGTGATGAGTGCTTTTTGCACATTAATGAAAGAGTCTCAGGGAAATGATATTGCCATAACAGGAATGAATGAATCATTGCTAATGTCTCCTCCGCTCAAGGTTGACGTAAAGGCAAAAGGATTGCTATTTTGGCTACCAGACAAAACAGACATTAAATAAATTGATTGAATCTGAAAAAATTGTTAAACATATCTAGAGAAACGTTATAATTTTTCAGATAAAAATATTTTCCCTAAACTAGAATTCATAAAACTGAAAAATTAAATTAGTTCTGGAATGGTTGAGAATTCTATATCTTTATTAAGCTTGACGGGCGATGTTGAGTAGATAACTTATATAAAGAATTTGACTTGTTGAAATCATCCTTGGACGTAGTAGTGGGAACTTGATAAAGATATCAATGCACAGAACTGGCACCAGCTTTTTAAACAGTTTCCAATGATACCAAAAATATGTTTAAACTAAAGTTTTATAATTTCCTTCATATTAAGTGTCCCAACTTCAATAAACTGCTTTCCCGAACGGGTTTTTTCCCAAATGAATTTAAAATGGTCGGATGCCAGAAATAAAAGCTCCGTAAATTCAATAAAAGCTGAGTTGCTCACCCAATTTAATCTGGAGCAATCCTGTGCAGAGTTCTTGACCTATATTACAGAAAAAAAAGAAACTTTAAAAGAAGTTAAATCTTCAGAGAAATATATTGTTGGTATTATTGTTGGTAGTATAGTAAATTAGTAAGTAAGGTATTTTTATTAAGAAAAAATATCTATGGCTATCTATCATCACTGTAAACTTCATTTAAAACTCAAATAAAAGAGTAATAAAAAACCACTGATTATTTACGTCTTTTTTATTTTGTCCTGCTTTCGACGCAAGAATTCCACTTTTTTACTCAAAAGGTTTCAAAACCCCGCTTCGCAGGAAAAAAATTTGGCAACGCTGTTGTCGACGCACATTTCATCATGAAATGATTACAAACGTTTTTTATTCCAAAACTAATTTGATTAAATCGACTTAATAAAAAATTAAAACTCATAGACTCAAAGGAAAAACTCAAAAAACGCTAATCGCAAAATAGCATAAAAGAGACATTGCTAATTATTTTCGACATTGTACTGTAAAAACGGGTGCTGTAAAATTATTTCTTTTTTTCATAATATACTATTACTGAATTTAAACATCTGTGTGAATTATTATATACACTTTGCGTAAAAATAATATACAATTATCTCACAGTATCGTATTATGTGACAAACAAATACATGCACTTCGTGCATTCCGTGGTTGATTAGTTCATGTTTTTTCTACAACTTATCTGTTTGTTAACCTCAATCGCGGTAGATGATTATTCCTGTTTTCGCTCGTCATTTTATCAAACACTTGTTGCTAACAAATATTTACTTATACAACATATCTATGGATAACACATTATACACCATCACCCAACAAAAATTTTATAGATTATACGGAACAGAGCAAATCCTACATGATTTTGTTTTATATTTTATTCCCTAATGAACAATTTTATATTTAAATTTCCCGCAATTATTTTTAGTGACCTCAACGTACAGGTAATAAAATACCTACAAATGTTACAGAAAATCATGGTAACTTCATGCTTGAACGTTGTAAGGTACTAAAAATAATTTATTGATTTCATACTAGTTATTGCATATAATAATAATAATAATAATAATAATAATAATTCATGCCTTTACATCCCCCAACAGCTTTCGCCAATTACAGGGGGCATCGGCCGGCCATGAGTTATTATTACGCCTGCGCCCGTGGAGCGACTTAAGGTGTTTGTCTCTCAGCATTTGCCAAGGAGTGAGGAAAACCACGAAAACCTCACTCTGAGAGCAGGCCCTGGGATTCGAACCCCGGACCCCGTGACTGATAGCCAAGCGCGCAAGTCACTGGACCATCAGCCACTAAAATTTGAATTTTTATTTATTAATCGTTTCGAAACATAACAATATTCTGTTTTAATATATTTGATCGATGACATTAGATTTTATCTAGCAGATAAAATTTTAGTTTCATTTATTTTAATAAAAAAAAAAGAATCATAAGTGAGATTGAGATGAGCTGTCAATTTATCAAAAAAATCATTGTCTGCTAATTGAAAGTAATTGCTCAGGATTATCAATTAGATTATCGCTTATGAACTAAATTAATAAATAAAATCTGTTGCTTACAAGGTAGAAAGAAAAAATTGATGTATAACGTAATAGATATTATACAAATGCCGAACGATAAGATACCATTATTATAACATTTTATCTATTGTGGAATTATTCCAGTGATCAACGTAGAGAAGTTGGCTCATAATTACGAGTTGCTTTAAACTTATTGATATTCGTTCTAATTTTTGCTGAAACCTCTGTATATTTACAGCTTTGACAGTTATTACTTTTTGCTTACTAACAAAAAATAGTGTTTTGACTTTGAATAACACAAATACGTCAAATACTGACAAATACAAAGCCGGTGCAAGTAGGAGGTTACTTTGATAAAGTGCACTTATCACTTATGTATAGCCCACATAATCAACAATAGGGTTTGTGCTTGAGTTTATTATTCATTTATTTTTGCCCATTGTGCCTTAAGTGTTCATTAGCAACAGTGATCTGTAAATTAGTCCTGACTCCTGATGGCGGTACCAGAACCATTAACACGCTTATTCCAGTAAGTTTTTGTTTAAGAAAAAAGAATTTTGTTTTACAAATCTTTCGAATTTAAAGGCACATTGATCAAAATAAATCCAAATACATAGAGAACCTAAAAGAAGCCGTTGCTATACCTTCTGTATCGGCATGGCCCGAAAAAAGAAATGACATCAAAAAAATGGTGGAATGGACCGAGGAAAGACTGAAAAAACTAGGGGTGGAAACTTCCCTGCATGACGTCGGAACTCAAACGTTACCAGATGGTAAAGTCATACCCCTTCCGCCTGTTCTATTCGGCAAGTACAATACGGGGGCGAAGAGTACCGTATGCATATATGGCCATTTAGATGTTCAACCGGCTCTTAAAGAAGATGGTTGGGATACAGAACCATTCGTCCTGACTGAAAAGAATGGTAAATTATATGGTAGGGGGTCATCCGACGATAAAGGACCGGTATTATGTTGGATACACGCCTTGGAAGGGTTCCAAGCCATCGGAGTTCAGGTGCCTGTGAATATTAAGTTTGTTTTTGAGGGAATGGAAGAATCTGGTAGCGAAGGATTGGACGAGTTACTATTGGCAGAGAAAGATGGGTTTTTGAAGGACGTCGATTACGTTTGCATATCCGATAATTACTGGTTGGGCACCGATAAGCCTTGTATTACATACGGATTAAGGGGGATTTGCTATTTCGGCATAGAAATTGAGTGCGCTGCTAAAGATTTACACAGTGGAGTATTTGGTGGCACAGTGTAAGTATTTGATTCGTTCTTTTATAATTAATTTATGAAAATATTTAATCAGAAGAACGATTTATTAACAATTACAAAATGTTTTGATTAAAATTACCTACCTTCTTTTTTTGGTTAAAGGATATATGATAATTATTATTCCATATAAATATGTTGATCAAATTACTAATACACTCACAAATAAATTAAAATAGTTGTAAAGGGGACAAACAATGACATAATATTTTGTTGCAGCAAGAATTTTTAAATAAATTTCTAATAAATTTTTAGCGTGATAATTTTGTTTTTCCTCGAAAATTAAATTTTTGTGTCTAACTTCTCTTTTTATATTTTTCATTTGATTATCAGCATATCTGTGTCCCCGTGGTTTATTTTTAAAATGTTGTTTGTCCAACATAAATACAGTGTCTCAAACTCGATATGGAATTTTATGTATTAAATATGTGATATTAAAAAAGGCTTTATTTTAACCAAATTTATGATTTTAAACTATTATAATTTTTATGTGCAACTTGGATTCGATAAAGTTTCAAAATATGATTTATTTTTTTAACTAAAATTTGCGTGTTTCGGATTGCTACAAGTTTAATATCTAGATGAATGAATTTGCTGAAAATTTGAGAAATTCTTCCGTGTTGATAAATATCTCGATTGTATATTATTGATTTTCTTTACTTCAAAATTTTCGTAAAATAAAATCGTTTTATTCCTATTGCAACATTTACCGAACCAGTTTATCTAATATGCTTACTTCAAGAATTAATTATTACATTACAGCATCGAAGGTATGCCTGATCTGATCTACTTATTGGATACATTAGTCGATAAACAAGGTGAAATCCTAATCCCGGGCATCCATAACGAAGTAGCGCCTCTAACGCCGGCCGAAAAAGAAATCTATGGTAAAATCCACTTCAACGTCGACGAGTACAAAGAAAACGTCGGCACTCGAGCTTTGGCTCATAGCGGAGTAAAAGAAGAGCTCCTCATGCACCGTTGGAGACACCCGTCCTTGTCTATCCACGGCATCGAAGGGGCTTTCAGCGAACCTGGACAGAAAACGGTGATTCCTCGAAAAGTGATAGGAAAGTTTTCCATACGCATCGTCCCTAATCAAGAGCCGAAGCAGATTGAAAAGTACGTTTTGGATCACTTGCAAAAGAAGTGGAACGAACGCGGGAGTACGAATACAATGAAGGTAATTACTTTTATTTTTGTTAAAGGAAAAAAGATAGTTTAAAATATTTAATTTATTTTTAGTAATTATATTATCTTATTTTGATGTGGTTGAGTGTGATGTATGATTTTCTATGACGTTTATCTGATTTAATTTTGTGCCGTTGATGTTATCTATGTTTGTATTATCCTCTTATTATACAACAGGGTGTTGCACTGTACCTTTTTAATAAGGCGGACTATATATACCGCCTGCATCTCTGCAAAGTAAACGGCGGGGAAGTACATATACTGCCACCGTCTCCCACTCTACCTAGCAGAGAGGTGTGGCGCTGTAGTACGATAATAGCACGTGTAGACTGATCAGTGATCAGTATTATTAGTCAGTTCAAGTAAGTTGGTTGTCTTAAGTTTTAAATACATATTTTTGCGCAAAATGCCGCGTTATACTGTGGAGGAGAGAGCTGAAATGTTGCCGTGTTATCACGCTGGCAATTCTTTTCAAAGGGTATGCGACGTGTTTGTAGCTAAATACCCCAACAGGCCTATTCCAAATAAAGCCACAATTTTTAAATTAAAAAATAAAACCGACAATACCGGTTCGGTGGAAAATTGAAAAAATCACTTCCAACTCGCACAATTTCTAATAATACGTCCGTTTTAGTATGTGCTGCAGGTGAAATAAATTCGAATATGTCATCTGGCATTATTTCCAATGATTTAGACATATCCCGTTCTTCCGTTCAGCGAATACTCAAAGCAAATGGGTATCACAATTTTAAATATTCTAAACATCAACAATTATTTTACGGCGACGCATTTAAGCGTATGGAATTTTGTGAAAAGTTAAGCGATTTAATTAACCGAGATGCTAATTTGGTAAACAATATTATCTTTACCGATGAATCTTCTTTTCGTTTGGTTAGAAGTCACAATTTATCTGTGACAACATACTGGGCCAAGCAAAACGAGCCCAGAAATTTAAGTTCATCTAGTCAGCAACAGCAAAAAGTAAATGTTTGGGCAGGTTAGTTAAACAACAATTTGAACGCAAATGCATACTTAGAATTACTGAACACCCACATTCTACCTACCGTACAGCGACTTCCCGACATAAATATGCAAAACATCTACTTTCAGCAAGATGGTTGCCCTGCGGCTGTCCGAAACTATTTAAGTGAACAGTTTCCTAACCGGTGGATCGGAACTCATTCTGAAAATATCAAATGGGCGCCACGTTCACCAGATTTATCTCCTATCGATTTCTTTTACTGAGGTTATTTAAAAGAAATAATTGATGGCAATGAAGACATTAGACCAGTTAATGTAGAGTAGTTGCGCAATAAAATTGTTCAAACGTCAAACAACATTAGCCCAGAAATGTTGGAGAATGTTAGAATGAATTTCTACAACACATTAGGATATTGTTTAGCCAAGTATGGGGGCATATTTGAACCTTTTGTTTGAAGATTCAATGATTTTTAAAAAATTAACGTTTATTCCATCTTATTATTAAGGCTTATTTTAGTTTTCTATTTTTTAAATTTATTTATCCAGAATTAATTTTTATTTGTCCTTCATTAAATTTACTATTTCTTTTTGAGGGTTTTGCCCTAAATTCATTAGAATGTCTTTGATTTCCCTGTTATGAACAAACCCTAATTTTATATTTCTTTATTTATTACTATTATGAATAGAATAGTCCGAGCTGGTGTTAAAGTTTATTTAATTTATTATTGAGAATTACTTTTAAGTTTTCATTTTTTAAAATTATTTACTCAGAATTAAGTTTTATTTTTCCTTCGTTAAATTTATTATTTCTTTATGAGGGTTTTGTTCTTCGTTCATTAGAATTACTTTAATTTTCTTGTCATGAGCAAAGACTATTTTTAAGTACATAATAGATACTATAAATTACTGTTTTACGCTTTCATTACACCTTTTGAGTTTATAAGTACGTGTGTCCAAAGCAATACATATTGCAATTTATTCATTTTCAAAATAAAAATACAATACGTTTCACGGTCACTAAAAATTAACACATTTCTGCGTGTAGATTGAATAGCAAAGCAACCGCTGCGCTCGCGCCAGTATTCGTTGTGAGCTATGAGTGGCTATGACGAATGACTGAATATAGGGGAATACCTACTGCAGTAAGAAGAATGAGCGGGAGACACATGCGTGGTATAACCGTTGACTTTGCAGGGATTATGGCTGTATAGTTGTTCAAACTATAATTTTAAGCAGAGTTTCGACGCTAGTACCCAGAGAGTGACGCGTAATAAGGCAATTTAATACGTATTTTAGGCATACATGGCACATGGTGGTAAACCTTGGACTGAGGATCCGAATCACCCGCATTACCAAGCGGGCATTCGTGCTACTAAATACGTTTATAACGTAGAACCGGATCTAACGCGAGAAGGCGGTTCTATCCCGGTAACGCTAACCTTACAACAGGCTACGGGGAAAAACGTAATCCTACTTCCGGTTGGAGCAGGCGACGATGGAGCACATTCACAAAACGAGAAGATCGATATTAGAAACTACATAGAAGGTGTAAGTGAAAAAATAAAAGCGGTTTAAATAGTTTTAAGGTTATATATTATTTTTTTTTATTAATTTCTTACAGACTAAACTCCTCGGTGCTTACCTGTATGAAGTTGGTAAGTTATGCCAGTGCAGTATGGGCAAGTAATTTGTTCAGCTATAGTGATTTTGGTCGCTTTATATAAAGGTTTAATTTTCTCTATATCGAAAATACCCCCGCAATGTGAAGAATTATATTTTGTAAAAAAATAAATTTATTTACATTATCATAAAATATATTTTATTAATTTCCCAACAGTAGTTTAAACACTGAAGTTAATTAATTGTTTTTATTAAAACCATGACGGAGAAATACAACAAGATAAAGCAGTCACACAAGCTTATCCAGTATTTTTCTTAATATTAGTTTCATTCCGATGTTTCATAAATTTTAAATGTCCAAGCCCAATTGGTCGTTATTTTCGCCTTGTCAGGAACTTTTATTTCCACTCTATCATCAATAATCTCCCACTGGAAAGAAAAAAATATCATTAGAGAGCGGGATTTTTAGATTTCTTATACTACCGTTACACCGTTTTATTTTCAAAGATCAGCGTAAATATCGCGAGGTAAAAAAAAATGTTTAATTTTATTTCTTTCAGTTTCTGCTTAATTTTGACACACATTGTTTCGAGGAATGTATAAATCGACTTGAAATAGGAATTCACGAGATAATCGTACCGCACGCACATTTGCGTTTTATGTTTAATCGCAGCTTCTGACATTTTAAGTTTTATCCTAAAAACGTTTGTAATATCGCGCGTTATACAAAGTTTCAAGTGGTGCGATGTAAAAGTATATACAGGATGTTAAATATGTCGTGGCACATTTATCGAAATCCAAACGCTTTTCTTTCGTTTTTTTAAATAGAACACATTTTTTCGATATTTTCTGCAAATTTCATCAAAATGGTACCAACAACGTAATACTTATTTCCAGTATTTTCAAAGATATTACAATTTTATGGAAAATATGTTAACAACATTATTTCTTGTTAGGGATTTGAAGAAAGAAATTTCGTTTTAATTTTGTTTGGGTGCATATCCAGCAAATCCATTTCTTCAAATCCCTAACAAATACACTTACTTCTACTTCTTCAGGTACTTCTACACTCTAACCATTATTTCCTCCAACAAAAATTCAACTTAAGTACAAACAGTGGGCACTTAAGTAAAAACACAAAAAACTAACTGAGAGTTATGTTAAAATTAAAAAAAAAAAACTGCGTTTGGTAGATAAACGTTTTTTTGACACTTCAGAAGTAGATTGAGAACATATGGATGAAAATGTGAAGAAATTGTTTGAAGAAACATTATCTTCTGTATTTATTTTGGTAATTTTAGAATTTGCTCTAGAAAAACAAAGACAAAAAAAATGCTTTCGTGTATATTTTTGGTAAATATATTTTTCGAAGAGTTGGCCCCATAAGTATCAGTCTGAAATTGTCTGAGTGCCAAATTTTCAAGTTTTTTATGAGGTCTTTTAGTCGCAACAAAAGCTTGATAAGGATCGGTAGGGAAGCGAAGAGGCATATTTGGATTGCAGAATATAATCCTAATTTTAAGATGCTGATTTACTTCGCTCTGATATACAGGGTGACATAAAAAAACTACAATGCCAAGCAACATGTGATAGAGGACCAAGAAATAACAAAAAAAGTTCCTATGCACTAATGTCCGATTGCTGTTTGTTTTCAAATTACAAGCTGTTGAAGTTAAAAGGTGTTTATTAAACAAAACCACATTCAAAAATATAAGACACATATTAGTTCTGCGTAAGGTGTTCGAATTGGTGACCTTGTTCCTGAATACACATTTCCAATCTTCGTGTTGAAGACTGACGGGATCTTTGAAATACGTTAGCATTATTACGAAATCTGCGCCCAGTAAACACACTTATATCGCAAATACGTAGCAGATACGTATCACCTGATCTATCTGTTGTCTGAGACACATAATATGTAAAGCACACGTAGCATTCAGTAAGCGCGTAATGTCCGCAACAAGCATCTCTCTTTGATATGTCCCAGACACATCACCTAGCTTTGCTTCTGATATGTGAACACTGTCCTAACTCAGGTTATTATGTTCTCTGTAGAACTGTCTGGGTAGAAATCATTTTCAAAAATACATTAAATGATGTATTTATTTAATAGGAAACATAAATATTATTGGATTTGACAAAAAGAGAAAGAGTTTCTCTCGAGAAAACCTTAAATTTGCTTGGAGAAACCACTTACTCTCCGCTTTGTCCAACGCGTGTTCCTTATAGTCCTTGAACTGTGACATCACAACTCCTAAAATGGAAATATAATGTTACTAATTAATTATATACATATAGGTATGCACCAATCTTTAATCTAATCAATTTCAAGTCACAAATTTTAATGTTACTTCTTTGTCCCAACCAGCTACATTTTGTTGCAAGTTCGGTGGTGAAGCAACGTTTTAAGAGTCGTAGTAGAAAACCTTTACTGTCCCAGCCTCCAATTCTTTTCATGAATGATCGCTGAAATGAAATTAACATTTTTCAATTTGAAAACTGAGCAATAATAAGCCACTCACATTTTTTTGAGTATTAAACTTATTGTTTACAAAAATCCAAACTTTGTTTAAAGTTGAGTGGTAATACCTAGCTAGCCTATTTTCTCTGCACCTTCATGGCTGATGGCGATCCTTCTTCTATCATTTTCAACCTTTCGCTTACATTTTTCATCGCAAGCAAATATTGAAAAATTTAGAACCTAGAAAAACATTCATATTAATTAGTTTTACATTGTGTACCTACACCAAATTTTTGTGTAATCGATCCTAACGAATAAAAGTGAGGTTAGAGTGGGCATTTTCACAAGCATCGTCTTTATAAGCAATAAGATGGATCCAAAAACGTACTTACGTTTAATACCTGTTGATAGTACACTCTATTGTTTTTATTTCACTAGTTAAACCAGCCAAATTAGAAATTACACAAGCACACCACATGTTATACCACAAACGTAGAATACACTCCCTTGCATAGCCGCTAAAAAGTGCGGGAAACAACTACATATACATATGTCACGAACAGTTCGGAGATAATGCTTCGAGGACAGTACCAGATCAAGGATTTGCATACATCACTAAAATGCAACAGAGTCACATATCGGAGTATCAGTTCAGAAACATATATGCTATATACATTTATGTAACATTTACGTAAATGTGTTACATAGCGCTGTTCCTTAAATGATACTCAGGAGAGATGTAACAGACATATGTGTGTTTACTGGGCGGCATACACTTCACTTTTCATAAATTCCCAAAATGAAAAATCGAGGGAACTAAGGTCGGGACTACCAGCTGGCCATGGTATGGGTCCCCCACGACCAATCCACCTATTTCTAATTTTTCTTTGCAGAAATTCCCTTATGCCACGGAGTATATAACATTTCGCCATAACAAAATTGAAGTAAATTACACCCACCTATCTTTTGGGCCATGCCACATTACTTACCGGCAGATATCCATAACCTAAAAGCTCTACTACTGTTGAATTGCCGATCTCAAACAATTGGGTAGCATTTGCCAATCGGTGCATTCCATCTTGCGGCCATTCCAGAGCAATGGCATAAACGGCATCATTCCGCTGAGTGTACCAAGTATTGATACTCAAACTATCGTTTTGCATAATCCACGGAGACGACTCGTAAATCGCTTCTCCATTCACGCTGAGCCAGTCGCCTAGATCCAGCAACCGTTCCTGGAAAATCGGAGCTATGACGCCATCCATCGTTGGTCCCACGTTGATCAAGATATTACCTGTAATGATATCGGTAATATTTGTAGGTACACGTGCCGTCGAATTTTTCACGATTAACCTCCACAGCTGACTGTTAGGACCAATTCCTCGATAAGCTCTTCAGATGTGAGGTAATCCGACAAGATTGCGTTCGCCCTAAAGCCCCAAGATCTCCTATCCAGGGACATGGCATTTTCCCACTTGTGCGTTTGTAGAACTCCTATAATATTGCACATTTAACATCATCAATGGAAGCAAAGAAGTAGTATTGTGAACGAAGCCATTATCAACGGTAGATCATTGACATCATAATACGGCTTCAAGTACAGCATATTTCTTTCATTACGCGAGTCGTGAACATGCATTGTAAGTGATCGTGCATCTACGTGAATGAAGTAAATATTTTACATTGCCTTCACGAGGATAAACTGGTAGCATTAATTCTTATTTATTAAACGATTTGATGTAAAATAATCGAGAAAATGGCTTGTTAAAAAGAGCTGGGGCTTCAATTTTTTTATTGCAATGTAAGGATGTAAAAAGTACATTTTTCTCAGCCGCTTCGAAAGTTGCATTTCCCATATATGTCATATTACATCATTTGCGAGATGAAATGGTATATAAAAACACAAGTGTCACAATGACGTTTGTTGTAATGCGAGTGATTCAATGTGCGTGCATTACAAGTCATTTTGACACGTGTTTTTTATAGTATTTTTCGGCTATGACATCCGAAAGTACAACCTTACTACACTCAATCGGAGGTAGAAAGCGCCACTTTGCCGAATTCAACTATAATATGAATTGAACGGTCAACGCATCACTTCCGTTGCTTTACCGTCCATGGATTGTAGAATACACTAAGTAAGTACATACCTCTGGTACATACCGAATTAAACTGCCAAAACGTTTTTTTGGATTCGGTTGTGAAAATAGTTGTCAAACGACCTGTCATTCAAATATGACATCCGTCTTTTGAACACCAAATGCAAGTAAATTGATTCTAGTAAGTGGTAATTATGTGATAGCCGAAAAAATGTAAATTTTGTAAAAATATGGTGTTTCTTTCAGTTACTATAATTATATAATCATAGTAACTGTGAAAAAGGCCATTTGCAAATGTCAAACAATTAGTAAATGCGCTACGTTCATCCCCACACTACAAAAAAATAGTACCTGGATTATATCTATCGCGGCAAGTGTAAACATCGCCATGTTGGCATTTCGTATCTTTCCCCCAGCGGTCATTGGTGATTACCTCGTCTTTCACCGGACTTTCATTGTATAACCATGTTAAGAATTGGGTAGAATCCCAATAGGTGTCATTAGCTTCCCATTCGCCGTCTGCCCAAACTACGTCCGGTTTATATTTCATGACGAGCTCTGTTAGTTCCGGTACGGCCTTGTATTGGGTAAAAAGTTTCGTTTCGAAATCATTTGTCTTATCTGCCATATACAGCGGATGGAACCATTCCAATAGTGAATAATAGTATCCCATTCGCAGTCCTGATTCTCTAACGGCCCTGGTAAGATCACCTGCGAGTTAAATTAAATTCGTATTGAAAATTTAGGGATAGATTATCCGACATAATATAAACCTAATAAATCTTGATGGGGACCAACGTCCTTGGAGTTCCAGCTGTAGCTGAAAGCCGATGGCCATAAGGCGTAACCATCATGATGTTTGCTCGTTAAAACGACGTATCTAAAATAATGTGTTATTGTCATAATATGATTTGGCAGTTTAGTAAATCCATGATATAGGACCTCTTTGAAGGAATGGTATTTCTGATCTATGTTTTAATTTCATCAATTTAATATCAGTTTGCAGATTATAGATTATTTACAGATTAGAGCAGCAGAAGTGCTTTGAAAAAAAAAAAAAACTTGATAAACAACAAAGCAGATCTAATGATCTTCCGGTTGAGTTAAAAATCAGGCAACATTTTAAATGTAAAGACAATATTACAATTATTAAAAAATGTTTATGACGTCTACCCAATCTCGCAAAAAGAAAAACCGAAAAAAATGTATAATCGTCCTCATTTAGAGTGAGATTAGTACTTCCTAATTAAAGAAAGAAATGTGTTAGTGTTGATGGGAAAATTGCATAGAGAAGTGTTTTGTGAAACAAGAATCGAAGAAGAAATTGTAATACCATATTTTTATTCGAAAAAGCTTTTAATGGTAATGGAACATGCGGGCCAACTGATGAAAAACTTCAATTTCTTGCTGTAAATGCATATAAAAAATTTGTTCGTTGAAGTTTCTATAACACTCGCATTTTTTTTTGTTTTCATAAAAATTTGCAAGTTTTCTTTAAATTTTGTTCAAAATTGCCGTTTTTTTTTTTCGTTTCTCCTAAAATTTTCTAGTTTTTTCATTGATATTTCTCTAAAATTTGCATATTTGTCTTGTTTTCTCTAAAATTTACTTATGTATTTATGTTTTATTTCTTTTAATATTTGTATTATTTATTTCTTGTATAAAAACAAAAACTTATCTTGCCTTCTGGATTCTGGATTTTAGGTCGGGGAAGGTGGTGAACACATGCACTTAGGCCACTCTGATCGGGCCCATTGTGCTACCTCCCCTAGGTGGCATCGCTCGCCCACAGCCTACTCGAGCCAGCCCAAACTGAGCGTGAGCTCGAGCAGAGCAGCAGGCAAGGCGCCACCAAGATCGGCCATACTGGGCCAGTACTCCCCCAGTATGGAACCTCTAAGTTGGACAAGCGCTGGGCAGTCACATAAAATGTGTTGCGGCGTCTCGTCTTCTTGGTAGCATGCCCGACACAGTGGGCTGGTAGCCAAACCCATGCGGTGCATGTGTTTGTTTAGCTTGCAGTGGCCGGTCAAAAGCCCCACAAGTTGATGTAAGTTACTGCGCGAAAGCTGCAGGCAGTATTTTGCTGTCTTCGGTGACGGCCTGGGGATGACCTCGCGCGCTTGACGGCAGGTGGTTATGGATTTCCATCTATTCTCATGAAGAGTGGCAGTTCATTGCGTTATCATGGTGTTGAGTGTAGCCGACGAAATAGGGAGAACTGGTTCCGGCCCCACAAAGTGGGAGCGCGAGCCCCGCCCTGCCAGCCTATCAGCAGCCTCATTACCTAGGTTTCCTTTATGGCCTTTAACCCACTTGAGTGTCAGAGCATTATCGATAGCGACCGCTTCTAGGGCATTATCTTGCCTTTAAACTATCTTTAAAATTTGTTATTTTCCCCATGAGAATTTCAATCCGCCTTACACCTAACGGTACAAAGGCCTAAGATTAAGAAGAAGAATTTCAATAAAATTCACTAACTAAAATTTCTCTAAAACTTACAATTTTTCATAGATTTCTTTACTGTAATTTTCTCAGTGAAACGTAAATTAAAATTTCAATCTGCATATTTTCGTCCTTTTCTCTAAAAATTTTTCTTATTGAAGTTTCTCTAAAAATTTGATTTTATAGGGAAATCCGCATATTTTTTTATTTTCCCTAAAATTTGCTGTTTTCCTATTCAAATTTCTCCAAAATTTGCACATTTTCTTTAATTCCTCTTAAAATCTGTTTTAAAATTTGTAAATTTGAAACTGCTACAGAATTTGTAGATTTTCTTCAATTTCTCAAAAAAATTTCTGCTTTTATCATTAAAATTTCGCTAAAGTTTGCATATCTTCTTTGTTTTACTTAAACTCTGAACATTTGCTTATAGTTTTCTTTGACATTTCATATTTTTTCACTTCCCTAAAATTGGCTATTTCTCTCTTTATGATTTCTTTAAAATCTGCAGATTTTCTTGCTTCTCCTAAAATCTACCTATTTGTTTTTTCTTTTCTTTAATATTTGTATAATTTTTGCTAAAAACTTTTTCCTAAACTTTGTTATCTTTCTTATTCAAATTACAAAGCTAGCAGATTTTCTTTCTCTTTAAAAATTGCTATAGAATTTGCTATTTTACTAGCCTTCGCAATTTTCCATTGCCATTTTACTGCGTAATTTTCAAATGATGGAAAATGTATTATAAAAAGCACTATAGTACTAGAATTAACCCAAAAATATATAATAATATCATTTACTTTGCACCAGATTTCCTGAAAAGCTCGGCCCAATCCCGCGGTCGGAAAAATTTTGCTGTAAATTCTGGAGCGAAATCTTGATAGGTGAAGCCAGGACGATAGTTGTCCATCATGAATTTTTGTTTATCGAAATAACCTTCTGCAAATCAAGTAGATCAGTAATTATCTCATACATTTCTCCCGTCATTGACGATACCTTTCCAGTGCTTCCAAAACCATTCACCCTGAGCCGGTACAGAATAAACGCCCCAATGTAGGAATATCCCAACTTTGGCGCGATCGTACCATTCCGGTAACGGCCTCTTGTCTAAGCTATCCCATGAGGGCTCGTACGTGGCGCAACCCGCCAAGAATTGCACCGCCAGTACCGTTAGCAGTGATTGCATCGTTGGAACTGGATTTCAAAGTCGCACGTTTGCGAATCGGTTTTGTAAGTAGCGTGATTCGTACGGTAAATTGCGTTTATAGTGTCAATAGCGTTGAATAAAGGTCAGAGAGCACGAATACGGGAATACCTAGAAATTATCTAGTCAAGATTTTCGTACACGAATAATGAATTTTAACAATCGCTTGAGGACCGTACACGATTATAATGTAAATTTCTAGAATTATCAGAGTTGTTGAAATGTATTATTGATGAGAATAATAATCTAAAAACGTTTTAAGTTTAAATAGGTAATTATTGAAAATACATGCTTATACAGGGGTTTCTACAGAAGTGCTTAGTTAGAAGTGTTCGGGCTTAAGGGAACTCTTCAGATTTAAAAACTTAGGATTTGCAATAGTTTGGTACTTACCTATTTCTTTTCTAAAATATTCCCTACATTTCCGGTTAATTGGACGCGCCTCAGCCCTGAACGCAACAGCTTGCTCTTGTCTTTAACGAAATGTATTCACAGATGGGGAGATGGCGACCTTGAGAATTGCCTTTATTAATTCTCCTGCTTCGCACTGTAGCATTCACAGTTGTACGTATTAATAAATAAAAAAAGAAAAAATACGATGTGTAAACTAATTTTTAATAAATTTTCATATCTGGCGTACATTATATTATATAATATATGACTTCACATCAATAAAATCTATATATAATACTTTATCAAGTAGCAAAGTAAATGTTCTTAAATTCCTATCTGGTTCCCATAAACAAAATCATATCGGATAAACAACAAATCTATACCATCTAACTGTCAATTGGAGATCTTAAAAACCCAGGCCCATTGCGTTTGTATCTCAGCCTTCTCTGGTAACCTGATAACTGCCATCTTTTCCGATGTTCTCCACTAAAAGATAAATCACCATATGATCATTCTTCGCCGTCCACTAGAAATCCCAGAAATCGTTACCTTCAACGTCTTATTATACCCTAATAACTCCACTACAGTTTTGGAACTGTCGAATAAAGGGGTAGCGGATCCTAACAGAAGTCGACCATATCTAGGCCACTCTAAAGAAATAGCGTAGACAATTCCAGGTTTGGAAGTATACCAGACCTGGCTGATCGTATCGTTCTGAGAAGTCCACGGGTTCGTCTCATAGATAGCTTCACCGTTCACCCGCAACCATCCCCCCAAATCGAGAAGTCTTTCTTGGAAAATCGGGGCGATGGTGCCGTCTTTCGTGGGGCCGACGTTTATCAGGATATTGCCTGGAAAGTTTTTATTGTTGGTGAAAAATTAGTTGTTTTTTTTTTGGAAAAAGAAAAGCGAACCTCCACAGCTGACTGTTTCCACCATGGTCTTGATCAATTCGAACGACGTCAGCACCTCGTCGGAGTTCATATTTTTGCGGTAACCCCAAGAGCGTTTGTCGACGGTCATCGCGTTTTCCCATTTGTGCGGTTGCAATACACCTGTCATAATTTAAGTGTCGATTAACTAATCATAATGATAAAATAAAATAATAAGGCTGTATATAACTATATAAACCAAAAGTTTTTACAAAGATTGGTTGCTTCAACCATTGATAAATATAATATTCTGGCCAATAAATTTAAATGAAGTAGTAGAGGGTCTTATACATTGCGAAACTGAATAGAATGTTTTTTTAGGATTAAAAGTAGGTGAAATAATGCGGGAACTGCAATAAAGTTTAGGTTGGACAAACAAAGCACATAATTGGAACCAGATTTAAGGAGCACACGCGCATTATTGCTACGGGAGGCTTGAATTATCCAGTCTTGCACAACATATAAATGATAGCGGACATAATATTAACACTTTGAGAACTTTGAACTATTGAAAAATGTAACTTCTTTGAGGAAATTAGACGGTTGCGAAACCATGTATATATGAAAAGACTAACAATTCATTGAATTGGAAACATGACCCTCTGCACTATTCGGATATGTGATGGAATAAAAAGCTGCACGCTCCATTCTAAGCCATCCGGATCTTCTAAAGCGCATGGGTAGTCGGCTATATAAGTCAAAAAATCGCTACATCGAATTGATCATCAATTTATCAACGCTTCGACGTTGAAGCATAAAATTTATCTAGGATTTTGTGTTACAGTGATAGTTATTTTAATCTTTCTGTTAAAGTTACCAAAAGTAGTTCTCAATTTTTAAAATTCTTTTAAAACAATGAAAACAAAAGAAAGACTTTATTGGGATATATTTGAATAATGCTCAAACACCCACAAAGTGAAAGAGATAATGAAGCAATAAGAAAATTACTGAACATATACAGTCGATAAACTTATTTTAGTTATAACTACGACCTACGATGTTTTCTCAGAGTCCAATCGCCTTTCAAACCATTTAAAAAATGTAATTTTTTCCTATCACAGTCATACATAGAAACACTTATCAATATCTATTGTTAACTCAATAAATACTTACCTGGATTATACCTGTCGTGGCACGTGAAAAAATCGCCATGTTTACAAGGTATATCCATACCCCAACGGTCATTCACCACGACGGTATCCTTTACTGGACTTTCGTTATACAACCAAGCCAAGAATTCCGTGGAACTCCAATAGATATCCTGGGCTTCCCAATCCCCGTCAGACCAAATAACCTCCGGTTCATATGTTTCAACCAATTCTCTCAATTCGGGCATAACTTTCTCTCTGGGGAAAACGTCAGTTGTAAAGTTGGCCTCCTTGTCTGCCAGATATCGTGGATTAAACCATTCGAACAACGAATAGTAGTAACCCATCTTTAAACTTTGATTCCTGACGGCTTCGGTTAAATCACCTGTTTACACAATGAAAGGAAATATAGAAATTGAAGAAGGCGGCGTTAGTAGCAATAAGTTACCTAATAAATCTCGATGTGGTCCAACGTCCATAGCGTTCCAGCTGAATGTATAAGTTGATGGCCATAATGTGTAGCCTTCGTGATGTTTACTTGTTAAAACAACGTATCTACATTGAGTATAAATATATTTATAAAAGTGCGAATTTTAACATGTGTGGAAAGTATATTACTTGGCGCCAGACGCTTTAAAGAGCTCTGCCCATTGGTGTGGATCGTAAAATTGAGCGGTAAAATCTCTAGCAAAATCCTGATAGGTAAAACCCGGAGGGTAATTTTTTTCCATAAATTTCACATACTCAGATGAATTGGAACCTTAATAAGATATATTCAGCCAACATTCCGGTACGTAAGTGATTCGATTATTTGAAATTGTTTAGACCAATAGAAATTCACGATTTTAAACATGCTAAATTTTCATTGGTCGATATATAAACAAGTATTCGTTCGTACCTTTCCAGTTGATCCAAAACCATTCCGAGCCGAATCCAGGCACCGCATAAACTCCCCAATGCAAAAAAATACCTACCTTAGCCTTGTCGTACCAGTCAGGTAATGGACGTGAATCCAAACTATCCCAGTTCGGGTCGTATTTTTCGGCATTCAGTCGGATAATTTGAACAATACAAAGATATAAAATCGCGCGATACATTTTCGAAGCTCTAACGAACAAATTGTAACTGACAATTTCGCAAATTAAAATCTGCCCATAGATTATGTTACCATTGAAAATTACGGTATTATCACACGTTGTTACGCGGGATTACTACGCGGTTTGACTATTAAACATGATATGCGATGTAAAATAATAAAATATAGTTTAGGTTATGATTGCATGTTTGACAATTCAAACAATTACATGGAAAAAGAGTCCACTAATAGTTATTTACTATACTTGTTATTATCTTAAATATTGCGATAAGAATAATTGTAATTGTAGCCGACTGTTTCAACACAACTCGGAAATATTACTTATCTATACAATACCAATCGATAGTAATTGAATGGCTGTGCTGTGGCTGTAATCTGTAATGGTCACAGATTACTTCGCAGTTCGCATTACAAACAGGAGCGTAATGATTTTTTTTGCAGAATTGTGGTATATCTTATGTTAGTATTTCCTCATTGATGTTCAAACAAAATATTGCGTTATTTAAATTCGGTATTTGTTAATAAACAAATTTCACATTCTTGATTACCGCTCTGAACATACGCTGAATTGAAAAGTTCCTTCCTATCGTAGAGTGTGCAAAATCGTTAGAAACCGTCAGAAAGTGGAATGCTTTGACCACTTCTTCTAAATAAACGCCAAATGAAATTCTTTCCATTGGGTTTCAAAATTGCTTTGAAGGACTAGGTTTCGAGAGCGTAACCTTAAAATTTATTACATTTTGTGGGAGAACAGAGGTATTTGGTTGCGAAAGTTGATAGCACTGTGGCACTGTAGAGCTAGATCATTGATTATGTTAGGTTTAGGCCTTGTTTAGGCTATCTATATATTTAGGCAATGAATTACAAGTATCGTTAGCTCATTGACAGATGGCGCACGGCATACATGGGATTTTAAGTTGGTGCCGCGCGCCATCTGACTCAACGGTCCCGTAACTCATTGCCTAAGCCTAACCTGGCCTAACCCTTGTTTATATATCTTATAGTTATTCAACCGAGCTGCGTAAGGTGCTGATATCTGGCGGCGATAGTATAAAAGTACTGATGAATGAAATTAAATACCGCCAAATATTCATTGGAATGCGAGCTATGTTGGTTGTAGATTCTGAAATAAACTTGGCAGTTAATAACAAAGTAAAACCAATCAAAATTAAGAAATTACAATGCAACATTATTAAAAAAAATTAATGGGCACGCCACACCTGACACGCCATCTGAACGCCACCCAAAGGTACTTCAAACCGGTTGAATAACTATATATATATATATATATAAACAAGGGCCTAACTATAAATAATATTATATAAACAGGGGTTTGTTTAGGCCTTGTTTTAGCCTATTTTTATGGTTATGTGACTTTTTGGATTTGTATAATAAAATAAACTGCGGTTTCTTAAAAAATACTAAATCTAACGCATTTTCTTGAATCTCACAATCAGAAACCTTGAAGGAACAAATGTGCATCAATGCACTACTTTAATCTCATAATTGTAATTCTATTTTTTACTATCTATAAATGTTACCCCATTTTTTTCATGCTTGCATAAATAAAACCACATTTAACAATATCATTAACAATTTTAATATAAAAATATCTCGATTAACAACAAACTATTTCACAGCTTTAAACAAATCATAGCAAAAATTTATGATCCTCTCATAAACATAATTAATATTGTCAATGTTTATTTTCTTCGCAAATTGTCTTATATAATACACAACAATGTAAATACTATCACCAGTTTTTATGTGGACGATTTGTAAGTAACTTGCAAAATCATTTAAGTAACAGTGATAAGGTGGTGGCACATTGTCGACAAATTGACTCCATTTTATCACAATTTTCGATTCGAGGTCGCGTGTTAGTTCTAATTTCAATGATGTCAATACAAATAGCATTAATAAAAATAACATTGCGTGCATCATGACGCCTTGAATAAAATTGAAAACAGCACCACAGAAACCAGTTTGCTTCTCCTGTGTCCCTGCATTACGTTGATAAATGTATGTTTCTTCTTGTATGATCGGCTCACCAATTAAGTTATTATTTCTGGCAATGTTTTCAGTCATTTTTTGCTTCTTCTCTTTCTTCTTATTCTTCTTTTCTTGCTGCTTTTGCTTCTGCGAGGCTATTTCATTGGCTTCTAAGTCTTTTTGTCTCTGTTTTTCTCGCATTTCCCGTTCAGCTTCAACTTTCTGCTGAAATTCCGTATAAAATTGAACGATGTTCTTAGCACATATCAGGCACTGTTTACTATCAAGGCAAGGCCCCGCTGTCTCCCTTATCACAGGAACTAGGGGATTATCTTTCAAATCGAGCCATTTAAGCGCCTTCAGCTTGCTAAAACTAAGAGGCAAATGCTGCAATTGATTCTTGTATAAATCCAAATGTTTCAGCTTAAGGAGATCGCCGAAATTTTCTGGTAACTCCTTCAAGGAATTTTTACTCAGATCCAGTTTCGTTAAGAATTTTAAAGTCGCAAAGTTTTTCTAAAATTTAAAAATTTTGCAAATCAAACTAGTATTACAATTTAATTTAAAAGTCTCCTTACTGGTAATGTAACGAGGTGATTATTCGCTAAATCCAAGCTGTAAATGTTTTTGGTGTTTGCCTTGAAAGAAATTCATCTTTTTAAGACAATGGGTCCAAATTTCTAGATTATACTTACGATATCCTTCACTGGAACATCTTGAAGATCGCACATACTTAAATCGATTTCTCCATCGTCTATTTTATCCTTCAAATTGATTTTCTGAGACGGTGGCATTTTACTAATTCAATTAGTACTATTATAATCAGTAAAAAAAATAACAATTCAAACAATTTCCAAACCGGTGGATGTAAATAGGGCAAATATCCAACACGTCAACAGAACACGTCAAAACTGACATCGTTCTATTTGGAATTGGAATCAGGAATTAACAACTTAACCTAACAACGTAAAAATACCCAATTTGGTTCTAAAATATAACACCTTGTTCACATTGATCAGTTTGACTTTAATTAATCTTTCTCAAGAGTTTTTAGGGTGAAAACTGCTATAAATAAGTTTTCTTCGAGAGTAGAAGCTATGCAGTTAAATTTATGGCAAATTTAAATTTAATTTTATTACAATTCTGCCGGCAAATTCTTAAATAGTGGTGCAATTTTACTTTGAACTGATTCGTGTTAATTGCGTATGTATATTTGTATTGTGAATTGTGATCTTGTCAAAATGACTTGTAGTAATAATAATTACATATTTATTCAAGTTCGTATAAGATAAATCCGTTTTACGTTTGTGCTTAAAGAGAAAACGTTATTTTTTATGGTCAAAAACAAATTTCCTCGGTAGCATTAATTCATTTCTGTTTGTTACGTTTTTTTTTTTCCTGTACACTCGCTTTCGTTATATAAGCAAAACAATATCCTTTTCCGTATGCAGTGTAAAAAGTGTTTAATTTAAATCGTAAGAGAAAACCAAAAGTATATTAATTTTCTATGGGCTCACATAGCTCCAGAAGAATGAGTGATGACGACTCGAGATCCTCAGATGACAGTGACAGCACTGATTTACATTATGCTGAAATCATACAGAGATTGATAAATAGGTATAGAAAGTATGCTGTGACGTTTTCCTTGAATTTTATATTAAATTCATCAATATTATTTTGTGTGCAGTGGCCACCTGTCTGCTTATACTGGCGATTACGATGATACATATACCGGATGTCGGGTGCCGAAATTTAAATATACACCTTGTGTATCGAAACTGAATGTAAGTAATTAAAAATTTAATAATAATTTTCTATTCAGTGTGAGGATCAGGTACAAAAACCAGTTAGGAATTTATGTCAAACGGCTCACGCAACAAAAAAGAATGTAGTGAGATATCATTTGCGTAATTTATCATAGATCATTTATTATTGGTAATGTTTAGAACAATAAATATAAACAATAACAAAGGAACCAACACACTTGTTTTTGGAATACCATGCTTTAATCATTTTGATCTTATATTTACTTTCAAAGGGAAGTATTTACAAAAGTGCCAGAAAAAGACAAATAAGAATGTATTATTTCATTCATTTTATTATCTATAATATTTTAAATTAATCATTTTTGCCTGAATGCCAGGAGAGTGATTTTTACTTCGATACATCGTTGGCAAGCGGATTAGTACCGTCCACCAAGAAACCGGCAGGCAATAATATCACAACTATGCTGCTTAACAGAGAAGTAAGTCCATGCGTTCTATAAAAGTTAGCTTTGGATTGATCTTAGACTATTTTAGAGGAGCATGTGTTCGTATGATCGTTTCTCCAGGCCGAACAAGACAAAAATATCTAATTTCTTCCTACCGAATCACATGGAACGGCTCGATAGGCACGACGGCAAGGTTTTTTGCGGAACGTTTTCTAGGGAAGGAAATTATTTCATGACCGCGTCGCAAGGTGTAGTACATTTCTCTACTTGCCATGGGAGAATGACCTTCCATATTTTATGTTTCCAGATCAACAAATTCGGATTTATAAACCGGGTAGAGGTGTTTATAAACTCTTTAGGAGTATACATGCTCGAGATGTCGGTTGGAGCATTATAGATGTCGCTTTTAGTCCGGATCAGGAACATTTCGTCTATTCAACCTGGTCGACTGCATGTATGTTTATACAAATTCTTCTAAATAAATGTCGCGATATCTGTGAAGGAAATCACATATTGGGAATGAATATCATCTCTTAAATGCCTTAGATAAACAAATAATCAAAAAAATAAATTATTAACTAATGTTGTAAATTTATGTAGTAATATTGCAAGCATATCCTAAGAATTGAGAATATACAGAAACCGCAAGACTACAACAATACAACATAAACAAGCCAAAATCAATGTGAATAAAACAATAATAGTTGTTTACGTATCAAGGCTGGAAAGTGACATTTAGTCGAACCAGTTTGGAGATTGCGTGCCGGGGCGAGCAAACAAACCAGGTCGATAAAAACGCTTTTCAGCCGTGGTGTGTACAAAATTTTTTCGGCTACCACATGATTACCACTTAGTAAAATCAATTTATTTGCATTTATAATGTTCAGAATACAGATGACTCATATTCGAATGACAGATTGTTTGACAGCTATTTTGACAACCGAAGTAG
The DNA here is from genome assembly GCA_949128085.1 of Cetonia aurata. Taxonomy (NCBI): domain Eukaryota; kingdom Metazoa; phylum Arthropoda; class Insecta; order Coleoptera; family Scarabaeidae; genus Cetonia; species Cetonia aurata. The sequence continues at coordinate 68,612,511 of OX421882.1, read as the reverse complement.
TTATTGTACTTTACCATCCATGGACGGAAATGATGCGGTGACAGTTTAATTCGGTAAAGTGGCGCTTTTTATCGTTGAATGAGTGTAGCAAGGTTAAACTTTCGGATGTGGTAGTCGGAAAATTATTTTTTCAACAACTCAAGTAACATATTCGATAACCTCGTGAGATTATTCGCTTGTTTTTCTATTTTTTTTTCTTTTCTTGCTCCCAGTACATTTGTGTTCAGTCAACGGTGATCCCGAGAAACAAATACCTCTGTGCCTTGTCAACACTAGCCGTAGGTTCTGTATATTTTCCGTCGCTTTCTCGTCGGACGGTAAAGAGATTCTAGGAGGTGCCAACGATGGATTCCTGTACATATTCGACACCAAGCGAAACGAAAGGACTTTGCAGGTATTCCAGATGTGATTCTCCTGTTCTAATTTGTCAATTTTATATCTTTCCATCACGATAGATACAAGCGCACGATTACGACATCAATAGCGTCGCGTTCGCGGATGATTCTTCGCATATTATTTACAGTGGCGGGGATGACGGCCTCCTCAAAGTATGGGACAGGCGGATGTTGGGCGAGGAACGGACGCCGACGCCGGTGGGCGTCTTGGCCGGCCACCGGGACGGAATCACCTACATTTGTCCGCGCGGCGACAGTCGATATTTGATCTCTAACAGCAAAGACCAAAGCATAAAGCTGTGGGACGTTCGGTCGTTCTCTAGTCAAGGTGCCGCACAGAATACTTTAAGGGCGGTGTACGAACAGACGTGGGATTACAGGTGGCAAGGAGTGCCCACGAAACGTAAGGCGAAATGAAAATTAATCATTCACACAGAAACGGTCGATGTTTTTACAATTGCAGTCTACGCCAAGGAGAAACTTGAGGGCGATACTTCAGTTATGACATATCGCGGTCACGTCGTGACGAAAACTTTGATCAGGTGTAGGTTTTCGCCTGTGGAAACCACAGGACAAAGATATATATACACCGGCTGTGGAGTTGGTAGACTTTTAAGTAAGTGGAAATTTATTAATTTTTTTTTTGTTTCTTCGTTAATAAAAATCAAAGTTTACATATTTCGTCAATCGACATTTCTCCAATGTTGGCTTCAGCAACAACCGCATTGTTAAAGTTAAGTGTTGGAAGGTTTCGTTTAATTTAGGTTTAGAGGCCAGGTATAAAAAGAGAACAAACAAACTATTTCTTTGATGTTAAGTAGTTTCGAAGGGTTTCACGATCGGTGTCAAATAAATCGGATTTGTTGGCCGTGGTCGAAAGGTATCACCGCGACCAAAAGAAGGGAAACCCCATTTTTATATTGTAAATGGGTATAGTAATATATATAAATAAACATTCACTGATTCATATTGTTTAAGTCAGTTTAATTGTCAATAGCTGTCAAAATTGTTACAAACGTGGAAATGCCTAGTGGTCATTACGGCGTGTTGCAATAGTAATTAATTCATGTTCGGTAACAGGAAATAAGTAAAAAGCTTTACCTGACAATTCTTTAGGTATCATTGGTTAGACTGTTATCTGTATTAATATTCACGATATGTTGGTTTAAATCATTAGCTAAATGTACAATACTATAAGCATGGGGTAAAACATTGCTCAGTTTTGGTTTATTTGGTGGATTTATTACTTGCATGTGCTAGTTTACTACTATAAAATTCTTTTTTCCGCTGTTGTAGAAGAGTACTATGTCTTTTTTGATAATATATATAAACTATAAGCTTGTCTGTAATCATTATTGCAAGTAAAAAGAATTTAGTACATTGTGACATTGTGTTTTAAGGCAATATCTCTGGGGAATCATATCAGGATTTATTGCAAATATTAATTTTATGTAAAGGGAAAGCATTGTCAAAATAATAATGGAAAATTGAAAAGAAACAATTAAATTTATCATTGACATCGTGCGAATAAAATTTTTATTTTTTTTTTTAACTCAGATATATTCAGAACAAAAAATACATATTTCAAAATTTATCAAAGTATAAAGCTTTAGTACTGTGCTAATCACTAAAATAAATTTGAAAGACTATTTTTTAGTTGCAAAAAATATTTACAGGAACATCAAAAAGTAATACTTCAACTAGATAAATTAAAAGACACAAAATCACTACACGTTCATTGTATTGAAAATATGATAGATCAGAAACCAGTTTAAAGGAATTTAACGTTATAGAAAATACGAAAATTAATGACCTGTGAGATTAAATATTAATAATTATTTATGTGAACAGAAATATTTTCAACACAATTTAGCTCGTGCAAAGACAACACAGGTATTAAAATCAATACCAAAATCTAATTTTATAAGTAACATTTGGTAACACAGTACATTAAAAATATATAAAAATTAACTAAATTGTATACAAGTAAGTCTATAGATTTGGTCGCTGTATTTACAATATTCAGTCTTAAGATTTTTCTACTCCTTTTCCTCGTCGCAACCTTTGGTTTAGCTTTTGGAGGTTTAGAAGAAGGTTTGGATTTCGGTAAAATATTTTCATAGTGAGCCATGTCATCGTCCTCTTCGGACAGTGATTTGTACGCCATCGCGGTAGCCTTGTTTATTAGTTATTGACGAGTCAGACAAAGATGGCGGAATTTAGATTCTTAATAGTAGTTTGCATCAAGGCATTGACTCTCTTGGACCCTAGATTTAGAATATGTTTGTAACTTCGTTCTTAAGCTTTAAAGATGTATTCATCTATTTCCTGTTCTCTACTACTTAACATTGGACGAACAATTTTTCTATATAATATATTAGAACCTTTTGTCGCTGGAGACAAAAGCACTACGACTAATATAATTTTTATTTCATAATAAAAAGGAAACCAGTTGAGAAACACGTCCGTAAATGTTTCTGCACATGTGGAGAACGCCGAATACAATCCAGTACAGCATCCATTTGACATATTCTCTGATATTATTCGTTTTCACAGCCTTCTATGATGCGAAGGGCGGAATATAAAGTCCGAAAAAGTAATATGACTAATCTAGAAATTACAGAAGAAATCATGGTGAGCTCACTTAAAACTACTAATCACTAATTTTTGATGATTTATGTTTTGTTGTGTCAAAAACGTTTATTTTGAAACCACCGATTGTCAGTATATTTTGACATAATGGCCATCTTTTGTTTACCCCCGTTCCCAGTTCCTCCAGGTGTTCTTTTATTCGGGTATTTACACTACGTTAGATTAGACAGTTGTAACTTGTTTGAGAAAACTGCTACCTCTACCACGTCACCTCAAGTATCAGAAGTATCTATGGACAACGGCCAACAAACCCGATATATCCAACTGAGTTATTTATGTTGCTACGTTTCTTCGTTTTCCAACTTTTTCAAGAAATCCATACGGGAACAATAAACTTATATGCTTATTAAATTCTTTTTATGCTTACTAAAATTATTAATATATTCATATTATCTTATTTTTTTTTTTTTTGTCGTTTTGATAATAAGAGCTAAAATTATTACTATTATTTTCTGCAATACAGTTTATGATGCCTTAACCGGAAAGGTGGCCAAAGAATTACGGAAACATTCGGCTTGTGTTAGAGACGTTGCCTGGCATCCATACAATAATGAAATCTTAACCTCTTCTGTAAGTAATCGATAATATTTAGTTTTTTCACGATACACCGTAATCGACCTCGAGAGAAACGACAAGCAACTATTAGAATTATCTTTCAGTGGGATAAAACGATAGGCTGTTGGTACTACTCGCACAGCGACACTGCCGTCGAAGAGAAAAAGCAGAGCCCCGACGTACTGCGCAGGAGTATCAGGATCGCCCTGAAGAAATTGAAAAACCACGATCCCACCTCGGACAATACCCTAGAATGATGATTACGACGTTATGAATCAATAGAACACCTTTTATACGGCAATAATTAGGAGTAAGGTACGATTCTTACCTGCCCTAACCTGCATCACCACGGCCATCGATATTCCGTTGATTTTTTTGTTGCTTACGGCGGGAAAGGAAGCAGAGATATTGTGTAATCGGTCGATCTTTCGTTTTGTGATAAGTTATTATGTAACAGTAATGATAATATATTTACACAATATACATATACATCTAGTAATAATACATAATATTAGAACATTTAGTTATAATTGTGGTGATAATATAAACGATGATATTGTAAAAATATTTTTTCCTTTTCCGTTTTTGTATTGTTATATGGAAAATAACAAGTGAGAATATTCCGTTTTATTTCTGCTCCTACTATAATCCTAATTCCTTAGTGCTGAACACACACACACAAACAATAGTATATTCTTTAACGAGTGAATGTGTATAATGGGGCTTTCACGAGGATGAAAATTCCAACACTAGCCGTTAGGTGATGAATCATCCGAGTGAATAATAGCTACTATACGCTAGTTGAAACTAATTTTTCCACGCCTATTAAGAAAAACCTAATACATACGAATTATACAACTATAATTTGAAATGTCAAAACGTTGACTTATTTACCGGTTGCTACGCAACGCACATTCTGTTGCGCGTAATGGTATTTTATTGCTATATTCCGCCTGTGTATCCCGAAAATACACGTGATGTGATAACTGTCATTCGTCAAATGAATTGACGAGGAGAATGGACATATTATTTAATAGGCGTGGACAAAGAAAGTTCTTTTAATATAAATTTTTTGGAAAATCTAACGATTTTAATCGCATAGTGTTATAGCACACACCATTGTCATATTTGTTACTTTATTTGTTTTTACAGTTATGACATCATTGATATATTTTATTGTAAAATGACAACCTAATATTTTCTATTATTGATTTCGATAGAACTTTTCCGAGTTCAGCGGTATGACTATAGCAGAAAGATCGCAGTAGACTTGGAAGATATACTCATCATAGTGGTAGAGTTCGACAAAGGTGCAAAGAGACACCCATTTGGGGCCTTCAAATTTAGTTTTTAAAATAAAAAAATATTTTGCTTAAATACACTGCTCCACTTAATTAGAGGGACAGTAGTTTAAATAGCCGTAATTCTCCACATAGCTGAGAATTAGTACAAATTTTGCAAAAAATAAATAGTTTAGGTCTTTATTTATTATGGGAATAGAGGAGTTTAAGAAGAAGTTGTTTTATCACCTCGGCGATGTGCAAAATTTAGCATAACTACCAAAACCAAAGTGTAAAACACGAAAACTAGGAAATCAAATTTTCAATTTTGACAAAACTGTCACTTTAGCAACTGAAAATAACGGCTAGTCCTGTCATTAAGTCATTCATAAAGTCTAAATGAGGCATTTAAGTGAAATTGAAATCGTACGCGCCGTTATCCTCCTACAAGAAGGACGGTCAGTGAGATGTGTAGCCGAAGATCTCAACACTTCGAAATCTGCCGTTCACCGTGCCTGGAAACGCTTTCAAGAGACGGGCCTTTACAAGAGGAGAGCTGGACAAGGCCGGAAGCGGAAAACAACTCCTGGACAAGACCATTATTTAGTCAATTGCGCTATCCGTCGACGCATATGTTCCGCCCGAGATCTGGTAAATGACCTTCGAGCTGCTCATAGGGTTGAAGTATGCGGCGAAACCATTAGAAGAAGGCTCAGGGAGAACGGTTTACGATCAAGGCGTCCCGTCAAAACACCTCGTCTGACCAGGAAACACAAGCAACCGCGATTAATGTTTGCCACAGAACACGTAAACTGGCAACTTCGTTACTGGAGGTCTGTTCTCTTCACGGACGAGTCCAGGTTTCGCCTGACTCGATGCGATGGACGAGTTCGTGTCTGGAGACGTATCGGAGAACGGTACAATGCCGCCACGGTACAGGAAGTGGGTCGTTTTGGAGAACGCTCGATCATGTGTTGGGGTGGGATAACTGTAGACGGGCGTACTGATCTTGTAATAGTCCCTGGGCGTTTAAATGCCAGAGCCTACATAAACACAATTCTCGAGGATCATGTGATGCCTTTTGTGAATGATATGCGTCCTAATTTCGTTCTTATGCACGATAATACTCGCCCTCATACCGCCAACATTACTACTGAATTTCTACGGGAGAACAACATTGATGTAATGGAATGGCCTGCGATGAGCCCAGACCTCAATCCTATCGAACACTTATGGGATATGCTGGATAGACGCATTAGGCACCGTGCCAATGCACCAGAGACTCTCGAAGAGCTGGGCCAGGTGCTTCTCGAAGAATGGCAAAACATTCCCCAAGATCTCATCCGTCGACTTGTGCGATGGATGCCACGCAGATGCCAAGAGGCAATTGTGGTTAGGGCAGGACATACACATTATTAAATCAATTCAAAAATGGAATTATGTGCGTCACTAAACTTAAAAAATACACTTTCTTTCGACAGTTATTTCAAATTTTGTATAACTTCAATATAACCAGGCATGGTGTTCCTACATTGTTGTATTCATTTAATAAATAAAGAGCTCTTGTTTCTTATTTTTGCATATGTAGGGCTATAAATCCATTCTGTAAGAAACATAGGCTACCCAAAGTAGTGTCCCCCTAATTAAGTGGAGCAGTGTATATCATTTCCATAAAAAAAAGCATAATTAATATCTTGCAGCATTCCCTAAATTAAATTTACAATTTAATAACGGCATCTACGGCATGTTTTGCGGGTGGCACCCTTTCGAATTACTGTTGCGCAGATTAGGGCATAACTATAAAGCTTGTTTTACACAGTCAATTAAATTGTTGAATTAATTCATAAATTTATTCACGAAGAACTTCGTGAATAAATAGACAAGATGAGAGTGTTTTACACGATGCAATTTTTAGTAAATATAAATTAGGGTGTTATGCATTACCAACTGTGCTGTTTTGTTGACGTTTGACGTGTCGTCATGCTTATATTCAAGTTTCAAAAATGAAAGTGGGAGAAGTGACAAAAAACATGATCTCACCTTTCAATATAATATATAAAATAAACAATAACTTAATCGTTATGCGATACCGTCTACTTCAACGCAGAACGACGAGACCATAACAATAACCCCACATGTCATTTAGCAGTTGGTATTGAGTTAATAAATAGAATGTAACCAGAATTCCCTAAAAAAATTCATGAAAAATTAGAACATGTTCTAATTCGACAATTTATTCATGAATTTATTATCGTCAACTTATTCATGAACATTTTGGATATTACATGCAACAATAAATTCAAGGTTACAAACTTCAACAAGTTATTCCACCGTGTAAAGCAGCCTTAAGAAGTAGTAAAAATATTTTTAACAATAACAGCTTTATATATCCTATTAATGTAGCGAGTTGTTTTGCAGTTGCTGTTGTCATAGCGCGCGGTAAATTTGGGAATAATACATGTCTATTACAATAAACGCGGGATGTAAATGATTATTATTTAACGCTAATTCGTTTCTTGTCAAAACAAGAAAGCTGTAACCTCAATTTATGCATGGCATACAATTTTTTTTAATATTAATATTCCCGAATGCAGAAAGTAATTTCATCAGAGTTTGCAATAAAACAACGGAAATTTGAAATTTCAGTTCGAAAGTAATTACATTTACATAAAAAAAAAGGAAAAAAACGCTAAAAACATTGTGATTGTAGGTAAATTAAGGATTTTTATTTATCCAATACCAAAATTCCGATTTATGTTTATAAAAATTGTTTGAAGGATTGGTGGCCAAATGCATAATTTCCAGAGAAATAATTGCCAGGAATAATGCAGCCGTTTGCTGTTAGATGGCGCCCACTTAGTACAAATTTTATAACCTATAATTTTGAAATATATAGGTGCTTTTTACCTTTAAATCTATTACCTATTATAAAATATTGGAAAAGCATTAATTCTCATATAATTTATGTTGTTGAAATTGGCTAACTGACTGTGGTAATCACTATGGTTTATGCATTTTCTAATCGATATATATTTACAGTCTTACTTTATAAATAAATCTAGGGACACAGTACGATCGAAAAACCAATATAATATGACTAATATTTTTAGCAGGCTTATTACGTACTTGTTAGTTAGTCTATTACGTAGCATCACAAATTTTGATTTTAGAACTAAACTAGAGAGTAACATGTCGCGTCATCTGATATATATTTCCGTAATAAAAATAAACGCTTATGCCTAGATGTTAAATGTTTTAAACCGTTATTAACCTCGACATCAGGAACATTTTAATAAATACAGACAGGCAATGTAATTTTACATTGGGTAATTTTGAAAGCCTTGCTTTTGTCCAAGGGAACCATTGAGAAAAAAAAATGACGACCTTTCTTCAGAAATTATTTTGTAGATTTTTATGAAAAAAAAAACCTATTTGGACCCTGGGCATATCATATTTGATATCTGATAGGTATTTCTTTCGAAACGCGTTGCTTTTTGAAGATTGAATTACAATATAATACCCGATATAGTAAATGTAAATAGATACCGAAACATTGCTACCGAGTGTAATATATTGAAAGGTGTAGGTCTATTTGCCATTTGATACAATTTAAATGATCTAATCTCTCAAAATGTTAAGGATATTATATACTATATATAGAAATAATATTTTCACCTTGTGAAACCATTAAGTCAAAATAGCAATGATTATGTTACAATAAGGGAAAATAAATTTCCTCCTTTCGATAATATCTATATAAAAACTTTGCAAATTATTGTGATTAAATAATGTTATTACGCCTTTAGTTTTATAAAGCAAATAAAACATACCTACAAACCATAAATGTATTACATATGGAGTAGCTTGTCGCTCATAAAGATACAATAAAAAAATCTTCCAAATTAAACATTATAAATGCTAAAAAAAAGCGGATTATTTCATGGCCTGTAGACACTATAGACACATAAAACAATAACCATACGACCAACCAAGTTATGTCGAGTAAACACATTACTTACATAAAAATAAAAAAAAACATAATGTATACTTGATAGCTGCTTTAACAACATATGCGCACCTGCTTTTATTTCATTTCCTCCATCATTTTAGATAATTCCAGGTTAATTTCTAATCAGTAAGTATATATAAACAGAATACCGCTCACGCCCAAGAGAGTTACTTTGCATAAAAGTGATTGTTAAAACACGTCGAGATAATAATTTTTCTCGCACAGTTATAAATAATATATAATTATTTATGTATAAATTTTAATTTACTCACATGTGCATGCATTTTTTTTTCTATTGTCGTCTGAATGTCTGTTAAGTATATCTACGGTATGTTCCAGTGGTTTAAGAGTTTCTCTTGTAGGGTATTAAATAAATAGGGAATTTTCGCAATGGTTATTTTTACTATTTTTTGAGCCGACAAATCTTAATTTTGTTGTAAATAATAAAAAAAATTAACGCTAGGGAGTTAATAGTGCAGGTTGGCAATATATATTACGCATGAATTTTGAATTGGACCTTAGTGTTTTGACGTTTTGATTTTCTTGATACATATTCATCAATAGTAAGGACAACGAGACCTCAGCTCATATTACAGAGGTTGTGTGTGAAGTTATTAACCATTTATTACCTGTAAAATCTTCCGAAAATAGAATTGGAAAGAATATTAATTAATTAAGAGCTTGTGTAACGAGAATTCTGTCATCTGTCATCGAATCTATAATTAATCACAGAAATGTCAGTAATTCGAATATAGTGTTGCCAACCATTAGTGGTCTTTTTGCTGGCCTATGCCGGAGAATGGTAAGTTTCCGACCGATTTAAAGTAATGCAAAATCAGTGTTTCTGGACGGAGGTGCAAAAAAGTAATTTTTTGTTTGTTGTAGATCTAGAATTAAAAGTGTCGAGGTGCATTCCGCAACTCGAAGCCTCGCCCAGCAACAAAAACAAACAAACAAAGGTACTATCTACAATTTTTAAGAACACTATACAATGTGTTCGCTAATGGAACCCTGTATAGATTATAATAAGGTGGCAGTATTGAGTGTTATTGTATTTGTGGTCAAGCTTTTCAAAATTTTCTCTTTATACAATATAAATTTACGACTGCAAAAGGATTTCTTCGAAATTCATCGTAATTTAAAAGCATTTTTATCTACAAAATTCAAAGATATTATAGAGATATAATCTAACGTCTCTTACACAAACTTGTTCGTTTCTAGAGTACCTACATTTCAGTGAACGGCATCGTAATTTATAACAATAGTAATAACAATGTAATTGGTGCATGATTTATGTAATAAAAGAAAAAAAATAACAAATAATAAGTAAGCACGACCACTTAGAAAACGATATTAAGGAATTGCTGGTAAAAATCTTGTGAAATAAATAAGTACGGAGAAGCAGTGAGACAAAAGGATCACAACTGACACATAGTTTACTAGCTATTGTTTAATTCTGCCTAAAACGGCCTACTTTTCAGTGAAATTGAATACAAGTTAACCGCATACTCCTTCAGCTTTTTGGATATATTCAACATTTTTAATCTACAGAGACATATTTTAATTGGAATATCAAGTATTTGGTATAATTGAAATCACCAAGAATATTTCTTTCAAATTGAGGCTGAGAACCCACCCATGAAGTTGCATTTAAAAAAAGAATCACTTTTTATGAAAAAACTGTTAGAGTGTATTTTGTCACGTTCTAGTAGGCGTATAAAACAAGAGAGTGTAAGATTTATAGTTTCTTGATGTTATATTGACAGTTAGGAAGATTTTTAGCGTAAGTATTCGTGGCATTCTAGATTAAAAGATAAAAATTCCAAATTTTGGTAACCAAGGAAACGAAAACTACCAAATCATATGTTTTCAGACTCAGAAAATTACGCAGAACCCGAATATGCAAAAATATACGCACCCTGTTCCATTTAAAATTTTAAATTTTTTCTAATTTCCGGTAAAACCAGAAGTGATAAAAATTATAACATACGTTGAATAATTGGAAATTTACAGCAAATAATACATTCCAAATTTTATAAAATAGTTATTTGTATCACTAGGCCAGAAACTATAGTTTTACGAGTATGAGCACGGTTTGTGTGGCCGAGGCGAAGCCGAGGCCGCACAAGTGCGAATATTCGCAAAAGAGTTTCTGGCCGCGTGTTACACACTATTTTTTGCGCCGACAAATCTTAATATATATAATAAATAATAAAAAGAATTAACGCTAGGGAGTTAACGGTACAGGTTGGCAAGACATGTTACGTATGAATTTTGAATTTGAAATCAGGGTTAAGTTACCTTAGTATTTTGACGTTTTAATTTTCTTGGTAGTTTTGACACATATTCATCAATAATAAGGGCAATGGAGACTTCTACACTACAGAGGTTGCGCAACAAGTTATTAACAATTCATTACCTGTAAAATATTCCGAAAATTGATTTGGAAAGAATATGAATTAATTAAGAGATTGTGTAACGAGAATTCTGTCATCTGTCATTGTCTGTCATCGAATCTACAATTAATTACAGAAATGTCGGTAACTCGAATATATATGTTGCCAACCTTTAGTGATCTTTTTTACGGCCTAGGCCGGAGAATGGTAAGTTTCCGGCCGATTTATAGTAATGCAAAATCAGTGTTTCTGGACGGAGCGGAGGCGCAAAAAAATATTTATGAATAAAAATGTTATGGACAGGAACCTATGAGCTGGGGCACTCAGTATATGCAAAAATACGTTGTATTTAGTTGAAGGCTTATAACATTGTAAATCATCAACATTTCACTGTAAGAAAACCCAATGCAACTTGGCAATCATTTTTTGAATAACCTATAATATACTATTTTAACTTACTAGTTTTAGCATATTTATTGCAATCCAAATCATGCGCATGTTATGTACAATGTTAACTTGTAAAAATTTATATGTATAAAAACATAAACCTAATGTTTGTGACTAATAACAGCAATTTTCTTTAACAATAAAACTTAAATGGTTTTATTTGGTTGTAAAAACTACATACTTATGTAATAAAAAGTGATTTAATAAGGAGAAAAAAAAACAGTTTTTGCAAAAAATAATGATTTAATAATCTTAGGTAAATATATACCGGGTGTACGAGACTCACTGTTACAAGTGATATATGCCTTATTTGTAGAGATATAGAAAGCATTTGCATCGGCACATCAAGGTCCCGATGAAAATGCTTTTTAGGATCCTAAAAGATAAACTTTTTAAGTAGTAGTATAAACTTGAATAACTAAAATCATTCACAAATAAATGAAAATACACTCTAACAATCTTCAATACTTCAAAAACGAAACTAAAATCGTTTTTCTCAAAAAAATTCCTTAAAATCTACGCAATTCCAAATCATACAATAAATAAAAAGCACAAATGTTCGTTTACAATGATGTTTAGGTACCATTAACACGTGACGTAAATCATACGGTACAAAACAAAATGGCGGTGCAATTTTCCTTTAGCAAAAGAGTGATGCTACTTGGTATTCCTATACTTTGGTATATAAGGTTAACAAATGACATTTCAATAAATGGACTTATTCAAGGTCACCTTACTTGTAAACTTACTCGATTTTAGCGTGCATGTAAATTACCAAATTTGTTGTGTGTTTCTGCGAGGTGATGCGTACGTTGCATACCGACCTCGAGCACCGTATCTATAATATATTTTCACTATTTATATATGAATATTGCATTTATTGCATAATATTCCTATGTCTATTTTGAATGAAAATATGTTAATAAATAAATGTTAAAAACAATGAAGTTTATTTACCAAAAACTTCAGATACTAAGACAATTTAACAAGAAGTCTTACGATTAGACTCTTGTGTATAATGCGTTCAAGTCATATCTATTTAGAGCATTCCTCAAGGATCAAATCTAGGCCCATTACTGTTTCTATTATTTATTAACGACTTGCTTCTGAACATTGATAACAACGAAAAATGCTCTTTTGCAGATGACCTTAAAATCTTCACTGTCGATTGTGTGAATCTGCAAAATCAATTAAATGTAATTGCTGAATGGTGGGCTGTTAATAAGTTACAATCAAATATTTGTAAATGTAGAGTATAGTCACTTGAACAAAAAAAGTAAACTCTATACTGTTGGCGTTTTTTAAATTGCTCGCACTTCCACATTGGCACCATTAAGCTACTCTGCTTTGCATATGTTAGAAGCAAACTTGAGCACGGATCGCTAATATGGAATCCCTATTATAGTACGGAGGAAATTCTTAAAATACTTATATTACAAATTTCCCGGATTTTTTGTTCCAACTCCAATTTTTTGTTCTTTATCACTACGTTAGACAAACTCCAACTTTCTATACTCCGTATGCTCGCCTTAACTCCTATCTCGATTTACCTGTCGTTTCTATGTTCCGTTGTCTCAATTCAATATCTTCCTAGTGCGATATAAACTTTACGTCTATCCACAAGATTCTTGCAGTAGCCACTTCACTGTTATCTTAGCATCTTTTGAAATTTGTATCTCTTTTTACCTTATGTTTTGGTCTTATTTATTATTATTATTATTATTATTATACTAATTTATTTGATAGTTCAAATATCGTCACAGGTTACAATGTAATATTCATATATTCAACTAGATCACTAACTAGGTTTACTACGCAAGAAGTCTTGCAAATTATAAAACAAATGTTCATTTAAAAATTTCCAGAGTTCTGTTTTTAATTGTTTTATTTCTTTTATCTGTTTTATGTGGAGGGGGAGAGCACTGTACGCCGATATTGACTTATAAAAAGCTCCTCTTTCATAAAGAGAAAGAGAATGGCTCGGTACTGCAGGATCTCCAGTATGCCTTGTTCTCACAGTACTCTGTGACAAATCACCATTGCAAGGGTATAGATGTTTATGCTTGTAAAAGAATAATATTAGTCTGTATATATACAGACATGGTAAAGTTAATATGCCTAATTGCTTAAACAGAGGCCTGCATGGTGTTCTGGCCGACTTAAACAAGATACATCTAACGATCTTCTTTTGCATAATAAAAGCCTTCTCAAAACAGGTTGAAGACCCCCAAAAAATTATTCCATATGATAGCCTAGATTGGACGTGGCCAAAGTACAATGCTTTGAGTGTATTAACGTCAACAATACTTCTTATTTATATTTCTTTATATTATTTAGTTCTATTTAACTTAGTTTAAGTGTATTTGTATTAATTCAGCAACCATGAGTAACTGTTTTTTTGTTGTCCTTTATATAGAGCAATCTGTTGGGCGATAAGTAGATTAGATTAGATTAGGATTGGGGTGGCCTATCGACCTATTTCACCGCGACCTTTTCAGATCTATTGTGATCCCCATTTTCCTAGAGGACGCTCTCTAATCTTGCCCTCTTAATTAGGCCTATCATCTTTGAGAGCGGCTTCTTTATGTAGCTACTAGCTTTGGGGGTTTTCCTCCCCCATTACTAGAAACCTTGTCCTCGCCAGGCCTTCGCATTGGCGCAGCACATGAACTGGTGTTTATTCCTCCTCTTGGCAGTATCTGCAGGTTGCATCATCTGCCAGGCCTATGTTGTACATACATATGCCTATTCAGTCTACAGTGACCAATCAGCAGACCTACAATCATTTTGACAGTCTTCCTGTCTTTATTCAGTAGATCACTCGTGAGTTCAGGCCTCTGCTCCTTTAGGAACTCTTTTGCCTGCCATTGTCCCGGTGATTTTTGCCACCACTCTCTGGACTGATTGTATATCCATTCATTGATGGATTTTTTAATTTGCGATTTGGTAGTGCCGAAAGAGGGGTCGGCTCCAACGAATGGCCTTGACGAACCTCGCCTGGCCAGCTCGTCCGCCGCCTCATTTCCTCTCACGCCCGAGTGGCTAGGGACCCAGGCTAGGGTTACTTTCCTTTGGGTGCCCACCTCATTTAGGGCGCTTACACAGTCCCAAATCAGCTTAGAGTCCAGGCTTGAGGAGCTAATCGCTTTAAGTGTGGACTGACTGTCAGAGAAGATAGCGACGCTTTTACCCGGTTCAGTACATCTTTCTATCTCTCGGACACAGTGATGAATTGCAGCAACCTCAGCATGGAACACAGTCGTGTCTTTGCTGAAGCTTACCGAAAAAGCTTCTTAGGGTATATTCCCGCTCCAACGCCGTAGTCCGTTTTAGAGCCGTCAGTAAACCAGTTTGAGTCCGCTCTTACCGGGGCACTTGCCTCCCACTCCTTCTTATCTGGTATTATAACCTGATATTTCCTATCTAGGTTAGGAGTTAGAACCATGGCATCACATGGCATTCCTAAAAGAGGTGCCTCCTTGAGTTCGTCATGAGGCAATAAGTAAATATTATTATTATTCTTATTATAAAAATGTATATTAACTAACCGATCTACACAGGCTGTATATATATTTTTTTTACGATAAGTATAATCCGGAAAACAATGTCCTAATTCTTAATTAAACAAGACAACTTTGTCATTACTGATAGCACTTTATACAACATACATATATCTGTATATAGAAAGAAAAATTACAGTTTTATTGTCAATACGTCAAAAATCCTTGGGCGTATATTTTCAGGACAATTTCTCTTTCACAACAGCTCTTTGCATTGACGAATTATTTATCATCACTTCCCTAAACTTTTTCACGGTTATTCCTTATGAGAAAACTACAATTTCCTCGCGATATCCTTTTTAACTTCTTCAACTGGCTGTGTGGTGGGGATTATCAGAAGTAAGTATAAAAACGCGATGGCGCGATTATACAAAATCTATAATCGAATAAATAGTAGCCAGAAGTAAGTTAGTATATAAGTGTTCGCCTATCCTTGGTCCAATCAACACTTTGTCGCAGGCCATTATTAATCTAGGCGTAGGTCACGATTTCGCAGTGTTTCAGTCTGGTTTCAGTATAGGACAATTGTTTGATTTAAGTGTGCTTAGAAATGCCTGTCAAAGGAATCGTCAGACGTCAATGTATACCGATTATTTATACGCGAGGAACTCATTATGAAGTGGGATTCGATGTGGTATGTACTTTGATTAAAAAATGTATATATGTTTATTTATATCAATACACTCTATATTATGTTATTATGAGAGCGTTAGAGATAATTTTGTCGAATGAAACGAGTTCATATATACAGTTGATTGTGTTTATTACGTAATTTTTTTATCACTAAAAATGTACAGTATACAATGTGTTTGGAAAATTTTAGAGATGAGAATTGTCTTCATGTTTTTTCACAAAATATACCTAGTACATACACTGATAAAATCATATAAATACACACATAAAATGTAAGTTAACAATGCGATGTATAAATACTTTATGTAAGACGAGTTACTTAGGTACTAAATGTATGTTTACATTTTAACGAAATTTTACATATGAAAATTACAACATTATGATGTATACCTAATTACTTTTGTATGTAAAACTAGTTACTTACTAAATGTATGTTTACATTTTGACGGAATTTTACATTTAAATATTACAGCATTGTGATGTATAAGTACTTTTTGTAATTGTCATTTTCAAATATAAAATTTCGTTAAAATGTAAGCAGTAACTAGTTTTATATACAAAAACACTTATCCATCACATTGTAAACTTACATTTTGAATGTGTGTTTACATGACTCTTCATGGCGTTAGTAACCAACGATCAGCATGATAAATTTACACAAAAATCTTTATCGGTGGACTTGAAAGCGTCTATCCGATCATCGCATCTAAGTATTTGTTATTTCTGAAACACAGATTCGCTGAAAAGAAAAATTTCTGTTTTATATACTAAATAATGTTTGTGTAATATCTTTTACGCTTATAATGTGCCCACAATTAAGTAGGCATGACATAAAATCCTGATGAAAATGCAAATCATGTAGACGTAAACTCTTGAAATTAGTTTCACAAATAGCACACAGCATCATAATTCACTAATTGGAAAGTTTATTAGTAATAATAAAGTATCACTCTACTATAAACAATAAAATTGTAGCATACAACTTTGTGTAAAATCAGTTTGCGTTTACACACGTCTAACCTCGGCACTATTGGAGTATGCGCGTGCTCATCACGTGATCGCTTTATTATTGGCACAGTTCGTCTTGTTACATTACAACCTGTAAAATTACAAAGCGGTGAGCAAAAAGCAAGGAGTATTACACGATTAATTATGGTATTTCAAATCATTACTACCCTGAGTGTACACTAGAATCGTAGTAGAACAATTCCTCTTTTAATGCTATCTTTAAATAATAAAAGATCTAACCGGTAACCATCAACTAAGAATTCTTATAAACCGCGATTTGTAACAATAATTGTTATGGTGATGCAAAACAGGATTGCCTTTTAGTAAGTTCACTTGAAGTGCAAGGGTGCTTCAAATTCATATGTAGAAATAAAATTGGCATATATAAATATACGTATTAAAAAATTTAAAAAATTATTCAATCATGTATTACTACATACAGTTTGTATAGTAGCTGTCAAGATTACAATACGAAAACTGTGACTTTTACATTCATAAATATGTATTTAGGGCATTACGCATTAACTTTGCACTAACTTTTATCAGTGTCCACAACAATAATACTAATAATACTTGACTTTATTTTATTTTTCCTTTTAACAAGATACATAAACAGAAATAGAGAAACGAAAATAAAAAAAAAAGAGAAAAAGAAAAAATGGCGGAGTTTAGGTTAACGACCAAATGCATACCTGCCCTTCCACTCAACCGTAACTATATCAAAACTAAACTAAACTTAAAATTAAGCAAAAATTAAAAAAAAAAGCTATGTAGGCAACGCAAGCCCATGTATATAATAATGATAGATTTACTGTTTAATAATTTAAGTCACTCAAATAAAAAATTGATCTCATTAAACACTGCCGCATCACTGCTCCGAAAATAATCTTTTAAAAGTGTGAATACTAATACATTTCTTAATATTAGTTGGAACGGAATTATATACATACCTGACCTGAATCCTGTAGATGAATCCCTTCTCGAACAATTCAAGCATGTGTAGGGGAGGCGTTATTCATGATCATTCGACTTCAATTCCTGTCTTTCTAGTTTATATGCATACATGTATACTAAAGGCTAAGATCTCTTTGCAGAATGCGATAAAACCTTCTCTATGTGAGATCCTTAATTGCTCTTACATCATCGTATTTAGCTGATAGAACCAATTACGTATACTTCAATGGATTTAGGTCTGAAAAATTTGCTTCTCGTTCCTCAAGGGTCTAACGTGGGTCCCCTACTTTTTGTTGCCTACATTAATGATCTCCTTAATACTCTTCACTGCTCAGTTTTAGCTTATGCAGATGATATTAAAATTTATAGAGTTATTTATTCCGCAGGGGATCCTGACTTATTGCAGCATGATTCGGATGATCTGATCGGTTGGTGTTCCGCTAGTTCGCTGAGGATTAATGTCTGTAAATGCTGTGTGGTTTCTTATTGTCGAAAGAAAGTTATCTTTCCTTCATTTTATACTATTAGCAACATCACTCTTGAGAAACTTATTCAGTTCAAAGATTGATCATATTGATAACCTTTGTGCACACTCCTTAAGAAGAGTTGGCCTTATTATGCGATCTCCACGTTATTTCACCAATTACTCTACACTTAAAGTCTTAAAGGTTGGTAAGTTCTTGGTAGTTCCCTTGAGTATGCCTACATTGTTTGGTCACCCTATTATGTTTGGCATGAATTGGCGATTGAGTCCGTAGAACAAAAGTTTTGATTTGTTCATATCAGTTATTGCTATAAATAAAACATTACGCGGGTCAGTAAAAAATCCGTTCTCGACCAAGAACCTACCTAATTCTAGAAAAATGGTAGAACGTGGAGGCACGTGTTTCTGATGTTCTGGCTACAATTTCAAATATCTTGTATACTCGCTACTGTTATATTTCGATTCGATGTCGTTCCTCTTCGTTGCTGTACGCTATGTTTCCGTTACTAATGAACGATAAGTTAAATGAAATGTTGACAGTTTGACGTTTGAGGCAATACCTTTGTTGGGAATTACATTCCTTATTTTGTTTATTTCAAATTCATTTCTTATTAGTATTTATTTACCTGCATCTACTGATTACACAGAGGGGTTTTTCCCATGTACCTGATGTCACTGACGTCACTTCGACGTTTTATTAGGGGTACGTCCTGCGTACTTTCCAACCCTACAATGAATCATTAGTTGCAAGGTATTTGCATATCGTAGTAATTACGCTAGTAATAGAAGGTAATATAAGACCAACAAAAATTGTACATCAGACAGTTGCAAATACCACCCTCAAGCGAAAGGTATCGACTCCAAGTTTCAATTTCGTCGTGAGCGGGTTAACTTGTAATACATTAAATTTGCTTGTAAGGCAATCGACAAACTGTACATATTTTGATTTAAAGTAACCTGTGTAGATAGTGACCACACGTGCCTTTTATTTACAACGGGTTAGAATCGCAAAACATAAGTCCTTCAAACCAGGAGGAGTTCAAACAACCTTATTCTTGATCCATAAAATGCATCCTTCCAGAAAATGGAGAGAAAAAATAATCTTTAATTGTAAAAAAAGATGACGTATACATATATATGTACCTATATGAAATTAATAATTAATTTATGGATGTTAAAGTTAATAAATTCAATTGCAGAAACGATTTTTTTTGTCTAATTAAAAACGCATAATTGAATAGCAGTTAAATATAGCATTACGATTATTAAGAGTAATTTGTAATTACTGTCTATAAAGGTCGTTTTAATTCAACGTTTACGAGAAGTTAAATGCATATTTTTAATTACCTATATAACAAACTGATGATAAAAAAAGTATTAATAGAATGAACACACATGAATCATAAATTACAATAATTCTGCCATTTTTGTGATTCAAAATTTTATGGTATAAGAAAAAAAACTTAAGAGTTGTGTGGTTTTCCTTGTTCTACTTTATGGTGTGGATGTTGATTCCTCCATATCGGAGGACCTGTCAACATAACCCCTTGTCGGATGCTGCAATCATTAGGTGCGTTTGTCTACTGTACGGAACACACTCGGTTTAAGAACAATTAGAAGTTCGTGCTGTATACACACAGGGAGAAAAATGTAGGAAATTTTACTACAATTGTCAGCATTTATACTACACATTGTAGTACATATAGGAACAAGTACAGTTTGCAGCAATGTTTACCATCAAATTGTAGCACTAAGTTTGTGTAGTATTAATTCTTACAATTTGTATGAAAAACAAGAATGAACAGTTAGTTTTCCTTCAACAACATTGTAAGATAAAGTAGTATTTATTGTAGTAAAATTGTATACAATTTTGTGTGAATTTTCTATATACTGGTGAACATAAACACCTGTTGTAGTAATATTTATTCCACTCATTATTTTAAATTATTATAATTTTATAATAAATTTTACTTACCTTTATTGAAACATCCACAAAAGATATATAACTTAATACTACATTGTTGTGTGGATAAGTTTTAACTTGTGTATATATATACTTATGCAAATTACTATATATTTGCAATAATTTGTACTAATTCTTATTGTGAATTTTATCTAATGTAGTATGTAAAATGTCTACCTTGCAGTTTTAAAATGTTTCAGTCGCCTGTAGCACTTCTAATATTTTTATCATTAATTCTATAATTTATCGTTAAAGTTTCATTTCATTGTTAAAAGGACCAAAGAATGTAGTAAAGATACACTATGTTAAGAAACTAGAAACATATATTCTTAAACTAAGCAAATTCACAAATAACAGACTTTAACATAACACAAATATTTAAAACAAAACACCAGTCTTCTGTAGTACTTCCTAATTTATTTATTATAATTTTACTCCACTACTACGCTACCGCATCGCGAAGCTGCAATCGACAATTGTATTCTACTTTCGGTAATTTTCACATTTTTTTTCCATTGAGAATTTACTATTAGTACTATTACATCACTAGGTAAGTGCCTGAAGACGGTTTATTAACTGAAACTACCACAGTAATATAGTAAGATTGTAATAAATAAATTGGGAAGTATATATATTAAAACATCAAGAGAGCACTATTCTTCACAACCGCACCTAACATAGGTAAAACAAAAAGGGAGGACAATTGCAGTGAACTACACATGTGCATTTCAGTGTCGCGTGATCGAGAACGCCAATCGTCGATGAGCATGTCAATGCAAATTGGCGCGTTATATAAATGTAATTGGGGATGCGCAAAACAGCGCTATCCCCGTTATATCTGTTTTCACCCATTCCATGTCGAACAATGATAGAAAATATTGTATGTGAATATATAGCCAAATTAAAAACAACTACAATCTCTCCAAATATAAACATAAAAAAAAAACCTGATTTAAATTATTAAAATAAAGAATGTATCAAATATCTATTCACCAGACATTCTAATATGTATCTATGTATATTAAGCGCATAGAAGATTATTTTTATTACGAATTATAATTGCCTGATATAAATTGTATATTTTTAAGTAGTACGAAATAATATGGATTTTAAACATATAGTCTTTTTTATTATATCATCTTGTGGATTTATTGGCACATTGTTGTGCAATGGTAGATATAGGGTACTAGTGAAAATATATACTCACATTGTGAAATAATTACAGAATGTGTGCTAAGTTTTCCTACAATAGAGTATCAATTTTTGCTACTTCCAAATATATACAAATTTTAACAAAATTATGTTACTATTTGAAACAAAATTGATCCTACAAACAGCTGTGAACTTTTCCTACAACGGCTAGTATTAAATGATAAACGTGTACGTTCGAGCCCACTTGTTTGTATTACTTATTTCTACAAAATCGTTAATACTGCGCCATGTAAGTTTTTAATTTTAGAGCTTTTAAAGCAATTTGGGAAAACACTCTGATCGGAAGAGCAAGTGATCAGATACGTAATAGGCTTCAGTAATTCATATTTACAAAGTTTAATTAATTATATTAGCCATAGACGCCATCTGGCCCTGATGTAAATTTGTTCTTAGCTAGATACAAATACATGGTATGGGTGTTGATCTTCATATGCTTAATAGACATTACATGGTTTGGAATATTTTGACAAGTGGCTATAGGTATTTTCTGAAAATATTCATTGAAAGTATTTGAAATAATGGAAAGAGAATTAATAGTCCAGAAGGTTAATTGCAATCCTTGCGTGAAAAAAGCTGTCGCGGAATTTTGTCCGTAATCTCGCTTTTCTCTCGTTAAAATATAATTAAATAGGTAATCAAGGCCGCTGAAGCGATGATCATAAACAGAGAGGTCGATTGAAATATTATATAGTTTTTACATCTGTGATAGCTTCTGTTAATTACTATTCAAATGTATTCTCTCCTTTTTTCGATTAAACCTTCCACATGTTTTTTGATTTGTCAAAAGCATTCGACACGGTAGATTACAGAATTTTGTTATCAAAGATGTGGGATTATGGAGTGCGTGGCGTTGCGTATGATTTATTCAAGTCATATCTTACTAATCGTCAATCACACATACAAATTCAAGTTTGTGTTGATAATTTGAAAAAACAACATCTTTCTCTGGCTATAAACATTGTCTGTGGTGTCCCGCAGGGCTCTGTACTTGGCCCTACTCTGTTTATTTTATATGTAAATGACTTGTGCTTATCTTTACCATCATGTTCATTGTCACAGTATGCTGATGATACAAGTTGCGTTGTTGCTGATTCGACTGTACATTTAGCGTCTGTTCGCGCAAATGAGGTCTTATCGAATATGTGTGCGTGGTGTTGCGAAAACGGGCTAGTGCTCAATGCGACAAAAACGAGCATGATACAGTTTCGTGCTAGCTCCAGTATAAGTAGTAGTTGCTACATCAAGCATGATGGCAAGTCAATTTCCACTGGCGGTAGTGTTGGGTTTCTGGGATTGACTGTGGATTGTGTTCTCAAATTTGAGCAACATTGTACCTCACTTTTAAGTAAACTGTGCTCAGCGTATTATGGAGTTAGGAATTTGAGAAGCACTGTGGATGTTGGCACTTTGCGAATGTTTTATTTTTCGTACGTGGAGTCTCGATTGCGATATGGTCTCATTTTTTGGGGTTCGGCTAGTTGTGCGAGTAAGCTTTTTATATATCAAAAAAAGATTTTGCGGTGTATGGTGTCTGCGTCCTCCATGACCTCATGTCGTCCTATATTCAAGCAGTTGAAGATTTTGCCCTTGTGGTCACTCTATTTATATGAATTATTAATATTTTATAAGCGCAACGAAAATTACTTTATCAAAAACGCCGATGTGTATAGCAACATGAGAACTCGTTCTCATAGTCATGTCAGTGTGCCGATTCACAGAACAACTTTGTTTGAGCGGGGCCCATACTACAGGTGTGCTGTTTACTTCAATGCGCTGCCAAGACATATAAAGATAGTTAGTACTTTTAATTCGTTTAAACAGCTATTGAAAGCCTATATTCATGAGCATTCATTTTATAGTGTTGATGAGTACTTGACATGACGGGTAATGGTTCTGCTTTTATTGTTGTCTTTTG
The DNA here is from genome assembly GCA_949128085.1 of Cetonia aurata. Classification (NCBI taxonomy): domain Eukaryota; kingdom Metazoa; phylum Arthropoda; class Insecta; order Coleoptera; family Scarabaeidae; genus Cetonia; species Cetonia aurata. Next base: position 68,589,048 of record OX421882.1, on the reverse strand, counting down.
TTTTCTATTTTGTTTTTTTAATATTTACTTTTGTATTTCTGATTTTATTGTATTCATAATATTGACAATGTCTACGTTGTTTACGACTAAAGACAATAAACATTATTATTATTATTATTATTATTACAAATAAGGAAGATGAGACGGATGAGACATCGAAAGTAAGAACGCCTATTGTAGTACATACATCACTGCTTTATGACCCCGTAATCACAGAATAGGTAATATACAGAAGTGTCAGTCAGACAAGGAATTCGTACCATATCTCTATGCCGTTTTAATGATATCGCAGTCAGTACAAATTTGTCGTTCGCGCAGGTAGAATTTCTTGGTGTCATTATACAGGCTGATTGATCGAGACCGTCCATTAGAAAGATTGGCCCTTCTAGTAATCATTAATTTCTGTAAAGTTGCATACGTACATAGTGTAATAAAATCTATGCCGTGAAAATATTTTCAAGATGGCGGCACTTCCGGAAACACCGGAAATTGACATCAACTTTCTTATTTCAAATGGAATGGTATAGTTTCCTTTGCACTTTTGAAAGCTAAACGTTATTCTAGAGGAACCTTTACTAGTATTACTATTTACTTTCAATTTTAAAATAATACGAAGACATTGATAATATATGTCGACACGAATGAAGAATTTATTACATATACATGAGGTTAAGCAGTTATTTACCAACTAATTACCTTAAAAACATGTTTTCTATTAAAAAATGATTAGAAAACGTATTTTGCAAATGTATTTTTGAAAATTTTGCTTTGCATACTCATTATTTATCTAGTTAATCCGGCTCTGCTGACAAAATCGGCCAATGGGGTCCTGCATCAAACCTGTGCGCAGAATCGTGTAGTCGTAGATAATTACCACAAAAAATAAAACCGCCACCATAGGGAAATGCATTGAGTGAAACTTCTGTATATTACCTATTCTGTGCCGTAATGATCAATCAAGTATAATAGCTGTAACAGGACAGGTCAAAATCAAGGTGTGCGATTGATTGTAATAAGAAACAACATGCGTATTTTGAAATGTATTGAATTTGTGTATTTTGTATATTGTCTCGATATTTTATACCAATAGTCAATTGTCAATGGAACAAAATGTGAAAATTACTGAAAGTAAAATAATATTGTCGATTGCAGCTCCGCAGAGGGTACGCCCGCGATGCGGTAGCGTAGTAGTGTAGTGAAATTGTAATAAATAAATTAGGAAGTATTACAGAAGACTGCTGATTTGTTTTAAATATTTGTGTTATGTTAAAGTCTGTTATTTGTGACTTTGCTTAGTTTAAGAATATATGTTTCTTTTGTTAACATAGTGTATCTTTACTACCTACTTTGATCCTTTTAACAATGAAATGAAACTTTAACGATAAATTATAGAATTAATGATAAAAATATTAGAAGTGCTACAGGCGACTGAAACATTTTAAAACTGCAAGATAGACATTTTACATACTACATTAGATAAAATTCACTATAAGAATTAATAGAGATTATTGCAAATGTATAATATATAGTACATATATTACTACACAAGTTGAAACTTATCCACACAACAATGTAGTATTAAGTTATATATCTTTCGTGGATGTTTCAATAAAGGTAAATTCAAAACTGTAATTTTCTGAGATAGTACTGATTTTATGATTGAACATAGCAGGTACGCCCCCCAGCGGTGAAATTTCGAACATTAAAATAATTCGCGGATAGTTCTGGTGGCCACATTGGTTATGTATTTTTTTGTCCCGAAGCTCTAGGCATAGCAGTTTCCGAGATACGGCCGGTCGCCACCCTTACTTGATCACCCGGTATTCAAATAGAATATCTGCAAATGGAAAGCATTTTATTGCAATCAATACCGTTCCTTGTTTTTATAATAAAGAATTGGAAAACTGGTGTGTCGTTCAACTATCTACAACAACTTGAAAAAGTGCAACTCATATTTCTTACATAAACCAAAAGAAAAAGTGATTTTAGTGCTATGCGTATCTGCATAGGTAAATAGATTCCTATTACAAATATTTTTATGCACATAAATAATGAATATATCTGTAGGATTATACGACAATCTCTAGAAAATTATGTCAGTTGAAATATTAATGTATACGTACATATAATTATAAATATAATATGTATCGTAAGTGATTAGTTTATTTCTTCTTATAAAAAATAATCCGTACCTTGGAAATCGTATATATTATACGAAGTTATACAGGGAAGGTAAATAAATAAAACCATTTGGAAGGGCCGAATTGCAGTCAAATATTTCCTATGTACTGTTGCAGTTAATACACTGAACCAAAAAAAGGGTCTACAAACAATGAAAAAATTCATTGTTCACACGAAATAGTGCATTAAATTTGATCCGAATTTGCCAAATCAATGAACAATATTATTTTACTAAATGACGAAGTATTTATTGGGTAGTAAACTATTCATTGTATTAATGAAATCAAAGTCATTGAAAATAAAATGATCACTTGATTGGCTCAACGAAATATGTTATTGTTGTAAAGAGCACAAGTTTATTTTAACAGCTTTATTTGGTTTACTGAATAATTTAATGTACGAAACTTGCAGGACAGCATGGACAAAAGCATTATACAATGAGCATTATTTGTTAATGTTCTGATCGGAAGTTCGAACTCTCTTCGAAAGTTATCAAGATATTTATTATTAATTTTTGTTAGATGAATATGCAAGTAAAATATGGCAAACCGGCGCAGGCTGCACTGTCTTGTTTTCTACCATAAAATTCTGTTAAATAAAACACCTCAGTACTTGTACAGGGCCTCTTTACTCCACCAGTTCATAAAACTGCATTCTTCGAAAGATGATTTTCTTATAATATTGTTAAAGAGTACAATATGGTGGACAAAAGGTTAAAGGTACTATCAGTTTATGCCTTTAAGAGTAGTATGCGTGGGCAGTTGCAGATGGTTCAGAATAGTAGTTATTAATTGTTTTTAAAAACATTTATTGTGTATATCTTGTGTTCTTTATGTTCCTTTGTAACTTTAGGTATGGTTGTGTCTTGCTAGCTGATAATGATTTTGTTGAGTTGGCAGCACATATTATTGTTTTTGTGCAGGGTAGTGTGGTAGATCAGCGGTCCATTAATGCGGACCAGGCTGAACATTGCCCTGGGATCTGTGCCATCTCTATCTGTTATTTTATTTTATTTGATTTATATATTTTTCTTATATTGTTATTTATATATTTTCAAAATGTTGTTCCTTATATTCTGATGGTACAAATAAAGATTATTATTATTATTAAAATGCAAGGGCGCAATTGACTAATATACAGTATAATGTCCTCCAGCATTAAGAATGGACTGACACCTTCGAGGCATACTTTCAATGAGATTTTCAGCATAACTCATCGGAAGAGCACGCCATATCTTCCGAATCACCGTCGAAAGCTGCTTCAAATTGTGAACAGGCCTGCCTGCAAGATGACGCTTTATAATAGCCCACACGTCCTCAATTGGGTTTGCGTCTGGAGACTGGGAGAGCCAATCAATGGTGACAATGCCATACTACTAACCTAATTTCTGATTGGTCACATTACACCGCCATCATTATTTTGAGGAACAGAGGTTATAAAAAGGGTAAATTCCGCTTGGCGGAAGGGAGAGAATTATTCGATTTTATTTTTGTAATGAAGTGAAGATCGGTGTCAGGGTAGAGACTTTTTTGAAATCCTAATTTGCCGTCGGCGAAGTACTTAGTACGATTTTAAAATTTTAAAATAATATGAATACTATAGGTACTTAAGTATATTATAAAAACAAAGAGGTATTAATATTTTGTATCGTGAAATAAAGAGTAGTGTCGTTAAATTATGTATTTTTATTAATGAAATTAGATCATAGATATGTATGTTTAACATATGTTATATGACAATGTGTACGTAATGTAGAAATGGCAGAAGTTATACAACACAAATTGCATTAGCAAGGCGCAGTTATAGACTAAACTGTGATCCTTTGACACACTGTGATGAGCGGAATACCAACACAGGAAAAAAATCCCTAATTTTAAATGCACTTTCCTGTCAATACGAACGTATTCTTTTTTGGCATAAATAAGGCATAAAAAGGTTTTCTTTCAACAAAATAAGTTAGTCGCAACAGTTTAGTACTCAGTTGTAACGGTTATTGATAGATAACAGTGAACAGATTTCGGCTTGTTTTTGTGAGGTGACATAACCTGAAAATCGAATCTTTTTTGCGAAAAAAGTGATGAAGACGTGCATTGCGGGCGAAAAGAGCAATGGTTTTGTGATTTTGGAGTCATTCTACGCCACATAGATTCAAAAATCATGCAAAAGGAGATGACAGTGCTATTGTAATAGATATCCAGACTAGCTGTAGAGTAGCAATTAAGATTTCGTCACACAGATTTTGTTTATTTCATCTTGTAATTTAATCGATAATTCAAATTTTAACGTCATTGTATAATAATATATTGTTTTGTTTTGTTTATTTCATCTCAATAACCTTTGAAACAGCATATTTGAAATTTTTTTTAATAAGTTTTAATATAGCGTTACCTTGAAAAATTGTGTTGTGTTTGATTACGTCAATCCACCGCTCCGAAACAAACGACAATTTTGGTCCTTTTCTATGCGTGCGCAAGAAGACTGCCTCAAAGCGTTTTTTATACGTTTCGAGCAACACTGCCATGAATTTATAATGGCGTCGTAGCCAATCGATGCTGTAATCGCGCCGAAAGAAAAACATAGAAATATCAATCCTTCTACTAGCAAAAACATCGCCTCCTTTCTTGTGGAACAGACTGTATAATTAGCAGTTCATTTGGATGGCGGTAAAAGTAGCATTAGCAATGTGCACGAATTGTAGATCAACGTCAGTCCGAGTGCAAACTCAGTGTCATCCCTATCGCATATCAAGCTTTATCCGCCGTCCCTTGTAAGCAAATCGAGAGTTTAGATGGGCACTCCCTAAAGACACAAACCAAATTCTCAATCCACAAGCCGACCGCAGCTTAGCCTGTAATGCAGTCACAGATGTACTTGGGACAATTCATATATATCAAAGAAAAAATGCCTAAATACAATTGTAACCGCAAAATGCCACCAAACAATTATCGCTGACAATAGCAAACTTCTAAATGCCGGGTGACAGAAGCAATATGGTTGAACACACGCATTCATCGCTCGCAACGAGTAGTTGGCATCTTCAAGGCGAGCGGCCACTGCGCGCGATGCGAAGTTAAACTGAGCGAAACTAATTTTATTGACAAGTTGACAGCAGTTCTATTGTTTCATAGCTTCGCTCAGCTTAGCTTTAGTTGCCGCGTCCTGGTAAAGTTACATTGGAGCTAATTAGTTTGGCTCAACTTAGCCTCGCCTTAACTAAGAAAAGTGAAGTGTGCTGAGCCAGGCGGTAAAAAGAATGCTACTTATTAATGTTATTATATATTCGGCCGAAACATGATCCATTGCTTACTGTCGTCATGGTTCAAAGTTGGAAAGATGATTATTAAAAAATAAGTTTATAACCACTGATCTAGGCCACAAAGGCAAAACATGAAAAAACTGAAATCCAATCAAGAGATTGCATAGGATTAAAATAAAATTTAGACGTTCGACAAACATATCAAAACGTGTATTGAAATAAGCGAGTGACATGTCACTCGCTTGTTTTCAATTCATCTTTTATTTAAATTTAACAAAAATGATTTGAAACCACAGTAACCACACAACTGAAGGGGTCAACCAGAATTGTAGAAAAATATCTACTTTTAATCTGTAGCCAGTATGTATAATCATATAATTGAATAAAAAGCCACTTAGCTTCGCTAAAAATGCAGAAAGCTACGAAGAATGGCACACTATATTTTAAGAACATTGCGTGCTTAATAGGTGTTTATTGGATTATTCACAAGGTTACCAGGATATATTGATTTTCCACCTTTAATCCACTTATAACGTTAACATTAAACCAAGGTGACTTATTCTCAGATTGAATTTAAACAACCCTTTGTAGATTTCGGAAATATGCACGGCATTTATTTTATATATACAGGGCAAACAATTAGAAACCAAACCCACGTGATTTCTTTTACTGCAGTCCATTTGGCAGTGTGGTAATACTCAAAAATAAAATTCCTATACAAATTTTCATTTACATATTGACAAAATTTGACAGGTTAGGTTGTAATTAACGAAGACGTACAAAATAAAGTCAACCGTCAAATATTGGTTTTGTTAGCTTCCTAGTTATAAATGTTAGGAATATTTCATCCGTTGCCAATGTATTATTTATCCCTTGTTACGTCAGAGATCACGTGGGTTTCATTTCTAAGTATATGCATTGTATATTTTTCTATGGCACGATACCACAGACCTGATGGACCGCCAATGAAGCGTATGCACATCGCTACGGCGCACCATCAAAAGACTAAACGACATCTTGGAACACAGACGTCATTATATGCGTCATGTTTCATGTAGCGTCATGCTTACGTTAGTTTTCTATAGGAAGTATTTGCTTTAAGCCACGTTAAGTTTTTTGCAAGTTGACAAGTGTCACTGATGTTACCTAACCTTGCAGTTTGATTGTTTTATTTACCTCCTTTGCTTTATTCTTTCACGGACTGTTTCGAATATTATATATATTATTCACCCGATATTTTTGTTTTACGTGTAAGGCTGTGGTGTAAGTATGCATATTATAGCATTAACAATCGGGCTTATATGACAATTAATCCCGGTAGTTTTTCCTAAAGAAAAGTGATGCCATCGTGTCGTGTAGAATCCTGCAAAAGCAATAGTTACAAAGATGACGGAGAACTAACTTTTTATATGTAAGTTGCAGAATAATGCCATAGCTTAAAAATATTCTGAAATTATGATAATACTTGGCGTTTCTATGTGAAATAATTTTTTTGTAGAATGCCCAAACATTGTTATGATGTGTGGATTACTGTTACAGGGGGTACCATAAATCCCTGCAAAAGTAAGCGTGCATATGTTTGTTCACTACATTTCCTTGAAAAGGATTTTGATAGAACGGGACAGATTGTTGCGAATTACAAAGGGAGTTATTCCAACATTGAATTCGGACAAAGAAAATCTAAAAACGTATATTTTTATGTAGAATCAGTTGATATTCCTGAAAACAAAGGGTGGAGGTAAATAAATGATGTATAACATATATATTTCTTTAAATTTTCTTCACTATTTCTTAGGTAAATTAATCTGCCCATCAAAGAAAGTACGATATATTTGCCAGTTCACCGAAAAACAAATTTGAAAAGTAATGGTCTTGAAAGGAAACAAGATTCGACAAGAAGAAAACTTCCTAACGACTTTTGTTTATTTATTATCAAGTTATGTGTCCCAAAACATTTTTTCTAGTTTATCCCATCATTTGTTAGATATGTCACCTCTGGAAGAAACTCATGTTTCAATTTTAAGTAAAACCATAATATCGTCTTATAGCAAAATTAGATTTCATAATTTAGCGAAGAAGTTTACAGAAAAAATACAAGGAAAATCAATAAGGAAGGAATTAAGTAAACTAATATTATTTAATCATCAATAGATTATACAACAACTACTGTAGTATATTATTTACTCCTAAAGACAACATACAATGTTGGATTGTCATCACAAGTCGTGAAGATCTCATGAAGAGAAATAGATAGTACTCTTTAACATAAATATAGTATACTTTAATATATTTTATAGCTCCTATAGGGACAATCATATTTTATATTACCGGTGACAATATCTGTATAGTAAATATCTGTGAATACTTTTTATTAACTCGTATGGTAAAGTGTACTATATTTGTATTATTAATTTGAGCATACATGTTAGTAAATGTGAAAAAAATGTCTAGTAGCGCTGACTATATTTGATAATAACTGTTAACAATGAAAACTATAATAAATATAGTTTAATAATTTTTAATTATAATTAATTAATATAATTTGATTAGCCGGTGACAGCCGGGCGAATTGCCGTCGTATCGGGCAGAATTGCGGGAATCAGACCGGCCCGTGTACTGTAGAGTACTACCGGTATTGAAGCGTCTCGTAATTCTCGTCTGTGGGCGATTGTCCACAGTACTTTTTACACGACGTTAACCATGTATAAGCATCATATAGATATTACGCAGCCACATTTACCGATCACAATTTACATTGAGTACGAATTTCAAAGATTATGAAACAAGCGTAGCGCCATCTTTACGACAAAAGCTGTAGTATCACATATTTATGTAGCTAAACCAATTATGAGTATTATGATATTCCTACTATATATGTAGATATAAAACTATACAGCATTCATTTCATTCCATCTCATTATTAATGCCGTTTTCAATAATCAAAGTAAGGTGACTGTTGCAAGCACCTAACCTAACCTAAATAAACACAACACAGTAAATTTGCTACACCTGTTATTATAACTGTCTTCACTACATTATATGCAATTTATTATATTCACTTGTTGTAAAATATTGTAAAACATTTCACTATATTTTGTAGAAGATTGTCACACAATATTTTTAAACAATTTTATTGCTTTTTTTGTAACCGTGATATAGGAAAATGCAACGCCGTTGTTCTAAAATTTTGCACAATAGTAGGAATTCTTACTACAATTTCCGTCAAACAGTGAAGTGTAAATATTACAACATGGATTTTTCTCTGTGCAGACACAAACATGCACCGACACGAATACGTACACCTGTATCACACGTACATAACACGTGTGAGTGGCAATACAGCTTATTGGTCGATTTCTTCGGTAAAGATCGACAATGAATAGAGCAAGGGGTGGGAAGAGCGTTACGAACATTTATGTTAGAAATTGAATATGCATCGAATACCTGGTAACATCCAGATTTTACCTCTTACTATAAGCATGGTAACATCTGGTTATTTTACTCTTAATACCCCACATATTGTCGTTTTGACAATAATTATGTTACTAATTATCATAAAGAGATTTACTATCTAATTTCTACAATCCATTTTTCTCAGTGTAAGTATACTTTTATATGGCGTTGAAAGAATTTTTTTCTTTTCTGTCTTATTAAACCTGAGAACGAATGAAGTATATGTTACCAGTTCATCGTAAGTTTAGGAACTGTCTATAGTTCTAAGTTGTCCACAAGTTTAATAAAAAAAAAAAACAATGCCGTACAAAATACATAGGATAAAATCTAACATATGCTACTAATTATTATTACAAATTGCAAGTGCTATTAAAATTTATTGATATCCTTAACTTTATTTATTTGAATATCCGCCATGGTATCGACGTCATTGCTGACGTTTGTGTTCCAATATGGCGTATTTCAATTGGTGGCAGTTTTGAGTTCTGATCAGCACTCTATCATCTCTATACCCGATACAAACGAAACGAATTGTATTTATGTTCACTTAATTTTAGGGCCGCACGTTCGCTTCTCTAATCCAAGATCTACTCGCCATTTCCGTCAACCTAAACGAAAGCTACATTCCCGCCTACAATACAATCGAAGGCAAGAAGGCATATGACGATACCCTGGAATGCGTGAAGCGCAATTTCCCGCAATACATCGACGAATTGCAAGGAACAGCGGATGGTGCCAAAGTTCCCTTTTACAAAGTGAGATTGTTCTACCGGATCATTGGATCTTAATTGCAACTACTTAATTTTTGCATTCCTGGCTTCTTCTTACAGCTATTCCTGCTTCATATGGATGACATAACACCCAAAGCGTGTGGCAGGCCTGGCAGCAAAGAACCAACCGGTTGTTCCACGGTCTGCGTCAATCAAAACGATCTTGTAAGTATTTAGAGTTTTAAGTTATCAAGCAAGGAAGTTAATTAGAAATATGGCGTGTGAGATAAATTTGGAGGAAGAACTCTTATATTAGACAAAGTTTAGATTATATGGAGAATGTCTTTGCTCTATAGTGAGGCGTAAAATGAGATATCATATCTTAACAAGGAAACTCATTTTTTTATTATCTATATATACAGTGTGTTAAAAAAAAGGTTGTCGGATATTTTACCCAATTGTAGTACTGGTGGAAACAAACAAAGAAGTCTTAGTCAGCATGGGTCCGCAATTCAACTGTTTTTGACATATAGTCGATTGCATATTGTTTTAGTAGGATAAAAATTTTCAAAGAAATTCTGATCGCAATGTAAATTAAACAAATGTTTATTTAAAGTAAAACTAAAGAAATTGTTCTACATGTCCACCGTTCATTTCTAAGCACGCTTCACACCTTCTTATGAAAGATCGACGCAATCTTTCGAAAATTCCTGGAGTCCTCCGAATTTCCTCGCAACAATTTACGATTCGTTGCCTGAGTTCTTCCAAATTGTTTACAGATCGTGCGTACACTAATTGTTTTAGATGCCCCCAAACATAGAAGTCTAGAGGTGTCAGGTCAGGGGACCTAGGAGGCCATGCAGTTGGTCCACCCCGTCCTATCCATCTCTCGTTGTAATCTTGATTTAAGAAATTTCTAACTACGATGGAAAATGCGCAGGAGCTCCATCGTGCATAAACCACATATTTAATCTGTTAAAAATTGGCACGTCTTCCAACAAAACGGGTAATTCATTTCTTAAAAAATCCAAGTATACTTGTCCCGTTAAACGATTAGGGAGAAATACTGGACCAATTAAACAGTCTCCAAAAATAGCAGCCTAACATTTAGCGAAAAACGGTTTTGGTGATGCAGTTCAACAACAGCATGGGGATTTTCATCTGCCCAGACGTGATTGTTATGAAAATTGAATATTCCGTCTCTTGTAAACCCAGCCTCGTCACTAAATAAAATCTGAGTCGCAAAATTAGGAGTTTCTGCCAGCTTTCGTAAAACCCAATGACAAAAAACCCTACGTGCATCATAATCGAGAGGTGCAAGAACTTGCACGCGTTGAATGTGGTAGGGATAGAGCTGCTGTTCCCGCAGAATTCTCCAAATGAGAGGATGACTGACGTTCAGTTCTGCGGCAAGTCTTCGGATGCTAATATTTGGGTTGTCTTCTACCCGTCTCAAAATATCTAATTCTACTGCGGGAGAAGAAACTGATCTAGGTCTACCAGAACCACCATTAATTTTAAATGAACCAGTTTCGGACAGCCGGATATGAAGTCTTGAGAAAATCTTATCACTCGGTAACAACCGATTTGGAAATTCTTCGGCATACATACGCCGTGCTTCAGTGGCATTACCATTCGCACGACCGTACATAAAATGCATATCGGCCATTTCTGCATTTGTATACTTATGCATAATTTGAGAACAAAAAAAATTGACGCAAATGATAAATAATCTGATGACAGATGTCTGACAGAACTAATTTTAAGTCACAATCAGTTGTTTGACAAAGGGAACTATTCTCAAAACCGAAAAATGTTTTTTTTTTTATTTTAAAATATGCAATCGATTATATGTCAAAAACAGTTGAATTGCGGACCCATGTTGACTAAGACTTTTTTGTTTAGTTCCACCAGTACTATAATTGGGTAAAATATCCGACAACCTTTTTTTAACAGGCTGTATATACTAGCTTATAAAGTAACAATGATAATCAGCTGAGAAGTTCCTTTTTTTCAAGACAGCATAAACTTAGTCTATACAGGATGATTTACTAGCTCAACGACGAATTTTGCCACATGAAAGCCCATATCATTTTAACGAAAAAACATCATTGGGACAAACCTCCGTTCCAGTAAATTGAAGATCTCAAAGTTTTGTTTGTAATTATTTTAGTGTTTCAAAATCACTTATACATAATTATAATAAATGCTCAAAATGTCCTTCCGCTTCAATGCATGCTTCACAACGATGAACTAAAAAGTTTATCATTCAAACGAAAAAGTTGGCTTGATTTTTAATTGGAATGCAATATTTTGTATTCTGTGTGGTCGTGTGTTAATTTCCACTTGATAAACAATTTCCATCATACGTCCCCAAAAATAGAAATCCTAAGGTAATCGCAGTGACCATGCAACCAAGGAGGTAGTGATATTTACTTTAGGAACACCCTGAACATTGGAATACCCTATATGGTTTTAAGCAGAATTAAAAGGAGCGAGAGACTGGCTTGTGGTCGCCTTCAGGCGGCCACAAACCACCTCGTTCGCTGGGCCTCTCGATGGAGACTGAAGTTGAACGAATTCAAATGCGTCGCAGTTGGATTCTCAAGAAGAGACGTGTTCCCGAGACACGTATCCGCGTGGGAAACGTCAGTTTACCGTGGAGCCAACAGGTTAAGTACCTAGGAGTCATCTTCGACAGACGTCTCGTCTGGACGAAGCAACGTAACGAGCTCAGAACTCGCTTTCTTGCTGCCCGCAACTCTCTGCTTCCCATGTTAGGTCGGGGAAGTTCCCTCCACCTAGCCAACAAGTTATTGACTTTCAAATCAATACTAAGGCTGGTCCTGGTGTATGGGTCTATGTCACCGACAAACTTGAAGTCCCTCGAGGCACTTCAAAACAGGACACTCAGGCTAATCTTGAGATCCCCTTGGTTCGTTCGGAACGCGCAGATTCCACTCCTTCGTGATTTTCTGAAACAGACTGTGGGCGCGAGCCCAAGACAGCGAAAACCCCTGTGTTCAGGCGGACGTCGTCCCTCAGGATCGTCCACCTCCTCTCGCTTGAGTCAGACGTCTAGCTGGTTTCCCTGACAACCGCCTTCTTTTCCAACAAATGAGACGAAATTATTCATTAATTTCAATTTTTAGAACTTCAACGATCATCCAACACCCCGATCAGTGTAATTTAATTACAAACTTTTCTTTTCACATCCCGCGGCATGATCGTGCCGCATTATCAAAGATGAAAAAGTACAGGACCCCAGGTTCCCCACCCTAGATGAGAAGTTCCGACCTTCGACCGACCTTCGAGAATTAAAAGCTACACAACCAATATCTCAAATTTTTCTTCGTATTGTTACAAGAACATCTGCAGTATAAGCATAAGGCTGTACATTGTAGAGCGGATGTTATCTTAAAAGTTGATCCAACAAGTTCAGGCCCTTGAGGTAGCTCAGGTTAACGTTAAAGGTTAACCATCCCAAAGATGTCATACCTGATTCTCGTTGCGGTGGAGCAGCGGCAGAAAATGTGCTCAACTACCTTTTCGTCCTTCAAACAAAACCGGCATTCAATACAAGCTAATCGCATTAAATGTTACCACTTTCCTCACTATTTGCCGTCAGGATGTTTGGTTACTGCGAGTGGTACTGTTATCTGAGAGGTTATTCACCACCTGACATTCTGGGAAGTGATTCTGTGCCAGAAGTTCTAACGTTGTCTTTCCCGAGTCCGTAAACGTGGCATCGGTTCGCCTCAGCGAACCTAATGTTCGCACCAGATCTCTTGAGAGTACTTTGTGAATCCTTGCTATTACTAATTTAGCAGTTATTTCCCAATACATTAGTCGATATCTTGATGATAGAGGACAAGTGGATGTAGTCTACACGGACTTTTCAAGTGCCTTTGATACGATTGATCACGGCATTCTCTTGACAAAGCTTAGTGAATTTGGATTAAGCCAATCTTTCATTGCTTTGATAGAGTCTTATCTTTCCAATAGATCTAATTATGTCTTTTATAATGGTTTTTCATCAGATTTGTTCTTTTCAACATCAGGTGTTCCACAGGGGTCAAATTTAGGTCCCTTGTTATTCATAATATATATCGATGATCTCCTGAAATCACTTTCTTGTCCTGTATTGGCATACGCTGATGATCTAAAGGTTTATTCATCTGTCGCTAGTCCTTATGATATTGCTCTGTTACAACATAATATTGATATATTTGTTCGCTGGTGCTCGACTAATAATTTAAAATTAAATGTTAGTAAATGTCATTTTGTCACCTATTCTAGGAAAACTAATCCTTTTGTATCCAATAATTACATTAAAAATCAAACTATATCAAAGTTAGAAACCATCAAGGATCTTAGCATACATTTTGATAGTCGGCTCACTTTCATCCCACATATCAATAACCTCGTAAGCTCTACATCAAAGAAACTAGGCTTTATTATGCGCGTATTTAAATATTTCTCCCAGGCTGATACCTCAAAATCCCTTTATTATGCGTTCATTGTTAGTTCCCTTGAATATTCCTCTGTAGTGTGGTCCCCTTACTATGTATCCCACCAATTATCATTAGAGCGTTTACAGCGTCGATATTTGAAGTTTCTTTCCTTCAAAATGGACTCGCTTTATCCACCTAGAGGAATTGACTATCAACATCTGCTAGAACGCCATAACGTACAATCCCTAACCGCTCGCAGGGAACTTCACAGCAGCAGATTCATGTGGAAGTTAGTTAATGGTGTTATCGACTGCCCCCAGCTTCTTGGTGATGTTAATTTTCATGTACCCCGCTGCTCAACACGTTCCACGCCTACATTTGGTCCTGCTGTTGCAAAAACCTATTTGCTTAGGCAATCACCTTTGTATACCATGTATAAGAATGCAGATCACTATTATTTTGACATTTTTTTTCAGCCAATGTAATTATTTTTTCATGTAGGTATATTAGTCTTTATACTTGATTCGAATTCTGTTTTGTTTGAGTTTTTATTTCTCTACATGTAATCTATTATAACACTCTGTAAATGCATGCATGTATAACATTATCCTATAACTGGTATTCTGTTGGACAATAAAGATCTATTATCTATTATTATCTATATGTTAGGTGACAATGTCTCTCTCGGCTCTTCTGATCTCCTTATAATACTCCGTTAGCACTTTACGATATTGGTCCCAGCTGCCAGATATTTTAGCCCAATTGAATAGGATTCGGACTTCTTTTCTACGCAGGCAGAGGTTATGATTCCACCAAGGTGTGCCTCTGTATTCTATCTTCACCTTTAGTGGACAATTCATGTGATATGCAGAGTTTAGGGTGTTATGGATCTGCTCCTCCGCTATCTCTATTTGGTCACAACTCTGAAATGAGTTTTACATTGGAGTTTACTGGAGTTATATGGAGAAAATTGAAAATTCGCCAATTTTCGATGGGGTGTTTCAACCTTTCAAAGTAAATGTGGCACAAAAAATGCACATAACACACGGAAATAAGTTCTATATATCCCCAACGATCCATAATTTTTTGAAATTCCGGGTTCGAGATCTTCTCTTGTAAGCACAATTTGTTTTGTTATTAATACGTCATAAAACTTCACAATAAACACTCTCACAACAACTCTTCTATTTTCTTAAACATATGTCCCAATGATTTTTCTTTTGTTAAACTTACAGCACATTTATCTCATCACAAAACTAAGCTTATAACACAGTAGTTGTGTGTTCTGTGAAGTCAGGCACTTCACAAGAGGAATCGAGTTGTCACCAAGTAATTAATTCTGTAAGCATGTAACTTTTCATCACATAACGACGTTGCTGCAGGCATTAAAGTTTTTTTTTCCAAAAACGGTACCTCTTCATCAACTTCTCAGAACAGACTTAATGCTCTTACTTAAGTAATATTTGACATGTTATTAAAGAATATCTGGAAGTAGCTTCAGCATTATTTTTTCTTTCATTAATGTCTGATTGCCTATTTAATTGTATTTATTTATTTATCTATTGCCCAACAGATTCAGCAATCCAATTAAGGGACAATATAAAATGAGTGCTTATAAATAAATTGTTACAGTTAATAAAATAAATAATTAATAGTAATACCAATGATAGTAATTTAAAATTACTTCTACGCCTTATTTTAAGTCTTCATCATATTTCCACCAATTATTCAAAGAGCAACATGCAAAAAATCATCACACGATTCTACATCAATAATCAATTAACTTAACTGATCTAAATGTAAGATAAAATCTGCGGCATTCTTTGCTGCATTCCTTGTCACACGTCAACAAGCATGATAATTATCTAGAATGCTCAACTGTCCTGTTCGCACGGTTGCAGGAACTCATTGGACATACCGAAGATGCACTCAGCCAAGTGTTGAACCATTTCTACATTGTGTCCGCTCATATAATATCTGAAGAGCCCCGAGGCCGTTGGGCCGTCTCGGAGGAACGATTCTCTTCGCTGTGTTACGCGGGACACTTACCAGGCTACACCATGAACTACAATCATCACGGTTTGGTGTTTTGCGTCAATACGCTGAGCGCTCAAAAGTTACAAGCCGGAAAAATGCGTATGTTAAAAAACGCTTTGTATTTCATTTTTATGCATTCTAGTTGTCATGATATATATGATACAGCGAGACCAAAAATTATATTGAAAAAATGTTGCTACGGAATGGAAAATGTTGTCATTGTTCCTTTTTTATAATTCTAGTTTTCAAGTTTCAAGTATAACTGCAAAAACTGTATTTTAGTGATAAAATTTATTAATGATTTGCATGTTTGAATAACATTTTAATGAAGAAATATAAATAAATTACAATAACTATTGGAAATGACCATCACTATGGACAAGTTTACGCGGTTATATGGTATCAAA
Organism: Cetonia aurata; assembly: GCA_949128085.1. NCBI lineage: Eukaryota > Metazoa > Arthropoda > Insecta > Coleoptera > Scarabaeidae > Cetonia > Cetonia aurata. The sequence goes on along the minus strand of OX421882.1, from coordinate 68,572,550 downwards.
TGCACTTTGCAGCATTTGTGGCGTTAGGCTTGAAATAATCTTTTGTTGCAGTTCTCGCAAATTAAGTACAGGAGCTCTGAAAATACTCTTTTTAAGTAAGGGAACACAAAATAGTCCATATTAGTCAAACCAGGTGAATTCGGAGGAAACTCAACATGCGTATGCAGCAAACTTATAAGTCGATCATCAAAAAACTCACTGAGAAATTCTATAGTTCCTCTTATGCTAATGATATAACCATTTTGGAGTTTTTGTGAAATTGTGGAACAAATCCATCCAAAATGTTATTTCAGTGCTTCTGCAATTAAAAAAAAATGGATCCATTTTCTGAATCCTAAATCATGTAAGTTTTCTGCGCTATGATCGAAACCATAATTGAAAAACTACTTAAGATTCAATGTCAGAATTATATCGAAAGAATGGAATAAGGCGCGACAGACATTTTCCACTCCATGGCAAACTTTTATCAATATAATTGTTCCAGTAAATGGGTTTTGGAACCTTTGGTGTAACAATAACTATCACACTGACAAATGTCAATGCTAGGTTTTCCACTATCACCAAACAACAATGCACAATCTCTAAGAATGAGCGTAGAAAATTTGAAATTACTAAAGAATGTAAACAAGAGTTATAAATTAGATGCTTATGAAAGTGTAGAAATCGCCAAACGCAAGGTCAATATGAATGCCGACAATGGGCCAATTCCAGAAAGTGTATTGTATAGATTACTAGACGCGTAATTGCCTTTTATAACACTTGTTTGCACAGATGTTCCTTATATAGTCGTTTTCTACCTAGCTTTCTAAAGATTATATACTTTTACGATATCGGTAATTAGAGTAATTCTTGGAACCGACGAATTTTTAACGGAGGGACAATTTCACATCCCCCTCCCCGTTAAAAATGCTCCTGTACAGAAACGTTGTTGTAGATATTATCGTAGTTTTTAAAAATTTTACTTTACTGTTAATCATCTCCTGATGATGCTAACTTGGTTAGCGAAACGCGCGTCGAGAGATTGTGCATTGTTGTTTGGTGATAGTGGAAAACCTAGCATTGACATTTGTCAGTGTGATAGTTAATATAAGTGTTGATCGCGCAGTATTTTACACTATAAATTCTATTACTAACAACTTAACTATTCCAATAACTTACTATCTAAATTATTAATAAGCGTGTTTTAGGCGCAAGACGATGGCCGGGATACGATGAGCATCCATAAAAGGCGTGTTTAAATACATACAATTCCTAGTTCTACGATGCAAAATTTTTCGATTGCTCTTTGTATATATTTCGTATGCCTACCGTTGTAGACCGTAGAAATAATCGATATCTCATAGCGAACTTTCTTTCAGAAATGGATTTGGCCGACTGGGCCAATAAGAATGAGATAAACAGACTTACTCGACCTTTGAGCACGTGTAACTGAAATACATCGGCGTACCGATAAACCACGCTTTCCTCTAATTATTATGCTTCACTAGATGGCTATACTAAGACAAAGGTGGATTTATAATCATTAAATTGTAGGCGACCAACCTAACAAACCCTCATTTACATAATTGATTTTTTAAATTAAACAAATACAGGGTTAAAGAGTACAGTGTGTCTCATATCTGTATTCCCATTGCTCGGAAACCAATGGAGATAAGAGATTTCAGTAAAATCCAGTATAATTGGGACGGCATTGTACATACGATTGGGCCACTGTAACACGTCCCGTTTAAATTAGAGTTGGGCAAGGTGGGAGAAACTAACTGTCGTTAGCGAGGACTAGACAGAGGTCTGTTTAGTCGACTCTCGGGAAAGCCGGTAAGCAACACGAACTGCTTCTCCCGAGACGAATGAACACGAGCCTATCTAGTTAGCGAGGAACAATAGTTATTTTCGCCTATCTTGCCCAACACTAGTGTAAATAGCTTTTTATCCCCTTTCCCCTTTATTTTTTTTAAATTGTATCTCTATTCTCTTTCGCTAGATTTTTAATAAGCTTATAAATACAGTCCTAAATATTAATTCGAAATATTCCCAAAAAGTAGCTCAGAAAAATATATCGGAACATACTTGAAGTGTGCCGCTCCTGTGAAATATGACATGCTGTGCTTATGCCGCTATCATTCTTTCTAATGTCATACTGATTCATAATTACAACAACAATGACAGAGACGCCAATAAATTGTGCAGTGATGTAAACGGAAAGTAATTTTGATAACATTAGACGAAAAATGGTGGACTCCAACCCTTCTATCATTTATGCTCGCATGTTTATAGTATTGATAGCGCAAGTATAGCATCTTCTTTTAATTTAGTAAAAACAATAGTATAAACAGATAAATTATATCCAGCAAGTCCAGTTTATGTTAAACGACTTTCTCGGTGTACTATTCACATAAGTATCAATTATTAACGTAATATATTACAACAGTTTTTAATGAAAAGAAAATATAATTATCTCTATCAATAAATAAAAATCATTCGTTTTACATCGTTATATCATAATTTAAGTAACTTACATAAAATAACCTAACAAATTGAAACGAATCAGCGATTGTGGTCATATTCTTAAACTATAATTTCTTATTTCTACATATCTATCGTTGAACAGCTAGGCATTTCATAACACGCGCCTTGCTGGCGGCAGAAACCTTCGAACAGGCGCAGAAAATACTTCGAGACTCCGGATGCGGTGCGGCTGACGGATGTTCCGTCAGTATGACATTTCTAAAGCAAGATGGCGATCGATTGTTTCACAACGCAGAGATGGCGCCCGCGTACGACAACCAGGAATCCCAACTTAATATACTGACAATTAGTCCGGGAGAGAATACCATACACTGTAATAGGTATTAAATGCTTTTATCGACATTTATTGTTGTTATATTTTTCTACATATTATACAGGGTGTCCTCTCGTTGGGTTGCATAACTTCATAGGGTTATTCCTTGTATCAAAATTAACAAAACACTTCCAGTCAGCATAGGTCCAATTCTCAACCGTTTTCGATATATGGGTGGTCAATACCGTTGAAAATCACTAGTTACGGTAACTAATTTAGATGAATCATGGACGCATTTGGCTCGAATTTCGGCATGAAATGGTTGCTAAGGAACGATTAACTAATTACAGTCTTACTTCCACAATAATGAGCAGAAATTGTTTTAATGATTTTAATAAACAAGCAATGCTGTAAACATTTAAAGCTGCTCAAAATGGCGAGCCTGGACTGTCAAACACAACTCTGCTCTTTCACTCAGTCCTCCTATCCAGTTGACATTTTCCATATTTCCACGAACTTCCTGAAATGCTCGTTGGATTTTACCTATCAGTTCTTCTTTGGTAGCCAGCTTCTCTTGTCCATAAACGATGGTCTTAACATTGCCCCAGAGGAAAAAGTCTAGAGGCGTCAGGTCCGGCGAGCGCGGGGGCCATGCGACAGCTCCATTCCGCCCTATCCAGCTTTGGAAACGCCATGTTCAAAAAGTCCGTTACCACTCTTCCATAGTGTGCCGGACACCCGTCATGGACAAACCACATCCTATTACGGACGTTCAAGGGGATATCTTCTCTCCTGTAGATATGGCTAGTCAATGTTCCATCAAAGATTTTCGGTACTAGGATAACATTTCCGATGATTCCTCCCTACACATTAACCGAAAATCGGTGCTGAAATCTACTTTCTGACAAAGCATAGGGATTTTCGTCGCTCCAGGTGTTATGTGAGTTGTTAATCCCATCACGAGTGAAGGTGGACTCATCAGCGAACAAAGCAACTGGGAGGAGATCCTGGTTCTCTAGGATCCACGAGCAAAATTCTTCCCGGTTTGCATAGTCGGCAGGTAAGAGATTTTGTACTTGTACGTGGTATGGATGTAGCCCATTTTCACGTAAAGTCTTGTGAATCGACGCTCTTTTCTGTCCTGTGGTGGCAGCAATTCTTCTTATGCTGGTTCGCCGATTCTCAGAAACTTCATGAAGAACAGCTTCAGTGTGGTTTCTTCGCGCAGACTCTCGCTCATCAGCCTTTTTCGGGAATGAAACAGTTCGTGATGGTTGTCCAACAAGGATGTCTTCGGTTCGGGTAGCGTTCTGCGTACTCTCTTGCCGCTGCTGAAGCGTTTCCTCCACAATAGCCATACAAAAATTTCATATCGGCGTACTCTTCCTTCGTAAAAAGAGGCATTTTTAAATGTTCTGCGAGCGAAATCCCAAACTGTCAAAAATACAACAAAACTGCTTACATGACAACTGTCAAAAGGCCTACGTCAAGTGCATTGAATCTAAGATACCAGTCGAGCCAAATGCGTCCATGATTCATCTGAATTAGTTACCGTAACTAGTGATTTTCAACGCTTTTGACCACCCATATCTAGAAAACGGTTGAGAATTGGACCTATGCTGACTGGAAGTGTTTTGCTAATTTTGATACAAGGAATAACCCTATGAAGTTATGCAACTCAACGAGGAGACACCCTATATATACTTATCCGTATGTAATTTTCTTATCCAATTACAAAAATATTGTGCATGATTAGGGCTTTACAGAAACGAAGGATTATTCTCTTCTCGTACAGAATACATTAAAAAACTTTCATGCATATTTATTTCGATCACTGGAAAACTTCTTTCATCATTTTATTGTTTATTGGCATAATATTTTTCTAATAAAGGTTGAGCAAGCTTTTGAACAGCCCTCTTGGCGGTATAAAATGTCGTATATTTCCTCATAGTATATAGTACAGGGTGAGGCAGAATAACGAGCGATTTTAAAAAAGCTGTAAAAAACAAGAAAATCAATATTTAGGCATAAATTTATTATTTTCTTAAAGAACATAAAAAAGCATTAATTATTTTATTTTTTAAAAATAACTCCGGAAAGATGACGTCCGTTCAGGCGTACACATTCTGCCAATCGTGTTTTGAAACTATTCGTAACATTTTGCAGCATTGCTAGGGGAATGTTTTCCACTTCCTGTCGGATCCGTTCTTTCAAGGCCTGAATTGTTTGTGGTGGGTTATCTTGAAACACTTTACTTTTCAAGTACCCCCACAAGACCGCACGGTGTGAGGTCCGGTAAACAGGAAGGCCAGGTGATGTCCCCATATCGAGAAATCACATGATTTGGAAATAATCTGTTAACAACATTCATGCTTACTCTCGCTGTATGGGAGGTTGCTCCGTCTTGTTGAAAAAATGTTACCTCGTTAACTTCGTAGCGTGCAAGCTGTGGTTCAAAAAAGTTTTCCAACATGTCGGCGTATCTTTGTGAGTTTACTGTCACAGCATTGCCACGAGCATCTTCAAAAAAGTGAGGTCCTATGATCCCCGATGAAGACATAGCGCACCACACGGTAACTTTTGTGGAGTGAAGGGGTTGTTGATGCATTTGTCTAGGATTTACGTCACTCCAGTATCTAAAGTTCTGTTTATTGATGTAACCGGACAAATGGAAATGGGCTTCGTCACTCATCCATAAGTTGTTTAAAATTTCTTCATCTTGATTAATTAAATCTGAAAACTCTTCACAGAATCGTTGTCGACTCACATAATTCGTGCCTTTAAGAGCCTGCACAATTTGGATTTTGTATGGATGAAGATGGAGATCCATGTGTAATATTCGTCTGGCGGTTCGGTTTGAAATCCCAAGTGTAGTGCTATGCCGGCGAGCTGAACGACGCGGGCTTCGCTCGATCGCAGTTCTTACATGCTCGATATTTTCGGGCGTATTTTGGCCGACCAGGCTTCTTTTTTGTCGTTGACGAAGTTTCCTCAAAGTTCCTAACCCATTTTTTAATGGCACAGGCAGACGGCACTGGTTGATTGCGATTAATGTTAAAATGATTTCGAAAGGCACGACGCGCGCGTATGTAAGAATTACCATTTTGATAAAACGCCTTAACAGCGTACGCGCGCTGCTGAGGGGTCCAACGATCCATTGTTACTAAATGCTAATATCAAGGAAACATGGCCGATAGCGTCCCTACCACCTCCGAATGACACAGCGCGAATCGCGGGCTTTTTAAAATCGCTCGTTATTCTGCCCCACCCTGTATATCATCAGATTATTACAGATATTTAAGAATAAAGATTCCGGAACAACCCTCATTCATGCTGGACAGCAGCGATGCCCGTTTGACAATTTTGAAAAGCTACGCCACCCCAAAACAGAAAGAAAGCTTAGCTAAAATGTTAGGCGATCAGAGCGATCCCGTTTATCAAGTCTTCCAGGACACTGGTACGAATCAGAAGATCAAAACGATAGCAGTTGGTAAGAAAAGAAAAAAGAATTAATTGCGCTTATACGCTCTTTGAATATTTCTCTTTAACTACAGGCATTTTTGATTGCGTTCAAAAGACATGGTCACTGTACTCTGACAATCCAGCTAATAACCCGCCCATTGCAGTGATTCCGTTGTCGCTTAAGAATAAATAAGTCGTTCCTGTGAGATTATATTCGTACTCCCGTATTAACAAACAAATCAACTACTTATGTTTTTCTTTACGCACTGACAGTACAACATTCAAATATAAAAGACAAACAAAAGCTAACCGATTTAGCTTTTATTTTGCGCACTGAGGTTATAAACTTATTAGTTATTAGACTTGCACTGTAATATATGTAGTACTTATGTAATTTAAAATTCTCGTCTAAAAGTATTGAAATGTATTAAACATACATGTAAGTATACACAGCAATAAACATTAAAACTTAATATATGCTCTTCTATTGCCTTTAATTGCGTGTAATCTGAGGTTGATTTTTTTACGATAACTGCTGATAAAATAAATATAAATAGTTCTTACATCCAGAATTATGAAACAACATAATGTATACATAAAACAAGTAAAAATAAATATATTACCTAATATTTTCTTGTTTTTTCTTAAATATTTTTATTTATTTTTCTTTTTAACTAATTTAAACGATTCTTCAGTTTACTGTAATTTTAATTTGGGAATAAGAATCTATCTGAAAACATACGTAATGATTTCAAAATCTTCAAGTCTTAATCTCAAATTTCAATGCAGCGAATGATCCGTTTTTGGCCGATAAATACCTTGGAAGCGAAACTCAAGGAGCCCCAGAATATGATACCATAAGAAAGTCTGGAATGAGTTTAAACGTAATAGAAAGACAAGATATGTTCGATACGCGGAATGTATTTCTAATTTGAAAACGTATTTGATTGAGCCTAGATACAAGATGATTACAATGTTCTACCCACTTTAAGTTATCGTCGACATGCACCCCCAGAAAGCACAAAGACGACCTCTGAGCGACCTATAAGCCATTAACATTATCATCAAAAGCATCCACCGTCGATCGACCGGTGCGAAATAACGTATGTCACATAAGTTTTGGGAAAATTTTCGTCGGCGTAAAAATAACTGTAAATAACTTGCAATCTAGTAACCATGATAAACATATGTTCATTAATACTCAAACTTGTTATGACATTTCATAGATGTCAAATAATTTGTCCAATTATGTCGTACAAACTTGAAATACGGAAAAGCATTTACAGCCTGGTTGGACATGTACCCAAGCAAGAAATTGTAAACATATTTTGGAATCAAAATATTTCAAAGACAACCATTTATAGAACAATTGCAGAATGTGAACAAGGTATACCATGCCTCAATTTACCAAAAAGCGGACGTCCCGAAATGGTGACCGAAAATCGCGCCAACCTAATCTGTGAAAGTGCAAAAGACCGCGTTGGAACGTCATGCCGAAAGTTATCCAGAAGATTTAATGTTTCTCATGAAACTGTAAGAAGGGTATTGAAAAAAAGGCCTAAAGTTTCGTAAAAGACGTAAATGTCCACGGTATACAGAGGACCAGTTACGAAGAATTCCAATGTGTTGTCGTAGATTACGCCGAACTCATTTTGCAAACAATAAAGTGATCATCATGGAGGATGAAAAATATTTTACGTTCTCTCACTCAGAAATGAAAGGCAATGATGGTTTTTATACCGATAATATAGAAAATTGTGCAGATAATGTTAAATACAAAACCAAAAAAAAATTTGAAGATAAAATTCTAGTTTGGTGTACCATATCGGAGAGAGGAGTTTCACGACCTTATGTTGGGCATGTGAGGGGTGAGGCAGTTAATGCCAACATTTATACCGAAAGATGCCTACCGAAGTTGCTACAGTTTATTACTACGACTCATCCACGTGAAGAAATAATGTTTTGGTCGGACTTAGCAAGTTGCCATTATGCAAGAACGACTAGAACATGGTTAGAAGCTCACAACATACCCTTTGTGCCAAGAGCAGACAATCCGCCAAATGTGCCACAAGCTCGACCCATCGAAGATTTTTGGGGAATATTGACCAGAAAAGTATATGATAATGGGTGGGAAGCTCAAAATGAAGCTCAACTAAGGCGAAGAATATATCAAAAGATAAGAGAAATTGATATAAACATCGTCCAAAACATGATGGGACAAGTTAGACAAAAACTGCGTGCCATTGAGGACCATGGCCCTTTGTCATTATTTTAATTGTAGTTTTAATTAATTTAAGTATAAGGTAAAATGTTGGTAAAGTGGTCATTTGAATAAATTACGTTACACTTTCTTTAAAGAATTTAATTATTTTTCCCAAAACTTATGTGACATACGTTACCGTAAATGACTAGTGAGTCAATAAAATTAGTTATATCATTTATAAATAATAAAAAAAAAAGGACAGGGCCAAGGATCAATCCCTGCGGAACCCCCATGCTGGCAGGTTGAATGAAATGATTTAATATTTTGAATACATTTGAATTTAACTTTAACAAATTGCGTCCTATCTGACAGAAAGGATGTAAACCAATCGGCAACCACACCTCTAATACCGTAGCACTCAAGTGTTTCAATTAATAATGTATGATTAACACAGTCAAAGGTCACAGAAAATACCAGTCGGGTATTCACCTCGATCCAAGGAATCCAATATTACATCTATAAGCGAGGCTATGGCAGCAATGGTTGAGAAACCCTCCCTAAAACCGTGCTGCCGATTGGTCAATATATTGTTAATCTCTAATACTAAACATTTTGCAAGTGCGTTTAATCATTTTTATTCATATTATTTAACCACTAAACATCCCAGTAGATTTAAATAATATATAAATAAATTCCATATCACATAAAAATTTCTCAAATAAAAACATTTTTTTAATTTAGTGATCTCAGATCTTCTATACGTTTGAATTGAAAATAATAAATACGATTTATGCTCGACTCTATTCATGATGAATAAAATAGTTTGTCATTATGTCATGTACGTACTTTCAATTATTATAAAGTAGTTTCTGCAGCAATATCATCTATCTACATAATCTAATATTCTCATAAATATTCAATCTAATTCACTTATTCTCGACCTCTGCTCAAGTCTATATGGCATGCATATGGTATGTAAACGCCAAATGATAATTTGCAAAACCAACACTAAAAAATGCACGTGGATATAATGAAAGAAAATTGGTTTTACTTATACGGTTGAAACATAATTTATAAATCATTCATAAGGAATTCTTTTCATTGGTTTCATTCTGCCTTCTAATATTCTATACTATTATCCAGTCTAGGACAGAATAATGCAGCTCCCACTTTCGATTTTAACGAATTTTATTATAAACACCTACTTTAATCAGACGAGGTGTCTGTTGATTTTTACCAGCGTTGAAAGCCCTTTGCATTACTTGGGCGATCTACCAGTAGTAATTTTCAACGTGGTAAACGCAAAAATAGATCCTGATTTGGTATTTAATCACTACGGCTGTCAAGGGTTCGTTATCAATTATAAAAATCCAAGAATTATATTCGAAGATATCGAGAGCTATCTGAAGATCAGTATGGAGAGGTTTAACACGAGAAAATACTTGTTTGTACCGGCAGACGATGTCAGTGAAGACATGTTGGACGTTTTCCAAAGTGACGCTTTGGAGTACGTTGCGGATCTCAGTGTTATTAAACAGGAAAGCCCAAAAAATAAAATAAAAAATGGGAGTTCGGAGGATGAAACGATTTTCGAGATCTGGACGCATAAATATATCGGCACCAGCAATTATAATGAAACGATAATGTTGGATAAATGGTTCGCAAGTAATTATAGCTTCCTATTGGGGAATGATCTCTATCCCAATAAGTTAGGTAATCAATATGGCCGACCAATAAAGTTAGGCACCATAAATTACGTCCCCTACAGTATTATAGGTGAACCTAAGTATGATATCTATCAATAAAAGTTGTATTTTCCATAATTTTAACGGTACAGATGCGCTGGATGGTTCAGATATAGCGATACTTTTGGAAATGGCGAAAAAATTAAATGTAACAATCAAAATGGTCCTAGATTATACGGTATGGTGGGGTGAAATTTATCCAAACTATACTGGAAACGGCATACTGGGGAATCTAGTCATGGATCGCACTGATTTCGGTTTTGGTAATGAATGTTCTCTTCTAGAAGCAGTATCCTAAAACTCAGAAACTTTTTCTCTGTTCCGTGACAGCTTCCATGTTCATTTGGGAAGGCGAATACCATTACTTAGATATCTCCAAGCAGACGATCAAGTCTAGCATTACGTGTTTAGTTCCTGCACCGCAGTAAGGGCATACACCAAATTGGTCCGAAACAATTAAAATAAGTAACGTGGTTGATTGTTTAGGTTGATGGGTGGATGGACGACCCCGTTCATAGCTTTCAGTAAAGTAATATGGATTGTATTTGCGGCAACTACGATATTATTAATTGGAACTTTGTATATAACATTGACATGGGATTCCAGGTAACAATTTGTTTTTAGTTCAATGAAATGTTGCACGACATTTCATAATAATATTTCAAAATAAACTATCTAGGAGAGATATCAGTCATGATGGCCAACCACTTATTTCTTAGGGACCTAAATAGTTTAGCCCCGCTAGTACCGCAATAGCCCAATGGCGAAGTGGACGTTCTCGTAATTCGAAGGTTTTAAGTTCCAGTTCCGATAGTGTCGTATTTTTTTTTTTTTTGTTAAAGGATATTATTATTAAAGCATTAGGTACTAGTATGCCATATATACAGTTTATGTTTTTTAAAACCTGACATAGGCGATTTTTTTACTATAAAATAATCCAGAACAACATAAAGTTTACCTAATCTTTTTAAGAAAAAGTATTCAGCTTCTAATACATAAAAGCACCAAATATTTTAATATTAAACCCATATCTTAGAAATATTTAGCACTACTAGAGTTAGAACTTCTTCATTATTACATATTACAGAATTATTACTTTTGCGTTGCACAATTTATTCTGATAGATTTCTTTTAATTCTTAACTTTTTTTTGTAGAAACATGTACTATAGGTCTTGTTTATTATTAATAGTTAGCCAATGAGTTCCGGGTACCGTTGGGTCATTCACAGATGATGTGACCGACGTAAATCCCATTTAATTCCCATCTATTCAATAGTACCCGCCCTCAGTGTCTAACTAAATTAATATAACAGGCATATAGAGGTACTAACTTCAGCAATTGTAGGGGAAATGTGGCAAACGAAAAACTTAAATCGACGCAATACTTGTTCACATCTGTTGTGTTGGTAGAAGCGATGTATCTAAACCAATCCATCACTACGTTACCAAAGAATTTCTTAATGAGGCTTGTGTTCGCAGTGATACTGATGATGTCTCTAGTCTTAGGTGTGATATACGACAGCGGATTGGCTAGCAACATGACAATTCCAAGGTAATTTCATTCATGAAGGCCCAATTTATGTAGATGTAGATAAAACACATAGACGAAGTCGTAGACTATACACGTAAAGCCTTGTTTATATTTATATGTATATATATATAAAATATATAAAATAATTATATATAAACAAGGTTTAAAGATTGTATACATTTAAACGCAATCAAATATACAGAGAGTAGCCGGATAGGTGTAACAAGAGAAAATTTAAAAACAATATATTTTTCATAAAAGTCTTTGCTTGTCTATGAAACTTACAAAAAATACCATAATTCATCAAAGTCCCTGTTTTGTATTAAATCACAGACAAGAGAATATACAGACTGTCAGCTAAATGTAATTTTTTGGAAGCATAAAAGGAAGCAGGATGTTTGCCGCTGCTTCCCTGTGCTATATATATAGACCCTAACTTGCACTAATCGGCACGCGATGGCGCCGCTAAAATATAGGAATTATGTGCGACGTTGTCAATAATTTTGATTCATTTTCACATAAGAAAACGTAATTAAAAAGTATGAAATATACACGGTATTCGTGTGTATGTAAGATATTTAATAAATATGAAAATAAATATGAAAACTAATTGCTATAATTTGATTTTAAATTAATTAATATAGGTATGTACATATAATTATCATCTACAAACAACAAGCTAATAAACATTCTATAATTTGTAGGTTATTAGGAATAAATAATACCTAAATTTTATTTTCACTATAAAAATAAATAAAAGAATCATCCAGAATGTCAGAAAGAAGCAAGAACACAATAAAATAGTATGCACTGCCTTAATTTAAAAAATGGGAAAATAACGACCAAACATCTTTGTGAAACATGCATACCGATGCATTTTCTAACGTTAGCGGGATCTTTTATATTAATATTAGCCGCCATTTTTTAAGGACATTGAAAGTTGTGGAAAAAAAATAAATGTGATTTTCGTAAGTTTGAGAGTTTGGTTATCGGTTTCTTGAACGACAATACGTAAATCTTGAAGGATGTCCAAGATATCGGCGGATATAATTATTACTGGTACACATCTTGACATTAGCGGACATTTTTATATACATAAATATAACCCGCCAGTTTTGAAGAACATTGGGGGTTATGGGAGAAAAAATAGATGCGATTTTTATAAGTTTAAGGGTTTGTGCATCGACTTCAGAAATGACAACTCGTAAATCTTGAGGGATGTCGAAGATGTTGACGGATATAATTATTACTGCCATGTCGTCTTACTGGTACACTTCCTAACATCAGCGGATTTTATTTAAATAGTGCACGCCAATTTTTAAAGAGATTAAACTTGTGTGAGAAAAAATTGTGGAATTTTGATAAGCTTGAAGGTTTGTTTATGGACTTTAGAGATGACATCACGTAAATCTAGAGGAATATCGAAGATGTCGGCGGATATAATTATTACTGGCATGCCGTCCTACCGATGCACTTCGTAACATTAGCGATAATTTTTATATGATTACCTGCACAAACATGTAGGCATATACCTAATCTAAATTTATTTCAGTGTTATTCAGTAATAAATTATTTGAATAACGATTTATTTGGTGAAAGAATCATTCCAATAATGCTTTATTCAAATAACGTTTTCTTGAAATAATTCTTCATTCAAATGATTTCTCATAGTTTTATTCAACAATAACAGATGAAAATTTCATTCAAAAAATTATTGAATGATGCCCAACTTAGGCCACCCTTACCGGGCTCATTGTGCCTGCCATACTAATTCAAATAAAATAAAATCAAATTTTTCCCATCTAAAACTCCTGCTTCGACATAAATGTTCACCTAATTGAAACTTTTAATGGATATAGTTTTTAAAATATGGTAATTTGACAATAGCCGTGAACGATGTATGCGACATAATAACTAACTTAAAGCAAAAAATGCCGGTTTTTTTTTTTTAATAACGGGAATAATAAACGAATGGCAACAATCGAGTTTGAAGAAAAAATTCGCCAAAGGAAAGTTGATACCAAGATTTGCCATGTTTTATAAAAAAAATACCAGGTATTTTAAATAAGCGGATTAGCGGCGGTGTCCTTTAGATGTAACAGCTTTGTCGGCGCGCCGTCTACAAGAGCAGTGGCAACATTGTACTGTGTCCGGGCTTCATGCTGTTGGCGCTCTTTTAGCGATATATAAAATTATGTACAGACGTTACTTATAGTGACATCTAGTATCAGTCCTATAAACAATTCTAGTCGCCCTATCTAGCTGACGGTCTGTTATGTTCTCTTGTCTGTGATTAAATACCACGCCGTGCGCGCTCTCTTTGATCGACTAACGAAACAATGGGCATCAACTGTCTTTCATTATTCGCATCATGCTAAAGGTTTCTGTAAAATACTTTGTATTATACAAACTGCCGTAAAGATGGCGCCCATCTCTTCTCACGATTAGATTCGATGTAAGTTCGCGTAAATAATGAGCCCAGACGACGGGAGAGCATACTTACCTGGCGTAGGGACTACCGTGATCAATAAGGCGGTTTCCCCAGGACGAGGCCCTTCCATTGCACTACGGTCGGGCTGACCCCTGCGATTACCCCTAATGCGGGTAACTCGGGCGCGTAATTTTTGGTAGTCGGGACTGCGTACGCGCTGTCCCGGACATATAAGAATCTAAAGACAAATTTTATATATTAATAAATTTTAAGATGTTTAAAAAATACACTTCGCAGTGTTGCGCACCGCTGAAAAATTTTACGTACTAGAACTTCCGTCCGAACCGTAATAGATTTTCTTCCCAGCGTAACCATAATTCTTTTAGGTCAAAATAAAAGAACATCCAAACGTAACACAAACTTTTGTGGCCTTCTTTATTTTATGTATTACTTTAGTTATTCAAGCAACCTTGTAGAAGTACCTATGGGTACCTCTTCGATAATGCGCGGTGGTAATGTAAAATCTTATTTACATCACCATTTACGTCGTATAAGTGACATTCAAAAGTACTTCGTCTTCGAAACGGTTTAATAACTACAAACGTTGTACTGTCATACAGTCAAAGCACAGTTCCCTTCTTTTATTTTAAATGTATACATACACTCACGGTGAAATACACAATAAAAGAAATGCTGGTGGTGTCATCTATAATTCGGCCAAGGAACAATTTTTTGAGACCGTATGTTGTGGTACACTGCGGGCTAGTGGCTTATTATAATCCACGCTTCATAATTACATATAGATATATAAATAAGGGTAGTGGATCGTTATCCACTCGATCGTGATCGTTTCACGACCGGATAAGATAATTAATTTTTTTTCTTACTTCGGTAAAAACGTTACTCCGATATGAAAAACGTAATTGGTTTTTCGCTTAATGTAACATGGTAATAGCCAATTGTAATAGATCTGTTACGAAAGTAATAGCGGTGGCAACACTGTACACTCGTTCGAAGAGATGGTTGGTTAAACACCACTAGGGTGATGTAAATCATCCGTTCATTGTTGTCATAATGTAGGTATGAAAGATTTTTGACATTAATCTAATTTTTCCGCAAACTATGCAATCTATAAATATTATAAAACACATGCTTCTGTTAACTTAATTATGAAGGTCAAAACATTAAGGCAAATACGCACAAATACAACTGTAATTAATAAAGTTCACATTCTGTATTTACCGCCAAAATTTTTGTTCTTAAGCAAGATACAGCTCGGTAAGTGCCATTTTGATTTACAGACAGGCTCAATACAATAGTATTTTAAAACGCAAGTGTCACAATGACGTTGTGTAATGCGAGAGATTCAAAGTACATTACAAGTCATTGTGGCACAAGTTTTTCTACAGTATTTGTTCTAATTTGCACATTAATCGCCTATATTACGTTCCGGCAAGAACCCCACTAGTGCGTTAATATCTCATTACAGCACAGTGTGCGGTAATATTCATATCAGCACTGTGTCGTCGTTTGTTTTAGTTTTATTGCAAGATCCAATTAGAAAAATAAATTCATTATTATTTCGTAAACCAGCGACTTTAGGGAAAAATCCTGAACCCATCCGTTTCTTATTTCCAAAACCGTCAGATTTATTTTCTTATTTTTGACATCTTCTGTGTGCGTGATGGTGATCAAAAAAATTTTAAAATAGAAAGATGCAATTTCGTTGTGACTTTCGGTTCAGATAACAATACCTCGGGATGTAATTTCGAATTGGCCTGTAAAGAAGAACAATAAATAAGCAAAAATCAACTGATGGGCCCACACATTTATTGGAACTGACGTAGTGGAATCAATGTACTATTTATTGACTTTTTCGCGTGTTTCCGAGAACTCCTTGACCGATCACCTCACCTCAACATATAAGAAATGACTAAATTCGCACTAAATTTGTTTCTCTTCACCATCCATCGTACACATTTAATTTTTGGTAATTGAAATGAAAAAGCAAATTATAAACGAAAGGTAAAAAACCAAACTATACTTGAAACTTTGAACTAAATGATCTTTCATGTGTATTTTTTTTTGTGAGGGAAAACCGCTTGGCCCCAAGACACGGTTTCGCTGTGTCCTGGGAGTGTCGGGCGCAACTCCGACTAAAACCCCTCCATGGCCTTCTCTGGCGCTCCGGAACCGTCGTTATAACATAGCATCGAAACGCCAGCGGCTTCTAGGTGCTCACGCATGTCTCAGTCCTTTCTGTCTCGAATTCATCGCTCTCTTTGCTGTTCATAATGTCTTCAACCAGCTGATTGATTATGTTCCAGTTCTCCTCGCTTTCCAGCATCTTCGGGACCAAACTGTCAGCTGTTATCCTGCAGCCCAGTTTATTCATAGCTGTATCTCTTACAGTGGCCCATTTTTTGCAGACGAATATTGTATGCTCGGCAGTGTCAGCGCTGGTGTATTGGATCCATAAAAGTTACGATCTCCAAAATAAGGAGGAAAGGGAAACGACCCACGAACACGACCCCTCTAATATTTCAACACCATATTTTTGTACTACAGAAAGAGAATGAAATAAATAATATAATAAATAAAATAATAATAAATTACATACAAAAACATAAACGGTGTTAACATCAGAATCATTTTAGACTGACTAAATTTTGCTTTAATTAAGATAAATGTGGGCCGATCCTTGCGGTACTGCAATGCAAGGCCAACCCGCGACAGGAACAGAGCAAGCCCTTGAATCCCGTCAATTTCCAAAAATCAGTTTAATATACTGGCCCCGCATGCGGGGCGTATCAGATATTAAGCTGATAAGAACAGATACTACACTTTGATCTTAGCCATAGGCCGAGAAGCGATACCGAACAGAGTTCTCACATCGCTACTTATCCACTAAACAACCGGCCACCATAATAACTTTTAAATCGCGACATCTATGAAGAAAACGGTTCAAATAGAAGTATTTAATATATTAAGCTACAGCAATCTATTAAATCGATCTAATCGCCATCTTTTACGAACTAGTAAAAGTGTAATATTATCCGAACTAGATTTCTTACAATACAAATAATAACAAGTGAACGTTATTCTTGAGACTCTCCTAAAGATACCACAAAAGAAAAAAATCTGTGTATGTAAAACATTCCAAAATTTTTTTCGCAGTCTCCGATGTGTCATGAAAATGACAAATGCAAATTTGGAAAATCCTCCACTTGACAAACCTCCCTATCTGCTCGATTCTTAATATTATAAATATTGTCTGATTTTTCCGAAATCGATACATGAATGCATGCAAATCTCTTGGATAACAGGTGGCTCTGTACTATCAGTTATCCAAGTAAATAACAAATGCTAGAACAGGAAAAGAGTATCCGTAATATTCTACTGTATTGTAGTGGAGTATGTACTGGTGAAAGTATGACTTGTTGCATCTTTATCTACATACAGAACAATGCAATCATCTATCCTTCATTTACTCAACCACGCCGAAGGCTTTTGTAAATGCTTCGTAATACAGAAATTCTCATAAAGATGGCGCCTATCTCCTCTTACAATTGTATTTGATGTAAATTTGCATAAATACTGAGCCTGGACGAATGGAGAGCATACTTACCTGGCGTAGGGATTACCGTGATCACCAAGGCGGTTTCCCCAGGACGAGGCCCTTCCATTGCACTACGGTCGGGCTGACCCCTGCGATTACCCCTAATGCGGGTAACTCGGGCGCGTAATTTTTGGTAGTCGGGACTGCGTACGCGCTGTCCCGGACATACAATAATATAAATAAAACACTCGATGTTTCCAACCAACGCACGCACTTCACGTTGATATGTTATTCCACAAACATCTGTAGTAATTCAAGTGCATACTAACACATAATAGAAGTTGTATATTAAAACAATACTTAGTACACAAATGACGTTTGTTGTAATTGTATTACAAGTACAATTTGAATCACAAGCCGCGTAGTGGCAAATGATTCTATGTACGAGCCAGTCATTTGACACATGTTCTCTTTTATACTATTTTTGCTATTTCGCACTGTTCAGTTTCATTTATTATTTAAAATTCGATGATATTCATGTTGGTAATACAATCGTGTCATACGCCATTGCAAAACTCAAAAATCCATTATAAAAAGAAAGTCGCTTTTACTTTCATTAACACTCTTAACGGTTTATATTAATGTTGAATTCCTCTTCTACTTAGTTTGTTGTTATCGGAAAGGAAATCGTTCGTCGTTTCTCAAACAACAAAATTGTGTTGGGGTGTGGCGTATGAGAACACAGGTTGCATTACCAATCTCTGCAAATCTCGCATAAATTACCACATTTGATTTTACGAAGTGGAGCTTTGTGACAGTGTTTTTAAGCAAAACATTTTCACAAAGTACCCAATGTACGCAATCAAACAAAGAATGAGTTTCTTCCTAAAATTTTAAGCCACGTCTCTTTCCAAATACACGGATGTTTGTGCTAAAAAGAAACTAGCTAGGAAAACCAAATTTTTCTTAATTTGGCTGTAATTCCTGGCGTTACCTTAAAAAATAATTAAACTTAATTTAACTGAAAATATGAATTAAACAATAAAAATATATACATAGTACAGAAGTATTAATCCAACTGATTGTAAGTCTAAGAAGGCCACCAATTTATGGCACTGACGTAGTAGAATATAAATTTTACGAGGTGCATTTATTTGACTTATGGCCGTTTGCACCGACACGTTAAGCTGGGTTTAACTTTAAATCATACTTAGAATGTGACACTCGCTGTATGTTTTAAATATAAAATATCACATTCAAAGTGTTAGTTAAAGTTAAACCAAGCTTAACGTGTCGGTGCAAACGGGCATTACTCATCTATTTCGGAAGATACTGCTTCTTAGACTTTTTAATAATAATCATTTATTGTCATAATGAACAACAACTGCAACAACTTTGTTCCCTCACCTAAACATGAGAAATTAGAAAATTCAATAGAAAAACTCAATTTTCTCTTCATTAATCTCGTAAACATTTAGAAAAAAATTAAAAACGCAACACTGGACGCACGTTTCAAGATAACAATCTTGTTTTTCCACACTCATTAGTCCCCGATTAAACAAGTTCTATTCCATTTGTAGCTTGAAATGCGTTTAACTTTCCTATTTGATCTCTTTTACTAATTTAACTAAATTTAATGTGCATGCTTACATAACATAATGTAATAATAATAAATTCATCTTGTAAACCGCATACGTGTAAATTAAACTAAAAACAAATCGTGTTTATTTTACCCTTCTCATGATATATGCATATTATCACAGAAAATGTGTATTTAAAGCACGTGCACGTATAAAGATAATGAAAGTTACGCAGTATAAAATAAGTTTCATTTTAAATAAAATTTCCAAAGAACTTATACATTATGTTTATATTATTATAATGTGGGCCGATCCTTGCGGTACTGCAATGCAAGGCCAACCCGCGACAGGAACAGAGCAAGCCCTTGAATCCCGTCAATTTCCAAAAATCAGTTTAATATACTGGCCCCGCATGCGGGGCGTATCAGATATTAAGCTGATAAGAACAGATACTACACTTTGATCTTAGCCATAGGCCGAGAAGCGATACCGTACCGACGTCTCACATCGCTACTTATCCACTAAACAACCAGCCACCGTAATACGTTTTAAATCGCGACATCTATGAAGAAAGCGCTTTAAGCAGAAGTGTTCAATGTATTAAGCCACAGTAATCTATTGAATTGATCTATGCGCCATCTTTTACGAACTAGATTTATAGCAATACAAAGCAGTAACAAGTTAACGTCATTCTTCTAAAAATACTTACAACCAGAGAAGAAATCTGTCTGTGTTTTGTAGTGGTTTGCTTGACTACAAAACAATAATTCAGATAATGACTGTTAAGAGATTACAAACCTTTCCAGTATTTATTTTCAATAATATAATAAGTTTTTTAATTCCCCATAATAACAATAACTTACTCAGATCTTAGCATTTATTTTTTACCAACACTATAAACATACACTTTCACAAACACTATACACACGCTATAAATCCCAATTTCATATAATTTATTAATGTTAAACAACACCACAAAAATTAAATATTGTTAAAGAAAAATAATATTTTCCCTTTTTAATAATTATAAGACAATAATAATACATCTTTATTGCAATAAACATAATAAAATAAAAGTATGTAAACTACATTAATAAGTACAATATGTATACATAATCGCTGTGAGAAAAGTGCACATTCTATATATTGTATAAACGCTATCAATTATGCATGTGCATATAATGTACGTACTAACTACTAAACAGTAGATGGCAGCGCAATCGTGCATATGCACTTGTAGTTTTAGGAGGTCATCTATCGTTCATTATATGAATTATGGCGAAGAAATAAATGCTTCGTCCTACAGAAATTGTCGTAAAGATGGCGCCCACCTCTTCTCATGATTAAATTCGATGTGAAGTTTGCATAAATAATGCGCCCAGACGACGGGATAGCATACTTACCTGGCGTAGGGACTACCGTGATCAATAAGGCGGTTTCCCCAGGACGAGGCCCTTCCATTGCACTACGGTCGGGCTGACACCTGCGATTACCCCTAATGCGGGTAACTCGGGCGCGTAATTTTTGGTAGTCGGGACTGCGTACGCGCTGTCCCGGACATTAATCAATCTAAAGATAATTATTATATATATATATAATCATATTCCCTTATACCATTATGGTGTCGGGTTTACATTTATTTTTCAAATACAAATTGCTTCCATTTCTTCCTATCTTTTGCTAAGATCGTTGCTTCTTGCCATGTTTTTCCCCTAGCTCGTAGTATTCTTCCAATTGCGTCATTCCAGGTCTGCTTCGGTCTTCCTCTTTTTCTTTTGACTTGTATTCTTGCTTCGTACACTTTCTTCACTTGTCTGTTACTGTCCATTCGTTGTATATGTCCCCACCAACTCAGTTGTCTTTCTTCAATAAATTCCAGAACTGATTGTATCCCTAATTCTGCCCGTATTTGTATGTTTCTAATTCTATCTTTCCGGGTTACGCCTACCACTCGTCTCAAATATTTCATTTCGGCAGCTTGTATTTTACTTTTTTGTTTGTTTGTAAGGGTCCAAGACTCACATCCATAAGTTAAAACCGGCCGATATATTGTGTTAAAGATCTTTATTTTTGTTTGTCAAGAAATTTCTTTTTTATTAATAAATTTTTGGTTCATTGCATAGTATAACTTGATTGTTTTGTCAATTCTCTCATGTATTTCTGCTTCTTGTTTTCCTGTTTCTTCCAATGGTATTCCCAGATATTTAAATTCCTTAACTTGTTTTATTTTAGTATTATTTATTTCAATTTTAGTTTTAACATTATGGTTTCCGATCACCAATATTTTAGTTTTTTCTGTGTTTATTGTCATGCCCTCCTCTTCTATGTTTTTTTTCCATATATTCAAATTTTCTTGTAGTTGTTTTTCACTGTCGGCCATTATTACTATATCGTCTGCAAAGATTCCATTTGCTATTTCAATCCTCTGTAAGTTCTTATGCCCCACAAACACTTTATTGACTTTTTGTTCGCATGTTTTTATGATGGTATCCATGTGTATATTGAATAACGTTGGACTTAGTCCACCTCCTTGTCTTAGTCCCATGTCAGTCCTGAACCCCTCTGATTTCATGTTGTTTTTGATCACATAATTTATGTTAGTGTCGTATAAGTTTTTTATAATTCTTATTAGTTTGTTATGTACCCCCTTTTCTTTTAATCCTGACCATACTTTTGTTCTCGCAACTGTATCAAATGCTTTCTCTAGATCAATGAAAGCTAAGTAGAGGTTTTTGTTTCGTTGATGTTGTTTTTCTATTAGTTGTTTCAATGTGAAAATGTGATCTTGGGTACTCCTTCCAGCTCTAAATCCACTTTGTGCTTCTGATAATTGAGGTTCAATTATCGGCGTTAGTCTATTATTGATCAGTTGTTCGTATATCTTTACAATTATGGTCAGTAAAGTTATGCCTCTGTAGTTGTTACAGTTTTTGTTATCTCCTTTTTTATATATGGGAGTTATCAGTGCTGCTCCCCATTCCTCTGGTATTTTTTCTTCGCACCACGCCTTATTGAGTATTTCCAACAGTGCTGTCATACCTGCTCCTCCTAAGTTCTTTATCATTTCTGCCGTGATTTTGTCATTTCCGGGTGCCTTTCCATTTTTCATTCTTTTTATTACGTGCATCAACTCCTCCATGTTTAGTTTTTCAATTTTTGGTTCTCCCTCTTGATCTTGCTTCTCGGGTACTCCTTTGGTCTCGTTGTCTTCACTAGTTTGTATTTTATGTTCTAATAATTCTTGAAAATGTTCTTTCCATCTATGCATAACATCTAATTCATCTGTTAATATCTCTTGTCTTTTGTTCTTTATATATATCTCTTGTACCGGTTTTTCTCTTCGAAAAGATTTTAAAACTTTATAATAATTATTATATAGGAACTAATAGTAATCCCAACTTTCACCACACTTGGTTTATAAATACTCACATATCCATTGATACAATACAAACAATTGCATCAGCCACATCACCTCG
Source organism: Cetonia aurata (assembly GCA_949128085.1). NCBI lineage: Eukaryota > Metazoa > Arthropoda > Insecta > Coleoptera > Scarabaeidae > Cetonia > Cetonia aurata. The sequence goes on along the minus strand of OX421882.1, from coordinate 68,549,784 downwards.
CCCACAATCAGAGATAAACCTATCTTTCCACAATGTTGCACATCATTATTATATAACGTTTTGTAACGTCATTCTTTCTCATAAAAAATACAGTTGTTGGATGTTTTAATGAATTAGTAATTTTTAGGAATAGCTGTAAGCAAATGTCGACCTGATGCAGACAGTAAATTTCTTCTATGAATGAAAAAGGTATATGAGTGATGTACGTGTTAAGTATAGCCGCGTTTTGAAATGAAATGTTATTAGAAACTTTAAACTTGTTAAAAGCAATCAAATTTGTAAGTATCGAAAGTTTAAAGAAAAGGTTTTTACATTTACATCCCTTTCTTACCGTTCCATATATTTGCAAGGATAATTTAATGCAGGTTACATGTTATATTATATTTCATGGCTTAGAATTTATACTTGCAAAATACCAGGATCTTATTTTTCTTTACTTCATAACCGTAAATACTATTAAATAACGGTAATAATGCAATACAAAATTTACTTATCTACATAGAATAGGTATAGTAAATTGACACATGTATAATCAGCGAGACCGTTAATTAGAAGTTTATGGAGTTTTGGCCAAAATATAAATTTGAAAATTCAGAGTTATATATAATCGATTCTTCAATTAAAATATTTTTAGATTTCTAGTCGCCATCTACTTTGTTATTTTTAATTAAACATCCTGTATATTTTTACATGTTTGGATTTACCTATTTTATAAATACCTTTAGTTTTTGCAATTTGATTTGGCCGTTTTGTAGTCATTCGGTTTTTTCTAAAAAAATTTACTATAGCAGACATTTATTCAAAAAATCAGAGAACACTCAATTTTTCGGATATCAATTTCCAATTCATAGTATATAATATGCTTAAACAACATGTTGGAGTATGTTTTAGCGACGAGAACGGTTACCTATATTGTGGGGTTACTTTATTATGGCACTCCTGTGATGGGTGGAGACTGTGGCTTGAAAACTATAACAAAAATCCAAAGAGAAATGAACAAAAATCCCTTACCACAAAAATTAAAAAGATACAAATCTAAATACGTATTTCGGCAACTAAGTTGCCATCTTCAGTAGAAAACAAGTGAAGAGCAGTGTTAAACGTAGTGTTTTCCGCTAAGGTAAACCTTGGAAAATATATAGGTAATATAATAATAGTTATGTGGAATAACACGCAGTGTTATTCCACTAGTAATTTGGTGAAGAGCACATCTTCCAAGGTTTACCTCAACCGAAAACACTACGTTTAACACTGCTCTTCACTTGTTTTCTCCTGAAGATGGCAACTTAGTTGCCGAAATACGTATTTAGATTTGTATCTTTTTAATTTTTGTGTTAAGGGATTTTTTTAATTTTTCTTTTGGATTTTTGTTTACTTTTGTTAACTTTTCGAAATTTTTAAGAACGATAACTTATTTTGTTTCAAATGGCACCATATTTTATTAATTAGTCATCTTCGGCGTCTAATTTTACATCATTCATACTCCACATATCTTATACCTGAAACGAATAGTTTAGGAGATAATTAGGCTTCTTTGAAAAATGCACACATCTCACATCGATACTTAGCCAAATGTGGCGTGAAAAATAAGCGTTCTCAAAAATTTATTATCAAAGACACGCTTCTTTACGTCGTTTGATGCTTGTGCGTTAATAATTATTCCTGAAGTGCCTTAACATTATTGCTATAAAGAGTCCACGGTTCTAATCGCCTTATCCACCTGTCTTTGAACATTAAGATGAGTTCTTGGGATATTTCCTGCGTGCTATGGGGCGGAGCTCCATCCAGTGTATATCAACAGCTTGTTCACAAGTTCTAGGATTCTGTGATTTTTTGAATAAATATAGCAAATTTAGAAAAAATCGAATAAGTTTACAGCGTTCGTTTTCTGTATTTCTAGCAAGGGGTATGCAATGCTATAACGGTCTCGATTTATCTGCTTTCGAGTGTACTAATATAGATCTATTAGAACTGGACGTTCGTTCATATTAAAATTTTATCATTGTAGAGATATCATTTTAATGTTTGATAGTATTTATAATCTATTTGTTAATGTTGTTCTGATGTGCACGTTAAATTTTGTTGTCAAAAGAAACTACCGAGTTCTCTTATAAAAAAACCTCTGATTTCGATACAACAGTATACTAGCTTGCAATATATAGTATAATCGAAATTTCGTAACTATGAAGTACCCCAAAAGCAAAGCGGTTAAGCACGAAAAGGTGATCGAGAATTCATTTCGCAAGTTTACTAAAAACTGATATATTGTATTTGTGCATGCTTTTACCCGTTTACAAGCCTTTTTCAGTCGTTCGCAATATGTTCCGAATGTATGTATATGTTAAAAAAAAAAACGTTTTGGAGCTGTAAGTTTTACAATTGACGCAAAAAGAAAGTACATTTGCTAATATAGAGCAACTAACAGCTGATGTATGGTTAATAAAAATAATTAGCAAATATGAACTAAGCAGCTGAATTTTAGCGTGTTTGTTTCTAGCCTGTACTTAAAATTATTAATTTATTCACTATTAATGATCTAGTGATCATATATATCTTTTGCTCAATTATTTAAAAATTCTCATTCTTATATAAAGATGAATGATAAATAACAATCCTAGAATATGTATTTGCTACATAACCTTGTCTGCAAATTGCTTGTATAACAGAATGTAATGTATATTATAAAATAAATATTAAAGAAAAAATAAAACAACTTACTTTATCGACGCATTCACAATAAAACTTTCACCAAGGCTGCTCCGCCCTATTCAAGACTCACACATGCACACTGTAACATTATTATGCACCGAAAGATTTGCATTGAGAAAATACCGTTTCAACACCTGAAAGACTGAAATTTTCAAACTTTTCGCGCAGCTACGCGCATGGACACTGACAGAAAACACTAAACACCACTAAACTGAATTATATATTTTAATACGCAGGGCATCAGGGCTATAGGTATATTTATGCAATAATAAAAAAATAAATTCATTTTTTATAGGCGGTTTGCATTATTCTTATTTTCTAGAACAAAAACGCTGAGATTCTTGAAATTTATTATAATCTAAGGAAATTTCAAAGTGTGTCAAATCCGCTCTAACTAAAAAATTAATTTTTTTCGGAATTATTTTCGATAACGTAAACATTCATGAAAATTACTTACGATTTAGTATTTTACTAAAACCGTTTCCGTTTTTATATTTTTATGTTAAAGTTATTAAAAATAATCGTGGGAAATTTAAATTTTTTTTATAAAAAAGAAAGAAATATGTTTTATATGTATGTATATATGTTTTATTTCAGATATTCTGGTGTTATCAGAAATGCTAGAGATATGATTGAAAATGATATACATTGGGGGGCAACGGAAGATGCCTGGATTTTATCAATAGAGGGATCAGAATTCGTAATTAAAATATATTAAATTATTTTATTTACCTTCTGACTTAAATTCTTGCATATGTTACAGCCGACACATCAAAAAATTGTGAATTTATTCGTAATCGAAAATGTAGATGAATTAGCAGAAAGAAATATAGATAAAAGATTTGCTTTTGCAATTGAACGGCTTCAAGGAGGTGATTAAAAAATAGACCTTGAATTTAAATTTCCGGCATTTATATTAGTAACCAAAATAGAAAAACATAGGAACATGAAAATACCTAGGACTGAATTTATGGATATTTACTATCTCTTATGTTGGTGACCAAAATAATTGTGGGAAATTTAGATCTCATTTAATGGGAATATTAAATTTATACTCTTCTATTTGTATGAAGGAAACTTTGCTGTTGGTGAATATATTAGTGAAGATGGTGCTAAGATTCGTCGTATCTTAGATGAGGACTTGTATTTTGACTATATGGCCTTTTATCTGAGGAAAAGCTCGATACTGTTGCCTTATTTAGACGATATGATATTGAGAGTTGCACAAGCTGGTTTATTAGATGTTTGGGAATATAATGTGCATAGAAGTTAAAAGATCGATGGAAGAATTAAATTATTAGTCTTGTTTTTTTTCAGGCTATTTCAAGATATTCCAACACTAAAATTCAGAAAATCATCAGAGATTCCGTACATACAAGGAGGGCAGGGCCAATAATTTTAAAATTCAGTCATGTCGAAGGCGCTTTTACAATTTTAATTTTAGGGCTGTTTATTTCTGGATTTTGCTTCACAGTAGAATTACTTGCATATCACTATTAAAGTTTCTCAAATAAAAAAGTTCTTAAATCATATAAATATTATTTATTTCATGATTATGTATATACATTTTATTAATAAAATTATCAAAATTAAAAGAAAAAATAATTTCTCTCCATCCTTCATGACTTTAACATTCAACATCAGTCAATCCCCACCCGCTAAGGTTTGTGAGAGAGACGTCATACATTTTAAATCTTAAAATCACAAAGTGCCGTTAAATTTTGTAAGTAGAAGTAAGTACAACAGCCAATGGAAAGTGCCCCTCTCTAGCAGTATTTTATAAGATACTGCCGAGAGTTTTACCGTGCTCATCCGCCACCTGGCATGGAACAATCCTCAATCGTGGTTACACGACCTATTGTCCGTGGACCACGCGGCCTAAATAAATTACTTGTATAAATATTTTTACCTTAAACAGGCTTTTTTTTTTAATTCGACTCAAGTTTCTGGGACTATTCTATTTAATTTTATATAAAATATGCATGACCACCACAAGAAAAAAACACTTTTGGGTATTAGAGGTATAAAGTTTAACCGTGGATTAATAAGAAAAGAACTTAATTTTAATTTGTTAGTCCCATAAACTTCAATTTATTTTTTGACTTACCCCCCACCAGGACCTCCACCTGGCCCATTACCGCGTCCTCCAGGGCGCGAGCCTCCATTTGAAGAATTACCACTGCCCTCTAATCCGACTAGTGTTCTAAAACTGAAAATTACGGTTAATTGATAATTATTATTGCCTAAAATAAATTACGCAACTTACAAAAAAATTACGAATAGGACGATACCCCAAAAGAAATCTGTGATGGTTCTCAAACCAAACGGTCGTTCGTTTAAAACTTTTCCGTCTAAAGAACATAAGGAAAGTAAAAAAGAAAATTTACTTAGAAGGAGTACTCACCCCGTATGTACACCATCTTTTAAATATCTTAATTATTGTAATTTCTTGGAGCGTTACATGTTAAATACATATCATCATAGTATCATCAGATCCTTTTCTAAAATGTTACGTATTCAAATTTCATTCGCTGACCCATCTGACAATGACAGAACATATGTCACTGTCATACGCATTTTAATGGCTGCATTCAGTCACGATTTTGCGGATTTGTCATTGACTAAAGAAGACAATTCGATTATATCGGCCCCTTATTGTAAAAAATCGGTACCTAAATAAACTGTATTGATAATGCGGTGATGGAAGAATGTAGATATAAGTAAATTATCAGTCACTGTCAATTACTGTAGATATGCATATGGCTTGCTAAATTTGCTGAACGCTGCCGTCTTTCCGTGTTTGTAGAATTTTATTTATTGCCTTTATTTTACCTCTTATTGACGGTTTGTACGAATTTGCAATTTATATCGGTTTTTTCAAAACAAACTGATTGGGTTTATACCAACGCTCATTACAGATCGCTTTATATTTTAGTTAAGAAAAAAATTCCCAGATGGTAGCAGTTATATAGACCTAATTATCTAAAACTAACCTAGTAAATCGCAACTGTCAAAATGTTTACAAAATAAGATGAGAATTTTCCTTTTAACACCCATTTATGTAATATCTATATAAATGTAGTAGTAAGAACTTTTAAATGGTTATACTAATATATCACCAATCATTTCCAATTTAATGAGATGCTTTAGAAACCACTTTTCATTCATAAACTTCGAAGCGATGCCAGAAGTGAAACCATGGAGAAAAATATTATACGAAGACCAGGGATACCCAGACGATTATACCGATAAAACTTTTTTAAAAGATTTACGCAGGAACGTCAAGATTGAAAAAGTTACTTTGAAGGAAGCCGTGTTAGGAGTGACTAGCTTAATACAAGAACTATGTGTTGTAGTCTTTTTCACATTGGTTTATGTTTACTTGTATAATGATTGGGTGGATCCAGATACGGTGATGTTTTGCACAAATATAATAGTTGTTTTAGGGTTTATATTGTATAACAAACCAATAAATTTAGCGAAAGGTATGGTGAGTCACGTTAGGACTTTTATTATATTTTACATATTCGCAAGATTTTTCTCTCCGGTTCTGCATACATTAACTGATACTATAAGCACGGACACGATATATACGATGACATTCCTTATGATGGTGGTGCATTTGATATTTTTCGATTACGGAATTCCGGCAGCGATCGTTTCGAACAGTTTATCACTAAGTGCAGCGATATTCGGCTCAATATGCTTATCATCTAGATTATCTTCGTCGTACCATGCTTTAGTGCTAATAACTGTCGCGATATGCTGCTTTCTATTGTTTCCGTTGCTCAGAAATAAGTATAAGAAATCTGTGATAATAACAGGCACATCGATATCGGTGGTTTTATATGTATTATTTCAAGTGTCCGTTATAATGAGTCTATTATTCATTAGCACGTTAATTTTTGTGGGTTTGGTTTGCCCGATTTTATTCACGAGATATCAGAGCTATAAGCAGAATATTTACGGCCCTTGGGACGAGGCGATAATCGATAACGCAGTGCATATAAACGACTTAATTTATTCTTAAAAAAAGGATATTTAATGTATAAATTATATATAACTGTTATTATAAAAAATGTTAATAATAAAACTTATTTAACCGGTACAAATTGTATTAGTCTCTTCACTTTGCGCAGTAACACTTCGATTAGCCCTTTATCTGATTCGGAACGGTTCTGAAAAAGTATATAAAAAAAAATCTATTAGCATAAGTTGCATATACAAGGTGATTCATTAAGGGTGGCCACCGGTTTAGGGAACAGCTTAGGGAAAAAAAGTTTACTGGTAAATGTGGTAACGAAAACATTTTTAAAGATATTTTGAAGTTTCCGCAAGATGGCGTAATTTCTTTTTTGCTTACAATTATTATTCTTTCTTCCAAATTTTCTTGACTTTTATATATATGTATATATCTGTAGATCTTCTTGGTTTTTAAAAGTCGAATAGTTAAACACTATTAAATTAAGTAAAACGTTTCGGTTTATTTGCAAACCTTAATCATTTACAGTTTTAAAAATTAAAGATGTAGAAAATAAAATTTTGGTGTATAGAAATATATAACATTTTTTGTTTTATTGATAAAATCAGTTTGTATTTTGTTTTAATTTGATAGTTTTGAAATGCTTTATATAAAGATTGTTTTGTGAAATGTGTCAGTTGTACACAGATTTCCAGTATAGTTCGTGCTATAGCACGAAATCCAAATTTATAAACATAATAATTCCATAAATGATAAAACTGACACACAATTTTTCACTAAACTTTATAACTTAATTCTATGAATGAAATTTTAATAAAAATTTAGTAACGTTTTTCATATTTAACCATAACCTACAATAACTAATACAACTGACACATTTCACAAAACAATCTTTATATAAAACATTTCAAAAAATGTTATATATTTCTATACCCCAAAATTTTATTTTCTACATCTTTAATTTTTAAAACTGTAAATGATTAAGGTTTGCAAATAAACCGAAACGTTTTATTTAATTTAATAGTGTTTAACTATTCGACTTTTAAAAACCAAGAAGATCTACAGATATATACAATTATTATTCTTTTTAATAATTTTCCTTTATTAAGGTTGGTGAAAAAGAAATGTAAAATAAGCATCATAACTGAAGAGTATAACTTTTAAAGGATCTAAGGTTAGGCTCCTTTTCACCAAAATCTTGCTGCCATGTCCTGTAAGGATACCTAACGCAACTAAAAATGCTCTAAAATATTTCGTTCTTGAGATAGAAAAGAAAAAAAAAGGATTGTGTAAGGGACATTTTGAGGTAGCGAAGGGCTGACAAACTCACCTCTGTAGTTCCCAATAAATGACTGCTAAAACTATCGGTAAATATCGACACCAAGCCCTGTTTTAAGTTACTTATATCGTCAGTCGATACTTTCCACATAGCTTCCGATGCTGACGCTAAAGTAGCTGAAATAACAATTCAAAAAAAAAATTAAATAAAACGTTTTACTCTCCCCTAATTATTTTAACTTACAATCCACATTTATGCTCGTGTTGACATGCGCGAGCCCATGATTCTTCGCTTTAGTAATCGCTTTTAACATATAGTAATCCAGGTGGGCCCAAATCAGGTACAAAGCGTGTTCTATTATGAAAGTGCAGTGCGCTATCTCCTTCTTCTTATTCTTCAACTTCTCGGCGGTCAATTCGTACGCATTCTCGCGCATGATATTCAAATCGTACACGTGATCGCTAGCTACGAGAAAATCTTTCAATTCTGTCGTATCCATTTTCGGTATCTCCTTGGTTTTATTCTGCAAGAAGTTCAGCGTGATCTTCTCTTTGTGGTAGTATTGCACGGTCAGAATTAAATGCTGCACGACGACGCCCAACGACGGAGAATGCTCGTTGAAGTTCTTATACTGTTTCCCGTTGAAATTGTTGACGGAATCGTTCAGGGACGGTTGGAAGATCACGCCCACACTCGAATGGTCTATCCCGTGATTGGCGATCAGATTTCTAGCGTACAGCATCAAATTGGAAACGATTTGGAGCGTGTGCAATAGTCGTTCCGATGTCTGGTAGGTTATGTTTTCACTCGTGGGGGAGGCGCACAATAGATCGCGAACGTTACCGTCGGATAGTAGAAATTTCCCCAGTAAACCCAACACGAGCTTCTGTATCCTGTGGAGATGGGCTCTATTGTCTTGCGGCATGGTGAAGTTCTCCAACATGCTCACCAGATCGTTATTGGCTGTCCTGGCTATCAAACTAGTCAGTGTCGAAAGCTCCTTTAAAGCGGAAGCGGTTGAGAGAGGACTGCCGGATCTCAGTACCAATTCCACAGCGTCTAAGTGACTCAAGAGAAAGTGGGTGATTTGCACTACGGCTGATTGATTTTCAGTCCCTAAGCTCGTCAAAATGGCGTTGCATATATACAAACAGGGCAGCCACATTTGTAAGTAACGATATTCGATGGGAGGTACGAAATTATCGCCGTCTTCGAAATCGTCCCATTGTTTGGTGATTTCCGGGTGGTAATCGAAAACTCTCATGTTACTCAGACAGGAGAGTAGGTGCTGCTCCAATAATAGTTCGGCTCCGACTCGCGTGGTGGCCAACCTGGATAATAGCGCCATCTTTGCTTCGTACACGTATAATAGGCGGATATTATCGGGAACTGGCTCTAAATTCATTCTCAGATCGTTGTCACTGTCTAATATGCCTTGGATTAGATGCTTCAAGTAACCGCGACCCGACATATAAACGATCCAGTTGATATTCCCGCTCAAACTGATCAACAGACTAAAACTAGCCATCGCCAGCATCTTGCAGACTTCTTGACCGCCGATGCAGTCGTGGCACAGTATCTCTATGAATTTCTCGCTGAAAATCGAGAAGGATTCGTGCGATAATTGCACCGTGTAACTCTCTTTGTGTATGCGTAATTTCGAGTTATCCAATCTGCTCACGTAGAGACTATCCTCGACTTCCGCTTCTTCGTGGTGCTCTACACTTATCAGATGCAGAAAAGTCACTAGGGATCCGTATAAGTTCACTCTCAATTTCTGCGCGGTCACGTCCGCTACTAAAATCCAATCCGTTAAGTTGTTTAGAATCGATTTGAGTATCCCCGGATTTGATCGGACGACACTGTAGCTGCTTTCGCTTACGCTAGCGTCCGCGACTTTCTTTTGTTTCTCACTGTACATGTGGCATTTACGCAGATTCTCTAGGAGTAGCAGAACGGCGCCCGATAATAAATTGGCTATATCGGGGAGGAGCACTACGTTAACGATCTTCTTGAGTAGGTGCTCTAAGAGACTCAATTGGAAATTTTGCTGTTCTTGCGCGGATAAAATGGCGTGTGGCATATAAATCGCGAGTACTTCCACGACTTGTCGCCAAGAATCGACGAATCTAACCATACTAGCGGCCGTCTGTCGGGTATTGTTGATGTTCAATCCGTGGATTAGGACTTTCTCGATCTCTTGTAAGATGGCGTGCCTCTGTCCTAAAGCCGCTGTGCCTTGGATGGCGCTCAATTCGTCGATGAGGATCTGATGTAGCCTTTTTATATCGATAAATTTCGGTGAAGTATCCGTTTGGCAGTTGTTAAGTAAATTGTTTAAAACGTTATTGTCGAAGAAGTCCCACTGCGGTGTCGTCACTTCCTTTATGCTAAAATCGAACATGGTGATCAATTGAACGAGCAAGCTGACACCTCTTCCCCTTTCCTCGACCGATCGGTACGTACTTATATTCTCATTTAAACTACTCTTATTGGTAGGCACTAAAGTATAGGAGTCTTCGTCGTCTATAACCGGCAAATCAACAAGCAGTTGCGTCAGCTCCCTAACGTAGAGTATCTGCTTCGTACTGCAGCACAGCTTCAGTTCAATAGCTACGGTCATCAGTAACCAAGAGAGTTGATTCAATTCGTGTATGCCATCGTTGGCGTGTTTGTACCCGTTCGAAATGTGCCTTTCGAAGAAATTCGGGACTAGTCGTAATAATTTCAGAGTGGGGTCCGACGTCTGATTGTTGGAGCTTAGCAGATACAAAGTCTGATATGTCGATTCCAATAGCGACGGTTTGACATTAAATGCTGGATTCAATCCGGAATTCATGATGCCGAACAGCGAATGTATGCAAGTCCTCGGAAATTCCGATAGATTCGGAGATTTGAATATGGTCGCGCTTATATCTTTCGTGAGATCGAATCCCAAGAGGTAATGCGCAAAGTTCGGCGATTTATACGGCAGGCACTGTTTGATCAAGGCTAGTATAGTCTCTTTAGTCGCCGTCAAGGTGTCGTCTTCGCAATCCGGACCCTGGTCCAAGCACTCGAAGAATCCGTTCCTTAAGGATTTCGCGTCGATCGTCGTCACCAAAGCGTTCATTAATTGCGCGTGAATCGCCGACGAGCTCGTGAGTTGCAGTAGAATCTTTACGGCGGTCAAAGTGTGCTGCGGCAAAGTCAATTGGTGATTCGTAAATTTCGCTATGTTCACAACGTGATCCGGGCAACCGGTGCGCGAGTTTATGGTCAGGAGCAGCTTGCTTAAACTCACCATGGGTACCGGGCCCGGAATACCCGCCAACAATTCGTAGAATTTCACCTGCAACGCTAATCCCCTCTCGATTATCCTCAAACAACTCGAGATGCACTGTTCGACGTATTTCTGTCCCGAAATCGGCTTGTAAGAATCGAACATGTTGATGCCCTCATTCACTATGATCAAGATGAAATTTAAGACGTCCGATTTTGTGTTCAACTGCACCATGATGTGATAACCGGGCGGCGAGTTGAATTTATCGGGCGACACGGCGTTCTGAAAATCCGCCAGGTCGGGATTGTAACGTTGAATGAATTTTTCGAATAACTTCAAGCACATCGCGGTGATCTCCCACCTCTCGTCTTGATTCTTATAAGGTCTCGAACTGCATTTTAAGAACACCGAGTTTACTATGAACGTGAAGTACGGGTCGAAACCGGGGATCCTAGGTCCCGCTCCTAGCGTCCGGGGAATACCAGAATCCGTCAGGGTATCCAGCAATTTCAAGAGCCCTCTGGTGAGCGGATACGTCTCCAATCCTGTTTCGATCTCGTCCAATTCGGTTTGTATCCCTCTAGGTTGGTAGCTGGACGTGCTAGGGATGGTGACTAAAATTTGCGAGGCCTCCAAGTTATTCCACATCTGATTCGCCGTCTCCGGCGATTTCGACAACGCCGCTAAAGTTAGAAGAATGTCAGATTTCAACGGTATCGGAACGGAACAACTGACTAAGCCGAGCAAAGTGCTTATAGGGGCCCACCCGGGATGTTCGCATAATGCCAAACGTGCGAAGTCGTCATTGACTGCAATCACACGGATCAATTTCAGAACTGAGTGCAATCCTTGCACTTCCTGTGGGGTTATGCCTTTCTGATAGATGGTCCTACGTCTATAAACCGTGTCGTTGATCGGGGGCATCTCTTGCCGCAAGTTACTGTAATACTGGTTGAATGACATGAAAAAGTGGTCCCAGTTCATCGCGGAATTGCTCGTTTGTTTTAGCATGTTAAAAGAATATCTCGCTGCTTGTTGGCAGTTCGATAGTCCGCTCAACATATTTAGGTACGGTACGAATAACGTTGAAGGTATCATATCCCCGGCTAGTTTGACGAATTTAAATAAAGATACCGATATGCTGGGGATCCGAACGTTCTCCTTTGTGGAACTATCCAGCGAGCACCAATAATCTAACATGCACTTAAGATCCAACGGATCTTTCTCGTAGAGTTTCGAAATTAAATTTAGGAAATCTTCAAAGTCCTTCGGCAAACTGTTAGGCGCTTCTAGACCTTCTTGTGCGTAAACTTGCATGGTACGGGCACTCTCGTCCGCTTTTATTCGCATCTCTTTGACTTTCGCGAACATCTGTACGATGAAATCCGTTATTAGATTGTGCATTTTCCTATATAGGATCTCCTCGGTGTAAATCGTGTCGTTTTCCAGGACGATGTCCTTCAGGAATTTAAACACCTTCATTTCGATGGCGGTGTCTATGAAGAGGCTTTCGTGTTCTAGGACTTCGTGCAAGTTCTGACTCTGCGGGACCGACCTCAAGGAGCACAAACAATTCGCGAAAGCAAACATGGCGACTGCGTGCAATCCTTCTGTTTTCCACGGATCCTTCCTCGATAGTAACTCGTTCGTGATCGCTTCGACAAAGCCATATTCCGACAATATCGGCATTCCTTGCACGACTTCCTCTCCGTCTTCCCTTGTACGCAGTACGCTCAAATCTACGGAAGATAACAAAGCGCCGACGAGATACAAGGAGATGTTATCTAATTTACCGGCTGCGTCCTCTTCGGTTTTCAACTCTCTCATGAATGAAATTAAATTGATTGTCGTTTGCTTCGGCAGTCCGCATTGTGCGGACCATAAAAACACTATTTCCGCTAGGAGAACGCGGATGCTATTGAAGAGATCAACTACTTGTCGCTGGTGTCTAGGCCCGCCCAGCGCTACGTTTTGCTGGAGCATCTCCAGCTCTTTGCTTAGATCTAAAGTCTTCAATAATTCGAATATTTTCTCGAATAATCCGTTCTCTAGTAATTGATCGGTGTATGTCGTTACGAATCTTTCTAGTTCGTTTGATATTTTTAAACTCCACAGTACACCTAGAATAGAAGAGATAATCGATGAAGATAGACAAAAACCGATCAAGGAAAAAACAGGTACTGTACGATTTTGAAAAGTTAACGGAAAATGTATATCTTTTAGAATGACTAGAAACCGTACAAGATTCGTGTTACGCATCGTTTAGTCTTTGGTAATAATTTAAATAATCTTGAATTGAAGATTAGCATAGGCATTCTAAATAATATTAAACATCTAATTCAGAAATATCTAATTACAAATTAAAATAACCCACCTAGAAATCGTAAACTAAAACTGCAGTGAATATAATTTCATATAAATCTTCACAAATAATATTAGGGGAGACTGGGGAACATTTGGCCGTGGTTTACATTCGGCCACCTTGAATAAATCGCTACATTATTTCATGTGCAATAGAAAACAGTATTCTTACTAGAAGAAAAACGGGCTTCATTCATTTTGTGAAAGAAATTGTAATTGTGTGTCGCAAAGGTAAGTTTTTATATAGTTTTAAAACTGAGATTTGCCCTTTTAGATATAGATAAGTCTAAAGTGGTTGGGCTCTTTTGGCTACGTTTATGTGCCTGCTTAATAGTTCTGATACCCGCCTAACCTAAACACTACATGCGTTTACACGAAAAAGTGATTCCAAATCGAAGTTGCAGATGGGGTACATTTGGAAAAACATACTAATTGTACCACCACAAGGCCAATTTTTTTATTAATAGACAACCATGAGTCTCATACATCGCTTAAGTCAATTCAGTATTGCAGAGATAATGCTATTTGTCTGTTATCGTTTCCGCCACGTACAACACATAAATTGCAACCCTTGGATGTAGGAGTGTTTGGATCTCTTAAGAGTGCTTGTTCTGTGTCGTATGATGATTGGTTACTGTCCAATCCCGGTAAAACAATCTCCGTCAAACACATCCCATCTTTAACAAAGCAGCCATTTTTAAACGCATTTACTTCAAAGAATATAACCAATGCTTTAAAAAAAAAACCGGCTTGTGGTCTGTTAATCGACTCGTATTTACAGAAGAGGATTTCCTGTCCAGCTGCATTAGCGATCGGCAAACAGAAGATAATAATAGAAACGCAAATGATAATGTAGCAAATATAGAAGATGGTGAGACAACCAAGGATATCGAAGACTTAGCAAATAAAGGAATCACTAAGAAGACTGATTGTGAGGGCGCTAAACATATACCCAACACTGACGAGTGTGAAGTAATGACATGAGCCATTAATAATGATCAAAGAAAGTGCAATCATCAAGTTCCAGCAGTGATGAAATATAAAGAGTTTATTCATAGTGATTACTCCAGTGAGGAATTCGAAGAACTTCAAGGAATTAATGAAAAACAAATTGATTGTGGAGATTTTGTGTGGCTTAAGTTTACAACTAAGAAGACTATTACATTAGTTCAAGAAATTCAAGATTTTGTATTAAATCTAAGGAGTTTTAGAAGAAAGGGCAACAGCAATTCTTTTCATTTTCCTGAAGTAGAAGACATCAGGGAGGTAGATACTATCGATGTTATAGCACAGCTAGAACAACCTACTTGAACAGGCACTGCAAGAACAGCTTCCATGCATATCTTTCAATATAAGTTTCCAAATATTTTACTAAAGTAATTACATTGTCAGTTAAAGTTTCAATTAGGTATAATATTTTATCCGCCATTCCCTATCGATATAATAGTATTAGACAAACGGATTTCAAATGTAAATGAGAAATGTGTACAAGAAAAATTGATGTGAACGAACAATAACAAGATTAGGTACAGATACAAACTTAAAAGAAATAGAAACACCTACTAAACTAAATTTGCGAAAATACCAATGAGATTAATATATGCAAATGTTTTATTGGTGTTCCTTTGTCCTTTAAATATGTTAAGAAAATATAGTTACACAAATCTGACCATAGATGTAATGCTACTATAAATATTTAGGTTATCGGCATATATTAACATCCAACAATTCAACATATTCAGAAGGTCATTGTATATATTAAATAGTAGCGGACCTAAGTTGGAATCTTGGAGTACCCCCGTTGAAGCTGCAAATGATGAAGATAAAGCATAGAAATGAAAATAAGAAGATCGGTTAATCAAGTATGATTGCACGAATGAAGTGAATTTGGGAGAAAAATCAATAATTCACTTATAAACTGGGTAATTTCAAACAGATTCGTAGTAGTCGACATATTAATAAAGAAACCATGTTGAAAAGTAGTTATAATACTCTTGGAGGATATAGCAATTGTACACATTTTCTGAATATTTTTGCGATTTGTATTATGATTGTTGGTATTATTGTTAGTATAGGCTATGCAAAATATATTCAACCCAAATAATTTAAAAACGAACAATATTGAGTGAACATTACGATAACTAGCATTATTATAATTTATGCACTTTTGCCAATAAGTACGCCGTGATTTTAGGTTTCATATTTTTTTTCTTTTATGTACTTCAAATCTTTTATATTTAACTTTGTTATTCTAAAAAAAATCATTTAAAAATTCTATAAAAAGTTAGATTTTTTCCGCAAAAGCGTGTCTATGGACTACTGTGCAGCGTATCGGCTCAGAATTCTTAGGAACCACTTAAATCAAGAGTTCCCAAATCGTTGGATTGGAAATGGCGAAGTCGTTGAATGGCCAGCGAGGTCTCCTGGCTTAAGCCTTTTCGACCATTTTGTATGCCAAGTTGTCAAAAACAATATTTATAAAGTTGATGCTCCAGAAAACGTGGAAGAAGTTCGTAATAAACTACAGAATGCTTTTGATGATACTGAGACTGTATTTAATTATTCGTCAGATAAAAATGATTAATCAAATTTTAAACATCTAAGTTGTTTTATGTTGTGTTAAAGTTTACTTTTTATTTGGAATATAGTTAATTTAAATTATCTATTTGTAACAATTTAAATTCTTCATAAAAATTTATCATATATCAACATAATTATGTTGTTGAATTCAAATTACAATTATGTCAAAACAACTTATTTGATTGTAATAAAAATCTCTAATGTTTGCTTCTATTTGAGAGTTGATAATTTAGGCTAAATTAAAAAAAAAACCAACACAAGATTATACGACAGGCAAATCAAAAATTGAATAAAATTAAATAACATTAAAAGATTGAGATACTATTCTTAAACTGTAATGAAGGGGAATAAAAGAAAATAAATAAACATACCTTTCCTAGCATGTACCAGCATACGTAACGTGGAAAGTAAAGCTTTCCTACCATCGTAATACAACAAAACTGCTATTAACCCTCGAGGTAAACCAGGATAATATGGTAATTGTAATTGCGCTGTGCACAGCAAATCCAAAGCTGCATATTCGTTTAAGTCATACATATCTGATAATATGATGGTTTCTTGATAAAGCTCCTTCGATATTGTCTGTGGTCCCATCCCACGGATGCTAATCCCATTTTCCATCGCTTTCTTGAGGTCCTCGCGGTTCTTGGCATTTTTCGGCTGAAAACAATACATACATAACATACAAAATTGTTTCAACTTATCTAATACGTTACCGGATTTTGTAATAGCGCAAAAAAGTTTTGTTTATGCCTCTTCAACGTATTTTCTAACTGAGAAAAACTTTTATACTCAACTTCGCCGCTCAAGTAACTGCTGACGATTCGTAATAATTCTTTGTATGGATTCCATAAGTCTTCCGATTTATTGTTCCCTGTATAGATATATGTTAGGTCATAAAATATATTTTAAATTAACGAAAAGAATTGAAAATTTACCTTCCGTCATCTCTTATTCACTTAACGTAAAATTGCACGATTTTAGGTTAGGAAATATTAACCGCTCAAGAAAGAACTCACGTGAAATTAGACAAACTTTAGAATTTGAAACTTTACATTTCGTAACTCGATTAATGATATTAAAATTAATTTAAATATAAATCCATAACATTGATTTATAAAATACATATAAAAGTTCACGTGCGGTAAACTACCAATAATCTCTTTATAGATAAAAAAAAGTTGTTTTAAACCATGTTTGTTCCGTATACAGATGCGTTCAAAAGTACTACCCGTCCTAGAGGTGAAATACTGCAAACTCTCCAAAGCTATAAAAATCACTGATAATGGTTCTTTTTTATTCAATTAGAAACACGCTGTAGCGAAAACAATTAACGGATTAACATACCAGATTAAATAAGTAACATTGAAAGCACCATATGGCGCTTTTAGATAAGGAGGAAGCATAACTACTCTTCCCCTGCAGGCTATTTTTTCAGTTCTTTAACAACTTTCAAATAAAATGATCGCGATCATAGAGAGTCAGATCAAAACAAAGTCTTTGTGGGGAAAATTTTCCGAAATGAACACATTTCAGACGAAAGAAAAGAAACCGAACCAAACTTTCTACTATTATTTTAGACCTATAGGGATTTTCTGTCGCTTTTTGGGAGTGTTACCGTTAAAGAATTTGCACAGCCGCAATATAGTGTCGTTAGAATTCGAATATATGAGCCTGCCGACGGTATATACGATATCTTTGTTTGTTATGGCAATCGGTTTAACTGCTTATTTTTGCGATTTCGACAATTTTAAAGAGACCATAATGAAATTTGAAGACGCGTCAGTATGGGGGTGCGTCACCATAGTGTTGATGGTAGTAAAATCTCTCGTCTATTGCTTTTTTTGCCTCATGCGCTCGAAGAAATACGTCAAATTGATTAAATTGCTCGATTTGTTCGACAGAGAAGTCCTTAGCGTCTTTGAAAGCAAAAATATCCCATTTCAACCTGATAGTGCACGTGCGCTTTTGAAGAAAACCGTTATTCCTTTCATCATCGGCAGTGTTGCCGCTAGCTTAGCGCTGATGGACTTTTTGTCTTTCTGTCATTTCGTGATGTTACAAATCGGTTCTGATGACCTCCGCGGATGGTGGTACACCAGCTTTACCGTTTTGGGTATATGGCAAGTGTTTCCTTTATATTTATACGTTTATTTCGCGTTTGCCGTAAAGGACGACTTTAAATGCGTCAATAGAATATGTACGCGGCTGATTCCCATGGAGAAGATGTACACCAAACCTGAAGAACACCGACCGCCGTCTAACATGAAAGATATCTTACGCAATATTCGATTATTGTACGTCTTAATGGGGGATATCGTTAAGAATTTGAACGGGTCGTACGGGGTTTTCCTAGCTATAGATCAGTTTTATGTAATCGTGACGTTCGTGGTGAATATGTACGTTTTCTTCTTCACCAAGAATCAAGACGTCAATCTATTGTATTTTGTACTCGTGAATGGGTCTGTCATACTGGTGATGGTCTTCGTCTCGCATGATATTAATCACGAGGTAAGTTTTATTCCTGCATAAATTACACATTCAAAATTCGTTTAGATATAGTTTCTTTACTTTCTTTCTCACCAGGGATGTGAATTGAGTCTACATCGAACACTCGGTGTTAGAAATTTTATTGCTCGGAGTGTCCCTTCACACAGTCTCTCGCGTCTCCATGAATTTGTCGATGCGACTAGGTTGGTGTGGACGTGAGGGACTGTATGAAGGGACACTCCGAGCAATAAAATTTCGAATGTCGATTGTTTGATGTGGGCCCAATTTACTTCTCTGGTCATGACCCTATACGAATCCTGTATAAATCAAATTAGTACTTCTGAGTCACCTTAAGTGCAGATCAAAGTATAATAGTTATTTGTATCACTAGACTAACAATTATAGTTTTGCGAGAACTAACAGGATTTGTCGGCCGAGGCAAAGCTAAGGGCCGTCCACAAGTGCACACAATTTTTGCGTCGACAAATCTTAATTTTGTTGAAAATAATAAAAACAAAAACAGGTTTACAGTATACGCTGGCAACCCACGTGACGTATAAAATTTGATTTTTCCAATGAGAATTAATTAAATATCCTATATATATAATTAAAATATTAAAAAATACAAGAGTTTGAGATCTTACTCGATTCTATATACCTAATAGTTGTCAGTGAGTTTAACCATAACCTTAAATTGTCACACACCTTTTTATTATTGACACAAATGTAACCAATCTAAAAGCTTGTTTTACACAGTCAATTAAATTGTTAAATTAATTCATACATTGATTAACGAAGAACTTCGTGAATAAATAGACAAGATGAGAGGGTTCTTCACGATGCAATTTTTACTAACTATAAATCAGGGTATTATGCATTGCCAATGCATTACCAACTGTGCTGTTTTGTTGACGTTTGACGTGTCATCATGCTCATATTCAAGTTTCAAACATGAAAGTGGGAGAACTGATAAAAGACTCAAAAAGGAAAGTGACAAAATAACGTTGTGCTGATTTGTACGCTTTGTTTGTCATTATTAGGTACTATATAACCTATATAACTATCTATTTCACCTACCATGATCTTACCTTTCAATATAATATATAAAACAAACAATAACTTAATCGTTAAGCGACACCGTCTACATCAACGCAGAACGACGAGACTTATAACAATAACCCCACATGCCATTTTATGTCATTTCGCAGTTGGTATTGAGTTAATAAATAGGATGTAACCAGAATTCCCCAAAAAAATCATGAAAAATTAGACACAACATGTTCTAATTCGACAATTTATTCATGAATTTATTATCGTCAACTTATTCATGAACATTTTGGATATTACATGCAACAATCAATTCAAGGTTACAAAATTCAGCAATTTATTGCACCGTGTAAAGCAGCCTTAAAAATAATTAATAATTGTGGTTGGTTCTCCTATTACTACTTAAGATACACAGAATGGTCGTCATATTTGTTGCATTAGCTGATCTATTAATCTTGTTCTACACTTTGTTTGTATTTTCTAATAAACTGTTACATATATAAATGCTATTTATTATCTTCCAAATATTATTTATTAAACCTACTATAACATCGTAATTACAATTCTGTTATATGAGTATTTTACATTTATGTTTGTCGATAAAATTCAAGAGCTGTGTTATATTTATGTAGTTATTTGCGTGATTTTCATTCCCATCATCACAATAAAAAAGATATCTATGTTGCTAAATTGCATGTACGTACATTTTTGACTGTCAATTTGCCTAATTATGTAGATTAACTTCACGAAGAGATAGGCGTAACATATTATCGATAAGGAAATTGCCCAATAATACCAATCATTACGTGAGAATTACTTCTCAGTCCTCACCTGCACTTTATGAAGAATGTTCGTCATTACCTCCAGTTTGAACTACCATACCGCGAAAATCGCTAAATCCTCCGATGTTAAACGCGAAAGAGAGAAGACGAAAACTTTTTATTGGTACTTTCAACCCATCGCTCAATTTTGCCGATGGATCGGCACCTTACCGCTGAATAATTTGAGCAATCCCAATTGCGATACTGTGGAATTCTGCTTTTTCAGTATTCCAGTATTGTATACTCTGTTCCTGTTCGGCGGCTCCATCGTGGGATTATCCTATTTCTACGATTGGTCCTTTTTTCGGAAGTTACTATACGGGAACGCCGGAATGGTATTCATGACAGCTTATATGGTTCTGATCATCTTCAGATCGTTCGCTTCGTATTATTTTTGTCTGGGCCGATCGAGAAAATTCGTGAAATTGATTAAAATCCTGGACGTCTTCGATAGGACCACATCGAATCTGTTTCCGAAGCATTTCGGAGATGCCAAAAACATCTGGAGGTGGACAATAGGTCCGCTGGCTTTCGGCATATTAACCATGACTTTATTAATCGTCGAAATGATCCTATTTTTTCTTAAAATAATGGAACCCGAAGATACTGCTAGTTACCATGCAGTCATCTTCACTTTGGGAATGATCAGCGTGTGGCAAATAACTCCAAACTTCCTTTACTTGTATTTTTGCTATACGATCACCGATAACTTCAAGATGATCAACACAACTTTCCTGAACCTAATTCCGATTGAGCGTTGGCTTCTGGAAGAGGACGTTGACGATTGGATCGCCGGTGAAGATTTAACGAATGTCCTGAGAAATATTCGAAGCTTGCACGGTATGATGGCGGACGCTGTTAAACTTTTGAACAAATGCTACGGTTTTTACTTGGTGACTGATTGCCTCTTTCTGGTCGCAACATCTGTGGTGAAACTGTACATTTTCTTTTACGTTAGTAGTGAATTGTACGTGATGTTGTTTGGGGAGATGCTGTGCGGTGTTTTCTTAATATATATTTCGCATGAAATCACGCGCGAGGTAAGCTAATTTCGTACTATTTTCAAAGTTAATTTAGGGTTAATGAGGAACTCTCTATTTCTGTTCATCTCATAATCATAACCTATTAATCTAACTGCCGACAATCCATAAAATAGAGTTTTTTTTTATTACGCAACGATGAGAATGCGAAAGAGAAATGATAATTATGTGAGTTTACAATTTGTGCACTTCGCATCTTGTTATGGTTACAGCTTGCAAACGAACATGCACTGATTTTTTCCTGAACCCAACTGGTAACCCTAACCTTGACTGTACCCTCAATATGTTTAATAACCAACTTAAATTAACTGTAGAAATTGGAACTAATTGCCGAGTTCCTTTTCTAGATGCTATGCTGGTCATACGCCCTAATAATAAAATTAAATCAGATTGGTGTATTAAACCCACTAGTTCAGTTAGGCATTTTCGTCCCTACCAATATCCCCAATCTGCAATACTGTTAATAAGCCCAAAGATGTAAACCGTGTAACTTAAAAAAAAATACGATTTATTCTCCTCCTAAGTATTTAAACATTAAAAAAATATCAAAATTGTCACGTACACACAAAGAAATACGGTGTTTCAACACCGATTTCTCACCGTCTGGTAGTTCCCTCGCGACCAAATGCGCAAGTAGTTAAACGTGACGGAGTTCTTTGATGGGTGGAGACTGTGGCTTGAAAACTATAACAAAAATCCAAAAGAACAAGTGCAAAAATCCCTTACCACAAAAATTAAAAGATACAAATCTAAATACGTATTTCGGCAACTAAGTTGCCATCTTCAGTAGAAAACAAGTTAAGAGCAGTGTTAAACGTAGTGTTTTCGGCTAAGGTAAACCTTGGAAGATATGCTCTTCACCAAATCACTAGTGGAATACTCTCTACTGAAGATGGCAACTTAGTTGCCGAAATACGTATTTAGATTTGTATCTTTTAATTTTTGTGGTAAGGGATTTTTTCACTTGTTCTTTTGGATTTTTGTTATAGTGACGGAGTTGTCTAATTTAATACTAATATCCGTGCTTCGGAGTTAAATTACACTTTTACGTAGCTAAAGTTTCACTTTACGGTGTAAAATTTCTTCTGTGCGGAGTTGATTGATATCCTAATGGAGTTGGAATTATTTGATTTTGGAGTTGGCTTTAACCCGAGGCGGTGTGACCATTACTCTGTTGCAGAGTTAAGATACCTTTATTTTGTGTTAGCAGAACTCCGTTACAGAGTTGGATAAATTCCTTTATGGAGTTACAAGCACTCCGTTATGGTGTAACGTGAACTCCGTGTCGCAGTTAGATGAACCCAGTTGCGGTGCTGCGTGAACACCTTCACAGTGTTAGGTTACGGAGTTAAATGCACTCGGCTTCGGTGTTAACTAGATTCCACTACGGAATTCATACTAGGATCACTATTTTATGTAATCCAAAAAGATTAATAAAAAATTGATTTTATAAACTGAAAAAAAAAAAAATGCTTAAATTGGGAAAGGTAAAGTAGAGCATAAAAAAACAAAGTTTCTACTAAAGACATGTATTTCAATATGTACTTAAAATGCAAAATAAACTTTAATTTATAGACATATAGATGTATGGTAATAGTATTTTTTCTAATTGGATGTTGTAATAAAGCTAAAACAAAAGACAGCGCAGTGTTGATATGGCTATTACAGCATACTGTGCTGTAATGAGATATTAACGTGGTGGGTGGGGGGGACTCTTGCCGGAACGTAATATAGGCGATTAATGTGCAAATTAGAAAAAATACTGTAAAAAACGTGTGCCACAATGACATGTAATGCGAGTACAAGTTTGAATCTCGATCCGCGGAGCGGCGAGTGATTGCAACTACAAGAAACATACACTACAAATTACTAAGCTAACTAATAAGCAATTATTAATTCTGAAATTAAACCTTTGCGCCACAAGCAATCTCAATTTCTTTGTGCTTTTGCATGTTGCTGCAGCTCGTAGGAACAACACAAAATGCTTTAGAGTAGTATACCGTCCAGTTAGCCCAACTAAATAGTTGGCGCAAGACACCAACTATTTTGTTGAATTGGGTAAACGGCGCAAAGCACTAGGCGTTTTGCATTGTACGCGACGCATAAAACCTGCTCCTAGAAAATCCAACTTTAGGTCACATAATCGTGAGTCTGCTGTATAGATAATAACAAAAGAGCGAATATTCATCCTGAAGTTTTGCATACTTACATTTAAAAACTGTTATTAAGTTTTGCATAAATAGCAAATGTTTTAGAAATCATGATATGCAATATACAATGACACTTTCTCTAGTAATTCCTTGAAGGTTATCTTATACTTATTGCCCAACCTCGTGAATTATAAAGGCATGCATATCTGCAGCATATTTCCTAATACCATAAAGATAATATAACAGTTAGAGACCACTTACCTGTTTTGTTAACAGTATTAACATCTATGTTTACGCCTGTTATCTTTATCCACTTTCTCAAGTTTTGGTATTTCACCCTCACAAATATTGTATTTTCCATTGTTACCTAGTACGTTACGTACGTAAATACCTTCTACACTGATTGCTACAGGCAAATATACGGCGCTTGCGCTAGCTGCGATCCCACCCCACCTCAAAGCACTGAAAGTACCGAACACCCCTCAATTTTACCTTACATAAACTTTTCCGTTTTTAACAACTTTAAGGAATTAATTTTCATCTTCCGGAATTCTTCTAACAACCTTACGAAATTAAAATCTCAATATAATGATTTATTAATTCGCATTTTGGTGCTGCTAAATCGTTTATCAGCACCAAAAGTTGTTACATTTTTTTCCGGTTGGTGTTATTATTATCTGAGTCTGATGTTAAACAAAGAGTAACACCGTCGAAAGATATTATATTTCTGCTTTTTGGAGTTGGAAATTTCAAACTACATGAGGTGTAGTTAGAAACATTTCCGGAAAGTGTAAAATATTTCTTTTTAATGTTATTTTAACAAATTTTTAGTGACAATTTAACTGTTTTCAGGAAAGCTACAACTCCGTTTAATTTAACTCCGTAAAATTTTTATGTGTGTAGGCATCAATAAACAAGTTTTTCTCCAAACTCAAGCATGAAACAAAAAATGTTGATAAATGTAATGTTGTCTATGCTGTCCAGTATTGTAATGGTTGTTACATCGGACTGATTGGAAGAAAAAATTCAAAAAAGTATTTTTTTGCACAAAAGTAATGTCCGTATATAATGATTCACTTAGAGCACAATTATTCTTTCGTCAAACTTCAATAAATCGGACATTACTCGGCTGAGTAGTCGGCCGCGAAGTTTCATTTTTCTACCGCCGGAAGTTTACTTTTCACTTTCCCGCCGCCGGAGGAAAAAGTGTTATCACAGCAACATACAAACACATAAGAATTGACCATTCAAATTTTATTAATCTATTAATTGGTAATCCAGTGTGCGCAGTGTATTCTTCGGGGTTGCTCAATTTCAGAAAAGTTGCCACTTTTTCGGATGTATGTATACCTGCTATGGTATGAACTCCCATTACACTTCTAAAGCATTTTCCACTTTGATAATCCAAAGAAAAATTCCTTTCGTGGCATATTTCTTCGTCTCAATGACGCGTAACTTCATTGATTACCAATATTCGTTTATTACATATGTAACGTCATGTACCATTCTCTATTGCAATGGACTGTAATGTATAATTGACAATTGAGTATAGCCTCTCAGAATTCTTTGATAATGCCCATTTTTACCACAAGAGGCACTTTACAGTCAATGTTTTTTTATTTTGTATTTTAAATGGCATGGATTTATTTATGTCGCTTTTTCAATTTTGTTTTAAGAGAAATGTTAAAATCAATTTTAGTAAAACGTCCTTTTTTGGTTTTAATGTGAAAATGCTGTTAAAAAAAAATAAGTAAATAAAATTCGAAAAGATTTATTTATCTTAAACCATTTCATTTGGAGGGTCTGTTGCGTTACAATACATACTGATACTGATGCTTTATTATTTGGAGTGCAGTTTTTTTAGATAAAAAACACAACAATATACGCCGTTTATAAACCACTATATACTTACCTGGTACATGTACCTACAGTTAAAATAACTCGTAACATATGGCTAATGTGACAGATAAGCTTGTATAAGTATATCGATGGTGATGTATCAACTACCATTTCGAAAGAAAAAAATACACACAGTTCCTGATTTAGTTTGGAGCGACTTGATTGAGGTGAACATTCAACCCGTAGTTAGTGAGTCAGTGCGGGCAACTTACAGTAAAAGCAGAATGCGTGATCAAGCCAAGAAAAAAAAACCCAAGACCTTTTACTTCTACTTTAGACCAATAGCTCTCATTGGTCGATCGTTCGGTGTATTTCCTGTCACGAATCTTCACGAGTGCACTTGCGACA
The DNA here is from genome assembly GCA_949128085.1 of Cetonia aurata. Taxonomy (NCBI): domain Eukaryota; kingdom Metazoa; phylum Arthropoda; class Insecta; order Coleoptera; family Scarabaeidae; genus Cetonia; species Cetonia aurata. The sequence continues at coordinate 68,523,816 of OX421882.1, read as the reverse complement.
ATCTGAACTTCTCTTTCTGCAGCGTCGCTGTCTTCATCACGATCCTCGTCTTGCTTTTGTTCCTTGGATTGGTGATTTATTTCGTCGCTTGGTCAGTCGCAATGTTAAAATTGTCCATGTGGCTCGTCGCTTTAGAGATCATAACTATAATCTATTCTTTCGCCTCGTGTTTCTTTTGCACGTGGAACGGAAAGAAATTCGTAAAACTCATCAAGCTGTTGGATTTCTTCGATAAACAGAAGCAATCGACCGAGAAACGCCCCAAAGAAATCGTCAATATATTCAAGTACATCGTTCGACCTATAATCATTGGTTGTTTAAATTTAACATTGATGATATTCGGCTTGGTAACCTTCAGTAACTCAACGTTGGAAACGGGAGAAACTTCCGATTTTAGCAAATTCAGTTATTTCATTTTCGGCATCATGGCCATCTGGCAAGTGGCTCCGATACTATACTATTTGTATTTCGCGACGACTATTACGGAAAATTTCCGCTTCATCAATAAGAGGTGTTCCAAATTGATTCCGGTGACTAAATGGTACGTGCAACCAGCTCCCGATATGCACCTCACCAATATCAGAGACACTTTGAGGAATATCAGGTACTTGCATGTCTTGATGAGCGACGCTGTCAAGTATTTGAGCTTGTCTTACGGTTTTTTCTTGGCTCTCGGGCAACTGTACACTATTTTTACTTTTGTGACCGGCTTTTACCTCGCGTTCTTTACCGCCACACGCAGCACCAATTTGTTCATATACGTGTCGGTCTACTGTTTTCTATCGGTCGTTGTGGTGATGGTATCACATAAAACATTTGAGGAGGTAAGATCTTTTTTATGTTTATGTAATTCACCTCGAGAACACCGAAACGTTAACTAACCACAGTTACTCTGCGTTCTTTGTCAGTAGTACTTCCGCAAAATATTTTTTATTGTTTATAAATAGTTTAGCGGGTGGTACGTAGACCTGAATAGGAACCGCTACTTCGAGTACACCGCAATTACCAAATGCAGTGATCATAAATCGAAAATGCCGAGTTCGAATCTCGGAGGCGTCGTCATTTTTTTTTCCCTGTTTTATCATTATTCAGTTAAAACTATTTGGGGGCAAATTCAAATAACTGTTTAAATTTTATAAGGATATCCGAATTATCTAAGAAATAAGAAAATAAGAAGAATTATACTCTATGAAACACGAATGAATGGCAACATATGACTACAAGGTGTTGTATGAGTATACCGGGTGTTTCTGGAAGAGCCACCTTCCAGAAACACCCGAGCACAGAACATTGGAAAACATTTGATCGGCATATTAATGTAGGGTATCAAAATGAAGGTTCTTCAATGCTCTTTCGTGATGGTTTAAAGAGCCATCCTGTTCCCATTTGAAAAAATTAAATTAAAACGTAAAAACTAAATTTTGGACGTACAAATACGCGTAGAAAACTGTGTATACAGTAAAAACGAAAAACTTTGTTCTTATCATGTTTATGCAGTAACACCTGAGCATTTTAAGAACTCCAAAGCACTCTCGATGAAAAAAAAAAAATATTAAAAAAAATTCCTTTTATGTCAAGAAATATCAAATTTGGTGCAGTTGTACTCAAAATATTATTCCGAATCAAAATATCAAAAAATATACAGGAGTTCTATTTAAAAAACGAAGATCAAAATCATTTCCGGTAAAACCGAAAGTGACAAAAATTTATTGACTATGTCAAAAAAGGGAAATTCACGCCCCGTACTTCATTCAATTTCGTTTCTCAAATACTTCAGAAATTATATGGGCGAGCCACTTCCCAGAAACAACCGGTATATTACATGAGTACCGCCTAAACACCCAAACTATGAAGCCAAAATGTGACATATGTCAATAGTTATCAAGTTACGTATCAAAGTTTTACCTCAGTAAAGGTAAAGGTAGACAGGCGGTTGTGACGGTGATTGTACGTTAGATATTATTCTAAGAAAACATCTTTCTCGAGTTAGACGTTTATAATTCGAGAAAGAGGAGGTGGACGATCTTGGGTTACGTATCAAGGCTGTATTACACTTTTATAATCCAGAAAACTTATAGCGTTTTCGACTTACTACACTTTTATCCACTGATTGTATTTCCATCTTATTTTTATTACCTGTAAAATCTTCCGAAAATAGAATTGGAAAGAATATGAATTAATTAAGAGATTGTGTAACGAAAATTCTGTCATCTGTCATTGAATCTATAATTAATCACAGAAATGTCAGTAATTCCAATATGGTGTTGTCAACTATTAGTGGTCTTTTTGCCGGCCTAGGCCGGAGAATGGTAAGTTTCCGGCCGATTTAAAGTAATGCAAAATTAGTGTTTCTGGACGGAGGCGCAAAAAATTGATTTTTGTAAAATTCAAGGCTTACTATTGAATAGATCAAAAATATGACGAAATTTAAAATGACACTTCCTAAGCGTAAACCCTTTAGAGGAAATTGCTTATCAAACGTCACATTTTGTTGAACTTCTTTGGCGCACGGGTATTTTTAGTCGGTGTTATGATCGGGTTTCCTTTATCAGATATCATGGCCCATTAACAAAACATAACATTTAACATATGGTATCAGAAAATACACAAACGTAGATATAGATAAATAATAACTCTTTAAGTGTAACTATAATTACCGATACTGATACATTCGATTTTCCATTTGCTAATCCGTCAGTATTTAGTTGAAAAGATCAGCGGTAGCCGCAGAAATGACAAAGAAAGGATTTCTCCAACGCTTCAATAAGTGTAAGAGTGATGAAGAACCACAGATCCAGAAGACATTCTACTACTACTTCAAACCCATAGCGTTCATTTGTCGCTTGATAGGTGTGATTCCTCTCAAAAATCTGCACGACTGCAATTCTTTGGAGTTCCACTACTTCAGCATACCCACATTGTATTCTGTGTTACTCTTTTGCGTATGTATAGTGACTGTCGCCGTACTCAATGGCAAATATATGATACACATCTTGGAAAGCGGAGGAACGCAGCTTTTATGGATGAATGCTTTGATGTTGATATTGGTGTTGAGGTCCTTTATTTGCTGTTACTTTTGCGCCACTCGTTCTAAGAAATTTATCAAGCTGATTAGATCGCTAGATCGTTTCGACGCCAAGAAGTTCAAGTATTTTAAAAGCTGTTTGAACGTACGCAGAAATATCTTTAGTTGCACCGTAAGACCTATTATCATCGGACTTGGAAGCACCATCGCGCTAAATGCTAATCTATGGGAACTTTCGCGAAGCAGCGCGTCAACTCCAAACAGTACGGCCATTAGCAATGTGGTATTCAGTTTAGTTGGAATTTGGCATGTGGTACCGCTTCTCCTTTACAATTATTTCGCCAGGACCATAGCACTTAACCTACAGAGCATCAATAAAGTGATCGCGGAGATAATTCCGTTGGAAAGTTGGTGCCAGCTTGCCAGAGAAGAACCGATCTCTTCATCTTGTAATATCAGAGATCTATTGAGGAATGTTAGAGTGTTGCATCTGCTGGCGTCTGATTCTGTGCAGCACTTGAGTAATTCTTTCGGTTCGTTTCTGGCGGTGGATCAGTTGTATGTTATTGTGATGTTCGTGATGAACATTTACGTTTTGTGCTTTACGATAGCAGACGAATACAGGTTTATATCTTGCTCGGTTATTGATGGGATCATTGTATTGGCTGTGATATACATTTCTCATGATGTTACTGACAAGGTAAGAGGCGATTGGTTTCGTGTACAGTTTGTTTTAGTAGGTACATACCAGGGTTGGGCATCATTCAATAATTTTATATTCAAATAATTATTTGAATGAAATTTTCATCTGTTAATTCTTTATTCCGTATTAAGTTATTGTTGAATAAAGCTATGGGAAATCATTTGAATGAAGAATTATTTCAATAAAACGTTATTTAAATAAAGCATTATTGGAATGACTCTCATCAAATAAATCGTTATTCAAATAATTTATTACTGAATAACACCGAAATAAATTTAGATTAGGTATATGTCTAAATGTTTGTGCAGGTAATCCTATAAAAATTATGGCTAATGTTAGGCAGTGCATCGGTAGAACCACATGCCAGTACTATTTATATCCGCCGATATCTTCGACATCCCTCAAGATTTACGTATTCTCGTTTTTGAAACCGATAACCAAACTCTCAAACATATGAAAATCACATTTATTTTTTTTCCCACAACTTCCAATGTCCTTCAGAAATGGCGAGTAGTATTTACATAAAAATGTCTGCAATGTTAGGAAGTGTACCAGTAAGACGACATGGCAGTAATAATTATATCCGTCAACATCTTCGACATCCCACAAGATTTATGAGTTGTCATTTCTGAAGTCGATGCACAAACCCCTAAACTTATAAAAATCGCATTTATTTTTTCCCCCACAACCCCCAATGTTCTTCAAAATTGGCGTGTAATATTTATGTATATAAAAATTTCCGCTAATGTCAGGATGTGTATCAGTAATAATTATATCCACCGATCACATCCTTCAAGATTTACGTATTGTCGTTCTAGAAACCGATAACCAAACTCTCAACCTTATGAAAATCACATTTATTTTTTTTCCACAACTTCCAATGTCCTTTAAAAATGGTGGCTAATATTAATATAAAAGTTCCCGTTAACGTATGTGTACTTAAACGGTCCTTTATGGCTAATTCGACATGTGTTCTTAACTTTTTTTATTTTGGGAACGCCACATTTTAGACCTAATTTCATTAGAGTTGTATCTAAAGTCTAAAGACAACAACATTTTATTATTAACATTGCATATTTATAAACAGTACTCCTAAATCGTTTTTAAAATTGCACCGATCCAACTGCATCGGTGCTAAATGCCGGTGTAAACGTAGTCAATGATGCTAAAATCGATGTAATTATATACAGGGTCCACTGTTCTCCCTATATCAGCTTATAAAATATCAAACTAGTTATAGGGTTTTTGAAAAAGAAGAAAATTTATTATTATTTAATTTATTATCGAAAATTGTAATATAGAATCATGCAGATACACTCCCAGTATCTTATAATTGGCGTGCGAATTATAACGATTCTCTTTATTCCTACTGGAAATCTCATTGTTTATTTATTTATTTTATTATACAGTTTGTTATATATGTACTTGAAAATATGCAATATTCAAAAGAAGAATTTATCGATATGATGCGTGAATATTGTAGTGCCAGTACATCTACTGACCATTTCATAATTTGCTTCCAAAAATGAGGTTAGATCTGTTCGATGTATACAAATACTCGTGCAGTTTCTATAAATTGAAACATACTATAGAATGACCAATAACGTAAAATAATATATTTGAAAACGTATCAAAGCTTCGGCATAAGGATATTACTTAATATGCCAGTCACACAAATCCAGGTGTAATGTAACCTACTTGACGCTTCACGTTAATGTGGCGTTTTTATCTATTATATGCATTGGCAATCACTGTTCAATTTACTCGTTCAGATTGGACCATATGTCGGTCTATAATCCTTGATAATAATATTTGCAATTATCATATTCATATCTATGTTTCCCGTGCATCGACGAAGTAAATAAAAAAAAATCTTGCGCGTGTTGGCAAAAAAAAAACGTCTTGGTTCGTGCTTTACGTGTATAATGCACACAGCTGCCAAATAGTACGCATAAACAACAGATTCTACAGATGGGCAACTAATGTTATATTTATGAAAACAAATCAGCGCCACTGCAGGTGTAGTTTGGAAACATGTAAAAGCGGTTTTTTTTTAAATTAAAAATATTAATAGGATTGTACACATATTTGTAGCACCTGCCAAATTATCTGCAAATTTGTAAGAATATCATAGATAGTGACAGATTTACAGATAATTTAACATTATGCTACAAATATGTATAATAATGGAGTTCTATCATTGATCTTTTCATGGAAAGAATAACAAATAATTCCTTTATCAGGCTCAAAATTATCTTAATATACTTCATCAAGATGAGGGAATCGATGCATTTTATAATCTCTATTAGAATTCTGGCAATTTTGTACACAACACTTAAATACCATTATTGTCACTATTATATACACTTACAAGTCTTGAATTAAATTGTGTACAAAAAGAAAACTCAAAGAAAAACGTAAACGAATAAACAAACAAACTATAATAATACAGCGAAACAAAAATAATAAACAGAATAAAATATAACCTCTACGTAAACAACTAGAAAAACCAAAAATAAAATGCTAAAGATGGTGGCCACAAGTTTGAAGTTAAGTACATGACAAGTGGCGCCAATTCAGGTGTAGTTTGGAACTACACTTATATTTTCACCTTGAAGATAATAGTGAACACCCCGTGATAGCACGCCTGTGTATAATATATAATGATAATATAACACTCGCGCGCACGAAAGATGCGGCAGCAATGCTTTCTGAAATGCACTAGATTTTCTTGAAAGTTTCTAGCACGATATTTTATTAGCTTATATGATGGAAGGTAGCTTTCATTCACATTCTCAAAGTTGCCTTCACAACGCGACGTGTCTTCATTATTTCATACACGCTTCATATATTCTTACCGCCTCCTACTTATACTTCTTGAAAAACACACGTTGCGTTCATCACATGACTTTTTTTTCACGGTATAAACGAAAACTGATATTTACACATTCGGTACTCTTATGTATGTATTAGTATAGAATAAATAATGTTTTACTTTTTTGTTTAAATTTTTTTAAGACTATCCATGCAATACTTTTAATTTGAATAGGATGTACTAGGAGGAATGCGCCTTCAAACTTAACATTTCGGCAATCACTAATCACAAATTACCTTCCTCAGGCTAAAGCTCTAAGGGTAATGTTTAATTATTATGTAATTACGTGTAGATGAAGGAGTTTTGTTTGTCTATTTGTTGATGGAACAGAGTATAGTGCCTTTATGAATTTCTGAAACATTGAAGTGATTTTAAGTTGTCCAAATTAGATTCATAATCATGAATGTGACATTTTGAGGTTATGTTGATATATATTGATATAGAGCATATTTATTTATTATAAATATAATTGCGGGAAATTTGTATTTTGCTTATGGTACTTATATTTTTCTAAATATCTCAACCAGCTACACTTTGAGAATAACAAATATGGACGTCGTGTTTATCCAAACTCAATGTGCTGTATAAATATCAGATCCATTAGGTTCACCAAATTACATTAAACGTCATCCAGCGCAGTTGAAAAAAGTTCGTCATTACAATATAATTCACGAATAGGATTAAAAAGGCACTAATCACTAATTTTTTTCTATTATGCTTTGCAGGCGAATAAAATTGCAGAATTAATGCAGAAGCTGCCAGTAGCGAGCTTGGATATGGATAGCAAGTTAGAGGTGAATTAATCAAACAAATCAAAAAGGTAAAATTGTTATAATCATGCATATGAATCTCCTCAGATCCAAATGCTTCTTTCTCAAATATTTGCCACTCCCATTCATATATCTGCCGCTGGTTATTTCAAGATGGATAGAGAACAAATACCATCGGTAAGTACATATTTAACTTATAAGAAAACAATAATCCTAATAGACAGATTTAAATATCCCGCAATAATTTTTAGTAACTTGCAATTATATAGTTTTCTGTTTCAAGTTACTAAAAATAATTGCGGGAAATTTAAATTTCTCTATTAAGAAACATTGATAAATTATTTATAACTTCCTTTTATTTTAAGTAATCACAATTATTGTTTAGTAAGTCTAGCAGGTGTAAATGTCAAATTTATTTATTTATTAGTTTTCTTTCATATATTCTTCTATTAAAATTCCACTTACAATTAGGTACACTCCAATTCTTTTTTTAAAAGAGACTTTATCGTAAGTTACTAAGCTAATCTAATTTGTATTTAGCGCCTGTTATATCTACATTATATTGGTTACTTTTATGCCCGGTTGCACCGACAGCGGTTCGAATCCACCGTTCGTCAATCTCAGATTTTTTCGTGAAACCAAGATTTTTCTCTAACCGTTGCACCGACCCAAACAACCGAGGATCGACAAACCTTGGAATGTTCGACTATAGTCGATAAAATCTGTTTGCTGATTGGTGAAATCATTTTGGGCGCCAGATCTGTCAAAAGTAGATACTAACGTACTAATCTTAACCTAATCTTAACGTTTGCTATCACATGAGTAAAAGTGAAGTTACATCACATTCAAATCACGATATATATAATTTCATTAAAAAAACTTAAATATCCCACGCGATATTTTTTTGTTTATTGGAAATGCCATCCGTTTTTTTATTTTCAATAATATTCTTGTACTTGACGCAAATATTTATTAGGGCATCCTTTTCGGCTTCAATATAACGAATACTTTTAACAAAATCCATTTTCTCTCTTATGTCTGAATTACACAAAGCACAACTAGAAACTGAAGTAAATGTATACTCTGCATTGGAAATCTCAAAAACAGTTGTACCATGCATAATAATGAAGGGGCTCAATTAAAAACAGATGTTTTACTGGACTCATAAAATCACACCTAACATCGCAAAAGGATTGACCGCATGCTTGGATTATACTTGTTTTTCTGCTCACTGGCAAAATATATTTATGCATAATCACGAAAATAGATTTCTATCCCTATGCGAAAGGTTCGAACTTATTTTGCAATTTAGACAATATGGGAATATACATTTATGTATAAGTACGAAAAATACATTCCTATGGGGTTAAATTGATTCCAATTTGGTTATATATATATATTTATAGGGAGACGATTTCGTCTCCTAACTATTTATCTCTCTCTAACTATTTATCGGTCGATAAATACATCCCAGTTCCATATATATTTATATATATATTATGTCACATGCTGTCACAGCAATAACTTAACATACACGACGTTCGTTAGATAAATATTATGAAGATAGTCGCTATGAAAAAATCTAAGATTATTCACATAAACGATGGATTTCCTAGGATTGGATTTTGACACTCATAAACTAAGATTGTTAGGGGATGACGGTCGGTGCAACGCTCTCGGGAACGACTACCTGTTACAACCCAAGATTATTCGTCGGTGCAACCGGGCATTAGTAATTTTCCTACCACAAAATACGCTTCGTACATATCCTCGAGACAGCACGTTTTAAAGATAGTTTTTAACAATTTCTTTTCATTTGCTCAAAAAATTAATAGGCATTTTCGATTCAGGGAGACATGTTCTTTCCGTTAATTATGTAGAAGAAACAGTCGAAAAATACCTAAAGAAACGAAGAAAATTGACAATTGGCATTATAAAAAACGTAGTGATCAGTAACGTTTCATTTTACTCAACATATATTTCGTATTATTATGCAATTCTCTCTTAAGGCTGCTTTACACGGTGCAATAAATTGCTGAATTTTGTAACCTTGAATTTATTGTTGCATGTAATATCCAAAATGTTCATGAATAAGTTGACGATAATAAATTCATGAATAAATTGTCGAATTAGAAAAGTTCTAATTTTTCATGAAATTTTTGGGGAATTCTGGTTACATTCTATTTATTAACTCAATACCAACTGCGAAATGACATGTGAGGTTATTGTTATAGTAACAGCTTGTAATCTTTATTTGAGAAACTGAAACTGTCATGGCGACCCAGTTCTCCCGGACCAGTAGATGTCGTTAGGTGTATGCGCGTGACATTCGCTGGAAGCTATGCTCATGTCAAGGAAAATATGTGATTCACCTGCACAGTCATACGGTGTTGATCGTGTTTTGTGCTACTTTGTTTTTATTTGTTTTTTCACTTTCTCCAATGAATGATTACATACTGTGGTTATAGTCTCGTTGTTCTGCGTTGAAATAGACGGTGTCGCTTAACAATTAAGTTATTGTTTATTTTATATATTATATTGAAAGTTGAAATCATGGTAGGTGAAATAGATAGTTACATAGTACCTACTAATGACAAACAAAGTGTACAAATCAGCACAACGTTATTTTCTCACTTTTCGCACTTTCTTTTTTGAGTCTTTTGTCACTTCTCCCACTTTCATTTTTGAAACTTGAATATGAGCATGAGGACACGTCAAACGTCAACAAGACAGCACAGTTGGTAATGCATTGGCAATGCATAATACCCTGATTTATAGTTAGTAAAAATTGCATCATGTAAAACACTCTCATCTTGTTTATTTAAATTTTTTAAAATTTATGAATTAATTCAACAATTTAATTGACTGTGTAAAACAAGCTTTAAGCTTTGGTATCAGCCAATAACAAACGTCCAAAATATAAGTCTCTATTTTTCAAACGTAATAATTTGTGGCGCCCGTTGATGTTCATGGAATGTGTCTACTAGATGGCGTTATCCCCAACTGTGCAATTTTTTCTGAATTACGGATCACGACAGACTATAGTAGTGTTGAAAGGGTCTATTTGTTCCTTTTCCCAGATAATAACGAAAACATCCTTCATGAATTATAAATACTTACTTAATAGTATGGAAATCTTAGTTGGTCATGATTTGCTGCTATGGAAACAAGAAAAATTGTCAAATTGGGACACGTCCTTAGCATTTCACTATTTCTTTTTTCGTTTAAATGATATGAAACAAGTAAATCGTACTACAAATTCTTTATTTCCAATTAAAATCGTATTATTCATTCGCTTATTTACAAACTATCGAAATATATTAGTTTCTAATCGTATCTCATAAAAAAATATGATGTATTATGTATGTATATGATAGCTACCATATATAAATATAAAATTGGCGAAGATGCGTCGAGAATTAAACGATAATAGTACGCGCTATTTACAATAATACTTCGTATAAAGTACAAATGTGTGTTATACAATAATTAGCAATTTAACAACTTAGCGTATTCAGCACTGCTAGTTTTAATCTTAAAATAAATTATATCTCGAACTACCTATCAGTTTAGACTGCGGGCATTCTACCGCAGTGAAATATGTGCAACAACCTCTTCAAGCGAGGTTTCCTCCGTTTCGGCTTGGGTTTCCTATATAATCGAATTAAAATGTAAAACAGCAAGCACGTCGTGCACAGGAATATTATCGACGTGACGTTGTACGATTCGGACGAGTTGCGAGGCAACTCTGTCTGTTTCCTGCGCCAAGTCCACACTTCTTCGACGTCGGAATCTTGATCGGACGCGACATCTGGAACTTTTTAAACTAATTACTCTATGGTACTGCCCTTCAACCCATTAAGTTGTGCCTATCGTCTACGCCCCTGGAAAAGTGCGACCTCGCTCAGATTCGAAATGATTAGTGTAGTTAAACTAATGGGTTATGGATATGTACAGTACAATCCCGATTCACCGAATCGCGATTATCTGAAATCCGGTTTATCCGAAACAAACTATTTAAAAACAAAAATCCCGATTAACCGAAAAAATTCGCATTATACGAAACGCGTCTGGGATTCACATATACTGCTAGGTGGTTCCCCTCGGGGTTTCACGGCAATACGACGGTCTAAAATGTGAATAGTTTTGGTTAGCCGACAGAGTGTTACAAGTACATATGTATTAACGTCTGTTATTATTGCAAAAAAAAGTAGTTTTATTCTCAAATATTTTACAAAATGCAGTGTCAGAGCAATAAACGTAAACGCGTTGTTATCAGCTTGCAGGAAAAACTTAAAGCGGTTCGACGATTAGATAATGGTGAATTGCTTAAAAATATAGCAAAGGATTTAGGCGTAGGCGTGAGTACGGTTGCCGAATGGAGAAAAAATCGCGAAAAACTTGAAAAATGGTGTAGTGTTTTGTCATCGCCGACCCCGGCACGAAAAAGTATGAAAAGAGGTGAATACGAGAAAGTGGATTATTCTTTATTTTTATGGTTTACACAGAATCAAGAACGTGGAATACCAATTTCGGGGACCATTTTATAACAAAAAGCAGTGAGTTTAAGCGAAGAATTGCCGGTCATTGAAGCGCCTGAAAGTTTTTCTGCAAGTGATGAATGGCTAGACCGATGGAAAAAAAGACATGGTGTACGTAAACTGAAAGTTTGTGGAGAAAAGTTGTCTGCCGATGTATCTGCCGCAAAAAAATTTGCAGAGAATTTTATGGAGCTTATGAAAGAAAATTATTTATAACCAGACCAGATCTATAATTGCGACGAAACCGGCTTGAACTACAAAATCTTGCCCTCAAGTACCTTAGCTTCAAAAACGGAAGCTGGAGCACCTGGTTACAAACGTAGCAAAGAACGTATCACTGTTCTTGCATGCGCTAATGCTTCTGGGAGACACAAACTTCCATTATTATGTATCGGTAAGTCAGCAAGACCACGAGCCTTCAAGAATATTCGTCCCAATGCTTTACCTGTTTTGTATAAAAATCAAAAAAGAGGCTGGATGAATGCAAATCTATTCAAAAATTGGTTTTTTGAAGATTTCGTACCAAAAGTAGAGTGTTCTTTAAAAGAGCACGGATACCCCAGACAATGTGTTTTGTTACTAGACAATGCTCCCACTCACCCAAGTGCGGAGCAACTTCAAAGTGGGGAAATAAAAGCAATGTTTTTGCCTCCTGCTGTAACTTCTCTCATTCAGCCCATGGACCAGGGTGTGCTGGAAAATTTAAAACGAAATTACAGGCGTTTGCTATTGGAGCATATTTTGGAAGAAGTAGATGAGGGTGCCAATCTCACTGAATGTCTAAAGAAGTTAAACTTGAAAAATGTTGTATATTGGATAGCTTCAGCTTGGAATCAAGTAAAAGGTAGAACCCTGGAAAAATCTTGGTCAAAATTGATTCAACACGAGGAGGGACGTATCACAGAAGCAGAGTCCGACCATGAAGAAAGGTTACAGCAAATTTTCACGAAAATACCAGGATGTGAAAATGTTACGGAAACAGAAGTTAATGAATGGTTAAACAGTGATAATGTAGAAGATGAAATGACTGGCCAAGAATTAATTGAAAGTGTTTGCAAAAATGCTAATGAAATAAGCAGTGATGACGATGACGAAGTAGAATGCACTGACAATATTCCAGTAAAAATGTCACATTCAGAAGGACTAGAAGCCTTTGAGAAAGCGTTAACTTATGTAGAACAACAAGAAAATGCAACTGCCGCGGATGTTCTTTTAATAAAACGTTGGAGAGACATTGCGGCCAAAAATAGAAGTAGTGTTAAACGAGTGCAGTTAAAAATTACCTCATTTTTAAACAGTAAAGTGTAGAATGGTATACAGATAAAAGACTGATGGGTCTGTAATTACCTACATCATTGTGATCTCCTTTCTTAAATAACGGTTTGACTAAGGCAGTTTTTAGGATGGTAGGAAAAACACCATTGTTGATTGCAAGGTTATAAAGATAAACTAAAGGTCCCAATAGGTTATTGTAACTAATTTTCAATAAATAGGAGCACATAGGGTCGTCGGAAGGAGTAAATGAAGAATTTAAATGTGAAATGGCTAAAACAAATTGTCCACAATAGATCCCAGTTGCCTCTACTTATCGTGTCAAGGAGATAGTCCTGTGCTGAGGACAGCGACAGACATTAAAATGACGTCGAAAATACCTTTGGACAGCGATTACTGAATTAAATTGAAAAAAAAAAAAACAACAAAAAAAACGACTCTCAACGTCAGTAAAATCATGTTTTTTTTCATGTATTACGAAATCGGATAAATCATTCACCATAAAAAGCAAAATGGTTTAAGTTTAATGTTTCTTCATTCGATTAACTCATCACTAATATGTAAGATATGGTGGTGTGATTTATGATATTTACCTTTGTTCTGGAAATTTCCCACGATAATCGGAGGTGAAGTTTCCTCCGATAACGAAAGTAATTTCTGCGATTGATAAAAGTTAGTGGGGGCGGATATGTTTAAAGGAACTGCTTGTGTCCACACTAAATGGGGACACTGCGGCAAAGCTCTGGCTTGTTGATCTCCCACCAAGTGATTATCCAGCACCTTCGAATATCTATACAACTTATTCCCTTCCATTCTTTCGGGCGCGTGCGTCTCAACTCGCGGTAGATTCTCGTCCATCTTGTTGTTTTGGAAAATCATCGGCAGATGCGACGTCGACGTGTACTCCAAGATGGCGTCCAACATCCAATAGCACGCTTTGTCTAGGTGGCTGGTGTCTAAGCAGTTCGAATCGCCGTAGATGGCGATGCGTCCGCTCTTATCCGTCGCTCTGCTCTGCAACAACCCTAGGATCGGTACCTCGTGTTCGCTCTTACTATCCGTATCAGGTTCTAAAATCTGAAATAAGCGTATTCGCAATTCTCAAATAAATTATTATTGCCCGACATACCTGTTGCCCTTGATCTTTCAATTTCCTCGATAACAACAATCCATCTTGCGGGAATTTCGATAAGCTCGTACCGGACGCGTAGTACATCTCGTGTTCACCCAACTTAAACTCCCCTTCGAACACCTTATTCCCCAACTCTATCCCCCAAGAAGCCAATAGATCGTTGAGAGCCGGAACGTTCGCGCCTCCAGTATCCGGCATCCACCATTGTCGCGTGTTCTCGTCGTAGAATTTCACTTTTTTCATCACGGTGACGTTGTACCAATCCGCGAAGATTATCAGCGATAATCCGGCATCTACGTCCCGCTTGAGTTTCGCCACTTCTTCCGGGAAATATTCTTCCTCCGGATCGACTATCATCAAGGTGCCGTATTGCGTTGCGTCGAAACAAGTGAAAGGAGATCCTATAGTGAGAAACGCAGAGACCCGCCCACGCGTTAAATTTGGTCTTAATAACAGAAAGCGAATCGTCGAATCGTTTACCTAAAACTTCGATGTAATAACCGGCGTTTCTCAAATTTTGATACATGTCCTTGAAATTCGTGTGGATGTGGTCGCCGTTCCAGTCTAAGGGGTCGTTTTTTACTTTGAGGTTATCTCTGGGGAAATAACCGGGCGGATAACGTAGATTGTGGTACTGATCCCAGAGGAGGCGTTTCGGTCTAGGCGGGGTTGGTATTATTTTGACTCTAAGACAAAATACGTATCATTCTTTACGTGTTTAATACTTCAGTATCGCTGTTTATTGGAGCGGTTTTGGGCGCCCAACGTGGGGCTAAGTATTTGCACTTATATTTATAACGTGTGCTGTTTTGTTCGCAAAAACGAATTTCTTTTTTAATAAAAAAACGAAAAATATACGGATAAATTCGTTGACATAACGCGATAAAGTTTATATTGGACATACAAAACGTTCAATCGGAAGACGATTTAAGGAGCACATTATCGCTATCGGTGACTTGAATCATCCAGTGTTGCATAACATATAAATGATACCGGACATAAAATTAACATTGAGAACCTTGAACTTTTGAAAAATGTTACTTATCTGAAGGAATTAGACGCCTACTAAACCATGTATAATATCATGAAAGACCAATAATTTATTGAATCCGGAGCATGCCGTGTTGATTATTCGGTGTTGATTATTTTATTGGAGTTCTTAGTATTCTGACAGTTTAAAATAAGCGTTAAAAAGAATAAAAAAAAGTGCTTATAAATATAGGTTTATGGTTAGATATTATATCTGTTTTTTCATTTAATTAGTCTTCGGTTGAAAATTGAAATCC
This sequence comes from Cetonia aurata, assembly GCA_949128085.1. NCBI lineage: Eukaryota > Metazoa > Arthropoda > Insecta > Coleoptera > Scarabaeidae > Cetonia > Cetonia aurata. Next base: position 68,508,212 of record OX421882.1, on the reverse strand, counting down.
ACGAATTTCGGAAACAATTGTCCCGAATTACGGAATTAATAAGTTTGTATAACGCAGAGTGATCGAATATCTTAGGTGTCTATTACTACGTCATAGTCCTCGCATACTTTTGTATGAATAAGTACAACGCAAACAAAAATAAAAAAATATAGGTTGGGATTTAAAAAAATGATGACGTCATAACTTTAAAAACAGTGGCGCTAGACCCTTGCAAGATTTTTTCCAAAAGCTCAATATTAACAAAGTAAACGAATAGCCACGTCACGGTGCTATTACGCTGTATAATATTTTTTATAAAAAATGTTTTTGCATTTTTTTTTTCATTTTTTCTTAGTAGCTTTCACATTAGTTTTGTAAGCCGAATTTCCCGTTAATTCACATTGATCTAGTTTTCTATTAACTAACGCTTTCAAAGTATTATTGTTTATCGTGCTGATTTTAGCGCCCAACGTGGGTTTATTAAATATTAATAAAAAAATTTTCTTGAAATTTTTATATACCAGCCAATTTTTTATTTAATGATTGAATTTGTGGAATTATGGCTTCAAATGAAACAAAATTTCTTATTTAACACAGCGTTTCGACATTTGTTGTCTTTTTCAAGTTTTTTTTTTCAACATCTTACTGATTAATTAAACAAATAAATGTTATAATATGGTACACCTGTTTCGAATTTTGTCCCACTCCAATTTTCCTTAATGTTTTAATTATATCCTTTACTTTTTTCTATTCCATAGTTTCCTCAAATCTTTCATCTTAACACCTTATTTGCTTTAAATCCTTTTATTATTCAAAAAATTAATCGAATGGGAGGATACGTGTTTAAACTCCATCTTCAAAACGTAAAAAAACACAAGAATGTTAAGGAGTAAAAAATATATTGAAAAGTAGTCCACTACAATATTGTTTCACCACACAGTGGCTTCATCAGGTGGATGAAATTAACTAAACAGAATATAAAATTACACACTATTTATACTTTTAAACCTAGGAGTGGGGAATAATTAAAATCCTTTTGTTCATTGAGCGCTGAACCTAACTTACTATATCTATTAATTTCTAAACATTCAAATAAGTCTAGTTCTTACTTTTCTTATGAACATGCAAAATATCAAAATTATTATTAAAATTATGATTAAGTTCTAAACAATGATTAGCAAAAGTAGAATCTGTCTTCTTATCTCTGTAACTTTTAGTATGTTCGGAAATACGTGTAATGAAAGATCTACCTGTCTGTCCTATGTACACCTTACCACACTCACAAGTCAATCTATAGACCCCAGAGTTAAACTTTCTATCTGTTTTGTCCTTGTTATTCTTTAAATACGAGCTAATGTTATTATTAGTTTTATATGATACATAGCTATTATTAGTACGTTTGATAAATTTACCGATAACCTCTGATGTTTTTCCAAAATAAGTAATAGAAGTATAGTTAACTGGGTCTTTGTTAAAAATTTTAGGGTATATTAAAGCAAGCGTATGAGACTTTTGTTTATTCGCTAAAATGTTATTAATAAAATCCACTGAGTAACCATTATTTAAAGCTATTTTGTAAATTCTGTTAAGTTCTAATTCAAAGTTTGTTTTATTCATAGGGACCTTAACTAATCTATGAATCATACTCTGATATGCAGACAATTTATGGCTAAAGGGGTGATGTGATGAATTATGAATAGTAGTATCAGTATGTGTCGGTTTATGGAATATTCAAAATTCAATATATTCTTTACTCCTTAACATTCTTGTGTTTTTTTTACGCCTTTTATTATTCAATTAATTAGATTTTCGGTACTCACCTTACTGGTAATATCACAGTACTTTGCCTTGGTTCACTCTCTCCGTTAACAGGGGGGGATTCAATCGTCAAACTGATATGACCTTGAGATAACCCGTCGTAATTCGCGCCATCTGCGTTCACGGACAAACTGACGGCGAGCCATCCAGACCAAGGCCACAGCATCTCCGAGTAGGAGAAGGCGATATCTATGAATTGACCGTGTTGGGGTGTATACGGGAACCACTGGGGTTTTCCCACCACGTGACCCGATACTCCCAGCCCGTTTAAGATCGTGACGTTCACTATAACGGGTATGGCGCCGAAATAGAGGGGCTGGGTGCAATAAGGCCACATGTACGGGCACTCGTTGAGATCTATGTAACTAGGACTCAAACTAGCCTGCAATAAAAAAATGCATATTTTTTTCTATATATATTTTTTTTGCGATATTAATCTTACCTGGGGCTTATAATTATTCAATATCTGATATGCTTTGACTAAATTTAATTTTCCGTGACCCTGTTCGAACATGTTAATGCCGGGGATTCTCCTGGCGGATGCCATCAAGGCTTGCTTGACGCTAGCTGGGTTTATGTCGTTCCCTCGATGTAGAACTCCGCTAGCTAGTAGAGTTACAGCGCCGGCTACAACCGGAGACGCGACACTAGTGCCTGATAATGATCTACAACCACCCTTTATGTTGGATCCACGAACCGCCGATCCATAAGTGACTATATCGGGTTTGATGCGACCATAACCTTAAAATAAAATCTGTTGTTGCTCGTATGCATTACAAGTGTATTATATACATGCAAAGATATTCAAGGACTCTAGCGTAGTAATAGATACACAATATATCCCATCACTCCGCATACATAGTAAATTCTCTAGATTTTGTGGGTAACCCATTGTCTCCATTCATTACAAATCTTTGCATGAGCAAATTGGAAACTAAGTTGCAAGAAGAGGCTAATTATTTCCCATCTAACTGAATCCACCATCGCTGATTTTGTCACCGAAATAAATTCAAAATTCCATAGTATAATTTTCACGGTAGAAGAAGAATTTCCGTTTCTCGATAGCTTAGTAATCAGGAACAATAATAAATTAGAAATAGAAACCAACACCAATAGATTTATTATGGCCGATTGAAATTATTGCGGACAACATAAAATGGCCGGCATTAATTTCTTGATTAATAGATTAATAACTTGTCCACTTGGAAAGATCAGATTTGACAGAGAATTGCGGTACATTAAAAAGATCCCGATCTACAATGGTGACTCTTCTACGGATGTACTCCGCCGTTTAAAGAAAGTTCAATATAAACATTATGTGTGCAGCTCCACGAGATTAAGTTCACTTGAAACCCGCGATAAAAAGTTTATTATTTTTAAAGAACACACGTTTCACTGCACAAAATACATTACAAAAATTGTTAGGCACTGCAAAGGATAAACTGGCGAAATCAACAAAAGGTCCGGCATTTATAAAACTGGGCGCGGGGACTGTAATAAAGTTTATACAAAGCGGGTAATCGGAACTAGATATAATAACACATTGCGCATTATCGGTACAGGAGGTTCGATTCGTCCAGTGTGGCATAGCATATGAATGATACCGGTCACAAGATCAACATTGAAAACCTCGAACTACTAAAAAAATGTAACATCTCCGAGTGAATTAAGCGCTTATGAAAGTATTTATATTAAAGGAGAATCTAAAAATTTATTGAATCAGGAACAAGCCCCGTTGTACCATTCGGTGCTGATGGATTTATTAGGGTAAAAGCACATATCTTTCGCAGTTGTATTTTGTATGAGTTCAGAATTCTCAGAATTCTAGCAAGTCACAAATAGGCAGTGAAAGGAAGAAAGCAACATTTAAATTTAGGGTAGGAATAACAAAGCATGTTTAGATCTTTTATCGTTTCTTAGTTCATTCGGTCGTCAGTTTAAAATATTAAATTTTCCGGAACAATTGTCTCGAATTGATTTAAAATTGGTGAAGGGCGGAGTGATCGGATATCTTATGTATCTATTGTATACATGAGGGATGAGCAACACGCGGCCTGTTAAACATGTTGATGCGGCCCCAAGCATTTCTAAAATTGAATTTATTTTATCGAGTTTCTCCCATCAATATATTGTTATAAAATTAATTATAATAAAACGGCGACTTGTTCAAACATGCAATACGAACAGACGCGGCGCGTGCTTGTTTGTGTTTGCTTCTGTCACACAATCAGTCAGACTGGTAAGTTGTTAACTAGCAATTTTAGCAATACTTGTGTTTTTTGAAAGGCGTGAGTGCAATATTATTGTCAAAAAGGTAATATTAGAGTTTTTTTTTATTCAAAATTAAGTTTTCCTACAAATTTTTTTAACTTTCAAATTTTTAATCCATAATAGCATGTCGGAAAAGCAAACAAAAAAACCAAGAAAAGTGGAAGTTTGATTATTTTTTCACTTTCGTCAAAGATAAAGCTGTATGCTTAATATATCGACAATATAACATAAAAAGGCATTACGATACAAAACATGAACAACAATATAAAAACTTAACAGGACAACTCCGGATAGATAAGTTTAATCAAATGGAGAAAAACTTTGGAAAACAACAGGCTATTTTTAAAAATCAAGCTATTTTATCAAATACGGCAGTAAAGGCTAGTTTTGTTATCAGTCAAACACAGGCAAAAAAAAATGAAACCCTTTGCGGATGGAGAGATCATAAAAGAATGTCTGACTGCTGTTGCAGAAATAGCATTTCCTGATAAAATAAATATTATTTCAAACATTAGTTTATCAAGATTCACCATACCTGGTGAAATATTCGTTAACGACTGGATAATTCACCAAGAAAATTTGTGTGCGAAAAGATTGAGCTTGCCAAATGTTACAGTACCGACGCGGTTTTTAATACCGAAGTACGTTGGCTTAGTAGAGGTGCAATGCTAATAATAGTATATACTTAGAAAGCGAAATACAATTGTTCTTGGATATGAAGGGATATGCCTTTCCTCATTTTGGTAATAAAGAATGGATGTGCGATTTTGGGTTTCTTATCGACATGACTCAGCATCTCAATGATCTTAATGTGGAACTTCAAGGCAAAGGATAGTTTATTCACAATTTGTATGATAACATTCAGGGCTTTGAGCGCAAATTAAAATTGTGGAAACAGTATCTTTTGCAGAATAATGTGTCTCACTTTCCACATTTAGAAACAGAAAACGTTACTACTTCTCAAAAATCCGCACAATATATAGACATTTTAATCAACAAATTTCAATTACGATTCCAAATGTTCAAAGCTGAGAAGACAGCGGTTTCCATGAAAATGTTTTCCTCGCTATTTAATATCGATGTGGATACAGTTCCCGAAGACTTTCAAATGGAAGTGATTGACATGCAGAATAATACCGATTTAAAAAATGTATTTTTCTCAGTAAACATCGAAAATTTTTATAAATCTTATGCAAAGCAAATGATGTATCTGTTCGGAAGTACGTATGTTTGCGAACAATTATTTTCAACCATGAAATTAATCAAAAATGACCACCGATCAAGACTGAGTAATGCACGATTAGAAAGCTGCGTACGTGTAGCTACCTCATCAATTCCGGCTGATATTGATCAGCTTGTATCGAAAAAACAGTTCCAAATTTCTTATTAAAAATTTCAAGTAAATTCGTTTTTCTGTTCTTTTCTTGTTTGTTTTTATTTTGCATTAAAATTTGTATATGAAATCTTTACATTTTTTTAAATTTTATATTTTTTTATTATGTTTATTATAAATAAAGTTTTGTAAATTATTAATAAGTGTTACTTTATGTGTGGCCCGACAAAAAAGTTTAAAATTAAATTGGCCCGTTGATTAAAAAGGTTGCTCACCCCTGAATTATACATGATTAATAGAAATTTTGGTATTAATTGTATGTATTACTTGTGTCTGAACAAAAAAAAAAAATAGGTACATCCCTGGTAAATCATACATACACGAGGGCGACACTAAAGTATTGCTTTAGATAGGGCTTGTTCGTCAAGTCCATTCTAAACTTTCACATTATTTAAGTGTAGAAAAGCATACTCCGTAAATAGTGGCTTAATTTTTGAGTAAACACAAAATCTTCCAAATAAAAGGCAATCAACTTACGAAACAATAAAAACTGATTCATTTGTTTTTAGAAACACGGCATTCTAGATATTTTCAGTGCTTCCCTCTCATTAGTATCAAACCGGTTCCACACATGCCTGTTATGTAATTAATAAAAAACGAAATATGAAACAAACACAAAAATTTGCTTTAATGCCAGTTGAAAAACTGAAACAGCACGTGTTTCGAACGAAAGCCGCTTTTTCATCACGCATTAAAAGGAATACTTATCAGTGTTTCGTGTTATGAGCTAATGGAATCTGACTGGACGCCTAGCTATAATTACAGCGAGAATAAGGGACACAATAGATGTTTCAGGTAGCAGTGTGTTATCACCCTAATGAATTAATAAGATTTTATAGATAAGAAAGTGAAAGGAATTTGCAATTCTTCTCAGATATATAAGTTATATATATGTTGCTATTTACACTTGGATCAAGCATTAATTAAAAAAAAAAAAATGAGATGGAATTTATAGCGATAAAAATTCTAACCAATCTTTACCTTGCGGCAATTCCCAAGTAGTCATTCCTCTCGAGGAAAACTTGGCAATATGATCTTCAAAGTCGATACCACCCACACCGATTACGTCCATTTGGTCCGCCGGATTATTTAATGTACCGTATAGAGGGCCGTCGTTGCCAATAGCAGACACCATTATCACGCGATTCGCCGTCAATTCCCACACCTTATCCACGAACGGGTAATCCTTAAAATCTGGCCCGCCGATGCTCAAATTGAGCACGTCTATCTTCTTCAAGATCGCGTAATTGAAAGCGTCCAAGAACCAGCTCGTATACGATACTTGATTGTTCGTAAAGACCCTGAATATATGCAGTTCGGAATCGGGTGCGAATCCGAGGCATTCCTTGCTGGACGCGATGACGCCCGCCACGAAGGTGCCGTGCCCTAATCCGTCGTCTAGGGTTTTCTCGTTCGTCCAATTGGTGCGTTCTTTGATTTTACGGAAGTGCGGATGCGTTTTCGATAATCCCGTGTCGAATACGGCAACTTTGACCCCTTTTCCGGTGATTCCCATATTCCACAAGGCGTCCGCCTGTAATACTGACGTAATTTGTCTGGGTATTGCGCGTAATAATCTCCTGCTCGTGTGCCTCCCGGTGGCTTGCCAAAATTGACCATTCTGCGATAAGCTATTCCTACCTTTAGGCATAGATAAAGAAAAAACGGGTAATTTTAACGAACATTGTAACGTTTAAATTTGTATTAAATTAATGAAATGAATTTATGAAAAAATAAAATGTTCTCCTATTTGCTAACATTATACAGGATCTACTTCATTTGAATTTAGTGCCTTTTTGGTTACTTTTAGTAAATTTAGTTTTACTTCAGTTCTACCACCCCCGTAAAAAAACTACGCATATAACCTAGAAAAAGCACTCTTAAACAGATCATTTAATACTTCCTATTCGTTTCTTTAAAAAAAGATGAAGCATTTTGGACTCCTCATTCAGAATTACAGCCCAAAATTTATCTCATATTACCCTAAAATCTACTGTTTATGTTCAAATTTGACAATTTCAACTGTATTTATGAACATTCAAAGTAACATCTATTGTTTAAAAATTTGGGGGGATTAAATATTAAAAAACATAATTTCCTACTCTAAAAAGTTCGACAACAATGTATTTGCATCTCCCATAAGCTTTTTAAACATTTATCCTTTCATAAACTTCCCTAGTATTTACATTTTCTGTATGTTCACAAAAATAAACTCCTACCTTTACGTACATACTCGTGAGTATTTACAAATTTCAACGTTCGTAATACCATCCGCTGCGAAGTAACCCGCTTAACGGACGGGTGCTCCTTCAAGGCTTCCAGACCGGCAAACTTATCGGTATCTCTCAAGATAACCACGTCGAAGTCGCTCGGGTAATCGCTAGCCGGATTTTCCCTTGATAAGATCTTCCAATCGCTTATGCCGGAATTGTTGAGGGCTGCGTTTATGTACGTGGCGCGGGCTTGCGTTTTGTAGTACCCATCGAAGGTGACTATGTATTCGTTCTCGACCACCTTTGAGGTGTACTCCACCTCGACCCTTTCCGTTGATGTCAAATTGCAACATAGAGGCGACTCCACATTGTATTCCGATGTTAGTTCGTGTTCTCCGTGCGAAATCCGGCCGAATATAAATAATATAAGTAACGTAAGGATGCGGGCCATTGTATTAAATCAATCGCTCAATCTTAATTTAACCTTTCGCTTGCGACGTAACATTATTGTAGGAATTATCGTTCTCAAATGGTATCGCAAATCATGGCTACCGTTCTTCGTCGCTCATTTTTGTTCTTATTTAATGTTTTACGCGTGACGAAATACTCATTTGGGAAAGATATAATTAGCCTCAAGCACTGTACTAAAGCATGTTTACTTATTTTATAAATAACAAATAACAACTGTCAATCCTAGTAGATGTCAAAATATATGTCATGCGCAGTTTGACCAACGTAAAATAATTGTGCTCATCATAGAATAACCTGACCCTCATATTAGCGATAAGATTAAAAGCGATATAATTACATGCTGTTTTAATAATTATGATAAATCTTATATAAACATATAATTCAAAGCAAATCATGTTAGAAAGTTGTATAAATCTAGATATATATCTATATAAATAAATTGGCACAGTTCACAGGCACAGTTTAAAATAGCAGAATCGTAAAACCTTGCAACTTGCAATGAACTAGGAAGTATTGCAGTATAATATACATATTTAAATATAACATGTATAAATGATAAAATAGTTACTGTTTACGTGTTTATTTACACCTCATTCTTAAATCGTGAGATACTGCTAAAATATTAGCACAATGAGCCCCAGTCAGAAGTGGCCCAAAGTGGCCTAGTGCGTGTGGCTAGCCACCTTCCCCAACGAACAATCACAATCAAATATATCTACATTATATACATATATATTTATATCATCTTGAAACTAAAAATTTAAGCCCAAAGCCCGTCTCCCCGCGTATAGATCATTTCGGTATCCTCATTTTTGGGAATTTGATTTGGAATCATTTTGGAATTAGGGATCGTGGCAGCGCTGCAAGGATATCTTCCACCTCTCACGGGCTGGGGTCGTTTGTTATTATATAGTACTCAAATGCGGAACGGAACTTTATATAAGGCGCATTTATAATTATGTATTAAGCATGGCCGATGTGGTGAATGTGCGTAAGGGAAAAACGAGACCATCGGTTGTTAAAGTGCGGAAGTTTATTGACGAATTTCCCGATTTATATTATAATGGTGCTAAGATATACTGTAAAATTTGCGATAAACCGTTGATGTGCTGGGGCAAACGTGATTGTAAATATCATATAAAGAGTATACTACACCAAAATAAGAAAAATAACCTGTCACCAAAAACGGACTTTATGCGTGATTTACTGTGCATGGTAATCACCAGTAATTTGAGACTTCATTTACTCGACAAACAACCGTTTCATGACTTCTGGAATAAATACAATCCCGACTGGGAGCTACCATCCCGGAGGGCATTACAGAATCATATGCCAACGGTGCGTAACCAAATTGAAAACATGATCAAAGCTGTAGTAAAAGATAAACAGCTGTGGTTATGTGTGGACAAAACAACAGATCGAAAAAAACATTCTATTTTGAATATTGTAGTGCGTGTTTTAGATCCTCTTAAACGGACATTTCCCATTTTATTAGGTAGCAAAAGGTTAGAGAAGGGCACCGGTGAAGCAATTACAGAAGTAGTGTTAGATACGCTAAAAAAATTTCAAATTTCAACTGAGCAACTGTTGATGTTTGTGAGCGGTAGTGCAGCGATAATGTGTAGTCTAGGTCGTTCTCTTAAAGACAAGTGTGCGGGACTTTTACATGTGATGTGTAAAGTACATGCTTTACACCTTGTAGCGCAAAGTATTCGACAATGTTATCCCGAAGTGGATGCATTAATTTCGAATACCAAAAAAATATTTTTCAAATCTCCCAAACGAATTCGAGAATTCCACAGACTGTGCCCTGGTATTCCTGAACCACCAGAGCCAATTCTCACACGTGGGGGAACATGGTTGAAAGCGGCTTTTTATTATTGCCAGAATTTCGAGCAAATAAAATCTGTGATTCTACGATTCAAAACTAACGAAGCTGCAGCAATTAAGGGGAGCCAGAAAAGATTTGAAGATACTTCTGTTGAAACTGATTTAAAAACAATTTATAATAATTTCAAAAGTTTATCTGACTCAATTGAAAAGTATCAAAATACTGGGTTGTCGTTAGTGGAATCAATGAAAATTGTGAATGATGTAAATTCGTTGCTATCTGCTACAAGTGACATTAAATATGTGTGCGTTTTAGAAAAGTTTGAGAGTGTTATAAACAACGATTTTGATTTCATCAGGTTAAGACAAATTTGTGATGGTGCATGTGTAGATTCAGCATCTATTTCTAAAGATTATTTTAATTATGCGTGCCTTACATCCGTAGATGTCGAACAGTCATTTTCTAAATATGAGAATATCTTTTCCTCACAGCGTACCTTGCTTACCGAGGCAAATGTGGAAACTTACGTTATGCTGCAGACTTTTTGTCAGTCATATCCACATTATGCTACGCAGCAACAGCTGTCAATAAGGTGAGTGCGTTATTTGTAGATTGTATAATATAACTAATACAAGTCGTATAAATAAAGCATGCATTTCGATCGTGACCTGTGGAAAAAATATCCCAACTTTACTCATCTAACTTTCCTTTTGTTGACATTGCCACAGAATAAACAGAAAGGACAATGGGAGTGAGATTTCGTACTCTGTGCTCTCAGAATTCAAGAGTTTATCCCTCCTATCTATATTGTCAAGCGACAGAAAATGAGGTGTGAGAAAAATTTACATCATGACCTATTCGATACATTTATAGTTAAAATATCCAAATTATTCGTGAATAAAGAGGTGTGTAATAGCCATGCGTTCAATAATAACGTAATACCTGAGGTAAAGGAGAAATAAATACGTTACAAGAAAGAAAAGGAAATGTTGAGCGCAAAAAGAGAAAGAAAGCGGATTAAAAAATACAATAAGCAAAAGCAAAGTTTACTGCCTCAATTTTGCAAAAAGCTACCGAATCCAAAAATTATCCAATAATTTAGCAAAGATGAAAACCGTGGTAAATATTTTGTTGTAAAGTAGGAAACTATAGAAAATGTGCAGTTCAGGCATTACTGCATAGATGTCGCTGTTCCTGAACAAATTTTCTCGAACTGTTTGGGAGCTACTGCGTGTTCTAAAACGCAGCCATTGATTCACGATAGGCAACTTCAGTCGTGATTATTTATGATTTCCCAATATTGAACACCGGCGCTTAAATGCCACTTACACTGCGTTAACTTCTTGAGATTGTTTTATGATTGTATTTTTACCACATTATTATAAGCTACTTACCGTTTGCAGCTAATTACTAATAAACATGAGAGTATGAACATTGGAAGATATACTTAGAGATAGCAAAAGAAAATCTAGAGTTAATCACAAGTGAATATAAAAAAAGAGAAACCTTCCTTTTGACTTTTTTTTTTTTAGTTTGGATTGGAGCATTGTCCATCTCATTTCACTTTTGTACATTTTTATGTGGTAATTTCTTTTGAATTGCAGTCATGTTGCGTGTGTCTGAAATAATGTTTTGTCATATTGTTAAACTTTAAATTAGATTTATTTCCTGTTACAAGATATAATTTTCTTTATTTTTAGAAGTTTTTGTTTAGTCTAATATCTTGTTTGTGTACCAGCCCAAGCACAGGTAATTTCTTTTTACCTCTTGTAAATAAATGAACGTTTCGGATTGCGTTTAATGGCCTATTTCTGTGAAGTGTATTTTTATTAAACGCGATTTCCTAAAATTTATAACTTACACGAAAACCGAAGTAGCGAACAAATTTACTTTTAGCTCCTGCAGTTTTGATCGAAAACTGGTTCTGTTATATTAATTGTTTACACCTAGTTTTATACGATTAAGGTACGGTAAAGTGGAATTTGGGTAATTGATAGACTTTTTACAATTCAGTGATAGAGACAAGTGATATATTAAATAAATAAAAACTAATAACAAGTTGTTCAAAATTATTGAACATCATTTCAAAGATTATCGCATATATTAACATATTACCGTTTACCACTACACGCTTTACGAATGAACTTTTAAACGTAACTATAATACAATATAAAAAAAATTATTTATTTTGTTGTATTTTATTGTTTTTTAAACAAATACATATCAAGATTATATAATATAATCATTGTTCATTTGTTATATCATATTGACAAGTAACAAAACCTACAATTTGTAGCTTTTACAAACTGCATCACACAAATTGTCTTTTTGTTTTAGTTTCCGTTACTATGCTAAAAATTCGTTCAGTCTCTGAATTAGAATGCGGTAGTTTTTTTTTTTTTTTTTAAAGGGATAGATACAGCTTAAGTAATTCATGCTTGTCAGGCATCCCCGTAGAACCTAATTTCCCTGCTAATTATCATTACGATTCCGGAAAAAATCGCTTATCATAATTGACCAGAGTGAAATTTGAACCCACGACCCCATGCATGTTGGCCAAGCGTGCAATCCACTAAACTATCAGCCGGTTAAGTTAATTTATGTATTGCTAATTCACCTAAGTTTTCAATGTGAAATGCTTTAGTATCATCCAATCTTTTATTTGAAATTGTCAATCACATTTCATCAACAGATATATCTTTAAATTGGCCAATTTTAAATGTTGATAAATTATCTATGTATGTACTAAGCATACTATGCATATCCAAGAATATTAACTTCAATAATAATATTAACATTATCGTCATCGAAGAAATATCTCCTAATTATCTCAATTTAGAGAAAAAGTATTTGTCCCTAACGGTATATATAAGTTGGCAACACTGTTAGACACTAGATACTGACATGTTTCAAGCAGCACTACCAACCTTCACACAAATTCTTCGATCATCAGAGATTATTTAATTATTTTCATTTTTGCGCCTCCGGCCACTGATTTTGCATTACTTTAAATCGGCCGGAAACATACCATTCTCCGGTCTATCAAAAGATCGCTAAAGGTTGGCAATACTATATTAGAATTACTGACATTTCTATTAAATTGTAGATTCGATGACAGATGACAGAATTTTCGTTACAGAATCTCTTAATTAATTCAAATTCCTTCCAATTTAATTTTTGCAAGATTTTACAGGTAATAAATTGTTAATAACTTGTTGCACAATCTCTGTAATCTGAGCTGGGGTCTCAATTGCCCTTATTATTGATGATTATGTATGATAACTACCAAGAAAATTAAAATGTCAAAATACTAAGGCACTAAGGTAACAACCCTGATTTGAAATTCAAAGTTCATACGTAACATGTATTGCCAACCTGTACTGTTAACTCGCTAGCGTTAATTTTTTTTTTTTATTATTTTCAATAAAATTAAGATTTGTCGACGCAAAAACAGCGTTTAACACACGGCCAGAAACCGTACTCACACTCACAAAACTATGGTTTCTGGTCTAGCGATACAAATAACTATTCTATGAAATGTTTTTCATGATTGTATTTTTAAAGAAAATTTTTTTGCTGTTACCATAATTACATATCTATTTCACCTCTAATTGTTTGTTTCAGATAATGTCTTCGATAGCCACTTACCTGATAGTACTGATTCAATTTTCACCATCGATTGGACTAGGGTCGATCTCCAATAATAATAATAACGGGACGAAAAGTTCATGAACCACTATAATTAGGTGGTGATATACATTTATTGTTATCGCTTAATTATCATACACGTCTTTGCTTAAATTAAGAAAATAAATACTTAATAATATTAGAGAGTTTTTAGATGTATTATACATAAATATATGTACATATAAATTATGCTCTCACTTGACTGTACGTAGAAAAAGTAATAATAAATTTACATTATTTTAACTTATCTGTCTATATATTTACATTTATTTACATAAATTTAAAAAAAAAACAGATGATAAAAAGATAATGAGTTGAACATACCGTGACATATAGTATCTATTTAACACTAGGTATTTATTTATGTTGTTGGACAGATTGTCAGAGCCGACATGCGAATAACAAGTGACAAATGATGTATGTATGTAAGTATCCACTGAACCAAATTCAAATTTCCCAAAATCATAAAATTTTAGTTTTAAGAAATCACAGCAAAACTAGGAAAACGGTTAAATTACGAAGGATAATTGTGGGAAATTTGAATTTTGGTATCTGCATAATGAATTCAATATTATTTATTTGACGATCTCTATTTACGAATACATTATTTATTATTTACTTGTGCGATTGTATTTTGTTTATTTATACAATACACATTTCCTGTAATACTGAGACGTTTAAAAAAATAGCATTTTTTTTATAATACAGAGCGTATAATAGTGGACCATTCAACCCTGTTATACATAAGGTAAAGATGTTAAGATTGTAAGAGAAGGCAATTCGATATCGAAGTTATGCAATATACATATATAAACAGTGTTTGTTTTTACGTTGATTACTATTCAAATTGTTCTAAGATTACGAAAATACATTGAGCAAATACAGATCCATCGTTCTCACCGGAAAGCCACGTGATCAGTGACTCAAAAGTTTTTATTTACTGTTTAGAAGAATTTAGTATTTTGTTATTGACGTTAAAATTATAATTGAGAATCAACATGAAACATGAAATGTTTAAATTTTGCTTTTAACATTTCTGCATTGAGATTATTTCACGAGAAATACATTTGGCAAACTGTTGTACCTTATATATTTTTACATTTTGATGGTTTAAATTTCCACTTCTTGTATATTTTTCCACTTCTTGATTTTTTTTTGTCTTAGCAAATAATATTCTCCTGCTAGAGTAAACTTATCTTTTAAATTTGATTTTTATCTCTATTCGTCAGTTTTATTGTATAAATTGGTGAAAGATTTGTAAAGTCTGGAAATACACTTGCATTATTTATTTCTAAGTAAAATCGTAAGATTTCTACTATGGAATGGTGAATGAGTCTGAAGCTGGCTATACAAAATTTACGTTGACTCATCTAAATTTACTGTTTTATTGGTCATGCTTAATGTTTGCACGTGGATCAAACATTAAGGTAGGGTTCCCTAAGATAGACTTCAATGGCCCGACGACAGATGACAAACAGAACAGTAGCCAATGACGAAGGCACTTTTTTTAAGTTCTTGTTAAAATAATATTATTTTGTACATGACCTAAATATATATTTACACTGAAATTTTGACGGTTTTCTGTAAAGTAGTTCTTGAAATACAAATTTTTTGAGATCCCTATACGTCACAAGTACGTAGTAAAATTTTATGAATGAACGAGAATATATCAATATATGGCAACATAGAAATTACTCCCCCGTAATAATCACAGATTGCAGTCATTTACCGGCTGCGAAATACGATATTATTAAGGTGCTATGCAGGTTATGGTCACAAAGGAATTTGGGATTCGGCATTATTTCTGCATCTTGTTTTAGTTTGCGTTTAAAGTTCTCCAATTTATCGTAACAGAACGAATTCTGAAAGATTATAACCTCCAAACCGCGTAAAATAAACACAGAATATCGTAATAATACGTTTACGCCATCTGTACGCGCAAAGCATGCGAACTTAATATTACTTATCTGCGGTGATGATGCGAACTACGATGACTATCGCTCCATTGCCAAATCATGCCGACTAAGAATTTATGAATGAAAGAACTTGTGACGTCAGAGCACTTTCAAAAATTAATTATGCCTTAATGAGAAACAATTTAAAAGAAGGTTTAATGAAGGGCTATATATTATAACATCCTCTATCATTCTATGATATATAAAAAAAGTTGTGCAATTCCTCATTGGCGCTATTCGAGTTGGCTATCAAAGTGGTCACGTGGATTTTGGCATAAAATGAGGGCTCTGTACATTTGCGAACTTGTTCGAAAATCTGAGAATAACGTTCCGCTTTTTTCTAAAAAAATTTCTCAATTGTTTTCAGTCGTAATTTCAGAGAAAAGTGACGCCATCTCCGAGCGATAGACAGCCACTGCCAATATTCAAATCAGATCGGTTTTTTTCTTTCTTAAATCCCTCAGATTTTAATGAGGTTACCGTTACTGTCGAGATCCACGAAATAAGTCGGCACCATCTCTGCCCTGCCCTTTACCCCGATGTGCCCCCTGAACGTGCAGGAATAGCCGTACCTTTGGATGATCCTGGCGGTCTCCTCCATGACTTGGATGCGATCTATGATGCCGGTGCTCTCCATGCGCGAAGCCATATTGACGGGATCGCCCCAGATATCGTAAAGGGGTTTCTCGGCGCCCACGATGCCGGCCGTGACCGAGCCGTGCGATATGCCTATCTTCAGTTTGGTATTTTGAAACTCATTGTCTTTGAACTCGACATGGTTCTTGATATCGACGGCAAATTTCAACAGGGATATGACTATGTGCTCGCGCGGACGCCTGCCCTCGGTTTCGCTGAGGAATGATGCCCTCCTACCCGGATCCAAGCCGGTGGCGGCCATATAGGTCCAATTCGCCACTTTTATCTTCTCCACGATGTTGTCATAGGACCTCAAGAGTATCTAATGAGTAATGAGGAATAAAACAGTTGCGTCGACATATCCTATGAGCCACTTAATTATGAACACTTCATTAATGATGTTATAGTAACGTTTGTATAAAATGAAAGTTGCTTTAAGAATGTTGTATTTAGTTCGGGATATCATTGGTGTTGAAACATATAACATATGTTAGTTTACGTATACAATTTACGTTTGAAATATGAATATTAGAAACAGGATAAATATGGATGCACGTGATCTATGACATTTTTATGGCGCTACACTACTAACTGTTGAATGCAAATTTATGATTATGTATTAACTGAGATGTAAACCATAGGTACCTTAATTTATAGATAGTTATAGATTTTCCCAGTTTCCCACAGGGTATCACTTACAATAATATTATAATTATATATAAATAAATTAAATAATTAATTATTTAAAGTGTCTCATTATGAATACGCATTTCTGCTTAACTATTGCTAGCCCGTTGGCAATATATATGCAGTTATATGTTATTTTTTTTTGTTTACATACGACTTTAAAAATTAAAAAAATGTCAAAAACACTTAAACTAAATAATCATAAATTACTAGTAAAACAGTTAATTAACTATTCACTTAGTTACGTTCACTAATCATTTCCACTATTGGACACATGGCTTTGCTATTTCGAATCATCTAACTCTTGCCCAATCACTGCGCTATTATTTCTATAAGTTTCTCGGGACACCTGACGTTTCCTCACGCAAGTCCGCCCTCTGATGTTTGGTAAGTGAATTTCGCTGTTCTGTTCATTGTCCGTTGGCGCCATCTATGAGTACCCATCGAAAATACAATTTAAACTGGCGCGCGTAAAAATACAGATACCTGCTACAAATAGCCACTTACCTACACGGACATACTTCTGTATAACACTTCGTTTTCCTGATGTAAAACCAAACGAAGGTAATTTCTTTCTTGAGTTTACGGAACTAACGTATTACGACTATACTGTATTCACCGAACAGATAGAGTAATAAAAATGCGTGTTCAGTGCGTGATACGAAAATGAGCTTCTCTATTGGTTGGTAAGAAGTAACGAAAAGTCCGTTGCAAACGATGTAAATACAAAAAATCTATTAAAACGCGCTATTTAAAATTCAAGAGCCATTATTCCAACAATCAGTGACTACTTACATATAGATGGCGCTACGGTATATATAACAGATATTTTCTATTTCCAAGTGTAAAACCGGTTTTGCACGTGCACGAAGCGTGATCATCACGTGAACACTCTATCTGTTCGGTGAATAGAGTATAGAATTGTCAATTATCACAGTTTTAATGAAAAACCACAATAAGAAATGAACACGGTTTGAATGAATAAGTTATATATTGTTGCGCCAACGGTTAATGCATCGAGCGAAGTTCCCGTTCGAAACGTCAGATAGCGGAGTGGTTCGCTGTATAATTTTAACACATAAATGCAAGAATCGTCGAGATAATGCTCGAAGTTTCTGGATGTGATCGCGCGGTATTTAAATACGACGCAGCAATTGGGCAGAGTAGTCAGTCGTAATAAGATAGGTAGTAGAATCGGTCAAATCTAAGCGAAGAATACGAGCGGAAAAAAGACGTGTTTAAATAAATACGAGTAGAAATAAATGCACAGTGGAAGTAACGTTCTTTTTTAATCAGCGAAAAACGTTACAATATGGTTGAAATGTTCATACTTTTTATACATATTTTTTACAAGATTATCTAGATTGTTGTTGTCATGTTTGTGCTATTTTCAAAAGGTGTAATAAATGGATATACACATATGTGGTTGCAGAAGTGTGCTGCATTCTTTTTTTTATCGTCTGTGTGCTTTGAATAAGAATGATCCAAGGATAAAGATTTAATATTGCAAAACCTGTCAACGTAACCCTTCATTGGATGCAGCAATCTTTAGGTGCGGAATATATTGGGAGTAAGGTCCTGTGTTGTATTGTATCAAGCAAGAATCAAACGTAACTAATCGCATTTGGTCTGAAGGAGGTGTAAGTTTAGTCAAATATGATCAGTTGCTTTTCATGTGTGCAATGACAACGCAATAGGAAGAGCACAAACTGTAAACACGCATACCTTATCAGTTTTCTTTCATCCTCATCGTTGCATAATAAAAGGAACTTATTTTATGAGTATACTTTAATATGACGAAAGAGGTGTTTGGAGCCAAACTGGATAATGAACAATTAAGCATTGCCTGTAGCAATTTGGGATTTGTAAGTGAAAATAGAAACGAAAATAATGTTTCTGACAGTGAGGAAGAAGAGCGACATCAAAAGAGTGAGTATGGCTCGAAGAACGTAGAAGGAATGCAATAAATTACAACGAAAGCTCTTAAATACTTTAAAAGAAATAAGTTGCTATAAATTTTAAGGAATTACTTAAATACTATATTTTAGAATAAACGCAACAATTTATTGCTCCTCTAAGCATTTCAAAGTAACATATATTGAGCACAAAATAATGTGATTCTAAAGATTTTTTCTGTAAAATCAACAGCCTTCAATAGATTATAAAAGATTTTACCGTTTTTCTCATTTACCTGATCAAAATCCGTTATCATCCCGCCGAGATAATTGAGCAGCGTTCTGTCGGGCATGTCTTTGTCGTAATTGTGCATGGATGCGAACATAACCGCCACCTGTTCTTGCCCGGTGTAATCCTCATAGTATAAGCCCTTCCTAGGATTATCACCGGTATAATTGACAGCTGAAATGGAATAGCACTTTGATAACTCCAACGTTATTGGATTTAGCATGAAGCAACCTACCAACATGAAGCGGCAAGATATTGTTCAGTAACTTATTGTTGACGTCGTGAACGGTGTGCGCATCTTCTTGTTCCTCGTTCGATTCCTTCTCCCACTTGTGATCGAGCCTCTGCATATAATCCATCTGTCTGTCTATGAAATGCAGCGTCAATGTGAGGTAGATTATGCCCACCATGTGAGCGACTGGTCCGTCCACAGAATGGTTTATGGACTCCGTGCCCTGGAAATATTGAAGCTTTCGTAACGCTCGGTGAAATAATGTATACTCCGTGTTACACCCAGAAGTAATAATTGCTTCAACTTGTTTTGTTTTTTTTGGCAATGTGGTAGTCTTACATCAAGAATTGCCATATATAATACATTGCTAAAAAAATCAAGTCGAATTCTTCTAGGCATGTACACAGAAGTCCCACCGAACCCGCCCATTAGAACTTTTCGAAGTTTCAGTTGGAATTTGATTTTGAAGCTTGCGGAATAGTCATGGCCGACTACGGTCTATATGTCTCTATGTATATGTAGGTATTTTACCTGCTCGTATTGTTCTTTGAACGTCCAAATGAAGTAGCTGTATATTCCCAGTATGACTGCAGCTACGATCACCTTCAGCCACATGTAGATACGTAGGAAAGTGAAATTGATCAGGATGATTAACGCGCAGGCTTCTGTCATATGCTGAAATAGAAGTTTTGAATGTCGATTGGATTGAGGTGACTCTTATTAAAGATATTTTGGTAGGATTGGAATCATAATTAATTGTGTTTAGTGTAGCGATATATAGAATTTTCCCAAAACTATATTTAATAGTAGCTTCCAGTTTCGAGTTAGGCACAGCTCATCTTCAGGCAAGCAGCAGCCGAAATTGATATTTAGACATTTTGAACGACATAACCAATAACCAAGTTCAAACATATTAATAAAAGAATTAGCAGCACCAAATATTTCTAACATATGGATTAAATATTAAAATATGTATTCTATATTTTTAAAATATACAGGGCTATAATATTCCGTGCGCTATACGGCAACGAATGTTATAGCCAAAATACGTGACGTTCAAAAAGTTTCACTTTTGGGATGTATGGGGGTTAAATATGGTTACTCTTTAAAATTATTTTCATATTATACAGGATGTTCCAAAAGCATATTTTTTAAATAAAACTAACTAGCGACTCGCTTCTCCTTCCACACTCAGCCGTTCGTCTCGGGCCATGCACCTCGCTCCCCGCAAGTATCTACGTTTCATAAAATCTAAATAAATTATTATATTAAAAAAATAAAAATATTGCACCTTCGATTTATGTAGCCCGCGTGATTTGCCCAATTCTGCTACAGTGAGCTATGCGTTTACTTATCTGTGGTGTATTTTCAATTTGGTGATAAATAAAAATTCTCTCTATATGATGCCAATTAATAGATTAATAAAAATTGAATTGTTTGTATTTGAACTAAAACATATACCTATCCACATCTATTAGGTAAGAAAATAAATTCCCAACAAGTGTATAGTAGTAATTAGAACTGTCACAATATCTGACGAGCCTGCTTACCCATGGAATCAAGCATTTCTCTTCGGTACTGCCACCGTAGAACACGCCAACAAAGAAAGTCCTTAGAGTACTTTGCGACGATCCGTTATCACCATACTGTACCTATAGTCACAAAAAGAAAACTGTTCACTTATAAATCTAAATCGCAAAAGGGACGACAACTTACCATTTCCGTAAAGACAGTGGCTGCACACAGACCGCACACTATCAAATAAACTAACACCCTAAGACTAACGTTGCTTATAATCGCAGCGGAGAATCGAAATATCGCCTTCAATATCCGGTTTTCTACGTTCTGACATCGATGTACGCTGTAAATCCACGTTAGGGGAAGCACCACAAACATAATGAACGCCAATGAAACGTAACCTACGATGACGTTCCATCTGCGAGAAAAATATCAAATTAGTCGTGGATAGGAAGTTTTGAGATCTATTTAAGGTTGTCGGTTTTGAATGTGGGACAGTGTTAGTGGATGTCACTACTTAACCGATGCTAAACTGCCGATCACACAATTAATTTATAATTGGTTATCGCAAAAATAAAGGAGTGTGAAATAAATGTGCATTTTACACTCACCTAATTTCAGCGAAGTGTTGAATTGCAACGACGCACGCAAAGATCAGTAGGTCGCTTAAGATATAATACCTGAAGAGAGGATCTGGCTGCTTGATGTAGTTGATTTCCGTAGCGAAGTTTCGAAACAACATTAGCAACGGGTTAATATCTGTGTCAGTGAACCATTGACTGAAAAAGTTTGGTAATCGTCATAAATCATAATATCGAATAGTACTTAGAATTATAATAAAAAAATACATTGTAACACACCGCCGCTAGATGGGGTAGTAATCACCCACCCCAACAGTACGAGAATGTCGCTATCGTTCGCGTGGTTATTTTTCACCTCATTTTATATAAATTAACATAGTACGTATTTATCCTTTTAGGAAAGTAAAATACGATTCAAACTTGTGTTATTATTCTTCCCCTTTATAAGTGGCGACCAACGTGTGGACTCGAATTTCGCGGAATTTGCGAAGCAGCTATCTATCTTGTGCCACTGTTGACGAGATTTAACCATTAAGAAACAGCGATAGCGAGAGAAATTTAAGAGGAAAAACAGTATAAAGGACAATTGTGAATTACGAAGGTGATTTTACGACACGACAAAACACCAGTTCCGTCATAATTACTCAGTTTCCATCGCACTGAAGTGATTAAACAAAATTGTCTACTACTTTGCGGACATATCCACACAAAAAAAGAAACAAAATAACACTTTTGAACTCATTTTTTTAATTTCAACACATTTAACTAATGTAAAACAGGTACAGAACAGTAGACACCATGTTTTTTCTCTATCTCTATATAATTTCTACTTTCTTCTTCTTACTTAAAAAATACATAAGGAAAAAGTGCGCACAGCGCAAGCGTATATGGCCATACGACACCTGTCGGTAGTGTAGCTATGCTAGCTTCGTAGTTTTAACGGAGCCAACATAGATGTCGCGCCAAGTTGTAATTTAAAATAGAAATTAAATAAATAATAATGATTTCAAAACAGTGCTCATATTACCCCACCTGGCACGTATTGCTTTTTTTAATCTTGTCATCTATGTACTCTGAATAGGGATGCTGCAGTCATTACGTGTGCTTGTCTAATGTGCGAAATATATTCGGTTTAATGAAATTATGTGAGCTTGTATCAAGCAAGAAACGAACGTAACTAATTATAGCAGTTGCTATTACCTATTGCATATTTTTCTGTCTGGGAGTTTTTCGGTATAAGAAGATCGGCAAAATATAACAGATGATGACTTACTCGAATTTAGAAAGGGGAGCAGCATCCACGGTTTCTTGTACTTTCTTGCCAGTTTCCGCTAGTGTTTTGTTGTAAGCGGTTAAATTATTGTCCATAAACGGTGTCCTCCTACTGACAGTACTGGTAGTGTATTTCGCTTTCACGCTTATCTTTTTCTGCACGGGAATGGCACTGGACCTGCGTTTCGGCGACACATATATGTGATTTCTCCTTCCGTTCACATTTCCATTGGTGTGATAATGCTGGGCCAAGTATGTGGGATCTATTGAGATACCGTCTGTTATATCTGTCGCAACTCCATTGCTGGTTACAGGGGATTCTTCTTCTTCTTCACAATGAGGAAGCTGTATAAAAAAACAGATATGCAGAAGGTATTGAATCATATACTTTTCGCACGATCGTAAGTACCTCTGGAGATATTAGAAAACATTCAATTTGCCGTTCACTTAATTCTGCGTCCTGGATTCCTGCATTCGAAGGTGTAATATTGTAATGATGCGTTAAAAGGTCCTTAGTTTCTTTGGTGATGTGCACCATCCTGAAATTTATACGCCCTAAATAGTGGTTAAAATTCCCATAAATAACCTACCCTGCTGTGCCTGTGGTTTCCATTCTATTCGCTATGTAAACATCTTTGGACCAGATGTCGAATTGCCATTTGGTGGTGCCTATGATCCCACCTATGATGCTGCCGCTGTGAACTCCGATTCTCATGTTTATGTCCAAGTTGTATTCATTTCTGCGAAATATATATCATAAGTGATTATCGCTGACCGTTGAATTCGTTTTAAAAATAAGTATTTCACCTAATATCTTGGATTATCTGTATCATGGTGAGTCCCAGTTTGACGCAAGCGTCGGCGTGACCCTCTTGAACGATCGAATGACCTTCCTGGTCCGTGTTGTCGTCGGGTAGGCCTGCCACGCAATAGTAACAGTCTCCTAAGAACTTTATACGTTGCACATTGAGAGCCTGCGGGAAAAATGGTGCGCTTCATAGACAAAGCTAAAATAAATGAGGCGTACCTTAGAAGCATCGTCAAATCGGCTGAACAAATCGTGCAGTGTGGTCACTAATTGTAGAGATTTCAGGGTGCTGGTCATATGGGTATAGTTCACGATGTCTGCATATAGTATGGTCACGTTAGAGTATTCTTCTATATGTGGATTCCTATAGTTAAAATGGTTCAATTTCTTTGTTTGACCAAAGCAATGGCAACAGTATAATAACAATGCAAAAACTTTAAGTTTTTGTCAACTATCCAAAGTTAATTTTCTATTCCAAGCAATATTGTCTCACGTGTGTACATTATATGCAAGAGTGGTTTAAGAATGGTGATATTGTATAGCAAATATTCGTTTATGATCAAGTAAATTTAAAGAATTCGTATGATTAAAAGTAAGATCAATTTTGACATTTGAGTTATTATATTGGTACTAGTAAATTAATTTGTTTATGTATTGTATAATATGCTTTATTTTTTGTGTTTTCTTTTTACAGCTTCAAGACT
The DNA here is from genome assembly GCA_949128085.1 of Cetonia aurata. Classification (NCBI taxonomy): domain Eukaryota; kingdom Metazoa; phylum Arthropoda; class Insecta; order Coleoptera; family Scarabaeidae; genus Cetonia; species Cetonia aurata. Next base: position 68,483,972 of record OX421882.1, on the reverse strand, counting down.
AGCTTGGGATATATTCTTTCATAGTCTTTATACTCTAAAAATCTTACTTTTCAACCGTATACTTCTTGTTCACATAAACGTCGTATATCCTCTGGTACATTTTATCTACTAGATGTTTGGGTATGATGCTAGACATCAATTTCCTCTGCAAAATAACGAAGAAATAATTTTTGACTACCTATAGTAGACGAGTTTTACCCTTTGATTTTTTTCGGCCGTCAATGCCACAGTGGCTTCGAGGCAATTCCACTTCACCAGGCAGCTGCGCATCTTGATGATCTCCATCAATTGCCTGAAGTGTATGCCGAAACCGTTCAGGCAGATCAAATACAGGACGTCGGAACCGAACTGCAAAAAATGCACAAAGGTTGCTCGCGAAACGCGAAAACACCCAGAAAATTTACCGAAAACTTACCCGTTCTAATTTCAGCTGGCCAGGATAGGTGATCAAAACAAGGATGACGATGTGGACCGTGGTGACGAGGGCGCCCAGAAGGATGGCTACGATATTGGACGTTATGTGGAAAAATACGTAACAGGAGATTATGAGCACAGCTGTGAAAATTGGCCGTAGACCTATCTCTTTCCCTTCTTCTGCCAAGTAATAGTGGACGATCGGAATTAAGATGTTGGTTAGCAGGAGAAGAATGAATCCCGCTACTGATAACGCAATCAGAAGTTTCGGATGGCCTTTAACGTACTTTTCGGAGATGACGAGTCCACAAATGGAAAGTATGGACAACATGCCGTAAAGTACCAGATCTACAGTTACTATATCCAAAGCTGTCTGTAAAGGAAATATGGGAATTTGTTTCTGTGTTGCAGTTTTAAAGACTCTACAAGTTAGCAAACGACTTGTGCTATACCTGATGTTAAATTTTTACCAACTATCTTTGGACTAAAATGTATTTAATTGTCTATTAATGCTACTAACATTTCACACTAAAAAATGTCTTTCTTTCGAGATGTTGCATTTTCTGTATACATATAGTTGATCAATGCGCGCATGGTAAAAATATTTTCAAATATACAGGCTGTTACAAATTCCCATAGCTACTTTCAACTTTTTTATTTTAAATGGATTGCTATATTTTTTAGTAATTATTTCGATAGCTTCCTAAAACACCTTTACAGTGACATATAGTTATGTGCACTTCTGACAATTGGTTTAGGCTATATTGCAAATTTTGTCATAATTTTGACAGTTGCGACTTCTGAGATTTTAAGTTTTATCTTTAAAACGGTTGTAGTGTCGAGCGTTATTCTTTGGTTATCAATTGGGCGCTATGGGCCCTTAAAGTTAAAATTTTGAAATCGTTTTTTTATTATAAATCCAAAACGGCTTATGCGATTTTAATAAGATTTGGCATGGTCAGTTAGTAGTATTGGGCGAATGTTTTGAGAAAATTTCAAGAAAATACTAATACCGGAAGTGAATGAAACACCCATGACCATTATGAAAATTAACATAATTTTTTTGCTGTCTATAGTAGAGACACGAAATAATTTTTATTCGATAGAGTATTCAAAAGCGATCAAATTATGTCTGTTGTAAAATTTTCTTATTTTTATTTGTTTTCGAGAAAAACGAAAAAAAGTGCTTATGGTCGTACGATCGAAAAAAGCAAAAAGTAATCCAGTCACCTATGATTTCTATCATAAACAAATGAATTTCGCATGACTAAAACTACTGCTCAAATAAAGACTACAGGTAAACGAATAGGCTTAGTAAAAGTCCACAGTTTCGAAGATTCTGGGTAACTTATTTACTACAAAAACGACACTCTTTATAAGAATTGATTACTCTAATGGTTTCTGCGAAATTTGTATTTTAATAATTCGCATCAGGTTATTTTACACAAAAATTATTAACAAAATTAAATAACTGAAACATGAACACAAATAATAAATATGTCACAAAAACTGTTGAAAGTGTTCTCCATTTACACGCATACAAAGATTTATACGACGAAGGAAATTAAACTGTACTCTTTGCAAAATTTCTCCATCACCTCTAAGGTCACTTATGGCATGTTGAATACGTTGCCATAGTTGTGCTTCATTAGCCACAGGTGTCTTGTAAACCATGGACTTAAGATGCCCCCATACAAAAAAATCAGCGGGAGTTAAGTCTGGAGAACGTGGAGGCCAATTTACAGGAGCGTCATAACCTCTACCTATCCATTTGTTTGGGTATACTTGATTTAGGTAGTTTCGAACATCTACTGAAAAATGTGGTGGAGCTCCATCGTGCATGTACCACATATCTCTCCGAAGTTGTAGAGGTAAATCGTCTAACAAATCTGGCAATGTATTTTGTAAAAATTGCAAGTAGATGTCTCCCGTTAATTTTTGTGGAAGAATAACAGGACCAACAATAAAATTGCAAATTATTCCAATCCACACATTAAGTTTAAATTCGTGTTGAAAATGATTTATCTTTATGGCATGCGGGTTTTCAACTGCATAAACGTGTTCGTTATGGAAATTAGTTACCCCTCTTCTTGTGAAACAAGCTTCATCCGTAAACAAAATAGTGTTGCCAACGTTTAAATCTTCTTCTCTTTGCCCATTAACAAAGCGACAAAAACCCAGGCGCATTTCGGGATCATGTTCTAAAAGATCTTGAACTGCTATTTTATGGTATGGATATAGCAACTGTTCTCTAATTACTGCGTGAACGACATCTTTACATACTCCTACTTCCCTACCTATTCGTCCAGTACTTATTTCTGGATCTTCTTCAATACGTTCTAAAATTGCTTCTTCAACTTCAGGAACCCTTACAAAACGCTGCCTTCCATAATCAGCGGTTGCAGGAGCAAAGCGACCGGTCTCCCGAAGACGTCGCTCAACGGCAGCAAACGTTGGGTGACTTGGTATTCGACGATTTGGAAACCTTTCAGAATACACCCTAACACGCTCTCGAGTATTTCCTTCACAAAATCCAAATACCAATAGCATATCGGTATATTCTGCATTGGTGTATTGTAAGGCCATGATAAATCACGAAAAGTTAAGCTTCAAGGTATTTTAGATTTGACACTATTATTATTTAGCCATGCGAAATTCATTTGTTGATGATAGAAATCATAGGCGACTGAATTACTTTAAGCTTTTTTCGAACGCACGACCATAAGCACTTTTTTTCGTTTTTCTCGAAAACGAATAAAAATAAGAAAATTTTACAAGAGACATAATTTGATCGCTTTTGAATACTCTATCGAATAAAAATTATTTCGTGTCTCTACTATAGACAGCAAAAAAAATTATGTTAATTTTCATAATGGTCATGCGTGTTTCATTCACTTCCGGTATTAGTATATTCTTGAAATTTTCTCAAAACATTCGTCCAATAATACTAACTGACCATACCAAATCTTATTAAAATCGCATAAGCCGTTTTGAATTTATAATAAAAAACCGATTTCAAAATTTTAACTTTAAGGCCGCATAGCGCCCAAAGTAAGCGACTTTGGACTAAGATAAGTTTACTTAGTTCGGTTTATTTTGGTCTAAGGAATATGTGGTAGGCGTGTGTAAAGACCTTTTACAGACACCTTATATAATATAAACTACAAAGTTACATACATTACTTTTGTACTCGTAAATATCGTTGCACGCTCTCAATGCTTCGACGGTTTAGGTCATCGATATTCTTATAGTAAACGAACGAAATGTATGTACACGTGGTGCGGTTTATCTACGTATGCTTACGTATCATAAACAGAAACGAGCCTACCTCAACAGATTACCGCGGTTTTAAACAGTTGGGATTTTTTAAAAATAAAACCTTTACACTTTTTCGTTCATAATTATTGCTTTTGTCTTTATAATTTCAATATTTTTGTTTCTACATGTATTTTAAAATTAACCTATATATGTATAAAACAACATTCCTTTTACTATGTCGAATTCCAGATAAGAAAATTCATTTACAGCAATTCGCTTGCGTTAAATAGCCACACTTGACTCTTTAATAATGTGACGATAAGCTAATTTTAAGTAAATGTTTGATTATCATTGACGTTAAATTAGTTCGAGGATTGATTACCCTGTCTATCGCGAGCATACCCTGTAAACACTTTTATAAGTTATAAATAAATAACTTTCTCAAGAATAAAAAAAGTAGTTTTTGTACAGGTCAGTAGTCGTAAAACTCACCATATTTAAACTGAGGACCAGTAGCAGGTGCGCAATCATAAGGATGGCGAGCAATATTAAGAAGGTTGACATGTATCCATGATTGATCTTCAGCGTATAACTGTCCAGTAAGTCGTATAGCCGCTTATTGTACAATTGTTCCTGGAAAAAAATTCAATGACTTAATATTTTCTCGGATTGATGTAACAGTATAAGAAATTGATCGATAACTTTGACGAAAATGCTTTGTGTTTGCGATTAAATAAACATTTGTAATATTTGATTTTATTTTTTTATTAGGTGTTTTAGTTTTTTGCCGCATTTCCGTATTTTGGTTTTTGCACTTTCGGCAAAATAAATTCTTAGATCTGAATTGTCTCATATTGTTGAAAATCAATTGATTAATAAATGGAAACATTATTCAAGTAGGTATTAGATTATAATAGTCCTTTTTTCAGGTCAAATTTATTTATTCTAACGAGTTATTACATTTTTTTTTATTATTCGTTTATTTATAGTATATGTAATTTATAAATCTAGTTTGTATTTCGCAGCAATTTCATCTACGTTGGTAACTTTTGGCTCTGCTTTTAGTAACTTTCGCCGTACCACAGAAATAAACGTCAAAATCGCGTCGAAGATAACCTAGAAATAGCACTTTTCAAACACCGTTTTTAGTACTTTCTTTTCATTTTCGCACATAATGAATTCCCATTGTGAACTCGGGGAGAGATGCTTTATCCGATAGCATACCTATAAATCGCCAAATCGTTCCCATTAATTAGGAAGTATAGCCAAACATAGAAAAAATATATCCTCTTCACTGTAAATACAACGTTTAGGTGCGTTTAATAACACGAGTTTCTATGAGAGATTACGAAAGCAGGTTAACACTAGTAAACATGGCGTCAAATAGGCAAGCAACAACGAACGACACGACGGGTTGCAGACCTGTAAGGTCCCCTTCTTGCGAGGTTCGGGCAAAGTACCCCTCTAAATTTGCCAATGATAGGGTATTTAGTTGCATATCTATATTACGAGTGATCTGTGACTGTGTGACTGTAGCATCACTTGCTTTATATTCAAGGCTCGGTGGGCCGTGCGGGTGACTCATACCCAACCGATGAATATGAATGAAAAACCTTCTTTTTTTTCAGTTCCAGTGGCGGGCGATGAGAGCATTTGATTGTTTTACGTTTTTCAAAGACAGGCAAGTTTATTGTAAAATATGTAAAGAATTTTATAAAGATTTGTGCGAGACATTTATGGACGCCAAGATTGCGATTAAATATTTAAACAAACGAACGCATTTGACGTACTTATTATTTTTTACTATTTTCAGTGTTGCATCATTTAAACCGCAGTTCTCTGATTATTAACTATTTCCATTTTTTTCGTCATGGCACTGCAAAGGCAGTGCCTTCTTTTCTCGTATCTGGTTATATCCTCATATCCATGGTACACTCGATATCTGGATTACAATTAAAAACGCAATGACTCGATTAATATTGAAAATAAACACGGACTATAGTGAGTGACAAGTAAATCTACATTCAACGATAATAGTTTGATGATTGCTATTGTATTGGTATCAGGGTCTTCTAAAGATTCAAATTGGCATTAGATTATGTTAAACGTTAATATTATCTATATGTTAACGTCATAATAAGCATGTATTGGGTATTATATTATAAAAACGTTAAAGGCTTAAAATCATTAATGAACTACACAAAAGCGAATTAATGAAGTTGACAGTTGACAGATACGCGTCAGGTGCTGCTCCAACGATTATTTGAACTAATCACATCTTTAGGAATTTATATGAGTTTAATCGAACTTAATGTGTTTCGCTTGTTAAAGTCATACTATACAGGTGTCCTACCGAACCGGATAATTAGAATTTTTCGAAGTTCCAGTTAAAATTTGATTTTGAAACTTGCAGCGTAGTTATGGCTATTTATGGTCTCTCCAAAGGAAATATTTTCAGCTTTCTAGCCCATCCGGTTGATGTCAACTTTCTTATTTTTAATGGGATGGTGAAATTTTTATGAATCCAAGTGTATTTTTTGCAAATATCTCAAAAACTATCAAGTTTACGTATTCGAAAAAACTACACCATTCTGTTTAATATAAGAAAGTTGATATCAACACCCTGTATATCGGATGGACGATAAAGCTGAAGATATTTTCTTTAAAAAGAACATAGTCGGTCGTGACTGTTCTGCAAATTTCAAAATCAAACTCCTCAACTCTGAAACTTCGAATGATTCTAACCAGACACTTCGGTGGGACACTCTGTATATAAAGACGCAAATAAAAACAATAAAAAAGGAAAGTTACTGCGGTGATTGCATACATAAATTATTTAACTTCGGTATAATGTATTGAGTTTGGATCGTATTTATGTAAATATTGGTGGGATTTTTCAGCTGTAAAATGAGTTTAATTTCAGATTTACCGGCACTAAATGAAGATTGATTCTTATCATGAAATAAAAATATTTGCAGAACTCCCGCTGGTTTTATGCAGAATAATCATTTAAAGCTACCAATAATTCAAAGTGATTATGTTTATGCAGTAAATTTACCTTTATATATAATTCGTTATTAGGGCAACAAAAATCAGATATTGCTATGGAAATAATCGAGACATTAATTGTTATTATATACAGGAAGTCGCAATGAACGTGCATATGAAGTTTCGTTAGAGTATTTGAATTCGACGTAAAAATGTGCCTTCTTCTTCTTCTTCTTCTTCTTCTTAATCTTAGGCCTTTGTACCATTAGATGTAAGGCGGTTTTCTCTCACTTGCACTTTTCCTTCCATAATTTTCTATCCTCGGCTGTCTTTCTTATTTCTTTCCATCGTATTCCCTTGTTTTTTGCTGCTTCTCTTATTCTGTCTTCCCACGTTTTTCTGGGTCTTCCTTTTTTCTTTTTCCCTGGTACTCGCGTCTCAAATACTCTTTTCGTTAGTCTCTGTTTTGGCATACGGCACACATGTCCAAACCACCTAAGTTGACCTTTTATTATCTTCTCACTTACAGCTTCTATCTTTAGTTTTTGTCTGTATACATCGTTCTTTATTCTATCTCTTTTAGTTTTATTTTCTATGCGTCTTAGGAATCTCATATCCATAGCATCCAGGCGTGTTTTATGTTTATCTGCTAAAGTCCATGTTTCGCTACTGTAGGTTATTGACGGTCTTACTACCTTTCTTATTATGTTTTTATGTCCCTGGGTATTTCCTACCTCCCTAAAAATGTAGTCTTCATCATATGAAATAGCCTTCCTGTTTTTCCCATTCTATCATTTATTTCTCTGTCTATCTTCGCATTGTTCTCGATTATTGATCCTAAGTATTTGAAACTTTCCACCTGTTAAATTTATTCTCCATGTAGGCGTATGTTATGGATTTTGTTTTCTCTGGACATTATCATGCTTTTTGTTTTCTTTATATTTATCACCATGTTTATTTCATTGAGTTCATATTCTAGCACCTCTAGATTATACTGCAAATTCTTTTCCGAATCCGACACTATAACCATGTCGTCTGCAAACATCAGTTCATTAATATCTGTTTCTTGCATTTGCCAGTATCCTAATTTCAATGTCTTCATCTTTTTCTTCGCTTTTTTCATAGCTTCATCTAGTACTATGGAGAATAGTAGGGGGCTTAACACACATCCTTGTTTTTAACCTATCTTTGTTTCAAATTCTTTTGATTGCTCATTGTTTGTCCTTACCATGTTCTTATTATTTTTATACATTGATTTTATTATTTCAATTATTCTGCTATGTTTATTTCTCTTCCTTAGCGCTTCCCATACGTGCTCTCTTTGTACCCTGTCAAAAGCCTTCTTAGATCTATGATCTTGCTTATACATTTTTCGCTTACTTGTCGGATGATAAAAATTGTGTCTTGTGTACTTCTTCCACTCCTAAAGCCGCATTGTGTCTCTTCTATTGTATTTTCGATCTTTTTTATTCTTCTTTCAATTACTCTAGCGAGCAGTTTGGCAGGTATACTTGTTAGTGTTATTCCTCTGTAATTATCACTCACTCTCTTGTCGCCTTTCTTATATATTGGGAGTATTATTCCTATATTCCATTCCATTGGTATCTTCGTTGTCTTCATTATTTCGTTAAGTAGTTCTGTAAATTTGATTATACCTTTCTCTCCCATATATTTCATCATTTCCGGTGTTATATTATCTACTCCAGGTGCTTTTCCTAATTTCAATCTTTGCAGAGCGTCCATGACTTCCTCTTTCTGTATTACTTCTATTTCCTCTGTATCATTTAACTCTTCTTGTCCTTCAACAACGTTCATTTCTGTTTTGGTCAATTCTTCGAAGTGTTGTCTCCATCTTTCCATTATTTGATCTTCTGTTAATATGTTTTCGTCTTCTCCTTTTATATTTATCATATCATATTCTTTTTTCTGCCTCAGTTGTTTCAAAGCACCATAAAATAATGTTTGGTTGTCTCTATAATTTTCCATCAGTTTTTGCCCAAATTTAATCCTTGCCTTTTTGACCTCTATTTTCACCTCTCTACGTTTTTCTTTATATTTTTCGTAATCTTCGGTTTTTTTTAGATAAATAGGCCCTGACATCATGCATATTTTGTCTCATTTAACCAACCCTATTTCACCGTTTACTATCCAAATGATGAGCACACTAATAGTGACAGCTGCGTATATCTCTCATATATCTTCTATTTATACAATAATAAATAGCAATTTTCCAGTTATATTTGCTCAACGAAATGATAAAGGGAATGATGTCAATGATTAGTGAAATTATCGAAATTCTATATACTTGCAGGTCTTTATTAGAATAAGAGAAACACTTACTATTAATTCTTAATAAACCCAGTTTATAGCATAGTAACTGTCTGGAGTGTCTAGACATGAAGAAACCTTATGTATATAATGGCTTTATAAATGCACAGTAAACAACCTTGGGTTCGGAATTATTAAACTCAGCATATGTATTAAGCAAATCTTTTTTAGAAGTTGCAAAATTGCATTAATATGGAAAGAAATAATTGCTGTATCGACTATGCAGAATTCAGATGCCACTTTTGATAAATTCAAAACTGCATACCAAATGTTTAATATTTGGCAGGCGAGTCTGTTCCACAAATATTTTATCATTATAATCTGGCATATTTAATTTTTCGATAAGTCTAAGGAGAATGTACAAATAATAATTAAAGTTAGGACTCGGTAAATAATACATTTTAAACGGAAAGAAATTGCTTGAATTGAAATTACTTAATTCAGGTAGATACACGAACACTCACGACGAATGTTCATCATTCGGATAATGAAAGAACTACACTGCTTGAAGCCGTGTAATGATACGAACGCTTTACCGTGCATGATGGTGAAAGCCTCGTTCTCAATGCTACAGCGTTGGGCGCTACCGGATAAAAACTGTCAAATAATACATGAAGTACTGTAAAACTTCGTTCGACTGACATGAGTATTATAAGTGGAATATTTCGCAGATTTAGCGCGTCAAAATATTCTCCTCAAAGCTGAAATTTTGAGTAAGCCTTTGATAGAATTCTTGGGCACACATCTAGAATTCAAATTTATAGTAATTACTGCAATAAGCGTCATTTGAGGTCACTTTATACATATATTGTTGCACGTTAGCATTCGACGTGACCGTTTCATACATTTAGTTATATCTATGTATAATAGTTGAGTCAGCAAGATAATAATGAGCAACAAGTGTTACAGACATTCCCAGCTGTTATGATTGTAATAATTATTGCAATAATCAGCAATCGGCGGAAATTAACAACAATAAATCACATAAATTTAGATTAAGTGCTACTTTGATAAGTTAAGTATTTCGTGTTTGCTTATAATTCTATATAGGGAAATAGATGAAAAATTAAAGGCCTTACGTCTCCACCACAGGCAAGAATCCCTCTGTAGTTTCTGAATTTCTCATCGACCAAGGTTATTAAAATTTCAATAACCTAACCGTCGCATTTTTACTAAAATCACAAAAATCGCCGTAAAAAAACGCCATGGCACACTGATTTAACGAACAATTTTCATATAAAGTTCCGCTTTTTCAACCGATAACGTCAAAAATCGTTGAATATATTTTTTTAAAAAGTGTTGGGAGTATACGCAAAGCCGTTTCTAGCGTGGGACTAACGCAAAGAACGGTGTTCCGAGGTCCGGGAACTGAGTGAGTAACCCCGATGCCCCCACCCAGCTAGCGTGCGAATAGATTATTGATTTTGAGCTTTCCGCGAGCTTTTAATCGCGGACACGCTAAAGGACATTCGCGGACGTCTTGCACTAGCGTCCCCGGAGCGATGTCCTTGACTGAGGATGCTGTAAATGGAATATGCGCTAGAATGGAAATTCGAATTGCAGTTTGTGCGGGCCCGGGCTAGATGAGCGCGTAAAGGCGGCCGGTGGCGGCGAGTGATCTCCGATGAGATCCGCAAAAATTACCGTTTCTGTTTTTCTAGTGAGTTAATTACACAGGTCAATATGATTTTTGTAACATTGATGAGAATGCTCTTTTGCGTTCTATTTAGTGGTTTAGTTTAGGTTATTAAAACAACTTTTCACAGAAATGGCCTATAGCACGTACCATTTTCAAGTACTCTTTTAACCTTTAACAAAGAACTGTTTGGCGCTATTTGAAAGAACCATTTCTTTCGGTGAGTACATATACATACAGTCACCGCCAGAATTAAGTGGACATAGTATTATATTTTACTATTAATGTATTTGTTTTGTAGTATTAGTATGATTTTGCATATCATTAAACAAGTATGAGTAAAATTTATAGTTTAATTAAAAATCGCTTAGTGTCCACTCAATTCTGTCGGTGACTGTATTTCTTTCACTAAAACATTGACTTTTTTGCAAAGAAAATGTAAATATTACTGTTATTTCGGAAAACGGCAAATTTATTTTGAACTTAAACAACGTTTTTCTCAGATCAAGCAAAAGACATTAAGTATACAGAATGGCTTTGTTTTCCTAAAATTGTTATTAGAAAAGTTTCTCCTATTGGAAACCGCATTCGTTTACACATTGTATATACGGACGACTTATTACAAAGTCACTATATCAGAGGAAGTCAACAAAGCCTATCTTTTTTATTTTAAGTTCCAGATTAGAGATCAAGATAAAAGTGGACCTCCTCATGTTTTCTGGTGAGTTGTCACGTAAATCTAGTGCAGTGGATGCAACGCAAGAAAACTTCAATGCCGTTTGCTGTACCTATAATGTGGAGAGAACCTACTGACCATATAAGTGAGTGCTACGTTTGTATCCCTAAAGCAGAAGAGATTCAGTTTCAAAATTTGCTTTCTGCACTCTGCACTGGAGAGCGTGTTTCCCGGTGATTCTAAATCTTCATCAGGATCTGATTCACAACTTGAGAACACCAGTTGTGACTCAAGATTTTTACCAACCACACTTAACAACCCAATATGAATTAAATGATTTGGTACGTGATCTGGGATTGTCAAAAAAAAAAATCGAAACTCCTTGGCTCCAGACTTCAACAGTGGAACCTGTTAGATAAAATTGCAAGAGTTTCACTTTACCGAAACCGGAATGTAAAATTTACTAGTTTTTATCAAATGGGGGCCGTCATGTGTCTATCGTGATATTGATGGTTTACTGAATGAGTTTAATATGGAACATGTACAGTCGTGGCCACATAAATGTTTCCGACCTGAAACCGTAAATTCGTATGTTTTCAACCTTAACAGTGTAGCTGCCAGATGTTCGACCGCAAGCTTTTTTTTCCTATTAGAATTTATTAGTAGTAGATATGAAACGAGTAAAATGAATAGGAAAATAAACGAAGTTGTGTGTGTAAGTTTATAAAACACCTTACAGTAAGAAAAACACATCTTTGTAAGAAACATGACATAATATTAAGTGGGGTTTTCAAGTGAGCGATTATGTTACAGCTGTAGGTCGTCAGATCCAACTTCTAGATAATATGGGAGTATAACCGTACGAGTAAGCGAAACATAAAGAAGTGCCCTAGAACATTTTAAATAATGATTTGTGACGCTGCTTCGACCGTTGCTCATAGAACTTCGTTTTTATTACGGAATTCACTGTAGATCCAAAAGTAACTAAATAATATAAAAAATACACTAAAGAAGAAGTTGATAACATTAGTTAATCTAGATACCTATTATTAAATATTTATATGAACATGATAAATGAATATACGGAATAAAAAATGAGAAATAATGTATACAAACACAATAGTAATATTATTGGTTATCCAAAAGTATTTTCTGATCAGTTTGATAGTTTGAAATTCACGCGCAAATATATTTCTGTGCGTATTTTTGTTTAGTTGGGAAACCACCCAAACTTCGGTACTCATATGCGTTCTAGCGATTAGAAGCCACGCTTACGGAGGTTGTTATCCCGGGCATTTGATAGTTCACTTAATACAAAACTTTTGTACCGTGATTTGCTCCACCCATTTTCTGTTTGTATACACCTTCTAGCCAACAAAGTTCAACAAATGTCTTACGTAAGAAGCTTCGGGCGCTCCGAAATAAATAAAATATTTTTTTACGATAAAAAAACAAACATTTCAGTTCTTGAGTAGGATATCTTAACGTTCGTCTCAATAAACGCAATGTGTAATAAATAATGTGGCATTTTTAAAGGATCGGCTTCTTTGTAGATCAAACAGTTATAAATGTTATTTATTTATATTTTTACATGCATTTTATAGTGTGGATCAATACCTTACTATGTAGATTATCATCATTTTCGTATATTTTTTCTTGTTGTAATATTTTTTGGACAATATAGCATAGAATTGAAACTTGAAATAATTATTTTACAAAACATTTTGATATTTTATTCATGTTTTTTTTTTATTTTCTGTAACAGTATTATAAGATTTGTAATAACGATTTTTTTTTTCTTATTATTATTTGTTGTATTTTTTTGTCCCTGCCATATATAGAGGGCATTACGCTATAAGGGCGTAAGAACATTTATATTTAGAACAATGTAAAATTAATTTAAATGCGATTTTTTCATAAAAGGTGTTTTTGATTTTAATTTTGTAAAACAAAAGCTTATATTACATTAAACATATACCGTAGTCAACAAAATTGAATTAGATGTAGGAAAGCGGAGTGTAGGAAAGACCGCGCCGCTATAAATAAAAAGAAACATGCGTATTTCAAGATCCACTAAAGTTAAATTTTGTCGACTACGGTATACACATTTACCAAAAGGCTGCAGTATTGAATAACTATAAATGTAAATTAAGTATTTATACAGGAAAGGAGAGGGAGCAGAAAATAATAAGAAAGGAGCTAAAAGTTTGTTATTACAAATTTTAAAATATATATAATAAAAACAATAATAAAATATATCTATCGGTGCGGTTCCTCTTTTCGATTGACGGACTTCGATATAAATACCGAGAGAGAATAAAAGCCGCCGCACAGAAAAACGTACTAAACGAATTCCGGCAGCTAACCCGCATCCAAAATATAAACACTCTTTTCTCTAACACCTTATCTTGATTTGTGGCATACTCTATTCACTAAACACCACTGGCACGTCGCGCTATCCAACCTCGACTAGGATAAACACATTCGTACACTGTAAAAAATCTGTAGAAAATGCGTGTAGGTTGGAAACATTTATCTGACCACGAGTGTACCTTCATAGATTCGTCGAAATAAAGCCTAAAAGCCGTCTTGCTACATAATGGAAACAACAAGCCTTTAGCACATACAGTGACAGTGAAGGAAAGCTATGACAAGTTAGCAACTAAATCAGTATTAGTGGAGATTTAAAAGCGATAGATTGCTGGGACTTCAAGAGGATTTTACAAAATATTGCTGTTTTTGTATTTCAAACGCAACCCCCTCCTTGTTAACCCCGCAAAAGTAATTCTTCCGCCTTTACACATTAAGCTTGGGGCTAATGAAAAATTATGTCAAACCCGTGGACACAGAAGGTAATAATTTCGAGTATCTAAAAGAAATATTTCATCAATTAAGTGATGCTAAACTAAAAGATGGCATATTTGTTCAACCTCAAATAAGGAAGGTTCTAAGTGATTTCCGTTTTCAAGAAAAGTTAAATGAAAAGGAATTCACACCTTGTAAGTGTAGTGAAAGAATTTCTGGACAACAAGAAAGATGAAAACTATAGAAACCTCATAGATGAACCCTTGAAAGTGTATGAAATACTAGTGCGTCGCATGTCCTTAAAAATGCATTTTTACACTCTCATTTGGATTTTTTCTGGAAAGTTTGGGTCATTATGTTAGGCGACTAGTGCTAGTTCTTAAAAAGAGATGACGCCACAGAACACAAGAGGAAAAAAAGAAAGTTCTGGTCGCTGTATCTCATGTAATATGTAATAATGTAATTGCATAGATTGTATATATTAAATAAATATTAGATTGCAAAAATATGTCGTCTCCTTCTTTTCTCACCACCCATAGGCTGTAACAAAAAAATTCTACGTCTTACAGTAATTTGCTTATCATTTTCGAATTTGGGGCTACAAAATACTTCAGATATTTTCATCAATGTTACTTCAAAAATTATATTTATTATTATAAACGATTATAAATATATAAATTATATATTTATAATCGTTTTTCAAAAATGCTAACGTATATTTGTTTGAAAAATGTTTTATTTCTGAAATAATTCAAAACTTAATCGTCTAGGTCTAGAAGATGCGATTTTTTGATTCCATGAGTGGGTTTAATTGCTTCTTATATTATAATATAAGAAACGATTAAATGCGATGCCATAGTATAGCAATTTTTATTAGAATCAGATAATTTCACCTTAAACGAAAACAACAAACAATTTGACATTTCATTTCCTGGGGAATTATCTATCGCAGATTAATAATTATTCGATTAATTTCAAGGAAATACCTTTTAATGTCTCGTAATGTTCATCATCCGTTATTATTCATACGTTATATAGATTTTCTTGGAACCGTCTACTTCATCTTTGATTTGGAAGATATCGTTGCTCTTATTTTGCGTTATTTATCGTGATGACTTGTATGGATAAGCTGTATTGACACGATTTCTGTTTTATCGGCGATAGTAGGAGATTACTAAGTCGTGCGGACAATTAAGTACCTAGATGGTGGTATCCGGATATTCCTCCTCAGTGCAATATAGCACCTAGAACTGAACAGCTATAGTCGCAATATGACAGTTGTTAGTTGTATGCAGCAATGTGTTTTGCAATTTTAATTATTTCCGTTATCTCAATTATTAACAAATTTACCTTTAAAGAATTTGTTTAAATTATCGCTATTTGTTTATCTTTCAACTACTAACGAAAGAAAAATCACTACCAACACCTACAAACGATTCTAAAGATAATTGCGAAAGCGGATTTTCGATATTTCAAAGTGGGGTGCGATTGATTTTTTGAAGGTTGTATAATTATTAATGGATGGAACCACAAACGAAATTATTGTTACTACAAACAACTACAAACACAATACTAGCATTTCCTATAAAATAAAAGTTTATTTTTAAAAAGTGGGATGCTAAGTTTACGTGACCACGAACGTCACAGAAAAAGTGTATTTTTTGTTTTACTATTTACTGTCCTGCTGATTGTTTACGTTCTGTCATTTGAAAATATTTACCAAAGTATTTTTGTTTTAAATGTGATGTAAAAAGCAATTTATTCTTGAAAGTAAAAAGAAATATATGACACGTTTCTTGTTTTAAGGTTAAATTGTAAACACACTGACAAATCAGTAATGTGATATATCTTGTACTACCAACTTAACAATGTTACCACCTTAAAATTTGAGGTCAGGCGGTGGTCATCCGGTGCATCCGATTGCTCACTGTGTAGGTCATTCAGGAACTTTGAGCATCTTCAAGAAACCATTACTAACTGCATGCGGACAATAACTCCCCAAATGCAGAGAAATGTGCATCAGAAAATGCATATAAGAACAATGAGATGCAGAGAAAATGGTGGGGACCATGTAGAGCAAAACTGAGCAGTTCTTTTCATTACGTATAGTCTTACTTATGGTTTTGTGTGATAGTACATAGTATTTAAATTTGTTTATAGTAGCTGTTTGCATTCAACTACCATGTTATTAAAATTTGTCACGGAAACGACTGGTTTTTTTTTCTTCGAATGAATTGCGTGTTCATTTTAGAATTAGGCGCCTTTATTTTTTTTTTTTTTTTCGTATTAGCGAGGCGGCTGCAATTTGGCATTTGACATCTACTATCACAAGCAAATTCACCCCACTGGTCACCTCCGATTTTGATAAAATGTGGAACAGTGAAAAATAATTGTCGTAATTCTTTTTTCCTGCGGATATTCACTTGCTCATATTCAAGAATAATAAAATTCGCTCGAGGAAGCGAATGCAACATACAAAATGAAATACTAATTATGAGAGTGACCATAAATGAATCCCAAAACGTTTATACAATATGAAGAATGGGAGATTTCCTTTTGTAAAATGTTTGTAGAAACTTTTTTTCTTATTGTTAGCATTACTATATAGAGGAATAATTTTTGTTAAGAAAAAAATTTGCTTCATCGGACGGTTACGAAAATATATGCACATATTGACATTAACCATAACAGTTAAAACCTCCTCAGACAACTTTGAGGAAAAAAGTGGCATAGGCAAATAGAAGCTTGTACCAAATGTAGCAAAAATTGGAATTTCGAAGAAAATCGTTAGGGCCGTTTTCGAAAATAATTTAAAAAACCGAAAAATCGGCAGGAAACTCATCTAATCCTTTTTTATCACTTGGTTGCTTTTAGCAGACACTGTCATGTTCTTGACCCCAGGGTGGAACTACAATTTTCGATCGCCATCTTTACAGATGGATCAAAAACGAAAATAGGAACGGTAGCAGGAGTTTTCTCCTCGGACCTTGACCTCAATCTAGAACTGGCACTGAGCAGGTTTGCCACGGTTTTCCAAGCCGAAGTCGTGGCGATCCTGCACGGTGCCGGAGAAATTTTAGCAAGGGGCATTAAGGGACAGCGTATTTTCCTTCATAGTGACAGTCTTCAGTCAGCTGCTCTTAAGGCTCCTAATAATCACAGGATCACTTCGGGCTTAGTACTTCAGTGTCGCCATCGATGATGCCTTGACACTCAACTGGGTTAAAGGTCATAAAGGAAACCTGGAAGTCCATAACCACCTGCCATCAAGCGCGTGAAGCCATCCCCAGGCCATCACCGAAAACAGCAACATATTGTCTGCAGCTCCCTCACAGTAACCTACGTCCAGTTGTGGGGCTTTTGACAGGCCACTGCGAGCTAAACAAACACATGCACTGCATGGGTTTAGCTAACAGCCCACTGTGCCGGCCATGTTACCAAGAAAACGAGACGCTGGAACCCATTTTATGTGACTGCCCGGCGCTCGTCCAACTCACGTCCCCCATCCTGGGGGAATACTGGCCCAGCATGACCGGTTTTGGCTGCGCCTTGTCTGCTGCTCTGCTCGATCTCATGCTCAGTTTGAGCTGCCTCAGGTGGGCTATGGGCGAGCGACGCCACCTAGGAGATGTAGCACCTTGTCGGACTTAAAATCCAGAATCCAGGCCCTTTTTAACCAAAACCTGGCTGTCCCGTCTTCTTAGGATAGCTAACCCAAATATCAAATATGAATACTCCCAAATATTTCGTTCTTGAGATAGAAAAGAAAAAGAAGCGTTGTGTATAGAACATTTTGGGGTAGCCATAATATTATATGTATAGCATTTTGGGAAAAAATCCAAACATTTTATTTTTAATGTAGTTTACGGACTAGCACAGAAATCTGTGAATTTTTCATCTACGTGGTCAGGGGGTTAAAATTTGTTCTTATTTTAGCCCACAACGACCCCCATCATGCAGCAGTGATCTCCTTATTAAACCAAAATGTCGAAATTGTCAAGAAAAACATCTTCCATTTTTATTCAGTACTGTATCTGTTCTGGTTCCAAAGATATTGTTAAAAATGTGTTTTAGGGGAGGAACTTTAGGGGTCTATGATTCCCCCTACAAGTGAATGTCCCACCTAAAAAGAATTTAGGGTGAATTTGTATTTGCTGTAGACAGTTCTAAGCTCCAAATACGAATCACGTATGGGGGAAAATATTATTAAATAAATTCTAAATAAAAATGCTTTCTATCGCTTTTGATTATTTTCTCCCTAGTTCTTTTAACAAATAAGTATATTATTTATTTGTCTACTAGTAACATATTTAAAACTAATATTTGTACCAATATTTTTCATTTGACGTCAATAAACATTTTAAGCAATAGTTGAATACCCTGAACACTCAAGGCTTCCCGTATTTTCAAAATGGCGTTATGCTAACTTCTCATCTATTTTGAGGTGATCCATGATCATCAAGGGTGCCGACACATATTGTCGCTGTTGTCTAATCTGTTGTCCCGAAACAATACTCAGCTGGAGTAAAAAGCCGAAAGCCTATAAACGCCGCTCTCTAGCAATGACATTCACACGCGTGCATTTATTGCTTTGTTTTCGAATTGGGCGTTTCTAGAATAATTGATTATTGCATAAAAGATAAGAATCGTCCGAGATCCATTCACCCGTGCGTAGATAGAACATACGACTAAACGCGTCTATAAAATATTAAATATATTAGCTGTAGTGTTTGTTTCGCAATTAGTTACGAAAGCCGATATAATTCCCATTATTGTTATGAATCGAACGAAATCAGCGCGGAATCCGATTAATTTCTAAAGTAAATACTGCCTGCGTATCTATTATTTTGATAGGAATTCTCGGTAAGCAAATGGGAAAAAAATATAGTTTCAAGGTGTATTTTTATTCGGGGAACGTATTTTTATACGTTTCATTTAAGCCTAGAAACATACTCGACCATAAATAAAGCAAGAAATCCTATACTTAAGTCTACGCCATGAATTTGCACATTCCTATTGAGCAAATTTAAAAAAGAGTATTTGGATGAAATTAATATTCGTAAGATTTGTTGTTTTTATTGGCTTAGTAGGCAATATCTAAATCTTGTCAAAAGGAAAACTTACAAAGGATTTTGTGGATACATGCTTATCTACACATTGATATAATAATATTGAGGAATGTGCGCAGCAGATACAAGGGTGCTTATTTTTTAATATTGTGAAAAAATTAATTACTTTTGGTTTCTTCTCTATCAATTAATTGATTCACTTCAACATAACTAAAAGTAATAAATAATAAATAAAAACATTGAAATTATACAGGGCAAAAACTGTATGTATATATAATTATGATCGAAAAAGTGTAAAAGTGATTTTATTTTGACCCACAGAAAGTATGGGTTGGTACCTTTGGCGATCATGTCACGTGACCCCTATTCATTGACGGAGCTTTAAATGGTCAAATGTATTTCAACATGTTGCACGATAGAATCAATCCTTTGACCACAGAAAAAATGGAGCAAGATCCAGATTTGTTGGAGACTGAGATAGTATTTCAGCCAGGGTTGGGCATCATTTAATAATTTTTTATTCAAATAATTATTTGAATTAAATTTTCATCTGTTATTCTGTATTCCGTATTAAGTTATTGTTGAATAAAACTATGGGAAATCATTTGAATGAAGAATTATTTCAATAAAACGTTATTTGAGTAAAGCATTATTGAAATGATTCTTTCACCAAATAAATTGTTATTCAAATAATTTATTACTGAATAACATCGAAATTAATTTAGATTAGGTATATGCCTACATGTTTGTGGGATTTTTACTTTTATACGCATTACAAAGTATACGCGTGCGTTTTCTTTTGTATCTCGAACGAACGGAGATTTGTATTTGTATAAATATGAAAACCGCTAAGCCAGCCTAAATGTTTTTTTCTACTATTCGGGGAGAGAATGCCCGTACGGGGTACCGCCTTGCCGAGCATTGGGATAGACCTATGTCTATCCTTTACCTGAATTTAATCAAGGAACTTTTTATCCACTTTTTACATTTCAAGTGATCTTTCTTACTGTTGGTGTTTTTTATAATTTAAATTTTATAATGTAAAACTACCACTATATAAATCGTCATTTGGATTTGACACATTTTCATTCATTGATATTCATTCATTGATATTGTTAAAATAAAGAAAAAATTCTCTCACAGCTCCCAATATCCTTCAAAAATGGCGGGTAATCATATAAAAATTATCGCTAATGTTAGGAAGTGCATCGGTATATAGGACGATATGCTAGTAATAATTATATCCGCCGACATCTTCGACATTCCTCTAGATTTACGTGCTGTCATTTCTGAAGTCGATTAACAAACCTTCAAACTTATAAAAATTACACTCATTTTTTCCCACACAACTTTAATCTCTTTAAAAATTGACGTGCAATATTTATATAAAATCCGCTGATCCGCCCATATCTTCGACATCCCTCAAGATTTACGTATTATCGTTTTTTGAAACCGATAACCAAACTCTCAAACTTATAAATTTTTTTTTTCTCACAGCTTCCAATGTCCTTCAAGAATGGCGAATAGTATTTATATAAAAATTTCTGCTAATGTTAGGAAGTGTACCAGTAAGACGACATGGCAGTAATAATTATATCCGTCAACATCTTCGACATCCCTCAAGATTTACGAGCTGTCATTTCTGAAGTCGATGCACAAACCCTTAAACTTATAAAAATCGCATTTATTTTTTCTCTCACAGCCGCCAATGTTCTTCAAAACTGGCGGGTAATATTTACGTATATAAAAATTTCCGCTAATGTCAGGATGTGTACCAGTAATAATTATATCCGCCGATATCTTGGACATCCTTCAAGATTTACGTATTGTCGTTCTAGAAACCGATAACCAAACTCTCAAACTTATGAAAATCACATTTATTTTTTTTCCCACGACTTCCAATGTCCTTCAAAAATTGCGCCTAATATTAATATAAAAGTTGCCGCTAACGTTAGAAAATGCATCGGTAGGAAAAAAACTGTGTTAATTTAATTGTAGTAACACAATTAATAAGTAATATATTCGCTAAACTATACTAAGTGCCAAGTGCGTACTACTTTACGGTTCTACCCTAAGTCTACTTACAGTGCAAAGAACAGTAGGATGTAGAGCTTTCATGATTTCCTTCAACACTCACAACATCATCGTTTCTTTCCTCTTTCATTAAATATAAGTAAAACACTGTCACTTTTAACTAACATCCACAAAACATTCCATCAATAAAGACTTTAAGCGGTAAAATGATCGCTACCGTGGCTTCAACAGATCAATTTCAAAGCACGATTCACTCCAGAATTTTACCGACACCATAACGACTCCAAAATCAAAACACACACGCGATAAATATCAATTTCGCACAATCGATGGAAAACGACGCACTCGAATACATAAACAGCTTTGATGGAAGAATAGCACTTCACCAGAACAATCTATAAGCTAATACACTTTTATGATCCGCCAGTTTATCTAATATGGAGTAAATTAAAAATATATATGCATACATATATGTATGTATGTACGTATAGATATTGCACTATGGAAAGAGGTTTCCTCTTTCATATAAACAGTTGATGAAATGCATGAATGGGTCTACGCGGTGTAGAGACGAAAGTGTTATAGTAATATGAAAAGCAATTGGTTTCGTTTAGAGTAATTGTTGATAAGGAGAATTGATAAAAATTACATACCAATAGATACAGAGGCTTACAGTTTCGTTACCTCATTTATTTTTAATTTCAATTGTTTACCAGAAATCCATTTGGCCATAAATTTTGATAAGAAGAACGGCGGCCTCTGTCATTTTCGTAGAATTTTGGAAGGAGCACACATTTTAGGTCTGTATGATCGATCTTTCTTTTTGCTAACGTCAGACATTGAATTACCTCAATCAATTTTAAGGCTTCAAGAACGTTATATTATTGATGTAGATGTATTTACGATAGAATGCAAACGACAGTAATGATGAATGGGGTGTTGAATATACATTAGATGCTTATTTGATTTGATTATATCTCAGTGAATTAATTGTGAACTCTAAAAGTTTACGAAGACAAATACTGCTTATACATATTGTAGTTGAACAAATGTAATTATAGTTACTACAATTGTAAAAGCCAGTCCTAATCCGTCCTCGTACAGCTTACTACATTATTGTGTCCAACATTGTGTAGTATATTAGATAATATATACATTAATGACGATGGATGCGAAAAGTTATTTACTGAGTTGGGTTAGAACCGTTGGTGAGCATTTTTGAAGGTAAGACATTGAAATATATCTTGAATACAAAAGTATAGGCGTGTATGTATATATTTAGCATTAAATTGTTTCTCTTTATCTGTGTAACTACTATATATAATATTAACGCACGTTTATTGTTATCATAACTGTACAAGTTCTTTCTATTGTCCATATATCGGTGGCTTTTACACCTTTTTCTGATGTGTAATAATTTCCAAACAGTACAATTTTTTTTAGTTGAAATCGCAATACATATTTGTGGGTTTACATTGGCTTCTTTCTTTTTTTAATGTATGCATTTAATACCTATATCAACTACTTTATGTATCTGTTGCTATAAACCTTGCATTTATGAATTATGTTAATAGGCTCTATTCTGTAAGAATTCTGTTAAAATTAACATGTTAAAAATTAAGTTATAACAATAAGATATAGAGAAGTTAATTTTTAATTTTAACAGAATGCTTACACTGGGCTCCATATTTCCAGTTATATTGCTTAAAGTATATTTATAAAGAGCCCCGTTAGTCACTACAAAACTTAATTTGTATTTATTTCCAGAATATTTCTGACTTGGATGTGGAGCTACAGTTGCGGGCAGAAAGAAACGCCAGTTTTCAGATACCAATAATAGTTGGAGAACTTCTTAACGTAACGGACTCATACATATGCACTTTATATGAAATATATAGTTGTGGATGCATGTTTTAAAATAATGTTTGCATTGGGTGCTGAGTATCCAATAGAATGCGATCAGGTGGCATTTCAGTTTCATTGAAGAAATCTGAGTAAAAAATGTTTGTGTTCCAAGTCAGTATCTTTTCCAATAAGAATGTGTTACGTTGAAAATGTTAAAATTCTTGTTTTGATTAATTTCTATTTCCTTATTGCTTCGCTAAGTAGGTACATACATATGTATAATGTTCTTACAACTAATAGAATAACTATTTGGTTGCGCAAATATAGCATTTACCAGTGTAAGTATATACCTATATAAAATTGTAGTAATTTTGACAACACTTCCTTATTAAATAGTAATATATTTCGTGAAAAGCGTTAGATGCTAAAGTGATATCATTACTACAATTTCTACACTGAGAAAAATGAATTGTAGAAATTAGATCGTAAATCTCTTTATGTTAATTACTAAAATAATGATTGTCAAAACGACAATATGTGGCGTATTAAGAGTAAAATAATCAGATTTTATCATGCTTATAGTAAGAGGCAAAATCTGGATGTTACCATCTACATCTTATGGATGTAACAATCAATATACTCTATTGCTGAAAGGTTATATAATGACGTGGATTATATAGATAGTCGCTGCGATTGACTGCGATATTATCAGGTATTCGATGCATATTCAATTTCTAACATAAATGTTTGTAACGCTCTTCCCACCCCTTGCTCTATTCATTGTCGATCTTTACCGAAGAAATCGACCAATAAGCTGTTTTGCCGCGACAAAATTACTGACACGTGTTATGTACGTGTGATACAGGTGTACGTATTCGTGTCGGTGCATGTTTGTGTCTGGTCGTTCGTTGATTTCTGTGCATCGTAAGCAGAAATGGATGTAAACGTGGAAAACATTTTAATCGAGTGGGGGTTTCCACAGTTAATTAATATATTCAAAGGTAAGTAATAGATATTATATGCATATACTTCGTAGTGGGTACTTTATGCTTTGATAGAACATTAACCTAAATCTAACCTACTAGTGATTGTTATGTTAATGAAAGTAATACACGTTGGATTTTTGTAATAATGATTTTAAGGACAAATAAAAATATAAAATCAATATTATAGTTTTTATTGTGTAATATTCCACTTTCCTTATGCATGAACTGGGTAAAACCTTGTATAGTACTATATTTTAAATTACAGGTAAGTATCGCTGTATAGTGCCCGCATATGATCCATTATATTATTGTTTACTATCTACTATTTTAAATGCTAAGAGACGTTAGATTATTATAGTAGAAAATAATATTGTAAGTACTACAAGGCTATATGGTAAGTATGAGCATCATGTATCGTACATAGTAAAATATTACATTATACTGGGTACAATAAAAAATTTAACAGTTATTATCAAACATAGTCAGTGCTACTAGACATTTTTTTCACATTTACTAACATGTATGCTCAAATTAATAATACAAATATAGTACACCAACTTTACCATACGAGTTAATAAAAACTATTCACAGAAATTTACTATACAGATATTGTCACCGGTAATATAAAATATGATTGTCCCTATAGGAACTATAAAATATATTAAAGTATACTATATTTATGTTAAAGAGTACAATCTATTTCTCTCAGTGTAGTAACTTATAGTTTTCATTGTTTACTGCGCAACAGCCATACAAGTAGAAGCGTTCTCAATAAATGTAGTGCGAATCGCCATTTTCCATCGCCGAGTTTCTCAAATATTCTTTTACTTAGTATTATACTTTGTGGCACACCTTACGAGTGCATATTACAAAGTGTTGTGCATAGTTTAGCGTAAAAATTACGACAACTTTGTTGATTCAGTCTTATTTGTTTCGAGAAATTGTCTCTCAGAGAAATTGCATAAAGTATTACAATATTGTAGTAAGCTCTCTCAAAAATAAAATGACTATATTGTTGTCGCAAATTCTAATACACATTCTTATACACGTTAGACACAATTTTGTGTGACTTTTCATTACAAACTGCGCCTGGTGCATATATTACTGTAATTTGTAGCGATATGGAATACAATTGTAACAAAATTTGCTAGTTTTTTTTTTGGGTGTACGTTTCCAAAGAAGCAGAAACTTTTATTTATAATTATATATATATATAATTTATTTATAATTAAAGGGCGGAATATATGCACGTCAATTCAGTTAAAATATGCGCGTATATATGCATCGTTTTTCTCTGAAATATGCAACAATATGCATTTATTTGTCGAAATATGCAATTATATGCCTTGAATATAACATGGAAAAGTGGAAATAAAGAAACGCCGACTCTTACAAAAATTATTTATTTTAAGTAAAATTAAAAGAAAAACATAATAGGTAAAATTTTCAACCTGAAATTGTATAAAATGCATTTATAACGATATATTTTTCAAAATTTTCCAATAAAAATGTTGGCCTTCTGTCTGTAAAAATATGTTTGTACAAAGAAAAAGTTCTTTCAACATCTACCGATGTGATCTGGCAATATTTTAATTTGGGTAGTAAGTCATAAGGCCAAGGTATTACTTCGTTGGATGGTTTACTATCAAAAATATTTTTGACTTCCATTAAATACTTAAAGCCTTCATTCTTTCCCACAATAACTTCGAGTTTCCTTCTTACTTGATTTCCTACATCACCGGGAACTTCTTTACATTTGCCGGAAAAAGTTTCAACAATATTAATTGATTCTCTTAAACTTATATTCCTACTTTCTAACGAAGTTATTATATCTGGTACAAAACTAAAATTAACCTTAATAAAAACAAGTTCCTTAGCTAAATTTACATTTTTGAATAATGCTTGACTTTGCACTACACACTGCGAATTGTCTTCTAAATCTAAAACTATGTCTTTAATGGCTTCAAAATGGTCTGCGTAGAATATCGCGGTCTTAATCCATGTTCCCCATCGAGTAATTACGGGCTCTGGAGGTAAACAAACTCCTGGCAATTTCTCTCTATAGATCTGCACTCTTAGAGGTGCTTTCAAAAACACTAAAAGCTTCTCTACTGGAACTGGATTTGGTAAAAAAAAAATTTGATAGAGACTGCTGAATAAATCGAGTTACGGTCACATTATTTGTTTTATCTAACTGTTTATAAGATATTAAATATGGTTTCCCTGGCTCATTTTCTTCAAGCCCTCCAATCATAAGATGTGCGATATATCGACCACATGAGTAATATAAAAATGTTCATCGCCCAGTGAAACTTTAATTTCTCCCATTACGGTTTCGTATACTGTTTGCACATTCTTCTTTCTAAGTGTGGATTCGCCAGGGATGTTTTGATTACAATATTTTTGCAAAAAATCTCTGAATTGTGTATTTTGCAGTTTCTTCAAAGGTATATTTGCTGCGACTAAAGCTTTGCATAAGTCTTGATGAAACACCTCCTTTTCACTCTTTGGTTTGACATTTTGAAATGCGGTTTGCACACACTGCTGAACAGGCACAGATTTATTTTTCTGCAACTTAGCTTTATGCATAGCTGTTTTCAAGTGTTGATCAATTTGGAACTTCTTTTCACAAACAATGATTTTGGCACAAACTTTGCAAAACACTTTATCCCCACTAAACTCCAACTCAGGAAAATTTTTAATCCACGAAGCGGCTTTCGGCATTTTAGGCGTTTGAAATAAAATATTTTCGAAATCACTCTTTTCACACTGGAATCTATCGACAAACTAAACTATACAATATAAATACAAAAGAATAGACCACATCTGTTCTCCATTAGGCAACCTGATTACTTGGAAATTCCTAAACACCCAATAAATGCCGGCAATAAACCATATAATAATAAAACGGGTGAGTCGACAAAACCTACCCACCTTTTAAATTATTTCAATTACCTGCAAGGGTCGCACTTAATCTTTTGATAAAACGAAAAATATGGACACAAATTTTATTTTTGCCGAAATATGCAATTTTTTGTGAAATTTGTTAAAATATGCAAAATATGCAAATATATGCACTTTGCATATATTCCGCCCTTTATTTATAATATATCTTCTGTAAAGTCATAATATTTTATTTTTCCATTTGTGTCATATACTTACTTGAGTATGTGCATGTTGTATATTATATATTTTACAATTCTCCACAATACATACAATAATAAAATAATCGTGGAAATGATACTAATCCACTTACCATCAAGTAAGATCTTCTCCACATGCTATCGGAGTAGACCCTCGCTTCATCCATCGTAGCGTCATTTTCGCAATGTTCCCATTGTCTCTCTTCACCGTCCATGGCGATCACAGACACTGTCATTCTCCTCAGACATATCGGCTCGTCACCACTGTCCATGATGTCGGCACCCCGAAGTTTCGAATACAATTTAGCTAGGAGCTTCTTCACCCGAACCATTTCACTGTCGTCGAAGCTTTCATCGCAACTGAACAACGAAATTGCAAGGTATATACATATAGGGCGCGTGAGAAAGTTCAAGATACGGTGGGCCTGTTTCGACTTTAATAATTTCGTCTTATCAGAGAGTGATTGAGTTCCAATTGATCTATTATTGATTTATTCTTAGACTATAGATAGCGCAGCGGAACGATAAGCAACAATGGCAACATATGACTACAAGGTGTTTCATGAGTATATATAATAGTGATTTTGCAAAACCTATGTTTGAACAGGTTCTATACAAATTTGTTCGATATCTTAATTATTTAAAATCAAGTGCGAATAAACACATTTCGTGAATGAGTATTTTGAAGATTGAATGGGCACGAATCAGTGGCGTAGAGTGAGTTTCAGTCGCGCGGGGCGTAAGCCAAATTCGCCGCCAATATATTTAGGTATCTAAATCCAATTTTATGCAAATTCTAAATAACTTTGCGACAAAAATAAATTTGTTATTGTGTATTGTATATGGGGTGGTCCAAATTGCTCGTCAGAATAGAGTATTTCTATAACCGTAAGGGATTGGAAAAGATGAATGGCCAATTCTCGATCTCTTTTTTAAAAGAGATAAATTTAGTTTTTCTGAAATACCTAATGAATCGTTTGTCTTTAACAATACCCAAAAAATAAAAGAGGTTTTAACATTATTAAGACACTTTTATAAGTACAATCGACTAGTTAAATCAAATTTTTATGCACACACTTTTTCCCTGCAGCATAAATTTAAGAAAGCAGAAATTTATTTTAAAGACAGAAGTATAAAATATGTCATTATAAAAGATTAAACAGAAACAATTAGTAAAACAGAAAGTACAAAGGAAAAAACAGCAATACACTTACAGTCATTCCTAAAAATAGTGCTGAATCAGTGGACTTTACTGTATTATTTGTAATCTGTAAATTTAAAAAGTTATTTATCTTTCTTTGAACAGTATGAAATAGAATATATTTTGTTTTGTTCAAATTTAATGATAATTTATTAGCACAAAACCAGTTGAATAATTTATCCAAAATCAAATTTGCAGTAGCTTTAACATCAATTTCTTTGTCTGAAACAATAACAGTAATGTCATCTATATGGCACAACTACAGCGAAATCGCTGACAAAATCAACTATGTCGTTTATAAACAATGAAAATAATAATGGCCCCAAGACTGATCCTTGTGGGACGCCAACACTGATTGGTAAGTAAGAAGAAATTGTATACTTCCACATACTGAAATCTAATAGATAGGTAGGTATGAGGAAATCTATTCCGCTACCTTGCCTCTAAGACCCATGGTGTCAAGTTTCTGCAGAAGTATTAAATTAATTCTTTTACCAAGTAATGGTAATGTTAGAGGTTTTTATATAGTTTATGGGGTCAATTTCTACCAGTTATCTAATAAAATATAAAAAAAAAATCAATTACTTAGATTTTTAATTTAAAAGCTATCATCTAGCAGCCCATGACAAACGCAGGCATGTATTCCTGAAATAAATAATTACTAGAGCAGATTAATATATGAAGTAATCGTTTTAATTTCTTCAATTTGGCTGCCTTGCCAGTAACCTTTCAACTTTTGGTCCTAAGGACTACAGCCAGTATTACCCCTTCTCTTCTATTTAATTACTGTTCATTAAACAAAATTCCTTATATATAAGTAACAATGCAACGCAACTAGAAATTTGTTGATCTTGGCTCTCATATGTCAGACCCTTTTGTTCCTAACCAATTTGTTCCAAAATTATTGTTGAAAAATGTAGTAGGTATAATTCGAGCATTGTGTCCTGGTGCGCTGTCGTGTTGAAGAAGTAGAGCCTCTCTTTGTTGTAATGGCATGTCATCGATAAGTTTTCAATATTTCCTGGTAAAATCTGCAGATATCGTTCCACGTTTAAAGTTTTCAGGTATGTATGGTATGCGATGAAACGATTGGTCATACATTAAAACCGTATCT
Organism: Cetonia aurata; assembly: GCA_949128085.1. Taxonomy (NCBI): domain Eukaryota; kingdom Metazoa; phylum Arthropoda; class Insecta; order Coleoptera; family Scarabaeidae; genus Cetonia; species Cetonia aurata. The sequence goes on along the minus strand of OX421882.1, from coordinate 68,454,475 downwards.
TCTAAAACATTAATAGCATCATATTCTTCTCTTTCTTTAGAAAACTTTTTTTGGTTGTGGTTTGTCGAAGGATCCATAATTAAGTTTTCCTTCACTCCACTACAGATTCTGCCATCACCTGTTGTCCGGTTAGGGAATAAAATACAAATCAGCACCACCAGCGTTACTGTTGTTTGATTCAATGTAGCACTGCAGCACATCCTACTTTTGGATATTTTCAAATTTCATTTCAAAATGACCGTGCACGTCACAGAATTTCTTCTAAAGTATTTTTCTCTGACATGGGGTACTCGATGATAGTACATAATTAGTTCTTTTATATTTTATTAGATAACTGGTAGCAATCGACCCCATAAACTATATATTAAAAAAAAAACATTCTTTATAACATTGTCATTGCCTACTACGATTTACATTAAAAAAAAAAAACAATATTATGCTACACGCCAAAAACGAATGCATAAAATAACAATCTAACTTAACTAGTCAATTTTACTCATAAAAGTGCATTAAAACAAGAATTAATTCGGTTTAGGGTATCCCCTCGTATATATCCATCCATTCGAGTAGAAAATATGAAATCATAAAATATGTATTGTCAAATATAATGAGTCATAATCGTAATTATTAATGACAGAAGATACGGTAAAGTAACGGAACTAAAACACTTCGGTACTCAAATTCGGTATCTTCTTATTGTACTCTACCGTCCATGAACGATTCAGGTTCAATTCATAGTTCAATTCGATAAAGTGGCGCTCTCTATCTTCGGATGAGTGTAGTAAGGTTCTACTTTCGAATGTGGCAGCCGAAAAAAAAAAGAGATTTATCACGTGGTTAACAAATTCTCGGAATTAAACAAATCATTATTTGGAAATTGTTATCGCATAATGCATTCGTGTAATTCACATTTAATTTCATAGGAAGATACAGTATGATTAAATGATAATATCGAAACATATTTTTTGTATGTTTGTAAGTATTTTTTTTTTAATTTTATACCTAAACATATTTCAAATATCTAACTATTTTAAGAATCGGTGCATCAAGTATCTTTCCGATGACACAGATTAAAATAAAATTGAATGGATACGATTAGAGTAATCTCCTAGACGTTTTTATTGCTCCGGATGACGAAAATAAATTATTAGGATATAACATGGTCACTTCGTGAAAAACTGACAAGAAAATCCCCCATCAAACGTAACAAATTTGCAATCAGGTGTCAATTAAATCGGCAAGAGAATATGCACGCATTCTCTCATCTTTATCGTATTACTTTGTCATTCAGAAAACAACAGGGGTTAAATGGACCAATTAATATTGCGAGATTAAATACAGTCAAAGCAGCAAGTTTTTTTACATAAGGAAAATTAGGTTTGTTACAATTTTATGGTTAGATTAACTAAACATATTACGGTAAAACCAGTGTTGCCAGATGGCTTCAATGATTTTACTCCCTCTACGATCTGTAATTATTCTTTTTTAGGTTAAATTACTCTCTTTGTCACAGAAAGGCGGAAAGTTCAAATTGCATCATGTTCTTTTGTATAAAAGAAAACGTTTTTGATGAAAAGCGCTTTGTGAGTCTAATAAGCTGTATTTCCCACATGTAAGCTCCTTGTTGCAAGATTTACATTTGCATTTGTGGGCATTTTGAGGAATAGGTTTTAACCATTCTTTAAAATCTTGTAGTTGTTGTGTCTCACGTTTCTTTTAAGTAAATTACTGCACTATTTCTCTAACTTCTTTAATTAACTTTCACAGACAGGTATCAGGTATCAGTACACTACGTTCTTACTTCCATTAGTCTTACATGCATGTTACATTACATGCATACTATAAATGAATGTGCCCATCTGCACATGCGTACTACATAACGATAATGTGATTCTGTTTTTTACTAAGCATTGTGCACAGTTTACAATAGATGTCGCACTTCACTCATACACAACAGTAGCCAACGAAATACTTTCTGTTTTGACTTATAATTTCTTCTCATTCTCATTAAACTCATTATTTGTAACACAAACAGAATATTATGTAGACATCAATTTATATTAATTAAATATTTATCTCGGCTTAGTTTTAATCAGGAAAAAAATTACGGAAAAAGAGAAAAGAGGTTATTTCTGTTTAATGAAGCATTAAACCGCCAACCCAACGAAGAATTCCGTGCAGGCTCGCGAGAAACATTGGCCATATATTTAAATAACTAATTACTACTTCTAAAAAAATGATTTTTTTTTGTGACATTGACTCATTGGAACAATTTAAAAAAAATACAATAACGCCAAGTACGCTTGTTAGCATTAATTACCCTTTTATTAAAAAAAAAAAACTCCCGAAAAAGAGTATACTCCCTCATCTGGCAACACTGGGTAAAACGAACAACTATGTACTTATGCTGTATTAAATACCAAATTATGTTGAACCAAACGCAGTTTTATGTAAGTAAATATTTGCACTAGATCAATCAAAACTACAAATTTGGAACAAATAAAATAGTTTATTAACAACTGTATTAATATTTATCCTTTTCTGTTAATAATAAAGATAATGTAGAATGTTTTTATTATCGATTCGCAGTGGTCAAAAGCCACACCGCCTATCCGTGGTATAGTAGAAATCACAATATTAGTGGTCACACTTCGTACATGATGTGTATCTGTGTAGTAAATAGACGACATAAACAATTTATCACGTTATATGTGTAGATCATCTTCTTGGTTTTTAAAGTCATATAGTTAAACAACTATTAGATTGAGTAAGACGTTTCGGTTTATTTATAAAACCTTAATCATTTACATTTTTAAAAATGAATAATGTAGAAAATAAAATTTTGATGTATAAAAATATATAACATTTTTTGTTTGCTGCACATCAATTTACGCAGGATATGAATTATTACTAGTGTGAAACAAGAGAAGCGCCATCTTTACAATTTAACGTATGTTACATATAGGCGGAAAATTTAGAAATGAGTAATTTCCATATCATAATTACATTCAATTAATTGCAATTTTAGTACTTACTGTTCAAATGAAGTGATGGGTTTGTTAAATTAATAAAATAAAAATAACAAAATAATATGATTGCTTTCACTACATTTTTATTGTTAGATTGATTATAATTTGGTCAGTTCAACAATATTTTGTTAACAAAACCTGTTTTGTTAATTTAGCACCTGTCGTTCCCTTAGTTCAGTGTACCTCTATTTTAAATAAGGAGACACGTTTAAATTTAACTAGTATTTGGAAATGTGGTTGTAGGATAATCCCATAAGCATAAATGTACATTTATTTTTTTTTATATTTTACATGTATATTTGTATAAATAATCCGTTACATAAAGTGGTTTGAAATACTACAAGGTGGCGAAAACAAATTGCTATCATCACATACCACTTGTTATACACAATCACTTATATTATCATGGAATATCAATAAAACAATACACTATTTTCATCTATGTTGTAATTGAAATTAAGTACATTTATGCGAATTTATCGAATGAGTTAAATATTGGATTTATGTAGAATATTCTGATTTAAAATAACTGCCAATAATGTTTCGAAAACATCTTTTTCTGATATTTAAACATCAATAATTAGTAAATTAATTCTTAAAAAGCAACATATATTATTCCATCTTGTAATGAAAATTTTTCCACTAAAGAAAATTACAATTTTCCAGGTTATTTTTAATAACTTCAACACAAAAATATTAAAATACTTATGAATTAACAAACTCTTTCCTAAAAAATAATAGTTGAGTTTCTTTCTTCTTAGTGGGTTACGAATGGAAAAAAAAAAATTCTTAATAATTAATGAATTCTAGTTTTGCAATTTTGCATAATAAATACTACCTAGAAATTAACAACAACCGTAGAAAACATATGTGCCATATCTACACCTTAATGAAAATATATAAATTAACAATTTAAATTTGTTGAAAAACTTTTACGTTAAAGATTTTCTTACTGCTAATATATATTATATATATTCTTAATGAAAGAGCACATAATAGAAGAATGCTTACACTATTTTTTCTATCGTTTCACTTATACTACTAGCACGTAACTACACACACTAACTTATATTTATTATCTAAAGTAATGCAGTAATAAAAGAGGGATAATATCTTATCAATAAATTCACTTTGCCAAATCAGCCGAACGGAACTGATATAAATAATTCAGATTTACTTTTAATTTGTGTTTCTTTCTCTGTTGTTCTTGTTTTCGTCTGGAATTGGGATGTAGAATGTTAGAGAATAGGCAAATAAATAAAATAATTGCAGCTAATAATTATCGTTAAATTCATTAATTCCTGAATATAATCCTAATATGGAAATTTAAATTTCCCGCAATTATTTCTAGCAGCTTTAAAATTAAAATATATGGAGTTACCTATATAATTTTGAATTGCGTTAATAGTTATTATAATATCTTTATGATAAAATTGCTATAAAAATGTGGGAAATTCAAATTTATCTACAAGGGAAGTGATTTTAATAAGGGAAAACCAAATGTTTACTATTTACTTTCGTAATATTCTTTCTATAAGATATTACGGCTTATAGTTATTCAACCGAGCTGCGTAAGGTGCTGACATCTGGCGGCGATAGTATAAAAGTACTGATGAATGAAATTAAATACCGCCAAATATTCATTGGAATGCGAGCTATGTTGGTTGTAGATTCTGAAATAAACTTGGCAGTTAATAACAAAGTAAAACCAATCAAAATTAAGAAATTACAATGCAACATTATTAAAAAAAATTAATGGGCACGCCACACCTGACACGCCAACCAAAGGTACTTCAAACCGGTTGAATAACTATATATGTTACACCTGCCAGTTTAAAATTGTACTTTCAATGGGCACTAATAGATGGCGCTACCGGACAGTGAATAAAACAAATAGATTCATATTCGAAACGTCAGAGGTGGTCAGAGGCCCCCCACGCCCCCCAGCAGAAGGTTCTAAAAGTAGTCGCGCGGGATTTAAATACGACATTGCAATTGTACACAGTCAGTGACAGCGAAACAAGTCAAGTCGAAGCGAGCGAAAATATAAATAATTGAAATCAATTAGTGAACGTAAATAAGTGAATAGTTATTTAAGTGTTTTATCAGTAATTTAATTTGATGCCTCAGCTTTCTTTTTCAATTTACACCAGTCATAAAGAACGATTATTAGATAAGGAAAATGGCGGTGACACATACACTCGTGCCCAAAGAATAACCTACAACTATTGATATGATATGTTTCTTAGTTTTTCTCGTTGACGATGAATAACTTCCAACCACAAAACAATTTGATTCTAGCATCTTCTATAAATTGTAATTAAAACTGAAGGATAATTACTCTGAACAACCATAAAAGCCAACGTCAGAACAATTACTGCAGTGGCGCCCTCTATGTAAATTAACAGACTGCTGCAATCTGCAATTCCCGCTAAAGTGGTGCATGTGAAAAATAAGATTATTTTATTAATATCATTAGTTATAAAAGTATTTTTATAATTTCCCAAAATATAAATAAGCTAACATCTATAAGAGCATTATAACCAAGTTTTACTATAATTCGCAGAATTGAAAGATATTTAAAAAAGTGAAAATGTCTCATGAAAATCTTTCTTTTAATTGTTCACCGACTTTTTTCGAAATAAATCATTAATCAACTTAAAAATGCTACAAAAGAAATTAGCGAAAAAATAGTAATTTTGTTAAGTTCAAATTCACCTTGATCGTTTTCAATAAAGGGTAAATTAATATAAAACACTAAACTTTACACATTTACATATTTTTATTATATAAAATTTATAATAGCAATTAATTTCATCGGCACATTATAATCTTTCATACAAATAAAGGTAACCTAATTCTTTCGGTGGATTCTCGGAGAGTGCCACCTTGTTATCATTGAAGATGACCCAACGGCCCTCCTTCAAGATATGCACGACGTAGTGCCCGACCATGGTTGAGGAGCCCATATGCGAAATAAACGCGACCAATTTATATTCTGAAATAGTTCAAAATGTCAGCTTAGAACAAAAAAAAAAGAGAAAATAGACTTACTGGTATCCCCATCGCGATATTCAGGCGCTTGTGAAGTCGAAGTATCGGCAAGTTCCTCCTGATGAGAAAATATCCAATCGATAGCCCTCTCAATGTTGTTATCCGTTGCTTTTAGAGCCTTATACGCTTGATCCTGCGTGAATCCCATGCCCATGATCATCGGAACTGCATCTGGATTCGGCGTGAATGCAACACTTTCCGTACCCGGAGGCACGAAGGGATCGGCAAAGTTCGAATCGGTAATGTGTTCCATGATCCAAGCGGTTGCCGTCTCTAAACCGGAATTTTGTGTGAAAAATACGGCTCTCTTACACGCTTCCGGTGGAAAACCTGAGATCATAAACAGAAGAAATATTGGAATAAAAAAAGGCGATGGTTGATTTTATTATTTTACCCATATCGGCCAGTTCGTTTAATACGGCTTGGTCCATTACTGGCGGCGGGGGATTTCCGACTAATTCTGGCAGTGGTTCTTCGTCGGGCTGGGGACCGTTCGCCCTTAAAGCGGACAAATCGATGACGTCGGGCATCTCTAGCGCCACGTCTAACTTGATCGGGACCCAGTCTTCTCTCAACGTGAATTTTTTTAATTGTATAAAGAGATAATCGGGGAAGGTCGCCATCCGTGTTGTCCTGCACAGAAACGCTGTTTAACACGGATGTTTAATCATTTTTGATGTGATAAATTCAGTTTAAAATGAATATCGAGAAGTAATCGTGTCCAAATCAGCGAGCGAGAGATATTGTAGGGGAATTTGAATGAAATTAAATAATTCGGTTAAAAATAAAGATAAAGTCGCTATTTTGGCCTCGTTTTTTTTTTTTTTTTTTAAGAAGTGGGATGAAACTTTGGAATATTCCCACTGGTCGGATGTAATAATGAACGAGAATTGTAGTATGACAGTGGTTAATAAAAAAAAAAAAAAAGAAAAACCTTCAATGTTTAAATTAATATTACTCTATCAGAAAATTAAATTATTTGGATAAAAATAATAATACAGAATATATTTAAAAAAAATGTGTGCCTCTCATATTCTTTTTTAAATATTTTTTATATTAGCATAAATTGAACTGTAAATAATAAAAATAATATATTTTAAAAAATAAGAAAATCTGTTACTTATATCTTTATATTTTTTAATATTATCTTTGATTTTGTTATTTTGATATATAATTGTATAATTCTAAAAAAAAATCAAAATTATACGCTCATTATATTCATTTATTAACATTTTCTTTATAATGACTCCAATGAAGTAAGTGTTGTTTTTAATATTACCAACAGTTTTGTGTTTACAATTCCCCATATTCTGAAATCAAGGTTAAAAGAGTCAATCATATTTTTCAGTCGACGTGACAAGCATTAATAAGTTTAGTGTAAGTAAAAAATATGTAATTGAGAAAATATACATATGGAGAAAATGGACACAAACTCAATAAAAGTTCGTGCAATAACAATAAAATCAAACTTTAAAAGTATAATATCCATTATGTTGTATGTATAAAATTATTATCTATCCAAAAATTGAAATATCTGTTTTAAAGAAGCAACAATTATCAGTCGCTGAAGTTAAATGGGTTAGAAAAAAAAAACAAGAAAAATTACATCAAAATGTTAATTTCCGAGCAGTTGTTTCCAACTGAATAAAAAACCAATTCGAGATAATCAAGTGATTAAAATAAATAGCTTTTCTTAGCTAAAATTTTTGATTTGATGCCCCGCTTCGTAGTTATTGAAGTTCATTTGTTTTTAAGGACTGTTTAAGATTTTGCATGTTTTTTCACTAGTTTTTGTACACGTGGTGACATCTGTTGGTGGCGTCCACTTTCTGTAACCATTGGCAAATGTTCTTGCGCACAGCGGACCTAACCTATTTTATATAATTAAGAATTAAGATGTCGAGTGTAGTAAGACGATACGTAACGTATTAATGTATTTTTAAGCTAATAAAATCATTTTTACACAAAACAAAAAAGTCAGTCAAGGCGTAATTTATTTCCAAACAAGGACCATTTATTAGTTTACTATTTTTATTTATTAGCGTAGCAGCGAAATAGATAATCAACTAGTTATAATCAAGAGTTTTATATCATACTTACTTTCTGGCAGTAGTTTTACTATTAACGGCAGTGCTAAAGAACTGTTCAACAACCTCAGATTGCGTAAACACTTCCAAACAAGAGAATAGCTTAATCTTCGGCCTGACTATCGATTCAGAATCTAACCTTTTACCCTGAGCTTCGGCCTCTTGTTTGCGAGCTTCGTAAGCGGCCACCTGCAAAATACAAGACATCGTTATTATAATTTCCATCGACTCAATTCCTTCGTTAAAAATACTTCTTCCTTATTGCACACCGCTTCCAGAGGTATATTCAAAGACAAGCAGTAATCAGACCGGTGGGAGTATTTCACTTTCTTGCTAGCGCCACACTGCACCCTCTCCTCCACTTTGAACTTGAACGCGTGCCCCGGGTTATCCTGATTGTGGTTGTTCTGCTCCAACAGCGACAGCATGTACAAGAAGAATTCCTGCGCGTCCTGTTGATGTTTCGAGGAAAACACCGGATGCCCTCTACCGACTAGCGTCTTGAACATGACCGGGGATATCCCGGGCTGTTCCGCATCCGGCGTCGTTTGAGAATATTTGCCGGACCATAAGCCCACACCCAATTTAGCCCTGGTTAAAGAGACGGAGAGATCATTTTTATGCGAGAATTTGTGGGAAAAAGTTACATTTGCGCGTTGAAATCGTTCGGGGGATCTTCGCTTTTTTCGAAGAATACGTTGGAGTTTTGGAAGTATTTCCTGATGAAATCCGGGACTATGAACATCATCTGTATCACGCTGTTTAGGTAGCAGGAATTTCCTAAATTTGCCATTCCCGTGTATCCAGGGCCGTTGATAGGTCTTAAAGTCCCACCGCTTTCTTGTAAAGTAAACCATTCTGATTTCTGATTAAGTTCTAGTTCTAATTCGACCATTGATTTCTCAGTTTTCTCCATATTGGCTATGTTTATTCCTAGAGTAGGAGAAGCGGTAATAGAAGTATATTTTATGATAACAAACAAAACGCAAAACATTCTATGTAATTGCCAAATTCAGTTATCCTAGAATTTTTACCATATTTTGAATAAACATATTGTATATGCATAATTTACGATTTTAAATTATTCCAATTTCTTATATCTTAACTAATTAAAAAGCTATTGATTGATACATAGTTGGTGTGGGCATTATACAGTGTGTCCCCGGATGGACCTTACTATACTTGTAAATTATATTTATATTGTCTTTGTTTTTGCATATATGGTAGACCGATAACAAAATCATTTTGACCATATGAGATACAGATTATTGTAAATTCCAATCAGAAGTAAACACAAAAAAAAAGATTTCTTGGTGTTCAGTTGGTTACTTTAAGGATCTTATTTGTTAGTAAATATGCATTCCAACTTACCCCAGTGAGCTAAATGCTCTCTCAACTTCGGGTCTTCGACTAAATCATCTTCGGTATAGCTGAAGATGTCAGCTTTACCGTCTTTGGTAATTGTGCCCAATTTAACAGCCAACGGATAACCGGTCACAGAATAATGCTCAACTGCATGGTTATTCCCCCCAGAACCATCAAAAAATTTGCGACCACACAGTATCGAACCGTCCGTCAAATTCAGCCACAAATTTTCTGTTTTATCACATTTCTCGCAACACCACCCAGACGGCAGTATCTTCTTGCCATTATCTAGTTGCAATAAATTATCCGCATGTTTAGTGACGACGCGAACTTCCCCGTCCCAAGTCCCCGTCAACGATTCCAATTCTGCTAATGCTGCAGCAGATTGTACTTCTAACACAGCAGTTATAGATTGTTTAATCTGTAATGAAAGCAATGTAAAAATTCTTTTTTTTTTTTAGAATTCCTTCATGTAATAGAATCGTCGAAATATTGAAGTCGACAATATGACGAAAGCACAACAAACAAATCAATAAATATTTAGAAAAATAATGTACTTACAACTTCTGGTAAATTGGTGTTCGGCCACGAAAACGTAGTGAAATTTGGCATTACAATCACATTAAAGAATTCTACATACTCGTATTTCTTACTGCTGCCTGGATCAAAGCCGCCCTCAACACCTATCGCTAATCTAGTAATTTTCTTCTCGGGACCGTCACCTTGTGAAGGTATCTTAATGCACACAAAGTAATTTATTTGACAACATCCATAGCAGTATTATATTTAAACAATATTCACCTCATGTTTTTCTCTACGGATATGCAAAAATACCCCATAGCCAGTTTTAAGAAAATAATCTTTCACATATTCCTTACCGAAACCCAAGAAACTCGACAAGCTCACATACAAGCCAGTTTCTGTATCCTGAACAAATATAACCCCATGTAATGTGCATATTATGAGAAATAAAAATAGATTTTGTTCTTTCTTACCGGAGTATCGAAACTGAAAATACATTCGTCCTTGTACACCTTGTCATTTTTGCCCGGTATCTTAATTTGCGACAAATAAGGGGTGAACGCCTCCATCGCACAATCCTGCCCTAAATTAAAATATTTCACAGAAAAAGGGTATCGCACGTTTCACATAGGGGTATTGACTTCAGTGTGCGTGTTAGCGCCCGGTTATTTTCGGTAAATTTGATCAATTTTTTGGTACCGATTTCTGATGATTTCCAAGATTTATACGAGTGACAGTGACAGGCTTAAACGATTGAGCCGCCATCTAGTTATGAACGTCTCGTTTAAATTCCGCTTTAATATTAATCGAAGAAAATTGCTGTTTTGGAAGATTTATTTGAGCTTGTTTCAGAATTCGACAATGTAAAACAAATATAAGCTACTGAAATTATAGTACATCAGATCAAAGTATCACTATACATATAACACATCACTAAAGCACTTGACGTTTGACTGAACGCTAGTATCTGATTTTGTTATTTAAATTTAATTCTGCAAATATGGGTAAATACTGTTAAATATATAAAATACCCGGCTATAATCCTTAACTTTACTCATATAAAACAACACGAAATATAATCCTACGTTTCGCTTATCTGTCCATCGGCAAATTTAAATAAAACTTTTCCTATATTTCTTTTTTATAAATTTGCACCATTTATGATCAGGAAGGTAAATAAATATATAGATACATATATGTAAAGAAGCTTTCTTTTTCACACAGTTTATTCAATACACAAACTCATAATTCATTTACAATAACAGCAAATAAAACTAGTTAATAAAGAATAACAATATGCATAAAATCTCAGAGGTATAACAGTTATTACAAAGAAAATGGATATTGGGCCCTTGTTCTCACGTAGTAAATACCATTGCTGGAATAAAAACATTTACAAGGTGAATTATATATTGTAAAAAACAGTTTGGTTTTTAGTTGAATACCTGTAAGTATTTTCATTTCCCATATAAACGTCGGAGTCTTCAAAACATCGGGCATTTATTGCGTTTTCAACTGTCTGGCAACGTTTACTCCTAAACGCGTTTTCGTTAAGGATAGATTCCACAAAATATAAATATGCTCTACCGTGATTACACTGCACGCTTTCAGCGACTTTCCCTGTGGATATAATACAATTGTTATTCACAAATTTAAAGTTTTCGCGCCAACTAAGCAGTCGACAAATCGGCGATAAAAAGCCTCTATGAGGTTATTTATATGTACTACTTTGTAAAATAAAATGCAAAATAAAGAATAATTAATAAACATTTGTATTCAATGGAATTATTTAGGTACATTGGCACTTTCTTCGATGATGGTGCACTGAAGTTGAAGTTTTATAGCATAGATTTAATTAAATCATGCATAGTGCGTTAAAATTAGCACGCTATTCCATTGGTTAAAAGAAATCCGAAACAGTTTTCTGATTGATTTCACCGTATATAATTGGCTCTGACAGATCTATACAAAAAAAGTGTTACTCGTGGTATTTTATTTCTTTTTATTTTGTATTTTAGAACAGGCAGTGCCATCTACGTTTGAAAAGTAGTTTGACAGAATTGATATTTTTATGTTTTAGCTTACTACTTCAATCCTTCGTTGAAAGATGTCGTCCACAAACAATATAATTTTTAATTCTGCCAAATTATTTTAAATTTATATTTGGGATTGTTGATGCAATAAGTTGCGATGGAAATTTCTTATATGAATAATAATGATATTCATTTCTGTAACATTTTCATTTTTACCAATATTTTCCAATTTTGTAGGGACTTGTTTTAGCTAGCACGTTCAATCAGTGTTAATTCAACACGTAGTTGAAAGGTGTCGCTGCAGCGCAATTTAATTATTCAGAATTACATATTTTAAAATTAGTTGTTTACTGTTATAAAATATTTATTGTGGATAATTTTATGCGATTTGTCAAATCTATTTAATTATCTCATAATTCGAAGGGAGAAACCTCTAAAGGAAACAAAAAAAAAACATACGTCTGAAATTGAAAATAAAAACAAGTGGATACCTACAGATCTCGTAAATTTCGGGACATCCAGGTTGGTACCTGCCGCCGTTCGGGTAGAAATCCAAGTGACCCAGGGGTTCCGATAAGCTCAAGACCCTCATATAAGTATGCATTACGTCCACCAATTTCGCGTCCCCAGGATCAAGGCGTAAGTTATGTGCGACGTCTCCGTACCCGGGCCCAGCCGGATCTAGACCTTGGTAAAACATGGTAAAACACAAATATTTACCGCGTTCGTTAGGCAAGGTTAAAGGAGGTATTAGGTGACGTTGATTAATATACATTCAAGGGGTTTAATTTCTTATTTAATTCTATAATTAAGGGGGAAGGGTTTTACGTGATTATACATAATTTTACTTGTTTGTAGCAATGATTCGCAATTAATTTGGTATCTGCTGTCGACGAATTTTACTATATTTGAGACTGTTTAAAAGTAATTTTTATGATCGTGTTTGAGGGCGTTAATTGATTAAGTTAAAATTCAAATTTCCCGCAATTATTTTTAGTAACTTCAACATAAAGATATTTAACGCTTGGAAATTTAGATTTTAATTTTTATGGCAATTTATTTCTCTTATTTCTTATTAAATGACAAGTTGCAATTTCTGTAATAATTATACTCACCTGTTATACGGCCAATTCTATCGTTTGGGAGAGCGTCAGCTCCCATTGCAGCTACGTGGGCTCCTAAACTGTGGCCAATCAGGTGGATATCGTCATAATTCACGCCTTCCCTAGCTAAAAACTGTAAGAAATAGAAGAGCGTTTTTCCTGCAGTCTGGGCGCCTTTTCGTGCGGAGAAATATTCACTTTCGCAGAGTTTGGACCAATCCATGCCGATGACGTTGTATTCGCCCATTGCTAAATATGCTGCGTATAATAAAATTTAAAATTATTATAATTATAAAAACTCTAAAATCTCGGGGCGTTCTTATTTTGTTTTATTATTTTCAAATTATAATTACACATGTATATACACGGTTTTGGACCTGAGCAACCAAAAGCTGTTTATAAAATAAATTAGGGGGCCGAATCCCAATCAGCCAAATTTTTAAAATTGGTTCTAGTTTTCGAAATATTCCATAAATTCATTATTTTACTATTTTTGACCATTAACGGCCATTTATTGAATTAGAAAGTATAAATCAGAAATAAACAGAGGTTGAACTGACTCTTTTATACTGCTTGGGATCTGTTCCACGCATTAGGGTCCAATAGTAGTCGCTCATCATGCCTTTGTCCCAAAATCCTTGGTATCGCATTTCGATTTTCGCTATATCTTGATGTAGCTGCTCTCCATGCTCGTCGCTCCTGTCGTCCAAGTTTTGTGGGAAAATAAATTCTAGAACCACCAGAACAAGGTACCAGCATGAAGAGTACGTTCATAAGATTGACAAAAGTATAATGAAACTTTTTGTAGAATCAGATCTCAAAAAATCTCAACGATCAGCTTATGAGGGAAGTAAAACCACAGAGCAATAAACTCTCATGTGGTTAATATAAATACAGGTTCCAAACAGTATATACCTATCCCCGAAGAACTACACTGTATATCGTAGACGCGAAAATACGCATAATTCCACCGCCAACCATGGAATCCGCAAGCACTAGTCCCCCCTCATCAGGGTCACCCCGATGACGGCAGTAGAACCACTGCCGAAACGTCGGATGTACAAAATGCAACATACGATGGAAACAGTCCAATTAACATCGACTCATATTCTTTTTCTAAACCTTTGATGTGATTGCAGAAACAAACGTCATTTTCTTTTTTGAAGAACTTAGTGGCTTGTGTTTTAGAGTCAAGATGTTTCCATTCCTGCAACCGTGATGCAAGCAACTTTTGTTTCGATAAATTCAAATCGCGAATCAAATCACTCAGTTCACTTTGCGAAATTAAATGCTTTTCTTCCATAACGAAATCGCTTTCTTTGCTTGCCTGTGGTGAAGACGAAGTTCTTAGGGCATTTTTTGCACTTATGCCTGGATAAATTGGCGATGGATCACTGTCCGTACGTGGAACTGGCTTCGACACTGATGATACATCAGGATATTTATAGTGTTTTAGTTTTTTTTTTTGCATTTATACCAACGACATTCATCTAGCAAAAGTAGCAATCATCTACATGATTTTCCTGTTCTCTCTATAACGTTGGCCCAGAAAGTGAGAAGTACACATTTTCACCAAGTGACCACTTGTACAGCTTTGTTTTGCAGGCGTTACAAAACAATTTCGGTACCCATGGCTTGTCAGTGTTTAGTACAGCAAAACCAAAGTACTGCAAACACGCATCTTTGAGTGCATTTGTCATGATGTTTCCACGTTTTCCGAGCTTATAACATCCACAAACATCACAGAAACACTTTGAATCGACTTTGCAACGTTGTCTCTGCATTTTCACACGTTCTGAAGCACAATCACAGGACAAAAACAAGTTTCAAATCATGTTTAATGCAACGTGGCCAGCTGACAGCCGTTATAAGAGCGCAGTACTACCACCATGCGCGATCTCGAAAACTAGAACCAATCTTGACACACGGATTGAAGATCTGAGTTCAGGGCATCAAATAACGTTAAGAATACATCTCATCTGCTCGGGTCCGAAAGTTTACCGGAATTTGTAAACTTGTGTTATTAAAGAATATTATTTTTATTTGTAAGGAAATTACAAAAGAACTTTTAATTTACAGAGATTTTCTATAATTACATTATTTAATTAAGCAAATGTCTAAGTAAATTTTAAATTTAAATTATTACATTTCAGAGATTTTATTTTTCGTGTTGATTCCTATTACGTTTTGTTAAATTTTTTTATAATAATATTAAACATCGAATTAACGAAGTAAACTAACGAAAATTTTACTGAAAATATCTGGAAATTAAAACTCCAGCTTTACAGTGCGTTTTATACAAGCTCCAAACTTTAATAATTTTATGCATTCCGAGAACGTGCCGTAGCGTCGGAGCGAGTTTTAAATTCAGTTTGAAAGCGAGCTTCTAATTTGCGCCGAAATCGAATTAACGTAAAACGCTCAGCGACTACAATCCACTTATGATAATGGCGAAAAGTTATACTGCGAAATGAAACTGTGAGATGCGAACCGCTTCGTTCTACTGAACCCTTTCAACTTTGAAATGTGGAATGATATAATAATCAAAGCGTGCTTGCAACTTTACGCGGAATTGCATTATTGTGATCCTCAAAGTAATGTGAAAGTTTCCAGCGCATAAGTAATAAATTGATTTATTGCATGTGTGGATAACAAACACCAGCATAGTATAATGTTGAAAGCTCCCTGTAAATTAAATTTGTAAAGCTATACTGCCACCTATTGTATCGATTGAAAAATATTGACTGCAGAAACGAGTCAAATTCAAACTTGTGGTTTGTAGGTATTCAATAATTCGGTACCTACTCATTTAATTCTATTTCCATGTTAAAAGCAGATAATTACTTTGGTCCTGCGTAGATTTACAATATCCATCTGCTGCTAATGCACGGCTTTTAATATTTTAATTTTAATAACATTTAATGGCATATGATGTGCAATTATTATATATTCTAATGGATTAATAATTGAATAAAATACATGTGGATTAATGGAATATTTAAAAGAACGTAATGGAAATCCACCCACATTAATTCATTAGTTTCTTAATAAATTTATTATGCTAATTAAGAGCAATATGTATTTTATAATCCTCTCATAGGTTTTAAGCAACATTTTAGCATTGCTGCAGTACTTTTTCTTCTTTTTTTTATGGCCGTTCTTAATAGCAACATGCACATATATGACATCTAAACTTTGCAAATCCTATTTTTTAGTTCTCTTCTTTGAATATTTTCGCTTTATATGTGCTTATTAATGAGTTTTTGTCAACTACCTACTTTTAATGTAAAGTACATATAACCTTATTAACCTTTATGAAAACTTACCGGTCTTTGGTAGAGTAAATACTTCTTCGTTTATGTTGCTGAGGTATCCATGAATTATTATTTTTGTGGGTGCTGTATAATTGAAGCCATTAGTTGCTAGAGATTTGTTCAGATTCAAGTGTACAGGTGGATTATATCTGGTGGAGAAGGATGCAGTCAAATATATACGATATTCACAATGAAAAGTTGCCGATGAATACTTTTTCCCAATAATAGAGATAATTATGCTGGGCATCTTGCATTAATGAGGAATTGCACTTTTTTTTTTAATTCTTGTTAAAATAATGTTGTTTTGTGCACGACCTAAATATATATTTACACTGAAATTTTCATGTAAAGTAGTTTTCGAAATATAAATTTTTTAAGATCTTTATACGTCACAGGTACGTAGTAAAATTTTATGAATGAACGAGAATATAATATGGCAACACAGAAATTACTCTCACGTAGTAATCACAGGTATGGTAATCACATATTACAGTCATTTATGGGGAATAATGGCAAACATAGTAACCGAAATTACCGGCTGTGAAATATGATTTTATTAAGATGATTAAGGTTATTGTCACAGAGGAATTTGGGATTCGGCATTATTTCTGCATCTTGTTTTTGTTTATGTTTAAAGTTCTCCAATTTATCGTAAAAGAACGAATTCTGAAAGATTATAACCTCCAAACCGCGTAAAATAAACACAGAATATCGTTTACGCCATCTGTACGCGCAAAGCATTAATACTACTTATCTACGATGATGATGCGAACTACCATGACTGTCGCTTCGTTGCCAAATCATGCTGACTAAGAATTAACGAATTAAAGAACTTTTGACGTCAGAGCACTTTCAAAAATTAATTATGCCTTAAAGAGAAACAATTTAAAAGAACGTATGATGAAGGGCAATATATTACTATATTCTCTATCATTCTATGATATAAAAAAAAGTTGTGCAATTCCTCATTCACTTTTTCTGTCACGCCCTTTTTTACCACCATTCACACATTCGCCCTAAGTAGATTCACACAGCTAAATATATCAAAACTCCAAATCTCACACAAACACACATTCAAACCCAACTTTTTTACAATGTACTTCATGATTTTGAATTATACTTCCAACATTTCCCTGGTAATTTTATTGATTCAACTGATATCTACTTTATCTTTACCTAGTGAATAAGACGAATTGTACCCTGGGTCCGTTTTCGTCGATCAAACTCGCTGGTGTTGCATTTACCGGCTTCTCTGTCTCAAAATTCGACATTCTAGTATTGGATTGGCCGTTAGTCACTGCTTTCGTGGTACAATTGCGGTATTAAAAGTAAAAACATCGATAGTTGAATGAAAAGCAGAAAAATTACTTACGCAACGCGTATAAGAGAACTGCAGCAGCAGTTGCTGTTCCTAAAACAGCCCCCAGGATCATTTCTGTGTCGATACAATTAAGATCCCTTTCGGAGTACACACAGATATAAATTGTACCGATAGGTGCGGTTTGATCACCACAAAACAGAAGATTATATTATTAAAGTGATTTACAGGATCTGATCGTGTTTTGTTCTGTTTTTGACGAGGAAATAATATGAAAATAATTACGCGGAAGTGTAATTGCATGCAAATGTTTGTTTCCGTCGCGTTTATCTAAGTTATAATCGATTTTTTGTATTATTTACTTTTGCATAATATGATGAGCCATTTTATGTGAATACGTGGATTGATCGGTTGTTTATACTAAAAAAAGAGTAAAGTAAACATTTTTCTAAAAATTTTGTAAGGCAGTTCCAAAATATTTCTGAAAATAAATAACGTAAACGCATTCTTAAAAAGTTTCAAACAAAAACTACAACATACTTGATGGCGTTGAATCTGAAACTGCAATAAAAACCCACCCAGTATATTTTATAATTGTGCAATTGTTTTTTTTTATTAATTTATTCTTTGAAACACATCGTATGAAATTGGTTGAGTTCTGCAAATGATATTTACGACACAATAATAAACATGAAAGAATATAACTTCATAAACGCGAAACGAAAAGATTAAAAAAAAAAAAAACAGACATGATGATTTTGATATGACCAACCCCAAAACGGTAAAATCACTCTCATCAAATTACCTTCTTTTATATACGTATAAACAAACATTTGTGTAACAGACGGACGTATTTACACGAACCCCGAAAAGTTTAAATCGTTAATCGCCTCTCTTTGAACCGACACGCAGAAAAACGGTAGCATAGCACGTATAGCGCTTTCTCGTTCCCTCCTAGTTTATATTTGTTATCTCGTATAGAGGTGTTTGTGTAGGACTGAGAGAGGATCAATAAAAAAAAAAACCCACCACCAAATCGACTTTGAAACCTCGCTTTTTTCTGCAGGGCTCAATCTGTGCTGTGACGTCGCAGGCAGAACCCCTTTTTAAATCCGCCAGAATTGCTTGGAATTGCTCCATTTTAACTGTCTTCTTTTTTCGCCCCGAAAGGATTTAAAATGATTTGTAGTAATAAGGGATGGAGAGAGAGGCAAACTGTTACAGTGACATGGTAAAAAATCATTGTGTGGTGCTTAGTAAAAGTTTATAGATAACTTTTTGCAGTTCCGTTTACCACACTCATAATCCTTTTACTCACGCTTATCCTCTGCCTTTTCAGATTTACTGCACGCGAAAACGTTTTATTCTTGTAGATACATCTGACACATGTTCATGTTCACGTATGACTCAAAGTGATAGGTATCTGTAACCCTTCTGTAACTTTGGAATCTTTACTACTATTTTACTTTTTGTAATATTTTTACTTTGAAATGAAACGAATAGTGCAAGTGTTGCATAAAAGCGATGAATACTATTTGTATACATTTTTGTGTGAGTTTTCTATATACTGGTGAGCATAAATTAACACCCGTTGTAGTAATATTTATTCCACTCATTATTTTAAATTATTATAATTTTATAATAAATTTTACTTACTATGAGATTCAAAATGATTGTCAAATCCGCTCCTATAGATAGTAGCAGGGTGTAGGTATATGCCGCGTGTTTGTAATGAAGGTTTGAACTAAGTCAGTGTTGGAACATAAGAAAGTAAACGGATCTGTCATAAATAAGGAAAACGTAACCTATATTTGAACTCGCATTATATAAACGACTATGGATTGGTGTTTCTGCTTGTGAAAATGAAATGTAATTAATTTAACTCCTTAGGAAATTATGATATTACAATTCAGTACTAACTGGTGTTCAACTAAATTTATTTATTACTTTAAATTATAACATACAATTAGTATAATTATTAAGTTACAAAACTTAAAAATTGTTTAAAGCGCGTGTTCAAAATGTCCACCATGAGCATTAATGCAAGTGTCAACTCTTCGTTTCATACTTTCGAAGACATTGATTAGTTGTTGTGCAGTTATACTCTGTACTGCATTGATAATGGCATCTCTCAGTTCTTCTATGGTATGCATGCGGTTTCTATAGATCCTATTTTTTAGATAGCCAAACATGAAGTAATCTAATGGGGTTAGATCAGGCGATCTTGGTGCCCATCTTTGTGCTCCAACGACCCTGTCAGCAAAAAACTGTTGAAGATATTGGCAGGTTTGTCGAGCAGTATGCGCTGGAGCATTATCGTGCTGAAAATAACCTGCTTCCAGCTCATTTTCTTGCAACTCTGCAATAAACAATTCCAACATCTGTTGGTAACGTTGGGCTGTTACAGTTTCCTCGAAGAAAATTGGCCCTATTATTCGTTGCCTGGACATAGCTAACCAAACTCCAACTTTTACGGGATGCAATTGCGTTTCTCGAAATTCGTGTGGATTTTCTGCAGACCAGATACGATAGTTTTGTGAATTAATATAGCCCGTTAGATGAAACCAGGCTTCATCTGAGAAAAATGATTTGTACAGCAAGTCATCGTCCCTTAAATTGTTATTAAACCAATGACAATATTCCAATCGCCTATCGTGGTCTAATGGGAATAATTCCTGTACCGTAGAAACTTTATAGGGATGAAAATGTAACTTTCTTTTGACAGCTCGTTGCGCTGAAGTGTATGATAAGCCTGTAAAATTATAAAATGTAATAAACTATTTCACTTAATGTTAATATTGATTTTTTACCTGTTTGTTGAGCTAATTGACGCAATGATTTAGTGGGACTCTGATCTAGACGAGTTCGTACATCCTCAATTTAAAAACGAAGGATACTACAACACGTACACCAATGTCGTTAAATGTCAAGAAAATTGATTTAATGTATGAAATTTGTATGTAGCTTACTTCACTCATTAAATTGGTGATAAGTATAGATAAATTTTTCCGGAAAACAGTTTTTTTCTTACGACAATCATTTTGAATCTCATAGTATCTTTATTGAAACATCCACAAAAGATATATAACTTAATACTACATTGTTGTGTGGATAAGTTTCAACTTGTGTATTAATATATGTAGTATGATACTGATATATGCCTTCCAAATGAGGCAACAGCAAATCCAGTCCCCACTGAAGTAAGGCAGGGTGAATTCCGTCCAGCGCACCGAATTTAAAAGGCGAGAAGTCTAAAATGGCACGCTTGATTTTACAGCCGCTCACTACGCTTTTGGCTAAACGCCAGTCTTCGGCATATCAATGGCTGCATTGTGTATTTCATTAGCCCAGTCATTATCACTGATAGTACAGCTCGGGAAATGTGTATTGATTAGAAGTTGAAGATTTTCTGAGGTGTTCTCTGTGTGAGAGCCATCCTCGTTCTTCAACAATCCGATGTGTTGTTAACTATCTTTGACGAGAGTCTTTTTAAGCCTAGCTGCCACACAGAGGTCTTCCACGTGTCGGCAGAAGGCTCTCCATTACTTCCGTTTTTCCAGTAGTTGATTAATGTTCTTTATCTACGACCATTAAATAATACGTTTATTAGTTACGTAACCATACATAAACATAATAATAATTCAGGGATCTGTCATTTTTCTGCAGATTTTACATTACATTTGACATTTAACCTGATATGACATATGACATTACATTTTTGCCCAAATTAATGTTTAATTTTTTGAAGATGGCCGTAGATACAACGTGGTATTTAACGCTACGCTGGTTTTATAACTTTCATCCTCGTGTATTACGATAGGCATTATACGCTCATCAAATAATATACTATTTTAAAACTGAACATTCGTGTGCACAGTATACCTATATGTTTCAACGCCGCTTTTTTTAAAAAAATCTTTCTGTTAAATTTCCGTTACCGCTAACTCGCACCAACAAAAAAGAAGAAAAACCAAAGCTCTCGCGTTGCCCGAATACCTAACGCGCGCAAGTATGCCTCCTGAATTATTAGCGCGCATTAGAAATTATAAACTTGAGGCCCGGAAAAATTTGCGGAGAGCGCGCTCCGGTAACACCACATAAATAACTAGGCGCGAGAATTTCTACGGATAAATCAAACTAATTAAGTTTGCGCGATAACGCTGCATCGCGGGCAACGCAGCTAAACCGAGTTGGCGAAAAAGTAAAAAAAAAAAACGAACCCGCCACTCTACCCTACCCTAGAAGAGGTGGTTGACAAATGAGCGTCGTCAATTAGTCGTGAATTCGACGTGGAAATGTTGGTTGGTTCTAATTTTAGCAGCGAATAGCGGCAGGGTAGAATACAAATATCAAAAAAGTGTGGTCTCATGTTTAATATTTATTTTAAGTTCGAAATTGGTACAGTTACAGCACAGAATAGAAAATACCCGAAAGCCTCCTGATTAAATGGAGAGATCCCTTTTTTAATCAATTCCTAGCGTCTCGTTTGAACCATTGATCATCCTATTTTTTCCTGTACTTAACGTGTTTATGCGCAGAATCGTGGGGTTTTATAAACAAAATACAAATACAAAAAAAAAAAAAATGTTTTCGCGTTGGTACAATTTCTAGGATTCTGTCTCGAATCTTCATGAAATTTTAACAGAATGTTCTTCTAACAATAAGTATCTATTTAACGCTTTATACAGACAGTTTCTTGCTAGCATCAAAACTTAAAATTTAAGAGTAATTGAATAAAATTTTGATTTGGATCTTTTCTCTTACGTTTACGTTACTGTCTACAGACACATCAAAAGGGAGCTAGAAATAGCTTATAACTTTATTGGAATAATAATATAGTACTTTCACTTAGCAAGTATCGGTCACAACCCTCATATTTGCAATTACTATACAACATTATCATCATGGTAGACCAGTTCGTTTAATTCCATGTTGCAATGCAAGATATCTTGGTTATAGCTTTGTTCCATCTGAACTCGCAAACTGTCAGATGGACGTCAGACACATGCGCATTACTTAATCTGTTAGACATAAAGGTGGTAATTGCAAGGTACTTACTCAATGCGCATGCCTTTGACGTACATCTGACAGTTTGCGAGCATGATGGAACAAAGCTTATATATATACCGTATACAAACAAAAATATATGCATGTAGCACAGACCTGATAGACTGCCAATGAACCGTATGCGCGTCGCTACGGCGCACCATCAAAAGACTAAAGGACATCTTGGAACACAGACGTCATCACAGGCGTTATGTTTCATGTAGCGTCATGCTTACGTTAGTTTTCTTTAGGAAGTATTTGCGTTAGGTCACGTTAAGTTTTTTGCAAGTTGACAAATGTTACTAATGTTACCTAACCTTGCAGTTTGAGTGTTTTATTTACTTTCTTTGCTTTACTCTTTCACGGACTGTTTCGATTATTATATCTTATTCACCCGATATTTTTGTTTTACGTGTAAGGCTGTGGGATAGGTGTGCATATTATAGCATTAAGAATTGGGCTTATATGACAATTAATCTAGGTAGTTTTTCCTAAAAAAAATATGATACCATCGTGTCGTGTAAAAACCTGCAAAAGCAATAGTTACAAAGATGACGGAGAACTAACTTTTCATATGTAAGTTGCAGAATAATGCCATAGCTTAAAAATATTTTGAAATTATGAGAATACTTAGTGTTTCTATGTGAAATAATTTTTTGTAGAATGCCCAAACATTGTTGTGTGGATTACTGTTACAGGCGGTACCATAAATCCCTGCAAAAGTAAGCGTGCATATGTTTGTTCACTACATTTCCTCGAAAAGGATTTGGATAGAACGGGACAGATTGTGCGAATTAAAGAGGGAGTAATTCCAACATTGAATTCGGACAAAGAAAATCTAAAAAAGTATATTTATATTTAGAATCACTTGATATTCCTGAAAACAAAGGGTAGAGGTAAATAAATGATGTATAACATATGTATTTCTTTAAATTTTCTTCACTATTTCTTTGGTAAATTAATCTGCACATCAAAGGAGGTACGATATATTTGCCAGTTCACCGAAAAACAAATTCGGAAAGTAATGGTCTTGACAGGAAACAAGATTCCACAAGAAGAAAACTTCCTAACGACTTTTGTTTATTTACTATTAAGTCATGTTCCCCAAAACATTTTTTCTAGTTTATCGCATCATTTGTTAGATATGTCAGTTCTGGAAGAAACTCATGCTTCAATTTTAAGTAAAACCATAATATCGTCTTATAGCAAAATTAGATTTCATAATTTAGCGAAGTAGTTTACAGAAAAAATACAAGGAAAAGCAATAAGGAAGGAATTAAGTACACTAATATTATTTAATCATCAATAAAGTATACAACAACTACTGCAGTATATTATTTACTCCTAAAGACAACATACAATGTTGGATTGTTATGACAAGTCGTGAAGATCTCATGAAACTTGTATTAGATTTTTTCTACGTATTTTTATATGGCGTTGAAAGAATTTTTTTTCTTCTCTCTCTTATTAAACCTGAGACCGAATGACGTATATGTTACCAGTTCATCGTAAGTTTAGAAACTGTCAATAGTTCTAAGTTGTTCACAACTTTAATAAAAAAAAAAAACAATGCCATATAAAATACATAGGGTAAAATCTAACATATGCTACTAATTATCATTACAAGTTGCAAGTGCTATTAAAATTTATTGATATCCTTAACTTTATTTGAATATCCGCGTCATTGATGACGTTTGTGTTCCAATATGGTGCATTTCAATTCATGGCAGTTTTGAGTTCAATATCAGCACTCTATCATCTCTATGATTAAACCCGACTAGTCTGTAAAGTTGGTGAGTAGGCAATTTGACAATCATTGTGAATATTATTATATATAATGTGTTTTTTTAACTTTCCATAACGAACATAAATAAAAATATGGATTCAAATTTCCAGATTAGCGACATTTAACATCAATCATTGTTATTCCTATACAAATACGTCATATTTTCATAAATTTCGCGATTTTAACGGTGAAAAAGAAAAAAAAACTAAAACATCAGCCACTGATGTTTTAATATTCCATTTCGCACGAGCATCGTCCGTAATAAATTTAAAATTTAATCGGGAAACCGAAGAACATGCGAATGCTATCGATTCTCGGATGCACTTGCAATTAAAGTTTTGCGCCTTGGATTTCGAGCAAACGTACTAATAGATTTATTAACGTAATGCGTAATGGAAAATCTTTATTACCGTTTGCGGAACGTAGTATTTACTTTGTCTGCAGTTCTTGTGATTTTATATTCGTTTCTTTAGAAATCTATTACAATTTAAGTACTACGGTTTAATTGAATATGTAATTAGTTGAGAGTATATCTATAATTGATTATTTAAAAGATATATTCACGAGTCAAGGAGGGGAAAGAGACAATTTTGTGCAAAATAAAACTAGTGAATTCCGGTCTAAATTTCATTAAGCACAAAGCTAGCAAGATAAAGTTGCAACGGCACGAGAATCCGGTCTCTAATTATTATAATATAAATAGTAAATAGTGACGGGTCTAACACACGACCTTGCGGAACACCAAAACTCGTATAACAATATACGATTTATTTTATCATAATGTTATATGAATATTTTCTCCTTAAGGCCCTATACAATATTTCCTTCCGAAATAATATTCTCTGAAAAAACAAACCCCCTATATATAGTATCGGCTTCGGTATACTTATAAAACCCTCATCTCAACCCCATCGCAGGCGCTAATTGTTGGCCAGGAATTCGTTGGTAGAATCTGCGGTTTTCCTTCTTTTTGTACTTGTAAACCGAACGGATCATCGAGACCCCAGCTCTGCTTCGAGTGGTATGCTGCGTTGCTGAACGGCTTCAGGGGCGCAAGTGCGAACCCTGAGCGGTGTATCCGGAGCAGATCCCGGAGCAGTCGACAATTCAGCCGTCACCCGTCGTGGGCTTTCAACCTGTTGTTCGCTGCCGACACTTGTGGGAGCTTGGATGCGACGAAGTTCACGCAGGTAAGCTTTTATGTTGATAAACTGCGTGTAATCGCGTATAAAAAAATATTCGACTGCGTAGCCGGTCAAAATCGATCCACAATATAAGATTCGTGTGCGCCTGAATGAAGCAGGAACGAAATTTTCCAGGCCTAATTAGCATAATGCTATTGTCAGAAATTTTATAATTATACTGCCAAATGCTTCTTTAAGAATAAGTTATAGAAAGTGATTGGAGTATTGGATTATACCCAAATAGGGTTGTTTTTTTCTCTTTTTTATTGTTTGAAAAATTGCAGGTTTACCACAAAGAATGAAGAGTAGAAATCAGTTCCGCAGACGGTTCAGCTTGCAACCATCGTTCTTGAAGGAGGAGGAAGAGGATCCTCAGAAAACTGTGCCCAAGTAAGATTTATAAAAATATATTTTCGCTAAGTATGCTCGGATGCCCCACCATTCACCTAGGTACTTCGAAATTATTTTGAAATATTTGTTTTTTCCAAAATTTTAAATACTCATTTCAAAAATGTCTTAATTGAATAATATGTTGAAATAATAAATGTTTATTTCTGGTGCTTCCAACATATGATGGAACTTTTTTTCCCAATTTTTTTTTGACATTTGTTCTATAAAACGCAATAATAAAATAATATAAATAGTTTTGTATAAAAAATATCAATTTTTAAATCATAAGAAAGCTATCCCAGCAGCTTTTTTTTAATTGAAAATACTATTATAGTATTTGTATTGTTTAATAATATTTTTACAACAATGTTATTAACAAGTAAGTATATTAAAAAGATATACATATAGTTGCATATTATTGAACAACGCAAATAGATTTTCATCTTACGAAACATAAAGTGGTTTCAAGTTGGTTGCATTAAAAAAAAAATAATAATAGATGTAGTAATTTGAGGTTATATTTTTATATATCTATAATTTATACGGATTCTCAATGATTGTATAATTTCCCTATACGTATTAGCAAATTTCATTTCTTTAATATAAAAAAGACATTAAAACTTTAAAGCACTCATTTATTAACATACTATTTTTATTTAAAAAAATTGTGAGATGTATTAACCATTGTACTTGTTTATACCAAATTATTGCGAAAAGCAAAATTGCTTCCCTTAAGAAAGCACAAATTTTTGTATTTTTTTTTATTGAGCTACAAGGTATTAGATTTTTTATTTTTTTTCCAATCAAAATGTTTGCTTATACCTACATAATATAGCCATCTTTCAAATAACATAATCTCATCTGTCAAACTTGTATTGCCAACTTAAGTTTGAAGAACCAAAAAAGTCATTGCGTTTTAGCGCGGGGATTCTGTATTTATCAAAACAATATAACCTCAAGTGTCAGCAGTCTTAACTGATTTATACTGCCAATTTAAATTTGAAGAATAAAAAAAAATATTGTTTTAATTTGGATTCTTCTGCATTTATCATAATGACATAACCTCATTTGTCAGCGATGTCACTTGACTCATTTACTTCCAACTTAAGTGCAAACAACGAAAAAAAAAAAAAACATTGTGCTTTGATTCCGGTGCTTCTGCATTTATCGGAATAACAGAATCTTATTTGTCAGCAATATCACATAACCGTTATACTACGAATTTAAGTTTGAATAAAACTTTCGAACGCTCGTTTTCTAATACAATTTTTCAATATTTTTCCATTTCTATTCTATTTTTCTATTTCTCTATAACTAAATTTACAGATAACAAACTTGCACCGTTTCTTTATGAATTTTAGCTTACCGTATGGTTTAATAGTAGCCAAACTACTAACGGGTTTCACAGGATAGGAAATTGAGAAATGGCTCTGAAGTTGTAGCGTTAGAAACTTCTACTAAAGTTGTACAAGTTCGTGCATATCACGATTTCAATTGGCAGTGCGAGTAATGTTTAATTATTTGTCTATTATTAACTCTATGTATAACTGGTTTTGATTTATCTATAAATTATGTTCTGTATCCCATTTATCCCTATATATCATAAGATATTGAGTTATTTTTCAATCGAGTACGCTTAAAGAAAACTTACAAAGTTAATAAAGAAGCATCTCAAATTTAAGTTTTACTTTTTAAACAAGAGATAAATAAATAATGCAGTATTAAATATTAGCCGTTCGAAACCGATCACTTAGGTCTTAAAATCTCAATATCAAAGAATATATTTTACCAGTGAATTAATTAAAGGATTTTTAACATGCACAAAGGACTTGGTTCATTAAATAGGGAAAACATGCCCTTGCTCTTCTGCTAATTTAGGCAACTGCGCTGTACAAATTCTGAATTAAAAGCCCTGCCCTCGCCTTACTTTGATCTCAAAAGATTTGATCAATGATTAATTACGTTCAATTTGAATATTTACTCGTACTACCACCATTATAATGTTAAGTTTATGAGTAAAGTACTGTTTTGCTTATTGACAGGTTGAATTGGTTTACGTTTGACGTTTACAAACACATTATGTTTTTTTTTGACAACTACTCATACAATTGACGTTTACAAACACACTATGTTTTTTTTAACTGTAAGTATGTAACTGCATTGTCTTTGTGAAGAAGATTATTAACCAATCAATCAACTTATTTATAGACACGGGTTTTAGTTTTAGCTTTTTCAGTTAAAAAATTAGTAAAATCATTAGTAAAAACATTATGTTATTGAAAAACGATACCACTTAGATCCAGTATGTGCCCAACAATGTACGATTTAAACTTAACAGGGAATCCAAAAATGCAATAACATACAGTATGTACTATTTAAAATAACAAAGTTGATGTCTATTTCCGGTACAACCGGAAGTCCGCCATTACTACAAATATTTTGTTGAGATATACCCTATAATAATCAGCGTATGAATAAAATTCCTAACTAAATTCATAAAAGAGCTATGGAAGCGTGGCACACTATCGCAGGAATCCACAGAACAACACTAAAGAGAACCGCAAATTCTGTACATTTCGTTGGAAACATGTGACGTCACGATTACATTATGACAACGCCCTCCGGGTAAAACGGCTAAACATAGAATTACGAATGGACCGCGCTTACGAAATATAGCGCGAGATTTGCAAAATTAGATATGCTTCGATTTTCCTTAATTAAATAAGCTTACATTTAATTTAACAATGTGGTGATTACATTTTTAATGCCGCTTTTAATAATTTTTGAGATTGTAAAATTTTTCACTACCTAATAATCGTAATGTCTTTCTTCATCATTTATCAATTATGAGTAATTACAATAAAAGATTGAAAATTAGAATAAATTTAGTTACGGCAACGTTAAATTAAATATTAGGTGTAAATATTGATCAATATGATTAATTTGCAGAAATCACAGACATATCTAATTTAACCTAAAAATAAACTCTAAAAAGATAAAAATTAAAATAAACTCTAGTAAGTCAAATCATGAATGAGCTTTAAAAACGAAACACGTAATCATGAAAATATAATGAAAATTTACACAACAAATGAACATAAACTCTGAAAGCAGAAAAAGTTAACAATAAAAATAAAAATAAATTCTAATAACACGGGATAAATAAAGTATCTGAAAAGAATGTTCTCTGTGTCTGCACTAAATTTAGCTTACTCAATTTTGAAGTATTTAAACGACAAATATTTGAATTAGGCATTAGAAAAAGTCGATAATTTGTTGAAATGGCCCTTGGATTGTGACATTTTTAGGGAAACTCCCTTTTCTCGTACTTATTTATAAATACACAATCGAACACATTTCTTAATGAAGCTAACATGAGGAGAATGTTCTTCCAGCAATATACTTTCTAACCCTGATTCATGACGTCTTCAATGAAAATATTTGAATACACGATGATGAATAACATCAACCAATTCGATAAAGCTAAGGGGCACCGTGGGAAATTATAACAAATCTATTGAAAAGAATCGGAAATTTTTCTCAAATTCCTACTAAACAAGGTATCTGGTGCTATCAAAATAATTGAGGTTAACCGTACTCAATACGGCAGCAGTACTTGCCAACATTAATTCAATAAACTGAAGTTGTATTTCTTGCGAATCACTAATAGTTGGTGACCATTACTCGGGGCAGTTTCATTGCGGCTATGTTCGTTTGTTGCCAATAACGCGTATTACCTTTTCATACCGGTGCAGAAATCTGTATGCATGACAGTTTGAAAGTTTCTGGATCTCTATTGGTACAAAAAATAATACAATCGAATTTATCAATAATATAGAATGTATGATAGGATCTTTAACGTATGTATTTCACAATTTTAGAGTCAGTATGATGGAACATCGCCCCAGGTGGAAAGTTATTATTCATTCCTTCGATAAAATCCTATGCGATTTAGTTTACCCTCCAGTGAGACGTGTTTTCACCTATACATAGATTCTTCCTAAATTGCAACAGGTCCCGAGATCGGCGTCGGTTCTATTATTCCAATATTCCCCGGGTCAAATCTCCGACAAAAGGATATCGAGAATAATTTTCTTATAGAACGTCGAAGCTCGAAATTATTCCCAGGGAAGAAGATTCCTGTACCGCCAATAAATTCCACGTGATGTGACGGCTATATTTTTCCAGGTCGGCCGAAGATAGCGATTTTTCCGTTGTCAGTCTTTATATTCGTATATTAAAGAAAGAATAACGAAAAAGGTACGCGTGAAGATGAGAAAAAAAAAAACTCAATTTATCTCCGTTATTTTGCATACTTTATCCGTGTTTCCGGAGACTTCTGCTTATATAGAGAGGTAGTAATGGGTAAATCATGTTCATGGTGTGATGCATTCGTTTCCGATTTAGCATCGTCAAGTTTTGTCATAGTAAAAATATGATTAGATGAGACGATTCCTCATCCTGAATTCTTCTAAAATAAATTCCGCGTAAAACTAAGCATCTAGGTATCTTTTTTTTTTATTAATTTCGTTAAATATATTAAGGATTTTATTGTGAGTTACTTAAGTAAATAGTGCTAAACTTTTAAGATTGTATACTTCAATATGAACACTGAACCCACAAAATGAAAAAGTACATTGTTCAAACGAAATAGTGCTTTAAAATTGGTCCGTAGAACTCTCCTTTCCTTATTTTTTTAACTCTAGCCTCAAGAGTTGTACGAGGAACTTCAAACTGCTTGGAAGCCTTTAGATATCCCATTTTACCCTCTAATTCTTCTGCATCCCAGGATTGCCTTTGGGTTTTTCTTTTATACTTCCCCATTTTGATTTACACCTTAATGGGAGAAATATATATTTTTGGTTCAGTGATATCAATATAAAAGGAGTTGGGTAATACGGGATAGTATCCTGTTTTAGACGACCGCATGGTATCCCGTTTTACCCGACTGTGCATTTCAAAATAAATGATTATTTCTTTGGTTCATACAATGATGACACTTTTAATTAAGGATCAAAAAGTTGAAGTAGAAGTAACACAAGAACTATGAGCTACACTCACATTTACTTGCTCTCCAGTCAGAACGAAAATATTTTGTTTGGCACATACACCAAACAAAATAGTATAATGTCACTTTTTTCGTTGCACGTGTTTTCGCTCACAGACTTGCAATAACTTCACTACTATGGTTACCAACACTAAATAATAGATGGTATGATTCTAATTTGACGATTAGCAGGTAGATGGCTCTACTCATTGTTGAGAAAACAGCGGTATCCCGTTTTACCTTACCATCCCGTTTTAACCGACTCTCCCCTACTTATGATTTGTAATCACTTTTTCACAGTTAAAATGGTTGTCAAGTTCCGAATTGCTGGTATTAAACAGATCGAGATTATATTAATGAAATTATCAAAAAGTCTTTTTGTTTCCTGGTTTATTGTTAACGCGATTTTTTTTCTTTCGCTTTCAAGTTAACATTCTAACAATCGTGTATGATTAATTATTGAAAACTTATATTAATTTGTTACCAAATAGCTAGAAATACAATTTCGCAACAGAAATTAACCACTCGTCGATATGCTAAAGGTCAATAAGGGGTATCCATTTCGTCCCTTACTAATTGAAATTTTCCCCCATATATATATATACCTTTAATAATGCCCGCATGTTCCCTAGATATCCCCATATATATATATAACATATATGTATATAGGTATACGAAAGACACACAATACACATTACATAACAACAGAACATTGTAGCGTACACTATCTGTCGGAGCACACAACCTACGGTATATACACACAGAGCGCTTTTAGAAAGGCAAACATTTATTTTCGACATATATATCTTATCAATGGAGGAGGCCCTCCACACAATTCTTCCTTTCTTCCTCTTCAGATTCGTCTCGTTTCATCTTATTCCGAACGCGCAAGGATAATAATATTGTTTACCTGACCTTTATTTTTAAATTCAGTCTGCGAGAGCCGGTTATAAATTCCAGAGTTATTTTAGATTTTTTCCTCTCGAAATAAAACACGTACTACATATATAGAAGTAGAGGGAATAGAGAAATGTAAAAGTAAGAACGCTGAAGCTTCGACATGAATTTAAATATTCGCACGAAGTTGTTGTAGTACGGCGTTCCGAGTAATGTGTCATTTAATGTGCATTGTATTAATGCATACGTAATTGATAGAGGGTATTGTTTTTACAATTTACTTCTGGATTGGTTTCCCTTTTTTTTTTTTCTCTCTCCCGTGCTGAATCTGTCTTTTCGTAAAAACCTGGGCTGTGAAGATAAATCTTGTGGATTTCAGCGAAGTTTAGATTTTGCGGTTTTAGTACTTCCGACGAAATAGCTTTTCTATTTTGTGAGAGGCAAATCCGGGATAGTACCGTATTGTAGTCTAGAAAAGTTTTGGATAACTATATCGAAACAATGATTTCTTTTTCAATTCGAGACATAAGAAAACAGGCTCAAAATATTGTGGAAACATTGATTTGTCCGATATCTGGTAGGTACATCTCATAATGTAACGTCCTGGTTCACTTCTTTTGGATTGATAATATTATTTTTGAAAAATCATTGACTAACGTTTGTAGGAACGGTGCGATAAAACAAAACAGAAGTACCGATAGAATTTGTGAACACTAAGATTTGGCCAATGTTGTCAAGTTTATTTGGTTTTTCCAGAGAAGTTTTATGTAAAAAAAAAAACGTAAAAATGAATCATGACAATAATGCTAGAAATATTAATCCAAACCATTGAGCGACTCATGAAATCAAGAAATCCAGTCAGTCGTTACGAGATTTGTTCATATTGCAAAAATCATATGCCACACTTGCAGAAATGTATCACTTGGCAAAAAATAAACATAAAGACTTAATAAATAACACTAAACGAGCCTTCTATGACAACATTATAAATACTACCACCAATAAATCAGCGACTATATGGGAAGTTCTAAGAACGAGTTGTGGCAGTTGCAAACAGCATAAGAACACCGAATTACTGGAGAACGATTACCCTTATTACTGAACCCTACGATGTAGCCAATACTTTGAATAAATCTTTTCAAACGGCTGCTCAATATATAACTGCGGATCTATCCGAGACCTTAATTAGTAATAAACCAGTTATGAAACAAGAATCGATGTTTATATTCCCCTTTTGTAGAGGGGAGGTATGTAATATCATAAGTAAGTTAAAAACCAAAAAATCAGCGGGTTCTGGTGAACTACCTGTATTTATGTTCAACGAATATAAGCTTTATTTGATTGATATTTTCTACCCTAAGGTGTAAGGTATATATGTTATCATTAATTTTATGTAAATTGACGCATTTTGTCCATTCTTTTTTGTTCTTTGTCATTCTTGCTGCTTCTGTCCAATTCTTGTTTCGTTTCTTTAGTTAGTTTTTTATTATATGCTGACGACATTAAAATATTTACTGAGATTTTGTCAATTTCTGATCAATTTAAATTGCAAACAGATTTAAATCGTTTTAATGATTATTGCATCGCTAATAAATTATTTTTAAATCCTGAGAAGTGCAAAGTTATTAGATTCACACGAAACGTCATCACTTATAGTTTCCCATATTATTTGGGCACACATTTTATAACTGTTAGCGATATGATTCGTGATTTGGGTGTAATGCTCGATGCCAAGCTGCTGTTTAACCTACATGTAGACTACATTATTAATAAAGCTCTGAAGAAGCTTGGATACATAATTCGGTTGACGAAATGGTTTACCAGACTAACTGTAATTTACTACGTTATACTATGCCCATGTGCACAGCGTTGTCTCCTTCGCTAGTGTGGTATGGAATCCGCAATACCATATCTACATCGATCGAATCGAATCGGTTCAAAGAAGATTTGTGCGATTTCTGTCAAATAGATTTAATATGCCTGTTTATAACTACCAACATTCTTTGTTAGAATTTAATATGATATCCCTCAAGTCTACCCGTATTCGCAGTGATCTCACATTTCTTTATAAAATATGTAACAATTATATAGACTGTAGTGATCTTCTCATGTTAGTTAATTTCAACATTCCATCATACATCACTCGTTCGGTTTTACCATTTCGCCCGCCACATTCGAACAATAATGCACACATGAATTCCCCTATGGTCAGGGGCATGACTTCGTTTAATAGACTATGTCCATCTGTTGATATTTTTAACGTTTCCTTATCACTTTTTAAACAATATTTAAAATCTTGTTTGATGGGAGGTATGCATGGAGTCTAATCTTCTCGCAGTATGTTATTAGGTTAGGCATTTGGTTTAGTTGTGTAATTTAATTTAATTTTTTTCAACTCATATTGTTTTTTTGCATACGTTATATCTAAACATGTATTCATTATTTTTTACTTGTGGATAGCATTTTTGGGTTCGTCCTGTAGCTATCCCAAAGAACTAAATAAATAAATAAATAAATCAATGCTATTTCATCGTTCCAGGTTTTCTTTGGTCTCCCCTTTCCTCTTTTGTATTGCACTTTTGCTTCCCATATCTGTTTCACTTGTCTTTGTTGCTTCATTCGGTTGATGTGTCCAAACCATTTCAGTTGATTCCTTTCAATTATATCATTTACTGCTTCTATCTCCAGTTCTTCTCTGATTTGTTCATTCCTTATCCTATCCATACGTGTAACGCCCTTAACTGCTCTCAGATATTTCATCTCAATGCCCTGTAGTCTGCTTCTTTGTGACTGATTTAATACCCAACTGTCACTTCCATAAACCAGGGTTGGTAAGAAAATTGTCTGGTAAACCGTCATTTTTGTTTTTCCGCTTATTTCTCTTTTCTTTAATACTGATTGGTTGAGACTGTGATATACTTTCATTGCATTGTTTATTCTTTCTTTTATTTCGTTTTCTATATTCCCTTCTCTATGTATCCAAATTCCTAGACATTTGTATTCTTCAACTTGATCTATTTTTCCCTGGTTTAGGCTTATATTAAGCCGTTTTGCCTCTTTACCTATTATCATCACCTTTCTCTTGTTCGTGTTGATCCTTAAATTCTTTTTCTTTAATTCTTCTTCCCATATTATTAAATTTTCTTGAAGAGCTGTTTCCGTTGGAGCACAAATCATCATGTCATCCGCAAAGGCGCACTCTGACAGGTACACCGGCATTAGTCTATTAAAACCTATATATGTCTTTTTAGTCCTATTCTCTACAGATTTGATGATATCGTCCATAGTTGCTACGAAGAGTGTCGGGCTTAGTACTCCTCCTTGCCTTAAGCCATCGTTTATATCAAAAAACTCTGATTGGAGATCATGTTTCCTAACATACTTTCTGATATTTTAACATACTTAATTAATGAATCCTTTACTAGTGGCATATTTCCTGAAATGCTTAACATATCAGTCACTGTCCTGATCCACAAGAAGGGAGACACTAAGAATGCTGCCAATTATAGACCTGTTGCCCTCACGTCCACAATCGCCAAAATATTGGAGTACAGTATGCTTGACCGATTACAACATTTTCTGGACAAATATGAAATTATTGCATGCAATCAACATGACTCCCGAAAGCAGAAATCTACTTCTATTTTTTTTTACAATGAATTATTGCTACACATTGAATAACGCGAGAGTCTCATTCGAATTTGTGACCTTCAGAAGGCGTTTGATTGTCTGCAACGTGACAAACTGCTTGCGAGATGTACGACTACGGTATTCGGGGTAACGTTGCTAACTGGTTTGCAACTTTTTTTAAAAACAGAATGCAGTTCGTGAAACCAAAGATAATATACCGTGAAACTTACTTTTTATGATAAATGTCAAATGGTTTCTGCTAAATCTCATCTTCTTCCAGCACTGAATAGGGTACCCCAAGGTACCATACTGGGGTCTATATTATTTAATTTGTATGTAAATAACATCGTCGCATTTCTCAGTGACATGTACATTGTTATCTATGCGGATGATATTTCGATAGTGATATCTGGTGACGCTACTGTGGTGGATAGAGCAAATGATGCTTTGGATAGATTGCATACATGGTTTTCAGTTAATAAACTGGCGTTACGCACTCAAAAACCTAATTTCGTGACTTTTCACACTAGACAAGGACTGATAGAGAACTATAACTTAGAAGTGAACGGCCAATCATTAACTTGTAGTCACAGTCCTGTGATGGGTGGAGACTGTGGCTTGAAAACTATAACAAAAATCCCAAAAGAAAGGTGAAAAAATCCCTTACCACAAAATTAAAAAATAATTTTGTGGTAAGGGATTTTTTCACCTTTCTTTTGGGATTTTTGTTATTGTAGTCACAGTGTCAAGTTTTTAGGACTCTATATACAAGATAATCTTCTGTAGATAGAGCATTGCACTAAACTTGCCGCGAAGATTTCTTCTAAAGCGTACATCTTCAGATCTTTACGCAAAAATGTATCTCTATATACAGTCATTTCTATTTACTATGGGGAAATCCAATCACGGCTGTAATATGGGATGACTTTGAAGGGATCATCATCAGGCGACAAAAAGTATTTATTGCTATATGATATATAATATGATAACACTGACTTCAATACACAATTTCAGAACTTTTATAATATATTTTTGTACCATTTTAATATTTGTTTTCCACTTACAAAACATCTTGTTAAACATAAAAGGTCAGCGCCATGGTATAACAATGATCTTAGACAGATGGCAACAGAACTGCGTGAACTGTCTACTCTGTATGAGAACACTAGTAATTCCAATATCTTGAATCTGTATAAACTAAGGAAAGATCATTATACTAAAGCCGTTGAAATAACTAAAAAACAATTCTATAACAATTTAATTGCAAATTCAAAGAACAAATCAAAGACGTCTTGGTCAGTGATAAGGAACACCACCAAATCTAATAAGGAATCTGGACAAATTTCAGTATATGACGATAATGGCTGTCTCATAAGTGCTCCTGAAAAAGTTGTTAGCTTGTTTGGAAAACATTTCAGTAACGCATTTGCAAATGTAGCTAGCCCGGCTATCAAGTCTGACTTGGTTAATACCAATATATATCTGTTTCCTGCTGATGATTGTGAAGTAATCAACGTTATTAAAGAGATATCCACTAAGAATTCTGCTGGAATTGATGAAATACCTTGTTTCCTTCTTAAGTTTGTAGTTTATGATATTTCAAAACCATTGCTTCATTTAATAAATCGAAGTATGGAGACCGGAACGTTTCCGAGCGAGCTGAAAACGTCCAAAGTCATACCCATACATAAAGGAGGTAGCATTAACACATTAGATAATTATCGCCCCATATCGTTACCCTGTGCATTTACCAAAGTCTTTGAAAAAATAATTAATAATAGATTAACATCGTATCTCTCACAATACAAGTTGTTAAGTAACAGTCAGTTCGGATTTGTTGCTGGCAGATCAACGTGTAACGCAATTAACAATGCATTAAATGCTGTTTACAATGGTTTGGATGGAAGGGAGAATGTAGTGGGATTGTTCTTTGACCTAAGTAAGGCGTTTGACACCCTGGATCACGATACTCTACTTGAAAAATTATCAAGGTTGGGTGTGCGTGGCATTGCACAGGATCTGTTTAGATCATTTTTATCAGACCGAAAGTCACTGGTCAGTATCACGGGTGTCAGGGATGGTGTTGAGCGGTCTTTTTATTCCGACTGCTGGAGTGTGACGCATGGCGTGCCACAAGGGTCAATTATTGGACCAATTCTATTTAACGTATATGTTAATGATCTTTCTTTGAGCCTTAGCAATTGTGTGTTATCGCAGTACGCTGATGATACCAGCTGCATTATAGTAGGGTCGTTTGAACAAGTCATAGATACAGCTAACAGTACGATCAGGGAAATGATAGCGTGGTGCGGGAGCCAAGGGCTCACCTTGAATGCAGAAAAAACGGAAGTACTGTATTTTAAATCGGGGCATTCTCGTAATGCTCTTAGTCCATATATTAAATGCAACGGTAAGTCGATATCTCCGAATGCTTGTTGTAAGTTTCTGGGAGTTATTGTCGACTGTGATTTGAGGTGGGAACAACACTGCTCTAGTTTGAACAGTAAGCTAAGCTCCGCGGTGTATGCGATTCGTAATCTTCGGCGCTGCTGCGACATTAATGTATTAAAATTATTTTATTATGCTTACGTTGAGACCCGGCTACGTTATTGCGTCATTTTCTGGGGCTCTTCATCATATGCGCAGCGGTTGTTCATTAGCCAGAAACGTGTCCTAAGATGTATGGTTGGAATGGGTTCGGGAGAGTCGTGTCGGAATGTTTTCAAAGAACTTCGAGTATTAACATTGCCTTCGTTATATATATACGAATTATTAATATATTACAAAAAGAACGAACGCGATTTTATCAGAAACAGTGATAATTATGGTAATATGTGCACTAGGTTTCGGCACGACTTGAGCGTGCCTTCCCACCATACAAAACTGTTTGAAAATGCCCCTTATTATAGGACTGTATCATGTTTCAACAAACTGCCGAGGCAAATAAAAGAGATATCTTCACTTAACCTGTTTGGAAGGGCGGTAGTTAATTATTTACTGGACAACACGTTTTACAGTATATACGAGTATCTAACAATAAGTGCATAGTTTTTTTTAATTTTCTGTTTGACTCCCATATGTATGTCTGTTTTATTATAATATATGTATATATGTATCTATTTATATGCTTATTGACAATGTCGATGTTCTTACGAACGAATGACAATAAAAAAAAAAGAAAAAGAAAAGAAAAAGAAAAAAGAAAAGAAAAAAATGGTGCTAAGAACTATTGCAACTGCAAATCACACAGACTCGTGGAGACCAATCTTGTTCCATTTAAAGATTCTTCATTTGGCAAGTTTATATATGCTTAAAATATGTACTTACATTCACTTAAACAAGATGATGTTTAAAACTAATGCAGAAATAACCGACCACAACACACTCTCAGTTAACCGATATTGGACCAAACAGTATTGGTAATAAAATTT
Source organism: Cetonia aurata (assembly GCA_949128085.1). Classification (NCBI taxonomy): domain Eukaryota; kingdom Metazoa; phylum Arthropoda; class Insecta; order Coleoptera; family Scarabaeidae; genus Cetonia; species Cetonia aurata. The sequence goes on along the minus strand of OX421882.1, from coordinate 68,415,239 downwards.
ACAATAAAATATCTACTGTTGTCTGTATAAGTTTAAGTTGTCGCAATATCTTAACAGTATCATTTTTACTCCATCGAAGAATTATTTTCACACTTTATTTAATTTGCCTCTTACACATAGGCATATAATGGGTGCCTAGCAACGTATGCATATTTTACGCACCTGTATTATGTACAATTTTTACTTACCTTTTCTGGTATTGCTTTATGTACTTTCTTTAGTCTTGTAATACTGGTTTACACTTTTTGTTATTTCCTCAATGTTTATTATAGCACTTACAGTTCCAATATTCTTTTGTGTGACATGTTACAAACACTAATGTGTCCATGTAATTAATAAACATTATTAATATTATTATTAAAATAGGTATGTATTGAAACTAGTGCTAAACGCAAACCAGATTATAATATTTTACAATTCAACGACAAGCGGCGTGGATACCGTCGATCAACACAAATTATGATATTGCAAGAAACACGAGACGGTGCCCTATTGAGTATTGGTGCTATAAACTCTTGTAATACAATTCTGCAAATGAAATATTTTGGATGGAAATATTTAAAGCAATTCTTAAAAAACGCTTCCTCTGTTCGCAGGGCGCAACCAAACCAAGACTTCGAATGCGTGGACAAGATCGGGCAGGTGACCAGCGGCGCCCGTCACAAAATCGTGGTAATGGGCGGCGCGAAAGTGGGCAAATCCTCCCTGATTAGTCAATTCCTCTACGGCACGTTCTCCATAAAGTACAAGCGAACCGTGGAGGAAATGCACCACGGTCACTTCAACGTGGCCGGGGTGAATCTCACGCTAGACATCTTGGACACTTCGGGAGCGTACGAGTTTCCCGCGATGAGGGCGCTGTCCATTTCCTCTGCGGACGCTTTCATCCTGGTGTACGACGTGACGAATGCGGATACTTTCGAGGAAGCTAGGGCGTTGAGGGACCAAATACACGAGACCAAGGGCGGTACGGCGGTGCCCATCGTCGTGGTCGGCAATAAAATAGACTTGGTCGGCAACAGGGAGGTAAGCGGGTTGTGTTTGTTTGCGGTTTTGCGGTGACAAACGCGGATAATGCGTTGGGATGATAATGGCGCGTTAGCAAACTCGGTTAACGAGTAATTCTCGAAAGTTCCTGGCTGTTATAGGCCGTAGTATATGTTTTGTGTATAATTTTAGCCAAAAGTTAAAACAAAACGCAATTGTCTACACAAACATTGAAGTTACAAAGTGCTAATAACCGTTCCGAAAATATTATACTAAAAGGATCTTAAAAATTAATTATAGCTGACTAAATCCTAATAAAATCTTTAATTATTAAAATTAAAAAGTTCTAATTTTCATTTAAAAGGTTTGAACAACAAAACGGAAAAAATATAATAATAGTTATTTTATCGAACAACCAAACTACTTCCATAAAGACACTTTCCAACCGTAGTGCCTACAATATCTTTTCGACTACCACATGATTACCACTTACTATAATCAAGTTACTTGCATTTGTAGTGCTTATAATACAAATCACTTATATTTGAATGGCAGATTGTTTGACAGCTATTTTGACAACCGAACCAAGAGAAACATATGAGAATCTTCATAGAAGAGTACGGCAATTCGGTATTGTGTGCCTATCTTTAATAACAACGATGTTATTTACTCATTTGTAACAAAAAATGGTCCTGTTGCAACCCTTGATTTATGGCCACGTAGTCTGTATTTGCATTTGTTTTAGATATCGTATTTTAAAAGCCATACATACACACTTGTTCTGATACAACAGTGAAACCAAAATCGATGTAATTATATCCCGAACATTTGTTACGTACGTCGTTGCAATATAAACGGAGATGAATCCTTTGATGTAATATTTGTAGTGTTCTTTTGGTCGTCTGGCTCTGATCTCTTCACGTTTGTGGGTTAAATTGCGAGGTATTTACTACAAACGGTGAAAGCAGCCAGCTATCTAAGTTTGTGGTGAGTAACCTCGTAACTTAACTCACAAAAGCGAAGTGAGCTGAGCCACACGTTGAAAAGAAAACTCCTATTATTTCAGAAAGTCCTAAATCATCTTTCGAGACTGTATCTACAATTTATAGGAATAAATCATTTGGAAAATGTGGTTTCGAAACGTATACCTACGCAGCACCTTGAACTATGCTGACAGCACCAATACAGTGGCTACTAAAAGGAGTTTCAATAAATTAAAGTTGTAAGGGAAATTCTCAACTGAATGCTTTGGCATTATTATCGATGGGTAACGTTATTGCTCAAAAACTAGATATCGTACACATAACAGGAACGATATTACCGTCAGAATTATTTATATTTTGAATTAATAGACAGTAGTGTTACCAGTTGGGCTGAAAAGTTCGTAGGCTAACACAGAAAAAATCTTTTTTTTTTATAGAATTTGATTTGATTATTCAATATAGTGGCCTTCGAGAGCGATACAACAATTATAGCGGTCATACAATTTTTCGATACCATTTTTATAGTACGATTTGTCTTTAGCCTCAAAATAGGCTTCAGTTTCGGCGATCACCTCTTCATCAGCGCAAAATTTCTGTCCAGCGAGCATTCTCTTGAGGTCTGAGAACAGGAAAAAGTCGCTGGGGGCCGAATCTGGAGAATATGGTGGGTGCGGAAGCAATTCGAAGCCCAATTCATGGAATTTTGCCATCGTTTTCATTTATTTGTGGCACGGTGCATTGTCTTGATGAAACAGCACTTTCTTCTTCTTCAAATGGGGACGTTTTTCCGCGATTTTGTCCTTCAAACGCTACGTAATAGTCGCTGTTGATGGTTTTTCCCTTTTTAAGATAATCGATGAATATTATACCACGTGCATCCCAAAATATTGATGCCATAACTTTGCCACCCGACTTTTGCGTCTTTCCACGCTTTGGAGTCGGTTCATCACGTGCAGTCCACTCGGCTGACTGTCGATTGGACTCCGGTGTGAAATGATGGAGCCATGTTTCATCCATTGTCACATATCGACGTAAAAATTCGGATTTATTACGATTGAACAGCCTCAAACACTGCTCAGAATCATCAATTCGTTGTTGTTTTTCGTCGATTGTGAGCTCGCGCGGCACCCATTTTGAACAGAGCTTTCGCATATCCAAATACTCATCTACGATATGTCCAACACGTTCCTTCGATATCTTTAGGGTCCCAGCTATCTGAATTAACTTGACTTTTCGGTTATCCAAAATTATTTTGTGGACTTTTTTTATGTTTTCGTCGGTAACACCCTCTTTGGGGCGTCCACTGCGATCCTCGGTGCTCATTTCGCCTCGTTTAAACTTAGCAAACCACTTTTCAACGGTTGGTTTTCCTGGTGCAGAATCCGAATAATGTTTATCAAGCCAAGCCTTGGCTTCAATAGTATTTTTGTTCGCCAAAAAGCAATGCTTTATTAACACACCAAATTCCTTTTTATCGATTTCTTTAAACGAACAAAAGTTCCTTCACTCAAAATACTATATCTCACAAACTAATTGTACGACAGTTATAAAATTTGTACACGTGTCTTTTGAAGCTTTTGGCAAACGATTGAAGGATGCCATTACACATATATCCCAATAGCGAGAATTTATCTTCTTACAACAAATCTTGAAAAATATGGGAAAAACTATGAAATCATTGAATGGTGATGTTACTAAAAACTAGTAATATCTCACGAATTATAGCACATATTGTGGCGAAATTTTGGGCACGATTGAAGGATGTCATTATAAATACATTCCACCAACGAAAATCTACATTTTTCTAACAGATTTTGAAAAATATGGGAAAAACTGTGAAATCATTGAATGGTGATGTTACTCAAAAGTAGCAATATCTCACGAATTATAGCACATAATTTAGCAAAATTTGGTGCACGATTGAAGGATGTCATTATAAATACATTCCACCAACGAAAATCTACATTTTTCTAACAGGTTTTGAAAAATATGGGAAAAACTGTGAAATCATTGAATGGTGATGTTACTAAAAACTAGCAATATCTCACGAATTATAGCACATATTTTGGCAAAATTTTGCGCACGGTTGAAGGATGTCATTATAAATACATTCCACCAACGAAAATCTACATTTTTCTAACAGATTTTGAAAAATATGGGAAAAACTGTGAAATCATTGAATGGTGATGTTACTAAATAGTAGCAATATCTCACGAATTATAGCACATAATTTGGCGAAATTTGGTGCGCGATTGAAGGATGTCATTATAAATACATCCCATTAAAGAGAATCTACATTTTTCCAACAGATTTTGAAAAATATGGGAAAAACTGTGAAATCATTGAATGGTGATGTTACTAAAAATTAGCAATATCTCACGGATTATAGCACATATTTTGGCGAAATTTTGCGCACGATTGAAGGATGTCTATATAAATACATTCCACTAACGAAAATCGACATTTTTCCAACAGATTTTAAGAACTATGGGAAAACTGTGATATCATTGAATGCTGATGTTACCAGAAACTAGCAATATCTCACGAATTATTGCAGATAATTTTGTGAAATTTGGCACACGGTTGGGGAATGCAATTGCAAACATATCTCAATAGCGAGAATCTACCTTCTTAAAACAGATCTTTAAATATATGGAAAAAACTGTGGAATCATTGAATAGTGATCTCGCTAGAAAGTAGCATTTAAAAAATAAAACTCGTCTCGTCAAAACGCCAAATTATAATTTTCACAAATTAAGAAATTAGAATTTTTGAATTTTTCTTGCTTTTTCATTTTTGTGTAACTTTTTTTTTTCAAACGTGTCTCACTTTAAGAAAGACTAGACGCAACGCGTCTCGCTATTGTTAAACTCGACGCAACGCGTCTCGTTGAAAAAAAATTTAAATTCTTAATTCTGAATTTTTTTTTTATTTTTTTTTTTTAACGCGCCTCACTTAAAAAAAATCGACATTGCGCGTCACGGCAAAACGTCAAAATTTAACATAAAAATACCGTCCAAATTTTCGACTTTTTCCGTGGCTTTTCTAAACATTTTCTTTCATACAAACCTGAAACACAAAAGGAAATTAGCCAAATCGGTCGAGTCGTTCTCAAGTGATGCTCCGTCATACATGTGGAAATTTTTATTTATATAGGTAGATTTTGTTCCTGTTAAGACGCAAAACCAATAGCCTTGTATTAAAGTAGTATAAGTAATTAAGCGTCAATCTGAAGAAATCGATTTCAGTATTTAAAAGAATATTTTAGAAATTGTTTCGGTTTTGCGACGTTGACAGTAAATGGGCACAAATTAGCAGGAAAAGAGTTGAAAGCAATGGATACACAAGAGTGGCAAAATTGTGTCCTGCCCGGTATATAAAATCACCTCCAGCCGGCACTGCTGTTGCATCAAAACAAGTGTGTTATGTGGCATTTACAATATGAATATCTAAAACAAAAGCAAATTAAGACTACTTGTAAATAAATGTAAAAAAACAACCTACCACAAATATGTATTTTTCGAGAAGTGTTTGTTTACAATCCCAACATTCCGATTTGCTCGCAGCTGTTTGTTTGTACTAATGAAAGCAAAAGCATTCGCCGAGTTTTCGCTTCACGTTCTGGGTCGCGGGTCTGTGTAGAATCATACAAAGTTAAACCTGGACGATTCACAATAAGTTTACAGTAAAGTGGCGTTGTTTACGAAAGATAATTTGCCCGTATGCACAAATGCAGTTTCTTAAAGAAAAAATCCCCACATTTAGCAAACATAGAAAAATATTGAATTTATAAAATAGAGAGAAACAAGAAAAATACATCAATATGCATCGGTCTTTGATATCGTGCCGACTTACTTTGATAAACACAGTTGGAAACAGTTTTTCAATTAACGTAAATATAATATTGTGTGTATATGAACCCCATAATAGATATATATTTTCCTTACATATTGTTGCATCTTTACCCAATATCCTAAATTAATCTATGACGATTAGTTTCATATTGATTTTTTAATTAATTCCGAATTCCTTTGACATAATTTTTTATGTTACACTTATTGCTATTCAGACGCCAACTGTAAATTAAATAAAAAGGAAATTAATAATGGTTGCAGCAAATATTTGCAAACAAGCCGAGAACATTAATTACCAATTATAATTGGTAATTAATGTTCTAATAATTATCTGGATAGAATTCAGTGGTGGTGAATTCTAATTACTCATGATGGAGCCATTAGCTGGCAATTTTCTTTATAATGCATTATAACTTACTGTAGATCATTCAGGTTTTAATAGAAATACTATTTTGTTTTATTATGAATATTATGAATTACCTATAAATTATTATTATTTGGCCTCAGTATTACACCATTAGCCACTTACCAACTAAAAAATTACCTATAAATACTTCTGCTAATATTTATAAATACCTACATATAAATGCAAATATAATATTTAATAATCTATTGCGCAGGTTAAATTTTCTTAGCAAATAAATCGTTATCCAAATAATTTATTACTGAATAACACCGAAATAAATTTAGATTAGGTATATGCCTACATGTTTGTGAGATTTTCACTGTCACAACATCCATACTTTCATACGCATTGCAAAGTATATTCTTTTTTATCTCCAACGAGCGGATATTTTGTATTTGTATAAATATGAAAATAGGTACAGGGTTAGTAAAAAGTCCCGGAACGGTCGCATAACTTTGTTATTTGAAAATTATGATTTCTGAAATTTGGTATGGGGGTATAGTTAATATAAAATAAAAAACTACGTTCAGGAAGTATTAAGATGTTTATTTTTATTCACAAGAAAACAGTTAAAAAATTAAAAAAGTGTCCTAATACAGAAAAATCAAGGTACCTTTGAAAAAAGTTGTTGTTTAGTGTTTGCATTCTTTTTGCCGTCACATTTGACAATTTTAAAAGCGTTTTAACTTTTGCATCGCTATAAATTTACTTATTTTAAACATTGACACATTTGAAAATGGCAGAAAAACTTACTGAATCAGAACGAATTGAGATATTAATGATGCGTGGGTACGGTGATTGTCAACGTTCTTTTGAAGAGGTTCGTATTTTGTTTAATACTGTTTATCCGGATCGTCACATTAGTAAAAGTACGGCACGCCGAACAATTCAAAAGTTTGAAGTCTTTCGTCAGGTGAAGGATTTACCTAGAAAGGGACGTCCATTAACAGCAACAGATGAAGAAACTAGTTTGAATGTGTTACTTACAGTGGAAGAAAATCATCACGTGTCCACAACAGAATTAGGTCAAATTCATGAGATCTCTCAAAAATCTGCTCATACGATTCTTAAATCAGCAAGAATGAAAGCCTATAAAATGTATCCCGTCCATGAGTTAACTGAAGATGATCCAGATCGTAGACTACAATTTTGCGAAACAATGACGGAATTGATCGAGCAGCAGCCTAATGTTTTAGATCACATCATTTTTTCAGATGAGGCAACGTTTTGTCTCAACGGCACTGTGAACAGACATAATTGTCGCTACTGGTCAATTGAAAATCCGCATTGGATTGAAAAAGTCCATACACAGCGTCCTCAAAAGGTGAATGTCTGGGCTGGTCTTGTTGGAAACAACATCATAGGACCATTTTTTATAAGAGGAAATTTAACTGGCAACGTCTACTTAAATTTATTGCGAAATGAGGTTGTTCCAGCACTTGCGGCCCTCTTTCCAAATGCAAACATAGGTGATCACCCTAATGCACATTTTTGGTTTCAACAAGATGGAGCTCCCCCCCATTTTGCCCATAATGTCCGCGATTATTTGAATGACATTTTTCCGGGACGTTGGATCGGACGTAGAGGAGCAATCGAATGGCCAGCACGTTCGCCAGATCTCTCGCCATTAGATTTTTTCTTTTGGGGTCACATGAAATGTCAAGTGTACAAAAATCGTCCCCATAATCTTGAACAATTGGAAGAGAGAATAGTTCAAGAAGCCAATCGCATCACTCCAGAACAAATACAAAATTTAATAAGAAATTTTACTGACCGTTTACATTTTTGTCAAATTGTAAATGGAGAGCATTTTGAACAATTATTGTAATCGCAACCTGAATAGACAGGTATCTTGATTTTTCTGTATTAGGACACTTTTTTAATTTTTTAACTGTTTTCTTGTGAATAAAAATAAACATCTTAATACTTCCTGAACGTTTTTATTTTGCATTCAAAAGTGTTAAAAAAATGTGGGCGTTCCATTTTAAAAAAAAAAGTTGGACGTATTGCCGATTAAACCGGAAGTGAAAAAAATATTAACTGTATTGCATAAAATGCATTTATATTAACTATACCCCCATACCAAATTTCAGAAATCATAATTTTCAAATAATAAAGTTATTCGACCGTTCCGGGATTTTTTACTAACCCTGTAGTTAAACTAGCCTAAAATTTTTTTTCTACTATTCGAATGCCCGTACGGGGGGTCCCGCCTTGCCGAGCACTGGGATAGACCTATGTCTATCCTTTACCTGAATTTAATCAAGGAACTTTTATCCACTTTTTACATTTCAAGTGATCTTCCTTACTTGTTGTTTTTTATATAATTTAAATTTTATAATGTAAAACTACCACTATACTAATCGTAATTTGGATTTGACGCAGGTTCATTCGTTGATTTTGAAGTTAAAATAAAGAAAAAATTCTCTAAAATATTTCGGTACATATTTGTAATGAATGTTTACGCAGGTGGACACAGCGACAACAGAATCAGTGGTCACCCTCGATTGGGAGAACGGTTTCGTCGAGACGTCCGCCAAAGAGAACGTGAACGTGACGAAAGTGTTCAAAGAATTATTGGCGCAGGCGAAGGTCAAATACAATCTGAGCCCGGCGCTGCGACGGAGACGCAGACAATCGTTACCGACTCAAGCGGATCCGCCGCCACCGGCCACCCCATCCCATTCCGCCGTTGTGCCGTCCGCCTCGCAACTGCAACACCTCCAACAGATCCGAGATCGGCACGGCAAGAGGAATTCCTGCATCCTGTCTTAAGGCGTTCCGGTTCTTTCTTCCTTTTCTTTTTTTTGACACGAATCGCGTGACGACGGCTACGACCTAATCGAGGTGGAGGGGGGCGCGAAAGAAAAAGTAATAATAATAATAAAAGAGAAGACAATCAATTGAATCCGTCAATTGCGCATCGCTAATGCGAATGGCCGAACGATTCTAAAATACTATAATACACTTTCCAATTAAATAGGTTTGTATTCACGTATTAGATCCCTATATAAAATAGTGAGTTTGACTAAAGATTAGGGAACGTATGTATAAGATGCGGAATTTTTTATCTTTCTTCCAAGATTTTGGTGACCTCATCCGTCCCTTTAAGGGGACTGTAAACCATTTTAGACGGAGAGCTGGTTACACACGTTTCAATGTGACTTAATGTAATCGTGATTTTCATCGAGTTAGGTGCGCAATGGAGTGGAAAGACGAGAGACGACCGTCTGCTGGAGCATAAAGTGTGGAAGGAAGATAAAGTCCATAACTTTTTATGGTAAAAAATGTTTTTTTCTGCAGTTATGGAAATTTAAGGTTTATATAGAAAATAAAGTATACAAATACGGGTAACTATTGCCAAACGTCCAGGATCAGCTAGGGTCAAAGTTATCAAAAATTTCGAAAAGCTATTTCTGTGTCATGGTCATGAAAGTTTGTGAGGTGGACAGAGCTGGACACAAGTAGTAAAAATAGTGCTGGTACACCAAAAGAAAGAACAACTCGTCCAGTTTGAGTTAGAGAGAAAATGTAGTGCTATATCCCCCCGCAACAACTCGTAAAACCGAAGTGCCCCGAGTGAATTGTTTGTGTCGGAGCGGGCGAGGACACAACCTCATGGCTGTCTAAAGTCTCGTAATATACCGGGTGTCCAGCCTAAGATGCAACGGTCTCTAGCCGATTTATTATTGTCTTTTTGAAAAAATGTTTCAAATAAATGTTGTCTGGAATCATATTCTACATATGCTAAAATTAGTTTCAATAATGGCGGACTTCCGGTTGTACCGGCAGTAGATACTAGAGCTGTTATCCGGATCCGGATAATTTTGGATCCGGATAATTTACTATCCGGATATCCGCATCTGAGTGCTATCCGGATCCACTATCCGGATCCGCTATCCGAAACCTCGGATCCGGATCCGCTATCCGAAACCTGGGATCCAGATCCGCTATCCGAAGCTTCCGATCCGAATCTGTTATTGAAAATCACAAATTCGCATTCTTTATCAGGTTTCTCGGACTTGTATCAATAACATTATTTTGTTTGCGAATTCTCGCCAACATTAAAAAAATAATAAAGAAAAAATATTTTACGTTGCAATATTTTGCTGTGTAAAGTAATAAAACAAATCAATGTGTTTAATTAATAATATAAGTAGCTAATATATATTGCTATGTACAACATTTTATATATATAATAAGGTAAACCTGTAAATACGTGTAATTACCATTCAGTTGTTCGATAATAATTTGTATGTTTTATGTATAGTTATCGGATCTAGATCCCAGCACCGAATAGTATATCCGAATTCAAGAAGCGGATCCGGATCCGAGGTTTCGGATAGCGGATCCGGATCTGAGGCTTCGGATAGCGGATCCGGATCTGAGGTATCGGATAGCGGATCCGGATCCGAGGTTTCGGAGAGCGGATCCGGATTTGAGGCTTTGGATAGCGGATTCGGATCTGGGGTATCGGATAGCGGATCCGGATCCGAGGTTTCGGATAGCGGATCCGGATCCAAGGATTCGGATATCCGGATAGTTTTGGATCTGCAGCACTAGTAGATACTAACTTTATTATTCTAAATGGAACGCCCTGTATATTATTGCACTTTTGGATTCCTTGTTAAATTTAAATAACAATACATTAGGGATACATTGGGGCTAAGTTGTACCGTTTCCGAATTACATGACGTTTTTAGAAAAAAATTACATTTGCAGTGTCTTCGGTGTTTGGAAATACCTCAGGAAATTACGAAAGGTAGAAAGATGCGGTTTTCGGTTTTCGCTTAACCATGCAACAGCATACGTCTTTTATTTTAAAATTGTTGCGTTTAAATTACAGCGTTATTAAATAGGGATCTGTAATTTTCGAACTCTAAAATCATGGATAACTTGATTTTTTTAAATTGAACGGTATAGCAATTTTTACATAAATGGATGTAAAATTGAATTTTCTTTCGATTTTATACGGGTATCATTGTGTCTATCTCGGTTTTCGACATATTCGCAATTTTTCAGTTTCTCACGTTAGATACGTATTGCGAAGCGCCGCTGCCGCCCACCTTCCCTTCGCATTTCACCAGGTTTGGGACTGGCAGCAATAATACTGGCATGCTTAAAAAGTGGCCAACAGAACACTGTGGTAGGCTGAGAATTTGCCCGTTGCCCAAACCCTAAAAAAATTCTCACAAAATAAAAATAAACAAAAATTCTAACAAATCCTAAAATTAATTCCAAGTATTTCCACCAAATAGAATAAATCAATATCCTAACAACAATAAAAATTTTAACAAAATAAAGCAATAACCAAAAATTCTGTTAAAATAAGAAAATTAAAATTTGTTCTGACAAGAAAATTGTATTTTCCCCTTCGTTGTGTAATTGACTATCTACTATTAACTAAAATATTTCACCTTACAGGAAAGATACTCACCTAATAGGTTAACAGGTTCTTTTTAATGTTCCAAATTACACACAAATAATTCACTCGGGACTCTACGGTTTTACGGCTTTTTGCGGCGGTGTTCAGCACTACACCTTCTCTCTCACTCAAACTGGACGGGTTGTTCTTTCTTCTGGTGTACAAAAACTAATTAATAAATATGCAGAAAGGTCTAAACTCTTAAGACAGGGTTATATCTGTACCCTTTTCTCATTGAAGAAATAATCAAATATTGAATTGATTCCTGCTATTAAGATATTTCATTCAAGAGATAATCTGAACGAAATATGCTTTGCGGCACGGGTTAATGACTTTTGATTGCTTTCTTATTTTGCATTTGAGTTTCTGTTAACAGAAGGAAAACAATGGGTGCCTGGGGATTTTTGAAAAACTACCTTGTAAAATAGCGACACCCTAATGTATATACTATACATATAGTGGCCGTCGCGATATTTTAAAATGACATCAATCGGTACTAATCGGATTATAAGCCTTCGCTATTGTGCTTACCTGTGAAGGATAATCGTTTACAGTATTTGTCTAATGAAGGGTATTGGGAAAAATTTAAAAGGAGCTATGGGTTTTAATTACAATTTTATAATATTGCACTTTACAGTTAAAGTAATGAGTTATTCGTTTTGTAACTATGGATTGGTTTTTAATTAATATTTAATTATGTTTAATAAATATAGATTATGTTATTAATATTTAATTATTTAAAACAGCACCTGTACCCCTTAGCCCCTTTAAAATTTTTCGGAATACCCTTCATTAGACAAATACTGTAAACGTTTTTCTTTTCTAATTGGATGTGACAATAAATCTAAAACAAACGACGACGCAATGTTGGAATGATTATTAATGAGATATTATGTAATACGAGCGATCAATGTGCAAATTAGAAAAAATACTATAAAAAACTCGTGTCACAATGACTTGTAATGCTCGTACATTGAATGGTGTGATTCAAACTTGTACTCGCATTACATAAACTTCAGTGCGACACTCTGTTTTAAAATGCTATATAACCCTTATAATCCGATTAGTACGAATTGAGGTTATTTTAAAATATCGTGACGGCGACTATATACTGGGTGTTTCTGGGAGGTGGCTTGCCCCTATAATTACTGAAGTATTTGAGACAGGGAAACGAAATTTGGGAATTAAGTACGGGGCATAAATTTACATTTTTTGACATAATCAATAAATTTTTGTCACTTTCGGTTTTACCGGAGATGACTTTGATTTTCGATTTTTAATTGGGACTACCTGGATATTGTTCGATATTTTGATTCGGGATAACATTTTGAGTACAACTGTAGCAAATTTGATATTTACTTGACATAAAGAGAATTCTTTTTTTAATTGTTTTCTCTTCACCAAGAGTGCTTTGGAGTTCTTAAAATGCTCAGGTAAAAAAATAAAAAGAATTCTTTTTATGTCAAGAAATATCAAATTTGGTGCAGTTGTACCTACTCAGAATGTTATTCCGAATCAAAATATCAAAAAATATACAGGTAGTTCCATTTAAAAATCGAAAATCAAAGTCATTTCCGGTAAAACCGAAAATGACAAAAATTTATTGCCTATGTCAAAAAATGTAAATTTATGCCCCGTACTTAATTCTCAAATTTCGTTTCTCTATCTTAAATACTTCAGAAATTATAGAGGCGAGCCACCTCCCAAAAACACCCGGTATAGTAGTCTTCTCGGATACGAAGTAAATTCGCAAGTCTCTTGTCAATGCGATGTTTGGCATGTAAGAAATCCCTATTGGAAGTTGAAAATCCTTCGGGTTCGGCGAAATTTCAGTGGGTATGGTACAATACGTCGAATGTCAGTGCCTAGAAGTGCACAACCCAAATCTTCGCCCTTTCGCAACAACGTACATACACGCAGGTGAAATATTTTGCAACCAATTGCAATACATACTGAATTACTGTTTTTGAACGAATCGCATCCCCACTATCGAGTTATAACATTTCTCTATTTTTATTCGGGTGTGTCTCACTCCATTGGGCACGCCCTCTTGCTATCGCGCATTCGCCACTACAAAAAATACACCTGTACAATACATACATCCCGTATATCATTGAGCATCAACGCTCAATTTTTTAATTTGGAATGTTTTATATCTCACTTCCAGACTGAAATTTCTCTTTATAGTGTCGCATCTTATACCTTCCCTAACCTTTGGTTTAAGCGAACCTAATCTTCAAAAATCATATGTGACTCTATCATCAACACCAATAACAAAAGCAGTATTATTTTTATATCAACTTGTGAAGAAGTAAAAAATTTTAATGTAACTGATAAAGGTTAAGTAATATTTTATAGTCAATCAAATATTTAAAGAAAATGCCATTGTGTACTTCAAAGCAAGAAACAATAAGTTCACGTTAATAAATAAATAAAAACTTACGTTACGTTAATATATACTTCTTGCTATCTACGTGGGCATTTATTCTATTTGTTATAAAATTGTTAAAAGAATTCGTACTTGTAAGTTATCAAAGTGATTAGATTTTCTTTATTTAGATGATAATATTAATTAGAATTTTATTAATCGTTGTTCTATTAAGAGAATATATGCAATAGAAATAGTGATAAAAAAAAAGTTAATTCAGCGTTCAAAATGTTTTAAATTACATTTTATCTTCGGTGTCGTGAAATAAAAAAATAATCAGTTACCTTCCACCCTCACTGTTTTAAATTCAAATCATTTAAAACGTTTCTGATGCTGACGTGATAAGGCAGAAGCAAATCAGTAATGAAAATTGCAACGATAGATTCATGAATTAAATAATTTACGCTGTTAAACAGTACCTAATAGATTGATTGTATCTACGCAGTTATACCTCTTTTTCCTGTTCTATGTATGTACACATATTCCAAGTTTGTAGGGCAATTTCGATTAATTGCACAATACAGGCTAATCAAGTGGCTAACACGCCGAAATATTTTTTACTACATACATACTTTACAAGCGCGCGTGTTTATAGAACATCGGATTATTAATTATTACACCGACATGAATTTTATTTTTAGAGCACGACTATAATATTACGTACAGTACATATCGGAAGTCTCTGCTGACGGACGCAATCGATTGATCTTCAAAAACTACAGGTTAAAATGTACAATCACGTTTCTCTCATTATCAGACCACACACAATGTTCCAAATGAATAAATAACAGACACAAATAACAACACAAATTACTGTACCGATCTTGCATATCATATTTCACAATAATAATAGTAATAATAATTTTTGATAATGTCGATAATACTTAAAGAAAAAAAAACTATTGAACACCATTATGTGTTAGATAATATATTATTACTACCTATACATAAATTATATACAGCATAATATATATACATAAATATTATATATTCATTCTATAGATATAAGGTAAAAACCGAATCAGCTGTTAGTATAACAAATTTACTCATAAATCATTCTATTAATCATTTACCTTCAATTGCAATTATAATAATTATAATACTGACTACATGCAAGACTTACCGATGAAACTTCGGAATAAGAACCACTGATTTGGGGATTTATATGCATATTAAGGCAGAGATCATTGTTTGGTTGAGTCGAAAACACTTATTTTGTTTTTGACAAAATGAGCGGAAAGTTTTGAAAGATCTGTTTAAGCACTGCCATTTTTTGGTTATGTACGAAATATTTTTGACGTTTCCGATGATTGGTAATAGCGTTATAGAAGTAAAAGTTACCAACAGGAACTAATTATTTAAAGTGAGCTGGCGCCAAATTCAAACGAACTAGATTTATTTCCCACACACCAGTTGTTGTACAAATTTATTTCAGCTTTGTTCTTATTGCTCATATCTAATTCTTTACTATGCTGCCTCGCAGACAAGAAAATAACAGCGCGATTTTGTTTTGGTACATGCGATACCAATGTCATATTTTTACAAAAACCAAAGATATCAGATTTGATTTCACGTGTTCTGTTGGGTTGAAAAATTGGAGGTATACAAGCTTTATTTTTCTCATTGTTCCAACTACTGTAAAACCATGCAGCCTAAGGATTTTGCTTTTTAAAGTAATTGTCAAAAGTAACACTCATCATCTTGGGAAGTATGGTTCACATAACTGGTTGACTACACTGTACGCCAAATTTTCCGCCCGGTTTTGTCCTTTTTTTCAAGATATGGTATAGCAAAAAGAAGGTAGCTAGTTTTGCTGTCACAGATCCACCAAATTTTCATACCGTACTTATCAGGTTTACTGGGTACCTAGATTGAATGATACTCGTCCTCGAAAAGATATTATCTGTTCATCAATAGTGAGATTTTCTCCAGGCAAATAAAACTTTTTTAGGTTTTAGTTCACATTCTCCCATAACTCTCTAATAGGAGCAAGTTTGTCTCTTGACTTTCTTTGACCTAGTATTTTTGTCATCGAATCTCAAGAATCATTGTAAAGAAGCAAATCTATTTTTTCCCATTGTAGTGCGAAATATCGGATTTCCAAAACTAGGTTCCCAGTCTTCTCTGAAATTCACACCAACATGTTTATTGACATCTTCAGTCAATAAACCTGTTTATTGACACCTGTAGTCAATAAACCTGTTTATTGACACCTGTAGTCAATTGACACCTGTAGTCAATAAAAGACCTAAAAATGCTTGTATTTCGATTTTTACTGTTGGTTTCCATCGTTTTTCTAATATTCTTTGCGCCGCAGCGTTGATGTGTTTCATTAAAAATAGGTTGAAACTGTTAAAGGATCTATTATAACTTGCCCTGGGGGAAGAATTACCTCATGAATACCACCGCGAATTATATTGTGTCGATGCGTTTGGGTTTGCTTCTCAGGTTTTGATTTCCACCTTATTCCATTTCTGCCTTCATAAGTGTCAATTGAGAAATTGTTGTAGTGATACATCATCATCCTCACTCCATGATTGTTCATCATCGCAGGTGCTGGTACGATCTCTATGCGAGGACGACTGCTTTGCGACAAAAGTATCTAAGCACTGATACCAAATAATCAAATTTACAAGTACAAGGACTACGACTGTAACACAAATAAAACTCTGTGAGTTAATATAGCCTACCCGCTACGATATGTTTTTAAATAAATGTAAAAAATCTATCTACCTTTATACTCGAATCAAACAAAATGTTATTGTGTCTATTAGGTAGGGGAGTCACTATTTTGATTTATACATAATAAATACAAAACTATTAATGCTATAGTCCGTTCACAATAGCAAGACGTGCACGTCATTAACGATGTCAAAGCAGTGTTGCAAAATCGATTTGTTTATATTTTAGGTTAAGGTATTAAATGCTCATGTCCAACGTACAATATTTAGGTAATAACCTTAAAAATTTCAAATGACAGAGCGGTATGTGTCTACAGTGTCCATTCGCGCCAACATAAAAAGACATTCGCAATGATGTTGAATATTATCTTTCCATAGGTATTTTATTGTGTTTGTGTTGGTTATTCCGAAAATTCTATTAATAGCGTGCACGTCTTGGTATCGTACACGGACTATACAAATGTTTTTATTACAGATTTAGATTCGTTGAAGATAGATTAGAAAAAAGTGCTTTCCATAGAAATAAACATTTTAGTTTTTATACGTAAAAGAACGTAAGAAAATGTCTGCGAGACAAGTGTGGGTTGTTACGGGTTAAACATAAAAAAAATTACTATATTCTAAAAGTAACAAAGTTTTCCATATTACATTGCTACCAATCGTTTGAAATGTCAAAAATTCTTGCTACATAACCTAGAAATAACACATTTGAGACTTTCCTTTTTATGCCTAAAGGCGTTTACATGCTCTTTGCATTCATGTGCACATAAATTGTCAAAACAATAATCTTTATTCGGAATTGCAACCGATTTATGTACCTATTTTTGAATGTTCGTCAATTCGATATACTCCAATCAATCAAATATTCTAATAATATGAAAAGCACTAAAACGACATTTCGCCTAATGTGACAATATTCCTAATTTGTTGTACTGACAGCAAAATTCTTCGTGAGGTCATAAGTGTAAATTGTGTCAAATTCGTTCGATATTATAGATTGAATCAGTCAAAAAATATATTTACTAAATGTGCTTTATATATTTAAAAGAAGAAAAAAAAACAGATATCTTCTACTAAAATTACTATACAAAGTATCGTAACGAATTCTAATATGTAAAACGTCATCTTATCGTTAGCACTGACAACGTGAACTAACGATTATTTGACCAACTCTTCCATGTGCTCTACTTCCAAATAGGTTAATACACACAGAATACACAGAATATCCTAGATCGGATTGAATATTGTATTTATTATTAGCCTATTTAGTCCTAGTGATTTTATTTATAAATTTATGTCTGTAAAATGATTTTTACTTTAAACTGGATCCGTTTAAAATCCTCCAAAATAATACGTTGTTTAACTCGAAGAAAATATCAGCTAGAATTGTGAGAATTACAATGGAATTGAGAGGGTTTCTTTTGGAAGCTAGTGTATCGTATAATCTGATTTTAGTTGATATTTCGCAATAATATGCCAATTAATAAGGTGCTCCATTGATCAATTGAAGATTCAGACACTTTTTTATATGAGAATAAATCTTATAAGCAAACTTTTTATATGACGCGTTATCACTTACATTTTTATCCTTCGATGATGGACGATATAAGAATGTATCTCATTTTTACAGCTCGGATACATCAAAGGACGCGATACGTCACAGCACTGCAGAGTATAATCTTTTGTATCAATCTGTTATCTCTAAGTTTAATTTCTATAGCGCCAGAAATGACGAGACAAATTAATTAAATAATAAATTACATTCTAGACTACAAAAGCGTGAAAATTCTCATTCGTAATCATTTGCTAGGGTTTTCTCCAATTCGTTTACTCCAATAACATATTGTTATTTGAAACATACATAGGTATATAAACGATTGTTATGCTGGATCATTCTAGTCATTTCTTTGAATTATCTGAGCTATACTCATCATAAATTTTATTTTCTAGATTTTATAAAAATATATTGGTCAATATAAATAAGCATTAATTGTGATCTGTGTTTGTTTTTCTTTACCCACTCCTTTGCGCAGAAGTATGGAGACCAAATATTTTGAAAGACTACAAGTACTACAAGCTTCCACTTTAGGACCACCTCTATTTTACGGAGTCCCATTGTAAATTTTCCGGCATTTTTGAAGTGTTGAATATAAAGCTTTGAAAAATAGTATAGGATACCAGAGCACTCTAATATTTATCATATTCTCCTTGCACCAGTTGTTAATAATGCGTATATCTCCTTGCAAAGATTCAAAGTCCTTTGTTTTTGTAAAGATTTTCAAATCATCTGCATAAGCTGAACCATGGCATTCCAACCCATTAAGTCATTAATGTAAATGTTGAAAAGCAGCGGTCTCAGATTCGAGCCTTGCGGTACTCCGGAGCAGGCGGTGAATGTTGTGGAGTCAAAACCATTGTAGTAGACGTGGTATGAATGATTTTAAAGGTAAGAGGCTACACTCTTAGGAAGATTTGGTAAAATTCCTGTACGGCTTCTAATTATATTAAATTTCATTTTGCTTAGTAATTTTCATACAACAGTAGTAAATTTCCTTGGTAAATTTTTACATCAAAGTAATTTTACTCGCACAAGTAAAATACCTGTACGGTTTCGGGGTAATATAATTATTATTTAACTACTAGATTTATTATAAATTAGTCACTTACCTAAATATGCCTATAGATAAAACAAAAAGAACGACCACTGGCACCTGCCACTTCCGTGCGCCCTATGTATCTACCTACAAATTGAACCCATAAAATTGTACATGCGCGCATTGTAAGTATGTATTTGGTTTCCTAAGTAAATTTCCTAACTGTGGATAAAAACACGAAGTAATTTAGTAAAAATCCCTGGGAAAGCATAAAAATTTTAGTAATATTAGGTTTTTACGTAGCACTTTTACCTACAAATGAAAAATACTGGTCGATATGTGGGAAATTTCCAAAAGTATAGGTAATTTTATTAAAAACCGGAAAATTACCCAGTTTTTGGTGATATTCCTCCAAATGTTACTGGAATTTTTAGGAGGAATCCCGGTAAATTTACTAAAATTTTTTAGTGTGTAGTGTTGAAGATTCAACCTCAGTAAGTTTAGTTATCAATAGGGCATGATCGATGATATCAAAAGCTTTGGCAAACTCGGTGTACGTACACTACATCAACTTGCGCTTGCGAATCTATGCTAGAGTTTATAAACTGAATAATTTCAGCAAGATTAATAAGAGTCGATCTTCCACACATAAAGCCGTGCAGTTGTATATCTTACTTTGGAGAGCAGCTGGATAAAATTGCAATAGGCCTATAGTTCTGAATATCGTATCTATTATCTTTCTTAAATATAGGATTAATTCGAGTTGAACCGGCTTGTTCGAAGGGCCAAGTTAAATATCAAGCATAATGTAGTAGACAAAATAAATACAAGGCTTTGCGTTTAACAATTTTGGAAATGTCAGTAAAATGCTTAATGCATAAATCTGTTTCTCCTGTGTCTAAACGTTCTTTATAAGCTATCTCTTCAAGATATTATACAATGAAATTTACAGATCAGTACCATCCTTAGACAACAAGTGGACTTAAATTTTTGGTATAAGTTGGAAGGAGGAAGAATTGTGATCTATTGCAACTGGTTATAAATTGATTGGAAAATACGAGAAAATGCTCCAAGGAAAACGGAAACTAATTAGAAAGGGTTCTGAAGTTAGAAAGCTGTAGTAGTAGTTAAGAGGAATTATAGACAAAGCAAGTCGTGTCAAACGCCATTAATTACTGCTATCATCTATCATACTAGAATTATTAGCAAAGTGAGTTAGCAGAAACTTATCTGATTTAGACACTTCCATGTTGCTTCAATAAAAACGTGTAATATCACACAATGACTAGCAATTGGTGTTACATATGACGTTGCAAAAGTATTTGTGAAACTATGCAGATAAAATCGATTGAATTCCCTTTTTTTTCGATAAGCTAAAAGTGGATGTAATAAATAGTAGGCAGCACATCATCTAAACTATATTGAATGTAATACAAAAAAAATAAAGTTTATCTTCTACGTAGACATATTTATTAAGATTTGATCTAATTATAGAAAAGATTACTGAATTTAATCAACGTTAGAACTGAAATAAAGGAAGACTGATGATAGTCTTTCAAAAAATTGATGCAAGTAACACCAGCGTGAGGGAGAAAATGAAAACTACGATTTATAAAGTTAGTTTTGCCATAAAAATTTTAATACAGCTGCACTGAGAGAAATCCTTTTAGTAAAAACTTACATGGTGCAGTACTAGCGATTTTGTAGAAATAAGTAATACAAACAAGTTGGCTCTAACGTACACGTTTATCATTTAATACTAGCCGTTGTAGGAAAGGTTCACATCTGTTTGTAGGATCAATTTTATTTGAAATAGTAACACAATTTTGTTAAAATTTGTATATATTTGGAAGTAGCAAAAATTGATATTCTATTGTAGGAAAACTTAGCACACATTCCGTAATTATTTTATAATGTCAGTATATTTTTACTAGTACCTTACTGTGATATCTACCATTGCACAACAATGTGCCAATAAAGCCACAAGATGATATAATAAAAAAGACTATATGTTTAAAACCCATCCTATTTCGTACTTAAAAATATACATATTTATATCAGGCAATTATAATTCGTAATAAAAATACTCTTCTATGCACTTAATATACATACACTGAGAGAAATAGATAGTACTCTTTAACATAAATATAGTATACTTTAATATATTTTATAGCTCCTATAGGGACAATCATATTTTATATTACCGGTGACAATATCTGTATAGTAAATATCTGTGAATACTTTTTATTAACTCGTATGGTAAAGTGTACTATATTTGTATTATTAATTTGAGCATACATGTTAGTAAATGTGAAAAAAATGTCTAGTAGCGCTGACTATATTTGATAATAACTGTTAACAATGAAAACTATAATAAATATAGTTTAATAATTTTTAATTATAATTAATTAATATAATTTGATTAGCCGGTGACAGCCGGGCCCAATTGCCGTCGTATCGGGCAGGATTGCGGGAATCAGACCGGCCCGTGTACTGTAGAGTACTACCGGTATTGAAGCGCCTCGTAATTCTCGTCTGTGGGCGATTGTCCACAGTACTTTTTACACGACGTTAACCATGTATAAGCATCATATAGAAATTACGCAGGCACATTTACCGATCACAATTTACATTGAGTACGAATTTCAAAGATTATGAAACAAGCGTAGCGCCATCTTTACGACAAAAGCTGTAGTATCACATATTTATGTAGCTAAACCAATTATGAGTATTATGATATTCCTACTATATAGATATAAAACTATACAGCATTCATTTCATTCCATCTCATTATTAATGCCGTTTTCAATAATCAAAGTAAGGTGAATGTTGCAAGCACCTAACCTAACCTAAATAAACACAACACAGTAAATTTGCTACACCTGTTATTATAACTGTCTTCACTACATTATATGCAATTTATTATATTCACTTGTTGTAAAATATTGTAAAACATTTCACTATATTTTGTAGAAGATTGTCACACAATATTTTTAAACAATTTTATTGCTTTTTTTGTAACCGTGATATAGGAAAATGCAACGCCATTGTTCTAAAATTTTGCACAATAGTAGGAATTCTTACTACAATTTCCGTCAAACAGTGAAGTGTAAATATTTCAACATGGATTTTTCTCTGTGCAGACACAAACATGCACCGACACGAATACGTACACCTGTATCACACGCATATCACACGTACATAACACGTGTGAGTGGCAATACAGCTTATTGGTCGATTTCTTCGGTAAAGATCGACAATGAATAGAGCAAGGGGTGGGAAGAGCGTTACGAACATTTATGTTAGAAATTGAATATGCATCGAATACCTGGTAACATCCAGATTTTAGCTCTTACTATAAGCATGGTAACATCTAGTTATTTTACTCTTAATACCCCACATATTGTCGTTTTGACAATAATTATGTTACTAATTAACATAAAGAGATTTACTATCTAATTTCTACAATCCATTTTTCTCAGTGTACATATTAGAATGTCTGGTGAATAAATATTTAATAAATTCTTTATTTTAATAAGTTCGACATTTTCTACAGTGTACGTTGAAATTAATAATTTAAATCAGGTTTTTTTTTATGTTTATGTTTGGAGAGATTGTAGTTGTTTTTAATTTGGCTATATATTCACATACAATATTTTCTATCATTGTTCGACATGGAATGGGTGAAAACAGATATAACGGGGATAGCGCTGTTTTGCGCATCCCTAATTACATTTACATAACGCGCCAATTTGCATTGACATGCTCATCGACGATTGGCGTTCTCCATCACGCGACACTAAAATGCACATGTATAGTTCACTGCAACTGTCCTTCCTTTTGGTTTTACGTGTGTTAGGTGCGGTTGTGAAGAATAGTGCTCTCTTGATGTTTTAATATATATACTTCCCAATTTATTTATTACAATCTTACTATATTACTGTGGTAGTTTCAGTTAATAAACCGTCTTCAGGCATTTACCTAGTGATGTAATAATAGTACTAATAGTCAATTGTCAATTGAAGAAAATGTGAAAATTACCGAAAGTAGAATACAATTGTCGATTGCAGCTTCGGAGAGGGTACGCCCGCGATGCGGTAGCGTAGTGGTGTAGTAAAATTATAATAAATAAATTAGGAAATACTACAGAAGACTGCTGTTTTGTTTTAAATATTTGTGTTATGTTAAAGTCTGTAATTTGTGAATTTGCTTAGTTTAAGAATATATGTTTCTAGTTTGTTAACACAGTGTGTCTTTACTACATACTTTGATCCTTTTAACAATGAAATGAAACCTTAACGATAAATTATAGAATTAATGATAAAAATATTAGAAGTGCTACAGGCGACTGAAACATTTTAAACCTGCAAGGTAGACATTTTACATACTGCATTAGATAAAATTCACAATAAGAATTAGTACAAATTATTGCAAATATATAGTAATTCGCATAAGTATATACTACATATATTAATACACAAGTTGAAACTTATCCACACAACAAAGTAGTATTAAGTTATATATCTTTGTGGATGTTTCAATAAAGGTAAGTAAAATTTATTATAAAATTATAATAATTTAAAATAATGAGTGGAATAAACATTACTACAACAGGTGTTAATTTATGCTCACCAGTATATAGAAAAGTCACACAAAATTGTATACAATTTTACTGCAATAAATACTACCTATACTTTATCTTACAACGTTGTTGAAAGAAAACTAACTGTTCATTCTTGTTTTTCATACAAATTGTAAGAATTAATACTACAAACTTAGTGCTACAATTTGATGGTAAACATTGCTACAAATTGGACTTGTCCCTATATGTAATACAATGTGTAGTATAAATGCTGACAATTGTAGTAAAATTTTCTACATTTTTCTCCCTGTGTAGTTAATGATATTTAGATATGATACTACCTTCAATTGGTTTTATAATAATATCAAATAAAAAAGTGTTGTATTATAGGGCTGTTTATACTGTATTTGCAATTAAATCCATTCAAGTTAAATACTACTTCCAATCCAATAAATGAATGATCTACAGAAATATGTATGTCGTCAGCGCTTAACTATGTACCTATGTACTATAAAAAGTTACAATGCTCAGTCTTTATATAGAGAAGAATTTAAACCAATTCCCCAAATTAACTCCATTTTAATTGATTCTATGCGACAACGTCTAAATTGTAGAAATTAGCGGGCAAGTTACACACTATTGAAGCGTATTTGCGCAATAGGAATTCGAAATTCAGAGAATGTTTTCTTTAAAATTTCAGGTTCGCAGTAGCAATGACTGTCTTACGGCGCCTGCTTTATATCCTTCACACTACATGTGAATCGACTACGTTTCATGCTAAAATTATGCTCCAATGGCCGGGAATCCAATGTTTACCCACATGTATTTACTTATTGACAGTAGAAGTTGACCTACGGAAGTGGTAGACGTGTTGAGTGCAACTATAACATCATTTCGAGATGTTCTCCCTTTATTGCAAGGTACACAAACATAGTTTTAGTGACATTTGCTAATTATGTTAGAATGCACGACCAAACAAAGTTGTCGTCAATGTAGGAATTTTGTTGAAAGTAATTTTTTTCAGGAAAATTAAATGATTGATAATTATCATTATTGCGTATTCATCCAACTAATGATATAAGAATTTCCTGAATAAGTATTTAGGTTTTTAATTGTCAGTGGGAAAAACACATAACATAAACAAAAGTACCTACATATTACAAACTCACTGTCAAATCGAATCGCACAATCAGATAACTGACGTGCAAAGGGAAAAGCATTATAACTTTAACTAATTATCCAATATATTACAAAAGAACTTATTTTACTAGTTTCTAATATTTTTTTGCAATAATTAGATAGAACTGGCCCAAATATTTGATACATTGATTACAGGATGAGTTTTCTTGTTTCATTATTTGTATGGGGATCTCAAAAACCATAAGAGATACGATAAATGATGAAAAAATTATGAGCGTAATCTAGATACGCTGTTATTCATTTAAGAAAATGCATGGTTTATTAGATATTTGCAAAAACATAGAAATTCGCGAAAACCTTTTCAGTGCCGTAATAACTCTTTTAATTGTAAAAGATAGAAAATGTTTGAACATTGTTCTTTTGGAATTTTCCCCACTTGTGAACTTTAGACCAGTAATTTTTAGTTCTGCTCATTCGAGCATTGATAAGTACATGTGCCCCAGTGAGAGCTCATTTTTTATGCCTAGTATTTCTGCTAACGACATTATTTTAGCCATTTCACATTTAAATTCTTCATTTACTCCTTCCGACGACCTGATGTGCCCCTACTTATTGAAAATTAGTTACCATAACCTATTGGAACCTTTAGTTTATCTTTATAACCTTGCAATCAACAATGGTGTTTTTCCTACTATCCTAAAAACTGCCTTAGTCAAACCGTTATTTAAGAAAGAAGATTACAATGATTTAGATAATTACAGACCCATTTGTCTTTTCAAAAATATTTGAAAATATCGTAAATTCTAAATTAATAAACTATTTCCAACGTTTTAGCCTATTTTCTCATTATCAGCATGGTTTCCGCAGCAATCGCTCTTATTATTTCATTATTTCATTTTTTTAATGAAATTTACAAGAATGTAGATTGTGGGATCCCTTGCCTTGCTATGTCTATTGACCTTTCCAAGGCATTTGATTGTGTAAATCACTCTATCCTCCTCCATAAATTACAGCGATACGGGATACGTGGGATTATGAATAGTTGGTTCAAATCTTTCTTAACTGATAGATGTCAGAAAGTACTATGCCGTAACATTAAATCTGCCTCGTTATTGTGTAACCTTGGGGTTCCACAAGGATCGATATTAGGACCTGCGCTTTTTCTAATTTATATGAATGACTTTCCTGATTTGTCTTTCACCATCCGTTAGATTATCGATTTATGCCGATGATATTAATGTCGTCCTTTCTCACCTAAGCTTAAGTAATTTATTGGATTTGGCAAGTTCAATTTTTATGACTATACAGAGGTGGATGTCGTTAAACAAACTTATCCTAAACGTAAACAAAACCAATTGTATTTTATTTAAAAATAGTAGTAAACATAGACTAAACGGTTTGTTTTTAAATAATAATTTTTTGACGTATGTACCTTCAGCTAAAGTTTTAGGAGTGACCTTTCAGTTGGCTTTCTCATGCTGATTATATTTGTAACTCTCTTTCTAGCATACGCTATGCTTTATATAACCTACGTAATTCTTGTAGGACTCATATACTAAAAACCTTTTATTTTTCCCATTTTTATTCTAGGATGAAGTATGGGCTTCTTCACTGGGGCAACTCTTCTGATGCCCAACGTGTTTTTGTTCTTCAAAAGAGAGCAATTAGAACTGTATGTGGGTTAGGTAGGCGTGATTCTTGTCGACTGGTATTTAAAAGTAATAAACTATTACCTTTCTACGATTTATATGTATTGGAAGTGGTCTCTTTTGTTCACAAACATTTTTCACATTTTGATTCCAGTATTAATCACTTGCATGATACTAGATTTCGTTCACTTTTGCTAAAGCCCCCACACAGTACTTCTTTTTTTTTTTAAATTGTGTTTTATAGGACGTAAGTTATACAATAAACTTCCAGTTGAAATTAAATCTATTTTAAATTATTCTAGTTTTTGATTGCGGGCCAGGGCTTATTTGCTAAATCTAAACTGTTATTCTTGTGATGAATTTCTCAACTGCTGATTTCTTTGTATCGAATTGTGTTCTTTTTTCACTAATTTAATTTTGTTTGACCTTTTTCATATCATGTGTTGTACTTTATATGACCATGTGTTGGAAATAAATATATATTATTATTATTTTCAAAAATGTTGCCCACAAAACATATTTAAATACGGCGGCGTTGCTTTTAACTCATTTGAAACAAAGCAGAACAAATGTTCTTTTTAATAATTGTGAAGTAATCTCTTTTTCTCTATTTTGTCTAATGTTCCTTTTCATGTTTTCTTTTTTCTTTGCTTTCATGGTATTATTTTTATTAAGATCCGAATCGACTATTAATCCTAGTATACGAGTCACAGGTTTCGGATAACAGATGCGGAAAGCATCCAGATACGGATATGCAGATAGTAAATTATCCGAAACCTGCTATGCCATAATACTCTAGTAGTATCTTCAAATCACTTTCCAATATTCGTTTATATTTTCGACAATAATGCATTGCACTTCCAATTTTTTAAAATGCGTTTATATTTATACCTGTTTACATTGACCCCAACTGACATTACTTTGAGAAAAATAAAAAATAGAAATAGTATGATTTTTCGACTGTCAAATCCGAATGTGCGAACTTTACTACACTCATTCGAGAATAGAAAGCGCCACTTTACCGAATTGAACTGTCAACACGCCACTTGCGTTGCTTTGCCATTCTCTTCTGTGTTCGGTTGTCAAAATAACTGTCAAATAATCTGTCAATATGTTCAAATATGAGTGATTTGTATTCTGAATGCTAAAAAATCAAGTAAATTTATTTTACTAAGTGGTAATCATGTGGTAATCGAAAAATATAGTACACATCACGGCTAGAAAGTGTCTTTATTGAACTCGTTCGATAAAACATCACTTTCCAGCGTTGATATGTAGATAAGTATTATTTTTGCTTTTTCTCCAGATGTCTTGTCCGAAATTAATTTGAGGTTATACACATGTTAGTACCTGTTACTTAAGAGATTTTAGAAAAAATACCATATTCCGTACACAATACACGTGTAATTAACAAATCACCAAGTATATAAAATCACTTTCTCTTACAGCAAAGTACAAGCAATTTGAGATAAATAGTTTAGAATAATGTGTTTTTTGAATGATACATTTTATGGAGCAACAATGACTGAGAAGTCCTGATTCAATAAATATATAATATATATTTCACTTCTGAAGAAGATCACGACAAGATGATCGAAACGTCAAGTAATTTAAACTTTCTACACGGCAGAGAACCCGAGAACCGAAGAGCAGCCATATAATATATACATATATAAATCAATTAAATATCTCAAACTTGTTCACCTGCGCGTATTATAGGTTGAACAAAGTGTTCGGTTATCGGACAACAATGCGTTATCAAAGTGATCTTGATGATATATTCAGACGTCGCCAATTAGCCACGAGATTCCATTTCGTAATATTGTAGAACTTAGGTTAAATGTAGTTGGCGTATGTCTTGTGAATTTTAATACGTTTAAAAAATTAAAATTCAGACGCGTTTGCTAGATGTATAATTTACTAGTGCAGTAGAAGCGGCTTTATGTTATCCCGAACTATATACTAACTAACGTAAAAAAGAATTTGTTATTATGATCAAAACATCGGTTTAATGTTATGGTTTTTTCCCGGTACTATAAATAAAAAACAAATAAAAAGCATAAATTCCTATTATTTTTATATTAAAGGTTGTGAATCATCAACGGTAGACAATGCATTTTAGTTTTTATATACAATAGTTGTGTTTAGATATTTCTACAAAAATCAGTAATATAATCAAACATATCACAGCTCCTTTTATGGAAGATTTCGAAAAATAGATCTGCTAGTAAGTAAGCTGCAGGGTTTCGCCGTGGGTCAACACTTTTGCTCGAACTTTCGCTGTTCATGCTGGTAGTTTCTTCAGGAAAACTGAACTGATTGTCCGTTGTCGGATATTCTTCTTATATATGGCCTTGATACATTCAACCGTGAAGTGTCGGCTCCACTGAGTGTGAAGTGAAGCTTCACACTGCCTAGAAGACGTGTTGTTAAGATGGTCCGCTTCTTCCCTGTTTACGGTCTTATTCTTTTCTATTTCTATGGCCTCCCTGATGAGTCTTTTTCCGTGTATATCAGGGCATAGCACGTACCACATTGCGCACCTGATTCACATGATCACATCATCTCAGCTTATCATCAATCACTATGCCTAATACTTTGAATTTTTTGCTGAATTCGATAGTGTGGGAATCGAGTGAAATATTTTAATACTTCGTTGGTTTTAAATAAAATACACTTTGTTTTGTCGGCATTTATCACTAGTTGATTTGTGTTAAACCATTGTTTGACGTTATTTTAAGGGGAATCTCTAAGAGTTGTGAAGGTGTCGCCTTGGAAGAGGAGGTTTGTGTCGTCTGCAAAGTCCACTATTTTATGATCATAAGTAACACTATGAAAAATGTCATTGATAAAAACTAGAAACACGAACGGACCCGAAATGCTTCCTTGGGGTATCCCAATGCTGCTTTTGATTGGTATAGAAGATATAGCACCCCCTACAGAGGCTAGTACTACTATTTGGTAGCAGTCAGATAAGTATGATGCCAGATAAGCTTGGTACCAGTCAGATAAGTTTGGTGCTCATGACTGGCTCTGATTCCATAATTGTAAAATTTGTTTAAGAGAATTTTATGTGACATTGAATCGAAAGCTTTACTCAAGTTTAAAAATAAGTCGCCTGCCGAGCAATTTCTTTCAAAAGCATTCAAAATCGAATAGGTTGAAGTACGTTTTCAACGGTTTAAAAAACAAGAGGACAAACGGTTGCAAAATTGTGACTTGGTAGGTATAGTAATATGATAGAATGCTCAGCTGCTGTCTCTTGCATTTGGTATGAATGCATATAGGACGAATGCCCAGCAAGAATTAAAAGGCATTTCACAGAACGTTTTCTCGGTATAAAATAGTTTCCAAGCCAATCAATAAACAGTTCTTCGTTAATATAGGCTGATTCTTTTCGCATTCTTATAACTACCCCAGGCGGCATATTTTCTTCCCAAACCTGCTGTTTATTAACTCCCTTAGAAATGCAGTAAGGCGGCAAAAAAAGTACCTTCTGCATTGCAGAAAGCTACTATTGTTATTGTTTCACCTCTTTCCTGTGCTTTTATCACATTTAATTGAAGGCCACTCTCGTCTATATTAAATACACTCCGCCAAAAAAGTATCGCATAATTTAGTTTTGAATCATAAAAGTATCGCATAATCTTTGTTTGTATCATAAAGTTGTAAATATACTTTAATGCGCTCTAAGATATAATTTCTATGATTGTTTAAATAAAATACAGGCCAAATAAAAACAAGAACTCATACTTGAGATTTTTATTAAAACAAGAAATTATAATTTTGGAAAGAAAAATGTCATAACAGTAGCTTTTAATACTGAGTATTGCCACCTCTGGCTCTTATGACCGCTCGCATACGGTTTGGCAGAGATTCGATTAACCTCCGTATATAAGCCTGATCCAAATTCTCCCACTCGCCACGGAGAGCATTTGCTAGTCCATGCAGGTCCGCTGGGGCAACATTTTGGGTTCGTATCCGTCTGTGAAGGAGGTCCCACACGTGCTCGATAGGGTTCATGTCCGGACCTACCGCAGGCCAATCTAAAACTGGAATACCAACATCGTTAAGGTATTCCTGGACGATTATTGCAACATGCGGTCGTGCATTATCGTGCATTAACATGAATTCGTGTCCTATAATTGGCGCATATGGTACTACATGTTCTTCTAAAATGTCCGTTATATACCTGTGGGCAGTCGGTGTACCTCTGTCTACTGGTACTAACTCTGTACGACCTGTTAAACAGATGCCTCCCCAAACCATAATAGAGCCACCAGCGAAATTAGGTCTAGGTCTGATATTACACTGCGAATAGCGCTCACCGTCTCGTCTGTACACTGAGATACGCCTATCTGAGATGTAAAGACCAAATCTTGAGTCATCTGTGAAGAGTATATTGGCCCAGTCATTAATGTTCCAATTTACATGTTCTCTGGCAAACCTTAAGCGAGCCACTCGGTGGTTCCTAGTGAGACGAGGGGCTGTTACAGCTACTCTAGCTCTTAATCCACTCTGTCGTAACCTATTCCGAATAGTTTGAGTACTCACACGAGTATTTCTGACTCTAGCCAAGTCGTTCTGCAATTGTCTCGCAGTTACATGTCTTCGACGTAATGCTTGTAGTAGTAAATAGCGGTCATCTTGGCGAGTAGAACATCTTGGACGACCTGGTACAGGTCTTCTACTGTAAATGCCTGTTTCCCTATATCTGGCTACGGCTCTAGAAACACTTGACTGATTGATGTTCATCAAATTAGCAACGTATGCTTGAGATCGTCCATCTTCGATTAAAGCAACTGTAGCAGCCACTTGTTCTGAAGTTAAATTGCTCATTTTAGTTTTAAAAGCGTTGGTACAGAACTCTGACTTCGCACTTTAAAATTTGTCCGTATAGGAAGACTTTCAATAAACAACTGAACAAACCTTACACATATGCATTTTTCTAAATGTGTTCTTTTAGAAAAAAAAAAAGTAAAAACGCTAAGTTCCATTATTTTGTTAGTGTTTTTATAGTTCACATACACGAGGCAAACTTTTTGTGAACGTATAAAAATATCTTGGTTCATAAATGCCCTTTTTTAGTTTATGCGATACTTTTTTGGCGGAGTGTATATTTAGCGGTTTTTTTAATAAGTCGTTCTATTAGTAGCGCCATTAGTAGTTTAAAATACATTTCCATTTCATCTTTATTCATGCCATCACTCAGGCTAAAGACACACCTTCAGATTTGCGAACAGATACCCTCGGATTTTGCTTTAAAAATAGTTCTAGCCTAAATCGTCCGTTTAGTCCTATTGCTTTCGCCAAATTGAATGCTGGAAAGCGAACTGTTTTTCTAGTAAGTACAAAACCGGACAACTGTAGTGTGTTCACATAGTTTATTTTGTGCATCTTCCCCTAAAAAGGAATGGCCACCCATGCTTCCTTTCACAAAATTATTCTTTGCTAGCCGAGCTCGTAAACTTCGTTCAGGGATATTATTTTCTCGACCTGCTCGTTTGATAGGAGTACAAGTACAAGTCCTGTGTCTATAGTTCCCTATTGGTTTTCCTTGCGCCATAGAATGTTGGCATTATGTCTAAAAAAAATAAGGTACCTATGTGATAATATTATCTTCGTCAGCTCTTCCAAATTAGTATGTGCCATCCCTCCCAAAACTGGGGGATAGACGACGCATCTGTTTGCGAAATAATTGTAAACACAATCAGCGCTTCAATTGAAGGAAATGGATGGAAGTAATCTAACATATCTTTCACCACAGTTCTTACATTCTCTTTCAAACAAAGCTTTCTTTCTAATAGAAACACTTTACTAAACCTGTGAGAAAACTTCAAGGTACTTACTAATATGTTTTTTTACTATGTTTTGCATACCAGCATCTATCCTCGACTAAATTCTTTGTATGACAATGTGTCAGAATACATTACTGCATAAACACGAACATTTGCTTTAAAATTTATGTTTTCATTAATTACTATATTATCTATGCAAAATCTAGATGAATTTGTAACGGGAGTATGCTCTCTTACAGTAGGTGTTGCACCGTAACATGATAAAATATTTAGAAATTCATTAGAAGCATTATGAATTTTTACTATTTCTAAACTTTGTTGGAGTGCCATTTTCTTACATCGTATTCTTTTTACTGAAAAATATCAAAGATTCAACGCTTGTTATTTGAAAGATCAAAAATGCTGTGAAGTTTAAAATGGAGCTCTTCGGAAACCCTTAATTAGTGTTGTTATGGGTCTTCTGCATAAGCAAACAAACTTTTTATTGAAAAAACAGAGGACTCTAAGCATATATCGATTTTTTTGCATGTAAAAGCTTTCACTAATTATCTCGCCACAATGTCAGCATTGTGGAGTGGATGCATTCCAGGAAATTCTCTAAATAAAATACATAAAATACCAACCGGTATATTAATTGAATTAGCATGAAGTTACCTATATATACATATAAGTCCAACAATAATACTATTGGCACTTATCTTATCGAATAATTATTGTCTATATACGGTGCGATATATCTAATCTATGATCGGTCGTCGTCATCCCGAAAAACACCGGTCTCAAATGCCGATAAGCTCGGTTGAGCTGTGACAGGTATTATTGGGGATCTCGAAGGCTGAAAGTGATGATCAATAGTTTAGCTTATATGTGTGCATGTATTGGTGTCGTGTCCGGAAAACGTTAGGTTTCTGTTGTGACCATAGCGCTCAGGAAGCGTAGTCGATCAAATCGTCATGAAGAAGAAACTCCAATTGACGACGGTGCCCAAGAATGCCGAAAAGGAAAAGTCGGAGAAATCGAACAATAAGGATGAGAAGCAAACGTAAGTAAAATCTCTATTTTCAATCATATAATACAATTCAAGTACCTATACTTGGAAAATTATCGATTCGTATTAAGCGCGTGTACGAAAACCACTTTTGATAATCCTGAATTCTTTAAGGATGAGGTCGTAGCCGAAACTAATTTCTACGCACACAATTAGTATAATGAGCTTGCGAATGGAGCAGAATCGATTGTTATCGCTGTTGTTTGCTTTGTAATAAATGAAATGAACATACAGGGCTTTCTCTCACTTATATTAACGGGATGGAACTTTACAACGCAAAAAGAAAGTATTACAAATTTCGTTACAATTGCAGTATATACATATATCGCTACAATTTGAGAACCAACCGCACTTTACACTGAAAAGTCACGGGGTATTATATCTATCGTCCGTACAAATGTGTAAGATAATTTACGACAGCAATAGTAAATACTTTTAAAAAAGTTTACTGCAATATTTGGTAATACTAAATCTCTAATCAAATTTGCTGGTGACATAATTTATAAAAACTATCACTTCAATCCGTCTCTTATAACTCTCCTTCTTCATTTTTCGGTTAAATTACTACCTATTGGAATGCATTTCGCACAACAACGATGCCCACCTTATCTCTTGTGTTGGTTTCTGAATAAGACCAATGCATTCTAAACGGCGCCGATGCTCATCCCAACCCTTTTGATCATTTCTGAACAGCACCAATGCTAATCGTACTTCTTGGACTCGCTTCTGAACGACACCAACGCGTTCTGAACAATATCAATGTTCATTCCGCCCCGTCTGGTGGTTTCTAAAGAATATTAATGCATTTAGAAAAACAGCGGTGTCCATCCTATCTCTTGCATTGGTTTCTGACTAACACCAATGCATTCTAAACGGCGCCGATGGTCTTCTCATCTTTTTTGCTCGTTTCTAAACAGCCCAATGCTAATCGCACCTGTTACACTCGCTTCTGTACAACACCAACGCGTTCTAAACAATATCAATGCTCATTCCACCTCGTCTGGTGGTCTCTAAACAATATTAATGCATTTAGAAGAACAGCGATGTCCATCCTATCTCTTGCATTGGTTTCTGAATAACGCCAATGCATTCGAAACGGCACCGATGCTCATCCCATCTCTTTTGCTCGTTTCTAAACGGTCCAATGCTAATCGCACCTGTTAGACTCGCTTCTGAACAACACCAACGCGTTCTGAACAATATCAATGTTCATTCCGCCCCGTCTGGTGGTTTCTAAAGAATATTAATGCATTTAGAAAAACAGCGGTGTCCATCCTATCTCTTGCATTGGTTTCTGACTAACACCAATGCATTCTAAACGGCGCCGATGGTCTTCTCATCTTTTTTGCTCGTTTCTAAACAGCCCAATGCTAATCGCACCTGTTACACTCGCTTCTGTACAACACCAACGCGTTCTAAACAATATCAATGCTCATTCCACCTCGTCTGGTGGTTTCTAAAGAATATTAATGCATTTAGAAGAACAGCGATATCCATCCTATCTCTTGCATTGGTTTCTGAATAATGCCAATGCATTCTAAACGGCGCCGATGCTCATCCCAACTATTTTGATCATTTCTGAACAGCACCAATGCTAATCGTACTTCTTGGACTCGCTTCTGAACGACACCAACGCGTTCTGAACAATATCAATGTTCATTCCACCTCGTCTGGTGGTTTCTAAAGAATATTAATGCAGTTAGAAAAACAGCGGTGTCCATCCTATCTCTTGCATTGGTTTCTGTATAATACCAATGCATTCTAAACGGCGCCGATGGTCTTCTCATCTTTTTTGCTCGTTTCTAAACAGCCCAATGCTAATCGCACCTGTTACACTCGCTTCTGTACAACACCAACGCGTTCTAAACAATACCAATGCTCATTCCACCTCGTCTGGTGGTTTCTAAAGAATATTAATCCATTTAGAAAAACAGCGATGTCCATCCTATCTCTTGCATTGGTTTCTGAATAATATCAATGCATTCTAAACGGCGCCGATGGTCATCTCATCTTTTTTGCTCGTTTCTAAACAGCAGCAATGCTAATCGCACCTCTTGGACTCGCTTCTGAACAACGTCAACCCATTCTGAACAACACCAATGCTCATTCCACCTTTTCTACTCGTTTCTAAAGAATACCAATGGATTTTAAACAACAGCAAAGCCCATGCACCATTAACACTGTAATTACTAATGCAAGTGTTTGTATACACGACAAACATATTCATATCTAACAGTAAAATTAATGGTAAAACAAGACTAAGATTTTGAATTAACCATAAGGAACTACGCTATTGTTTTTAACAAAATCCATAGTTTCCTGAACGCAATCATTTTTGTGTTGAAAAATTTTGGAGGAAAAACATTTTGAATACTACTTTTCAGCAATTAAATTTGCATAATCTTCCTTTGCATGGTATTGATATTGATTGGTATTTTCAATACCTATCAAGATAATAAAAATATTGATAGGACTTTCTAAATTATCGATTTTTCACAATGCTAAAATCTTAAAAATCATATAATGACCGAGATTTCTCCTTATTTTAGAGAATCACCTTCTAAAGAAGATGAAATTCCACCATTGCCCTTCTTCCAAATGGTAATACGTCTTTCTTCGGCATCGCTAAGGTAATTTTTACTTTCCCTCCATTAATTTTTCAGTTCAGGTACGCCAACGGAAGGGACAAGCTTTTCATATTAATCGGCACCATAACAGCGATCATAACCGGCGTCGTGCAGCCCTTGAATATGTTAGTCTTCGGCAATTTGACCGGCGACATCATAAACTACGGCGCATTAGTAATTATGCCGAATGTCACAGAAGAAGCGATGGCATTAGCTGAAGAAGTCTTTTTGAAAGCCATAGACGAGTTTGTGCTATACAATTGTTTACTGGGCGTGGGTACGTTGATTTTTGGCTACCTCTCGATAGTTTTCTTCAACCTCGCTGGATTAAAACAGGTATTAGGTCGCATAGCGATTCAATCTTCACAGATTGATAAAATATTTGTCTTTCTTTCTATAGATTTTGAGAATCAGGAGCTTGTTCTTCGAGAAAGTCTTGAACCAGGACATCAGCTGGTATGACAAGAACCAAACTGGGGACATAGCAAGTAGGATAACCGAGTATGATTATAAACCGAGGCATTCTTTGCAAAATAACCATTACGATTCAATCCCTTAGGGATCTCAACAAGTTGGAAGACGGCCTAGGTGAAAAAATATCCATGTTCATCCACATGCAGGTCGCGTTCATCTCATGTTTGATCCTGGCCTTGGTAAGGGGGTGGTTGCTGGCTCTTATATGCTTGACTTCGCTCCCAGCCACTATGATAGCGATAGGAATCGTGGCCTATGTATTGAAGCTATAATTCTTGCGGAAAATAGATTTTTTATATGAACACCGACATTTCAGTTGACCACTAAACTCGCCCAAAAGGAAATGGACGCGTATGCCGCCGCTGGTGCGATAGCCGAAGAGGTATTGGGTACAATCAGGACTGTTGTGGCCTTCTGTGGGCAGAAAAAGGAATTGGGGCGCTACGAAGAGAAATTAATCTTTGCCAAGAACAATAACATCATCAGGTCGTTGTTCTCCGGCATCGGTTTCGGTTTGCTTTGGTTCTTTATCTACGCCAGTTACGCTCTGGCGTTCTGGTACGGGGTCAAATTAATCTTGGATGAAAGACCATTACCAGATGAAGAAAGAACCTATGATGCAGGCACCATGGTGATAGTGAGTAATCGCCCGGTTCGCTAAAAAAAATCAAATAATCCAAAAAGGTTGTCCAACTATTATAAAGATAAACTTTAATTCATAATATTTCCAGCATTAGTTTTAATTTTATTAGCAAAAAACAAAAATTTACAAACACTTTTGAAACTCCTTTATTTATCTTATTTAACGCGCCTTGTATTACAAATTTATACACAAAAATCAATGACGCTATTATCAATTATTTAAATATGACTGCTAGTGTAGGAAGCAACTGCTGCCAATTATGCTGTGAAAACGCAGTCGTGTACCCACATTGAATCTATTCCAGGCTTTTGAAAAATCCATAGACCCCATATTTGTTGTTTGAAAAAATCCTTACACACAGACATAACAGCATGTATTTTTGGAGTAATTTTGATTCTTAATGTAAGAAATTAAGATTTAAAATCGTCGCGTATCCAAGAAAATTAAGAAGGAAATCTGCAATATAAACCAATCATTTTTCTTGCTTGTATTCCAAAAACATATTTATTTATGCAAAAAATTCATTATTACGGCTTTAGTTTTTTTTTTTTTTAGTACAAAAATGCGCAAAGAAAGGATTTATTTCAAAAATTACCTTGGACATCTTTTAGCCATTTCCATTTTTTTTTCCCGAACCGTATTACGAAAAACGTACGGTTTGGAAACGATGCAAATTCGAAAACTTTCAGGTATTCTTCTCTGTGATGACGGCCAGCATGAACTTCGGTATGGCTTCGCCGTACATCGAAGCTTTTGGCATCGCAAGGGCGGCCGCTACCAAAATATTCCACATCATCGATAATGAGCCGGTCATCAACTTGTCCAAAGGAAAAGGAAAGCAATTATCGGGGGTGAAAGGTAACCTCAAATTCGGAAACGTCATATTCAACTACCCATCGAGACCTGACGTTGACGTAAGCTTACCATGACGTGGCTACAAAGATATCTACGAGAAAGGAACGTTTCATTAATTTCAGGTATTGCAAGGACTGAATCTGACTGTCAACGCTGGAGAAACAGTTGCAGTGGTAGGAAGTTCCGGTTGTGGAAAATCGACCTGCATCCAGTTGATTCAGAGATTCTACGATCCATTATCAGGAGAGGTCAGTTTTACGTTTCCTTTAAATTTTTAATTTAATAAGGTGGTTATAGTTCAGTTTATATAAAGGAAGTATATTGATATGCTATCTTGCATTTAATTAAAATACATATATACAATATTTATTTAAACAACACATGGCATTGTATTCTACTTTTCTTTTCGTTTATTTTTACTCCTATTTTAGCAACATTTACTTACATGTAAATCCATTTTAATTAATACACAACAACTAGTTGTGAGATTTACACTTTATTGTTAAAGATGTTAAAATAACAGCTGTTTCGCCGTACAACGGCTTCGTCAGAAAATATGCAATAAACTAAAACTAAACATACCTACAACCTCCTATTTTCACAAACAACCTTTACAGAACATCATGCATTTAAAAAATGTACCCACAGTTTTTGGCTCTACACAAACATAATTAAAATCCAAACAGGTAATAACTATTTTAAAAATTTTAAAAAGAATCTATGAAATTTAAAACAAAGTCAACAATTATTTACATAGGAAAGTAGAAACCAATTACATTTATACTTATTACACCTCAACAGTTAAGAAATGTTTTGAGACAGATTCGAAAGCGGTATGATAAATGTATTGAACTAAACGAAGGATTGCTAGAAGCTACAAAAATTTTAATTTTTTATTTATTTACATGTCGACACAATTATTTCAATAAACTATACCTACCTACCAACTACACTTGGTGTTTACAATAGTTCAATGATTAAACGTTGTTGCCTCTGCTACTATGTGGTGTTTAATAATAAGTTTAGTTAATTGTTAGTTTCTTTTTAACGTAATTTGGTCAGTAGATGTTGTAAGAAGTAGATTTATGATATAATGCATGATAAATTTCAAAAAATTATTCTCTCAGAAGTTTTCTATTAAAACAGATTAAACATTGATTGAAATTTTTATGAAAGCCATTTTAGGAGCTTCTAAATTCAATGGTGTAGTTAGATTTTTAATAAAAAGATAACTAATAACATTTTGGTATTTTCGAGCTTGAAAAATAATCATGAAAATAGACTTGTGGACCCACTATGCGTTTCATTTTAATGTAAAATTTGGATTATACAAGAGTGCTTTCATTTCAGCTGGGTCACACTGTATAATTCAACAGCAATACTTCATTTAAAAAGTGAAATGGACTATTATTAGCTTACCATCCAATTACCAGCCACTGCCACATTCATTTCATAATAAGTCCACACGTCAATGTTTAGAAATCATATGATTTACTTACAGATAACGTTAGACGGTGAAAATCTGAAGAACTTGGACCTGACGTGGCTTAGGGACAACATAGGAGTCGTCAGTCAAGAACCGATACTTTTCGGCACTACCATCTATGAGAATATTCGTTACGGAAAACAGGACGCCACCAAGGAAGAGATAGAGAAAGCGGCTAGGAGGGCCAACGCCCACAAATTCGTCAACTCATTACCGAACGGTTACAACACCCTAGTAGGGGAAAGAGGAGCCCAACTTTCCGGTGGGCAAAAGCAGAGGATCGCAATAGCACGCGCCTTAATCAGAGATCCCACAATCCTGTTGCTGGATGAAGCCACTTCCGCCTTGGATACAAACAGCGAAGCCAAAGTGCAAGCTGCTTTGGACAATGTGAGTTGCACTCTCGACGAATTGATTTGCATTATTCCGTCGTTGCTTCTCAGGCCAGCAAGGAATGCACAACCATCATAGTCGCTCACAGACTCTCGACTATCAGAGGAGCTGATAGGATAGTGGTGTTAAACGAAGGACGGGCAGTAGAAGAGGGAACCCACGACGAATTGATGGAGAAAAAAGGTGAATACTACAAATTGGTCACCACTCAAGTGACTACGGATATAACACCAGCGGTGAAAAGAGGTAAAACGTCTCTTAAATTGAAGTAACTTATTTCTTACCGTCAATACTTTAAAGAATTCAAACGTGGAGACAGCGAGGTTGATGACGACAACAACATCGCTGTAGAATCGGTTAAGGTAAGCTGAAAATGTCTAGCAACAATCAATATCATCAGGGAATAACAGTTATTCTGGGGCATACACTTTAAGAATCGGTTCAGGATAAGTTTAGGATCCTGAATGCGAAATTCAGATTTACCAAACTAATTGTCCAATGACTTCTTTTTCCTTTCTACACGTGGTAGGTAGGCTACTGCCTGCTTTCTTCCTATGCATTTTCGGATGTAGATGTCCAGCATTCTTTTCAGCATTTTGATGGCCTACCCTGATTTCCTTTTTCAACAGGGTTATTTATTTTGGCACTTTTCGCCAGTCTTTCATCGTCCATCCTGCTTACGTGTTTATTCCAAGATTTTCTTCGTCTTCTTATGCATTTTCCCACGTCTTACATACGACATAAAAAAGAAAACAGAGCCATAATAGTGGAACTTAAAATCTATACATTTGCTCCGTTTTAAGCTCCACTATTATGGAGCTGTTTTCTTCTTTTATGTCTTTCCTGCTCTTTTTCTATTATATGATAAACAATTTTTCGCTATCAATATTTGAAATGGCTTGTGATAGCAACAGTTTTGCATCTACCATTTTAAATGGTTCGTTATTACTAGCAACTTCACCTTTAGTGGTGACCAAATTAATTTAATATAGTTTAGCTCACAGTCGGCACTTTTCGTGAGTGATAAAGAACATTGTCCATAACAATTACTAATGTATTCAGTAAGTAGTTATACCAGTCTCCAAATACGGCAGAAATTCATGTCTTTATAACGGTCACCATCTGTTTTACTTTCAAAATATGAAGGATCAAACAACAAACCCGTCGTCTGAACCAATATGTGTTATAGTGATTCTACTTCCTTCTTCAGTTGAATTTTTTAAACCAGTAAACAGATCTTCTAGGAATGTTTGCTGAGGAGTTTGACTATTCATATCTGTCCTTGCTTTTTGTTTTGAATGTCCTTCGTTTAACGAGGTTTCATGAACCGAAATCGCAAATAAATCTAGAGAGAAACCGCAGAAATTCTTTTTTGTTTTCAAATGTATTATTTCCTTAGTTAGCAGGCCAGGAAGAAGAGGAAGACTATTCAGGCGTCTCCCTCTGGGAAATAATGAAATTAAACAAAACCGAATGGCCCGAAATAACAGTCGGTTGCGTCACTTCAATAATCATGGGATGTGGCATGCCGATATTCGCAATTTTATTTGGCAGCATCTTGGGGGTATGTCGTATAGTCACCGCCATAAAGCCGCTATTCCTAATCGCGTTCTATTGCAGGTTCTATCGGATCCAGACGAGGATTACGTCAGAAGTGAAACTAACATCTTCTGTCTGTATTTTGTCATAGCAGGTGTAGTTACCGGTCTCGCAATGTTCCTACAAGTAATGATTTATCTGTATTCACTTTGTATTGAAGTGAGACGAAACCAGATCTCGCATTTCAGATATATATGTTCGGCATAGCGGGCGAAAAACTAACCCTGAGGCTGAGAAGCAGCATGTTCAACGCCATGCTACGCCAAGAGATGGGTTGGTACGATTTGAAGGAAAACGCGATTGGATCTTTGTGCGGCAAATTGTCGGGAGAAGCTTCTAGCGTACAAGGTGTAAGTATGAATTGCGATTCAGATAAACATAGCTGTCGAAATGCAAAAAAAGAAACTTATCTTGATCAAATCAATCCTGCGTATAGAAGAAAATTCTGTTGGATCTAAATCATGACTGTCAAGCACTATAAACCTATTTTTACAATAATGAATTGGTACCAGCTCAACATTAATACCAAATTTAATTCTTTATTCTTCATATCAAAGACCATCGTTTTAATGTACACGTAAAGTAGTTATTTGCTATTAGTACTTTACTTCAGCTTTTATATCAATTCAAATTGTCTGCTTAAACAATTAAACTGTCAAATGTCAAATATTAATCATCACATCGCAATCTAGTGGTAACAAATGTTACCAAAACACGAAATTATTTCTACCTGTGATTTATAATTGCATATTTTATAGAAATCTGTTTTATTATGACAACTATAATACTACAAATAATGTCAAATTCTATAGTTATTTGTATCACTAGGCCAGAAACTATAGTTTTGCGAGTGTGAGTACGGTTTGTGGGACCGAGGCGAAGCCGAGGTCCCACAAGTGCGAATACTCGCAAAAGAGTTTCTGGCCGTGTGTTACACACTATTTTTTGAGCCGACAAATTTTAATTTTGTTATAAATAATAAAAGAAATTAACGCTAGGGAGTTAACAGTACAGGTTGGCAATACATATTACGTATGAATTTTGAATTGGAAATCAGGGTTAAAATACCTTAGTGTTTTGACGTTTTAATTTTCTTGGTAGTTTTGACACATATTCATCAATAATAAGGACAATGGAGACCCCAGCTCATATTACATAGGCTGTGTGTGAAGTTATTTACCATTTATTACCTGTTAAATCTTTCGAAAATAGAATTGGAATGAATATGAATTAATTAAGAGATTGTGTAACGAGAATTCTGTCATCTGTCATCGAACCTATAATTAATGGCAGAAATGTCAGTAATTCCAATATAGTGTTGCCAACCAATAGTGGTCTTTTTGACGGCCTAGGCCGGAGAATGGTAAGTTTCCGGCCGATTTATAGTAGTGCAAAATCAGTGTTTCTGGACGGAGGCGCAAAAAAATAATTTTTTTAATTTGTATTGGGATGTACTATTCAACGCCTTCTTTATCGACATTCGACATGCAAACTACTTTAGCGGTATTATTTGCAATGGAAAGTATATTTTTGCGGGAAATTCAAATTTATTAAATTGAAATTGAACCACATTAGCTTCGGAATTAACGAATTTTACTATCTAGGCGACGGGACAACGCATTGGAACAGTTCTGCAATCTCTAGCGACCCTTCTGTTGGGTGTGGGACTTTCGATGTATTACGAATGGAGATTGGGCCTGGTCGCTTTAGCTTTCACGCCGCCAATTTTATTCGCGACGTTCTTACAATCGCGTCTCATGTTCGGGGAAAACGAGCAATTTCACGGGGCGTTGGAAAAATCAACCAAAGTATAAGAGATAGCTTTCGCTTTTACGGGACACATTTTATGAATTTCATTTCTAGTTTGCGGTGGAAGGTATCAGTAATATCCGAACTGTAGCTGCGTTGTGCTCCGAGAAACTCTTCTACGATTTGTATGTCGTCGAGTTGATGCCATACCAAAAGAAAGCCTTGAAGAATACTCACTATAGGGCTTTGGTTTTCGGATTTGCCAGGAGCTTGATGTTCTTTGCTTTCGCTGCTTGCATGTATTATGGTGCTGTTTTGATGACCCAAGAGGGTTTGCACTATGAGGATGTATTCAAGTAAGTAAAATTCTGAGAGCGTATACTTTTAATGTTCGCTGCGCACGATTCAGAATTAGAGGTAGGAACAAACCCAGTGAGAATTTAAATTATCTAGTGATTTATTTTTGATTATTCTCAGTACCTTCATGCATTAATGAAAATGGTCAGTTATTTGAACATTTAGTGTAATTGTGATTTATAGTTTATTTTTTCTTTATTATTACTTATTTCTGATATTGTTATTCATTAATTGTTATAAATCAGGAAAAATTACATGGACAGTGCAAAAACGCACATTTAATTAACCATTCTGTTGATTTTCATCCTAATTCCTGTTATTATTTAGCAAAGCTAAGAGGTTTTATCTTCATTAAGTTTGGCAAACTGACGTTATATTTTATTTTTTTATTTGATTTACCAGTACTGACATGGGAAGTTCACGAACTGTAAATTGCAGATCATGAGAAACAAATAGAGTGATTAAGACAATTTCTGAAATTCCATCAAATAAACACAACAGTTCCGTGGTTATTGTATCACCCTGATGAACAGGACCTGCCTAAATGGTGCAAGCCCGCTATTGAAACTTTTTTTTATCTTTTGCCGTTTAAAAGTTATTTTCATTTCGCAAATTTCAAAGTGAAATGACACTTCCTAATCAGGATCTGCGATTTACAGTTCATGAGCTTCCCTTGACAGTATAAAAACCGCGTGAATTTGTATGAATTTAAAAATAGTGT
The DNA here is from genome assembly GCA_949128085.1 of Cetonia aurata. Lineage (NCBI taxonomy): Eukaryota > Metazoa > Arthropoda > Insecta > Coleoptera > Scarabaeidae > Cetonia > Cetonia aurata. The sequence goes on along the minus strand of OX421882.1, from coordinate 68,370,760 downwards.
GGATCATATTCGAACGATGTTACATTTTTAAAACTGTTATAATCTTTTCTACAAATATTTAATCGACTGTTAGGGTATCGCAGGCTCTTATTATGGGAACAGTATCCATAGCTAACGCTCTAGCTTTCGCCCCTAACTTCCAAAAAGGAATACTCGCAGCTGGTAAAGTGTTTAAGCTCTTGAACAGGACACCTAGGATAGAGGATCCACATAATCCTAACAAACAAGCTTGGGTAAGTGTGAATATAAGAAAATTCAATTTTCGGCTTGTCAATGTCAAAAAGATAGTACTACCAACTTACCATTCCCACCAACTTAAAATTTAATGCATGGTTATGTCCAAATTAATTCAAAATGTATAAAATAATGAAAAACTGGTGCAATATTCAATGAAATATAAGTATCGGCAGTCGACACTTATTATTATATTTGAATATTTATTACACCAGTCTTTCATTATTCAATATACTGGAATTTAATAATACAATTTATGCCTCTTTAATTTTATTATAGAAACAGGGGAATATCGAGTATCAATCTCTACTATTTTCTTACCCTACACGCGAAAATACTATGGTACTTCGTGGGTTAGATTTAAGTGTTCACAGTGGCAAGACTGTAGCGTTAGTTGGCCCTAGCGGTTGTGGAAAATCCACCCTCATTCAGCTATTGGAAAGATTCTACGACCCGAATTCGGGGCAAGTGACAGCCGATGGTACCAACATAAAACAACTGACGATGTCAAATTTACGTTCCCATTTGGGTATCGTCTCGCAGGAACCGAACTTATTCGACAGAACTATCGGCGAGAACATAGCTTACGGTGCGAACGACAGAACAGTCTCGCAAGAAGAAACCATTCAAGCTGCCAAGAATGCCAACATACACAATTTCATCGCTTCTTTGCCGTTGGTAAAATAATCATTTCGTTTCATTTTTTTTTAACCTAAATCCCTATTTATATAGGGCTACGATACACCTCTCGGTGAACGAGGTACTCAGCTTTCCGGCGGGCAAAAACAGAGAGTGGCGATTGCCAGGGCTCTAGTTAGAAATCCGGAACTTCTCTTACTGGACGAGGCCACATCCGCGTTGGATGCCGAAAGCGAGAAGGTCGTACAAGAAGCTTTGGATAAGGCCAAGGACGGGCGAACTTGCATAACAATCGCGCATCGCTTAAGCACGATACAGGACGCTGATATCATTTACGTCATTAATGAAGGCACTGTATTTGAATTTGGTACTCACTCCGAATTATTAGCTAAGAAAGGTTTATATCACATGTTGTACAGCCTTCAAGGAGGTAATAAATGAAAAAGACACTCGTTGTAGCTATAAATTTAATTTAAACCCAATTAAATAACTAAAATTTCCGATTTTACATCTTTCGTTACAAAACAAAAGTTCCTACTTAAGTTTTATACAATATCAACAGCATTTACAACATACTCAACTCTTCTACTATGTATATAACATTTATTTATTGTAAATATAAAACGTTCTTTACAATAACTTGTCTTTAAAATAAATAATGAATGACTAGCACTGTTTGTAATTTAATTCTATTTTTTTTTTTTTTTAGTTTTTATATGCTAACGTGTTGTAGTATTTTTAGCATCACCTTGTATAGTAATATGTTGGTTATTTATTATATAAAAGCAAAATAAAGTGTGTATATTTTCTCTAAATAATGTGTTTTTATACTGCGGCAGTATTTTAAATTTCAAATTTCCCGCTCCCACTTAGGTTAAGAGTTAGATATGAGCTTTGTCTGTTGGGGTTACACTGATAACACTGGTGCATGTTATATCTTTCTCTAACATGTAGGGTTACCAGATGCGTCCAGTAAAAAATCAGTAGATGTCCGTTTGCAGAGGACAAAAAAATCAGTAGTTGTACTGACAAAGTGATAAATCAATACGTCTGGTAACCCTACTAATATGCAAGGAGGTAATGCAGCAGCATGATTATTATTAGTTATAGGCTTCTATTTCAACCCCAAGTTTTAGTCCTTTTAACATATGTGATATGAAGCAATAAAGATGTGAACATATATCTTTCAATTTTTTTGTTGTTTAAGAAATAGTATTTCTGTAACCTGTTGAGGGAGTTTCTTACGACCAATAAATCAATCCTTCATTCATTTATTCGTTTATTCCTTACTTTTCATATCTAATTGTAAAGGTCGTTTTGCACTACGCTATTTATTAGTCAATTAATTACTGCATTTCAATAATTTACGTCAATAATACTTTGCATATACCTTATAAATTGTATATGCGAAGTATTATTTACGTGAATATTTGAAATACACTAAAATTAACCAATAAATAGCGCAGTGCAAAACGACCTTTATGTATTTCCAAAATTTAAATGGAATTTGCTTTTGAAATACCCGCCGGCATACTTCAACGCCTTCGGCGGGACTAGTCACAACTACGCAGCATATATCGTTCACATGAAGGCTTAAAGAGTTGCCCATCTTTAGGTATGTTATCTGTGATTCAATGATTCAAATTTTAAAGGATTTATATATAAAAAAAAAAAAAAACGATCTTGGGGCCATCTGTAACTCACAAGTGTAATGACATCGTTTGGAATTAAAAATCCTTTGCAAGTTTTTAATTTAATTTTAAATGAATTTAATTGGATATTTAACATAGATAATGTAGTTATTAATTAGTATTGTTTCGATTAGTGTAATTTACGAAGAAAAATAATAAGGAGGTGGCTTACTTCCATCTTTTTCCACCCTAGGAACTGTAATTGTAAAAAAAAAACGGTAAGACTCCCAAAGACAGCCCGCCGATTTATGCTTATTAACGGATAGAGCATCACTCCCTGATTCCAAAATGAAGATAAATTGTTTAATCAAATGAAAGGAAAGTATTAAAAACGGTGTTTGAAAACTAGTATGTCCAGGTTATATTCAGGTTATTCTATGGTTACATTCGACGCGATTTTGACGTTTATTATGTGTGGTACTGGTAGTGTGAACGAAAAGTTACTAAAAGTAACGGACAAAACTGGCGCGAAATTCAAACTAGTTTGATTAGATTACATTATAAATAAAATAATTGTAAAGAAATTACTGTTATAACTGTATGAATAAATTAATTTGTGAAAGTTATGAGTTCTGAACGTTTTATTTTTTGTTTTGTAGTAGTAACAATGAAAGTAAGTAAGAAACACGGAAATGAGCGCGAAATTTCTTTTGCGCGTTTTTAATTTAACGGTTACATTTGTTTTAACCGGTCTTCTTGAATTGTTTAAACTTCTTGCCACTGTTTTAACAGACTTCGTTTAGAGCAGATCGTCCTGACGAATTTTACTGCTTTGCTGTGTTGTATCGCTGATAATCTGCGTTAAACATACCTACGTTTTCTACTTTAATTACCTGATTACCATTTACTGTGGTTATAGTCTAATCTTATTTTATTATATTTGCCTCTGATGATATATATGCGAGAGTACGGAAAGAAGCCCACGGTCCAGCAGCAGGAACCTTCCTCTCAGATGAGACGATTGCAGACTAGTATAATTATTGTAGGGAGTTCATCGTTGCTGAATTTACTCTACATTTACTTCACTGAACTGCGATAATGCGTGACTTGGCTAAGCCGGCCTCTAATATATGCAACCATTTCAACGTTTCTGAGTTAGAGATGTCAAAAAATACAGCTTTTTTTCTATTGAACATAATTAAAATACATTAACACAACAAACGCAATTAATGCTATCAGTTGTGAACTTGTTTTTGTCCTTGCTAGTATTCCTAAGACAATATACAATAAGTAGATTTCAGATATCTTAATTTAATGTGAAGGGTAATTTTGCCTTGTTTAAAATTGGTAAATTATTAAGCGAGGATAAAATAAAAGTAACCACATTTTTATGAAATTTTATTATATAAATGACCTATAAATAGAAATGTTAGAATAATGCAGTGAATTAGTTTGGTTTTAAATGCAACTAAAGTATTTATAAAAATACATGCAGAACACAGAGATATATTAAACATTGGTAAATGTTATTATAAAACATCCTCCACCGTACTACAGTTTTGTTAATTGCATTTAAGTAAGCCCACTCGCCAATAAAACCAACAATAGTTACAGAATTGGGTGTTAGAAAGATAGGATAGTGTACCTATGTTGATTTTAAACGTCAAGGCACTAATTCATGAGTGGGTCATGCATAGCGTAATTAGACGTTTACAAAACTGTGATTTTATAATTAAATATAAGTAATTAAAAGTATCCACACGTAAATTACGTGAGCTGAATTTGAGTTTTCCATTTTCATGAACGTCTAACAAAAGCTGTTCTAGTAAGTACATAAATAAAAAATTGAATAAAAATACCTGTCACTTACTGTGGATACCGTCTCTTGATAGCACCTAGGAGTGCTTCAAAGGCATCTGCACCACGTTTCTTCAGGTCCTGCCGCCATAACTGTACCACATCTGGCCCACCAATCTGGCCGGCTTCTTCCTGCAACAGAGCAAAATCAGCAGTAATGAGCTCCCTACAATAATTATACCAGTCTGCAATCGTCTCATCTGAGAGATAGGTTCCTGCTCCTGGAATGTGGGTTTCTTGCCGTACTTTCGCATATGTTTCATCCGAGGCAAAGCCATAGCAGACACTAAATTAAGTGAGATTATTAAATCGGTTCTGGATTATTTTTTGCGTTAACTTACCTAAGTACCTGCTCCGGCTTCAGTTTGGCATTCTTGAACCAAGTATTCCTTGCGAGCGACACGGAGTAATTGCACTGTGCTCTTCTACAACGGAATCTCCCAAGCCTTGTGTCCTTCCTGAAGGTCATCGGTCGGTGGCAACGTCCACACTGTCGAGCTATCGGCAGTAGACCGTTGTCTTGGCACCAACGGATAGCATCATCTCCGTATCCGACCTCGATGCCCAGTCTGGCCCGACTCCATGTCTCAAAAGCCATCCTCTAGAAACACACTACTTTACACATAAATTAGTTTCACAATATCTACACAGAATGAAATAAATTAAGACTGAAAAAATTTATAAAATAAAATAAGATTAGACTATAACTACAGTAAATAGTAATAAACTAATTAAAGTAGAAAACGTAGGTATGTTTAACGCAGATTATCAGCGATACAACACAGCAAAGCAGTAAAATTCGTCAAGACGATCTGCTCTAAACGAAGTCTGTTAAAACAGTGGCAAAAAGTTTAAACAATTCAAGAAGAACGGTTAAAACAAATGTAACCGTTAAATTAAAAACGCGCAAAAGAAATTTCGCGCTCATTTCCGTGTTTCTTACTTACTTTCATTGTTACTACTACAAAACAAAAAATAAAACGTTCAGAACTCATAACTTTCACAAATTAATTTATTCATACAGTTATAACAGTAATTTCTTTACAATTATTTTATTTATAATGTAATCTAATCAAACTAGTTTGAATTTCGCGCCAGTTTTGTCCGTTACTTTTAGTAACTTTTCGTTCACACTACCAGTACCACACATAATAAACGTCAAAATCGCGTCGAATATAACCATAGAATAACCTGAATATAACCTGGACATACTAGTTTTCAAACACCGTTTTTAATACTTTCCTTTCATTTGATTAAACAATTTATGTTCATTTTGGAATCAGGGAGTGATGCGCTATCCGTTAATAAGCATAAATCGGCGGGCTGTCTTTGGGAGTTTAGCCAAAAAAACTAAATAGATATGACAAACAGTATTATATTGAAAGATATACGTCTTCGTAATATTAATGATTATTTATTTATGCCCAAATTAGTATTCTACTCCCTCCTTTTCCTTTCTACTCCTAAAGAGAACTGTTTTAGGGAATTTATTATCTTAAATACCTGATTACGCTGCTTGTCATGTAAACATTCATATAGGTTAGAAAATTTAATTTCTCAAGATAATAAATATATTTTCCCGTTCAGTGATTATAAAAGTAATAAAACAGCAAATAATGGCGAAGTAAGTTTGCTTACGCTCATTCAACGACTTTCCCTCCAAAATGTTACTTTTTTTAAGGGAAATGATGATAATTTTCGTATACGACACAGAAACCTCTGAAGCCAGTGAAGCAGAATCCTCGTCGGCGATTGTATATTTTCACCCGAATTGGGTTTCAGATCAACAGAAGACGTCCTTGTGTGGTCAGATAATCGGAACGGCACATTGCCTGAAAACGATATTCGGTTGCCCGCGCATTTTAGCTTTGCAAAGTGGTAAATTTTGCATTTGTGATTACGGGAGATATATTTTGGTAAGTTGTATTTTACATTTTCGATTGGAGGATATAGCTTTGGCGTTTCATAGGTTGTAGGGTCAGATCGAAATATTGCTGATTGGGTGTTAGAATATAGGATGCATATATTATCATCTTTTATCACATTTTTCCATAAAGATTTGCAGTTTATGGCCGATTTATATCAAAATGATAACTTTTCGACTAAATTATATTATATGCTCGAGACATATTTGAATGTGTTAATGTACGGGGGGAATATGTTCTTTAACGTGCCATCAATACAATTGCCGAAGAGCGCCAGCAATGTATTCTTAGAAGCAATACAAATTCTACAGTCGTGCCAAAAAATCCAGAGTATTTTAGGTGGGACGATATTATATCATAATAAGTATTAATTCCTGTATGATTGTTCAATCAAGTTTTATAATATGAATGTTACAGAGTGGTTGCAACACAATTAACTTCTACTGTAACTAAATCTTTGATTCTAACCGATCCTTATCGGATAAGGTCCCCTGCGGAAACCGTCAAAACTGATTTTCAATTACCATCAGGAATGCAAATATTACAAGTTTATATACAAGAAGACGATTATGAAGATTTGAAATTCGAAGCCACCAGGCTTCAATCTGTGCAGGATTTCTTGCAAAATAAAAATTTAAATGTATGTTATTATTATCATAGTTCGCAAAATGTTCCTTGAATTTCCAGTTGTTCAGAATCTTTATTCCATCTTCACTCTATTCTGTCTATATTTATTTTGCTGCATCCAATTCTTACCACTTTTTCTTTTGTATTCTCTTTTTCCTTTCCTTGTTGGATAATTGTCGATATATACCTTCCCTCTTTTTAATTTCTTGTGCTCTAATGTATTTCTCATTACACTTATTTTTCCTTACTCCATCTTTAATTCTGCTAAACATAATGTTCTTTTGTTTAGTTTTTTTTTAAATGGTAAAATTTTAGATTCAGTCGAAAACTAATCAAGTAAAGGAACCTGTTTTAATGACAATGAAACGAGATCAATCCTTAATTTTTACAACCGTTCCGGAAGAAGGCAGCGAACATATTACAACAAAACTGGTCACTACAAAAACCCAAAGGCCAAAATTCCTAAATCTAAAATCTAAAACAACTGACGTCAAACATGAAGTGAAAGAAACCTCAAACACATTCTTTAATAGTGTTAGCGTTTGTTCCACTCCAATGACTGATTTAAATCGGGTTTTGCATCCGACATCTTTATCCATCTGCACGAATGCTGAAGCAACTTTTACTACAGACGATCTAAACAGTTCTTTGAAGTCCGAATCGTTAAATTCACTTTTGTCAGCTACGTCTGATTTACATGTCGATGAAGGTGCAAATCTTCCCAATGCCACTGATGATAAACAAAGCGAATATCATACTATCAATAATAATTTAACAAACATTAAAAAGTCACTCAGTTTGGTAGATATGGAAATTATTAAGGCAGATGAGAAGCAAGAAGAAGGTGAAATATCACAGAAAAATTTACGTAGAACTATAATGGATCCCACGTTTCCTGTTTTCACACAGAACGGGTTGTTGGTATCAGAACATTTGTACAAATATAATATTTTAAACGGGCAAATGTTAGATATGAAGATCGATGATGATCGATCAAAGAAAATCCCGGACAAAGGGGAATTGCACGATGTAAAACCTGCTGAAAGTGTTTTGGAACGGGTTATAACAACAAATAACTCAGGGAAGAATTTTATACCACCAAAAGAAAATAAAAAATTTAAACGGTCTTTAACACTACCGTTAAAATCATTATCTAATGAAACGAATTCCCAACAAACCGGTATTAACAAACATAGTGGAGTGCAACTAACACCCTTATTAAGCAAACTTAGTACCCTGGGAATGGAAGAGAAATCCAGCGGATTCTGTAGTATTGAAACAACTCCCAGCGAATTTAAAGATGTAAAAACTGCTCTCAAAAAAAATAATTTACCCAGGTCGAACTCACTAAAGATTGAGAGCAATCCCTTTTCGGAGAAACATCGAAAAGAGATTGAACTAAGGCCTGCCCTTCTGCTAATATATGGCCAGCAGGACATGGTGTTGAACCTGTTGTTAGAAGACGTTTCCGTACAATCCGAAACTATTGAAAAAATCGTAATACATTTTTTATTTTTTAATAAAAATCTTTTTAGTATATCTTTTTTGTTCTAGCAAAAAATCTCTACGACTACCCTAACGAATTTAGAAAAACTCATACATTGTTGCTTGGAATTGTGTCCAGGCGGGAACGTACAAAGCGAAAATAGCGATCCCTACAGTTATTTGTGCATGAATCCTTCTTGGGACACAATAAAGAAGGGTGGACCGTGGAATTCCTTCGAATTGGGTGCGCTTACGCATTTGCATCGCGATTTTATCGACGTTAAGAACCTAACAGAGATATTGTTGAGGTAAGTGAATAACGAGCCGCGTAGCGGCGAGTGATTCAATGTAGGAGCATTACAATGTTATTGTGACACGAGTTTTTTACAGTATTTTTTCTAATTTGCACATTAATCGCCCATATTACATTCCAGTAAGCATTAATACACTCCGCCAAAAAAGTATCGCATAAACTAAAAAAGGGCATTTATGAACCAAGATATTTTTATACATTCACAAAAAGTTTGCCTCGTGTATGTGAACTATAAAAACACTAACAAAATAATGGAACTTAGCGTTTTTACTTTTATTTTTTTCCTAAAAGAACACATTTAGAAAAATGCATATGTGTAAGGTTTGCTCAGTTGTTTATTGAAAGTCTTCCTATACGGACAAATTTTAAAGTGCGAAGTCAGAGTTCTGTACCAACGCTTTTAAAACTAAAATGAGCAATTTAACTTCAGAGCAAGTGGCTGCTATAGTTGCTTTAATCGAAGATGGACGATCTCAAGCATACGTTGCTAATTTGATGAACATCAATCAGTCAAGTGTTTCTAGAGCCGTAGCCAGATATAGGGAAGCAGGCATTTACAGTAGAAGACCTGTACCAGGTCATCCAACATGTTCTACTCGCCAAGATGACCGCTATTTACTACTACAAGCATTACGTCGAAGACATGTAACTGCGAGACAATTGCAGAACGACTTGGCTAGAGTCAGAAATACTCGTGTGAGTACTCAAACTATTCGGAGTGGATTAAGAGCTAGAGTAGCTGTAACAGCCCCTCGTCTCACTAGGAACCACCGAGTGGCTCGCTTAAGGTTTGCCAGAGAACATGTAAATTGGAACATTAATGACTGGGCCAATATACTCTTCACAGATGAGTCAAGATTTGGTCTTTACACCTCAGATAGGCGTATCTCAGTGTACAGACTAATACTCAGTATTAAAAGCTACTGTTATGACATTTTTCTTTCCAAAATTATAATTTCTTGTTTTAATAAAAATCTCAAGTATGAGTTCTTGTTTTTATTTGGCCTGTATTTTATTTAAACAATCATAGAAATTATATCTTAGAGCGCATTAAAGTATATTTACAACTTTATGCTACAAACAAAGATTATGCGATACTTTTATGATTCAAAACTAAATTATGCGATACTTTTTTGGCGGAGTGTATGTCATTACAGCACAGTGTGGGGTAATATTCATTGCAGCACTGCGTCGTTTTGAACCTGTTTTGACAGCAACGATATTTGTTATATTTTAGCCTACTCTTAAATACTATTTACTTGCGAATTTTCCACGAAGAGATTTGGCAACAGTATAACTATGTCAATTGGATCAGCTTCGTATTCATTTTCGACGGTTTAAAATATAAATTTTATATATTTCAGAGACGATGATGGCATTATCTACGCCCACAATTGTGGTAAAACTGAAGTATATTACCACCAATCTGCAGCTGGAAATGCAGGTCTTCCAACGCCAGTGGATCCTATGAGTATTATCGGCTTAAAAGCAAGACGGCGTCTAGAGAGAGATCACGGGATAATCCTGCATTAATTAGTGAAATTAATATAGTAAATATCTAAGGTAGCCGCAGTGCAATATTATTGTTCTTATTTAATCCAATCAAAAGCAGTATTATAGAAGACAGTTTGTGATCGCCACCTTTTTTATATTGTTATATTATTATTAATTTATATATTTATTAAACGTTTCTTAATTTCGTTTGTACATTTCAGTTTTTCATATGAAATAATGTTGGGCAGTATGTATTGAGAATTAAAACCAAAGTGTTAATATACAGTCAAAATCTTTATTGCTTCCCCATTAATAATACTCTAATGTTTTTCAGATTTTCACATAAGTATACAAATAAATAAGAAAATACAAAGAAATAAATAATATTTCTAATTATCAAAGATTCACTTTATCACAATTCATAATCTCAGGTTAATATTTTGAGCATATATGGTTCTAATAGCGTTACTTTACAAAAATATGGGTATATAATCTCTCTGGGATCACAGTGTAATTGTTTGATAGAGAATGGAGTCCGTCAACCTTTAATCTTTCCTCGGCTCCTCGCAATTTGTTAAATCTATCTTTGCTGTAACAAGAAAAAAAAAAGTTCGGTTTAATCAAGTCAATGCCGTCTCACAAAAAATGTCGGCTTACCTGGGTTTTTCCTTGCTATGCTTGAGCATTGTGTATTTACTTACTTCTGGTGAGAATCTGTACGGTGTAATATTGTAAAAAGCGAGACGTCTGAATGAAATAAAAAAAAAAAGAATTGAGGATTAGAAATTGTAGAATGAATCGTGTTGAATTGTCAGTATCAAAATCACGCCAAATATTTGTTATCAAAACTATGAAATTGTCCACAATTGTTTTAATTTTTAAATGATCGAATAACAACAATATTCTTTATCGTAAAAACATAAGTGATACAGGATTAAAAAATTATTCTAGATCATAGAGCAGTCGTATATGAGTAACTTATTTTTTTAAATATATTTTAGAACATCCATATATAGCGACCGGCATAAAGTGTGGAAAATATAGGGTTTTTTAATTTTTTTTAAATTTATTGTGACACCCGTCACGTGACCACTAGTATAGCGGTAAATTTAAAAAATGTGCAATGAATCTGCAAAAAGTGAGGTGAGTTGTCATGATATCCACAAAAATTATTTGAAAAAGTTGCTCAGTATTAAATTTTGAGGCCATACACAAATGTTTGTAAACATATTTAAAAATAGCACGATTTTTCCAAATGTTTTTTAAATTTGTAAATTGCATGTTTCCATTTTTGTGGTTTTAGTTGCTCAACTGAAGTTAAATCTCTAAACGATGTTGACACTCAAACAATTTTGTCAATTCTAGCAGTTCTTTTGTCAATGCTTGAAAAATTATTTTTTTTTCTATTAAGTATTCGATTTTAAAGGTGTAAGTTTTTGATTGATTCTCTTGGGATACTCAGTTCTATTTCGATAATTACCAACTTTAAATTAATGTTTTTATTTTATGTTAAGATTTAAGGTTTTTTATTTAATAGGTTTCTAACTTTCTTTTTAAACATCAATAATAAAAAAAAAGTATTTTTATTAATCATTTTTGTAGATACTAAAAACAGTGGCACAGAATAGACTAACAATCAGAAGTTTCACTCTCTGGCAGTCCCTTTGATCTTTTAATGCTTTACATTGTGACCCATAAATGGCCGCGTTTAGAACACGTAACCGTTTCCCAAACCGTTTGCGAACTGTTGACATTTCGTCAAAAACCTCAATCACCACGTGCGCTCAATTATACTGAACTCAAGTGAAATTAGCCATGTAGTTGCACATGCAGTTGTTATCCGGAGAACCTGACGATGTCATATATGGTGCGAGTTTTCCCAAGCAAACTCGGCCTGCTTCTTCTGATTTTTAGTTTATATATTTAGGTACAAAAAGAAATTAATATGGTTTAATGTTGCAAAATTTACGTCGAAATTTTCGAAGCCTTACATCAATTTTGTATGAAACCGTTATTTTTAACAATACAAATACTAACCTGTACAGATCATCATCCTCACCACCCCAGCCTGTATATTGGTTCGACATGCCGTTGATTTTCTCAAATAGTTCCGCTTTTATAGACACTACACCGCCAAATAGACTCGTGTAGGGCAAATTGTAGCTGAAAATTGAAAATCTGGATCGTATGGTCGTATCTAAATTGAACGTATTCCCAAATACATAAATTTAAATTTCCCAAAAGTTTTTGTGATAACTTGAACCATTCTTGAACATAAAAGTATTAAAAGTAACTATTAAATGTAGAACATAAAAACCTTGTCGTTCATAACAGTTGCGGGAAATTTAAAATTTGTTACTTGGGTTCTTAAATGGATAGCTAATTCGTGCAATATTTGAAATTAAAAATCAAATTATGTGTTTATGTAAAAGAAAAACAATAATTCCTTAAATCAAGCCATATTACCTTGGTATTTCGTGCAAAAGTCATTTCAATATTAATAAAAATAAATGGTTAGAAACAGTATCAGGCATATATAATCAGTTGCAAATAAAAAGCGCATTCCCCTCGGATTAGTTGCACACATTCTAAACTTACCGAAACGTATCTTTCCTTAAGTGTTAAATCAAGCCATATTACCTTGGTATTTCGTGCAAAAGTCATTTCAATATTAATAAAAATAAATGGTTAGAAACAGTATCAGGCATATATAATCAGTTGCAAATAAAAAGCGCATTCCCCTCGGATTAGTTGCACACAATTCTAAACTTACCGAAACGTATCTAAGGAACTGCACATATGCCTAGGTAGTTTTGAGCAAGTGTATATGTTTCCAGTGTTTAATGGTAAAAGATCAACATCGTGCAATATAAGACAAAAATAATTCAACCTTATCGCTTCCAGAGCGCCGATGTTAAATAGTTTTGCTCTATTAAAGGCAAAAGTATTGTTCTGTTCGACAAGAAATATGCGATAAGAGACGTATTGCTTTTGCAAGAATGAATGCATGAAGTTTATAAACACCCTTAAATGTTCTTTTCTTTTTCTATACGGTATTATTATTGCGGTTTTATTGTATGGTATGCATGTTTTGGGGACATATTCGCCTCCTAAAAGTAATTCACACACGTAATTCGTGACGTTCGAACACAATTTAAATTTTCTGAAATTATTTTTAGTAACCTCAACATTAAAGCATGAAATTAACTAGAATTACATCGATAAATATTTTAATACGTTTTTGTTGTGCTTACTGACAATAATTGCGAACAAATTAAATTGTAGTTAAAGGATGGGGAGAATTCGCAGATTAAAGTTCCTCCTTTAACCATACATAAAATATTAAAAAGGAGTTTGAATTGCACCTGTTAACATTAGACGATTTCCATATAAAAATATCACCAAACTTTAATATAATAATCATAAATACTAAAAAAAGTAAAAATAAATTATTTACATACCCAAATTGGGATTTTCGAATTCTTGCGCCTTTAGTAATTTCACTCTCGAGATTTCCCTGTTGTCCCTAATGACATCTTCGTAGGGACATTTGGTTCGATTATTTGTGAGGTTATCAAGTTCTATTCTAATTTGAGGGAATTCGTCGAGGATTTCGTGGATTTCCACGTATTCGTATCTTCTGGAATGTCTCGACGGAAGCAGTGCGATCAGTAACACTGAAACCGACACGATAAGCTTGATAAATTTTAAAATCCACGGTAAGAAAATGAAATTAATCGTGTTCATGTCTGTCAAGTTTGAGCGAATTTGACGTGGAAGTTACTAAAACTTGCGCACTACACCCTTACGTGGCATACATATTTAAGTGATACGGAGTTCTTGGTGTTTTAAATGTTATTTAAGAGTTGTTTTTTTACTGATTTTCTTCTAAATATCTAATGTAAGTACCGAGTATATTGTTGATTATGTGCGGGTAATAATTAAAGCGTGATTCGTCTTTTATGTTGTTATTAATATCAATCAAAATTCTGTTTGTTGTCTCTTAATGTAAGAATATTGTAAATAGGTCAAAATTCAGAAACAAGAGCTAGTTATAGTATATGTCTTCGTGTATTTCATAAATTTTATGTTTCAAAACGTGGTTTAACATTTTGTTTTTAATTTCTTTAAGTGTACGAGATGAATTCTCAATACATGTCCCAATATGGGGCCTCCAGTTTGCAAAACAGACCACCACCTAACTTGTCTCCTCAAGGATTTCAAAATATACCATTGGCAGTGTCGAAACCGATTTCACAAGCCAATAACATCCCGTCACCAGCAGATACATTTAATTCTCCTCCAGTCACGAATCATAATTCAAATGTACCACCTGTAAGTCAATTTGCGATGACATCACATAATTTGGGACAACCAAACACGTTGCCGCAGCCTAATATGCATTTACCTACTGGTAATCAAAATATACAAAGTTTAGTTCCGCCACTGACGAGTAACAATCAGAATTATATTCCATTGGATCAAAGGCCATCACAGAATCAGTTACCGTCAAATTTGAGTGGTAATGAGAAAATTATGAAGAACAATTTGAATAGTGGGCCGAACATGCCGAATTTCAACCCGCAAATTCCATCCCGTCCACAACAGTATATGAATAACGATTTAAGTAATGTACGATCACCGAATCTTCAAAATGAGCTCGGACATTTCCCACAACCCCCTATAAGCAGACCGTCAGCGATGGGGCAAACACAATTTCCACCGGCTTCTAACGCAGGCCCGAATAATGCTTTTGGTGCACGCCCACCTTTACCGGGGCAGCCTCTTTCGCAACAACCTCCGATAGTGGGACATGTTGCAGGACCGGGTGAAACTCCTCTTCAGGATGGAGCTATGAGACCTCCAACATTGCCGCAGACCCCGAATAATCAATTTATGCAACAACAACCTCCCACGAAAGGTTTTCCACCACAGAATCAGTTTATGTCGGGGAATAATTTATCCAACCAGATGCAAAATATTAATATCAGTGGCCCACGACAATTTGTAAATGATAATGGCACTCATGGCCCCCCCAATATGCCTGGGAAGCAACAATATCCACCGAAATTAGGGCAAGCACCGGGATTTCCTCCGATGCCGGTGCAAATGGCTACTTCCGGATATCAAGATCTGTCACGAATGCCTGGTGGAGGTATGCCACCGATGCCTGGACAACCGCCAATGCCCGGACAACCGCTAATGCCTGGACAACCGCTAATGCCTGGACAACCGCCAATGCCTGGACAACCGCCAATGCCTGGACAACCGCCAATGTCTGGACTCCCACCAATGTCTGGGCAACCTCCAATGCCTGGACAACAACCAATGGCTGGTCAACAACCGATGCTTGGGCAGCAACCGATGTTTGGGCAACCCCCAATGCCTGGACAGCAATCGATGTCTGGTCCTCTATCGGGAGTTAGCGGACCTTACTCACAACAATATCAACCTTCGCAGCAGCCTAAACGTTTGGATCCCGATCAGATGCCAAGTCCAGTAAGTTTTTTCATTTCGTTTTAAAATTCTTTCAATTACTTGCAAATCATTTTGCAAAAGTTCTGTTGTGTCTGAAGTGCATCTGCTTTTCAGATGAAATAGTTTAGATTTATATTTATAATTTAAAAAACTCTAGAATCTACAAAGATCCCTAATGCAATAGTTTGTAAAATTGTTTTTCTTTCTTTAATATTTTTTATTATCAAAGCGGTTGAAATTCACAATTCTAATAAAATGGGATTGTATATATCAAAGTGCGCCTACATATACATTACAAAGAACTGAAATCTCTGAGTAATGGAAGTGGAATTACCGTGACCTTTAATTTATTGAACCAAGAAAATATCTTTAAAACGAAGTCGTTGGTTTTGATAATACGTTACAAATAAGTGTAGTTTTGTAGTTTATAGTCGACTTTGTTTTTCTGAATTCGTCACCATTGCCTGTAAAATTTGGAGAGATACAGCACTTGTACATTATTGACAAAATGGGAATCCTCTTATAAAAAATATCATATAAATTGCTCGCCGTTAATCTTCTGACAATATACAAGCCTTTGAAGAAATTTCCGAATTACCTTTTCGAAAATATCTATGAACTAAATCACATTCATTGATTATTCTTTGTCTTCACTCCTGCAAAGTAGTTTTATAAAACTTCAAAGCGGAACCGATAGACACTGCAGCATTGGTTCGAAATTGGTCGGAGTTTTTATGATAGTACTTAATTAGTTCATAAATAAGTAATGACGGTAATGTTAAAATATTTAGTTCCTTGAAATAATCCTTGCAGGACGTTCTAGATGAAAGGAATGACATTCAACGTATAATTTTTTTTTGTAATATAAAAATGTTTTTTGATAATTTACTGCACCCCCACGCCAATAAACCATACTTCATACGCGATTGCACATATGCAAAATAGAGGGTTCGCAATACTGGCAAGCCCACAGCATTTCTGAGTTGATATATTGCATAGAAGGCACTACTTAATTTATTTGACAACTTTTCGATATGCTGTCCCCATTTTAAATAATCATCAATAGTTATTCCCACGAAATCCAAGTTGGAAGATTGTGGAAGAGACTTATTTAGAGCCTTAATAAGTAATTACTTCTTGTAGTCGTATGTCTGATAACCTAGAAATTTAGTTTTATTTAAATTTCCTTCACACCAAGTAATCATATCATGTACCACTTTATTTACTTTTATCGACAAACTGTCCAAAGGGTCACCCACCACGACGCACGACGTATCATCGGCATACTGATACCCCCCTATTTACCGAAAGATGCAAATCATTTACAAATGTAAGAAGTAATAATGGACCAAGTATGGACCCTTGTGGGACACCTTGGTTGACATTTTAACATTCGCTACTAATTTTAGTACGAATATTATTAACTATAGCAGGAATTTGAACAATTTGTTTACGATTAGTCAAATAAGATCTGAAAATATCTAACGATACTCCCTGTACGCCATACAATTCCAACTTCTCCAGCAGCAAATCATGATTTATTACATTAAAAGCCTCAGTAAGGTTAAAATATATGCTGCAAACACAGTGTCCTTTATCGAGATTGTCCAATATGACAGATAACGAATCACATACCGCATCTTCACAAGATTTATTCGGTAAAAAACCATATTGGTTGTTAACTATGATATTATATTTCTAATTTTTTCAAAGATTTTCGAGAATGCAGGTAATAGTGTAATTGGACGATAATTTTCCATATCTTGCGCGTTTCCTTTCTTGTGTATTGGATGCATTTTAACTATCTTTAAAGAATCGGGGAAAACACCTGTGCTAAACATAGAATTAATTATATTACTGGAGGGTTCTACATATTGTTTCTAGTATCTTATAACCAGGGTTGTAATTTCAGTCCCGTTCGATCATCTGCCGTACGAAATTTTATTACTCGGAGTGTCCCTCCACAGTCTCTCGCGTCCCCACCAATTTGCCAATGCGAATGCGACTAGAGATTCAGCAAGCGAAGATCGTGATAGTAATCGTAGTAATCTGTGGTCTATCAATGCAAATGCATGTGCATAGAGAGAGATTGCTTTTCGTTTTCATTTAATAATTTCTGAGTTTCCTTTATTTATTTTAAGTTGTCACTAGAGATTCCGTTTTTTATTTCATATTTTGAATTTCTATTCTTAGTTTAAATTTTATTATAAGAATATTTTCTTTTAAAACTTACCCACCTGGAATAAGTAGTGGTTTATATTTTCTGATTCTACTTTAACATTGTATTTACCTTGTTTTTTTACTGGAGGTTCCCCTTTTTATTTTATATTTTGAAGGTAGAAATTGTATTTTTAGTTTAAATTTGATTACCTATTATAAAAAAATCTTTTGGTTTATTTGAGTTGGCCATTTCTCCCACGTGTACATAATGGATCGTTTAGAAAAATATGGAAAAGAATATAATGATGTTTTTCAAATGCAGGGCGATGATATTTTGTGTAAACTTTGTAATTCTAAACGGCGTCTGCGTAGGACATTAACACGGCATATAGGAAGTCTAGCTCACAAATCTAAAATCCCTGGTTTACATTCATCTAGAAAGTATGCCCCTAGAACAAAAAAACAACAAAAATTTAATTTGGATTTGTGTGAAGCGTTACTTGCCGCAGATATTCCCCTAAATAAATTGAACAATCCAATTTTTTCCAAGTTTTTGGAAAAATATACAGGGATGTCGATACCAACTCGTAATACCTTATGTAAAAAATATACAAATCTATGTTACCAAAAAGTCACTGATGCTGTACGAAAAAATATTGGCGATAATTACATCTGGATATCGATTGATGAAACAACCGATGTTGAAGGACGGTGCATAGGAAATGTTGTGGTAGGCGCACTAAATTCCGAACAAAAAAATGGAATGCTATTGACAAGCGAGCATTTGCCGGCTACCAATAGTGAAACTATAGCAAATCTATTTAATTCATCTGTTAATTTATTGTGGCCTAATGTACAACCTCCCAACGTTAACAAAATTTTATTGTTTGTTACGGACGGTGCACCATATATGCTAAAGGCTGCTAGAAATCTTAAAAAGACATATCCTAAATTACTTCATGTTACCTGCCTAGCTCACGGTTTACATCGTGTTGCTGAAATTATAAGATACCATTCAGAAGACATAAATAATCTGATTTCTACAGTAAAAAAAGTTTATTTGAAATGTCCATCCCGTATATCACGATTAAAAGAATTATTTCCCAATATTCCTCTACCGCCACAACCTATATTAACTCGATGGGGAACCTGGCTTGAAGCCGCTGGATATTATTCTGAATATTTCAATGAAATTAAAACTGCAATTTGTGAGTTACACGCTGATGATGCAATCGCAATTTCTGAAGCTCAGAAATTGTAGCAGAAAGATAATTTAAAATCCGAGTTAGATAACATTAAAAAACATTTTGAATGCTTATCTAACGCGATTATTACCTACATTACAAAGTAGATCCCTACCCTTATTTGAAAGTATCAGCCTATTGCAGGACTTAGAACTTAAATTATCTATGTTTGATAATGAAATATGGAATATAGCTCTAAACAAATTTAGATCTGTTTTGGATAAAAATCCCGATTTAAGTAAATTAAAAGAAATATCGAATAGACTTCAAAACAACAATGATGATAACAGCAGCTTTTTAGAATATACTCGAGACGAAATAAACAAATTTACCTATTCGCCTTTGGTTTCTTGTGACGTCGAGAGAAGTTTCTCTCAATATAAAGCATTACTGCGCGATAATCGGCGAAAATTCTTGTTTGAAAATTTAAGGATGTATTTAATAGTTGCTTCAAATTATAATATTTATTTAATACGATTTAATAATTTAGGGATATACGCTACACTTAGCTTCATACAGTTTTCCCTCTAGAGAATAAAGAAACTGTAATATAACTTATCTGTGAATTTCATATTTATTATTATTTTACATGCATGTTTACGCTAATCTAATGGTACTGCACGGTAAAGTGTTGCTCACGGCTGTGCATTAAATGTACGGGATGCATAATACTGCTACGAAGTCTGAGAGTAAAGTGGTGAATACGCGCTCCAACTACGCACGCTAACCCCGCCCAGCACTGTGACGTAGCTCCCGGACACTCGCAGCAATAAATTTTCATAGTACGGCTATTCGAAGTGGACCGAAATTTCAACCCTGCTTATAACATTCTTTTAAAGAAGTATCCAACATCACGATACACATGGTCCAAATCCGCTGAGTAATATTTTTTTTCGAATCAGTCGGCGGCTTCACTTATTTAATTTGTGTTGTAAACATGTCTGCTAAATAATTATAACATATCCAAACAGATACAAGTAATGCAAGACGATCAACGTAACAGATCTGGTGTATTCTACACGAATCAAAAAGGTTTAGTGCCTCCACTGATAACGACCAATTTTCAAGTGCAAGATCAAGGGAACGCGAGTCCGAGATACATACGTTCGACCATGTATAACGTTCCCATCACAACGGTGAGATAGATGATTTTTTCGGTTAAAACAATCTAAGGTACATCATTTGTAGGATCTGATGAAAAACACTTCGGTACCATTCGCTCTGATAATCAGCCCGATGGCGAGAACGTGCGAAGGGGAATATCCGCCACCGATAGTCAATTTCGGAGAACTGGGTCCGGTACGGTGTATCCGCTGCAAAGCTTATATGTGCCCGTACATGCAATTCATCGATGCCGGAAGGAGATTCCAGTGTCTATTTTGCAAAGCGACAACCGATGGTAAAATCGCGTTCGTTAAAATTGTGCTAAATAATAAATAATTAATTTTTTTCAGTACCAGTGGAGTATTTCCAACATCTGGATCATACGGGACAACGTTCTGATCGTTTCGAGAGGCCCGAATTGATTTTAGGCACGTACGAATTCACGGCTACGACAGATTATTGCAGGAATAACAAATTCCCAAAACCTCCGGCTATAGTTTTTGTCATCGACGTCTCCTATAACAACGTGAAGTCTGGATTGGTGCATCTGTTGTGCGCGCAGATGAGGGAGATTATTAAGAACTTGCCCGTTGATCAGGGGCAGCAGGAAAGCAACATGCGTGTCGGTTTTATCACTTACAATTCTAGCGTACAGTTTTACAACATCAAAGTAAGTTAGGTAAGTGAGGATTTATGTGATTTTCTAATTATTTTGCCCTATTTTAGGGAACATTGGCTGCGCCACAAATGCTGGTCGTCGGAGACGTTCATGATATGTTCATGCCGCTTTTGGATGGGTTTTTATGCACGCCGGAGGAATCTGAGGTGGTAATTGATGCCTTGATGCAACAAATACCTACTATGTACGGTGATACCAGGGAAACGGAAACTATTCTTTTGCCAGCAATACTGGCTGGATTAGAAGCTCTAAAGGTACGGTTTTAAAACGAAATTATTTATTAAGATTAATGATTGGAATTTACTAGATGGCAATTAATTTAATTTAATAACTAATTATTCAGCCAATCATAGGAAATAATCAAATTAATATTTGTTGAATTTTTAAATATATTCTGTTAAGTATATACAAAAGCGAAAGCAATGAAGAAACTACCTAAATTCACAGCATCTTCAATAATAAAAGATTCTACCATCATAGCAAAATGGACTAATTGTGTAATATATTAGGATTTCTAAAATAATTGCTATTTAATTCATTTATTAATTACCCAACAAATCTTCAATTTTTTTTTATACAGTATGTCCCCGGATCGGTTTTAAAAGCGGAAAAGATTTTAATTTTTGTTTTCTCATAAAATTTCAGTCTTGATGATTTACTCTGCGTGTTTTCAAACCCCCAAAACACAAATTACTTTTTATTTAACTCGAACGGTTCTCGAGATAATATCATTTTCTTGCTAGAAAATATACAAATTGGGCTCAAGTTTTATTTAATAAATTTAACAAATAATTATAACATAAAATAAAATTCTTAAAAAGCTAAACTATTAATATCCTATTCAAATAACGCTCCTCGTTTTTGTGCACAGATTTCAACGCGAGCTCTAAATTCTTTGAAACTGCGTCTTATTTCTAAGATTGATAAGGACTGGAGTGCATTTTGTATCCTATTTTCTAATTGCCCTTCGTCATTGTCTAGTGGCTCACTGTACACAATTTGTTTTAAACGACCCCACAGATAAAAGTCCAATATTGTAAAATCAGGACTTCTCGGTGGCCATAAAATGGGACCATCTCTTCCTATCCAGTTATCATGGAACTTTGTATTGGGCCACTGACGAACAATGCTGGCATAATGAGCAGAGCACCATCGTGCGGGTAAAACAGTTCCATTCGGTAGTTTAACGGCAATCCATCCAGTTCATCGGTTAAAAAAATGTCCAACATTTCCAAATATGAATTGCGGTTTAAATTTTGATCAGAAAAATATGGTCCTATAATGCCGTGGTACGAAACCGCACACCACACATTAACTTTTTTAAAATATTGTCTGCGACAAGAAATTCTGAAATTTGGATTCGTCTCACTCCAGTACCGGTAATGTTGAGATGAAACGACTCCGTTAGTTGTAAAGGTTGATGCGTCGGAGAACATAATTAGTTTATGAAAATTTGGTTCTTCCAAAACTCTGTAGCCCATTTCTAAACAAAAATCCATACAGTAGAACCTCGATTCACCGTCACCTTCGGGACCAGGGCATGGTCGGAACGCTAAAAAGGTCGGATAATCAGAAGAGAATGAAAAACGCCATTTGCAGAGGTCAAATGAATGTAATGAATCAAAATCAAGCAAACCGGTTACACTAATATTACAAGTAAAAACAAAGTATAAAAGAACGGTTTAGACATTAAAAAATTACTTGAAAAATTCTAAAATGTTTTGTTGTTTTAACTTTTTAAATCTAGACATAGCTGCTGCATCACGCCACTTCTTTGCCCATAAAATGTCCATAGATGTAGCGGTTGATTGTTGTTCTAAATATTTGAGGGCAGTCTCGAAGGCATCCTTTGCTGCGGAGTGGCTGATTATTTCCTCTTCCTTTTCGTCGTCTTCTTCTTCTTCATATTCTTCATTGCCAGCCTGTTCCAAAACGAGGTCGATAATCTCCCATTTCTTCTACTGAAACAGCAGCAACTTCTGCTAGCCATTCTTCAACATCAGCAGGTTGAATATCTCGTTGAAGAGATTGCAGATCAGTCACTAAATCTGCTGTGTCCGATTCAGCAACTTGCAAAAACATGGCTTTGATATCATCATCTTGAAGTTCGTCTTCAGAGGGGTGGCTTGGGGCGTTGTCGAGCAATAAAATTACACGGATTGGCAGATTTTTACCTTCAAGTATTTTTTGACAGCCGGAACAAATGCATTGAAAAACCACTCTTTAAACAAAAAACAATCCATCCATGCACTTTTCTGAGCTCTATAATAAACAGGGAGTGTCTCCATGTTGATGTTTTTAAACGCTCTCGGTTTCTTAGACTTTCCAATTACAAACAACGGCAATTTATGATCACCACTAGCGTTACTGCATGTTGCGATAGTAAGCCAGTTTTGTGCCTGCAACTGTTTCATTTGTAGATGCTATGGTTTTTTTAGGCAGCATTTTGTGGCTAAGACCTGTCTCGTCGACATTGTAGGGCTGATTGGCTGACAAATCATTTGCTGAAGTTATCTTATCAAACTTTTCAATAAAGTCCCTATTCGCATCATCATCAGCAGAAAGTTTTTCGCCAGAAATACAAACTTGTCTAACGCCATCTAACGATGGAGCCACCGCTTACTGAAATCACTTTCATCGCCACCCAGTTTTTTTGTGGAGCTTTTTCTTTTATAATTGGGCCAGTGAGAGGGGTCCCCTTACATCTTTCCTGGCAAAACCAAACCCAGACTGCGTCATCTAAAACCTCAAGTTTAGGTTTTTTCAATGTTCTTCTATTTTTTACAGCCTTTTCTTCTTCCACTGTCAAACAAAAAGATTCAAGATCCTTACGTTTCTTTCTCCAGTCTTTAATCGTTGTTATTCATACACCTATTTCAGAGACTAATTTAGCAACTGACTCACTTTTGTCCAGTCTTTACAAAACGTTTAATTTCTGTTCTATTGTACACACAACACGTTTTCTCTTCGGATTTGAGGGCATTTTTAGTGTTCAGAATCTTTAAAAGTTTTTAACACAACGTATGAAACGGTACAGCACTACACAGTACTGTAACTTTAAATTAAAAAACGTAGAGATAAAATTGCTCAGAGGACATAAAACAATGGGCACTGCAAAAACACAGACAGTCAACTGAGCACGGAGCGTAAGTGACAATATACATGAATGACTCATTCGGAAACAAACGTGTTGTGACTTGAGTGCAGTCGGCCGATAACACGCATGGTCGGTTAAACCGAGGAGTCGGTTTAAAGGAGGTCGGTTAATTGAGGGTCCACTGTACGTTTGGCTTCATCACCATTTTCTAAAGCTTGCCTAAATTATTGTTTAAATGGTAAAATTTTGTTCTCCTTAAATATGCTTTGTAAATGAGATTTACTTATCCCAGTTAGTATTGCCCTCCTTCTTAAAGACAATTTTGGAGATTCTATTGCGGAATGAACTGCCAGAACTAGAACTGAAGCAGCATCGTCTTCATCGCACAACTTCTTTAACTTCTTATTGTTTAAAACCGAGCCTGTTTTAAAGAATTTGGTCACCAAGTTTTTTTTACTCCGGAATTTGAAATGGTAACTTCCGGGTATTTTTGGTTGTATTTTCTGATAACAACTCGGTAGCACTCTTCCCCAGTTCCGTAGCATTGTATTAGATAAATATTCTTTCTTGTAAAGTCAACATTATAGCATAAATACTGTTGAAATTAGCGAAGATTTAATTTACAGCTCTACTGACTTATTTGATTTGTCAACTGCTGTCGGTTGTATTTTTAAATGAAATCCTCCTACTAGAGTTACTTCTAGAAATTACAATAAAAAAATTCAAGTTAAAATTTTGAAGAAAAATATTATCGCGAGAACCGTTCGAGTTAGAGAAAAAGTAATTTGTGTTTTGGGGGTTTGAAAACAAGCAGAAAGAACAAGAAATTTTCTGAGAAATCAAAAATAAAAGAAAAATTCCTGTTTTAAAGTCCATCCCGGGACAAACTGTATACAAAAATGACGTTTATTAAGTAACTCAAAAGGCGCAAACAAACGAACAAATTAACATCATTGTAACAGTGTAAAATGGGATTTTGGTAATTTCTAACGCTTTAGCATAGGATCTCGAGTGCTAAAATTTCAACCATTGCATCGGGAAAATATTACTTATTAAAATTATAAAAAGGTGAAAAATATTGCATATTAATAAACTACCCAAATTTACATAGAATTTTAGCAATTTGTAACGGCTTATCATAGGATTTTAAGCGGCGAGATTTCCCATATATTCAATAAAGTGATACACTTTTAATTTATTTATTTATCGATTTTTTTTTAACGGAGCAACTTATTTTAGGCATCGGAATGCACAGGCAAGCTTCTAGTTTTCCATTCGACTTTACCAATCGCAGACGCACCCGGCAAACTCAAAAATCGAGACGATAGAAAACTATTAGGCACCGATAAAGAAAAGACCGTACTCACACCGCAAACCCAAGCGTATAATCAACTAGGACAAGATTGCGTAGCGGCCGGATGTTGCGTCGATCTGTTTTTGCTTAACAACTCCTACATTGACATCGCGACAATCGGACAAGTGGCAAGATTAACTGGAGGGGAGATATACAAATATACTTACTTCCAGGTACGTAGTGCTCATTTTGGGGGTAAAATTTACAGGATTCTTTCATAAACTTAAAGGCGGACGTCGATGGAAATCGGTTGATACAAGACATCATTACTAACATCAGCAGGCCGATAGCTTTCGATGCCACAATGCGTGTGAGGACGTCGACTGGAATCAGACCAACGGATTTCTACGGTCACTTTTACATGTCGAACACCACCGATATGGAAATCGCTGCCATTGGTATTAGTTTTTCCTTTATCTTTTTGTACGCAGCATGTGAAAGTTTTCTTGTTGTGGACTTTTATGACATAAGTAATAATGCTAAGTTTCAAAAGTTCCCGCAAGATGGCATGATTTATTTTCAAATGGAATGATATCGTAGATAAAAAGATAAACTCGATTTTTGTAAATTTTCTCAACTTTTGGCTCATCCTATAAGTTTCAAGTGCTGTAATTAGGTGCTTTCAGAAAGTAACTTAAATAAGAACACACCGGAAGGATGTTTATTAACAATAACAGTAAAAATAATAGTAATAATGATTCTTTATTTGAAGCATTCAAAACATTGTGCATCATTCCCTATAGGTACACGAATTAATTCTAATAAGTGAAGTTTACGATGGCTCGAATTTCTATTTGGTATCATTTTCAAGATAATTTCGCAAGGAATTTGCTGGTAACATCGAAAAATATAGGTTCCATTTAAAAAAATCGAAAGAAAGGCGTTTGAATATCGATAAAGGTGCTATGACATATTTAACACCCTGTATATGTCTTTACGTTACACCACCTTGAAACGTATAAAGTGTTAGCTCACCAAATTGATAACAAAAGAATAATGGGCTGCACTACAGCGGTTTTTGGTATAAAACTTAAAATCTCAGACGTCGCAACTGTTAAAAAAAGACTGAACCATGTTTGAACTTTACTGCTGGCAAATGTAAACTCTCGTACCAACCGTAATTGGGATATGGCCGGCAGCCACCCTTAATGAATCAACCTATATACGCGGTATAAGATACATTTCGTTTGATGGGTCTCAAGTTATTTTTAAAAGATGCTCACACTTCATAAAAGTCCATAACAAAGAAAAAATCGCATATGCTGCTAACTTTGACACCCGTTGTACATACATAACAACTTATTTCGGTTACAGATTGTGACAAGGCGGTGGCCGTTGAGATCAAACACGACGATAAGTTAACTGAAGAAGACGGTGTGTACGTTCAGGTCGCTCTATTATACACATCCTGTTCCGGACAGCGTAGACTAAGGATCATCAATCTCTCGCTGAAAACCTGCTCTCAAATGGCCGATCTGTATCGCAGTTGCGAATTAGACGCAATTATAAATTTCTTCGGTAAGCAATCGATGTACAGATTGCTGGAACACAACCCGAAGAACATCAAAGATGGTATCGTGATGAAGGCAGCTCAGATGTTGGCGAACTACAGGAAGAATTGCGCGAGTCCCAGCAGCGCGGGTCAATTGATCCTCCCGGAATGTATGAAACTCCTACCGTTGTACGTCAATTGCCTACTGAAGAGCGACGCAATGTCCGGAGGTGCGAATAATGACGGCGAAATTTAATTAAATTTACTAATACCTCCTTCGATATCCAGGTTCTGATATTACAATCGACGATAGGTCCTTCGCGATGCACAACGTAATAACCATGGATATACCGACATCGGTCTCCTATTTCTATCCTCGTTTAATCCCATTGACCGACCTGAAACCCAACGCCGATGGAGAGGTGGAAATGCCGCAGGCCATCCGTACTTCCATCGAGAAGACGACCGAACAAGGCGCTTACATCTTGGAGAACGGCATACATATGTTCTTATTTATAGGTTTAGGTTTGAGTCCGGAGTTCTGTCAGCAGGTGTTCGGTGTGCCGACTGCCGTGCAGATCAACGTTGATCAAACTGAATTGCCCGTGTTCGATAACCCCTTGTCGATCGCTGTTAGATCTTTGATCGACGAAATAAGAGTGCAGAGGCATAGGTATATGAGGGTAAGTTGAATGCCTTTAATTTTAGCATAACAAATAAAAATATTATTTTGTAAGAAAAAAAAACTAATAATTTTTCTTTAAATAACGAGATTTCAAAATCGCTGCTCTTATGGAATGCCAGAATCGTCATCCAAATGCAGTATATTTACATATTGATCATTCAATAACGTAAAATCGCCCGTTTAGAAAACAGAACTCGAAACAAAAACAAACGTTCAAAGCGTTATTTATGGGAAACAAACAACTTTCAAAGAGATAAATGTAACAATTTAGGGCCTCTTAAAGGAACCTGCTTCATATATCTGCATTTTCTTTGCGAATTCAAGCAAAATGCCATATACGATGTGAACAGATTTAGCGCCCGACGTGGGGTTCCTACGTTGGGCGCCAAATTTATTACCGATTTTATTGTTTAATATCATAAAAATAAATGTATATGTACAGGCCGGTTAATTTTTCATTGCGCACTCTCAGAATGGGGTTTTCGTGGTTTTCCTCATTCCTAGGCGAATGCTGAGAGTTAACAATATAAGTCGCTCCACGGGCGCAAATTTCATAATAACGTCTGATAGCCAGCTATTTTTAAAAGTACTTTTTTTGGAAATTTAATAAGTTTATTTTATTTGTTAAATAATTAGGTGGAATAATTAGTTAGAATAGGGAAATTTGAAATGTTATGGAAATAATTGAATACTTAGAACAGGTAACCCAGTGAGTACCTTTTAGGTGGAGCACTGGGTTTTTAGGATGATTTGTAATATTTAACTTTTCTTAAATAAAGTGTGAATGCTATTTGAGAAACTTTGAAAAAGAAAAGTGGAGCAAATGACAGTTTGTATTTTTTTTTAATTGAACGATCTGTGCTCTTCTGCTTTAGATAATGTATAAAATTGCTTTCATATCTTATCTTTAGGTAATCAGTAACTTTATTATAACAAAAGCGTATATTTTTTTGGATTTATTTGAAAGAAATGTTGGTGATGAGTAAAAATAAACAATATAATGAAGAAGGAACCATATTTGCAAAGTTTTAAACTAATTATATCGTTAATCAATAATAATTTAAACTGATTAAAATGTTTATCATTTAAAATTCAAACAGCATGGACCCGATGCAAAACTGGTTGCTTACTGTACTTGTCAAATGAAATTTGTGTCTTAATAAATAAATATGTTAAACTATAATAATACCAATAAGTTATTATCAGCATCTAAAAATAAATACGTGTCGTGTCGAAATAACTAAAATAACTTCACATTGTTCCTATACTTACTAGCTGAATTGTTATTGGTGACTCTTATTAGGAGATTGAAATACCGGCCGTTATGGTATTATTTAGGTGTTATTAATTGTTTTAGTGCTCATTTTAAATATAAAGATTCACCATCAATGTTATTCGAATTTTAGAAAGCGACATCTTTTGGTGGATAGGCCTGATAGCTAGTTAAGCAGGTTGAAGTTATAGCAATAAAGAATTTTGCAATTTTGCTAATGCAATGTGCATTGGAGTTGTTCACACCTTCTGTTTGTGAAACGTAATAAGTACACTATTTGAAGAAATAAATGCGAATCGAGTTAGCGTAGGAGGTAGGCAGCCAATCTAGCAAGGTCATATAGTAGTGATCCGTAACATAAAATTTTTTAGCGATATTTTTCGTTTTTTTTTTTTTTGTTTTTAGTTACAATGCAATGTAGATAATTATCGCATTCAACATAGTAACATGAAAATGTGTAAACGTATCAGAAGATAATAAAGGGCGATCATAATAGTGCAATGTGATACGGTTATTTCTGACTTGCTAAGTATCCGAGTAAGGAATCTTAAAATATCGCTTAGAATAGCTTACGATTATGATTGTTAAGGGGTGTAATCCAAGACTACGTTCTGCATATTGTTAGAAATATGTCAATCTACAATACATCATTTAATTTATTAATATTACACACTTTTGATGCATTGTTACATTGGTCTTTACCATTAGCGCGCTAGTCAATTGGAATGTTTTTTGTGACAGCCTCTTACCTCTTCGTATTTCTTTTGAATGTAAACAAACATGAAATTACTTGGCATAATGATAAGAGTTTGGGCCAGTAAGCGAGGAATTTACAGCGCATGTGGCAGGGTTGTTTCTGTCTGCCAAGATCCGAGTAAGGTAACTTAAAACTTCCTTTAAACTAGCTCTGTGGTAAAGGGGCCAAAGGGGTTGGGAGTTGGGACTGTATTCCGCAACCTGTAAGTTTGAGTCTGAATGCCGGCATTTTTTATGCATTTCAAGTTAAATACTAGAATGATGATTTTCATTAGGGTACAGGAGAACGTTTAATTTAGAGGAATTGTTTGTAATATCATTATTTAATTAGGTATGCAGGATTCTTAGAAATAAGACACAAACGATTATTTAAATGACTTTATTAATAAAAAATAAATTAAAAAATTAATAAATATAAAATAGAATGAATTAGTTACAATTGATATAAAAGAAAACATCCCACAGACCAATGCAACGGCACAGAAAAAGTGTGAAATAATAATAAATGAAGTGATGTATTGTCAATTATCTTGACTTTTACCTTAATTACTTGCAAAACGTAAATAAAACACAAGAATGTTAAGGAGTAAAAAATATATTGAAATAGTAGTCCACTACAATATTGTTTCACCACACAGTGGCTTCATCAGGTGGATGAAATTAATCATCAGTTAATTTCATCCTCCTGATGAAGCCACTGTGTGGTGAAACAATATTGTAGTGGACTACTATTTCAATATATTTTTTACTCCTGAACATTCTTGTGTTTTATTTACGTTTTGAAGATGGAGTTTAAACACGCATCCTCCCATTCGATTAATTTGATTACTTGCTTTTATTTGTCTTTTTTTATTGGAAATGCCGGTTTGATTATCAGTAAATTACTGGATGTTTACTATCGCGTTTCGGATAATTTATTTATCTTTTTTCAAATAGTATATTTTTTTTAAAGGGAA
Source organism: Cetonia aurata (assembly GCA_949128085.1). Classification (NCBI taxonomy): domain Eukaryota; kingdom Metazoa; phylum Arthropoda; class Insecta; order Coleoptera; family Scarabaeidae; genus Cetonia; species Cetonia aurata. The sequence goes on along the minus strand of OX421882.1, from coordinate 68,340,277 downwards.
AAATATATAAAATATATTATTTGAAAAAGGATAAATAAATTACCGGAAACCCAATGGTGAAGATCGAGTAAATTACTGATAATCAAACCGGCATTCCCAATAAAAAAATGAGATAAATAAAAATTGCAAAGTATCCGGTTAAATAATGCCTATCAACAACAAATCTTAATTACTTCTGTTTACTCCCGCACATACCAAAATAAACAATGATATTACAGACAATCCCTGAAAATTAAACGTAATTTTGCGCATTAATTATCAATGTAATTTCTAATTTGAAAAAAGAAAAAAATAATAATGTACCGGCTCCAGTCCTCAATTCACACATCGCGAAACGCCGTAGAACCAATTTCCTTCCCACTGAGCTACTTTAGGCGGCATTTTAAGTTTCCTTATTCGGATACACTTAGCGAGACAGAAACAGCCCTGTAACAGGCAATATTACGATCCCTTTTTATTACATTCTGATATGTTTACATAAATCCTTCATGTTACTATGTTCTACGCGATAATTACCTAGATTTTATTGTAAGAAAAAGAAACACTGCATAGTGAAATAAAAATCAAATAATAGTGCTAGAAAAATTGTACGTTACGGATCACTACTATATGACCTTGTTAGATTGGCTGCCTACCTCCTACCCTAACTCGATTCGCATTTATTTCTTTAAATAGTGTACTAACATTCGATTCGCCCAACGCTATTTGAGACGAGCGAATTAATTTGAAACGCTTTTCCAGTTAACGTTTGTGCGCCAACGGGAGAAATTGGAACCGGTCTTCAAGCATTTCCTCGTAGAAGATCGGGGTATCGACGGATCACCGAGCTACGTCGATTTCTTGTGTCACATGCATAAAGAGATTAGGACTATTCTGAGCTAGCGATCGCCTCGATAGGACGAATACCTCGTACGGTTAGAGCGGAGATGCATTAATTGAATGTATTTTGCAATCAGTTCATGATTACTATATTGTATGTATTATTGATTTTGATTCCGATCTTAGATTTATCGAACTCTAACTGAATTTTATATCGAGCTATAATAGTTTAATGATAAAAATATTGGAATATATCTGTGTATTATATTGTTACATATAAAATATTATATATAAATGAATTTTTATAAAAAAAAGTGAAGTAATGTATGTAAAATGTACGTCATTCAGTAAAATTATGATGCATTTGAATTAATATTGTATTGGATTGTTTTTTTTTTTTTTTTTTTGTAGGAAAAACGGAAAAGATTTAATTTTCTCCTTTTTTTATATCTGTTTTTATTGGTGCCCATAATTGCGGTGATGTATAAAAACATAATATATAAGTAATAAGCGAATTTAGTATTTCATTTTCTCTTCATCCTACGTTTAGCGTATTACCGGTACTAGCTGCTCTTCGGCCTCTACTTCCGGTTCTTCTCCCTCTTTTTCTACTTCTATTTTCATATAGCACACAGCTTCGGCACAGCATTTAGGATGCGGTAACCAGACATCGCCTGGTTCTATCCTGCAATGGGACTCCTTTACCGTGGCGAGTGGACACCCGATGTGATAGATCCCTTTCGGGCCGCACTTGGCTACGATACAATAACCGGGAATTTGGTAACTGTCACCGACCTTCATGTACTTGGTTTCTTCGCTGTAACATTCACCGTCGGGCAGTACCGAATATGCGGGGCTGTTCGGTTTGATTGCAGGCATTGAAACCCAACACTGGCCGAAAGATATGAGATCAATAAGAAGTGTTATAATTGTTAATTTCTTCATTCTGGTTCACTGTTGTACCTATACCGATAACGCTAGATGAGAGCGACTCGTTGAGCCTTATCGACGATTTTATAGAGTACGAAAAGCGGAAACAGTATTTGTTTATGCAATTCTCAGTTTAATGGTTTCATTGTTAAAAGAATTGGAAACAACATAAGTTTAACGGAAACCGTAAAACTTTACGTCAACGACCAACACGTGTTTTTAGATTGTAATCCTCCTGTTCAATACAGATGAAGATTCAAAATAGAGCCCATTTAGCCCAGGTTATATAAGTTGTATAACTTTAATTTATGCATTGAGGCGGGGATTTTTTTTCGTGTGAAGTTTGGGAAACGAAACACTAAGTAAAAGAGATTTAATGGGTAAATATTTAAGTTTTTTTATATGTATAAGTTTAAATAATAACCTACTCACTCACACAGGTTTCATTTTTATAATTTGTATAGTTCTTGCACTTTTGAACAACAGTATACTTACACTGGTCGTCTATCTCTAGAGCCCTGCACGGATCATTTTTTTTTATCCGTATCCGTATTTTGACTATTCACATCCGATCCGTATCCGCACCTCATTGAGACCAAACTTACACTTATAATTAATGATTCTGTGGTATATCCCCAAATATTGTTGTGGTCTTCACCGCGCAAAACACAAATTTTTACTGTTTTCAATGTGTACAATCAAAACAAAAAATAATGAAATAGGTAAGTAAGCTTACTTTAAGGAAATAAACAACCCAGATATGCAATAAAAATAGCGGATTAGTAAGGCCCAAACAGGCACAAGTACCTATAATTCACAAAGCGGGATATTTAATTGTAAAGTTTACTTACATATTCTTATATACAGTATAATGTCTCCAATATGTTTAGTATTCAAGGTACCTAATCGTTTTCTTTCATAGAAATAAGTGACATCATCGCAACATATTACAATAACTAGGCAGAGATAAAGCTGGGTTTATTTTAAATGCAACCATAGAATAACCTGAATGCACCTTAAAAACTGTTTGCTCTCTGTTGACACAATAAAGTAAACTGTTCTTTGTCAACACAAAGACGTTAAATATAAATGTTATAGATTATATCCACAATTATATTTACAGGTGGTATTCTGCTTAGTGTTTTTTTTTAAGTCAATATTAACCCTACAAACAATAACCAATTACATACAAAAAGGAATAACCACAAACGATTAGGCGCGGATGGATATAGGTTTATCTGTATTCGTATGCACAGTATTAAAAATTATCCTCCGCAAAAATTTAGCGAATTCCCGCTGATATGCAGGGCTCTATCTGTCTGTAGCATTTGGTAACTCTGTGGTTCCTTTCCGCAGCATGTGTTTGTCTTGTTAATTATAAATTTACTTCAACGATTGTGTTAAAATCATCAAAATTAATTGTTATGTCTTGCTTGTGCTTTATGTTCGTCTACATTATCCTAAAGGGGAGAAGTTTGTTATTTAAATTTGTTTTAAATAAATATTAGAGCGGCCTAGAACTTTTTTAACCTAATTATTTTATTAGTCGTCACGATTAATATCACTTATGAAGAAATAGCATGAAAATCTCTCAAAACTTCTCAGTCTAGAATTATTTAACAAGAAAAACGTCCTACTTTACTATCTAGCTATAGATATAAAATATACCTAAGAGAACAATGACGCTATCTATATCATAAAAGTTTAAATTCTACTTTGCAACTCGCGCCATCTTCTAGATACGACCAAGATATAACCGAATTTTCCGCTGTTGTTCAACAGATGGCGCTATATACAATATCTAATAAAATCACAGACAAGAGAACTCTTGTCTGTGATAAAACTGAAACATTTTGCTTTCTTTCAAAATGATTTATTTTATACTGTACAAAATTATATAAATAACATTCTTTTTTATAATCTATATTATTTAAGGTAAATATGCATCATAGTATAAAATTGATTTAAAAAATCTTCGTCGTATTCTAACTTTCCCGATAATTAATCCCGCCTTAAATTATCTCCAGGTTGTAAAAACTATGGCTAACATGGACCTTGTACAGTTTAAGCTTCTTTAGACGCAAAGTTCTCCATACTCGAGTCTGGATCAAATTTAATTCTGACGCTACTTCTCTTGTTGATGTTGATGGATTACTATTTATCTAAGAACCAACACAAAATTTACATTTGCAAAAACGCAAATTTAATTTACCATTTGTAAAATATCTCCTTGATTTCTATCCAACTTTCTATCAAGATCTAGGAAAATGGTACGATATGGTTGTCGTCGTTCAGAATATACAATTGTAAATATCGTGTACCTACTAGCTACACACTAAAAAATATTTCCAATTCCATATATTTGCATACCTATATTTTTTATTGTGTAATGTTGCATTTCGATTCGATGAATAAAAAATACATAATATATCTCGTTTCTTTTAGTTGGTATACGACCTTTTTCTATTACTAATGCAACGATAAATGATTGACAGTTCGAAATTTCATGGCTATATACCTTATTTAATCTTAAATTGGAAGCATAATATCAAAAACTTTTGTCAACATGTTACACATGGTTGAAATCAGACAAAGAACTCTTTCTAGCTGTGTCAAAATCCAATATGGCCACCATAAGAAAACGAAACGTCGTATAAAAGTTTAAAGTGCACCATTAAATTGAAGATTAAAAATGGTAATGAAAATGTGTCTTTAGTTTTTCTCTGCAAAGCCAAATAAAAGTACTAGAGGCAAAATGAGATTTTCCCGTTTTTTAAAAAAATCTCAAACGTCATTTGTCTATTTTTTTTTCGGGATCATAATAACCACAAAATTTAGCAACTTTGCCAAATTTAAACTTATCCTCTATCTTCAATAATAAGCGAGATCCCAATGTAGAAGATCTAAAATAAATCAGCCTGTATAGTTGTTATTATTCCGTCATACATAATCGCTTAACACCCTTCATAACAAAACAAAAAGGGCACATCAGTTAAAGCTCTTAATTGATGCGATCAAAATGGATTTGAAACCAAAGCCTCACATCAACGGGTAATCCATTATCGAGCTGGCTGAGGGTTGGTTGGCCGTGGACTTGAAGAATCACCCGTCAGACGAAACGAAACATGCATGCGCCATCAACCTAATCAAGTTAGAGGAGAGGGAGCTTTCCAACGCGACTAAAACGAACTGATTCGCTTGTCGGGTTTCGTTGTTATTGTTTGGAAAAACGCGCGAATTGTTTTCAGAATATAGTTCAACGTTGAAACGCCACATACATTCTGCTACATAATATATACCAAGTTTAGTTTAGTTTAGTTTATTGGAGTTGCTTAATACTATATAATAGATGATACGCGACATGTATGTTGTCGTGTGTCAATGTGTATTGTATTGCCAACTGAACAATTAACTTCTTAACCCTACTGTAGGCATCGTAAACAGTTGGATTCGCCTTTTCAATTAAATGTAAATTAAAGGCTTTAGTATAGTAGCTCTAGAGTGTCTTGAATAGAAGATAGCAAGAACGTGCTGTTACAGACGACGTAAAATATATCTTGGTTTTTACGGGAACGATAATAACAGGACAGTTTTAATTTTTTTAGTGCTGAAAACGTACTTTTAGTAAATAAATAATTATTGATAAAATGACGCTGTGGTTAGTGATGTTATATCTTACGTTATACCAATTTTGTAAGTATAAATAAAAATTGCCACACTTAAAATTCAATTCGCACCAATAAACATAAATAAAAACACTTGTAAATCGTTGCACTAAAAATTTCTTTTCTCATTATTTCACGTATTTTTTTTTTGCATCTATTATTATTTAAATAGCGGAAGATGTGATGCGCATCCTGTGACCTCAAAATTTTATTGAAACATCGGAATGTGCGAACGGTAATACAATGTGACGCCGTTTGTGCGCTTCTCCGGATATACATTTATTATATGCTCGGATGTTATATAAAAAAATGTTTTTCATCGAATATGAAAATAAATATTACGGTTCGCTTGTTTTGTCGACGGATATCAACGCTGTTGCGTTTCAATTAGCGTTTGCGGTTTTTGAAACTGTGGATATTTATTGGGCTGGATTATTGGTATTTTCCCATATTCGCTGTTTAATTGGAGATGTTCATTTTGTGATATTTTGTAAATATTTTTAATGTACGCTATTTAATAAATGAATAAATAAAACGGGAAACTTTTATCTGAATAGAGAAAAGTGAAACAAAAACTGTTATGCATTAAACATCAGGTATCTTGTTGATTTAAGTCAGTTTTTGTCTAATGCCCATTTCTTTTGATATACATATATCATTTCATATAAAAATTTATAAACAATAATTTGATAGAGGGACTATATCAAAATAGCTTATTACCAGTTTAAAAAAATAGCAATTATATAATAGAAAATTATACAAATAAAACGGAATAGGTACATAAATATGCAATAGAATTGATATTAACACAAATATATTTCGAATACAATAATTTAACAAATAAGTTTACGAACAAATTCTTGTATGTAGGTTCACCAATTTATAGCATCACAGCGCAAATTATTCTAGAATACGCAGAAGAAGAAATTTTAAGTAAAATAGATTTTAAAATAATTAACTTTTTTTAATTATTGCATTAAAAGCAAAAATATGTTTATATTTCAATTGCAAAATTTAATTATAAAGGATGGTGGTGTTGTCTTCTTCAATTTCAATTATTATAATTTATAATTGAAATTGAAGAAAACAACAAAAATTAAAGATTTCAGTTCAGTTTAATTTGCATTAATATGTGTTGCAAAATGTATCTGAATGTGAACCCGGATGAACAACTAACTCTAAAAAGAACTGCTTTCAAATAAAAATGATGGAAGTAATAGTAATAAAAAGCCAATGAAAATAGCTAATGAAAAATATGTAAGCTGACGGCTGATTGCTATTCTGAACATGTAAAATACCCTAAATTCTAGAGTGGGATTTTTAAAGGATCCTCATATTAATGGGCATCCCACAAGGAAGTATTTTAGGTCCTTTGTTATTCATTATATTCATTAATGATTTAGATATAAATAATAATAATTGCCTGACGATAAATTACGCAGACGACACAACGCTACTTATTAAAGGGAATACTTTCGCCGATATTCTTTCATGTAGTGATATTATGATGCAACAAGTACAAAAATGGCTTACTGAGAATAATTTATTAATAAACGTCAATAAAACAAAATGTATATTGTTTAGAAGTTCTCCAATTGATGCACCGGAATACATTTCATCATTTTTAGGTCTAACAATTGACAGTCATATGTTATTCTTACAGCATGTGGTTGAGTTGAGTAAAAAACTTAGGCCGGGTCTTTCAATCTCCTAATAAATGTATCTAATAACAATTTAGCTAATAAGTTATTAGGAGAATAAGAACAGACCGTCTTTCAACGAATATTTTTAGGTTAAAGACACGTATTTCAAACTTCTAATAAAGTTCCTAATAAAAGTTATTAGCTGAACTTGAAATAACTGTCTTTCCATCAACTAATAAAAATTATGTAGGTAATAAATTGGTTTATTCCCCTAATATCTTATTGAGTGCTTGAAGTAGCCAATAAGAATTATTAGACGCTTAATAGCGTATCGAAAATCTCTGAAAGTTCTTAAAACAACAAAGAGGGTTATGTTTTCAAGTTTGGAATTATTTATGAACTAGACATGTTTGAAGATTTCGAGAATTGTTTTTGGAAGGGATTTGGTCGATCTAGTTAAAATAGTTCATCGTGATTTATCAAGAGGTTTAGATTATCAAAATACAGTGTATATAGACAATAAACAATATTGACAATGAACAATATTAACAATAAACGATACTAACAATAAACAATTTTGACAATAAACAATATTAACAATGAACAATATTAACAATGAACAATATTAACACTAAACAATATTGACAATAAACCATATTAACAATAAACAATATCAACAATAAACATTGTTAATAACAATGAACAATGTTAACAATGAACGATGTTAATAATAAACAATATTGACAATAAACAGTTTTAACAATAAACAATATTAACAATGAACGATGTTAATAATAAACAATATTAACAATGAACAATACTAACAAAAAACAATATTGACAATAAACAATTTTGACAATAAACAATATTAACAATGAACAATGTTAACAATAATCCCTATAAATAATAGCTGTCTGCCCGGTATTTCAATCTGCTAATAAATGTGTCTAATAACAATTTAGCTAATAAGTTATAAGGAAGATATATTAGGTAAATAAAAACAGACCGTCTTTCAACGAATATTTATTAGGTGATTCGGTATATTCATAACCCCAGTTTATGTTGGCAATAAATGACAGCGCTATACAAATACTTACACAATCTTAATCTCTTGAAAAATTTTTCATCATTCCAATTGTTTAAATAATTTAAATTAGGCTCGCTAATACTTATACTGTCTGTCACGATTAAATATTTAAACAAGCTCCCCCAAATCATCTTCCACAACTCCCCAAAATCTTCAAAAATATCCATGTTCCTCGTTTATAATAATAATTTCAATCAATTTCAAACTTTTTTCTTTTTTTGATTGTGTTGGCGACATTTAGAGACTTTTGATAAGCTTATTAAGGTTCTAATAGTACTTATTGGCTACTTCAACCACGCAATAACATTTTAGGAGAATAAAGTTATTACCAACATAATTTTTATTAGTTGGTGGAAAGACAGTTATTTCAGATATTCGGCTAATAGCTTTTATTAGGAACTTTATTAGGAGATTGAAAGACCGGCCCTTAGTAGGATAAACTATGGATTAAGAGTTCTCTCAAAAAATACGACCTGTGAATTATTTAAATTGCTCTATTTTTCTAATTTTTACAGCCTACTAACGGTATTATTTTCTGGGGCGGACATGCCAGAAATTTAAAACTTATTTTTTATGTACAAAAACAAGCAATCCGCATAATATACAAAATGAAAATTAGAGATAGTTGTAGGGGAATCTTCAAAAGAGAAAATTTGTTAACGACCACAGCTCTCTATGTTTATGAGTGCATAAAATTTACGTGGAAGCATCGTCACTATTTTGAAAGTAGTTTAAAAACAGGGCTCTACCCTACCAGGCATGGACAAAAGTTTCTAATACTTCCACGCCATAAACTTACATCTTATCAAAGGGGAGTTTACTACTCGTGTTTAAAATTATTTAATAAGTTACCTTTGGAAATAACTTCTGTTGTTAGTTATGAAGTCATGAAACACAGACTATATAAATGGCTATGTGATGTAGAACCATACAATTTAGAAGAGTATTATAACAGTACCTATACAATGTTTAATATGTATTAATTTTCTTTTCTTTGTTTGACTTGTTTTCGTGCCCCAGCTTCACGTTATTTGCAATGTATGTTGTTGGTTCATTTAAAATAAATATTATTATTATTACTAATCATTTAAAATCGCTCTGTATATTTAATTATTTCCTAATAACCCAGAATGTAAAATACTCGCTCCAAGTAACAGTAAATTTTTGGGTGCCGACATCTTTACACTTTGTTTTCTTAAAATCGCAAACGGAAATAACATAAGACGCTCTAACACAAAAGATGTAAATTCTTTTTATCATCTCTTATATTCAACAGAGGCGGCAGGCATTTAAAATATATCCCGCAAAAATTATATACGCGCGATCTTCCTGTTTACTAGAACATCGCGGCTATCTTTTTTATTTTTTCTTGCTGTGCGATATTCCTATACAAATAATAAAGAAATAAAACAGAAAAAATCAATCGCTTGTGCTCGCCGCGATATCCGCGTGCACGGGAACCGTTAATACAAACTATAAATAATGACGCCGGTCGAATAAACGACGGATGGTGTTCGCGGTAATTGGCCGGGGCGCGAGCCCACACCGGAATGCATTAGCTAAATTAAAGATAATGCTATTCGCCAGATAGGATCGTCTTCACGAGCCCGAAGAAAACGCCAGAGGCGGCCGGATACCGCCCCTATTAGTGCGACGCGACTACTGAAAGGTGTGGCTCTGATACAACCCCAAAAACAAAATATGAGCCTATCTACTGTACCTATGCATAATTAGAATACCGTACCGACCCCTTCAGCTTACTTTAGCTCGTCGCGGAAGGTCTTTAAATCGTTATCATTATTGCTATATGCAGTTGGTGCTGTTACCTAATACACGCGAACGCTTTTGCAGGGTTCTGATCGATATTGCCGTTGTCGTCTGGGAGGTGGCGCTGTAATCAGTGTCGCCCATCGTGTAAATAGTAAATATATAGGGAAATCGTTAGATGCCGCAAATAACGGTCATTATGGAGCGCTCTCGACGGTTTGGAAATGATAACAAGGTGAAATATTGTGTCATCCTCGCCTTTATTTATCTTGATATGGCTGCGTGTCTTACTTATCGGTTTTCTGAGACACTGAAGAGAGAAATAGACGAGTTTTTCATTGCAAACTTTCTTTATATCTTACATTAATATTACACTGAACCAAAAGTGGGTACTACCAGAAATAAGTTACCTCAGGAGATGGGTAACTCACTTATATATATTTGTTCATATTTTTTCGTCTAAAGTACCAAGGAACGTTCCTAGAGGGCGCGCAAAGAAACAATATTAAAATATGCTTTTATTTATTTTTTAATTTTTTAATATTTATATTTCAACATACAAGGTAAATAAAGAAAAGTACCTTTTGCCTAAAGATAAACAATATAGATAACATGGTACAGGAGTACAAAAACACCACTAATACTTAAAAAAGCACACAAATAATTAGTATGGAAATAGCAAATACGTGACAGACGTGTAGTAAAATCAAAAAACTACAAATGATGAATCACATGAATGAAGACAAAGGATGCAAGATTCAAATACTGTACATATATGAGGGTAGCTCCGATAATTTCTGTAAACTGGTAGATAAACTGGCCGTAGACAAACAAATGAGCTGTGAAAGAATTGCCTATTATTTTGTAGATTGACATTTCAAATTTGGTTTCGATAACTGCAGCAACTATTCTTCAGTGTGTTGTCAAAGTAAGTGTGTGAAAAATGCACTTAACAAGAGACAATTTTAGAATAATATGATTTCTAAAAAGGCTTTGTGGTGCATTTGGTGATGAAGCGGTGCCTGAAAGGAATGACGAATTTAAGTTTAACAGGGCTGCACTCAACGACGACTCAAGATAAAGAAGAAGTTTCTGCAGATTCTGATGAAAACATAGCTGGCATTCGAACAAAGATTGAAGACGACAATCCAATCACCTACAGAATTATTAACTAACTCACAATTTAACAGATTCTCAAGTGCAGCATGTTGAATGGCGCAAAGCAACTTTAAAGAAATACTTGTTTCCAAAGCGACTCAAGCAGCTTTATTCCGCCGCCCAACACTTCCAAAAAACTTCCGCATATATTTGAGACAGTAAATTTTAATTTCTAAGTAACAAAAGCTTCAGTAGTCATTTAGCAACGGTATCTGTGATATCTGAATATCTAGGGTACCATCCAACATTTGTTGAAAGAAAAAGTTTTAAAAATTTATTGCTTTAACCTTGAAAATGTTTAAATACTTTAGTGGTTTAATTATATTACAACTAATATTTGTATCCTTGTAGCTACATTCCAAGTACATTCACTGAAGATTACCGACCTCAGAGTGCCTTCAAAAGCGTACCACGATGCCTTACTAGACTGCCGATATGACCTAGAGGGAGCCGCGTTGTATGATGTGAAATGGTACAAGGATAACAACCAATTCTTCAGGTGCATTCCTGGCCAAAGTCACGAATATCCTCAGGATGGCGTGAAGATATATTACGACCGACATCCGTCTATTGGCTCTTGTTCCTTCAGACTCATAGCCTTGAATTCCAAATCGGAGGGCGAGTACAAGTGTGAAGTTAGCACCGAAGGGCCTGCTTTTACGACAGCCGTAGAATCTGCCAGATTGAGAGTGGTGCCGATTGCTTTAGATCCAGACGGAGGCAAATCTGATGATGGTAATTTTTGTTCACATTCCGTTATCGACATGGGCGTTGTACAAATAATATCCAACAGTTTGTATGTTTCCGTCAAAATCTTTTTTAGGTTATTGTCTGTTATGAACACTAAGGCTGGCCGCAAGTTGAACGCAGCACATCAGTCAGTACATTGACTCTGTGACCGAGCAACTGCGTTCAATTTGCGCAACTGTCATCGCGCTGATAAATTACTGAAAGTTTACTTTTGAATTTCACAGTTTCATCAAAATATTTTTGTGGAAATGAATAACTATAAGTTTTAAAATTTTGAGAATCAAATAATTTTGCTGCAGTTAAGTGATAAACATTTTTAATGAGTATTTTACGAATAACAATAGTAGCGACAGAACCTCCGATTTATTTAGTTCTTCCATCAAGTCGGTTCCCGTGACAATGTATGTTGATTCTGTTACCCCCGAGTTAGTTTACAATGTAATCATGAATTTGAAACCAACGAATGCCACAGGTATTGATGGGATTAACATTAAGATCCTTAAATCGAGTGCACATATATTAAAGTACCCACTCTCGAGCCTAATTAACTGGTCCTTGAATGAGGAAGTATTTCCAGAGATATTTAAAACAGCAAAAGTCGTCCTTGTGTTGAAGAAAGGTGAGTCGAATCTTGTAAACAATTACAGACCCATTTCTGTATTGCCAAATATATCCAAAATATTGGAAAAAATAGTGAAAGAATTTTTACTTTCTTGGAGAGATATAAAATAGTAAATACTGCCTCAGCATGGTTTTATAAAAGGTAAATGTATGGCTACAGCTCTGCTTCACTTACTCATAAAGGTCTATGAAATTATGAACTCCGGTAAGAAATGTTGTGGTTTATTTATGGATCTGTCTAAGGCCTTTGATCTTGTCGATCATAATTTATTACTGAGCAAACTTGAATTGTATGGCCTGAGGGGAACTATACACGGGTGGCTAACCTCATACCTTCTTAATAGAAAACAAGTTGTAACGCTTAGGGGAAACATATCCGAGGAACTGCCTATACACTCAGGCGTGCCACAAGGTTCAATATTTGGACCATTGCTTTTCCTTTATTTATCCTTATATTTTGTATTAAGCTATATAATAGTCTTATTGCTGCTATAAGAAACATATCGAATGTTAAAAATTTTAAGATTGCTTTAAAAACATTTCCCATAGATAATTATTATTATTATTATTATTATCTCTAAAGTCAAATCGGTCGCTAATTTGACTCTGAAAACAGCTGAAACAGCTCTGTTATCTCCAGCTGTTGTTTTTTGTCGTTTCCTTGCAGGTTCTTCATTATTGCGTTCTTGATTGTCATTGTCAGTAGAATTTCTTAAATTTCTAATGTGAATAATTTGCTGTTGGAATTCTTCAGTTGCATTTTGCAGTTGATTAAATAATATTTCAACATGCCACATGATGAAATCAAAAATTTTCAACCAGTATAGAAATTCCGCGCGATTCAAATGTTTCAATGAACCACTTGCTTCACTGAATTCATCCCATCTTCGTAAATAATTTTGTCTAAACATTCTTTGAAAGAATCCTGGTGTTCAAATAATGTGTTCACAGTTTGACTTGATTGAAAATCCAGCGTGTAGGGGCAGCGCGTGGTAATCTACGTTTGACTATTTCATCAAGAATTATCGTTCGTTTTGGCGATCGAGAAAAAAAGAAAATTTTTACATTTTTATCGCACTCACAATTTAACAGATTTATGCCGCTCGTTCAATAATTAAATGCAATCGCAATGAATGCCCTTTAGTACGACCAGTCGCCACTGTTAGGTGGTAGTAGGATTCATTACAATCAATAATAATAACCTTTAATAATACAATTTGTAAATAATAAAACGAGACACAAAAAGAAAAAAAAAAAATTTGGACGCCACCAAGACTGGAACTCACAAACTTTAGGTTACGAATACGAATCGGCCACTTTGACACTAGGCCATTGCGATATTGATACTAATTCTTTGCATTAATTAAAGTACATATAGGTTACTAAAACTGAGATTAACATCTTGTGACTCCCCCTTATAAGATAAAAACTTCTTTCTAAGTGCTTAACATAAATTTGTCTTTACAACAGGAGCAATTTCGGGAGTTGTATAGTAAATTAATACTAAAACTCGCTCAGTCCGTTTTGGGATCTTCCCCGCTACCACCAAGTTTAAATTAAATCATTCGCTTAAAGCGGATCTCCCCAGTGTGGAAAGAATCTAATTTATTAACTAATTTTTTTATATGGGCTACGTGCACTTAAATTGAATTTCGTGTACCTACCCAAAATGAATCCTCTACTTTTAAGCTTAAGTAGAAATGTTTATCTGTCCGTCATCTTTAACATAATACTCTTCTTCATAATTGCTTTTTTGTATCTTCAACAGAGCATCCCCCAGTAATAACAAGAACCAACTCAACTCACTTGGAAGAATCTAATACCACTTGGAATGCGTATTCCAGCAGAGGTATGGTATTTATTAGAATTGTCTACTGTTTTATATGTATATACGTAAATAAAGAAAAGCTGGTTTAGACGCAAACAATTTTACATTTCAGGTACTAGGACGCATATCTGCAGATGCCCGACATGGGAAGGATTGTTAGCTATGATATTTTGGCGTGTGTATCATTTTACCGTGTAATAAAAACATTCCAGTTCACAAATACTTATTTTCTTCCACTATCTACGAAACCTCGGGGACTAGATGGCAGAGGTGTACCACTTTTTTCCCCTGTACGTTATTGGAGCGTAAATATATCCAGAAGATCTAAGAATGTAAATAAGGACAATACAACTAATTTGTTTTTGCGTCCTCTTCCTTAATCCAATTTGAAGACAATCGGCAACCGTGCCGACTCTAAAACTTTGTCCCGCTTACAATAAAATTTAGCAGGTGCGCTCAAACTACAATAATTAGATCTTTTCCAAACTTTATCATTCATATCGTATCACCTGGGTATTTATTATTTCAATAGCTGTCACCGGTGAATATTAAATTAGATTTCTCGTTTGTAACTGAAATATATGCTGATAAAAATTAGTTTGAAGTTACAGCTATTTTACATAGCTCATACTGTAATATTACGTGAGTATTAATGTAACATCCTAAATACATATTTATGAATATAAAAATCGATAATTTTTGTATTCAATTTTGTATTATGAGAATGTGCAAGATCTAAAAATGCAGGCCAAAATGTGCGAACAAGTACATACATCATCTTTTTCATTGATTGGTGAAGTAAATCGTCCAACTGCAGATATAACAAATAAACAAAGTTACTATACAATAAGTTGTTGAAACACTTTTAGTAATTCAATAGATTTGCATAGGTGGTAAAATTGTACAACATAGTTCCTATAATGCTACTAATGTGGTAATATACATTCATAAATCATAAGAAATAAATCAAATGGTTCACTCTAATCTGCATATTTATGTTCGAAAAAGTTCTATAGTTATAAGAAAAATTTATAATGGAACTAATTTACAATTATATAATGATTGAATCAAAAAAATTAAGCCAGTATTCAAAAATTACAACAAGTATACCTATCTAGTTTATTTAATGAGTTAAAAAATAGTAAAAACATTAATCTGATAAAAAAGAAGCTAAAATGGTGGCCCAGTCAAATGAAAATAATAAATAATACACCAATTAGATTAGCTTTCGAAACCTGTCCTCAGAATGCATTACCGGTAGAACTATATATATGTAGGAAAATCACACAAACAAGACAATTCTTCACTGACAGCAGATGAATTAAATAAGTACTTTTGTAGTATCGGGGAACAAATAGTAGAAAAGGTTTAAACGCACCACTCACATGAAGAATTCCTGCCAAACATAAAACTAAATAACAGAAACTCGTTTTTCTTAGTACCTATTACACCAAATGAAGTGGAGAATATATTACTACGTCTAAAGGGTAAAGACACTAGAGATGTTTACGACATATCCATAAACAACTTATTAAACCAGCTAAGAACAGAATTAATTATTCCACTTGCACATGTTTTTAACAAATGCCTAGAACAAGGAGTGTTTCCCCGTTCATTAAAGATAGGAAAAGTTTCTCCCATACATAAAAAAGGAGAGAAAGATAAATGTGAGAATTACCGTCCCATTTGTATTCTACCCGCCATTTCTAAAATATTAGAGTCGGCCATTGCATCTCGATTAACAGATTACATTGAAGGAAACAACTCTTTGACATCAAAGCAGCATTGGTACAGGAAGGGGCATTCAACAATCACAGGAATATCGCAGATGGTAAAGCAGATATATGAGGCTTTTGACTCTGGCACGTGTGCTGAGATGACACTTCACTTCTGGTGTTTTCCGAAAGTTCCCAAGATATTTCCGAAATAACCGAAACTGCGGTGAATACAGCTGAGAGGTGGTTTTACACTTTTTAAATTATATTTTATTTATACACATATTTTATTTTTACACTGACAAATCTATTTCACAATACATATAAATATATATTACGACAATTTTCTGTAATGGTCTTATTGCAAATATATTTATATTATTATTATGTGCAGTTGAATACGATTCGAGACCAGGCATACGAGAACAAGTATTCGAATGAATGTCTCGATTCTGCCCACCACTAAAATATATATGATATGATATGGAAACAGTGGTTATATATCTATATAGCTGTCACTTTCCATCAGAAAGAGTATTAAATGCTTATTTATTGTATGTATTCACCTCAAATACCCGCACATATATACATACTATTACGTAGAAGAAAGAAAAATGCTCAATGTGAAGTCGAAAAGAAATTTCTTCGGAAGTGTTCGTAACCGTCAATTCAACGCGAAAATAAGAGACATTCTACGCCGTTTTCGCAACATAACAACGCCAATAATGACGCATAAACATTTACTTACCTTTTGCAGAAACGAGGTTCCTATATAATAGGAGAGGTCGTTTCGTGGACAAACTGCCGTTGAAGTGTAGTATCAATTTCCATATTGTTTATGAGCGGAAAATAAAAGCGGTGCTACCGCTTTCACTGGTGTGGAATAGACACGATTTCAAAAAAAAAAGAAAGAAAAAGAATATATAGCCGCATTAAATAAGATTATGCGTTCGCACAGTTGTCAACACTTTTCTACACTACTGTGTAAAGAAAAACATTCAGGTTTGATAATAAAGACATTTTAGTCACATATATTTGTATAACACAACAAAGAACGATACAAGACCTAGCACTAAATTCTATTATTTTACTTATTGCAGCATTTTATATATCTAATGATCTTAACCTAACTTATTGGCATTGTAATTCACTACCACTCCATTAGGTGGCTATAAACAGTATTAAGTTATTAACATGGTATTAATATTAACGTGGTAAAATGCCAGAATTCCAAGATTTATAAGATCTTGATTCGAGGCAAGGCACCCAAAGCATTTTACAATTGAATCAACAATAGAATCAGCTAAAACGACTATTTAAGAAACAAACTACATACTAGGTAATGAAATTGCAAAATCTATGAAAAAGTTAAAAGAAAAAATAAACAGAAACTATTGTGTTATCTGGCTCTAAAGTTGAATGTGAAAAATAGTTTCTTCTTCCTTAAATTTCCATATTTGGTCATCATTGTAAATAAAGTGAATCTTCCTTCTTTAGAATCATTGAAATTGTTTCTAGAGTTTTCTGTCAAAGTTGCAGAGTTTATATATTTCCTTGGTATATTATATTTTATTCCATCTGTAATTTATTTATCCAAATTTATAAAGAACGATTTTGTCTCATTTTTGATCGGAGCTCTTGATGTTATTTCCGTCTCCTAGTTAATTAATTGCTTCTATCGTTGCTGTATATGTAGTTCGCTTTTAAAATTTAAATTCAGGCGGTATTTAAACGCAACAGTCTTTTCCAACTGCGTATTTTTGAAGTAACGCTTTTGAATGATTAGCCTAGATGGCAGTGAGTGTCAGAATTAATATCGCAATTGATTTTGACAGTTTGACGCGCAAGACGCATAGATGGGTTATTGAAATTAAAAACAGATGTAGATTGCATCGCGGAAGAATATATGTTGGTAATTAATATACACTCAATGTTGTCACATTTCTGCAATATATTATTTCCCATTCCTCCTAAAAACTGCGTCCACTTACGCTTGGAATACTAACAATTATTATTTGGAGCTATACTTTTAAGTAAGTCAATGGTTTCAAAACGGATTGCATATGCAGTCATCTCTTAAAAGACAGCTAAACTAGTAGGAAGGCAACTTAATAAAAAAAAACGACTAAAAAGAGACTAGATTCTGGGACATTTGGAATAAATAATTTTCGGTACATCTTATGAAAATAATGGTTTTATATGCTGTGATACTACCTTTACAGCGTCACTTGTTTTTATTAACTTCGGCACTTTTCTTTCTTTTATTTTTTTAGCATCTTGGGATCATAGCCCATGTGCCTCAATGATTTAGAATTATGTACGGTGTTAGAATCTATAGGATTTAGCACTTTTCTTTCTTATTATGTAAATAAAATATAGTTTGCGGTAAACTTGAACCTTATTCTGTCTTATAGTTTTAGAAAATTTGTAAAAAGAAGATATTCAGGTTCGGCGTAAGATATACCGAAATATTGCTTTATTTTGACGTATTTTTCAATATGGCTGATCATTGAAATATCGCCTAAATGAATAACATTTTTGCCCTGAAATTAGATCATAGTTAGACATTGAAGTAAATATAATTTTGCCAAAAAACAATTTCAAATTAAATCGTACTTTGTAAAACAAACTTATTTGTTGATAGCAAAATAATTTTTTTTTATAAACCTCTACAAAACCAATTAACAAGGTTTTAAAACATAATCATGTCTCTAAAAACAGAAAAAAAAATAAGCCACCTTTTTAATTAATTCACAATTTTAGGTTAATTTCGAATGTTATTATTGCACGCCACTGGGTTTATATATTCAATAAACTCTTCACTAGATGGATCGCTAATAATGTCAACGTAAAATTTTATTTTTTGTGCGACTAAGGCTGCTAGATTACAGTACAAGTTCGATTTTTCGTAAAATAAAATTCTATTTTCAATTTTTCGTCAATTGAGTAGATACGTTTAAAGTAAAATAGATGAGGTAGGCAACTTAGATATCAGGAAAACTGCCAGCGGGAGTTAGCGCCATCTATTAAGCACATCTATTTTAAGTTACTGTACCTTTACTCCATGAATCAATACTTTTAATCGATTCTATGAGTAGTTTAAATAAACGTTGACATTAAAATTATGCTTACTAAATAAAAAATAGGTACTTAATCCCTTAATCGTTCGTTTTCAAACAAATTATAATTAAACCTTGCGCCATCTGGTTGGTCTGTCCCCATTTATAAGTATAGTTTCAAATCTCATTTCACAGTTCAAATTAATATTATTAATAATATAGTTTTATATTTATTTATCTAATTTGTATGTGTAATTTTCTTTGTATTCTTTTTCTCCTTTCTTTAGACATATATTTTATCCATTAATATTCTCAGATACCATGCAGATAGTTATTTTTTTTGTTTGTTAAACGTTTCGATGGCAAATTTTTAGGTTAAGTGCATCTTGGACCGCACTGTATACAGAGAAGTCGTAAAATCGCATACGCCCTCGGCTGAATACCAAATTGCCGAGGTATTACGTTTTGGGAAATGTCTGGCACGTATTTTTTTGTAGTGTTACGTGCGATGTGCGATAGCTACGTTGGTTGTCAAATTTTATGCGGTTGCGAAATTGGAAACGTCTCCTCGGTTACATATTAGTTATTTATTAAATATATCGTATGCCATGTTATGTGTGTGAAACATGAACTTGTGTACACAATCGACAGGTTATATGATTAGAAAATATTATTTCCCCGAATAGAGCACGACCCGCGTAATGAGTTATCGACTTAAGTAGGCTCTTTCTCTGCAAACGTGACCAGAATGGTCGACAGCTCTACTGGGGAGGGTTTTGTGAATCGAGAAAACCCAAGCATATATAGGTATTACATACTCGTACATATATACATATATAAATAAGTTGTATTTCCAGAAATATCATATTCGCACGTCAGATTGCCCCAATATTTATTTATCCTGTTGATTCAAACCTAATGTTTTTTCGTCCGAATTAAATAAACGTTGATGTTTAAGTTAACCGTCAACGGATTTGTTTGTTTTTCATTGTTTCACGGACATTTACCGGGGGAATTATAATTTATTCCAAAACTACGCGCAGAAAAATACACATACGTATAATAAAATTATTTTGATTTTGAGCAAAATAAACAAGTTCTCACAATCAGTTTGATAAAAGAGTGCTGTATTATTATAACATTTAATGCATGTTTTTATTATATTTAAGGCGAATTTTGCAATTTGCTAATAAGAGTAACTAATATCAATTTGGCTAAAATATAGCACGAGTTTTTGTTCTATAATCACCCGATGTTTTACGAACTGCCGCATCTAAACGTGGTC
This sequence comes from Cetonia aurata, assembly GCA_949128085.1. Taxonomy (NCBI): domain Eukaryota; kingdom Metazoa; phylum Arthropoda; class Insecta; order Coleoptera; family Scarabaeidae; genus Cetonia; species Cetonia aurata. Next base: position 68,319,950 of record OX421882.1, on the reverse strand, counting down.
CAATATACTTATTATATCATATGATCAAACACTCTTTGGATTAGGGTTGGCTTTGGGTTTGACAAGCTATTGACATATTATTTATTTTAATGTTTTTGACATTTACTTGACAATTTTGAAGAAACTGGCAGTGTCAGAATTCGACCTGGAAGCAGACGAGCTAGAGATGACTATAATATTGATCAGATTAGGCAACATATGCAGGAAGAACCTACCTTATCCATACGTAGATGGACATAGGAAAGATGACTTAAACATGACTTGAACAAGTTTCCGTATAAAATGCAGATATATCCAGAGTTACCTCCATCAGATTATCTGAAGAGGGTATCGTACTGTACCTCATTTAATGATTACATGGACAACGACATCCTCGACTTTAAATTTTTTACAGACAAATCTTATTTTTACCTCTCTGGATACATTAATACACAGGTCATGCGTATGTAAACCGAAAACAATCCTAATTGTCATCGCGAGACCCTTTACATAGTTCTAAGGTAGGTGTTTGGATTGTAATGTCCCGCAGAGGAATAATTGGGCCAATAATTGGTCACATTGCAGCACATTGTTAATTGTGATGAGAGACTTCTCGATCTACTCCTTTGAAACACTGATTCTAACATAAACGTCGAAGGCGATGATTTTCCGTTTGTACCGGTTGATCAATACCATCCTGCTCTGTCAGTTACCTTATCTTTTGCTGCTTCTTCAGCTTCTTCTTCGTCTTTTCCATCTAATACAAATACTAGATACAACTTCAAACGTGCTAGCTTTCTAGACTCTTGAAAAATGGTACGATGTGGCTGATGTCGTCCAAGATACAATCCTAAATATCTTGTACTCGCTATTATTGTATTTCGGTTTGTTGAATAAAGAATACTTATTACCTATAATATGTCGTTTCTCTTCGTTGATGTACCTATGACTTTTTCCGTTACTAAAGAAGGATAATTGAAACGTTTGAGAGTTTGACATTTCATGGTTACTTTATTTTGAATGGATAAAAATTTCGTGGTATGCGTGGTCGAAATCCAAAAGAAAAACACTTTTTTTTACCAATTGTAAACCAAGTGAGGATCGGAAACGAATTAGCCTGTATGGTACCGCGCCTTTGTTATTTCAAATATTACGTGGCTTCAATAACGAATCCGAACAAAACAAATATTTTCGCAACCGCTCTTGGTAATCAAATTTGGGAGTTGAAACCATTCAGTTCGCTCCTTAATTAACTGGATATGTACTAGGTAAACAAGAACGCGCTTTTGGAGCTGGGTTACCATGGAGGCGTGTTTAAAGCGGGTGTCGAACTTTTAGTTTCAAATTTATCCGTGTATGCGTGTATTTGCGCAAATACCGAACAACAGGAACCTCAAAAACTAAATGGTGAAGAAAAACTATACAGTTAAGAGGCTTTCTGTGTAATTAAAGCCGTAACTAATGAAAGAAAAGAGGAATTTTGCCAAAATAGAATTCACCCGCAATATTCGCATAATGACGTGTAAGTATATAATTCTGGTATAGTATCAAATACAGTTCAGTTCAGCTTTTAAAGGAAGAATTGTTCTTATGGAGATGGTACTCAATGATGTCAAATCTACTTCAGTACTTAATTTTACGTATATTGTAGCTCAGAACAGTCTGACAAATTGTATGTTGCCGTCAGAGATAACCTATGTTGCCATTTCATAAATGTCAATCCTAAATTATGTTTGTATTTATAGGTTATGTTCTATCTATATGAAAGTTGATTTTCAATGAAATCTGATACATTTTTGATGGTAATGTGAACAACTAAAAAGCCTTGTTGTTAAAATCATGGATCATAGCGTTAAAGATAGGAAACGAAGCGACCGTGTCGACGCTGGTACCATCTATGATTGATCTGCATTATACTATTACTAGTAGTATAGCGCCTGCGGCAAAATTTGCGGGGCAAGACGGGAGGAAGAGATAGCAATAGCTACGAAAAGTTTGCCTCGATGCGTGTCCTAAGATTAGATACCGTAGCTGTACGTGAAAGCTGATCGACGTTCATTGCAGTGATTATTTGATTTTTACCCCTAAAAGCTCAAAAAATATGGTGGATTTCTGAGATATTTTCGTTGGAGTGGGGAACATAGCGTGCAGTCTCCAGGTAATATATCAGTCACCAAATAATCTGACTGAGCAAGTATAAAATAAAAGCGGATGCATATATTCCATAAGAGCAATAGTCTTTTTAACAACAGAACTGACGTGGTAATCTGCAATTTGACATGAAATTTAATTACTCCGTAGTTACTTGCATAGAGGGCGTTGGCGTTTATTAAAATTTACTATGTTTAAACCGTTGTTTACCTATTTAATAAGCGCTTTCTTTCTTAGGTAATACGGAGGCAACGTTTCCGTGTTAATGAGAATCTGAGCTCCACACGCCGTGCAAGTCAAAGTTACTGGTATTGTTCGCACCCCAATGGCGTTCTATAATTATTAATTCATTCCCCGTTCCCATTTAAACGAGGATTTATTCAAGCGCATGGGAACATTACAAGTTACAAGTAAAAACTGCGCTAACTAATTGTAAGATGCAGCAAATAACTTCGCTTATGCTTCCAGTTATTTATTAGCGAATGATTTTACAGTGCGAGTAGCTAGTTAAAATGTGACGTTTCATTTGTCAGTAAATAAATAATTGTTAATATGAGGTAGATAGACATTACTTTCATATTCCTTTGCATTAATTAAATGTAAAAATAGGAAGAAACAACATCACAATTTCTTTTTACTCAAAATAGAATATAGAAATAATAAATTCATCTTGGGAAAAATACGTTCTCCCAAGTAACATCTAATAAAAAGCGGTGTTTATCCGCGTTGTGTATACATAGTAATATGTGTTCGACGTTGAAATTATTTTCGCAGTAATTTCCCAGTCAATTCAGGACACTAACGAAAACAATATCGTGTTTACACTACATCTTCGCGGGATCATTGCTTGCCTAGCCTGGTTCATGCGTATGCTATGTATTTTATACTTAACTGCAAATGTGAAAATTGTGTATTGATCTGCATATATTGGAGAATTTTCCTACGAAATTTTTGAACTCAACAACAGAACGGTAGAAACTCCTTAAAAATGACAATTAAGTGACTTGTTTGTTTGAAAGTTATAATACGGAATAAGGTAATAACTAGAAATATAGTTGAATATTTCGCTGAATCTTAATTTTAGGCCACATGAGTTTTAGTACTTTTCTACTCGCAATTAAATTCTTTTTCAGAATTTGTAAAAAAAAATACCATGTTCAATTAAAAAAAAAAACTTGACCTTCGTATGACCTTCATACGTTCTCCTTGGTGTACGACTGCTTAACCATCAGATAGGACACTTCTTGTAGTAAAACGTTTACTTGAAACTTTTTTTCACGAGTTTCACGAATAATGTGAGGATGTACATCTGATTACATCATCTATTTACGCATCCATTATTATGAAACTGGGCTTTATCTGTCCACAACACATTACTCAAAAAATCCAGATCTTCGTTCATTATTACTGTAATTCTGCAACAAAACTCTACCCTTCCATTCAAATATCTGTTGGCAACAGTTCTTGGTGGAGTTGACTTTATAAGGGTGATACTTATTTTTCTTCAGCATTCTTCCTAATGACCTCATACTGAAAGAATGTGTAACATAAACCAAGAAACAAGTAACAAGCAACAATAATAAAACTAGAAAATTCACACTGTCGTCAAAATGCAGAAAAATGGGTAATTACCACAATACTTGTACATAAAATTTGACAGTTAGCTAGATACCCTTAGTTCATTTATTATCGCAAAACATGGGTTACTACAATTTTATTTTGATACCTATTTAGGCATATGATTATAAATGCTTGTCATGTAGGTACATAAATAAAATTGTACCTAGTATAAACTAACGATGGATAAAATATATGGATGTTTGTTCTAAACATTTTTTTTTACAATATCGATCAATTACTATTTTTCTTGCACTAGATAGCACATTAGTCAAAATTACTCAAAAAGTAGTAACTTTAGCTATAGGAAATGTTACATGCGACTGAAAGAGGACTTAATTCTGTATTGTATGGCACCAAAATATACAAGGTTTGAAAAAAATGAGTTTCGTCTATTTAAAGATGCCTAGCTTTATTGTCACTTTAACAACACCCTGTATAATACAACAAAGAAATTATTGTTTGGCTATACACGTTCAAACATTGTCACGACTATACTACAAAATAATCATAAAAAAAATAAACATATTTGAGTTAGGTTGGCTATTATAGCCCGCCCACATATAAATGCCACACCCTGTAAATGGTTTACTAGACATTTATAAAAAAATTACCAAATTCGTTTCAGGGTTGTAACTTTTTTATTTGTAAAGATAAAATTGAATATTGTTTTTAGAGAATTTAATGTCAAACAACGACATTTTTAATTTTGCTTAACATTTTTGAGTTAAGAAGAAACTATAATTTTTTTAAATGCAAACTTTGGCAAACTTTTGGCTATGGCATATTCGAATTATGCATTTTTTCTGCTTGTTATGATGTAAGTATCGTAGAACTTATTTTAATAAATAACAGCACAATACACTATTATTATGTTTAACAAAAATCATGTCTTGCCATGGAAAACACGATATAAACAATTGAAGAATTATGTTTACTTCATCATTGACAGTTCGTTCATTAAGGTGATTATAGTTGGTTTTGTCAGTGGTTTAGTTGCTTCACAATGTTAGTTAAGGTGTATATATACAAATCCGGACAAACTTGATAGGATTGAATGTTTATTTTTTTATTTGTAACAAAAATAGTCAACCAGCTATTTTTTATTGTATTTTGATCGCCCTCAACCATTGATAGACGCCTTCAAGCATTTATACACCAATTTACAAAAATTTGGAAGTTTTGTGAGACCCAGGAATAGGGTAATATTGATGAAAACACGCAGATAAATGTTCTAACTGCTGTTGATCAGAATCCATCAACATCGTGCGTATCTCTTATAGTTTTTGAGATCCCCATACAGATAATAAAATCACCCTGTATAAACACACTTATTTTAATGATAATAAAGCATACAGACGATAAAAATTACATACATACATGCTTACTTATCGAATTTCCCATATTTCCATCTAGTTTGCGGCCTTCTAGACGTCTGTCTAAGGTTTCACGTTTCCCTCGTAATTTCGGAAATTGTCCCTCGTAATCTTTCCTCCGAAAATGATTCACTGTGGGAATTAAATTTCCCCGGGAATTAAATATCAAAAGGTGTACCTAAGCGGAACGCGTATAATACTTTACCGAAACATTTCGGTAATATAATTAACGAAAAGGGGCGCTGAGATGCCAACGTTCCCTTTATTTCGGCAAAATATATGAAACCGACGAACAGCGTCTTTTGCGAAAGCTCTAACTCCGAATTTAGAACGAGAGTGGATGAAAAATTACCGGTAGGAGTTCTGGAATAAGGCGCTTTCGGAGGATACTCGTGGAGTATTATGAAAGAGCTAGTTCGAGTGTTTTATTTTCAAAATGTCCATGACATTCGGGTGCAGATCATGTGAACTAGTCCGTTGTTTATTGCGCTTAGTAAAAACTCGTTTGCATAAAGTCGTAGGTATTTTTAATTCGCATGATGATGTTGCTGACATATATTATTCGGATTTTAGGCTATATTTTTCGTTGAAGAGACTATTGAAAGTTACCGAAGCAATGTGTGTAGGTACACGGAGAAAAATGACATTGCAAATCCAACAAAAAAAGTATTGTCCTTAACTCCTTACATTGCAATCGGTTCAAAAATAAATTGGTATTGCAGTAAAGTTTTGTAAGTATATTCCAAAACTTTTGTTTTGTTCCACCAACAACACTTTTGTTGGTGTTAAAATATTTTACGGTACAAATAATCGCTTTGGCGATAACATTATAGTTGTAGTTATTTCAGATCTAAAATACAGAACAACGTGTGCGATGAAGTGAAGTAGATGTAAACACAATTTTTCAAACCAGTACAGTCAAGAAATATTTACATTACACACAATTGTAGTTGACGCAACAGGGCGCCTACGTTGTCGATATTACAACTTGTGATGCGGGAAGTCCCGGCATGGACAGTAGTATCACGTGATTCTAACCGCGTGTTTCATTGGTCTTACATAGCCTTGAAGAAACAGACTAGTCTGCTAGTTACCAGGCGGAGTAGACCACGCCATATATTTTCGGTTGTGACGTTGTGTTAGCTTATTAGTTTTGTGTAAAAGAACGACAGTGTATTAAAATTGAAGAAAACTGGCTCACTTCTGACGTCTACTGACTCTTAGATATGGATAATTTTGTTACAGAGAAGCTAGCTGAATGGAATATTATGCGTACGAAGTACAGATTGCTAATGATGAGTACATTAAACCTTTCGATAAATTACCTAGTGTTTTCCCCTGTTTAAAAGTTGCAAAACGATCTAGAATATACGTTGCCTTGAGACATTTAAATAAGACTTAGATACATTTGAAATTTTAATCTTCATTTTTAGTGTTTCCCAGTTTTAGAATTTATCTTGTTTATTTTTTTTGTTAATTATTAATAAAAAAATGTGTTATCCTATACTGATATTTTACTTAAACCCTCCACAGCTTACATTTAAGACAGCACCGAATTTGTGTGTGAATCTACTAAAATATTGTTCGCTTTGAACAGAAATTGCGATTACAAAAATCAAAATCAAGTGACACTATAAACGTAGAAAGTGATGACGGAAACTCAATTGTTTGTTAAATATCCACAACTTGCTGTTGAAGTTTCAAATTGCTTTGGTAGTGATAAACAATTTTTAATACTGTATTTCACACAATTTTGTTGAAAACACCATATTTTTGTGATTCGTTAAACAACAAGCAACTGGTTGATTGTAACATGTTTTGGGATTATATCCTTCCAAATTTTGTGGCAGTTCTAACAAAGTTTTTCGACAACAAGTTTTAGGTTGTATTGAATAATGGGTGTTGTTGTCATATATTTACCCACAAATTGTTGTTCAATGTGCGTCAATTGGTGCCACCTTAACAATAAATTTTTCTCCGTGTACTAATTTATCTGTTATATTTTATATTCAAAAATATCATAAACAAGTGTCTCAGCGAACTGACTCATTAGACTTTTTGCCACGATTAATGCTCATGAGCATGTATCTTAATGTCTAATATCTTATGATATATTTTCAATAAAGAAAAGAGTGCAACCGTCTCAAATATCTCAACAATTATTAAATTTACGGATAGGGAACATTAATGAGAATTGTAAACCGCCGGATATAATTATTACTGCCATGTCGTGTTACTGGTACACTTTCTAACATCAGCGGATTTTATATAAATATTGCCCGCCAATTTTTAAACAGATTAAAGTTGTGTGGGAAAAATAAGTGTAATTTTTATAAGTTTGAAGGTTTGTTTATCGACTTCAGAAATGACAGTACGTAAATGTAGAGGAATGTCGAAGATGTCGGCGGATATAATTATTACTGGCATGTCGTCCTACCGATGCACTTCCTAACATTATCGACAATTTTTATATAATTACCCGCCATTTTTTGAGGATATTGAGAGCTGTGAGAGATTTTTTTCTTTATTTTAACTTCAAAATCAATGAATGAACCTGCGTCAATTCCAAATGACGATTAGTATAGTTGTGATAATAGTTTTACATTATAAACTTTAAATTATAAAAAACACCAACAGTAAGAAAGATCACTTGAAATGTAAAAAGTTGATAAAAAGTTTCTTGATGAAATTCAGGTAAAGGATAGACATAGGTCTAACCTAGTGCTCGGCAAGGCGGTACCCCGTACGGGCATTCTCCCCCCAAATAGTAGAAAAAAGAAATTTTAGGCTGGCTTAGCTGTTTTCATATTTATACAAATACAAAATCTCCGCTCGTTGGAGATAAAAAAGAAAACGCACGCGTATACTTTGCAATGCGTATAAAATTACGGATGCTGTGACAATGAAAATCGCACAAACATGTAGGCATATACCTAATCTAAATTTCTTTCGGTGTTATTCAGTAATAAATTATTTGAATAACGATTTATTTGGTGAAAGAAACATTCCAATAATACTTTATTCAAATAACGTTTTATTGAAAAATAATTCTTCATTCAAATGATTTCCCATTGTTTTATTCAACAATAACTTAATACGAAATGAAGAATAGCAAATGAAAATTTCATTCAAATAATTATTTGAATAAAAAAATTATTGAATGATGCCCAACCCTGGTTTGGGGTGGCCTACTGGGAGAACACCTACTTGGTCCTTACTTCTTCGACGGGATCCTAAGCGGCAACAAGTATTTACTGTTCCTTCATGACGACTTGGTTGAACTCTTGCAAAATGGCCATTTATTCGCTCGACGACAGATGGTTTTTTTGCACATTCGGGATTATCTTGATGAAAGGTTTTCAAATTCATGGATTGGTCGTGGGGGTCCAGCAAGGTGGCCGCTACGACCACCAGACTTCACTCCCATTAAGTTCTTCCTCTGGGGCTATATCAAGAACGAAGTCTACAGGACTGTACCAACTACAGCGGAGAATATGCGAAAGAGGATTCGCGCGGTTTCCGTGGTGTATCAGCAAAACTGGCTTCGTTCTAACTCTCGTTGCTTGTTGAATAGTCCCAGTGGTTGAAAATCTATCCAACACTCTTTGAAATGCACGTGGATTTCGATGCGCTCTGCCAGGATGCTTCTCAGCCAACGCGAACGCAGTATCCACAGAAGCTAAATGTATGGGCAGGTATCATTGGAAATCATATAATTGGGCCTTTTTTCATTGACGGTAATTTAAACGGTAATAGATACCTACAGTTACTTGAAAATAATATTATTCCGGCAATACGGGAGCGATTTAATATAAATGAAGTTTGGTTTCAGCAAGATGGTTGCCCAGCACACAATACACGCATTGTAATAAACTTTATAAACGCGGTTTTTGAAAACAGATGGATCGGTAACTCGGGCCCTATTAAATGGCCAGCGCAGTCCCCTGATCTAGCTCCAATCGATTTCCTTTTACATAATACAATATACGGATACGGTGATCAACAGCCATCAAACCTAGAGGAACTGCGCGCGAGAATTATTGAAATCAGTAATACTATCACAGCAGATATGTTAACAAATGTTCGTCGGAATTTTTATGATCGGTTGGGTTACTGTTCTTATCAAGAGGGAGGTTTATTTGAACACTTAATAAATTAATTTACTTCAAATTTTATTATTGTTTAAGAATAATATTCTCTTTTAGCCAATTGCAGGTTTATTGCAATGTTGAATACAATTCTGTTTTAAGAATTAAATATTTTATTTTCCATTATTTTATTAGAGTTGCGTTTTTAGATTTTATACTTGTTGAACAATATTATTTTAGTTTTTATTTTAAAGTTTAGGAGTTCTGATTATTTATTTTTGATTTTTTATGTTGTGTATGAGGCTGTGATGAATTACTTCTGACATGTTATCAGTGATTATCTGATCCTTCAAACAACTAAAAATATTTACTTATATCGGGAACACACTACCTCTAACAGTGCTTTTTATTTTTCAGGAATAGTATTTTCTGCCACATGTAATGTTATTAATCACTTATGCTATAACATAGAACCCTAAAAGACTTTGATTTGCCTATATGCCCCAATACATTTATACGTGTAACTTATAATACGTCCGCTATCGTTTGTAAATGCCATTCGCGTGCCACTAAGTAGGCGTGGCAATTCAAGGTGGCACGCCCATTTATAGTCGACCAGTAGTTACTAATACATACATCGTGCTATGAACGGTTGCCACACTGTATATTTGCATTACATTTCTTATTTGTTTCTACCATTTTATACAGAGCCTACAAGTAAAAATATCGCTTCTTGCGTAGATCTGCAGAAAAGCCGATTCATTAGGAGAACATAAAATTCTATTTACGTAAGGTATATACCCTCGCTCTGAAAATAGGGACTAGCATTTTGTTTCCACCTATTAATCTAACGATAAAATTTTAATTTCGCTCGACCGGGCACGGTTTATAGTACCTTTTCCTGTGACCGCAGAACGGTCAAATAAACACCCCTGCCACTTACATAAATAAATAAAATAAATATACCTTCAGTTGGCTGTTATACTACCATTAGATATAATAAAATTCACTTTCGAAATTGGCGAATGTTCACTGGTCTCGTCTCGTGCAGTTTCTTCCTATCTTACATATGTTGCTCTGAACGTGTGACTCATACGCAGATAACTCTGCCGGAGCATTGCGTGATGCGTGAGTTATTTATCTATGGTTATACCTCAAGCATCTGCGTCAAATAGCGACCCATATATAATAATATGAACTTTGTAGTTCGCTTGTCGAATCGAAAGGATTTCGCTCTATATATCGGTTTGAACGGTGATGTATTTATATTTATACACATTTGTTGTCGCAATTTCATCGTTTGCGAAGGGAAAGTATTGAAAGAATCATACACATCTAGATAGCCGTGAATAAACACAAAATGCACACGATATCGTCCGTTATTTTTATGTATATCCGTATATACATATATGAACGCAACAATCGGTGATGGCACGTTATTCGTTCCGCCGTGTCATTTACGGGATTTGGTAAGGCTTGATTTCACCTTTTATAGAAAGTATTATAGATTATGTACGTGTAAAAATGAGCCCCGTACGACATCCAAATACCTCAATACCTATAACCTAATAAAATTTCTAATTAAATAAAGTGTACTTACTGATGCTAATGTAAATTAAGGTAATATACAGTCAGAAAGGAAAGCAAAAGATTTAAATTTATAAATAATTTGAAGGAGATAAAGAAGGTAAAATAAACAAAAATTTAACATTTATAATTTATATAATTTCGTGAACTAATGTTAATATAAATACAACAATTACATAGATACCAACAAATATCAATCTAAATAAAAATTATTACACAATTAAAAAATCGAATTTTCAATCAGAAAGACGAAGCCTATGTTGCTTATTTTTACATCAACCATATACAATAAAATCTAAAAACGCAACTATAATAAAATAATGGAAAATAAAATATTTAATTCTTAAAACAGAATTGTATTCAACATTGCAATAAACCTGCAATTAGCTAAAAGAGAATATTATTCTTAAACAATAATAAAATTTGAAGTAAATTAATTTATTAAGTGTTCAAATAAACCTCCCTCTTGATAAGAACAGTAACCCAACCGATCATAAAAATTCCGACGAACATTTGTTAACATATCTGCTGTGACAGTATTACTGATTTCAATAATTCTCGCGCGCAGTTCCTCTAGGTTTGATGGCCGTTGATCACCTTATCCGTATATTGTATTATGTAAAAAAGGCCATAAAAAGAAATCGATTGGAGCTAGATCAGGGGACCGCGCGGGCCATTTAATAGGGCCCGAGTTACCGATCCATCTGTTTTCAAAAACCGCGTTTATAAAGTTTGTTACAATGCGTGTATTGTGTGCTGGGCAACCATCTTGCTGAAACCAAACTTCATTTATATTAAATCGCTCCCGTATTGCCGGAATAATATTATTTTCAAGTAACTGTAGGTATCTATTTCCGTTTAAATTACCGTCAATGAAAATAGGCCCAATTATATGATTTCCAATGATACCTGCCCATACATTTAGCTTCTGTGGATACTACGTTCGCGTTGGTATATTTAAATGTAGATTTTTACGCGACCAGTAACGACAAACTGCGCGGTTATGATGCCCGTGTAGGTAAAATGTTTTTTCATCTGTGAACAATACGTTGTTAAAAACAAATTGGTTATCGTGATATTTATTTATCATTCTTTCGCAAAATTGCATTCGGCGATAATAATCATCGGGAAGAAGTACTTGTGAACTTGTAAATTTGTATGAACGATATTTATTAGTACGTAAAATCTTATGAACCGTTGTTTTAGAGATACCTAATTCGGGAGCAATTTGTCGAGATGACATAGTGGGATTTACTTCAACTAAAGCACATACTCGAATTTCTATATCGCTTACATTCTTATCCGGAACAACTTTATTTTTATTATTTACTAAAGAAAATGTAGTTTCAAATCGATTAACGGTCCTACGAATGGTGCTTGCATTGGGAATTTGACTTTCGGGGAAATTAGCTGCAAATAAATCCTGAGTTACTTCCGCGGAATTACCACCGTAAAAGTGTTTAATCATGAAGAGTTTTTGCTCCGGCGTATAGTACTCCATTTTTAAAATAACCGTTATCTACCTACCAACAACGCGTTTTATTAAATAGTACGAGCGAGTAGTTCTCCCGATGAAATATAAAATGCATCTGACACGCATCTGACGGCTCTTGCGCCTGTGCGGCGACAGCGTAGAAATGTGGATTTCTTGGCAAATACGAGTGCATCATAGCAATATGCGAAATGTAATCCAGTCGAATATTCCGTATACTTCTTTACCGTTCTAATGCACGGATACCTCTGTGTATCTCGCTTACACTACAGGATCGCTATAATTAAGCAATTTTTTATGAATATATATCTGTGAACTTGTTGAATTTGTTTGTGTATATTGCGGGTTGCACGTAAAAACATTACATTTTATCATTAAACTGCTTGAAAGTATTATTGAGTTCGAATATTTAATGTAACACTGTCTTAAGACAATTAAAATTTTGTGCAACGTCTCTATCTATTTGACTGAAAAAAGATTTGGCTCTCGATGATAACTCATTTATCTGATTTTAAATTTTATATTTTCGGCAGTACATTCTTTTATTAGAAACATTCAATTTCCACTAAGCAAAGAAAAATGTGGTGATATTTTATTTCTAGGATATCTGATTTAATCCAAAACAATTTTTAAATACGTTTTTAGTTTAATTATTTGCTTAAATTAAACGTCTGACTTCAGTAGCAAATGAGCTGTAAAAACCTCGGAAATTACGTGTATATACATACATAACAAAAGAAAAACTGCAATAAAGAATATGTTTATTTTATTTTCTGTTAAGGAAGTTAGTCGCTTCTGGTTTTTAAAACAAAATGACGAAACCCCATATGTCAAATACATACATACGCGGTTACCTACATTTAGTTCCGTACAATAAAATTTCTGTTTTATTACCTATCTATAGTTTTATTAGATACGAATTACAACTTTCACACGTATTATATTTACATTTGATTATCAATTCAACAAATAGCTTTATTGTAAAAAACACACGCAGGAAAACGAAGGTGCGTTTACGCATATAATAATGTAATTAGTTAGTTGGATCTAGGCGCATACTTACGAGGCAATATTTAAAACCCCAAGACGTATGTAAAAATTGGCGAATTTATGTAAGATATTACAGCAACATAAAACAAATATCACATCTACCATATTCAGCACGTTACGTGAGCTGGTGCGATGACACTGTCGCATGTTTTCATAACGTCACCTTTTGGCCCGACCCCCAGAGAGTCAAATTGAATTTTAAATAAATTTTTGACGAACTTTCTATATACAGTGTATTAAAAAAAGGTTGTCGGATATTTTACCCAATTGTAGTACTGGTAGAAATAAACAAAAAAGTCTTAGTCAACATGGGTCCGCAATTCAACTGTTTTTGACATATAGTCGATTGCATATTGTTTTAGTAGGATAAAAATTTTCAAAGAAATTCTGATCGCAATGTAAATTAAACAAATGTTTATTCAAAGTAAAACTAAAGAAATTGTTCTACATGTCCACCGTTCATTTTTAAGCACGCTTCACACCTTCTTATGAAAGATCGACGCAATCTTTCGAAAATTCCTGGAGTCCTCCGAATTTCCTCGCAACAATTTACGATTCGTTGCCTGAGTTCTTCCAAATTGTTTACAGATCGTGCGTACACTAATTGTTTTAGATGCCCCCAAACATAGAAGTCTAGAGGTGTCAGGTCAGGGGATCTAGGAGGCCATGCAGTTGGTCCACCCCGTCCTATCCATCTCTCGTTGTAATCTTGATTTAAGAAATTTCTAACTACGATGGACAAATGCGCAGGAGCTCCATCGTGCATAAACCGTATATTTAATCTGTTAAAAAGTGGCACGGCTTCCAACAAAACGGAAAATTCATTTCTTAGAAAATCCAAGTATATTTGTCCCGTTAAACGATTAGGGAGAAATACTGGACCAATTAAACAGTCTCCAAAAATAGCAAGCCAAACATTTAGCTAAAAACAGTTTTGGTGATGCAGTTCAACAACAGCATGGGGATTTTCATCTGCCCAGACGTGATTGTTAGGAAAATTGAATATTCCGTCTCTTGTAAACCCAGCCTGGTCACTAAATAAAATCTGAGTCGCAAAATTAGGAGTTTCTGCCAGCTTTCGTAAAACCCAATGACAAAAAACCCTACGTGCATCATAATCGAGAGGAGCAAGAACTTGCATGCGTTGAATGTGGTAGGGATAGAGCTGCTGTTCCCGCAGAATTCTCCAAATGAGAGGATGACTGACGTTCAGTTCTGCGGCAAGTCTTCGGGTGCTAATATTTGAGTTGTCTTCTACCCGTCTCAAAATATCTAATTCTACTGCGGGAGAAGAAACTGATCTAGGTCTACCAGAACCACCATTAATTTTAAATGAACCAGTTTCGGACAGCCGGATATGAAGTCTTGAGGAAATCTTATCACTCGGTAACAACCGATTTGGAAATTATTCGGCATACATACGCCGTGCTTCAGTGGAATTACCATTCGCACGACCGTACATAAAATGCACATCGGCCATTTCTGCATTTGTGTACTTATGCATAATTTGAGAACAAAAAAAATTGACGCAAATGATAAATAATCTGATGACAGATGTCTGACAGAACTAATTTTAAGTCACAATCAGTTGTTTGACAAAGGGAACTATTCTCAAAACCCTCAAAACCGAAAAATGTTTTTTTTTTATTTTAAAATATGCAATCGACCATATGTCAAAAACAGTTGAATTGCGGATCCATGTTGACTAAGACTTTTTTGTTTATTTCCACCAGTACTATAATTGGGTAAAATAACCGACAACCTTTTTTTAACAGGCTGTATGTGAATTTTTACTTGAAAACAGTAACGGTGGATCTATAATTTTTTTTATGTCTTTTTTATAACTCCAGAAAAGTTTGAACGTTTCACATCAAATATTTAAGCGTCAATTCAAGAAATATCGTTGCCAATAATATTGAAAATACTTTCCTGTCTATATACGTTCCAACTGACGCAGCAATAATTCGAGGACTAATACAAACCCCTAATGGATTTTACACGAACATCTGTCAAATTTAAAATCCACATTGCATTTGTTTATAATATTTGCTTTAATTAATTAGATTAATTGTATGCAATTAGAAAGCTGGAGTTTTCTTATTCCATCTAATTACTGATCGCATGATTGAAAGTGCTGCGATTTAATTAAAGTTTTAATGATGAGTAATAAAATATGTTCAAAAGGTTGCAATATACAGTGTTTTGAAACATCGTTTAAAGGTTTTAAGGGCATGTAGTACGATCGAAAATAAGGTTAAAAGTCGTAATAAACATATGTCCACAAATTAACTGTTTACGAGATAACAGCGATTTTATCGCAAATGCAGAATAAGTTTGCTTTAGCGGTTTTTATTAAGATGTTATTGTATTTTAACATAAAATAGATTATAACTAAAGAAGATGTTCAAAATGACGTCCTTCCATTTCGACACAGGATCTACATCTGCTTTCAAAGGAAGCGCGCACTCTTTCAAAAAACAAGGGTTTTTCTCGTATTATCTGACAACAGTGTTCTATTAGTTGGCGCAACTCTGGAAGATCGTTTACCGGTGTTGCGTACACTAAACTTTTCAAATAACCCCAGATACTAAAGTCCAACGGGTTTAGATCGGGAGACCTTGGAGGCCAAGCAATGGGACCTGCTCGGCCTATCCATCTCCCAGGAAATTCATTGTTAAGATGTTCCCTAACAGCACGCGTAAAGTACGGTGGAGCTCCATCTTGCATAAACCAGAGGTTCAGTCTTAGATTTATAGGTAAATCTTTCAAAAGTTCAGGTAAAGTATTTTCCAAGAACTCGACGTATGCAGGACCTGTTAAGCGTTGTGGCAAAACAATCGGTCCTAACAACCGTTCCCCTATCATGCCTAACCAGATGTTTAGAGAGAAACGTTGCTGGTGCCGAGCTTCAACGGTAGCATGAGGATTCTCGTCACACCAAACGTGATTGTTGTGGAAATTAAATATTCCATTTTTAGTAAAACCAGCTTCATCAGTGAAAAGGATGTTATCAGCGAAATCTGGCCGATCAGCAGCTGTTGGCAAAAACCACTCACAGAAAGCCCTTCTCGCTTGATATTCCGGAAGAGTAAGGGCTTGTACCCGTTGGATATGGTAGGGGTATAGGAGTTGCTCATGAAGAGTTCTCCAAACAAGATTGCTGCTTACACCCACTTGAGTCGATATTCTTCTAACACTAGTTTCGGGATTTTCATCAATAATATTCAAAATTCGATCTTCTATCTGTGGAGTACATGCCAATATCTGCCTTCCAGTATCAGAAGACCGCTTCTCAAACGAACCACTTTCTCTTAGTCGTTGAAACACCGTCTGAAACATCACATGCGAAGGCAGTTGGCGATCAGGAAACGTTTCAGCATAGAAGCGACATGCTTGTAAAGAATTCCTATTAGCACGACCGTACATGAACACCATATCGCTCATTTCAGCATTAGAATACGCAACCATTGTAATTGCTACAAATTGCACAAAACGTCAAATTAAACTCATAAAACAATAGCTTATAAGCACCTGTTTAATGGGATATGTTATATCCATGTACTACTAGGAACACTCGTTGTTATCTCGTAAACGGTTGATTTGCGAACATATGTTTATTATGACTTTTAACCTTATTTTCGATCGGACTTCATGCCCTTAAAATCTCTAAACGATGTTTCAAAACATCCTGTATGTATAATATTGAAAAGCATTTTTTGTCGTTTGTTGCTTTATACTTAGCGTTTTTCGTACTTGATTATTGCTTGGTATTCTTCAAATTCGATATTCAATTTTAATTACTTAATTACTGCGACAAAAAATTATACGATTTTGAAAATTTAACGGGCTTTGTATCTATAGCTAAAAGATACTAATAATTCCTACTTATATGAAACAGCATACCACAATATAGTTTTCATTTTATCTGCCAGCCGTCCCAATATTGGTATCGATTCCGAACAATTTCATCCTATAACTACGCAGGCAAGAGTTCTATGTTCCATTCGCAATACTAAATTCCGATTGCGCCCTAAGCTCTTCGATCCCTGATTGAAAGAGTTCGAGAGCAGCACGAGAGCAATCGAATAACAAAACGACTTCTACACCCGGTACTACCAGAGTATTACGGCGGAACTTGGCAGCATGGATGATAGCACGAGCCGCGAGCATGAAGGACCATCGCGTACGCATAAATCACTTCCCCCCACGTGGATGGCGCTTCGCTGAAGTGTCTCCTCACGAGGGTACACATTTCCCCGGCTGTTTTTTTTTATGTAACCGATTCTCGGACGGTGGTACCGCGAGCAAACGGACGTTAAAGGAAATACGGGGTGGGGTAGATCCATTTGCATGCGGATATATAACAAGCAGCACGAAATGCTTTCACCAGCATACATTTTTGTGCGTGTTATTGTTTGGCTTGGGCTTGTGCTACTACCAACGTACCGAAAATATATTAGAGGCAGCATGGTTTGCGTTAAAGCTTTGGTAAGTTATAAAAAGCTCTTAGTTTACAAACGTACAGCACTGCTCAGTTGATTTTCAATTATATTATTTGATTTTCAGTAATAAATTACAATTTTACAAAGAAATTTGACGATTGTATTAAAATTGTGTACAAATTGGCGAAAGAATTATACCGGGTGAGTCAATAGTCCGATATTGGTTAATGTTGCCTTTAAAATCTATCATAAAACATTTTTCGATGTGGCATCACACATGACGGAAGGAACTGCACGTTCTAAAAGTATTTTCACTTTCACTGGGTGTATCAGCTTCCCAGGACCGTACTTAACTTAATTTTTTCCAATGACACTATACTTATTTTTTTAGGCGTGCTGATTTGTTATAATAAAGGCTACAAATACATATATTTTTGTTTCAAGCGAAGTTATTTAACTTTTCCATAAAATTTTCAAAATGCAAGTGTTCATTTATAATTTTTCGGTCAATATCGGAGTATTGACTCATCCGGTATATGGTGATATTCAGTGTATACTTGTAATCGGAAATTTTAATATTATTGTGTTATATGTTATTCTTGTGTTCATAAGACTCAGTTGAAAAAAAAAACCTGGTCAAAAACTTAGATTTTATTGTTTGATGTACAGGGTGGGCCAAATTCGATACTTTTAATAGGAAACTTATATTTCTGAAGGAATTAGACAAAATCTGACCTATGCTTCTGGAGCTCGATTTTAAAAAGAAATCGATTGGTGAAGTCCGTATTTTTATATCTTTCGTAATATAAGAGATACAGAGCGTTTGCGTAAAATATGCAATTTTCAAAAGCTCTTGTAACTTTTTAACTTGTGAAAATGCTTGATTTATACATGAACTTTATTAGGACACTTTTTGACGTAGAATTCAATGCTCTAATTTGTTTTTTTTTAATTCGTTTTTTTTTGAGATATTATCAAGACTTGTGTTTTTTTATATGGAACACCTATATATTTTTATACTATTCAAAAGCAGATAAAATTGCCTTTAATATCATATAACACACTTGATATTTTATTTAAAGGATTTTCAAGATATTTGATTTTTTGTTTGCAATTTAACAGTATTTCAAGGTGGCTCTGGCTGTAACTAAGCAATACGCGTATTTGTTTTATATTGTCAAAATATTTTGAAATCTCAGTTTGAATGAATGTTACTGGTGGTTTTATTATTCAAGATTTCAAAAATGTATGAAAACTATGAAAAATACGACATGTTAAAGTGTTTTATAGAAGCAAGTGAAAATGCGGAAGCTGCATGTAATATTTACTATGAACGATATCCTGAAAGACAACAATCATTCAGAGACATGTTCACTAGGTTAAAGAAAAATTTAATAAATTTTGGATCCTTTCAAAAACCGAGACCTAAAAATTATGTGGCTCAAAGTAGAGACAAAGAATTAGAGGAAATTGCCGTTTTGGGGGAAACTGTAAATAACCCAACACATTCCACTCGCGAGATGGCACAAACAACAGGTTTAGCAAGAACATCGGCAAGGCGCATTTTAAAAAAGTATAGAATGAAACCCTATCGAACAAGGAAAGTGCATTACCTTTTTGCCGCGGATTTGGAGCGTCGTATGGCATTTTGTCAATGGTTTTTGGGAAAATGTGAAGAAAATCATAATTTTGCTCTAAACTGTGTATGGACGGATGAATGTAACGTAAGCAGTGCGGGAATTTTTAACAGATTTAATTCTTATACTTGGTCGCGTGAAAATCCCCATGTTACTATTGAAATGAGAAACCAAGGACGATATAGTTTCAATGTGTGGGTAGGAATTTTCCGTGCCAGGATAATTGGACCCTACATATATAACGGAATTCTTAACTCCGAAAGCTATTTCCATATATTACAACAATTCATTGAACCTCTCATAGATGAAATACCTTTAAACCAATTGGAATTCATTTACTTCCAGCATGACGGAGCACCCCCTCACAATGCTGCTCGGATGAGTTTTTAAACCAACAATTCGGTAACAATTGGATTGGAAATCGGGGACCGATACATTGGCCGGCAAGGTCACCAGATCTAACTCCATTGGATTTTTGCTTTGGGGAAAAATTAAAAATCTTGCCTTTAAGCATTCTCCCAATTCAAGACAGGAATTAGAGGCTGCAGTTTTGCAAGCGTTCGACTCTCTATCTCCGCTTGAGTTGGTGAACTCTGGTGTTTACAACAGAATGGCGGACAATTCGAACACTTACTATAATTCATAATGCTTACGTATTTTTTTTGTATAGAGGGATGTATTCTATAAATATTTCGTTCAAATATGTCTATAAGAACTTACAACTATAGTATCAATAATACTATTAATGTTTGCTTAGTTTGTTGGACTTGTTATTTTTAAGATTTAATATTAAAACCACTTTTTTTCTGCTTTGTAGAAATCTTTTATTTGCTTATTTACGAGCATCCACGGCCAAACAAAAAATAAAGAAATAAAAAAACAAATACGTGCATTGCTTAGTTACAGCCAGAGCCATCTTGAAATACTGTTAAATTGCAAACAAAAAATCAAATATCTTGAAAATCCTTTAAATAAAATATCAAGTGTGTTACATCATATTAAAGGCAATTTTATGTGCTTTTGAATAGTGTAAAAATATATGGGGTGTTCCATATACAAAAACACAAGTCTTGATAATTTCTCAAAAAAAAAACGAATTAAAAAAAACAAATTAGAGCATTGAATTCTACGTCAAAAAGTGCCCTAATAAAGTTCTTATATAAATCAAGCATTTTCACAAATTAAAAAGTTACAAGGGTTTTTAAAAATTGCATATTTTCCGAAAACGCTCTGTATCTCTTATATTACGGAAGATATAAAAATTCGGACTTCACCAATCGATTTCTTTTTAAAATCGAGCTCCAGAAGCATAGATCAGATTTTTTCTAATTCCTTTAGAAATATAAGTTTCCTATTAAAAGTGTCGAATTTGGCCCACCCTCTACAGTTAGAAAACAATAAATTTTCTTCCAACAAATGAGTGAAAAAATTGTACTGTTTTGCAGTTTGTCTATGAAGAAGCGGCTACTAGTTGTTAAACTTACAATCAGTTTTGATCCTGGATCGGCTATGTGGTAGTGAGCATTTTCTTGATGACCCTATATATGAGTATAGCTGTTAATTCCGATCAATTTTTCTCAATAACATTTTCCCTTTTTTTGACAAAATAAGAATACCTTACTCTAAGGCCCTTTTCATTTTTCAATGTTCACTCTGCGTACAGTAGAAAATACATTGCATATCAAGAGGTCTCAAGGTGATTTTAGAAGGTGTACAAACTTTCTGCATTGTTACAATTTTCCAAAACTTCATATCAAAGAAAATCCCATATGGTGTAGTGAAGCAAATATCTGAAAGAGCACCCAACAGTTAAATGCATATCCCTTAATTATATGAAACATTTCATAATCTCATATTATTTCACATATATCTACTTAATTAGATAATGTTATTACAGAAAATCTGTGTAAACTCAAAGTTCTTTTGCACATGCATTACTTTATTTAATCAAAACCTTTTTACCGATTAGTTGTACGGTGTGTTACGTTGTGTTACTCTGTTCTTTTGCAAATATCTCTTCAGTGTTGCCTATCTTGGGTCATTTTCTTACTTTACTCCCATCATATGTTTCTCTTTTGATTTCCTCCTTTATTACTTTATTGCATGTTTCCCTTGGTCTACCCTTTACAGTTTTTCCCATTGTTTTCGCTTTGTAAGTAGATGCTTTTCACAATTCGTTCCTCTAGTATGCGGTAAACATGTCCATACTATCTTGGATCAGTTTAATTCCCAGTTCTTACATAAAAATTTAATTTTTTATCCTGTCCATTCTCGTTTTTACTTCTATTTTTCTTGCATTAATTCTGGATTTTTCTTTGTCTGTCAATGTCTAAGATTCGTTTCCGTAAAGTAATGTGGGCCTAACTATCTTTTGTACAATTTCTGTTTTAACGTTCTTTTCTATTTCACGTTTTCCAAAAAATGCATTCTTCATTGTATTATAAATTCTTCCTCCTCTACTAAATCTTTAATTAATCTCTGAGTCTAATTTTCCATGTTTTTCTATCAACCTAAATATTTAAAACTATCTACTTGTTCTGTTTTTCTTTTTTGTTTACCCTTGTCTAACTCCTATTTCAGTTTTAAACACTTTGGATTCTTCCTTATTTGTTCTTACAGTATTTCTGTTGTTCCTGAATGTGTTTATTACCTCTATTGTATCTATATCTACGCTGCTCTTTTCTAAAGTCATTCATATATCTTTTCTTTTGATTTTGTCAAAGACCTTTTCCAAGGATACAAAGCATATATCTCTATATTTAGGTATTTATGCATTTCTCATTGTTCTGTCTAATTGGGAAAATCAAGTCCTGGGTGCCCCTTCCCCCTCTAAACCCGTATTGTGTCTCTTCAATAGTCTTGTCTATTATTGGTCTTAATATCTCTTCTCTATTACTCTTGCTAGAATCTTGCCTGGTATGCTTGTAATGGTATGTCAATGTAATTCCTCGGTAATTTGTACAGTCACTTTTATCTCCATTCTTGTGTTTAGGTAAAATTATTCCTGTGCTCCAATCTGTGGGCATTTCATTTTCTTTCATTGCTTCGCTTATAATTTTCTGTAGTTCTTTAAGTGCCTCTTGCCCTAGGTATTTCATCATCTCTAGTGTGATATCCTCTTTTGCTGGTGCTTTCCCCAGATTTATTTTCTCTAATTCTCTCCGTTATCTCCTCATTTTGAGATCGGTTAAAATTTTCCTCTATGTCGGTGTTCTATTTCTTCTTCCTCTGTGTCATGTTCGTCACTGGTCAATTCCGTAACATGTTCTTTTCATCTCTCCATTATCTTGTCTTCATCTGTTATTATTTGCCCGTCTTTATCTTTTATACTTATCATGCTGTTTTTTCTTTCTTAACAGCTTCAAATTCCCATAAAACAGTTTTTGGTTGTCTCTGAAGTTTTCACTTAGCTTTTGCCCAAAATCTTCCCATGACCTGCATTATAGTTAATAACAATATTCTTTGATAATCATAATTTGAAAATAATAAATATTGCGATACGGGTAGTAAAATTTTGCATTAGTGGTTAATATTTTACACAAGTGCTCTAAGGGGTTCCTGCTACCACCTGACGAAACCAGGACTAAAACTGATATGAACATCCCGCGACCTCACCTTATAACTTCTAAACTAACTACTTTTGAAGGTTCAACTTGATTAAGAGCCCTAAATATTAAATTTATTTACCATATAAGGGACTACTAGATAGCTCAGGGAGTTACAAATTGATATACTAAAGTGCAAAATTACAATTTTTAATATATTATCAATAGGTAGCACCAAAATACATATTAAAGAAGCTTCTTTGTTTTATTTACAGTTGATCTGCCTTCTAGCTGTATTGGCTTCAGTATTTGCTGCCCCAACACCTGGTGGATTAGGAGGTGGTCAGTAAGTACAGAAATATATTTTAAACAAAAATAAGTTAAAATCATCTTCCTTCCCTTTGTCAAAATCACTTAAGATATCTATACTAACAAAATTTACGTGCAGTCGGTTTTTATTACTTTCTGAGTTCTTGAAAGTACAAAATGTGACAGGGTAGAGATTAGCAATGCGACATAAATCCTTATCCTTCGGATTATTGAACGTCTACGGCGAACAAAGTTTACAGAAGTATTTACTGGCATGTAGGTCAATGATAATTGATTTATGAGCACACATTTCCAGTAGATAGGAAGTACTTTACAAAATGATTTAGCGTTTCTTCTATTCGATTTATTCTGGAATTTCACAGATTACTTTTGCAAAAAAAAGGCTTCTTTTCCATTATTTTTATTCCACTTTGAGCGAGTATATTCGAGAGAGCAACAAACGTCTTTTCATATAGCTAGAATCGCATTTCGCAGACGTATAATTTAATAAAGCGAATGAATAAGGAATACCACTGTCAATTACTCACAGATGTAGTTCCTACTTACATATATTTGAACTTATGACAGAGTTGAATATTTGAACTTGGTTACCAGCAATTTCTTAATCACTTATTTGTAAGAATAAAGGTTAGTTGGTTGGACCTGGTAAGAACTAGTCTTCATTCTTAGAAATACGTGATTAAAGGATTTGCAAAACATATTGAACAAACCTATGATTTGTCAAAGTATTTAAAGAACTTAATAAAACCATATGCCGGACAAACTACATCATATCTGAAAAACACTAAACATTTCATGGATATTCTGTCTATACTGCAGACTAAGCCTACATTCTAAGCCAGCATTCTAGTAAGTTTTCACGTTACATCGCTATTTACCAAACATACCTATAGAAGAGGTCCTGACCATATTAGCAGAACTTGAACTGCAAAAAGACATCCCCGAATTGGTAAGGCTACTATGTTGGTCTAGGGCATATTTTCTATGCAGCGGAAAGTACTACGGGCAGAAGAAAGGAACAGCAAAGGAAAGCCCTCTATCTCCTGTAATAGCCAATTTGTTTATGGAAGCATTTGAAGAAGAAGATATAAGTTTCAACCAAGGGAACCGGAAATGCTGGCTGCGATATGTCGACACACGCGGAGAGGAGAAATTATAACAACTCTTGGAACGCATCCATTCACAGCACCAAGCCATTAAATTTACCACGGAGAGAGAAAAAAATGGAAGTCTGCCTTTCCCAGACATAATGGTGGAGAAAACGGAAGAGGGAATTCTACAACACGCAGTATTTAGGAAGAAGATGCACACCGATAGGTATTTACATGTGAGATCTCACCATCATTCGATGCAGAAAACAACGGTAAGTAAAACCTTACTGTCCAGAGCCGACTCTAAAGACAACTACAGAATCACAGGGCGGAATGGTGTGTTTACCATAGATAGCGAGCGATTCACAGAAAAAGTAGGGCGTACCCTAAGAAAACGGGACATATGGATTAGGTTACATTAAGATTGGAGTG
Source organism: Cetonia aurata (assembly GCA_949128085.1). Lineage (NCBI taxonomy): Eukaryota > Metazoa > Arthropoda > Insecta > Coleoptera > Scarabaeidae > Cetonia > Cetonia aurata. The sequence continues at coordinate 68,295,133 of OX421882.1, read as the reverse complement.
GCTTTCTAATCTATTTCATCGCGACCTTTACAGATCTATTGTGATCCCCTTTGTCCTATGAGGCACCCTCTAATTTTGCCTTCTTAATTAGGCCTATCATATTTGAGAGCGGCTCCTAGATGTAGCTATTCGCTGTGGGGTCCTCTACTCCCAGCACTAGAAACCTTGTCCTCATAATGGCACAGCACATGAACTGGGATTCTTTCCTCCTCTTGACAGAATCTGCAAATAGCGTCCTCTATGTATAACATAGGCCCAGGCCTATACATATCCCAAGGACAGAATTGCAAAAAATCGCTCAGAAGGCATCTACAAGATGACACGTCAATGTGGACAGTACTACGTCGGACAAACAGAAAGATCTATCGGAGTAAGAGTGACGGAACACTAAAGGGACACAAGAGAACAGAACACTACCAAGAACTACGGAAAAAGACTCATCAAGGAGGCCATAGGAACAGAAAAGAATAAGACCGCAAATAGAGAAGAAGAGTTCCACCTGAGCAACATGTGGATGTGTCATCTATGCAGTATCGTCACACTAAGTAGAGTGGAAACTTCAAGAAGAATGTCGGGCAACGAAGAATCAGTTTAGTTGTCCTGAAGAAGCTGTCATCATGAACAGCGAAACGTCGAGCAAAAGTTTTGACACACGGCGTAACCCTGATGCTATAAGCTGTCGATTTATCAATACCTGGTAAAAACTACAACACATTCAAAGTACATTGAGAGAGACATTAAATTATGTACGCCCAAACTTTTTCTTTCATTAGAGGCGACAACATGTGCGCCGCACATAATTTTAAAAATCCTCTTTGCTTTTACTGTCTTTTGCAGTATCCACGAGCAAATTCACCCTCCGGCTAATAAAACGAAAATACCACAAAAATAATTTCGTTACAAAGCGTACGCGCACACAACACAGCGTCTCCCCCCTCCATCACCACAACAGTAACATCCATAAAACAAACCCCTTTTTACCGAGACCACATGGAAGATAATAATATTTCGGTGACCGAACGTTGCTTTCGCTCGAATATTGTTGGACTGTCTGCTTGATTTTCGCCAATAGAATTGGGATAACTGGGCAACGGAACCCTTTTAGGCTCGCTACAAGAGAGCTACGCGGAAATTAAACTTCCAAACCGATGCCGAGCAGAAAGTAATGAACTAATGCGTCCGTGAGGACTAGCAGAGAGTAACCGAGTTGGAAGGGGTAACCCGAAAGAGCGGCCGTTATAGGATCCGAGGCCTTCTTTATGTTGATATTTCAATTACGGCCTTGATTTGATAAATTCTTGATCTAATTCGGCTGTAACCGGGTACCTCTTTACTATTAGCGGTGGTCGTGTCGGAATTTCGCTTGGAATTCCGCAGGATGGGTGTCGACGTCGAAAAGGATAGAGCACGGAAGAGAGGGAAAAAAATTAATGAGTTTGTTCCGTTTCGCAATTAATTAGAAAGTGTCTGAAAGTGTCTAGAATAACTGTTAATTCTTCTACTCACTATTTTTTCAAAATAAAACTTTCTGTTTAAAATCATTTCTTCAAATTTTTAGTATGCCCGAGCAACCGAAATACAGCAAACCCTCTGTTTACACAGCAAGAAAAATGTCGTTGTTAAGTGAAAATTGGTTAGGGTTACTAATTTTTATGTACGATGATCGGCATAAATGTTGCGACATATGAGATTATTTTTTATTATTGAAATATGGTACAATCTTTTTTTGGGTATAGTTTCAGTATATCCAAGAACCCCAGAATTTATTTTGACACATGTCACGTGACCACTAGTATGGCGGGAAATTTAAAAAATGTGCAATGAATTGACAAAAAGTGGCAAAATTTGTTTAATTCAACTAAAAATTTAGTTTAAATGCAGTCAACCTAATTTTGCGTTTAAATTAAGTAAATGACTTTTTCTGTAATATGGTCTGCATGTGTCGGTATTGGCAATGCCCGCAATGCAGCGGATTATTCTTTCTGGGCAAAGAAAACATCATGTGCATAAAGCGAGGACCCCAAAAAATAATACCGTATGACATTCTGGAGAGAACCTGTCCATAATAGTCACTAAACGTATGTGATCCAACACCGCTCTCAGACTACGAATTTAGCAACACGATGTATTTCAAGTAAGTACCAATTGACGGCAATGGCTAGACCAGCTTAGTGTCTCATCCAAAACAACACCAAGTAATTTAACGGAATTTTGACGCGTCAGTGGTTCGCTATTTAAATTGTTCTCCCTAGATTGAGAAGGATGGAAAAAAGTAAAATATGTTTTAGAAGCGTTAATGTAAAGTTTGTTACAATGAAACCATTGACGCAATTCTGCGAGGAGAGCGTCTGTTCGATCTGCGCAGGATCAGTTCCAGAAACCACAGCACTATATAGTATCGTCAGCGTATAGAAACAAAGCGAAGTAAATAAATTCCACGATATCGTTAATAAAAAGTAGAAATGGTACTGGGCTCAGAACCAAACCTTAGGGCACTCCTAAAGACGTTGGCAGAGTCGATGAGTAGAAATAGTTTCTAGAATTTTTTCGTTTCAATGAAATTTTGACGTATTGTGTACACACTAAAAAATAATACACTTTTCCTACGGAAAATTCCTGTAATGTATAGGGTAAATTTACCAAAAATTGGTTTTTTTTTACTATAAAACTTTAGGTAAATTTCCCAATTTTTGGTAATTTTTACTATACATTACATGAATTTTCCGTAGGAAAAGTGTAATTTTTTTAGTGTATACGGTCGGATAAAAACAACCGAAACCAATACACAACAACACCTCTCACGCCATAGTGTTCTAGTTTGTTCGTTAATACTTCTTGATCTACGCAGTCAAAACCATGTGTAAGGTCACACAAGACTCCTGCAGGGCACCCACCAGAATCCAAACAACAAATAATTTCGCCAATAGATGAGTGAACAGCAATAATCGTTGAATACCCCTGCCTAAAGTCATGTTGACTATCCGATATTATGTTATTGTGATCTAAATGATTCAGTAACCTGCCAAGCCATGGCGTATTCAAACCCTTTTGAAAAACTAGAACTTATATTGCTTAACAATTTTTTTTATGAATGGGACAAATCACGAATGTTTTTAAAGCATTGGGGAAAACTCCAGAAGACAAACGATCAATTAATTAGCTGCATTACTAGTTGGACCAATAAAGGCGCTACCAAACGCAGCAAATCGCAAGGAATACCGTACGCACCTGCGCTACGCGTGTTCTTCAAAGAATAAAACAAATTAAAAACCTTGGTCTGCGAAAATGGAAAAACACACATGGAGCTAGTAGTTGGTATATATCTTTGTATATTTTTTGTGTAGTGAATCTATCTAAATGTACGACAAAATAAATGTATTATTCCTCCAAAGCTTTCGTATCAGCATCAAAGGGATACTTATTTCGCAGTAGCATTTCTAACAAATTTGAATAAATAATTTTGTAGCAAGAGGACAGGCCTAACCTAACAAGAAAGCCTCTTTCTATACTGTAAACGAACCTTTGGATCGCTTGTGGCTTGCGGTCGGAAGATCACAGAATAGAAATTGTCCACGATCAACTTCATTTTACTACCGGCGCGGCGTATACGCAATTTCTGATTTTCGTTTCGTGTTATGAAATCATGAGTTCAGGCCCCGAGCGAGTTAGAGTAATTTCTGAGAATTTCTGACAAAACAAATGTATTAATAATGCGTCCGGGATAAACACGGTAATATTTTTTTTTTCTGGAATCAGCAAAAATGCATACAGGATAAATCAATAGTAGGTTTGTCTTTTATTATTCGTATATACAAGGTGGCGCAAAAGTTGTTACCCGATGTTCTTTGATTGTATTTTTTTTAATAAATGAAAAACTTTAGTTTTGCTTTTGGATTGTGTTTATTTGACGTCTAAATTTTTTTTTCATTAAGTAGAGAAAATAATATCCTGCCAGAATTGATGACTATACGGGCCCGATTTATTGCATTTTCCATCACTCTTGCCAGAACTTCTGGCGATAGAATCCTGCATTCCTGACGGATATTCTCTTTGAGGGCTTCAAAAGTCTGAGGCCTGTTGACATAGACTCGTGACTTCAAGAAACCCGACAAAAAGAAATCTAGGACGGTTAAATCGGGCGATCTTGCCGGCCAGTACAAATCACCAAAACGAGAGATTAGGCGACCCGGAAATGCAGCCCTCAGAATTTCGATTGTGGCTCGTGCAGTATGCGCCATTGCTGCATACTGTTGGAACCACATGTTCTCCAGTCCCAATTCGTCCAGTCGACGAAGGCGAAAGTCGTTGAGCATGGCTCTGTAGCGCTCGCCGTTCACAGAAGTCGTTTGGCCCGCGGCGTTTTGAAAAAATAAGGCCCGATGACGCCTCCGTAAACACTACACCATACAGTCACTTTGAGCGGGGGTAATGGCTCTTCGTGTGTTATACGCGGATTTTCGGTGCCACAGGAGCGATAATTCTGCTTATTCACGTATCCACAGAGATGGAAATAGGCCTCGTCGCTCATGATGATTTTCGATGAAAAGTTGTCTTCCTCGTGGTTGTGATTCAGGATAGCTTGAGCGTAGATTACACGCGCTTGGCGGTCAACGGCTAGCAGCTGATGCACTGTCTGCACTTTGTAAGAGAACATCTTCAAGTCTTTCACCAAAATTCTCTGTAAAGATTCCTGATCCCCGATTGTGTGGCACGTCGTCTGGTCGATACTCCGGGGTCTTCCGCGACATCTTCTCACCAGAACGGTTGCTCCGAGGCCGCCCAGACCTGACAGCATCTCGTGTTGTCCCATACTCTTCTAGGCGGGAAGCTAAACGCCGTAGTGTTTGCCCAGTTGGTGTCGGATGACCGGGAAATCTACGTCTAAATTCACGCTGCGCCAACACCACCGACGAATAATTACGCAAAAAAAATCGAAGCAATTGTTCCGCGTTCTTGAGGAGTATAACAATTCATGTCTTATTGACGTGTATTTTGTATCTATTTACTTCACAAATGTCGAAGCAGAACTGATATTTACCGCCATTTGTACAAATTATGGCATCTTCCGATAAGACGATGATTTTTGCGCCATCTAGTATATGGGTGTTTCAAAAATTTTATTTTAATATTACGATTAGAAACAAACTTTGTGGCTCAATCACTTCCGTGTCAAGATTTACAGGTGATCTCTGTCAAATTTGCTATATAGAGAAAAATAACAATTAAAAATGGCTTTTCAATATTCAAATATAAAATAATTTTTCTAATAGACATTTTATTGCATGGAAATACGCTATTGTATGTCCGTTACCTAAAATTAAGAATCCTCAAGAGTTACGTGATTTGAGGCCCATAAGCCTTTTACCGGTTTTGTCTAAGGTTTTGGTGAGAGTAATTGCGGTCCAACTGAAGGAATACCTCACGACATTTAATATCCTTCCACCTACCCAGTCAGGGTTTCGAGCTAATTTCAGTTGTGAGACCGCTCTCCTTAAAATTACGGATGATATTTTGGAGGCAACTGACAAGGGTATGGTTACGTGTTTGGTATTACTTGACTACACTAAAGCTTTTGATACTGTTAATTTTGAAGTCCTAACATCTATTCTAAAATATATTGGGTTTGATGGTGTATCTGTCTCTCTGTTTCGAAGTTATTTGGGTAATCGCACACAGGCCGTTAGGATTGATGATCAATTTTCGGATAGGCGCAATGTATGTAGTGGTGTGCCGCAAGGCTCTATTTTAGGCCCTTTATTATTTACTATATATACTTCCGATTTGCTTTCTAACTTAAAGTACTGTAACTTTCATACATACGCTGACGACACGCAACTGTATTACAGTTTTGCTGCATCTAATTGGAGGCATGCTTGTGATAACATTAATAGCGATCTTGCTCTTTTGTATAAAAGATCATTGCAGCACAACCTTGTCTTAAATCCCGCAAAATCTAAATTTATTCTTTTCGGTAGCAAGAAAACCTGTCAAAACCTATCTAATGTGTTTCGTGTTGAAATTAATAATGTTAAAATTCCAATTGCCGAGAAGGCTAAGTGTCTTGGTTTAGTTATTGACAATTCATTTAGATATAGGGATCATGTTTCTAATTCTATCCGTAATGCGTATGCTAATCTTAAAAGATTGTATCCACACCGTCATGCCCTTAGCGAGCAAATCAAGAAAAACCTGTGCGAGGCATTCGTTTTGTCTCAATTTCAGTATTGTTCACCAGTCTATCATGCTTCTTTAGATTATATGACTAGAAGCCGTATACAGAAAGTTCAGAACGCCTGTTTAAGATTTATATATGGCGTGCGGAAATTCGATCACATTTCTCACAAGTTGAGAAGTGCTTCTTGGCTCAATATGTATTATCGACGTCGCTTGCAGACTCTGGTTCTGTACCACAAGATACTTTCATTTAAAACACCTCCATACTTATATCGCAAGATTCGGTACAGAACCGATGTTCACAATTTGCAGACCAGATTTCGAGGTAAATTATCACCGCCACCTCACAGATCTAGTTTGTACCAGTCTTCTTTTACTTATCAGATATATGTCTGTTATAATGGTTTGCCAGAACATGTAGTTTCCGGCTCTTTGGGTCTGTTTAAAGATAATTTACGGAAACTTCTCTTTGTTGAGCAGGGGGGTGGTTGATGCTTGCGTAGTAGACTTTTTATAAACAATTGAAATACTTTTAATGTGCATGGCGGTTTTCGTTGGGGTGGAAGCTATAGAGGAGGAGTGATTTTAGTAGTAATTGTGGTAGTTATATTTACTGTAGTGTCGTACGCATTGCCTTATTTGAGTGTGATTGTCTCATATTAGGTTAAGTTGAAAAGCAGCCTGGCTGAACTTCGCCTTAGAGTTACGCAAATATCCCATTTATTTTTTTTATATATTGTCTTTCATTTGTTATTATTCTTCTTTCTTTGCGTAATAAAGACTATTATTATTATTATTATTATTATTTTTATAAAAAAATTACGATTTCTTTGATGAGTGTCTATAAGTAACTAATTTAAAATAATTAAATACGTTTTAATACTCGATCATATAATTACTTTTGCCGAATAAGTATTGAAATTATCAAAATAGCAGCAAAATGGCTATTAATAACATTCTTTCATGATTGAATAATATGATGCAATTTTTCTTTTGTCCCATACTGAATTTGACAGATACGTCATACGTCACTTGTCAACTTTAACATTGCATATTTTAAGTCTATGCAAACACTGATTTCATCAGTAACTTTTACATATGGACAAAAACAGATCAGATCAATTTAAAATCAGGTTGTTTTAAATCTCTATTTAGATATTTAGGTAAATAATTCTTGCGATATAGGCATGTGGTAGTTCCGCAACACGATCGTAAAGTTTTTTGTATCCGCCATAAATCTTAAACGCCACCATTTTAAACGCCTATCATTACTTGTTCCGCATCGCTTCTGTTTTTAACAACTGTATATGCCAGAATTTACCTACTCGAAAGCTATGAAAATTTGATCACTACTCTCCAACGGTAAATATTTACACAAATAAGGAGAGGCGTGTATTTGTCCGACGTGACTCACGAGTTTGCTATTTCAAAGATCGTTCCGAATATTTTCTTTAAAACTTCGAAATAGCATCCAGGAGTAAATCTTGTTCCTTTTCATTATGGCCTCTTATATTTCCGATACCAAAACAGCATACTAACGTTCTGGTATAATAAAGTGTGTATATCTTTGATATCCTGTTATTGTAATAGAGTTCAATGTTAATATGAAATTCTTTTTCGAATTTCTTAATATAAAATAGGCAAATTAATACAGAACTATTCTACAAATAACCACCGACGACGTAATGACAAACACCTGTCCAGATCAATTTTACTGCTGATGACGGTAGCTTTGCTTTTGCAACATACCTACGAGTTGTCTTTAATAGGTTATTTGATTTTCTGTGGAAATATGATGTGCTTTGTTTTGAACAGCACGGCTTTCGAAAAGGACGTTCTACTAATACTGCTATGCATCCATATACAGGGTTTTCCACGGTAGCCGTTCGTTAGAAGTTTCCGAGGTTAGAAAAAACCTGGAACTCGGAATTTTTGAAATCCGGGGCTATTCAAGATTCTCTTTCATTTTAAAATATTTTCAGGGTCTTACCACTTCCGGTTATACCGGAAGTCGCCATAAACTTTCTTATTTTAAATGGAACAGCCTGTATATTATTTCATTTTTAAATTCCTGAGAAAATATTATGATGAGTTCTAATAAATAAATAAAACGCGTTTGAATAAAAAAATTTCGAAAACTAGAAATTTCTTCCTCATGGGCTCCGTTTTGCGCTTTTCGACTTTCCTTCGACTCCAATGAATTACGTCGATTCTGTCGGCTCACGCGCTGATTATCCATTTGTCCGGCATAATTAAAGCTTTGCGTGCCTACTACAATTCCTGCCTCGTTCATGACCATCAGAAGGGATGAATTTCCTTCATTGAATAAGCCCGCTACTAAATACGAAGCTATTTCAATGACTTTTAGTCCGGAGTGCAAATGTTTAGGAGCCAATCGCCAAACTGTTGACTTAAAACTTTCATTCGCATTTTGGGTGTGACCACCTAAACATCGCACCAGTAATTCATCCTTTGACAAATCTTCATATATTGGAAAAATTTCCTTCTGTACGTCGGGGTGCAATGGAGTAGGGTGCGGTTCAATTTCCATTCCAAGGGCTGTTCGTTTCTGCCACTCGCACCAGCTGTCTTCTCCCTCTGGGCAATACTCGTGTCGAGGATTTTCATCTGTAGAAATCATATGATAGTATGTCGCCATAATTGCTTTTTTCATGTCTTGCACACTATCTATATACCAATGACTCTGTGAGTTTGCCTTTTCCACCTTGCTTTTTAGTTTCTCGAATGTTTCGCAGTCGAGTTCCCATTCTCTTTTGGATGTGACCTATACATTCGCTTTTTAGAACTCGATGATTATCGCCATAAGGATTCAAATTGAGAATTGCTGCATATGTCTTGGAATCACCGTCGCCGATATAATTTCCGTATTTTACGCCATGCACTTCTTCTGATCTCAAAAACATCTTTTGCATAGACTCCACTTCCATGCCTCCTGCAGAACCTTCATGATTTTTAGTACAGTCTCCGTAGTCATGGTCTTCTTTCCATTCCAAATATTCTGGAGAATTCTTAGATTTATTCTGCCATTTTGCACAAGCATGACAGTAACTGGTTCGCACATCTAGATCGATGACTTTTCCACAGCAATATGCTATGAGAGTTGTTACTCCAAACAAAGATTTAAATCCTCTCTTTTTCCAAGTACCATCTCCAGACACTTTAAAATTCAAAACAGGTCTTTCTATTTTTTCATTCTCTTTTTTCTCTTCCTCGACAGCTTTTTTAAAACAATAATCAGAACTGTCTTCGCAGCAACGTGGATGTAACTCAAAATTCTATTATACGTTTCTTCAGCTATGCCGCTGCCGATCTCCATATAATTGCAGAATAAATTCAACCCTTGTCTACCATCGCCTAAGAGTGAATTTAATGACAATAAATCGCTATCTCCATACTTTCGAAACATCCAATATATCGTTTCATGCGTCTTAAGTGATTAGCAAACACGCAAGTACACCTATACTACACCTACTATAATTAAAACGGATGAATTGTTTCGGTGTAATTCTCGGTATGGTTTTCTCGCCAAACGTTTACCAGCTATATTTATTAGTCACGCATGTACAAACATATACACCTGCATCGGTCACTGTCACCTCTTGAAGACGGTCGTAATCCTGACCTTTACCGGAGTGAAAGTGAAATTTCGTTGCTGTAATTTCCGCGAACTGGATGTGTAACGCAATAACACTAATAAAAAAAATTGTCAGGCGTTCCCGAGAAGAAAGTCGCATTCCGATGGAATCATAAATCAGGCGGCCGAATCGAACGACACAGTCTAAATAAATAAATAACAGATGCTGTAACTGAATTGAAATTAGGTGTCTTGGGATGGGAGGTAGATTTTGAATAATTTATGATCCCGGGAGCGATGGAGAACCGCCTATACTACAAAAACGCGATTCGATTATTTATATCTAGAGTATATGGGCATTTTCAAAATTGATTGTAAGATTATTCTCCAAGGAATTATTTGATCTCTATAGTGATGTCTTTCAAGTATGAATGAAAACGGAGAAAATACTCAATGTTTGAACAGTATGGTTTTAAAATGAATTCGATTCATATCAGATGCTTGATTTAATTTGATTTAAAACTGAGTACGAGTCAGGTGTTTTCGTCATTCCCTTAACACCGCGACTTAGGGCCTATTGTATTATTCATTACCTAGTGAATTTCTTCACATAAACAGGTTAATCCAATGCCGACTAGATATACAGGCTTATGACATGGAGTGGGAGAAGGCATCGGGTCGGTGTACTGCATGCGATTCTGGTGTGACAATCCAAAGATAAGATACCTCAGGAGATGGTTAACTCCCTTATACATATTTGTTAATATTTTCCGTCTAAAGTACTGAGGAACGTTCCTAGAGGGCGCGCAACAAAACAGTATTAAAATATGCTTTTAATTAATTTCTGATTTTTTAATATTTATAATTTCAACATATAATACAAGTTAAATAAAGAAAAATACCTTTTGTCTAAAAATATCATTTTATTTACAATATAGATAACATCTATGGTAAAGGAGTACATATTTTATGTATATAATTAACTTGATATTTAAAATTTATTTATTAATATTATACTTATGTTAAGCTAGCGTAAATATATATCTTAAATAACTAAATATAATGTGTAACTAACACCTACAAATTAGAGAATATTTAGTGAACTTTATAACATAACTTTCAGTTCGTACTTACTAAAGTATCCTATAAATTGCACTTTGTAAATGTTTGTCGAATTAAAACTAAAACACCGTAGCGTAAATAAATTAAAACACCACTAATACTTAAACAAAAAAACAAATTATTATGGAAATAGGAAATACGTGACAGACGCGTAGTAAGACCACAAAACGACAAATCACTAGAATAAAGACAAAGGACGCAGGAGGCAACCATGATGCAACTGTAAAAACAGAACCACCAACCTAAATTTTGTATACAACCTAAACAAAGCAACTTGCCCAATTTGAACTTATAGCGCCATTTTTTTGTATAATATAATTTCTCATCTAAAACGAGTTTAATACCAAATATTCAAAAGTAGTAATATCTGCTGAAGAGATTTCAGTTTTAACATATATTTCCGAATGCATACGCTTCAAACTATTTCCAAAACTTTCATGTGATCACTGTAAGAGCTCACTTATAATTGCCGATCCTAATTAGATTTAGATATATTTATGTGTATGTATGTACATTGACAAGAAAACCAGGTGAAAATTAAAATTTCGATTTTCTGATATTTAACATCATCTTTTTGTGTATTTAAAACTATTATATATATCTCCTGAATTTGAAGAACACTTCGAAAAGGCTCCCAACCAAAAAAATTTATTAAAAGATATTTTTCAGCAATAATAAGAAGAAAATAATTGTTACAGTTTCTTCTCAAGTAATTGTGATAGTAATTTACGATATTTGATTGGAACATACGTCTCTTTATATACGGTACATAATAAATTTCTAAATAATTATGTCAAAAGTATTAATACCAAACTAGCTTCTAGTAAAAGCGAAAGAAAGCTACAAAAACTAGCGACTTATTTTCATTTATTTTTTAATAGAATAGCAGTTTTATTTTATTAAACGCAATTCGCAAGCAAACACCGGCAAATCGCTGTTGTGCGCGGCTGATCTGACGATATGACCCCACCAACTTCTAGCTGTCGGAGTATCCCTCTCTCCATGTATTGGGCCTGTATATCTAGTCGGCATTGGTTAATCCTTTTAACTAGGTTTACTAGCCTGTGTGGTAAACCTTAGTATAGGATAATCGCTCCCAGCAATGCCAATGGCAGTCGCTGGCGTTCCAGTATAACATATTCAAAAGCAACGTGGTAAGCTGTTGCCTCCTTCTCATTGTACTCTACAAATAGGTTCATCTTTAAAAATGATATGTATAAAGACTTCATATACGAATTAAAATACAAATTCAACGATCTAAGCGTTAAACCTTAACAAGTAAGAACAGTATAAACCAAAATCGGACATAAAAGTAACTAAAATATATGTACAAAACTGGGCGTTTGATTACAGCTCTATTTGTCATTTTACAAAAAACCTTATTCTACAAAAATTTTATATAATCCAATGCTGCACAACCTAAAAATATTTCTGACTATACAGAGTGTTCCAGAAGAACGTAAACGCATACCTGCCCCATTATTTTAAATGGAACAGCCTATATATTATTTCATTTTTCAATTCTACGCAGAGAAATAACATGATTTCATATAAACTACTATTTACCTATCTTTAATAACAACGTTGTTAATTACTCTTTTGTAAAAAATGGCCCCTCGGCAAGCCTTCGGTTAAGGCGGTGTAGTTTGTATTTACATTTGTTCTAGATATTCATATTTTAAACGCTAGACATACGCACTTGGTTTGATACAACAATGAAATTAAAATCGATGTAATTATATGCAGATGTCCATAATAGTCCTGAATATGTACTTAACTTTAACCCAAGGTAACTTGATTTTTTTATATAGCACCCTATATGTTTGCTTATGCTAAATTAACCCTTATTCAGAGCCTTTTCAATTCATATTAAACATTTATGAAGACTAATGCAAAATTCTATACATAACTATTGATTTTAAATAAATCTAATAAATTTTCCATTAATTTTCAAGTCAGCTTGGTATATAAACGCCATACAATTGAATAAAGCTACGAATTAGTAAATGTACGTCAGTATCAGATCATAATGTCAATAAAGTGATATTGTTATTATTAGGTATTATATTTGTGTATAAACATTTATGCTTCTAAAATTATTATAAATACGAATATTTATACCTATCATATTATAAATAATTCAGGGAAATGTAGCTTGTTGCTAGTAAAGTTCTCCTATTACAAAATCCCACGAATTGGATTTGACGGCAACTAATGAAGTTCTGTTCCTAGAAATGTTGTTACAATCCGATGATGTACACAAACTCCGAAATAATTACCTCTGAAGTTCATGGAATTGTTTCGAGGATGGTTACAGTAGTAACAATATGATGCTGTGGTTCATTTTATTCGTAATATCAGTGGCGGCGCGTGGACTTTTATTTTGGGAGTGCACATGTGGGTAGGTGCCAGGGAGTCCGGCTTTGAAAATTAACCTTCAAAACTCGCATTTTAGAGCAGTTTGCGACGTTCTTTCGCCTTATCTTGGGATAATATTCAGAAAAGGGCTTAGCGCAAAAATCCGAAATTGTTAGTTCTTCTTTTTATACAGAACAGTCACATCATAAACGAACAAAAATGACTTAAACTAAAAATTGTTTGAAAAATCCTACCTAGTTTTTACCAGACAGCACATCTTCTTGATCAAGTTTCACGTGTTGTCTTGTTGCTTTCATTGTCTAACTAATAAGGTAACTGATAACTTACTAACTAACACAAACACTTAGTACTAATTTTCACACACACGTTTTGTATTGTAATTCAAGTCGCCTGTTCTTTCTCTTGTTGTCGAATATCTTGTTTACCTAATAAATTAAAACCTAATTTAGCAGAGAGGTGTGTCTTGGAACTTTGATGTTTTTTAATTTTTTCTTTTAAATGGATTAAATCCTTAACATCGGAGGTGGTCCATTCTGTTTGAACATCACCAGCAAATAATAAACACGGAAAACAATAAAGACTGTTACCAATTTCACAACCACATAACCAGGCGGCTTTTTCATAAGTGTCTATCTTAAAGGTTCTTTTATAATCGCGTGTTTTACATTTTGTTACATGCGTGACCGATAAATTCGGTTTTGGACGACCGGCACTTTTGATTTTTTGTTTTTCTTCTAATGTCAGCGAAGAAAAACGAATTGTTTTTAAATGTTGTATGCTAGTGCAAATCGGATTCTCCAAATTATCCGCCATAATTGCGCGCGAATACAACAAAAGTAATTTCCCGGTTCCCGGTATACAACACCACACTAACAGACGACCGTACACAAACTAAATGTGTACATATGGTAGCTAAGTACTGAGGACTATTACGGGAGGTGTGGGTGTGCGAGGGGTAGCTGCTGCTCCAATTACGGGCCAGTTCGAGAGAGCAGTGTACGAGCCGCATTACGCATGTTCGCGCCTGGAGTCTTAACCGAACATCGGAAACGAAAAATAGAATTAAATACCCAATAGAAAACGTTAGGTTTACGTCAAACACAAAAGTAAATTCCTTTGGATGAAGATATTAGTTGGGGGTACGCGTGCACATGTGCACTTATTGAGAAGCCGCCACTGGTAATACTAATACCATAGATTAGTTGATGTCTCATTTACTATATTATTTTTTCCCAATATTAAGGATCCAACCTTCCCAAACTTCCCTCTTACTAAAAAAAAAAATAGCAAATTTAAAAATAATACCTATTTTTTTAGATAAAACTTGAAATTGTAAAAAAGTAAAAACAAAAATTCGGTTATGAAATGATTAAAATCATTGGCTTATCCAATAACAATGGATTTATATATTTATAAAATTAGTTTAAAAGAACTGTTCATATGCTTTTATCCTTTGCTAGATTCTCTAGCCTAAAATGTTTAGGACGGTTTACTATAATGTGAACAAAAATAAAGAACGAAGACAATGAAGTTTTTTGAATTTTTGAAAAACGCTAAATCCGTTTCAATTTTAGTTTTCAGCATTTCGATGTAGCATCTTTTTATACAGCAACTCTTACTTTTTTTTTGACGTTTTACTGCCATATCTAGTTTGCGAAGTGGCAGTATGAGGAAATAAGTTACCAAAAGCGACCATAAGAATGGATTATCTATGCCAATAGTTTAGGATTTCTATGGGATCTTCAACAGCTTTTCAAAATATGTAGATGATAGGGATCGTTTTATCGTTGAATTTCAAGCAAATTTATTCTAACCCTGCTTGCCACGATCTTAAATATTTATCGAATGACTATTATATCATAACGGCTTTTTCGCTCGACTCTATTCTTCAAACTAAAATGATTGATGCCACAGTTCAAACAGCCACTTCGGAATTGTGTATCGTAAAAGAGTGATTGTATAAAATTCAAGATGTTTTCATCGGGGGTAATATTTCACTGACGTCTAAACAGTGGCATCACGCCATATCTGCTTTGTATTCTGTTTTCTAACGCATCTTTTTTTATTGTATACCGCGAAACAAAGGCCGGTAGAGAGTTATTACCTGTATGGTCCGGTAGCGCGTCTCTAACACAGTACGGTTTTTGTTCGGCGTAGTTTTTTCTGGGTTTCGTTTTGGCGCAGATCGTTTTTTTTTTTAATTTGCGTGAATGTCGAACGTAAATTTTAATCTTTGTTGTGCATACGCAAAATATTTTGTGAGAAGCAAGGAATGCGATTTCACCGAATACGTTGGTAGACTATTTATTTTGACTTATACTGGTTGTCCATACAAGTTAATATAAGTAATAATGATAGCATTAATTAGATGATCTGCTTTAAATTGAATAGTCTGTATATCTTTCTTTTATAAAGAAATATGACATCATTTCCCACAGCCAACATGGTTTCGCGAAAGAAAAATCGACGTCCACACCACTAATTGAGTATTACAATCAGATATTACAACACATAGAAAAAAGTGCAGCACCATTTGGGATTTTTTTGTGACTTACAGAAGGCCTCTGATTGTGTTCAGCATAATAAGTTACTGGATAAATTATACGCGTCTAGAGGTAATGTTTATGAATGTTTTTCTTCGTATTTAAAAAATAGAGTACAGTTTGTAAAAATGACGTTTCTTAACCAAGATCGTAACCTACTATCGACAACATCTCATTGCCCACCAGTAGGAAGTGGGGTACCACAGGGGTCTGTACTTGGACCAGTTTTGTTCAATATGTACATCAACGATATTGGCCTTTTCCTATCTGAAGCAATATCTTGTTATGTATGCCGATGATATTTCGTTATTCATTACAACCCAGTATGAAGATACTACGCAGTTGGCAAACAATTTACTGGAAAGTTTGTACATGTAGTTTGCGGAAAATGATTTGGTCATGAGTCTTGAAAAAACAAAATTTTTGGTATTTCATCCCCGGCAGAGGTATATCGAAAGACAATCTTTGCAGCTGCACGATTATTCCCTATCTCGGAGTGAATCTACTACAATTTTGGGCGTTATACTAAATCAGAATCTCAGTTGGAAAGAATATTGTGATGCACTACCCAAAAAAAAATGTCCACAACGTTGTTTTTAGTCCACAACGATGTTGTAGTCCCCTTGCTTTATTGTGCCAACCAATACTGTTCTGTATTTCTACCAAGCATTCAGGAATTTGTAAATTTTGTTGCATCCGACCAAATAATTTTGCGTTAAAAACCTTACCTTACACTAACAAGTTGCAGTACTCCAATGATCCTGTTTATACTTATTCTGGCGTAATGTTCTCTTAAATAAATAAACACAAGAACGAATCCTTAGAATAGATTGAGGAATTAGAGAAAGCTTACTTTATATTTTCTTCATTTTCCAGCCAACATCACATAATCCACGTCCCATACAATGTACACACAATTCATCACCACCACGTGAAGAAAATAGTGGTACCTGTACCAATCGTGAAGAAGGTGTTCGTCGAACCGATTATACACGCACCAATACATGCCCCCATTTATGGATCAATCGGGCACGGAGGTTGGTGGTAGAACTTCAACAACTCGCAACAAGCTTAAGTACCTGTAAATAGAACATTAACACGATAGGTAAGATATAAAAATATTGGTCCATATCTTAATATTTTTTAATAATCGTAATTTGAAAATAATAAAACAAAAAAATAAGAAGAAATGATTAATCGAATGGGAGGATACGTGTTTAAACTCCATCTTCAAAACGTAAAAAAAACACAAGAATGTTAAGGAGTAAAAAATATATTGAAATAGTAGTCCACAACAATATTGTTTCACCACACAGTGGCTTCATCAGGTTAGTTTCAGTTAATTTCATCCACCTGATGAAGCCACTGTGTGGTGAAACAATATTGTTGTGGACTACTATTTCAATATATTTTTTACTCCTTAACATTCTTGTGTTTTTTTACGTTAACACTGGGGCTCGAACTCCTTTCCCTTCGAATAAGGAGAATGGCCACTTCGTAGCTGAGCTATTGCGGTACTAAACTATTTAGAACCATGAAAAATAAGTAGCTGACTAATATCTATGGCTAATATTTTGCAAATGTACGCCAAGAGGTCCTCACCTCAGCTGACAAAGCCAGGACCAAAACTTTTTTGTAATACACTCCGCCAAAAAAGTATCGCATAAACTAAAAAAGGGCATTTGTGAACCAAGATATTTTTATACGTTCACAAAAAGTTTGCCTCGTGTATGTGAACTATAAAATCACTAACAAAATAATGGAACTTAGCGTTTTTACTTTTTTTTTTCTAAAAGAACACATTTAGAAAAATGCATATGTGTAAGGTTTGTTCAGTTGTTTATTGAAAGTCTTCCTATACGGACAAATTTTAAAGTGCGAAGTCAGAGTTCTGTACCAACGCTTTTAAAACTAAAATGAGCAATTTAACTTCAGAACAAGTGGCTGCTATAGTTGCTTTAATCGAAGATGGACGATCTCAAGCATACGTTGCTAATTTGATGAACATCAATCAGTCAAGTGTTTCTAGAGCCGTAGCCAGATATAGGGAAACAGGCATTTACAGTAGAAGACCTGTACCAGGTCGTCCAAGATGTTCTACTCGCCAAGATGACCGCTATTTACTACTACAAGCATTACGTCGAAGACATGTAACTGCGAGACAATTGCAGAACGACTTGGCTAGAGTCAGAAATACTCGTGTGAGTACTCAAACTATTCGGAATAGGTTACGACAGAGTGGATTAAGAGCTAGAGTAGCTGTAACAGCCCCTCGTCTCACTAGGAACCACCGAGTGGCTCGCTTAAGGTTTGCCAGAGAACATGTAAATTGGAACATTAATGACTGGGCCAATATACTCTTCACAGATGAGTCAAGATTTGGTCCTCAGATAGGCGTATCTCAGTGTACAGACGAGACGGTGAGCGCTATTCGCAGTGTAATATCAGACCTAGACCTAATTTCGCTGGTGACTTTATTATGGTTTGGGGAGGCATCTGTTTAACAGGTCGTACAGAGTTAGTACCAGTAGACAGAGGTACACTGACTGCCCACAGGTATATAACGGACATTTTAGAAGAACATGTAGTACCATATGCGCCAATTATAGGAATCGAATTCATGTTAATGCACGATAATGCACGACCGCATGTTGCAATAATCGTCCAGGAATACCTTAACGATGTTGGTATTCCAGTTTTAGATTGGCCTGCGGTAAGTCCGGACATGAACCCTATCGAGCACGCGTGGGATCTCCTTCACAGACGGATACGAACCCAAAATGTTGCCCCAGCGGAACTGCATGGACTAGCAAATGCTCTCCGTGACGAGTGGGAGAATTTGGATCAGGCTTATATACGGAGGTTAATCGAATCTCTGCCAAACCGTATGCGAGCGGTCATAAGAGCCAGAGGTGGCAATACTCAGTATTAAAAGCTACTGTTATGACATTTTTCTTTCCAAAATTATAATTTCTTGTTTTAATAAAAATCTCAAGTATGAGTTCTTGTTTTTATTTGGCCTGTATTTTATTTAAACAATCATAGAAATTATATCTTAGAGCGCATTAAAGTATATTTACAACTTTATGCTACAAACAAAGATTATGCGATACTTTTATGATTCAAAACTAAATTATGCAATACTTTTTTGGCGGAGTGTATTTGAAAATCAAAGCATTGCTTAAAAAATTACTTATTGTTCGACATCAAAATCCATGCGCATATGCGTGACCCTTAAAGTTTGGTATTTTAAGAACTAAACAAGAAAGACGTTTTCTACTAATGACTTTTTGTATATGTATCTTGAACTTTTCCTTACATATATTTTAATCAATCAATACTAATGTGATTTTATTTTCGTCTTTTTTTCCAGCCAAATATGTATGTAAGCCATTTTTTTGTCGTCGGCAGAGAAGGAAAGTTCAAAACAAATCGACCGTCGATGGTTTTGTAGTTCCAAAACAACAATGACAATCTTGCGGTAATACATTCCATAGGTAAATACTCAGCCGTATGCGTAAATTGCAATTAGTATTTCTCTGTATATACTTCATGTTAATTTTACGTATATTTAACTGTAACTGTATATATTTTGTACGAATAATATTAATTAAAAAAAATGATAGTAAGATATATTGTATTTATTTAATTTCCTGAAGTAATATACTAATACATACTGTTTGGTTAATATACTGGTTGTGTGCAAACAACATAAACAGGTATTATAACATTCCGATATTCATTCCAGGATTGTTACTCTAAATAAACCCAAATGACAGGCAGTCGGTAATAATTACATTGGAGCAAGCCGGTAGATGATAGACATGTTTCCAGTATCAACACGCAATGGAATTAATTCATCTAAATCGTTTTCGCATTTAGTACGTGGATGCTACACAGATGGCATTGAAAGATGAAAAATTATTTTCGGGATTAATAAAAAATACATCGATCAAATTGATGATTGACGAAAAAAATAAGCGTTTATAATTCCTTTCTCGAAAAATAAACGGTTTCTCCGCTGTTACGGCATGGCAAAAATCGTAAAAGATAACTTGGGTGTTTGATAATGTAGGAGTGTTTTGTAGTGAGTGGCCTGTTTTTTCGAAGTTCTAATTAATTTAAATTGACAAATAACTAATTTTTGAATGCTTTACAAATCTTTCAAATTAATTATAGTTTAGAGGTAGAAAACCATTTCGAATTTTATCAACAGCTTTTTAAGCATTTAGACATGAATAAACCTGGGCTCTTAGGAAGGACTAGGCTTCCGTGATCTAACAATTAGTCTGGGCCATTCAAAATACAAAACAGTTCCCTGTAAAGTGACATGTATGTTCTTTTACTACACCTTTCCAAAATAGCACAAACATGTATCCCCAGTGGTTAAAGTTGGCATTTTCAAAGAATTCCGAGATCCTACACTCAGTTGGCAATGTTAAAAAAGCAATTATACATTATGAAGGTGAAAAACGTGCAACGTCATCTACCCGTAAAGTTATGATGTCTAATAGCCTCCGTATCAGAAACAGCAAAGCTATTAACCAGTTGCGGAGTACAGGCACAGTTACCGACCACCAGAGTGCACAAGTACATTAATAAATGTGTGAATGACTAAACGAAAGAGTGATTGCCGAATCCACCACCCCAGACTTGGACAGTACTGCTTCGAACTTATTGGTTCTCATCAGCATGCCACAGGCGAGACACAACCAACAACACTCCACCAGGCAGCTAAATGCACTGCTGACAAAAGGATGAAGGTGTAAAGCGTGCAACGCCACCTACCAGTGAAGCTAAGATGTAATACTTCATGTAATAAACAAAGATGATCTTCATCGACGTTTAGAATTTTGTGAAGATATCATGAACAGAATGGATGAAAATCCTGACCTATCTTTTAACATTGCTTTCTCATACGAACCATCATTGTAAACCGAGTAATGAGTCGGCATAATTGTAGGAATTGGACCGATACAAATCCTTTTTGTGTGCGAGACAGCAACGCGCAGTATTCTCAAAAATTAAATGTTTATACTAAATAATCTGTCTGGTAATTCTTCATAAATTGAAATCTCAATGCTGAAAGGTATGCAGACATGCTTCGAGATGAAGTAGTTCCTTGGGTACCCTCAAAACCACTCGGAGAATCGTCGGTCACGTTGGAAACCACTTAAGGTTGAATATCTTCGGAATAGCTTCGGATATATATAATATAATATAATATTGTGTTTTGTGTCTTTCGATCGATTTTTGGAAATGATTGAAGGCGTGTTTTTTTGTTTTTCGATTCGATGAATATTTTACTGTCCCGGAACTTTTGGGACACCCGGTAGATTAAAATGGAGACATGAGAGATCCATCTCCCGTCTGTGGAGGCGAACAGCTGATATCGTCCACTCTTAAAAGTCAACAACAGCGACTCGAATAATAGATATGCGGAGAACGCACCCGGAAATTGCTCGGGATCCAATTAGTGTAACTAACGCGGACGAAAATGCGAATACCGTAGATTCCTCGTTAAAAATGCCGCTCCTCCGAATCGCTTAAGGGGAGAAATGGAAATAATTAGGACCGAGACTTCGCTGAGGCGGCGACCAGACGACAACAGTTCTACTGGGGACCTGATGGGACGCCCTGACCCGTAGCATAATCTGAAATTCAAATTTATCGCAAGGGTAGTAGAAGTAGCTGGTCTGAGTTCGGTTTGGGAGGATGTAATTCGAGATTTTCTACCTTTTTTTGCTTGGGTGTAATCCGTGGCGGAGAACGCATAGATTACTTTAATCAGATATCGATTCGGTCGCGCGGATTAGAACGCGTCTGCAACGGCAGGTTGAACTTGAAAACACCCAATCTGTTATTCAAATGTATGAACGCGTTTCGATTTATTCTAATATTGGAGATTAGATTTTGAGCAGAAATTGAAATTCATTTAAGATGTTCTGATTTTCTTTGATTTAGAAAACATTGCCTAAAGATAAAGAGCAAACAAGTGGAGACCACGACCTTTAACGACTACTCTTACTGTCATCCTTATGAAGTAAACCTACGAAAGTTTGATTAAGCAGTGAGTTGAGTTCTTCATTGGCATCTTTGACCGGTTTACTCAATATTAGTGCTTAACTTCGGTAGGTTCTTTGTACTTTAGTTAAAGAGTGTTTTCGTTAGCTCTAAGCCCATGCATCCGTAATCCAGTCTCTTCCGCCATTTTTGGAGCCATGCGCAAGAATACAATACTATCTCAAAAGCCTTCGCAAAGTTACTTAGGAGTGATACAGGTCGGTAGTTGGTGATATCCGTCGACGAACCTGACTTCAGTATTGGACACACTTTGGCAACTTTCCAGAGTCTTGGAAAACTAGCAGTCCTTAATGCGATATTAAAGATCATTGACAAAGGCTGCGCTAAAACGACACCACAATCTTGCACTAGAAAACTAGAATATTATAACAACATATCATTAAGCATTTGAAAAAGGTTGCAGAGTCGACCGAAACGTCTGCTATGTTTTAACTCCATTTTAAAACAGCCATACTTTCCAAATATCTTTAAAATTTACACATATACGGCTAAACAAATAAACAAACTTGATATTCTTGTTTACTACGCCGAGTATCGTTTTTCGTTCGTTTATCGTATTTACATTTTCAATTGTACATATTTGTTTATTTTTTTATCGTTGTAGAATTCTCGTTGCACCTATTTTATAGAAATAAATTCTAAATTAAAAACGCATTTTAAGTCATTTAATTGTTGCTCACACCTTGATCAGAACCCTGGAGCCCCCGCATTCACACAAGCAGCTACCATTCTGTGGTAAAATATTATTTTAACGACCAACAAGCGCAACCTTTGACCGATTCTTTGACAGCTGACTGGCACAACCAGCGCTGTTGTGTGGACGCGATGCGAGATCGCGCATGTTAATTTAAACATACAAGGATCAACGTAAAAATAAAGAGGTTAAAAGGTAATAATAGGTAGTAAGCATTAGCAAACCATTAAATTAAAATCAGTAAGTAAATTGAAAGTAGGTAACTAAGTAAGGCGGTGGTTACAAAGGCATCTTCAATATTACATAGGTGTGGATGATATTTATCATAAAAACACGGAAAATAAGGGCATTTTGTGTAATGTGAAAATTGAATGAACAATTTTTCGTAATGCTAAACAAAAAATAAATCTTGGTTCATGTTAAGAAAAACACTTCGTAACCGTAATCCTACTAGGGTGCATACAATTAATCAAAATGCATGTAAATGTTTTAAATTTACAGTCACCTAGATATGTTCAATTTAATGTCGAAATCAATATTCTCCATGATTCTCTATAAACTGCGTTTAATGCTCTATTATATTCGAACGAATAAATTCCCGCAACCAGACTATATAGAGAGGGAATTTGTTAATATTTGGTGAGGAATTTGTGTTGACGTTTATAGCATGCGAGTTATTTACAAAACTATTTTCTAAAAGCGGAATTGTTTCGATAATACGTTTTTTGAATTGGATTGAAACAGTTGGGTACATTAAATAAACAAGAGGAATTCCAAAGATGCCCAGCCTAAAATATGCTTTTTGAATATACAGAATCCCATGATATGACCGCCACAGAAGGAAAAGAGAGAAAGAAAAGGAAAGAAAGGAATAAAGGTGAAAGTAAACAATCTTCCAACAAAATTTTAATTTTTCTCGTGTTTTTTTTTCTTCTTTCGTTTATTGCGCGTCATTCCACACCGCGAGTTTCGATTAAAATTCTATATTATTACTGTCAGTTATCGCGGTTCTTATTGTTAGTATCGCTCGCTATACTAAAATCGCGGCAAAACTTTGTAGGTAATTTTTCTCCGTGCAAATTTAGGTCCGGCAGGAAGAAAAAGAAACAACCCATTTACGCCCGCTTCCGAATTTCCAAGCGGATGCGGTCGGACCTGCTTATTTAAATGCAAATATAATATTTCCATTTATATAAACCGCATCTGAAAAGCCAGAAATTCGTCCATTACCTGGGCGAATAACATACGATTACGTAGGAACCCGTACCCGTTTTGAAATTAAAACTTAGAGAGTTACAAGGTGCGTGATGATGCGCCAAGCACGTAAATTCTTGTATACAGGCTGTACCACTTAAAATTCCGAGTTTAAATATTCCGGAAACGGATAAATATATTTAAATTTTGTAAAAGCCGTTGCTAAAGAATGTGATTGCATGGATGTGTTTCTTTAGGTGAAAATAAAAATGACGCTACGATAAAAAGATTTTTTTTTGGATCTTGAGCATTGAGAAGCAGATGGCATCGATTATCCGTCCCATTCATCGCGGCCGGTCCGTTAGGGCCTATTGTAGGGCCGATGTTATCCTTAAAATTCATCCAACAAGTTCAGGGCGTTAAGATAAATGAATGAGGTCTTTTTTAGGTCTTCTAAGTAAAAATCAACCTTGCCTAAGATGACATATCTGATTCCCGTTCCTTGGGGACAATGGCTGAAGATATGCTCAACTGTTGCTTCGTCCTCCAAACACAGCCGGCGTTCATCTCATCAGAGAGCCCGATTCTGTGCAGGCGCTTTCAACGCATTAACTAATAAAGAAACTATTACTTTGACGTTTCTACGGTCAGATTCAAGTGATTAGATGAATCTAGTTAATCTGGTCTCCCTTTCTACAACAATGTGCAAGGGTGACAGATCCTTGCAATCCTTTGTATGGTTGTAAGTTTTGCTGTGGCTCTGGCTTGTTGCGCTTTCTGCCACCAAACTATCGTTTTGTAGGTTATGGTTGGACGTAGTATCACCACATAAATCCAATAGATTAGGTTTGGGGATATTTCCTCACATATTCTTCAGAAAGTCCGTAAAGATAACCTTTTTAGTTAGTTTAGTTAGTGTCTTATCAAATAGGGTGCCTAGATATTTTACATTATCTGCAAATTCAAGTTTCACACCTTGGATAGTGGGTGGTAACAAATGTTCCATTCTCTTCTTCCGGATGGACGGTACTATTTTGGTTTTATTCGGGTTAATGGTTAGGTTTTCCTTGCTACACCTGCTACTGCTAACGGCGTTAATCACCTGTTGGAGGGCTGAGGAAATTTCCTTCTACCCGATCCTCTTAAAAGTCTTTCCTTGCCTAGTGTCGTTATAGCAAGCCTATTCGTAAGAATTGCAGCAATCCAGCTTGCTATGGGCGGTTGTACGCCTCGCGCTAAAATCACCTTGCATATGGATGAAGGAATTACATTATTAAATGCTTTTTTTATCTTTAAAAATGCTGCCATTGCTATTTCCTTGGATTCGAGTTAGTCCGAAATCCTGGAGATAAGATCGTGCTTCCCTTTTGCAAGAGTGCCAGAAATATACCGTCCTCACCCAGTGTTTTGTCTGGTTTGAGCGATTTAATCGCCCAGCTAAGCATTGAATGTCACTACTTTCCTCATTATTTGTCAATCAGGCGACTTAGGACGTTGGATACTGCGGATTGTAGTGTCATCGAAGAGATTATTCATTATCTGACATCCTGTGCCAGAAGCTCCGTAAATGTGCTATCGGCTCGCCTCGGCTAAACTAATGTTTGCCCCGGATCTCTTGAGGGTACTTTGTGGATCCTTGCTGTGTCAGATGTATTTGACAATCTCTGACAGAACTTCCTGCATGATTCTCTCTTGGCTCTTTCAATCTCCTTGTTATACTCCGTTAGCACTTGACGATATTGGTCACAGCTACCGGATGTTTTAATCCGATTGACTAGGGGTTCGGACTTGGGTTCCACCAAGATGTGCCTTTAATGAATAGTTCTTGTTATATGCAGTGATTAGGGCGTTATGAATATGCTGCGCCGCTATCTCTATTTGATCATAACTCTGGAATCAGTCAAGAGAATGCTTGAAGATATTGATCACAGCTACCAGATGTTTTAACCCGATTGAATAGAGTTAAGATTTCTTTTCTACGGAGGCTGAGATTATGGTTCCACCAAGATGTACCTCTGCTAGCTCTTTTCACCTTTAGTGAACAGTTCTTCTTATATGCAGAGGGCGTTATGAATTTGCTCCGCCGCTATCTCTATTTGGTCATAACTGTGAAATCAGTTAATATGTTTGACTAAAGAGAAAGTAAGATACCCCTTTTCAGTCAGTGCACTTGTAATCGAGGTAGGAAACGATCTCTTATCTTCCCACACAAATTTTAAATTGTATTCTCCAGTTTTGAATTCGCGTGCTCACTTTGTTGGAGCTGAACCTTATGTCTAGTACTTACTTCCTGTTACAGGTGCAGAAGATTGGTCAACAAAAGCGACAATTTTCATAGTTGACAATCAAGTACCTATATCTTTTATCATTGTACTATTTTTAATATAAATTATGTAATTATAAATAATTGTTTGTAGATCTGCACTGATGAGGACAGAAATAAACTGTCGAAATGTCTAATTGTCTATAAATAAACTTAGAAATATCAAAACACGCCTATAATTTCCACTGGCATTGGAGTTACCATTAATAATTACTGTTAGTACACGGGAAATATGAATCGCACTTATAGAATATAGCAAGCAAAGATATATTCACTTACAATATGTGATTATGAAACTAGAGAAATATTTATTAGTAAACCCAAAGGGAATTCTGTCTTGTTGTTGTTGCTAAAATAATTTTTCTTTCTTATATTTTCGTAATTGAAATCTTGCACTTTCCCATTTATTGATAACACTATTTCTCAACTTTTATTGCTAGTAATTTAATACATCTTATCTGTTGTTTAATGTCCGTCTGCTTTAGCGTCTTTATTACATCTGTTACGTCAATTGCACTGTAAATAAAACATTTAACAACAACACACATTTTTCTAATACTTCTCTCTACACAAGTTAATTTAAATTAAACAGATACAATAAGTCAATCTACCTCGACTTTCCTATAACAACATAGATGTAAAATACTTAAATTTAGCTTCTGTTTACATTATTTGTTAGATGATAAATATAAATGTACATTACATTCTCCAAATTTTAACACAGAATCTTACGTGGCGAACCTGAAAAAAAAACTATGAATGAAAAAGTTATAGATATTCGTCGGTCTGCCTCGCTGTAATGGAGCGATTTTATTATCGATTTTATTGCGCCTGATTACTGTGCCTAAATTTATTATAATTCGAGTTTGTCGCGTTAGTTTTCAAATTATGGCTTTGTTCCCTCGTGAAACCAAGCTGCTGTTCATCAACGAATTTCCCTGTGCTAGCATAGGCTTGCTTAATGTTTTGTTTTAATTTAGTCAATTAATTTGGGGCGGTATAGGAACCGATTAGCCTAGAGTTTAACGTCAAGCCGTCAGCGTTTGTACGATTTATGATCAATTAAATATAATACAGTCGATTCGAACTAAAGCGGAATACTATTAAATTAACTTGTGTAGGTATACATTTTGCGATCAATTCTATGTTAAATGTCATGTCAAAATGACAGGAACGTTATATTTGGTTTTAAAATTCTTGGGCTTTTTTGAAAATGAAATGAAACTAAATTGGAGAAATTGAACGTGAACGAAGCAAATAAATTGTACTTTTGGCAAACCTATGAAAATTTTGACGTGGTGGAAGGCTAAAGGAAGAACACCACTAGGTGATTTAGTCTTTTTGACATTTTTGTAATGTGTTATGTATATGTACATTATACCAAATGTCAATAAATTGATACTATTACTACTATTACAGTAGCATACAGAAGCATTTCTTATGCGTTTGTGCAGACAACATGCACAAACGCATAAGAAATGCTTCTCTTCAGTTAAATGTGGATAATATGATATGTATATTTGAAAATGTAAGGCAGCCCATACACACGGAGCTGAATAGAGACATACACTCCGCCAAAAAAGTATCGCATAATTTAGTTTTGAATCATAAAGGTATCGCATAAGCTTTGTTTGTAGCATAAAGTTGTAAATATACTTTAATGCGCTCTAAGATATAATTTCTATGATTGTTTAAATAAAATACAGGCCAAATAAAAACAAGAACTCATACTTGAGATTTTTATTAAAACAAGAAATTATAATTTTGGAAAGAAAAATGTCATAACAGTAGCTTTTAATACTGAGTATTGCCACCTCTGGCTCTTATGACCGCTCGCATACGGTTTGGCAGAGATTCGATTAACCTCCGTATATAAGCCTGATCCAAATTCTCCCACTCGTCACGGAGAGCATTTTCTAGTCCATGCAGGTCCGCTGGGGTAACATTTTGGGTTCGTATCCGTCTGTGAAGGAGGTCCCACACGTGCTCGATAGGGTTCATGTCCGGACTTACCGCAGGCCAATCTAAAACTGGAATACCAACATCGTTAAGGTATTCCTGGACGATTATTGCAACATGCGGTCGTGCATTATCGTGCATTAACATGAATTCGTTTCCTATAATTGGCGCATATGGTACTACATGTTCTTCTAAAATGTCCGTTATATACCTGTGGGCAGTCAGTGTACCTCTGTCTACTGGTACTAACTCTGTACGACCTGTTAAACAGATGCCTCCCCAAACCATAATAGAGCCACCAGCGAAATTAGGTCTAGGTCTGATATTACACTGCGAATAGCGCTCACCGTCTCGTCTGTACACTGAGATACGCCTATCTGAGGTGTAAAGACCAAATCTTGACTCATCTGTGAAGAGTATATTGGCCCAGTCATTAATGTTCCAATTTACATGTTCTCTGGCAAACCTTAAGCGAGCCACTCGGTGGTTCCTAGTGAGACGAGGGGCTGTTACAGCTACTCTAGCTCTTAATCCACTCTGTCGTAACCTATTCCGAATAGTTTGAGTACTTACACCAGTATTTCTGACTCTAGCCAAGTCGTTCTGCAATTGTCTCGCAGTTACATGTCTTCGACGTAATGCTTGTAGTAGTAAATAGCGGTCATCTTGGCGAGTAGAACATCTTGGACGACCTGGTACAGGTCTTCTACTGTAAATGCCTGTTTCCATATATCTGGCTACCACTCTAGAAACACTTGACTGATTGATGTTCATCAAATTAGCAACGTATGCTTGAGATCGTCCATCTTCGATTAAAGCAACTATAGCAGCCACTTGTTCTGAAGTTAAATTGCTCATTTTAGTTTTAAAAGCGTTGGTACAGAACTCTGACTTCGCACTTTAAATTTTGTCCGTATAGGAAGACTTTCAATAAACAACTGAACAAACCTTACACATATGCATTTTTCTAAATGTGTTCTTTTAGAAAAAAAAAAAGTAAAAACGCTAAGTTCCATTATTTTGTTAGTGTTTTTATAGTTCACATACACGAGGCAAACTTTTTGTGAACGTATAAAAATATCTTGGTTCATAAATGCCCTTTTTTAGTTTATGCGATACTTTTTTGGCGGAGTGTATTTGAGCTTCTTTTGATTTAAAATTATTATATATCTAAAAGTGTAAAAAATAAAATAATTTTGTGTCACGTACGATTTGTTTAATAATTACAATTTGAAAATAATAAAAAAGAAAAAAATTACGTCGCTACACCCACAACCTTCGGATTACGAAAACGCGCACTTCGCCACTAGGCTATTGCGGTACTGCAATAGTAACTTTTCATATTCATTCCATACGCCAAATTATCTAGCGCTTTAAAAAAAGTAGCTGGCCATATACTATCACCTGACACAGCTAGGACTAAAATTAAGCGGCCTTCTTTTGCGAGTTTATATTTTTATGTAAAAAGCCCTTAACAGTGCGAAATTTCTTTAGTTTTTGAGATGTGTCGTCCCTTGTATTCAAACTTTTATGATTTCCTTTCTCGAATCTTATTCGGTTGGGCACCCTTGGGGTTTTCCGTCGCATAAAATTAAATTCGACCCTCTTCACATATGTATAACTTGGACAGTTAAGGGATGTTTCCTACCTTTCCGAAATTCTTACTCCAAATCTATTTCGTTTCTTTGCATATTTTACGCTGCACATATCTACCTGTGTGCGCATATTTATGTAGGCTTATATCTGTATCGATGTACCACTTCGCCGCTATCTTCACACTTGCAAATCTACCGGCACCTTCACTGTTTGTACATAAGTTTCAATCCTGTACATTGATAATCCAATAACTCTGTCTGGGGTGAATTGTGTACCAGTAGAGTTTCGACGATCGAAAGCGTAGGAAATTAAAACTTGTTCAGCGAGTGTAAACATAGAATATTTTTGAGAGATTTTTTTTTTGAGGACGTGAAATGATCCTTTAAGAGAGTTCCACTGTAATTGTGGATTTGCAAAAATGTTTTAATCAAAATGAACCCATTGGGAAGAAACATTGATGATGATTGCTGTAAGGAATGAGTCATCCTAGATTATATAATTTCTTGGGGTAAGCGGAAAATGAGGTGCATACTCTAAAAAGATTTCTTGTGAAATTATTCCTAAAATACTTGATAACAAAGTTGCCCGAATGAGGTAGAAGATATTGGTAAGCCAGATTTAACCCCTCTAATTTACAATTTGTTTTCAGTGAGCTTAACAGTCAATTAAAACAGAAAGAAATATATTATAGCTAGTCTGTATAGCTCTTTGGCTGGTCGATCAAAGTCGTCCTCTGGGTTCATTTTTTATTTGCCAAAAAATGCCCTTTTTGCGTCCAAACCCTCGCATTCACATAGCATGGGGTATGCGGTCTCTGTCATTCTATTACACAGTCTGCGATCTTGATCCCCATTTTCTACAGGTGTCCTTTCAAGGCACAATGTCCTGTTGGGAAACCTGGTACTATACGAAGACGTACCTTACTCAGGTTGAGTAGTTCGTCACTATTCTCCGTTGATGGTCCATTCATGAATGTCTATCTGTAAGTTTGCCTGGTTGTGTTTCTCTTGGTCTCAATTCCTTACCTGTTTCGTACTGTGTTTTTGAATACTGCTAGAACAAATTCTGCGCCTATAAATGAAGCCGATGATCCCTTTTTGCCAGTTCGTCGGCTTTTTCGATTGCGAAACTGTCCAGGCACCCACAGTAAAGTTGCTGTGTCGGCAGAGCTTCTGGTGCACCCCGAGCTTCTTATTCCCGGTCTGATTGTAGCGCTGGCTTCTGCTGGTGTAACACAGACATTTTACTGATTTTCTCCGCTCTCGCCGTTGCGTTGACACAGCTTCTGATGCTTCCAGGGTTTTATTAACTGATTCCCGTACCGCATTGTTTAGCGTCGTCGCCGATATCTAACCCGACATGGCCCGTGAAAACCGTCTGAGTACTTTTCGACTAACCTCTCGTATATAGATTGTCGTTTTATGTTGTTAACCGAAACAAAGTCACTAGATTCAGCTTTTAGATTTCAAAAGCATTGCCGTGTAGTGTTTTAATGTTCGTCACTGTACATATTTACGTATGCTCACGATTGTTCATGCAAATGTTCTGAAACTTACCTTTTTTTGCTGTATATACTCGATGTATTTTACACCTATTCTTTAGAAATAAATAGTTGATTTATTGATTCACTGTTTTGTTGCGCAATTAGTCTAGAACCCTGAATATCCCCGCACTTAGACTCACAGCTACCACTTTATTATAACGGCGTGAATAAGACGCAACACCGTTTAAACGTGCTCGGGGCGAACCTCCTCTTTCGACTTACGGGGACCAACGCAGAAGTAATAAACATTTTAAAAACAAATCGAAAGCCCGTAAATAATGCATTAAAGAGTAAGCGGTAAATATCAGTACAACGCAAGGAAACGTCGTTACAGTGTAACGCAGTCTCTGTAGATTTTCCTGCTTACGCATACTGGTCTTGTTGTATTGGCCGATATGGTAAATCCTGTATACAACAACAACAACAACACCTTGTGTATGAAATCAAAACACTAATTCCAGCATCCACTTTGCCGATGAATAAGTCCTTTCAGAGCAACGATCATTTCAAATACTTTCCACGCGTGATTTTCCAAGTGACATCTTTTTGTCCATGTTGTATACGTTCCAATTAGGCCGCCACATTATCCTCGATTGATTGAGGTAATTTAGTTTATCCCGTCCCGACCGTACCCGCGAATCTTTGGCCCCGAATATTACACCTCGTCTGCCCTTTTAATG
Source organism: Cetonia aurata (assembly GCA_949128085.1). Lineage (NCBI taxonomy): Eukaryota > Metazoa > Arthropoda > Insecta > Coleoptera > Scarabaeidae > Cetonia > Cetonia aurata. The sequence continues at coordinate 68,263,247 of OX421882.1, read as the reverse complement.
CGATTGTTTTGGCCTGCACGGGAACAGGCGAAATATACTAATTTCGAATTGGGTTTTGTTATAGTAACGCTTTTCAATGTTATTGTTCGTAACAGGATCGACAATAGTAATACAATAAGAGGGTATTGCGGGAATTGGGTTGAAATGTGTGCGACCTTTAAAACATTTGTTCTTGTATTTATGTGTGTGAAAACCGTAGTAGATTCAATTAACGTATATACAGGAGGGGTTTGGTTAAATTATACCGACGAGGAACAATCTTGAAACTGAAAAAGAATCTGAAGCCTTGGGAACATGTAGATCACAAATAGGTAGGTATGTAGTACGCAATTTCTTGCTGGATGAAAAGAATTTTTGAAAATTTGAAATTTTAAATTCTGCTTATGCGCATAACTTGATAACGATAAGAGGTAGAAAAAATGTTTTAAGACAAAAATTGTTTGTTTGAATTAATTTTATTAAGCATGATTATATATATTTTTTTACAAGTAAACATCCCAGCAAACACATTTGCATTACTACTACATTATGACAATATAACTCTAGTTACACCCTTTGAAACTATTATGTACCACAGGAATTGCGATTTTGAAGCATTAAAAATGTAAATAATAGTATTATTTTTTGACACCGGAAGGAGGGGGGAGATACGATTTTTTGTTTAATACTTAAATAGGCTGCTAAGAACATATTAAAGAATATTTTTATTTTATTTTACTTTTACTTATTATACCTCACAACAAATACGATAGCCGCGGGAAAGTATACGTACCAATATACGCCAGGAACTTCTACGGAGCTCAGGGGATATGAAGGCAGTGCGCGCGGTACAGCAGTGCATTTCAGCGGATAGCGCGCGAACGACCATCTACAAGGATCAGACAACGCGGGCAGCAGCTAAAAATGGTCGCCGCTTAAGCCAGGCATGGAGAACACACTAACAGCACACCTTGGCAGGCTCCCTATTCGTAGAGGGCTAGGGTCCGCGAGCTGGAATAGTAGTCGGTGGCCGTTTTGCGCTTATTACGTTGTGATTAACGGTCGCACCTAGCCAACGTCGGTTATGCAGTCCAGCAACCAGAAAGTGTACGATATATTCATCTAAATGTACACATATAATATTATACCTAATTGAGAGGCATTATGTAGCAAATACTCTTATAACCTATATTTAATATAGGAAAATTGGAATACTGAAACAGATATTATTTGTATAAGTATTTTGTATATCTTGTGAAAGAATGTTACGTATTTCAGTGTTTTTGCCTCTATCTAAAATAGGGAGCCAACCACAACAAGTTGATGAAATATCTCAAAGACTTTTAAATAATAAAGAAAAAATTAATTTTCTTTTTTTATTTTATTTAACTAGCTCAATGAAAATGATTTAAATTGAATACTAGACTTCCTGAGTTATCCTAGCGAATTAAAACTTTAATTTAACCACAAAAATAATTAGTGAATATGTGATATCACACTTTCTTTGAGGCTTGATTAAAAAGAAAAGGTTCATTATTAAATAAAAGAACAGGATTTTTATTTAATCAACAGGTTAATTTCCAATCATTCGACGGTGCAAAAAGAAAACCTCTAACTCAAGGTTCTGATCTAAAATAAATTGCACAAGACTCAAATTTTTTATAAAATAGGACAATGCTATTGCCTATGCAAAGCAAAAGGTTTTGTTTGTTCCGGAAGATTTTTCGTTTAAAACATATTCATAACCTTTAATTTGCTGTTTACGTGGTTTAAGAATTTAAAATAATCTAAGCGTGGACAAATTCAAGGTTTTTATAAAAATTTAAAATGCTAATAATAATAAAAATGCTTCTATCCACCCAAATGAGGTAATAGAAAACAAAAAGTATACAGCAGAATGGACAAACTGAAAAATTAACTCTTAAAAAAAAAACAAAGCGCAAATTAACTAAAATGAATCTTCCTAAACACAAATAATAATTGATCTTATATCTAAGCAGTGCACACATTAATACAATATCAATTACTATATTTATGATCATGTTTTAATTTTAAAACACAAGATAAAATAATAAAAACGGTATAAATTATTTATGAAAAGCGTCTACTTACTTCAATAGTACCCCACTTTAACAAAACTCTACAATCCGTTAGCAGGCAAAAATTCCCACTCAAATTTCCAACGCAAACGTAGAGCTAATTGCTACAATAACATTACTTAATAGATAACGCATTAAAACAAACTGGTGTACAATAGACTTATTATTGAATAGATTAAATATTATTCTAAACTCTACAAAACTATATGTACTTTAAGTTTTTGTGAAATAAACGATTTTAAAACCTACCTAGCTTCTTTCTGATCTCTCACCGGCGCATCGGTCTACAAATCAGTATTACCCCAACAGAGGGATTGCTAAAATAATTTAGTTAGTTTTTTTATAACGCTAATGAAAGTGTCGTCTCATCAGAAATATTAATAAATTTATATTTTTATAAAACCTACCGGCGTAATACTACAGCTACAGCACAGCCAACATAAAATTCTTTGATGTTCGACAATCCGTACTCTATGATAACTAGGTAGCTGTCTAATGAAAACAAATGTTTCGCAGCGAGGATTTCCGTGCGAGCGTCCGATTTTCTGTGGATGAAAATCTTTTTTAAAATTCCTCTTTTACAGAAAATATGTAATGTATGCGCATCCTCGACTAGGAAACATATTTTTCAGGACGTTGAAATTCTCGTTTTGAAAAGCTGAATTTACTAATATAATATCTGCAGCGCAGGCAACTGCAATAAAGATAGATACATACATATACAGGCGTCCTAGCTCATAGGTGCCGGCCAATAATTTTTTCAATTATAGATATTTTTTTATAAAATTTGAAATGTATCTTTTACTGTTTCCAATTATTCAACCTACACTTTCTTAGGTGTTAAAGAGGAGATATCGAGATTCAAACTTGTGAAAAATATAAAAAAATGAAAAGTAGGCCATAAGAAAGCTCTTCATGATAACCACTTACTAAAATTAATTTACTTGCATTTGTAGTATCCAGAATACAGATCATTCATATGTGAATGACAGATATTTTGAGAACCGAACTCAGAAGAGTACGGTAAAGTATACTTCTACTTATACTCACTTTATATATTTCTCACTTTACCGTATCATGAACGGTAAAGTGACGGAACTGACGTGTGTGCAGTTCAATTCGGTAAAGTGGCGCTTTCGTGGAAATTTATAAATAAACCAGACCCCAATTTGCAGGTGGCCCTGGGTGTAAATTCTTTCCCCACTCAAGCGGTTTTGCTCCCCTCCAAACGAATAGGAAGGCTAAATTATTCAGTAACTCGTGGGACGTGGGGGGACTATATCGTTATGACCAAAGCTCTTTGTAACTCTCAATATACTATTTAATATCAATGAATCTATAATGTGATTATTTATAGATTCATTGATATTAAATAGTATAGTATATACGTTATATTGAATAAAAGACTGTTTTACAAATGGTATTCTATTTATTCGTGTTAATGTTATACCGTCAAATATTTGAAACGAGAAATGAGCTTTCTACATATATTCTCAGGTGAGTAGGATCATTTACTATATAAAAAATGTAATAATAAAGATTTCTATTATCTCAATTCAGACTAAGAACTTAAATCTGTCGATTACAGAAATAAGTAAAATTCAAATTTCCCATAAAAAATCCCACAAAATAAACTTCCATGAATCAATGCGCCAACACCTGAACATACAATATACCGACAAGAAAATGGCATATGAATAAACCCAAAGAATCGTGACCAACCTCAAACATAAAAATTACTAAAATTTCACTATATAATATGTCAATTAATTACAAATATCTAACCTTGAAATACCTTGTACGCAATTCGAAAAAAAAAAAAGGTTCAAAAGAATGATAAATATCGCTTACTACAGCTGCAAATAACTCTCATGAAGTGTACCAAACACCAGTAGGAAACCCACAACCAAAACTCGCCTCGAATGTTGCTCTTTAAAACTCCAGGATTAAATCAGGGACGATTCCAAATCACCAAATACATCGATACAATATAGAATACACTTATTTAAGCCAAGTAAAATAGTAAACGATTCTTTGGTTTACATAACTCATAGAAACTAACATAGCATTGTATTCCTTTTACGCTAGCAATAATTGAGAACACTACCCTAAGTATCTGACAACTGTCAACAACTAGTAAATTATGATTCAATGCAATTTCTATGACTTACTATTAATTTTATGGACAAAAATTAAATAAGTTCAAAAAACTTCACGTCCTGATATTCCAAAAAACGATATTTTCGAATTTTAATTTTTTGGATGGCATAAATCACCCGATATTGATATGCTCGATGTACGATTTTGTACATTTATACACTGAAATATAGTATTTATTATACGTTTTTCAAACCATCAATTTACTCTGTCTATCTACCAAAGTGCTTCGGTATTTTTGACGTTTTAGTTTGTAGAAAAAGAAATCTGGCTCTCTGTGGTCTAAAAGCTTTTGACCAGTCAGTTTGCTTTTTTTTTCATAAATGACGTCTTTAAATTTCATAGCCAGATCTACCTTTTTCCCCTATTCTCGAACGGATCTCTTTGTACTCCATCAGCCGTAACTTTAACAGAAAACTACGTGCTGCTACTTGGAATTAGGGACCCTTTTCCATAGCGCACCACATCAATATCAATATATATTTGCTCCGAGGCGAAGTTCTAAAAAAAAAAAGGATAATGAAAAAAGGAAAAACAGTCGAAACCTCAATCGACGCTGACCTTCGCAAACCGTCTCGAAATCCCGACGACTTGTGTCCGTCGCATTGTCAATGTCGGCGCTGCTATAGGAGAAACATGTCGGCGGTGCTACGATGCGAGGGCATTTCAAGATTGCCAATCGGCGTAGAATAAACAACGGATTGAGAGATGCCCTCGCAAATAGATTCGATGCGATCGATTGGCGCCCGATCCTGGGAAGCGGGCAGGCAATAGAATCACGCCTGCATCGGAGAATGTGGGGCATTCATTTATTGTTGAAAGCTTATGCCGTTAGACAAGATTGCATTGTGCGGTTGTATCGTAAATGGAATAACAACAAGTTGTATTGCGTTGAATTGAATCGTCGAATAAAACGTTTCTGTAGGGGGGATTTAGATCCATATCCAAAGTAAAATGTCTATAAAATGGCCATAGCGGTGAAGGTTCACTAATAATCACTGAGCGGCGGTTTTAAAGGCACAAAAACGCCTAGGAGGCAGCGGCCGAACTTAATTATCGCCAGTAAGACGCGACATATTAGCTATCTAATAAACATGTGGAGCCATACAACTAAGCAAAATTTAAATAAACCACAAAGACAGCAGAACAAGATACTAAAGACACTGTATAACATGGACAAATGGACACCATCAAAGGACGTTTACGAGAAGACGCAAGAACTAAATTTACAACAATTGATAACATTCAGAAATCTCCTTACAATACACAAAATCGACAACAAATTAATGAAAACTGATTGCAAATTCACACCTAATATAGAAATACACACACACAAAACGCGAAGACATTCACACCTTAGAACAGAAAAAAACACAAGTTACAAATATGACAAATTTCCAACACCTGATGCGATCAAAACATACAATAAACTACCAAAACAGCCAAAGACACTAAAACACGTTCAATTTAAAAGCAAGATAAGGATGGAGGTATACCGGCAGCACAGAATATCGTAACAACCAGAATGCAAACTCTTTGTCGGCTCTTTTGATCTGAGTGGGCAAAATTTCGTGACCTTGATGTCAGTGTCTCGGGCGAGAAGTCAGAGTCGGCTTCGATAAAATTCCGTGCCTGACAGGACCTAACTGAGGTGATTTTCGGGGATATGGTACTTATCTATGTTAAATTTAGCGTTTTCAAGCGCAATGGTATATAATTATACATTATGATTTACATAGAGTTTCGTCTATCGCTACATACAACTTACTGCGTTTTAAATCGCTATGATTCCACAGATTAATATAAAAAAAAACTTCATTTTAGATGTTAAGCTGTTGTACACTATTATATATATACCATTATTAGAGAAATAAAAAGTATAGCTTGAAAATGCAGTTTTTAAGAAACGTGTGAAAATTAAAATAACTTTAGAAATTGTGATAATAAAAAGAGGTAGACAAAAACATGAAAAAAGTTTATTATTAAACAAAAGTACACATGCAAAATAATACATAATTTATTATGAAGAAAAAATAAAACTAAAGGTATTTTGTACTTTAGCATATTATTATAACAAAATAAACTATATGTCTGTACAGATTTTCTTTATTTCCTCATTAAAAGTATTTGTTCAAATACAAACCGTATATATTATGGTATCATTATGTAGCAGATCTTTACATGGTTTAAATAATAATACAATGAAAATATAATACACACACCATGTATAAATACTAAAACAAAGCATTCCTTTGTCTAAAATAATTATTGGTAGGTAGCAGTCCGAACATATTTGACTTAATTAGGTGAAAATAATAAAAATTAGAAGGTATTAAGAAAAAGAAAAAAAACATACAACGGCATACCTACATTTTTAGGTACTAACAATAAATAAACTCATCGTTAGTTTTGTGTTAACATTTTATGGTCCTCCAGAGTTATACTATTTAGAATATTATTCTTCATGCCTGCCAATTCCTTTTCCAGCTTTTCATTTCTTTCCTGCAATTGCTTTATTTCTCTTGCTTGAGATTTAATTTTTCTCCTCATCCTGTCTTTTCGTGGCGAACAAACAGATAACGTTGAAGGTGTCTGCGTGCTGCTACTTGGGGAAACTAGTTCCTCTTCAATTGTTGTGCTCAATGGTTCTGGGATATTTATTTCCAAAGGCAGAAGGGCATGCGTTTCAGAGGTGTTGACTTCTAAAACATTTACATATCTTAGTTTCGTTAAAGATGAAATGTATATCATGTTGGCAATAAAATGTGCATTTTGTGCATACCGTAAATATAAATTGTTTTGAAGTAAGTTTAATTTAAAATTTAGAAGTAATGAATAACTGAAGTAGTATTTAGTAGTGTTGCAAGTAAAACTAACTGATTTTCAACTGATTGTAATGGTAATGGTGTAGAGGATAGATAAAGTAAACAAGTTACAATTTCAATGTGATTGTTTTGGTGAGAATTGTAACTTTCGCACTCTACCAACTGTGTTCTGTATATATAATAATTTTCAGACATTTGTTTTGTCAGCACCACAAAACCAAAATTCGAAGATTGCTATTATGGTATGCACTATAAGTTTAATGACATACCAGGACTAGTTTCTATATATTCTTCAATCGCCATACTATCTACACTTTTGTCATTGTTTGAAGTGTTCCTTAAGGCATTTTCGTCTGTGCACATATCTTGGTTAACTATAAAAAAAACCGATATGAGTGATATATATATTTCAACTATAATACAAAAATATAAAGATGAGGACTTGTGGGAAAATATTTACTTGCTGCTACATTGTTAATAAGACATATAAACATTATGATAATTAGTTGAAAACTTACTGGAAATTGCAGAAACAGATGATTCGACAACAAAGGCACAATAATTATGTTCATTGGTGACATATGATTGTCCTTCAAGTGAGGGAAATATAGTGGGAACTGCCGTTGGTAATAATCTATTATGGTCTTCACTGCAAAACATTTCGTTTTCAAAGTGAGCTCCACATAACCTATAGCTTCTATTAAGGTTTTCAATATTTTCTAAGAGATCGTCACGACCACTCGCTAATGCCCACAATGTAGCCCTAAAAATTAAAAACATTTTTATCAATTTGTATATTGAGTTTTTATGTATGTATGTTTACCTTGTTTTGTCAGTTGGAAATCGGAAAAAACTTTCACTGGATACATATCGTTTATTTTTGCAATTTTTAACTGCACACACATGTCCGCTTTTTTTCTTTTCCATTATTTTGAAATTAAAATCAAGACGCGAAAACAAATTTGAAATACTTGCGACTACTTCGAACAGCGAATGGCAAGTTCTCGCCCGAATCAATGGCGGACCTACCTGCGCGTTAAGAATGCGCGAACCCTTCCCGCCAAGCCGAGTTGATATTCTGGTTGTTACGATATTCTGTGCCGGCAGTACAACATCTAGGAAGGACAAAACGAGCAAACCAACGACGCCTTCGATACCGTAAATTAGAGAAGAGTGCACCATCTCGTATGCTCGGATGAAGAATGAAGGCGGAAAAACAGTGCATGGCAACGCTGGCTATACGTGTTGCAATTTTTTCTGTGTATATACATAGATTTTCTAAACTGTATAGTTTGTGTTTGTTTAAATAAATAATTGTTCAATCAAGAAAAAAAACATATTTGACAAAGAACCTTTATAGTGTAATAGGTTAACTTTTATATAAAAGTACTTCTATCATATTTTGCTTGTCATCCAATATTTTATAAAAGATATTTGACAGATGGGAATGCGATCTAATCTATGTTGTGTAGCATAACAGTGCGAAGTGAGATTAAATTACATCAGTGATTTATTAACGTAATTACTATATCCACCGACATCCCTCAAGATTTACGTGTTGCCATTTCTGAGGTCGATAAACAAACCCTCAAACTTATAAAAGTCACATTCATTTTTGTCACACAACTTCCAATCTCCTTCAAAAATGGCGGGTAAAATTTGCATAAAAAGTTCTGCTAATATTATGAAGTGCAACGGTAAGACGACATGACAGTAATAATTAAATCCACCGACATTGTCGTTTCTGAAGCCGATAAAAAAACTGTCACTCTTATAAAAATCAAATTTATTTTTTCTCCTACTATCAATGCCCTTAAAAAATAGCAAATAATAAATATAAATACTTACCTGTCGAGCAATATTTATATAGCCCTATTAGTCCGGGAATTTTAGCACCAAAAACGGGTTCGCTCCGCAAAAGTCCTGATAATTGATTTTTCGATTGGATTATCTGAGAGGGTGTCCCATAAGTATAAAACCAAGTTTGTGTCGTCCGAAACCGCGAGCGCTAGCCGCCATCTTGAAAAACGCCTTTTTGGAAATATCTCGGAAACGGTGAGTTTCACGTTAAAAATTGTAAGGACCTTTTTTGTAGAAGATAAAATTTCTCTTCTTTTTTATTTGAAACTTCTTTCTCTATTGTTAATATCTGCCGAGATATAGTCGATTAAAAAGACACATTTTTGTTTTTGGAAAATATCTCGATAATTTTTCGAAATACAAAAAAAATATAATAACTAAAGTTGTAGAGCATAATGGTTTCTACAATTTTTGTATAAAACTTTTTTTTGTTAAATCGATAGTTGCTGAGTTCTAGCGCAATGAAGGTTGCCGTCAGCTAAAGAAAAACAGGGATTATTGGTAACACGTTACTCTAGCATGCCAAAAAAAAAAGGATAATCGAAGAATTTTATAATAGAGAGGCTAACAATAATATTTATCATGAACAGGAGGGATATAGGCGATAGGGGGAAAGTTTGCGCAATAAAAACATTTTGACGATTGAAAAAGACATGAAATGTATTCATTTATTCATATTCTTTATCATTTGGGCGATTTGAGCCGCGATTTACAAATTAGGATCGCATCAGCATCATAATAATAAAAAAAAAATGTTCTTGTCAAATTTTAGTTGATGATGATAGATATGAAACAATTTTCTTTGTTTGAAACAGGAAGGGCGATTTTCGATGTTTTGCGAGTTTTCTTCTTCCATGTTCAAGTCATGAACAGCAAAAGGATCTATGAACGATTCATTTTTCGAGAGAACTGAATGTTATGAAAACATGTACACAATATACATAAAAGTATCCTAAAAGAATTCATAAATTTATATAAGATCTATGACGAACAGGACATTTTACCATTATTACACCTTTTTGACACCTCCTGAGGTGTTTTTTTGGACTAAAATCGGATCTTTAATAATAATTCCGTTTATATTCTATGTATAAGCTAGATTTATACGCTTGATTTATAAAATTCATTAAGATTCTAATGAGGTAGTTAGGATTACTAATTTATCCTATTTATAACTTTTCCAATTAATTTCTCATAAGCTCCTTCCTTTGGCATTTAATCACAAACTTTCCACTGTGAAAACTATCAAAACAATAATTACGATGGTCTACTAAATTCGGAAGTAGAACAAATAAAAGAACACAAACTCTCGCACCAATAGCCATCCACATCATAGAATAGCGTACCTATATAACATTGACTTTTTAGTTCCGTCTTCTAAAATGCCCCAAGAAGTTCTGATAAATCTAAAACTATATTTGAATTATTTTCACATAAATCTACAGATACAGCTCTCTTTAATTTTTTTTAAGAAAAATATTTATATGAGCACATACAGGGTGTTTTGAAACATCGTTTAAAGATTTTAAGGGCATGTAGTACGATCGAAAATAAGGTTAAAAGTCATAATAAACATATGTTCACAAATCAACCGTTTATGAGATAACAGCGAGTGTTCCTAGTAGTACATGGATATAACATATCCCAGTAAACAGGTGCTTATCAGCTATTGTTTTATGACAGTTTAATTTAACGTTTTGTGCAATTTGTAGCAATTACAATGGTTGCGTATTCTAATGCTGAAATGAGCGATATGGTGTTCATGTACGGTCGTGCTAATGGGAATTCTTTACAAGCACGTCGCTTCTATGCTGAAATGTTTCCTGATCGCCAACTGCTTTCGCATGTGATGTTCCAGACGGTGTTTCAACGACTAAGAGAAACTGGTTCGTTTGAGAAGCGGTCTTTTGATACTGGACGGCAGAGATTAGCATGTACTCCACAGATAGAAGATCGAATTTTGAATATTATTGATGAAAATCCCGAAACTAGTGTTAGAAGAATTTCGACTCAAGTGGGTGTAAGCAGCAATCTTGTTTGGAGAACTCTTCATGAGCAACTCCTATACCCCTACCATATCCAATGGGTACAAGCCCTTACTGCTTCGGATTATCAAGCGAGAACGGCTTTCTGTGAGTGGTTTTTGCGAACAGCTGCTGATCGGCCAGATTTCGCTGATAACATCCTTTTCACTGATGAAGCTGGTTTTACTAAAAATGGAATATTTAATTTCCACAACAATCACGTTTGGTGTGACGAGAATCCTCATGCTACCGTTGAAGCTCGGCACCAGCAACGTTTCTCTCTAAACATCTGGTTAGGCATGATAGGGGAACGGTTGTTAGGACCGATTGTTTTGCCACAACGCCTAACAGGTCCTGCATACCTCGAGTTCTTGGAAAATACTTTACCTGAACTTTTGGAAGATTTACCTATAAATCTAAGACTGAATTTCTGGTTTATGCAAGATGGAGCTCCACCGCACTTTACGCGTGCTGTTAGGGAACATCTTAACAATGAATTTCCTGGGAGATGGATAGGGCGAGCAGGTCCCATTGCTTGGCCTCCAAGGTCTCCCGATCTAAACCCGTCGGACTTTAGTATCTGGGGTTATTTGAAAAGTTTAGTGTACGCAACACCGGTAAACGATCTTCCAGAGTTGCGCCAACGAATAGAACACTGTTGCCAGATAATACGAGAAAAACCCTTGTTTTTTGAAAGAGTGCGCGCTTCCTTTGAAAGCAGATCCTGTGTCGAAATGGAAGGACGTCATTTTGAACATCTTCTTTAGTTATAATCTATTTTATGTTAAAATACAATAACATCTTAATAAAAACCGCTAAAGCAAACTTATTCTGCATTTGCGATAAAATCGCTGTTATCTCGTAAACAGTTAATTTGAGGACATATGTTTATTATGACTTTTAACCTTATTTTCGATCGTACTACATGCCCTTAAAATCTTTAAACGATGTTTCAAAATACCCTGTATAATAACGAATGTCGCTTGGGTATGTTTATAGACCTATCCAAAGCATTTCATTTACTAAATCATAACATTTTCCTTGAAAAGCTTGGAAGTAATGGAGTACCTAAGGAGAATTCAATATAGATCCTCAGGCACCTCAGGATTCTGTCCTCAATACCACTTTATTTCTTTTGTATATTAATGACTTACGACATAGTTTAACGCAGACTCGGAAAGCTATTTTGCATGCTGATGATATTTAACATTATTATAAATTGCATTAATATAGCCAGTATGTTACGTTATGATGGTTCTAATTACGCTTATGTATAACCACACGACCTACATCTGCCTAAGCCCTGCACTTTTTATTGGTTGTTTGCGGATATGTTATATTAAAGTGACTGACAAATGTAATAATGTTATTAAGGGAATATGCAATAACAGGTTATGAACATACCGAGAACAGTTCTGGCCTCACTTGCTCCAATAAGTTATGACTGAGCAATTTCCAACATCAAAGCCGTGATATTAACGTACGCCATCGCGCGAACATCACGATAAACGATCTTATAAATGCTATTAAAGTTCATATCAAACTTACTAGAATTCATCAACTCATGAGCTCGGGAAAAGTGCTTTTACTGTACCCTTTATAACGTAAACGGGGTCAGGTGTTACTCCGAACGATCCAATTATGTTCTCCATTCTGATGAATCAATTCGGCAGGTCTATTTTAGTAACTCCTATAGAAGTTCAGATCACTTGTTCTTCAACAATGTATGAATACATTCAGATATGAAATTCCAGGTGGCAGATGTTAATCTCATTGTCCTCATGGAAGATTTTTAAATGACATGTGAATATGTGATTTCATTAATCATGGAACAAATAAATAAATTTGATTCGGAAATTTTTAGAATTTTCAAAATAAAAATTAATGTTTTAAAATTAAAAACCGAATAAGTTTATTTAATACAAGTGATATGTGCTCATTCTTGGGACATTTTGGGAAGTTCCGTTTGGAGGTAGGCAAATCTTCTAGCGTTTTTGCAGACAGTTGCTGTGTGTCTTGCCAGTCAGGTAATTACAATTATTTTTTTTTGTACTGGCGGATGCGCGATAGCAAGAGGGCATGCTCAATGGAGAGACACACCAGAAGTAAATAACGAGAAATGTTATAACTCGCACGTGAGAAATAGAACATAAAATATCAAAATACGAAATTCTGGTCTTATTGCAATATGGATCTGCAGTACCGTAGGCCAGCGAACGAACAGCGCCTCTTCCAGCCCGTGACGTACGATACACTTGGAGGCGGGAACTTCGTTTTCACTAACTACAACTCAGATATGCGTATTGTTGCAGAGGACACCTATCTGTCTCATCACAGAAGTATAACATTTGCTCTTAAGAGCGATCTATTTCCCTCATCATCTAATGGACTGACTGTTGAAAAACGTTTATTCAATAGTACCAATAAGGACAAATTTCACAATTATTTAAGTGTTATCAGCAATGCACAAAATAAATCCCGGAAGATGTGGGAAATGGCCAGAGAACTAACAGCATTTAATAAACCGCAATGTAATAATATTGAAATTGCAGTCGATACTGAGAAGATCACTGATCCGCAGGTAATGGCTGACAGGTTTAACTTATCGTTCTCCGAGTTCGTAAATCAGGTACTTAGTAGTATTCCAAACGTATTAGTAGATAATGTGACCACTCACAATCCAGCTACCATATTTTTATTTCCTTTCCGAGTACGAAATGAAGACTGCTATATCAAATTTAAAAAATAAACATACATGTGGCCCAGACGACTTATCCGCCATAATTTTGAAAGAGTTCTCTACTTCATTACTGCGACCTTCAATGTATTTAGTTAATTTGTCTTTCTCACTTGGAGTTTTTCCTGACTGCTTTAAGATATCCGCTGTTGTACCAATTCACAAGAAGGGCGACAAAGCTGACTTATTAAATTATGGGCCGATTTCATTAACTTCAAATGCTGATAAGATTTACATGGTCGCATGCAATATGTTACAATTACATATAAGAATGAATTTGCAATTAATAGATACAAATCCTCTTCCATCCCTATACTCCAGGGTATAGCACAGGGATCAGTTCTCGGACCTTTGTTGTCAAACCGAAGTAGCTGGAAACGCGGGACTTGTTCGACTGCATGAATGGTTCTGTGCCAGTAAACAGAGTCTGAATATGGATAAAACACATGTACTTTTATTTCACACACACCAACGCCAACAACATACATCATGCAATATTAATATTAATAACAGCACAATAAAGCACGAGCATTCGGCAAAATTTCTAGGTGTATTTCTGCAACACAACTTATTATGGACTGATCACTGCAACAGACTGGTTACTTTACTGCATAGCAAAGCTTATCTATTTAGAAGCCTGAAGAATGCCCTACCTTTAGAGACCTTACTATCACTGTACTACTCTGAGATTCAGTCGCGGTTAACCTATGGCATACTTTTATGGGGAGCTTCGCCATCGACCAAACTGGTTTTTGTTGCACAAAAGCAAATTATCAGAATACTTGGTAGAATAAAACCAACAGAATCGTGCAAACCACTTTTCGAAACATTAAAAATCTTAACTGTACCATCCATTTATATTCTAGAAGCTCTCAATTATTGCAATTAAAACAAACATTATAATAATCAAAACAAAAATATACACAGTTACAAAACGCGGCGAGCGTCTGATTTTCATTTGCCGAAATCTTAGTTGTCCATTTCAGGTAGGGGAGTGGAATACATGTGTAGGTAGCTCTATAATAGATTACCAAATGAATTTAAAAGGCAGACTAATTTTAAGAAAAATATTAGGGAAATGTTATTGTGTAAAATATATTATAGTGTGGATGAATTTTTGTTTGCTTGATTCTTTATTCATTTATTCCTTATTATTTATTTAGTCATTTATTAATTAGATATTATTATTATATTATATTGCTTTATTATTCTTAAGTTACTTTTACTCTTTTAATTTTGAGTTTAAGTTTCAAAAGACATAATTTTTCTTTTCCTTTACTTTTGTTGCGACTGATTCGATTATCTATTATATATGATACTTTGAATCAATAAACCATTATTATTATTATAGAAAATAATTCTGCTGTATTTGCTCGTTAAAATCATATGAGAATAAATACAATTCGGTTGTGCGATTGGCAGGTTTATTGTTTTTGTACTTTGTATAAAAGCATACTGTTTTAATAGGTGTGACTAACTTAACTTAACTACCACATCCGAAAGTAGAACCTTACCACACTCATTCGATGATAAAAAGCGCAACTTCACCGAATTGAACTGTCAACGTGTCACTTCCATTCCAAATTGAACTATCAACGCGTCATTTCCGTTACTTTCCTGTCAAGATTCTGAAATTTGCCTGGATTCCGTTGCCAGAATAGCTGTCAACAATATGTCATTCAAATATGAGTGATATGTATTCTGAACACTAAAAATAATTAAAATAACAAATATAGTTATTTGTATCACTAGGCCAGAAACTATAGTTTTGCGAGTGTGAGTACGGTTTGTGGGGCCGACAAGTGCGAATACTCGCAAAAGAGTTTCTGGCCGTGTGTTACACACTATTTTTTGAGCCGACAAATCTTAATGTTGTAAATAATAAAAAAAAAATAACGCTAGGGAGTTAACAGTACAGGTTGGCAATACATGTTACGTCTGACATTTTGAAACCAGAATTAAGATACCTTAGTATTTTGACGTTTTAATTTTCTTGGTTAGTTTTGGTACATATTGATATTCATCAATAATAAGGGCAATGGAGACCGCAGCTCATATTACACAGGTTGTGCAACAAGTTATTAAAAATTTATTACTTGTAAAATCTTCCTAAAATTGAATTGGATAGAATTTGAATTATTTAAGAGATTGTGTAACGAAAATTCTGTCATCTGTCATCGAATCTACAATTAATCACAGAAATGTCAGTAATTTGAATATAGTGTTGCCAACTTTTAGTGATCTTTTGCCGGCCTAGGCCGGAGAATGATAAGTTTCCGGCCGATTTATAGCAATGCAAAATCAGTGTTTCTGGACGGAGGGGCAAAAAATTAATTTTACCAAGTGATAATCATGTGGAAGTCGAAAAAATATTGTAACCACCGCTGCATCGTTCGAAAGAGATTCGAAAGGCGCTACCACTGGATGCGTTTGCACTAACATTATGTTACTTGTAACATAATCGTTTCATTATTGTATTAGTAACATAATGTAGTAGTTCTACTTTGTGTGTTCAGTAACAAAATGTTAGAATTATGAGATGCTTGAAGAAAAACGTTTCTTTTTACATGTCGTATATTTATTTTGCCATGCAAGGATAAATCAGAAACAATCAGCATTATCGAAAATGAGCATTTTATCACACATCAAATCCGTTTTATCGCTTTATCCTCAGCAAATTGAAACGCGTAAACAGTTTCCAAGCCTTCAACGGGAACGATTTCCAATTCTGCTCCATCTATCAAGAGAATATCAAAAATTTCCTCGCACGACACCTCAGATCCCTCGCACCTCCGCATCTCTAGAGAATACAGACATATATACATTGTATATATATACGTATATCTACTACATTGCACATAGGAATCCTGGGATCCATGGGCGACCAAAGAGACACACCAGTGCGCATGTATCAAGCGCCCCATAGCTCTAGTAGTCCTTCTGATGAAAATTGTCAGTACATTCCGGCTCCTTCAGGACGCGCAGCTCGCACGCTGATCAACTGTCGACGCGGAAGAATCCGTGTGATGTACCAACAGCTCATAACGACACCTGTGTATTACGGTAATATCATTTGGAGGCGTCAGGCATCGCGTGCATCGTGCAAAGATACGAATCGATCATTTTTTATCGATTAATCGCCGCGATAATTTTTATTTATTTATTTATTAATCGAGACTATTCGACACGTGATTTCATCGATATACGGACATGACAATATTGAAGTTGTTATATAAATACGTCGCTGCGAAAACAAGACGGCAATACAGAGTTGATCAGACCATCATGCTAGGAGCTGCATAAATTGGTCTGAATAGGTGATCAGCTGCATACGGAGGCAATCCCGATTGACTTGTCGTGTCGCCTTAGATTTCAATTTAGTGTAAGTTTGTTGTTGATTTGTATATATGGACCGACTATATTTTAGGAATTTTCTCCAATAATTGTGTTTTAATATCGTCGAAACTGAAGATAAATTTTAATGTATACGTCAAAATATAATATTTACCAAAACTAAATTCACTAATAAATTTAACAGAACCATAATATCTTAAATGTTATATATTATACCGGTGCGCCATTAGTGTGTCGGCGAAATGTAGCACAAAAACTACTAAAGATAGGAAAGTGATATTTTATTTGTGTGGCAATTTCTAAAAATGTTGAATTCTCTCAGAAAGTATGAGTTTTAGATATACCTTGTTCCTAACAAAAATGAAAGATCATTAAAAAAGGCATACGATGAAATAAAAAAATATAGGGTGTTCTATTTAAAATAAGAAAGTAATAGCCGTTTAAATATCGTACAAATTGATTGCTTTTGGGGAACACCCTGCATAAGTTCAGCAAATAAGATTCCATTTATAAGAAAGAGCTACACTTTCCTAAGTTACTTAGCAAATTTGAGAGTTTAATTGTTAATGATAATGCCGGAAAACATTTTTAAATGAACATCTGCATTTTGAAAATTTTATGTAAAAAGTTAAATAACTTGGCAACCTAGCATTCGAAATTTGAAACGAACATATGTATTTATAGCATTCATTACAACAAATCGGCAGGCCTAAAAAAATAAGTATGGTTTCATTTGAAAAAATTAACTTGAGTACGGTCCTGAGAAATTGATACACCCCGTGAACGTGAAAATATTTTTAGAACGTGCACTTCCTTTCCTCATGTATGATGCCATATTGAAAAATCTTTTAAGAGAGATATTAACATCAATATCGACCGATATCGGACTATTGACTCACCCTGTATATATAGTTGATCAATGCGCATATGGTAAAAATATTTTCAAATATACAGGGTGTTACAAATTCCCAGAGCTACTTTCAACTTTTTTATTTTAAATGGATTGCTATACTTTTTAGTAATTATTTCGATAGCTACCTAAAACACCTTTACAGTGACATATAGTTATGTGCACTTCTGACAATTGGTTTCGGCTATATTGCAAATTTTGTCATAATTTTGACAGTTGCGACTTCTGAGATTTTAAGTTTCATCTTTAAAACGGATATAGTGTCGCGCGTTATTCTTTGGTTATCAATTTGGCGGCTAACGATTTATATGTTTCAAGGTGGCGCGCAATATATACAGGGTGTTAAATATATCATAGCACATTTATCGAAATTCAAACGCGTTCCTTTTGATTTTTTTAAATGGAACTTATATTTTTAAATTTCAGCAGCAAATTCCTCGTAAAATTACCTGTAAAATGGTACCAACAACGTAACACTTATTTTCAGTATTTTCGAAGATATTACAAATTTATGGAAAAGATGTTGACAATATTCAATATATGGGACACCAAATATGGTTATATAGCCATGATTTTCAAACAAAAGCTAAGAATATAACGAAACATCAAACCTCTGCTTAAATGTCCACATAATGTTGTTTTTTGTAGTTTATTTTTGGTGTCGTAGCGTTTTACAATGTTTTATGATTTTATTATAATATTTGAATTATTTATTTGTGGATTATTAGTTATTACGTATTACTTTAAGCTGGTTGTTAATTATATCGTCTTGTTCCTGTTTTTTACCTAAATTCATTTATTAAAAATAAATTTCTCCAAGGAGGAACTCATAGACATGTTCTTGGTACTTGCAACAGAAATCCACTATCAGCATCAAAAATGTATGCAGCGGATTATCCTACCTGTATAGCGTGAATTATGATAAACATGGATGGACAAAAACTATGGTTATAGAAAATCCGTTGTGGAAAATTCGCCAATCTCTACAAGGACAATTTCGAAACATCATGGAATTGCATCCACTATCACGAGGAGAACTGTAAAGAAACATAAGTTTCACCCTTAATATTCACCATGGCTTACTACACACGGATTTTGAAAAGAAACTTGTGTATCGGTGAAAATATTCTAGATTATTGTGCTTTTCACAGATGAAGCAACATTTGTCAATTCTGGAATAATGAACAGACAAACTTCACACTACTATGATACACAAAACCGATTTAGTATCAACACAAACGAGGGGGACATCAGGGATGGATCACACCGTTGTGGATCCATTCTTCTTTGACAATACCTTAAATTGTGAGATTTATAGAAACTTTTTTTTAAATAATTTACCAATACTGCTAGAAGGCCTCCATAGGAACTTTATGGAGAGATTGTGGTACCTACAGGATTGTGCATTCACACATTACGGTGCTGCTGTAAAAGCGCACCGTATAAGGTATTTATTAATAGACGGATTGGGATTCATTAAGTTGGTTACCGCATCACCAGATTGACCCCTTCTGATTTTTTTCTACGGCCTACTATAAAAAACCATCATATGCATGACACCCGATGCAACGGCAGACAACATGCACAAACGCATAAGAAATGCTTCTCTTCAGTTAAATGTGGATAATATGTTAATATGTATATTTGAAAATGTAAGGCAGACCATACACACGGAACTGAATAAAGACATATTTGAGCATCTTTTGATTTAAAATTATTATATACATCTAAAAGTGTAAAAAATAAAATAATTTTGTGTCACGTACGGTTTGTTTTTGTTACGTTATAAATAATCTAAACAACTTACATAAAAAAGAACAAATGAATAGGGATAAATTGCTATTAGTAAACATATTTTCCATAATAACTTCGAAAATACTGAAAATAAGTATTACGTTATTGGTACCATTTTGAAGGCAATTTTACAAGAAATTTGCTGATTATATTGGACAATATAGGTTCCATTTAAAAAAATCGAAAGAAAAGCGTTTGAATTTCGAAAAATGTTCCGTGACATATTTAACACCCTGTATATATTTCTAAGTTATACCACCTTGAAGCTTGCTAACTGTTAGCGCCCAAATCCATAACAAGAGATTCACGCGCGACACTAAAACAGTTTTTAAGATAAAAGTTAAAATCTCAAAAGTCGCAACTGCCAAAATTTTGACAAAATTTTGCAATATAGCCTAAACTAACAGTCAGAAGCGCAAATCACCATATATCACTGCAAAGGTGTTTTAGGTGGCTATCGAAATAATAACTAAAAAATATAGCAATCCATTTAAAATAAAAAAGTTGAAAGTGGCTCTGGGAATTTGTAAAACCCTGTATATTTAACAATAATTTTACCATATGCGTATTGATCAACTACACAGGGTGTGGCATTTATCTGTGGACGAGCTATTGTGGCTAACCTGTCCACTTAAGTGAAATATGTTTTAGATAAAAGTGATTCAGGATCAAATACTCTACACCGTAAAATTATTTTTATATATACAGGGTGGTCAGTTTAGCCTGCGCGGTATACAACTTTGTTATTTTAAATGGAACACCCTATATATCATTACATTTTTGGATTCCTCGATGCAAAATAAAGTAGATTTAATTCACATACCCTACACCAAAACCGAACACTTTCGGAGTTATTCGACTTTTTAGAAAAAAAAATGCATTTCCTTGGGTCACTTGGAAAATCAATACCACCGTTATTTATAACAATTTTGCGATTATTTTGTAATATAGTCGTGACAATATTTGAAAGTGTATAACCAATTCATAATTTCTTTGTTATGTTATACAGGGTGTTGTTAAAGTGACAATAAAGCTAGGCATCTTTAAATAGACGAATCTCATTTTTTTCAAATGGAACACCTTGTATATTTTTATGCCATATAATGCAGAATTAAGTCCTCTTTCAATCGCATGTAACATTTCCTATAGCTAAAGTTAATACTTTTTGAGTAATTTTGAATAATGTGCTATGTAGTGCGAGAAAAACAGTAATTGATCGATATTCTATGAAAAAAACATTTAGGTATGACATAATCAAGTGCTGTAAATAATAATAATAATAAAAAAAATTTTGAGTAAACATCGGTATATTTTATCCATCGTTGGTTTATACTAGGTACAATTTTATTTATGTACCTCCAGGATAAGCATTTATAGTCATATGCCCAAATAGGTATCAAAATAAAATTATAGTAGGCCAAAAATGCCTAGGTGAGAGTGAACGCAATTGCTTACTGGCAAGTAGAATTTATGTACAGAGGTATCCAAAGCGCAGACATCCTCGAACGGAAGTTTTTGAACGTTTGATGGCCAGGTTTGTAAATGATGGTTCTGGTAAGTACGGATCTCATAGACGTTCAAAAACTGTGATTGCCGAAAAAAACGAATTAATGGTTTTGCAAACTATTGTAGAAGATCCTCATATTACTTTGCGAACAATGAGCAATAATTTAGTCATTAGTATGAGGTCATTAGGAAGAATGCTGAAGAAAAATAAGTAGGTATCATTCTTATAAAGTTCAACTCCACCAAGAACTGTTGCCAGCAGATTTGAATAGAAGGGTAGAGTTTTGTCGCAGAATTACACTAATAATGAACGAACATCCGGATTTTTTGAGTAATGTGTTGTGGACAGATGAAGCCCAGTTTCATAATAATGGATGCGTAAATAGACATAATTTTCACTATTACTCAGATGTAAATCCTCACATTATTCGTGAAACTCGTCGCCAAAACAGATGGTCACTTAATGTTTGGGGCGGTATCATTGGTACCAGTGTTATCGGACCGTACTTTTTTGAACAACATTTAAACGGTCAGAGATATAGGCACTTTCTTGTGAACGAATTAGGAGGCCTGCTAGAAGATGTGCCATTGCAAAATAGACTAAGTATGTGGTTCCAACACCACGGTGCGCTCAGCCATGCACAACCACCATGCAGTAAGAGAAACTTTAAATGAAATGTATGGCATTAGATGGATAGGTAGGGGAGGACCTATTGCATGGCCAGCACGATCTCCTGATTTGACCCCCATGGATTTCTTTCTATGGGGGTACATCAAACGTAAAGTAAATGAGGAGGTACCAACTACACCAGAAGATATGACAGGCAGAATTTCTAGAGCTTTTAAAGAAATTTGCCATAATATGCTTCTGAGCGTTAGAAATTCATTTACCCAACGTTCAACGACGTGCATAAATAATGTAGGCGGTCATTTTGAAGTTCTTTTATAATTTTCGTTGTTATTTATCTTTATTTTTATAATTTGCAATTTCTATTGTTATTAAATTATCTTTACCGTTTTGTTTTTTGTTTTAATTTCTACAATTAGAGATTCCAATTCTTGAATTAATAAAAGAAAAAACAATTTTCTTTTACAGTAAACATATTATAATAATCATTTTTTTTACTAAATAGCACATTATTCAAAATTACTCAAAAAGTATTAACTTTAGCTATAGGAAATGTTACATGCGATTGAAAGAGGACTTAATTCTGCATTATATGGCATAAAAATATACAAGGTGTTCCATTTGAAAAAAATGAGATTCGTCTATTTAAAGATGCCTAGCTTTATTGTCACTTTAACAACACCCTGTATAACATAACAAAGAAATTATGAATTGGTTATACACTTTCAAATATTGTCACGACTATATTACAAAATAATCGCAAAATTGTTATAAATAACGGTGGTATTGATTTTCCAAGTGACCCAAGGAAATGCATTTTTTTTTCTAAAAAGTCGAATAACTCCGAAAGTGTTCGGTTTTGGTGTAGGGTATGTGAATTAAATCTACTTTATTTTGCATCGAGGAATCCAAAAATGTAATGATATATAGGGTGTTCCATTTAAAATAACAAAGTTGTATACCGCGCAGGCTAAACTGACCACCCTGTATATATAAAAATAATTTTACGGTGTAGAGTATTTGATCCTGAATCACTTTTATCTAAAACATATTTCACTTAAGTGGACAGGTTAGCCACAATAGCTCGTCCACAGATAAATGCCACACCCTGTATACATACAGAAAATCACACTTTCCTGTCTTTCGTAGTTTTCGTGCTAAATTCCGCAGACACACTAATACCCTGTATATTAACATATGACGAATTTTTTGTTTTCTTGATAAAATCAGTATTTTTCTGTTTTAATTCGAAAATTTTGTGTTTTATATAAAGACTAAGTATTTTGTAAATTGTGTGACAGTTTCATGAGATATTGCTTGTCAGTTCTGTCGTTAATTTATTCTTCTCAGAATACTTTATGTTTATGACTTGGTGTTATTTCGTGTTTTTTTAAAGCTGTAAGATTTTTGTGATGTTTATGTACGGATATGTCACAAATTGACATTGACAATTATCCACGAATTTCTGCGTCATAAACGTCTCTTTATGGCCTTAGGAAATAAAGAGCGTCTTTATTCCCTAGGGCTATAAAGAAACGTCAAACAACGAAATTATACCTAATAGAAAATACTTTAAACTCTTACAAAATGAAGAGTTTTCAGTAGAAATAAAAATTGTACTTTTTATTGAAAATTTTATTACAATTTGAACATTTTTTTACCCATATTAATATTCGGAGGTATAACCACTCTACTGTAATTACGCATCAAATTTGGATTGTCAAAATTGTTAAATTTAGTCAAAGCAACGCTAGATGTCAGAACTGAACAGCAGAAAGAAAAAAAATCGAGAAATATATGAAATAGAAAAGGATGGCGAAACCATAATGGCGGACCCAAAAGAAATAGCAGACGAAATCAACAAATATTTCGCAAACATAGAAAAGATTCTAGTAGAAAAACAAATTGCAAACTCAAATAAATTACCCGTCACGAACAAAACTGGCAATGTAAAAATGCAATTGCAATTCGAGGAGGTATCAGGGGAAACCGCTCACAAAATAGTCCTACAATTAAAAAACAATACCACACCAGGCTATGACAAAATAACTACAAAGATATTAGAACAAAACAGAAATAAATTAGCACCGATATTGGTAAAATTAATCAACAGCACTATAAAAGGTGGACGTTACCTTGAGTCCTTAAAACGTACAATAATCATACCTATCCAAAAAAAAAGATAACAGGACAAAATTATCGACCAATATCCTTCCACATTAAACAAAATATTAGAAAAAAGTATACAAATACAATTAAGTGAATATATCTATCTATAACATCATACAGAAAAATCAATGTACTTTTCAAAAAAACTCGGGATACATATCTGCTACAATTAACTTCATAAATAAAATAAAGAACGAAACAGAGAAAAACAAGACGGTAGTAGTACTTTTTCTAGATATAAAGAAAGCGTTTGACACTATCTCCAAAACGAAATTACTCGAAAAAATTGATGCTCCGGGAATAAAGAACGCAAATAGAAACTAAATCAAAACATATTTATCAAATAGAGAACAAACAAGAATAGTCAACAAAATAGAAAGTCTACATCTACAAGCAGAATATGAAATCCCCCAAGGCGGAAATATACGTCCGATACTGTACATGGCCTCTACAAATGACATTTTTAATTTGAAGATCCACGGAGAAATATATGCATACGTCGATTACATTTGCATCGTTTGCTCAAGCAAGAACGACGAACAACTGCAGCAACACATTATCGAAGATGTGGAAAAAAATGGAAGATTGGTGATATAATAATCTCATAACGATAAATGAGAATAAAACAAAGTACATGGTATTTCAAGAAAAGCCAAACAAACCCACTTTTAACATCAAGATTAAAACACAAATCATAACTCAAACCTGCCAAATAAAATATTTAGGATTAACCATACAAAATGACCTAAAATCAGATACCACAGCATGCTCATGCAGCGACCTTTTCACGTGAAATATAATCACGATATTATATGTAAACTGGGTGAAGAGTAATACTGCGACACCCGCTATGAATTTATTCCCATTATTGTCGCCGCCTTCTGGTAATAACACTTTATTCCTTCAGCTTGCATCCATAAATTACCGATATCGCTCGAAGTGTGCTGAAAGATAATATATCCACGCTTGGCAATATCCCACAATCTTTCTAGGTACGAAATTCGCTCAATTCTACGAATCCTCTCCATGCAAATCTTGTGAAGTGAAATCCGATGGGTATTCATCGTGTCAAATAAAAGAAATGAAGAGAGATTCTTGGTGATGTGTAGCAATCCCTGTAGCATGGAAGAAAGGTGTCGATTGACAAACAACTTCATCCGTTCCACAACCACTCTCTATACTATTGAATTGCAAATCCATTTCAATTCTTCCTAGAAAGCGTAAATGGATCTACATAAGCTTGAGGGCCTGCGGGAGCAGAATTCGCTTAGATAATATTAAGTGAACGTTAAATTATGTATTTATTTAGGACGCATCCTGTTTTCGGTGTATATATTAAAAGCTAATAAGTTATGAGAAAAAGGGACCTTTTCCTCCGATGAAAAAGGTTGAAATTAAAGCCCCGCTCTGTTTGCCAGATTTTTTTTTTCCTTTTTATTATGCGTATTAAAAAATATTCTTCGTTCGTGTTCCGGCATGTCGTGAGAATTTTATTTCGACCTGGTTCTGCGATAAAACATATGAACTTATTTTTTTTTTTTTAGTAGCAAATGTACTTGCCCAAACAATCGGAGGTTTTAGCTTTGCTAATTAATTTGTTAAAAAATAAATATGCTGAGCAATTCACATTTGTTTCACTGTTAATCATCTCCTGATGATGCTAACTTGGTTAGCGAAACGCGCGTCGAGAGATTGTGCATTGTTGTTTGGTGATAGTGGAAAATCCAGCATTGACTTTTGTCAGTGTGATAGTTATTGTTACACCAAAGGTTCCAAAATCCAATTACTGGATTTGTTTCAAGACAATTTTCCGGATATACAACATCTAAAAAAAAGTCGCATTTGCAAAATGTCAATAGTATATTTTACAACCAGAGATTAAAATTTCGTTTTTGCTTTCCTGAACTGGGAAGTTTGATTTGATTTTAAAAAAATAAGAAATGGAACAATGCACCGTCGTACATTAAAACTTATTAGAGATGAGAATATAACTAATTAGTAAAGCTGGGATTATATGGACAAAAAAAAACAACAAAATATGCGCATATTTTACATATTTTGACAACAGTATGCTGAAATTATTGACAAATATGCTCTGCTATATGCAAAATATGCATCAGTATGCACTATTTCAACTTAAAAAAAACCTGAAGATAACTATTTTACATTTTAAGTATCTTACAACATAATGCTCGTACAACATTATTCCTTATTAACAATATACAAAAACTTCTTAGAGGTTCTGTGACGTTATAATACTTATATTATAATAATGTAGGTACCTACTATTTTAAAAAAATAACTTAATTTAATAAATATTTAATTATTTACCTAGTAATATAATATCTACCTAAACACCTGTACAGGGTTTTCCACGGTAGCCGTTCGTTAGAAGTTTCCGAGGTTAGAAAAAATCTGGAACTCTGAATTTTTGGAATCCGGGCCTATTCAAGATTCTCTTTCATTTTAAAATATTTTCAGGGTCTTACCACTTCCCGTTATACCGGAAGTCGCCATAAACTTGTATATTATTTAATTTTTAAATTCCTGAGAAAATTTTATGATGAGTTCTAATAGGTTTCCCTATACCTATTTTCAACTGCTACTTAGATATCTTGATTCTTTTGAAAAATTTGAAAGATGTAGCGTTATTTGCAACACAGTATCTTTTGCCCATTTTCGACTGGTAATAAACACTTCTAGGGTAGATGGAAGCACAAGAATGACACTTTCAAATCCACATTGACACTTGATTTGTCGCATAGAGTGTAGTTATTAGTAGTAATAGTATTTTTTTATATTATCGGTTTATATTAAAGATCATTGTGTGCGGACCACACGCACTGTTTATTATATTTTGCTAAATTCTATTTTATGTTTATCTTCAACGTTTATTGTATTGTCCCCATCATTCATTTTATGACCCTTTGTCCAATTTTATATTTGTGTTAGTTAAACCATATCGCGTCAACATGCCGATATGCTTCGACCCGACTATTGTAAACACCCTGACTTTAGCTTTCACCGCCAATTGTACCTCCCGATACATGTTTATTGTTTTGCGACTTTAGTTGCCTCCAATTGTACAATTCCGACTTTTAGTTTACCAAATCATGTAACAGCGAAAGACCACCCGTACTGCGTCCGACCCTAGGCATTATTGCCGATCTAAATGTTATATAAGGAAGTCCTTTCAGGGAATCAGTCAGAATCATTCTGTTGCCCGACATTTTTAACCCGGACAATTCGGTTGTTTTGGAAGTGCGGATCCATCTTTCACAAAATGATATCTTGTATCGATGTACTTGGCTCATAATGTTTTCCTTTTTAAAATTGCCTCATCATCTTCATTGAATGGAATAAAATTTATTAAATTAAGATATTTGTAAAACCTTCTGCCTTAACCAGACTTCCGTGAACGATGGTGTACATACTTGCACCCCAACAATAAATGCTATTAACCTGTACTGTCACAGTTATCGATTTACCCCCCATTAAGTGTCTGTAATCGGGCGGCCAGTCTAGCTACTGCAACGCATTCTACTAATTTAATTGCAGGGCAGCACTCTCGTGCGGCGCTCATCCGAACTAAAGGTTAGATTGGCCATATCCAAGTGTCATCCGGGGAAGATTTGACACCGTCTAAATTGCCACCATTAAAGACAGAGAAGATAAGAATATAATAGCGCAGTACATCACTATATTATTGTGGAGTTGGCTTTCTATTTTGTTTTGAAAACAAAAAAAAAATCTAAATGAAAGGAAATTCACGGTGTGAATGTGCAGTTCTCATTGTGCGTTTCCATTCAGGAAAATTTTAATTCAACGGTGAAAATTGCTTTGTTTCCATTGTTCAGTTCTGCACATTGACGCTGATATGCTTTTGTTTTCTGTACGAGACGGTTAAATGTGTAATATATAGGTAGGTATGTTTAGCCAATTTGGATTTTAACCAATGTTTTAATATTCATTTTCAGAAGAATAATCTGCTAGTTTTGTTGCATATTTTGATATTTTATCATTTAGTTTTAAAAATTAACGCGTTGATATCGCGAATTCATATTTCTAACCACTAATTAATATTCAATATTAATTAGATAAAACGAAATTCTGGAACTATTAAAATTTATACGTCCCTCTAGGCCTTCTTTGCGTTTTTACCAATTATTTCCAAGAACTGCGTATTTTCTCGCTTTCAAAATAGGCAAATAATGCAAACAGTATATAAAATTGGTTATGCATAGATTAGTGGCGCTAATAAAATTTTATACGCTAACGTAATAACTGTACCTATAGCAACAAATATTAACAACTGAACAGTTATTATCAGTAATAAACATAAATTTACTATTTAAGTGGGCTCTTAATCTAAGCAAATTTATCTAACTACTTCATATATAAACAAGGAGCCGGTACAGATGCTTAAGTGTTTTCAAACAGAAATAAATTTCCGATCTTAAACAGCCGGAACAGACACTACTTAAATTAGCGTTAATAATATTACAGTAAGCAAATCAGATTATAGCCCGTTCTTGCAAAGGAAATATCATATTCAATGTAGTAGACTCCGATATAATTCCTGCCATACTTTCTGTTTTTATTAATAAACAAAATGAGTTCAACTAAACCTTCCTCGGGAAAACTAACAAAGATTCAGTACATCAACCAGAAGCCTTTGTTCAAAGATCCCTGTTTTATTTTATTTGAAAAACATTAAATAAAGACAGTTTATACAATTCTCATGATAATATCATGCATAGATCCACTTTATAAATAAACACAATGCGAGAAAAATTAAACGTACCTATATACAAAAATAGGTATATCCAGAAAAAACCAATGTGTATGAAACATGCTGAATTAAAACCCCATAATATTTTTAAAAATAAAGTAATCTGCAAGTTTTGTTCAATTAAATTGTTAGTACAGTAGAGTTTTATTTTGCAACAAAGTCACAATTCAAAAATTTTACGTTGAAATTAATATGCTTTTCAAAAAAACTCGGGAACCATATCTGCTACAATTGACTTAATAAATAAAATAAAGAATGAAACAGAGAAAAACAAGACGATAGTAGTACTTTTTCTAGATATGAAAAAAGCGTTTGACACTATCTCCAAAACGAAATTAGTCGAAAAAATTGATGCTCTGGGGATAAAAAACGCAAATAGAAACTTAATAAAAACATATTTATCAAATAGAGAACAAACAGCAATAGTCAACAAAATAAAAAGTCTACATCTACAAGTAGAATATGGAATCCCCCAAGGAGGGAATATACCACCGATATTGTGCATAGCCTATACAAATGATATTTTTAATTTGAAGATCCACGGAGAAATATATGCATACGCAGATGATGTATGCATCGTTTGCTCAAGCAAGAACGACGAACAGTTGCAGCAACACATTATAGAAGATGTGGAAAAAATAGAAGATTGGTGCTATAATAATCTAATAACAATAAATGAGAACAAAACAGAGTACATGGTATTTACAAAAAAAAAAGAAACACATAAACCCACTTTTAACATCAAGATTAAAACACAAACCATAACTCAAACCTGCCAAATGAAATATCTAGGATTAACCATACAAAATGACCTAAAATGGGATACCCACGTAAAAAAATTGATGAAAAGAAACACCATGATTATAGCAGGAATGCAGAAAATTAAAGACATAGTACCAGAATATCTGAAGAAGTCTGTGTATCACAGCACATTTAGGTCCCATATTAGCTATCTAATAAACATTTGGAGCCATACAACTAAGCAAAATTTAAATAAACTACAAAGACAGCAGAACAAGATACTAAAAACACTGTATAACATGGACAAGTGGACACCATCTAAGAACGTTTACGAGAAGACGCAAGAACTAAATTTACAACAATTGATACCATTCAGAAATCTCCTTACAATACACAAAATCGACAACAAATTAATGAAAACTGATTGCAAATTCACACCTAATACAGAAATACACACACACAAAACACGAAGGCATTCACACCTAAGAACAGAAAAAAACACAAGTTACAAATATGACAAATTTCCAACACCTGATGCGATCAAAACATACAATAAACTACCAAAACAGCCAAAGACACTAAAACACGTTAAATTTAAAAGCAAGATAAGGATGGAGGTATACCGGCAGTACAACATGTAGGAAGGACAAAACGAGCCAACCAACGACGCCTTCAATACCGTTAGTTCGAGAAGAGTGCACCATCTCGTATGCTCGGATGAAGAATGAAGGCGGAAAAACAGGCAACACTTGCTATACATGTTGCAATTTCTTTTGTGTATCTACATACATGTTGTAAACTGTATAGTTTGTGTTTGTTTAAATAAATAATTGTTCATTACGTCAAATTACATAAAGGATTATTATAAACGGCCACACGGCCATTGACACCACAATTGTATAAAGAAACATAATTTTTTTTCTATCTCGATTCTAAATATTTTCCAGATACTTACTAGTTTATTTATAAATAATGTTTATTTAAGTGTCCTCCATCATTTCCGAAAATTGGGAATTGTTATTCTGTGATACAGTGTTAAGTAGTTGTAATGCTATTCCTCGCAGTCCATAATGCTCTAATTTTTTTAGGAGGATAGTGTGTGACATACAATTGAAAGCATTCGCCAAGTCGCAGAAGAGGGATCAGGATATTGATTTCCCTCCTCCAGGCACGAATTTGAGCAAGTGGAGTGTAACATCTGTGTTATGAGATTATGTAGCTTTTGATGATATGTATAACTAATGTATGTACGTAACTATTTTTTCTTATGACATCAACGTGGTGTAGGTGAAAGAAAAGAAAAACTTGTTGTTCTTAACAATGTGTATATTTGGTTCGTACTCTTCTGATGGCTATGTGAGAATGCTCTGTATATACAATGATATTGTCCGTTTTATGTGAAAGTGAGCCTATTTTCTCGTCCCTTTGCGTTAGTTTAAAATGTATCTGTAGTACCTACTTAGCAGGGAACAAGAGAAAAAAGACGACCACCAGCGGCGGACATATCGAATTGCAGCAGTTTATGGCCTTCTGCAATTACGTTTATCAAAAGTGACAATGCTCGACGTTTGACCGTGATTTACGATTACTCTCTCTTTTCAAAGGTTTTCAAAGGACGAAATGAACATCGCTACATTCTTCGACAATCTGTAATTTCAAGCCCTGGTATAAAACCAAACTGATGTCTGTGTAGGTAGCGGTTTTGATTAAGAAAGTGCAAAATTCTTTTAGCTGAAACTGCTTATTTCCTTTGATGATATATATTTAACAAACGCATAAGGTGCAGGCGAGTACTGCTATAGAGCTTTTTATCCCTTTAAGTTTACGGATAAAATATGTCTAAACACTTGCGCTTATCTAAAACCCAGCACGGCTTACCGAAACTGACAGAGAGGCGACGAAACCACAGTTTGTCCGCTCGAGGATCGCTAAAATTCGTAATGAAGCTGAAAGCTCAATGATTGATAATGATTGCATCGCCAAAATTTAGGCGTAAAGTATTACGGAAATCTATCTATAATACGTTGCCTTGTTCCAGACAGCTGCTCAAATTCCCCGACAAGTAATCCGCCCTGTTAATATACCCGTCAATGTAAATACGCATCTGTTGCCTGCATCATACTACATCATCTAGTGTCAGGTAAGCGGATCAGAGTATACTCTGCGCGCTGTAAATTATTCCGAGGTAATTATAACTACTATAATTGTTCTAGCGTTCGTTACAGGATGAAGTTTACGTTCTTGCTTTGTTATTTACATGGGAATATTGTATATGTATTCTATCGGACACACTCTTTAATTTTTATTTTGCAAAATCACAAAATTCAGGATTGTTGTTACTAACTAATTATACACTGAGAAAAATGGATTGTAGAAATTAGATAGTAAATCTCTTTATGTTAATTAGTAACATAATTATTGTCAAAACGACAATATGTGGGGTATTAAGAGTAAAATAACCAGATGTTACCATGCTTATAGTAAGAGGTAAAATCTGGATGTTACCAGGTATTCGATGTATATTCAATTTCTAACATAAATGTTCGTAACGCTCTTCCCACCCCTTGCTCTATTCATTGTCGATCTTTACCGAAGAAATCGACCAATAAGCTGTATTGACACTCACACGTGTTATGTACGTGTGATACAGGTGTACGTATTCGTGTCGGTGCATGTTTGTGTCTGCACAGAGAAAAATCCATGTTGTAATATTTACACTTCACTGTTTGACGGGAATTGTAGTAAGAATTCCTACTATTGTGCAAAATTTTAGAACAACGGCGTTGCATTTTCCTATATCACGGTTACAAAAAAAGCAATAAAATGGTTTAAAAATATTGTGTGACAATCTTCTACAAAATATAGTGAAATGTTTTACAATATTTTACAACAAGTGAATATAATAAATTGCATATAATGTAGTGAAGACAGTTATAATAACAGGTGTAGCAAATTTACTGTGTTGTGTTTATTTAGGTTAGGTTAGGTGCTTGCAACAGTCACCTTACTTTGATTATTGACAACGGCATTAATAATGAGATGGAATGAAATGAATGCTGTATAGTTTTATATCTATATAGTAGGAATATCATAATACTCATAATTGGTTTAGCTACATAAATATGTGATACTACAGCTTTTGTCGTAAAGATGGCGCTACGCTTGTTTCATAATCTTTGAAATTCGTACTCAATGTAAATTGTGATCGGTAAATGTGGCTGCGTAATATCTATATGATGCTTATACATGGTTAACGTCGTGTAAAAAGTACTGTGGACAATCGCCCACAGACGAGAATTACGAGGCGCTTCAATAGCGGTAGTACTCTACAGGGCCGGTCTGATTCCCGCAATCCTGCCCGATACGACGGCAATTCGCCCGGCTGTCACCGGCTAATCAAATTATATTAATTAATTATAATTAAAAATTATTAAACTATATTTATTATAGTTTTCATTGTTAACAGTTATTATCAAATATAGTCAGCGCTACTAGACATTTTTTTCACATTTACTAACATGTATGCTCAAATTAATAATACAAATATAGTACACTTTACCATACGAGTTAATAAAAAGTATTCACAGATATTTACTATACAGATATTGTCACCGGTAATATAAAATATGATTGTCCCTATAGGAGCTATAAAATATATTAAAGTATACTATATTTATGTTAAAGAGTACTATCTATTTCTCTCAGTGTACCTATTGCATATTTTTAAATTTATTTTTTTGTATAATTTTGTATTGTCTCATGTTTGCTTTAACTTGAACAAACCATAAATTATCTACTATCTGTACTGCACAGCATATCGTTGATGAAACGGAATAAAAAATTCTAGAATTGTTGGTGTACGAACGCACTTTTTATGGCTATCGACGTCAGCGCTTTTAATCGATCAATTTTATGCAACCTAATTAGCCAGAACAAACAGAGAATCCAATAATCTCACGAAGGGAAAACAGCAACTGTACGCGTTTATTACTATTACAGTTATTATTATTAGTAGTATATAGATGATCACAAATCCCAGTAAAACTATAATATTACAATGCCAACGACGATTAGATAAGATTAGGATCGGCATTGTTCCTTGTTCCCGCGTAATACTAAATACCACGGAGTCGCTTTGTTGCGTGATGCGTACGATAAGCCAACAGAGGCAAACCGAGACAAACGAAATTCGTCCGTATACTTGTTCATTAGCGAAAAATTATCATAATCATGATATCGAACTTTATTTACACGAGAACGTTATGCTTACGCAACATCGCAAACAAATTAATTTTATTGCAGTCTATAAAGTGGGTCATGAAAAAAAATATCAACATTATTAACTTGTAAGGCATTTACAAATTGCTTATGAAACTTAATATGAAGGTGCGTCCAGATCTGCATAAACAAGCGTTGAGACAGCTCGAATACGCAGGCACGTTCTAAGGTGGACGGGCGAGAGAGATGCGCGAGAGGCAACGACTATGTTCTCGGACTACCCCACATCAAAGATAACCTAGGTCGGATGATTTCTGACTTTGGACTGCGTTTTGGTTGCACATTTGTGAATAAAATGGCATTTATTTAGAAAATATGAAATGGAAATGGTTATATTAGGAAAAATATTAAAATAGGTAAGCGCGCGCGAGACAACGCGAGACTCAACGAATGGTTTTTAAAAACATCAAAGGAAACATTCGAGGCGAGCGCGCTCAGTTAGGCCGGAATATGGAATTGATATTTGTTGAAATTTGTCTGAATACAAATATAAT
This sequence comes from Cetonia aurata, assembly GCA_949128085.1. Classification (NCBI taxonomy): domain Eukaryota; kingdom Metazoa; phylum Arthropoda; class Insecta; order Coleoptera; family Scarabaeidae; genus Cetonia; species Cetonia aurata. Next base: position 68,228,900 of record OX421882.1, on the reverse strand, counting down.
ATCAAATTAACATGTCAAGAAGGTCGATACAAGAATGGCACTAAAGTAACCAGATGGAAGCTTCACTGAAAGTGTAGAGGAAAGAGCTCTCCTCCTTCTAGAAACTCACTTTCCTGAAGGAAAACTAGTCGCCTCGTGAAATCTACACGAGGAACACAGAAGACCAACCAAGGCTACAACAATGGCCACGCACATGTGTAGTGAGCAGCCCAACGCACAGTCGTCGGAAATGCAGTTCAAGGTGGCCAAAACGTTTTTACAATTACATAATAAATGATAATTGCATTGATATGTCATATTTATAAAAAAAAACGAAATGTGAAATTTTGTAACTGGTGAACTTAAAACTAAAACTTCCCACTTTTCTAGTTTTTTCCCGTTTGTCCAATCATTTGCCGAACCGTTTGCCAAATCATTTGCCAAACCGTTTGCCAATTCATTTGCCAAACTGTTTACCACACCGTTTGCCAAATCATTTGCTGAAGCGTTCGCCAAATTATTTTCCACACTGTTTGCCAAATTATTTATCAAATCGCTTGCCAAATCATTTGCCGAAGCGTTTGCCAAATTATTTGCCACACTGTTTGCTAAATTATTTGCCACACTGTTTGCCAAGTCATTTGCCAAACCGTTCGCCAAATCACTTGCCAAATCGTTTGCAGAAGATTAGAAGTTTAAAACTGGAGAAGTGGAAAGTTGAAAAGTTCACAAGTTAGAAGCATTTTTTAGGGATATTAAATATCAATGCAATTCTCATTGAATATGTATTTGTGAAAACGCTTTGGCCACCTAGAACTGCATTTCCGACCACTGTGCAACGGCTGAAATGGGCCATAAACACCTTTCAGCCTTTCAAGCCTGGTGTCTTCATCACATCATAGGACCATTTTTTATAAGAGGAAATTTAACTGACAACGTCTACTTAAATTTATTGCGAACTGAGGTTGTTCCAGCACTCGCGGCCCTCTTTCCAAATGCAAACATAGGTGATCACCGTAATGCACATTTTTGGTTTCAACAAGATGGAGCTCCCCCCATTTTGCCCATAATGTCCGCGATTATTTGAATGAAATTTTTCCGGGACGTTGGATCGGACGTAGAGGAGCAATCGAATGGGCAGCACGTTCGCCAGATCTCTCGCCATTAGATTTTTTCTTTTGGGGTCACATGAAATGTCAAGTGTACAAAAATCGTCCCCATAATCTTGAACAATTGGAAGAGAGAATAGTTCAAGAAGCCAATCGCATCACTCCAGAACAAATACAAAATTCAATAAGAAATTTTACTGACCGTTTACATTTTTGTCAAATTGTAAATGGAGAGCATTTTGAACAATTATTGTAATCGCAACCTGAATAGACAGGTATCTTGATTTTTCTGTATTAGGACACTTTTTTAATTTTTTAACTGTTTTCTTGTGAATAAAAATAAACATCTTAATACTTCCTGAACGTAGTTTTTTATTTTGCATTCAAAAATGTTAAAAAAATCTGGGCGTTCCATTTAAAAAAAAAAAATTGGACGTATTGCCGATTAAATATTAACTGTATTGCATAAAATGCATTTATATTAACTATACCCCCATACCAAATTTCAGAAATCATAATTTTCAAATAACAAAGTTATTCGACCGTTCCGGGACTTTTTACTAACCCTGTATATATCAATGCTTATGAAAGCGTGATATTTTTTCTATTTCTCTTCTCCTATTCGCCAACCCACCAATATTACCCTACCTCTGCATTTCTCCAATTTTTATATCATTCCTTGGCACTGGTAAGGAAAGACTTAGGATTATATAAAGGCGATTAGATAAAGCCGAGGTCCTCCGTTAAGTTAATAAAGCAGGATCAAAGATATCTCCCGATAGAACTCAATAAAAAGGAAATAAAATCCTTCTCGTCGTTTCATCGTCTCTTGTAACTTATATGAGACGTAACATAAAATCCTGTTGTGTATTATATTATCTGTTACGAAACGAACGTTCGCAATAAAAGAATTGGGAGTTGGTAGCGCGCAATCGTCTTCGCAATAAACGGAAGGTATCTATATATTAATTGCCTCTCTGTTTTCCTGAATATATGCCACACTTCGCGCAGTGAAATATGTCATACGGTGCACATACCGACAAATATTGTCTAAAAAATCGCCATGCAATTATTGTTAATTAAAATCGTTAAAATATCAATGTGGTTTCTTGACAAAGAGACCCACGTAATTTAATCACCATGCAAAAAAAATACTATTAATTCTAGAGCCAGATATTAATGTATAAAACAAGGAGACATTATAGCTAAAAAGTAAAGGCTGGCTTAAAGCCAAAAGGGTAGTATACATTGTGGAGTTTGCAACCATAACATTAAACATAATTGCAGCTATTACTCTTGTGATATTCGATTAACTCTAATGCTAGAGTACTTAACCGAAAACAGATACCTACAATTTATCTCTTAAAACACCATATAATAAAAACACGATTCATACGAATTGTTTCATTGCGGTTTAATCACCATAACAACAGACTTTTGTCTGTATTGGAACACGCTTTAGTGAATACTTTACAAAGTAATTATTTTGACAGGCATTTAAGAAATTTTACCATAATTACATTATCCATCCATATTTTATAATCCATCCTATGGTCGAGTAAAAAAAAAACACTCAAGCCAGGATATACCTAATACTATATATATATATATTGAATGACCTCGATTTTTAATGAAAACCAGTAATACCAACGGAAAGATAAAACTGTAAAAATGGACTGGACGCATAACATTATCTCGCCGGTAGATATAGTGAAAAGCTTTTTCGGCCGCTGTTGGCACAGGGATTTAGCGTCGTGTTAATTATGGAAATTTTATGAATGAAGACATGTCACGTTAATCGGAAACTGTGAATAACAAAACATCGATTTGAGTAATCGATTCGACGCCTGTGAAAAAATCGGGGTTCGATCTGCGGATAGCCGATAGGCGTTGCTATGGTTTTTATGGATGGGTTTAATAGATGTCGGTATCTGGTGTTCCACATGATTGAATTTTGACGCCCCAGCGTTTCTTTATGTAATTTTTATTGGCATTTCCTTTTGATTTATCGCATAGGTATACAGTGTATTGATATACAGTGATAAAACAAACAAACTTTAATTTTATGACAAAAACCGTAGGTATGAATACGAAATTACAAAACATAAACAATATTACTACATACTGACGCTCTAGCGCAGCTCAAAATTCATAGCAGTTTTGGAGTAAAAGGTTTTCAATGAGTTGATAACTTTAAAGGCATTCGGTAAGAGATTGAACAGCCGAAGCCCCGCAGGAACGGGAGATCTTTGAGGGAGCCTATTTAACAGCAAGCAAAAGTTGTTTCTAGAACTCGTGCTATAAAAATGGAAATTTAAGTAGGAATGGGAAAACCAACTAAGAAACTCGTGTAACTGTACCCCTAGAAGGTTGATGGAACTCTAACCCGTCAACAAATAACTGTTCAAATGAATGTCTACATTGTAATTAGCTCTGGACTGGGGAGTATGAAAAAACGTGAAAAACGTCTTTGCACTATTAATATGAAGTCCATTGCAGCTGAAGCATTCACAGAACTCAATCAAGAGGGCGTTAGAACGGTCACGCACCTGCGCAGCATCAGTCCCAGAAACCACAGCACTAGTGCCATCGATAAAAAGAAGAAATACTACTGGGCCAAGGACTGACACTTGCGGTATCCCAAGATATGTCGGATTTATATATATTTTTTTTAATATTAAACATGTTTAATATTAAAATATATGTATAAATCAATCAACAACCACACCACGCACTCCGTAATATTGAAGCTTCTCTATAAGGATTAGTTGTGGGCAATTCGAATTCAAAAAGATTCGGTAACGCTAAGCTAATACGGATTCGATTGTTATGATGAATCGAGTTCTTTTTTCTTTACGACAAAATCGTTTTCAGAATCGAATAGTTCCTACCGATTATATTCGTAACGCACTAATTAGGATTCGATGATCAACACAGTCGAATGCACGCGTCAAGTCGTAGAACATATGTTGCCTATTCGAAATCATATTTTTTAAGCATAAAAATTTTTGAAAATTCGAATTAAATTATAAGTAAAAATCCCACTGAATTAAAAAGTTTCTCATAACATTTGTTCTTGAAAAATTCTTGATATGATTAATTGTTTATGCCAACTAAAAACTGTTGTTCCATGAACAGCTTTTCTAATTTCATTATTTTATTTTGTAGACATACAGTCATAAGCAGGCATTGAAGCCCGCCAAGAATAAAATGTCCCAACACAACGTTTTAGTGGATTCAAAAAAGCAAATTCTTTCAATTAGGATTTATGCATAGCAATGATTTCTTCCAACATTCCACTTATCAAAGACACATATTAAGATAAACTCTTGTTTTTTTTTATAAAAAATTAAGCGCCGTATATGCTAAAAGCTAATAATGCCCCAATATGATGCATATTATCTGCATTGTGCGTAGCCTAAATGGTGTTTCTGAAAACATCCTAATGTGAATAGGATTTGGGGACTGTTTTTCGATTTGACACAAGTTTTTGACAGTGTGAATCATGATATCCTGCTGCATAAGCTATCACTTTATGGTTTAAGGGGAGACTGTAATCAATGCATTTCATCATATCTGAGTGGTTGTGCGCGGCTAGTCACAATTCGAGTAGGTGATCGCAATTATTGCTCCACTCTCTCGCGGGTGTCACAGAAAGTGCCTCAGGAATCTGTTTTAGGCCCGCTGTTGTTCAAATTGTTCGATTCTGAGCCGATGCCGACGTGTTGTACTATACAAACATGTGACGAAATGTCCTTTGTCTTCAGAAGCGGCAAGAATCAGATGATAAACCTGATTAGAAGCCGCTCTGTTTTATTCTGAAAATTTATCAAAAATTAATTTGAAGATTTAGCAAAAAGAAGATGAATGAAAGAAATTCATTAATTCTCTTCCATATATAGTATGCCGTAATAATCATAATTCCACAATAATAAAATGAAAAAAAAAAAAAAATGATGTCACCAAGATTCGAACTCACAACCTTCGGATACGACAGCGGTCACTTTCCCTCTGTGCTATTGCTGTACTGGTAGTAATACTTCTTATTCGAATACATATACTAAATGTAAAAATTATTTAGCCTCCTAAAAATTAAATGGGGCTAACATCTTGCAAAAATACACCAAGGGGTCCCTACTGCTCTGACTATAAAGCCAGAACCAAAACTGATCTGAAGTTAACATTTCATGGCCTCATGTTAGTAATAATCATGTTTGCACAGTAGCATTGAAATGACAGCTAGAGAAAATTAGGATCAATACTATCTCCAATACTCGCTGCAGACTCTGTGAAAAGACAGCAAAAGACAGGCAATTTTAACAGTAATATACTCTGAGCGAACATCCTTTGAAAATACAAACGCACCTATTTTAACGAACACCTATCTAACGCAAAAAAAAAACAAAGGCTAGTCAATTTACGTTCACAAAGAAAACGTATGTCATCCATCTTTTCCCCGCTGCGGTTCTATTGTACAGTTCGCCTCGCCAATTGAGTTAAATACGCAGCGAATAGTCGTCTTCAAACGGAAACCACTAGTGTAGCCCTAATTGGGTACAAGAGACCCTTCATTGTGAAGCGCGCGTGTAAAGAGCTGGAGTAAACTGGTAGCGTGGATCTTAAATTAGAGGCACCTCGAAGTGAACCGCCACCTTCGCTGGAATATAGTGGTGCCAAGTGAGTGGATGAGTGATCTTCCGATATTAGGCGGGTTCAAACGTGATACGGTGGAAATAGGCGGTCGTGCTTATAACTGTTAAATGAGCGGGAAAAGTGTTTTTATCGCGAAATCTTGTTCTAGCGGTTTTGGTCGTGTATTTATTTGTCTGTTGTTGGTAGCTGCTATAAGTAAAAATCGTTGTCGGGTATACTGAAAAATGCTCTTGAAAATAATTACCCATAAAGGTAGATCACGAAATGTTAACCTCAGTTTTGATCCTAGCTTGTCAGGAGGTGGTAGAGACCCCTTGGAGTACTTCTGTGAAATATTAGGCATAGACAGGCATTTATTTTTTAGGGTCCTAAATAGTTTAGTAAATAGTAGTAAGAAATAAGGAACTTGTTGATGACCAGAAGAAAATGAAACGCCATATAAATATTTGAAGTGTAACGCAAATTTTATTTGATCTTGTTACGAAATGGTGTGCGTGGCGTGCGAACGCAGTGTGTGCTACACCTGATGTAACTTGTAAGAAAGCGGTACACACGAGTATGACGCTTGGAGTCGCTGTAATGATTAATAAAAAAAAGAAAGATCCAAAACGTAACGATAACTTTATTGTAATAATAAAAAAAAAGAAAAAAACTGGCTACGTGGTTGCTGATTTTTGAGGTTAAGATCAATGTAAAAAGAACAACACGTGGCTGCTGTATTCTGATATTAGAATTAAGATAAAAGAAGGACTAGCACGTGGTAGCCGAATTCCTGAGATTAATTTAAAAGTGACGCAATTAATCCGTTTCTGTAAGTGAATAGTAAATGACTGCTAGTGAGAGCAAAGTTACTGGCAATTACAAGTTAAAAGTATATAAATAGCAACTGTAATGAAATAAAATAAAAGAAAGCGATAGATACGTTTTAAATAGGATTACTTAGTTGTAGCGTGAAGCTGAGTTCGACGCTTTTGTGTATGCTGCCGCCCCGTGGTTTTCTGTGTTTCGAGTTCAAAACGGTCGTTGCGACGGCAAAATTAACTGAAGAGAACAGAGAGTACTTAGCTGTAGCTTGAAACAATGGGGCTTCGGAAGCTGAATCGGCCAGCACGTGGGTCTGTGTTTTCGAGTCAAAACGAGTACGTCACAACGGCAAATTAACTGAACTGGTACAGAGGAACAGAGAGCGCGCCTAGCGTGCAGAGCCCTTATAAAGGGTCGGTAAGTAGGTACAAAAAGAAGGATGAACCAATAGCAACGTCCAGAGATGCACAAAGGATCATAAAAGACGACGCGTCTAAGAGGTTGGCGCGTAAATGAATGAATTTAAAATAAGCGAGTTTAAATTTCGTAAGTTAAATACTCCCGCGCGAAAAGAAACCGCTAAGTGACGTAACGGTTTTTCTAAAGTCGTATTTGCAATTGGCAGATTAAACGTAAAGAGAATGAATTTAAATTTGCCTTCAAAATAACGTTTATATCGCTGATGTTGTCTATGATTAAAAGAAGCGAAATGAATTATTGAAATCAATGTCATTTTCGATTCAATGCAAAGTGTAACAATCTAAACAAGGCATTTGATCCTGTTATTGCAACTAAATTGTTTAATCTGTATATAAGGGGTAGAATTAATGAATGGGTGATTTCTTTTTTGCGTCACAGAAAACTGACTATAAGAATGGGGGGTGTCGAATCGACGGAATTCAATACTAATATGGGGACGCCGCAGGGTAGCGTTTGAGGCTTTTGGTTTTTCTACTTTTTGTACATGATCTTCCTGAATATATTCCTTTTGGTAAAGTGAATCTTTACGCTAATGATTACTATATTGTTGTATCAGACAAATGCAGTAACTCCCTTAAAATGAAGGTCAACACAGTACAACTATAAAAAAAGAAATAAAGTTTACAAAAGAAACACATGCCGCGTGAATGAAGTTTTACAAGTTAGGGGTATGTGTTCTTATTTCACATAGTACAAAATAATTATATTATGTGAAAATATACAGAAATTTAATACGACTTTTACTATATTTCCATAAAATCACATATTTTTACGTTGGCTTCCTTAGATCACATAATTACGGTAAACTTAGGCCATCACCAAGTCACCAATTATCGCAGGTTCCAACATCTTTAATGACCCATTGGGCATCCGGGGCTCGACTAGTGGCTCTGCTTTCAAAAATATGTTAAAAGAATATCTGATTGGGCATAACTGTTATAGTTTGTCTGAATATGAAACGATTGGCAGACAAATTTGAAATTGTAATCATGGTTTTCCTTAGAAGACTCTTAACTTTTATGAATTGTAAATATATTTTTGTATATTTACCCTCATCTGTGTCATACAGCTATAGGGTCCAATAAAATCTATCTATTTATATATCAACTCCTATCAGAGTTGATGGGATCTACCCATTTTTGCCCAAGAGGAATTAATAAACATCTCATATAACAGCAGACTCAGGGGTTGCTTTTGCAAAGCAATCGCATTTTTTGTTTTGACTGACCTAAATGATGTTTATCACGTTAGCAAAAAAGCACTAACATTTTTACTACAATTTTACACGTTGTGGCTTTGTGGGGGCATATTTTCGGCCATGACAAACATAAAAACCAAACATCGCAACTCACTGAAAGATGATTTTTCAGAACATTCACATTTGTCCTATTAATTGAAATTATGTTATCGCAATATGCGAATTTTATGATTGATTGAGAACCACTGCTCTAAACAGTTACTACCGATATCTGCGCCAATGAAACTGTTATGCCATATATATTTTATAACAGCAATTTGCCGATATCAACGTTACGTTGTCTGCAGTTTACATTTCCACAGGGGCAATTCCCCACATTTGAGGATGCTAGCGTCGATCGAATACGACTTTAAATTTCCGCCATACTACGTACAGCGAATGAAATCGTGAATTTAATTTTTCACTTTTCACCTTGACGTTTGTCCTTTATTGTCGCATTTCATTTCCTCCTCTTTTTCGATCTGGGCAAACACACTTCGCTCTTAAATCCTCGCGAAGTTCATTTGACGAACGTTCGTGGGCGAAGTTCGGTATTCCTTTAAAGCCCTGCTTAATTTATCGTAGGAGGCCACTTTCGAGCCGTTTAAATTCGAAACGAAAAATTATTACCTCTTCGCTCCATCATCAGTTTTGATTATAAAAATGAAAGATTTCTTCTGGGTGAATGAACAATGAAGATTGGATTTTTTTTTTTTTATTATTAAACGTAAACTTTTTTTTAAGCACGACGTTGGTCCTTATAGGTTATCTTTGCGACATATTGTACAGAAAGATTGCTCTGATATAATCTATGATGTTAAATTATGCCAAGAATTAAATACCATAAAATTTATGTTGTTAATTGTATAGAATATGTTAAATTATTATATTATTGTAGAGTATTTTTGTAAATCTAAAAGTGCTCAATTTATCGTACAGTTTTCATTGGTAATCGTATGTCCAGTTTGTCCAGTTTGCGTTACTATAGTGTTTTATTTTTTTACGTTTTACTTTAGCGTAACTGCAGATACTGCTGTACGGTTTCCTCATCGCGATTGCCAAGGGGCTCCCTTGGCAATGTTTTGTTGTTGTTAAAAATAAAAGAGAACTGTTTTTTCGATGTTTGAGAAGAAAAAGATATTTCGAACATATGTTTTGCAGGTGTATTATGAACCCACCGCGCACCGTAAGCAAATCGTTTCAATTTTATAAAACATTTAAATTAAAATCTGTACAGGGTATTAGGAGATTAATTTTTGTTTGCTGTGTGTCAAAATTATTTAGTGAAATTTAGAAATATTAATGGTTATGTTGAATAAGAGTTGGTAATAATTTTCTTGATATAATTTAACAGAGTGTATAGTGATTTGGATGTTTTATATGTTGGCGTATTGAATTATGAAAGACCGTTAAGAATTTCGTGGGAAATTTAATAATTTGAAACAATTCAATTGAGTACTAGCACGGATAAAGATAAAAGAAATGTTTGTAATAAATTTACTTATATACACTGAAAAACCGACTTATTTGCAATAACAAGATATATTTTGTCAAGTGAAATTTAATTAATTCAATAAGATATTTTGTTATCTCAAATAAACTAAAGTTAAATGAACAAATAATTTGATTCAGCTAATCAAATATTTGTTTGCCCGTATTTAACTCTACACTGAGAGAAATAGATTGTACTCTTTAACATAAATATAGTATACTTTAATATATTTTATAGCTCCTATAGGGACAATCATATTTTATATTACCGGTGACAATATCTGTATAGTAAATTTCTGTGAATAGTTTTTATTAACTCGTATGGTAGTCGTAAGTTGGTGTACTATATTTGTATTATTAATTTGAGCATACATGTTAGTAAATGTGAAAAAAATGTCTAGTAGCACTGACTATATTTGATAATAACTGTTAAATTTTTTATTGTACCCAGTATAATGTAATATTTTACTATGTACGATACATGATGCTCATACTTACTATATAGCCTTGTAGTACTTACAATATTATTTTCTACTATAATAATCTAACGTCTCTTAGCATTTAAAATAGTAGATAGTAAACAATAATATAATGGATCATATGCGGGCACTATACAGCGATACTTACCTGTAATTTAAAATATAGTACTATACAAGGTTTTACTCAGTTCATGGATAGGGAAAGTGGAATATTACACAATAAAAACTATAATATTGATTTTATGTTTTTATTTGACCTTAAAACCATTATTACAAAAATCCAACGTGTATTACTTTTATTAACATAACAATCACTAGTAGGTTAGATTTAGGTTAATGTGCTATCAAAGCATAAAGTACCCACCACGAAGTATATGCATATAATATCTATTACTTGCCTTTGAATATATCAATTAACTCTGGAAACCCGCACTCGATTAAAATGTTTTCCACGTTTGCATCCATTTCTGCTCACGATGCACAACAATCAACGAGGACGAGACACAAACATACACCGACACGAATACGTACACCTGTATCACACGTACATAACACGTGTCAGTGGCAAAACAGCTGATTGGTTGATTTCTTCGGTAAAGATCGACAATGAATAGAGCAAGGGGTGGGAAGAGCGTTACAAACATTTATGTTAGAAATTGAATATGCATCGAATACCTTATAATATCGCAGTCCATCCCAGCGACTATCTATATAATCCACGTCATTATATAGGCTTTCAGCAATAGAGTATATAAATTGTTACATCCATAAGATGTAGATGGTAACATCCAGATTTTGCCTCTTACTATAAGCATGATAACATCTGGTTATTTTACTCTTAATACGCCACATATTGTCGTTTTGATAATAATTATGTTAGTAATTAACATAAAGAGATTTACGATCTAATTTCTACAATCCATTTTTCTCAGTGTACCAAAATTTTGATAATGTCAAACAAATCGGTTTTTCAGTATAGCATTTAAACTTTCTCTCCTGAGATTATTTATTGAAGAACTATTTTTCTTCCCCATTTCCCCTGGAATTTAAGTAATAACAATTTGTGAAGAATTTTGTTAGAAATGCATCACTTAACAATAACAAAACAATCACAGTATGTTTTCGTTGAATATCAACAAGTATTATTAGTATTTAAGAGGAGCAGAATTGACAGCGATACACACTCTACTATCTCTTCGTTAGCAGAACGGCAAGACATATCAATAGTGGGAATTTTCAACTATCGTGCCATCTGTAAACTGATTTTTTATAGTATTTTTTATTAATAAGTATTGGAATGTATACCTTGTCGAGTTCGTTAAATGAATAAATGCACCGGTTAGCGACAACACATCTTATATTTAAGACTGGTGAATACCGAATAGCAAACATACATGGGTTAGCGGTAGGGTGAGTCAAAAACACAGGTATATGAAAAACTAATAAAAAGGTTTGCACTTGAAATACATTTGAAGATATACAGTGCCATTTAAATATATCACATTTCTTTAAATAATAAATATAAATAAATAAAGTTCTCTTTTATAAATATGTCATTAAAACCAATTTCTTTCAAATTTTATGTGCGTCCTAATCCATGGTTATCCCGCAAAAAGATCCGTATTACACATACATGCAAGTAAAGCATTTCTCGTTAGCAGCGGCATTACAGGTAGTTTCTTTTTTCATATTCACAATATCTGTATTACGATACTTTAGACAGCCACGATGTGGCCGCTCCTACACAAATAATTCCCACGGAGATCTTCGATTTTACGGGTTGTTGCTTTAAATCTTCTCTCTAACTCAAACTGGACGGGTTGTTCTTTCTTCTGCTGTACCTAAACATCAAAGTAATTCATTTAAAAAATTTTCAATAACAATAGCCTTAACATCATAAAGGTAAACCCTAATAATATTTATTCTCCCTAAATAATGTTTTACATTGTATTGCCTCTAATAGCTATTAAAAGAGAATTCGATTCAATTACCCTCCTGAAGTTAAAATTACCCTTTGTGATCTCTCACGGAACAATACCCGTAGAAACAATACCTCCCCCATGCCCAAGATAAAATACGTTTTATCTCGACTGTAAATAAAACGATCGTAAAATCGAGCGTTCTATTCCGTTGTTGTAACTTTACTGAGCACGAACGAATTGGCGGCGCGTCCCTGCCTGCGTCGAAGAAGAATTGTATGCACGTCAAATGAGTTATAAAAATAGGTCAATAGAAATGCGAACTAATTAAAATATACAGCTAGAATTGTGCAGATCGTTTTTCCGACATAATTGCTAAGAACCACGGATTCATTTGCATGCATATGACGTTCGTAGCTCGGCGAACATGTACGCGAATTCCTAAACGTGCAGCGTAAATCGTTTTAGGTACGTCGACTGACGGTTGAATTTCACAAAATTTGAGAAAATGATCGTATGAGAGCCCATATAGCATACCAGGAGCAAATCTGATCGAAATGTTTGCTTCAGTATCGATTGTACGTACGATTGGGTGAATATAAAGCTATAATACGGTCCAATTATCCTCGTTTTCTATTTGCGCACGTTTCTTTGTACTTAATTGTGTTTGTTTTTCGTATTTGCGTCCCTCTAACTAACGAGAAGAGACTGATGAAAATCTGCTCCAGTATCCCAGTATATAAGAGCCGTTATACTTACTTATCTGGAGTATATATAGGATCAGGTATATGCTTCTTGCTTCGGAAGCGCTTACAAGAGTAAGTAATTAAACTAAGAGGTTCCTGTGCTTCACATATATAGCAAAGAGGAAGTTCAGATTTCTCATTAGCTTAACGCAAAGTAGTATCAAAGTTAATCAAAACAGAACATCCTGGAAACGTAGTAAAATCTAATGTTACAGATATTCATCACCTCTTTTGCATTAAACTGCAACCTTGCAATCCAATTTAAGTAATAAATCATTCAAGCAACGACCGCTATTTTGCACTCCGAATGAGGTTCATAATAAAAGTTAGCTGAATAACTGTCTTCCCACCAACTAATAAAAATTAAGTATAGGTGATAAACTGATTTGAGTGGTTCAAATATCCAATAAACACTAATTATAATTTGAAAGCTTAATAACTCATCAAAAGTATCTGAATGTCGCCGACACAACCAAGAAGACAAGATTATGTTTACAAGTTTGAAATTATTTATGAACGAGAAACACGGGCATCTTTGAAAACTTCGATCGTTTAGGTGTTATGCCTTCCAGACTAATACACTGCATCAATACCATATTAGGGAGCCGTCGCCATTTTGGGTAGTTACTGATATCTAGAGCTGGCACTAATTTTAATAATGCGAGCGTTTATCGGTTATGTCCGTGACCTCGTAATATGTTTGCGCGTTATTTGTATGCGTATTATAAATTAATGTGTGTATTAATGTGTTAGTAAAAAGTCCCGGAACGGTCGAATAACTTTGTTATTTGAAAATTATGATTTCTGAAATTTGGTATGGGGGTATAGATAATGTAAATGCATTTTATGCAATACAGTTAATATTTTTTTCACTTCCGGTTTAATCGGCAATACGTCCAACTTTTTTTTTTTAAATGGAACGCCCAGATTTTTTCAACACTTTTGAATGCAAAATAAAAACCTACGTTCAGGAAGTATTAAGATGTTTATTTTTATTCACAAGGAAACAGTTAAAAAATTAAAAAAGTGTCCTAATACAGAAAAATCAAGGTACCTTAGAAAAAAGTTGTTGTTTAGTGTTTGCATTCTTTTTGCCGTCACATTTGACAATTTTAAAAGCGTTTTAACTTTTGCATCGCTATAAATTTACTTATTTTAAACATTGACACATTTGAAAATGGCAGAAAAACTTACTGAATCAGAACGAATTGAGATATTAATGATGCGTGGGTACGGTGATCGTCAACGTTCTTTTGAAGAGGTTCGTATTTTGTTTAATACTGTTTATCCGGATCGTCACATTAGTAAAAGTACGGTATGGCGAACAATTCAAAAGTTTGAAGTCTTTCGTCAGGTGAAGGATTTACCTAGAAGGGGACGTCCATTAACAGCAACAGATGAAGAAACTAGTTTGAATGTGTTACTCACAGTGGAAGAAAATCATCGCGTGTCCACAACAGAATTAGGTCAAATTCATGAGATCTCTCAAAAATCTACTCATACGATTCTTAAATCAGCAAGAATGAAAGCCTATAAAATGTATCCCGTCCATGAGTTAACTGAAGATGATCCAGATCGTAGACTACAATTTTGCGAAACAATGACGGAATTGATCGAGCAGCAGCCTAATGTTTTAGATCACATCATTTTTTCAGATGAGGCAACGTTTTGTCTCAACGGCACTGTGAACAGACATAATTGTCGCTACTGGTCAATTGAAAATCCGCATTGGATTGAAAAAGTCCATACACCGCGTCCTCAAAAGGTGAATGTCTGGGCTGGTCTTGTTGGAAACAACATCATAGGACCATTTTTTATAAGAGGAAATTTAACTGGCAACGTCTACTTAAATTTATTGCGAAATGAGGTTGTTCCAGCACTTGCGGCCCTCTTTCCAAATGCAAACATAGGTGATCACCCTAATGCACATTTTTGGTTTCAACAAGATGGAGCTCCCCCCCATTTTGCCCATAATGTCCGCGATTATTTGAATGAAATTTTTCCGGGACGTTGGATCGGACGTAGAGGAGCAATCGAATGGCCAGCACGTTCGCCAGATCTCTCGCCATTAGATTTTTTCTTTTGGGGTCACATGAAATGTCAAGTGTACAAAAATCGTCCCCATAATCTTCAACAATTGGAAGAGAGAATAGTTCAAGAAGCCAATCGCATCACTCCAGAACAAATACAAAATTCAATAAGAAATTTTACTGACCGTTTACATTTTTGTCAAATTGTAAATGGAGAGCATTTTGAACAATTATTGTAATCCAGTAATTGGGTTTTGGAACCTTTGGTGTAACAATAACTATCACACTGACAAAGTCAATGCTAGGTTTTTCCACTATCACCAAACAACAATGCACAATCTCTCGACGCGCGTTTCGCTAACCAAGTTAGCATCATCAGGAGATGATTAATAGCACTATTAATCATCTCCTGATGATGCTAACTTGGTTAGCGAAACGCGCGTCGAGAGATTGTGCATTGTTGTTTGGTGATAGTGGAAAAACCTAGCATTGACTTTGTCAGTGTGATAGTTAATTATTGTAATCGCAACCTGAATAGAGAGGTATCTTGATTTTTTCTGTATTAGGACACTTTTTTAATTTTTTAACTGTTTTCTTGTGAATAAAAATAAACATCTTAATACTTCCTGAACGTAGTTTTTTATTTTGCATTCAAAAGTGTTAAAAAAATCTGGGCGTTCCATTTAAATAAAAAAAATTGGACGTATTGCCGATTAAACCGGAAGTGAAAAAAATATTATCTGTATTGCATAAAATGCATTTATATTAACTATACCCCCATACCAAATTTCAGAAATCATAATTTTCAAATAACAAAGTTATTCGACCGTTCCGGGACTTTTTACTAACCCTGTATTACTGCTAGTAATTACGGTAGCATAAAGTAAATAATACAATAAATAATGGCTCATAATTGTAAAAATCACTTACTCCCTTAAGCGGCGTTACCTGAGTATTACCGAGCATTAGATAAGGTGCGAGCGATGTTATGACAAACTGGATAACTTGTATAAAAACCGCACTTCACAGTCACGTTTCTGCCCACAGATCGAATTCTTTTCACAAACTTTACAGAAAAAAAATTTCACCATCATTTCGAAAATTCGCGTATTTATCCATAAATTTATTAATTGTTTCGGTTTAAACGTTTCCGCATGTATGACAAGTATAAAATAACAGTTTAAAAAATGCACATACATTTCGCATCTACATATATGGGTTTTCCACGGTTGCCGTTCGTTAGAAGTTTCCGAAGTTAGAAAAAACCTGGTACTCTGAATTTTTGGAATCCGGGGCTATTCAAGATTCTCTTTCATTTTAAAATAATTTCAGGGTCTTACCACTTCCGGTTATACCGGAAGTCGCCATAAACTTTCTTATTTTAAATGGAACACCCTGTATATTATTTCATTTTTAAATTCCTGAGAAAATTTTATGATGAGTTCTAATAGGTTTCCCTATACTTATTTTCAACCGCTACTTAGATATCTAGATTTTTTTGAAAATTTTGAAAGATGTAGCGTTATTTGCAACACGGTATCTTTTACCCATTTTCGACTGGTAATAAACACTTCTAGGGTAGATGGAAGCACAAGAATGACACTTTCGAAATCCACATTGACAATTGATTTGTCGCATACAGGTTGTCCAAAACTGCATGACCAATTACAAAACCTTCAAAGTTGAAAAAGTTCTTTTTTTCAAATGGAACACCCGGTATATTATTGGATGATCAGATGCAGAATTTAATTCTGCATCGATTCGCTATGACTTTCCCTATACCTATTTACAACTGTTTTCTTGTTATGTCAATATTTTCTGTTTTAATGTGATTTTTGACAGAAACTGAAACATCGTATGTGTTTCATTTTAATTAGAAAATGGAAACAAAACAAGAACATAAGAAAATTTCCCAGAGTTTGTGCTATCAATTCTTCTTCGACTTTAGACAAAACCGTTGGATGTCAGGGATTACCTTCATGATAACCACGAATTTTGTACAATAACCTCGTTCTGTTTATATTATACTTTTCAGCGGCCGCTTTCTGTGCTAATCTGCCGCTTTTAACTTCACATATGGCTTTTTTAGGTTATCTTTGTTATATTTTTTGTACGCACGACTTCCCACTCTTTTTTTGTAGGTTCTAACCATTTTTACACAATGTTTTTAAATATTAGAAGCACAGTAATACACCAAAACACAGCGGAACACTCGAACACTCGCTCAGTAATAACAATATAAACATAACCTTAAATTTACATCTGTTTCTGCTTGTGGGAGCGATGTTGGCAAAGTAGCCCCAAAAAGTGTTAAAGTAACCCCCTGGTTTACGGTATTGTTTCAATATCTTCTGTTTAATAAGGGCTTAATAGCCAATACTTGTATATTTTTCTTTTACCTTTACCGTTGGTGACCCCTGGAATTTGGAGGCCTGGGGCAAACTTTCCTAGTTGCCCCTCCTCCCCACTTGAGGGCGGCACTGTATACATGTATGAATTGAAGTTATTATGGAAAGCTGATAGTAATCTTACACAACATTTCGTACACATTTATTCGTTGCAAAACAGCCACAAGGAATCCGTAGACTTTAAATTTAATATATCCGTTAACATCTAGCGGCTCATAAAATAATCAATGTACGGTTTATTTACCTTGTAGAATTTCAGTAGGGCATAAAAAATTAAAAATACCGTCCTGTGGGTTTGTATGATCACCATGAATAAAATTAAATTTCGCACGTTAGTTATTTTTCTTTTTATTTGGCGCGTCTCGCTTAAAAAGATCTTTAAATTCGTTTCAAAGGGATTCTTTTATTCGTATTAATTTATCGCGACATCGCTTTCTAAACACGTTTTAATAAAACCAACGGAATTTCTTTCCCGGCACTATTTCATGCCGTTATTTCAAACAAGAAATTGAGCTTTTATACAAAAACAAAAAAAGATGGGAGAAGACATTTATCTCGCTTATCTTCATCCCTTGTAACTTTGTTTTTTCATCCGCTTAAAAAAAGAGGGATTTTATTTAAGTACTTTCGAGTTTAGAACGACCTGCAATGAACTAAATGTAAACATACTCTATTAATTCCGAAGTTTCAATCTGGTCGGCGCATAGTTGCCGTGCTTCACTGTGGAATTAATTTCTTCAGGAGGACGCGATGATAAACCCCGACGGCGAAGTGCTCCCACGGGAATTCCCTACAAGCTTTATCCACAAATCCTGCCCGGAACGTATCAGCGGGGCGCGGAGAGTGGGCAGGGTGAGGGGCAAACGAGTATAGGAGACGTTTGTTTATTTATAGTAGCGCGCGCTTCAAGTAAATTCGCGACTGTTATTTATTTATGACGGATAAAATGGGCTCCCAGTTGAAGCTAATCTTTCCAACGTTCCCCAAACTGTCCTAAAGTTTTGTTTTTAAACACGGAGGGGAAAATGGGAAAAGTAAGGGCTTGAAGCAAAAAAAGCGACTGCTAGAGTGTTAGAATTGACAAGGGTTTTGGAGGATAAATGGAAAAGAAAACGAAACAATGCATTAAAAATCAATTTCAAGCTGCTCCCCTAAAGTTTATATTATATGCGGATGACATCAGCACATGTGTGTAATATACAACGTGTCCAAGATAAGAATGCACTGCATGGGGATCTCGGGAACGGTAAGAGATACAAAGTTGTTTAAATGGGGAAAAAGTTGCGCTTTTTAGTGGCTCTTTACATAGCGTTTACATAATTCAATTATTTTATTTAGTTTTTGAGATATTTAGAAAAGTGTTTTTCTTAAATTTTGTTTTTATTTTTTTCTGACTTTATTTTGTAAGTTATCGAAAAATAAATGAGAGTTCTTCATTGACAGCTTTAAATCTCTACAAGATGGCGTTTTTACATTTTGAGTTCGACGTTTCGTTTTTTACAAACCATCATCAACTTTTTCTTTTCATATGGACGGTAAAAAAAGTACAGCCTGTATCTGATGTCATTTTTCATTACGAATGCAACGGTGTGTGACACATTATGTTTTTGAAGTTGTATTTTGCTAAAAACTATAATCTTTTTAGATTTTCTTGATAGTAGTTTTTCCCTAGTGATAATAAATTTGATAATTTGGAAAAAAATACAATGTTTAATGAAAATAGTGAAACATAATCTAAAATAATATTTTGAGAAATACTTATTTATTATTTTATAAATAGATTGGATTTACAAACGATCCTCAAACAGGTTACCATTACTTTCTAAACATAAATATGATCTTCTAACAGTAGAATGCAAAATGTCATGTAACATCTCTGGTGTAATCGCGTGGAATGCTGCCGTTACAGATTCAAACAGTTGTTGCTCATTTTCGAAAGAATTTGAATAAACTTGATTTTTAATATGACCCCAAAGGAAGAAGTCCAGTGGGGTTAAGTCTGGAGAACGAGCTGGCCAGGACACTTCACTGGGAGTTCCAATCCACCTTCTAGGAAACCGCTGGGAAAGATAGTCACAAACAAGTCTAGAATTATGTGCTGGAGCACCGTCTTGCTGAAACCAGCAGTTATTAACCACTGCCAAAGGCAAATCATCTAAACTGTCTTCTAAATCATTTTGCAATAAATCAAGATATCGTGCTGCAGTTAAGGAGTTGCGATAAATAAATGGACCTATTATTTTTGTGCCTAAAATTCCACACCACATATTGAATCCAAAACGATTCTGGTATCTGGATATCTTTTTAACACGCGAATTGTCTTGAGCCCAGTAGTGTGTGTTGCGGCGGTTGAAGATCCCATTATTGGTAACCATGCTTTCATCGGACCCTATAATTTTAAAAGGAAAATTAAAATCTTCTTCACACATTCGGCTGTACCACTCACAAAAATGTCTACGCCTCTCGTAGTCCCCTGGTGTAAGACCTTGCCAAATTCTAAATTTATAGGGGTGAAACTTGTGTTTGCGTAAAATAAAGTGAGCAGTGGACTTAGCTACTCCCATATTATTTTGAATTTGTCGAGTTGATGTTTCAGGGTTTGCAACAACTGCTTGTAAAACAGTATTTTGCGTTTCTTCCTTTGAACGTTTATATCGACACTTCACAGGCTTCTTAAAAGAACCATATTCTTTTAAATTGTAAGACAAACGTCTAAAAATGGATTTATTTGGTTGCCTTCTATCTGGATATCTAAGGTACATTGCTTGGGCATTCACAGAATTTTTGTAGCACAGGATATGACATGTTAGCATATCATATTTTTCTTCATTGCTAAATTGTTCCCTATCCATGTTCAAAAGCAAATTAAATCCCAAGAATAATTCCGTAAAACAACGTGTAACAAATAACAAACAATAATAACGAACAACAAAAATAATAAACAGTAATAACAGTAACAACGACACACTAAAACGTTTCTTTAGAAGAAGTAATACGTAAGCTACAAGTATAAACGTCAAAGTCGTAAAATAATAAATTTTGTTCTTCCAGCGCCTACCCATCTCTGTGTGTTCATAGTTGAAAAATACATATGTAATTTATAAATATAATTTTATAAAAAATAAAACTTCAAAAACATAATGTGTCACACACCGTTGCATTCGTAATGAAAAATGACATCAGATACAGGCTGTACTTTTTTTACCGTCCATATGAAAAAAAAAAGTTGATGATGGTTTCTAAAAAACGAAACGTCGAACTCAAAATGTAAAAACGCCATCTTGTAGAGATTTAAAGCTGTCAATGAAGAACTCTCATTTATTTTTCGATAACTTATAAAATAAAGTCAGAAAAAAATAAAAAGAAAATTTAAGAAAAACACTTTTTTCTAAATATCTCAAAAACTAAATAAAATAATTGAATTATGTAAACGCTATGTAAAGAGCCACTAAAAAGCGCAACTTTTTCCCCATTTAAACAACTTTGTATCTATTACCGTTCCCGAGATCCCCATGCAGTGCATTCTTATCTTGGACACGTTGTATACTGTTGCATCATTAGTAAGTTTTAAAAATTGTTCAGTTTCTTCGTTTTACTACAGTTTTGTGAAAAAATGGATTATAAATGTGTGGCAAAGGTAACTATAAAAATGTATAGAAACATGTAAAAAGTCACTCAAACTTATAAACTTAAATGCCACAGAACAGTTAAAAAATAAATTCTGCTCGTTACGCAATTTCTAATACACATAATGGGGTAGATGAAGTTATCTAATTAAACGAATCGCTCTTGCTAATTGCCAGTATCGCGTTCCGATATGCGATCCTCGCCCTAGCTATCCTATGTCTACCCTATACATATATACAAACGAAATTATACCGGACCGAGCCCAGACAGGGCGTCGTCGTCTTGTAATTGGGAGCTCCCCGATCTGGCTGGCTTTTTTCTTTTGTATCGCAAAGTTCTCCGGTAGATCCTGGGCGAAACCCGGCAAACCGAATTAAATTGCTCCTTGCGAACGGGACTGGCGGGCTCGTCTGCCCTCCGCGATTGTTCTGGCCTTTCTAATTAGCGAGATTAATTTTATGGGGGCGCGAAACTGTCAGAAACAAGGAAGGAGCACGGCTTGACCCTTAACACCGTACTTAAATCTTCCTAGCCGTATGATGACGGCAATCTTTTTCCCGTGGTAGAGCGAGATCGATGGTTTTGGGGCTTTTTATTCTCATAACCGCTAAAATTTCCAGGTGGTTTGACGAGGCTCTAAGCTGGTCGAATTAAACTCTTTTATTATAACGTTGTAGCAATTTTATGTCTACGGCGTTTAAAATTAAGCCGTTATTGGGCAATTAATTAAACAATTTAGCGTTTCCTTTTTTAATACCTCCATAAATTATGTTTTTAAGACGTAAACATTTTTTTTTACAATTTTAGGATCGTCAGCATGGCTGTTACCGTAAACCGGGGTGGGGTACTTTGCTCCCTCTTCAAAGTCTATTCTAGAAATTTGCGAAAAAATGTTAGAAAATTAACTGAACTCAAAATCATTTTTATAGAAGTTATAAATGGGAGTCATTGAATATACAGTATGTCCCCGGATTGAGTTTACAATAGGTATGATTGACCAAAAATTTTCGAATTGAAATTTCATATTTTGGGATTCCGCCCTGCTTGGGGTGAAACTTATTTTTAGTTTACTTTAGACTTTTTAAAGTCAAGTATGCCTTTACAGTTGAGCAAACACTATTTTAGTTCTAGGTAAACTACCTTTTCCGTTCACAGTATGCCAAAGTGTTCTTAAGAAAAGTTGTTCAGAACGAAAAACTATGACGTTATGCATATTTTAAGAATGATCGGCCTACTTTGATAAAATCCAATATTGCTCAGTTTCCTTTTGTGTCAACAGCTTGACTTCAAAAAAAAACAAATCTGTAATTGAAACTACAATCATACCTTCAGATGGGTTAATGATCACAAAAACAACAAATATAAGGAATTTTTAATTAAATTATTATAACAAAAACAAGTATTAAGTTATTCTATTAACCCTCCACCTTCGTCGCTGCATAATTCAATCCTCCGTCGCAGTTCCTTAAAGCTATTCCGGATTTCCTGAATTGGTAAGGCGGATATAGCATCTCTTATGCGATTTTTTAATACCTCGGCATCATTGGGTAAATTTTCTGCATACATTACTTGTTTTAAACGTCCCCACAAATAAAAATCGGCAATAGTCAAATCTTGGCTCCTTGGGGGCCATAAAACTGGACCATTCCTACCTATCCAACGGTGACCAAATTTACGGTTTAACCAGTTTCCAACAGGATACCAGGCTAGCCGAAGAATTTTTATTCAAATTCAAGATTATTCTTGTATCGTTTATTCGAACCTCATCAACGCTCTGAGATTTTCTTTATTCGTTATTTTATTTAGTTATTCAAGAGTCTCTGTTGTTTTAATATTTTTATTATATTACAATATATATATATAATACCGTTTTGCATTTTTTTTCAATGTTGCATTAATTACAAACTCCAGATTCGTGTTTAGTACTCCAAAGAACATAAAATGGAAGAAATCAATTATTTAGCGACGTTTGAGGATTCGAATTCCAAATCCGCCAATAAGAATGTGAAAATTTATGAACTTCAAATTCAACGTTCTTTTTAAAAATCGTTATTTTTTACATGTAAAAGTTTACATATTTAGAAATGTATGACGTCTGAGGATCGTCAATTCTACCAGGTATTTATAACTTTTTAAACTATATTTTATATAGATTGTGCTTTTCGTATCAATCACTCAGATGATCCAATAATAATACCACTTTAGAATAGCTCGCCCGTAAAAAAAAACCTCATCTCGCTTACCGACCGGTATTTTTATAGGAGACGACGTTTTATTTACCCATACCAAAAAATGTTCACGAACACGCATTTTTTCCGTAATCCGGGCGGCTAATAACATTAAATTTTAACGTACAAGGCATCCTATACTTACCGTACCTATAACCGCTTGTTCCCCAGTATCGGCGCCCGTTAAAGTATCTAACTTTATTAAGAGCCGCTGTTTGAGAGATTTACGCATCTAATTTAAAAACGAAGCGGGTAATAATGTTACAACAGCATGTTGTATATGTACACAATTAAAATTGACGTGAAATTATAAATCATTCGTCTATGTAGGTTTGTGTGATACGGGTTGCATGGTAGGCATCTCGTTACTACTTTTCGTTGCGTTCGAAAATAACGAGACCTTTTCGCTGGATGATGGCACGTGTATACATTATCGATTCCTTATTACCGTCGGAGAAAAATATGGGATCGCGTTACGCGGGAACGGAGACCCATACAGAAAGAGAAGATATTAATTTATTTTGCTTCGAGTTCCGCGAGCTGTCATAATAAAGGGAAATAGACGAGAGCGTTCGAATGGATCGATAAAGTAGGGACCGCTTTAACGGGAACGGTCAGTTTTATTTGTCATTTTGATGTTTTTACGAGGAGAATAAATATATTGCGTCATTTATTCGAACATACGAAATATTAGATAGGAAGCTTTGAATATTCATTTAAATAATTTATTACATCAAGAGCAAATGCATGTAGTAGCAGCAAGTTTTAAAATTACATTAGTTAGACGTGTAAAGTATATAATAAAGGTAAGGTCCTGTTTAACACAGATTATAAAGTTGTTATTGATTCTTTTAGAATATTTACATTATTTGTTGAAATTTATAATTACATGTTATATAAGTAAATAAGAAAAATGAGAAGACACGACCAATTTCAAAGTAGGTAGATATAAACAACCAATAAAATTAAAACTAGAAAAGTTACATTAATAGCGTTTTCAGCTTACTGCACTACACGCGTGGAGTATATCTAGCTCCCTTACTAATATTATGTATTAAAATAAGATGGATATACATTCAGTGCATAAAAGTGCAGTAAAGTGCAGTAAGCTGAAAACGCTATTAGATAAAAGAAAAGTTAATCATCTGCATTAAAATTCTCTAAGATATCTATAGGTATATTTCTAATTTTTTTTTCCGTTAAATTATCCCTCCTGCATTTTCGTGCTAGCAAGGAAAAGTTGCAACTGCACGAGAATCACAGAACAACAATAAAGAGAACCGCAAATCCTGTTGGAAACACGTTACGTCACGATTGCATTATCACAGCGCCCTCCGGGGGGGAACGGCTAAACATAGAATTACGAATGGACCGTGCTTACGAAATATAGCGCGAGATTTGAAAAATTAGATATGTTTCGATTTTTCTCAATCTCATCGGTGTGATACGTCTGCTAATAATGGGTCGTATTTACAGCTTACATTTAATTTAACAATGTGGCGATTACATTTGTAATACGGGTTTTAATAATTTTTGAGATTGTAAAATTTTTCACTACCTAATAATCGTAATGTCTTTCTTCCATATCATTTATCAATTATGAATAATTACAATAAAAGATTGAAAATTAGAATAAATTTACTTAGGGCAACGTTAAATTAAATATTAGGTGTAAATATTGATCAATATGATTATTTGCAGAAATCACAGACATATTTAATTTAACCTAAAAATAAACTCTAAAGAGATAAAAGTTAACATAAACTCTAGTAAGTCAAATCATGAATGAGCTTTAAAAACGAAACACGTAATCATGAAAATATAATGAAAATTTAAACAACAAATGAACATAAACTCTGAAAGCAGAAAAACTGAACAATAAACTCGGAAAATTCAAAAATAAAATAAAATTCTAATAACACGGGATAAATCCTCTGTGTCTGCACTAAATTTAGCTTACTCAATTTCGAAGTATTTAAACGACAAAAAGTCGATAATTTGTTGAAATGGCCCTTGGATTGTGACTTTTTTAGGGAAACTACCTTTTCTCATACGTATTTATAAATACACAGGCGAACACATGAGGAGGACGCTACACTTTTAACAATATAACAAGGGACACCATCGATTCCGGCCGAATGCCTTTTAGCTACCTTCTGTATAATCCTCATCAGCTCAGACTCATCTGCAGGCACCAAGTAAATGCTGGAGGCAAAGGAAGGAGTACTGTTACGGGTCACAACCGGAGATCCTTTAACGGCAGAGAAATGTTTTCTAAAGAGCTCACACACTAAGTCCAAATCCGAGGTTTGACTGCCTGAGTTATCATAAAGAGATATATTGTTTGTGACGCTGGCTTTTGGCTTTATTATGTTATTAATTATATTCCAAGAAGTTTTAACAGTATTTGCAGAGTTTATAATTAAGTTATCAAAGTATTTCTTTTTAGTTTGTTCAACTGGTTTTTTATAGTTTTTATAGTATCTGGTGCTATCAAAATGATTGAGGTTAACCGTTACGTTTTTGGCAGCAATACTTGCCAACATTAATTCAATAAACTGAAGTTGTATTTCTTGCGAATCACTGATAGTTGGTGACCATGACTCGAGGGGGATTTCATTGCGGCTATGTTCGTTTGTTGCCAATAACGCGTATTACCTTTTCATACCCGTGACGGGAATCCAATTTTTAGTAATAACGTTCAACATTGATTAATAAAGCGACCTCTAGTAATGCTTGAATGCTTATCTGTCAATTTTATTAGAAGTGTCCTAACCAAAAAGTTAATAGATCTTTTAGGTCGCAGTGTACTATCACCCTAATCACACATACATACATACATACAACCAAAAAGTTATATCTAACAATAATTGATTTACTGGATCCTGTTTAGATGAACCCCGAAACAATTCAAAATCATATTATTTTTTTTATTTTCCTGACGGTATCTCGAGAGTAGTTAAGCTTCACGTTTGCTAAACTTTTACCTAATTCTACTAATGAACTAATTTGAACGGAATACTTTGTACAATCCATTATCTCGCCGCGTACTTTGTAGTGTAATCGTATTCAACGTCAAACAATTAAAAAGTATACACAAAGGATTATCATCAGCGCAGACACATTGATGTATGTAAGTCTACATCAGGTTACTTAATTAACGTTAACTTTACGTCAACGACGAAAATGACTGCTCAAAGTTTGCGCCGTTATTATTTCGGGATTTGTCGTGTGAATATGACGTGCTATGCCACGTAAAAGTTTTCCGTTAATGGGATTACAAAAGGACAACGTCGTAATGAAGTTTCCCACATTAGAGCGAAATGTTCTATATACCGTTCGTGAGAAAACCGTTGTATGTAACGTACATACATCAAAATATTTTGGTTTAGATAGAGATTAAAAGCTCTTCGTTATTAATATGTGTCTACCGTGTGCTTTATTAACAGGAAAATCGCTCTATATCAAATCAAATCAAATACGTTTATTGTCACCACTAGAAGCAAGGACATTGTCAAAATCTATGTAATATAATAATTATAATATATAAATAAATAAGCACTTAACAAAACAGTGACAGACTAATCTAATCGTCAGATATTAATTTTGATAAATTTAGAAGCAACTATATTACCAGGTCGCTTGTATCATTATTGTTATCACTGTATAAATCTGTGAACCTGGTCCCCAACAAATTTAAAAAAGAAAAAACGTCTAGGTAACTTACGTAGGTACGAAGGGATGACGGGAAATCCTAGCTCTAAAGGGTCGTTTTCCAACCATAAATTCGGCAAGCCTATAAAAGCCAACTCTTTCGAATACACGCCATCTGAAAATATATCTCTGGAGGAGATAGATAACCCTGGATACAGCTGCCAATACCGCAGAATATTCATTGCCGGTAAACATGCGACCTGTTTCATCATGTTCCATAATCGTGCCGGGTAAAATGGAATAAATAAAAGGCTGTCCCGATCAGATAAGGAAATATTGCTTGCGCCATCATTTTGTTTAAAAATATCACCGTGTTTTCAAGGTGAAGTGCCTATTTCGTTTATAAATAAAATATTCCATCTGATATCTGATATTCTAGTTTATATTAAATGGTGATTTCGATTTCTTCCGATTTACTCGCTACTATCAAACGATTCTAAAATAATAGAAAACTAGCTTTTTGTTCCCAGAAAAAAGTGTTTTACCTGCGACGAAAATAGTTTTTACACCTCTGTCAGAACATATTAGAAATTAGTCTTTAACCGAGCGGAGCTAAAACCGAATAGATGGTAAACTAAATCGAGTTTTTTTTACCTTTTACAAGATATCATTACTATTATTAGTTAGGTGGTAATAAATGATGAATGATGACTGTATGATCAATAAATTCATCGATGATTTTAAGAACTCTCCATTCCGGTACGTGTCATAATCATAAGCTATTAATCTAAAAGCTGAGAACCAGTAAAATTGATTTGATTTCTTTTATTATGCAACGCAATGGCGGTTTCTTCTATAGTTTGCATGTTTGCACAACCACCAAATATAATAATAGAAAAACATATTTAATCCATAAAATAAAAAAAAGCATAATTCTACATTTTTAAAATTATAAATTAACAATGTATACTATCTCACAGAAAAAATTTATTTATAATATACAGTTTTCTATATATTATTTCCTTTTGATTTCCAAACGTGTAACATTGTAACGACATCTACTTACTACTGTCTGCTCTCTCTCTTACTTGCATGCTTTTTATTCACTTACTAACTTTTGTAAAGCTTTTTAGTTCTTACTTTTACGTTGACCCTTGTATATCTAAATCCCTGCGCGCGGATTCGGCTCGTAGCCGCACAGCGGCGCTAGCTGTCAAACGGAATGTGTAGATTTCATCGACGGGTGTTATTCGTCTTTATTCGTTAATCCCAGAATGGTAGCTATTGGTGTCAGAGCGGGGGGTTCAGGATTACGATTGGGGTGTGCGCAATAATTCAAACATTGAAAGCGTGTTTTTATAATTATTTATTACTATAAAATGGGTGTGAAAGGCATCAAGTATGTACAATGACAAAAACAGGTGAGAAACAAAACATATGTATGTATGTACAATCAATAATATAAACAAATATTCGCGGGGATTCGTAGCGCTTGTGAATTTAGACCAGAAATTTTAACTATTTAATTCTGGTGAAAATCTATATACGACACCGACCTCACCAAACGAGAATGACTAGTAATAAATCTCTGCGTGTATCAGAAAGCAGTGCCGACACGACTGTCAGAGCGAGGAAGGCTGGTAGAATGCCTACGTTGTGTCAGAAGCCTGTCTCGACGCCAACTGCCAGACCAGGAATCACTGGGAATCTCTGTGTGTATCAGAAAAGCTGTGCCGACACGACTGCCAAAGCGAGAAAGGCTGGTAGAATGCCCGCGTTGTGTCAGAATGCTGTGCCGACGCCAACTGCCAGGCCATGGAAGTTAGGCGTGCGTGAACGGACGTACCGTCTGCAGGATACTCACGTCGTAAACAAGAATAAATAAAAAACTTAACGAAACTAAATATCATACGATACTAACGCTACCAAACCAAGGGGAAATCAATCAAAAGAAAAAGAATTAATGATTAATTAACGATGAACTTTAATTTAAACTTCAGTGCTCAATTGGACGTTGCTTTAAAATACCATTTATAAAAAGCTACTGTTTTCAAGGGAATTTCAGAAAGTATCCAAAACGAAATTTCTAAAGAAATAAAAGAAGTTGATTCTTTCTCTGTAAAACTTGACGAAACTACTGCCGTATCAAATAAATATCAAATGGCCGTTGTATTTAGGTATATAGCTATATATTTATTTCATTAAAATCAGGATATTAATGAGTTTTAAAAGTATTTTTCTTATTTCTTTATAAGTACCCTAGCAAAAGTAATGTTTATGTAATAATGTGTCTGAGTTTACAATTTGTGCTTTTCGCATTTTGTTGCCGTTATACACATCAAAAAAACTTACAAGGTTCTTACTTGACTGTAGTTTATATGCACTTCCACTTCCACTTTTCTTAAACTTTGGTAAATAGATATTGAATCGCGTTTGTTCCGTACAGCAAACAAACACACTTAAAGACTGCAGATCTTCCGACATGGAAACTTTATCCTTTAATATTCAGAGCACACAGACGATAAAATTTAAGAAGGCAGTACTTTGTAACACACTTGTAGCAGGTACGTGTATATCCTTTTATTACACCGCTCGAAAATAGCACAAACGTGACCAACAAGAAATATACATCAATTGTATTCTCTTATATTCAGTTTTTACAGATTTTTTGAGATATTATTATGTGAACTATAATCTTGAACACTTTTTAAAATAATAAAAAAATACATTTTTTTGTCATTTGTCGCTACCCATCCTCCTTAATAGGGTCAGTGTAAGCTTGATCAATACCTTGTTGGATAAAAGATGATAAAATGTTCGACGTAGCGAATTTCAGGGAAACGTCAAAAATTACCCTCCACGAAAAGAAGACAGACCGTAATTAGCCCAAACATATTCGCCCTCTGCAATTTTTTCTCGAGACAGACAAAATATGCTTTCGCAAAATTTGCCTTTTTATCCAATGATTATTGGCCCGGGAGTTAATTGGGGCGCTGATTGCTTCTGGCCAATTAACTGATATTCGGAATTTCCAGTAGCGGCTGAATATGTATTTTGGCTCTTCCCAATTCACATAGAAGTAGGAATTAATTACTTGCGAAAGAGCATTCTCAATAACGTTGAAAGCTTTGAGGAAGTTGCAGAGGTATAGTAAATTGGGTTAAATTCAAGTAATGGTACAGCAAAAGAAATATTAATTGGAAAAAGTATAGAAAGTCAAGAAATGATAGTGCTAATAATATACAGCGTGTGTCAAACAGTATGCACCATATGGGATTCTTCTTGTTATGAATAGAAAATGTACGCTGAATAAAATTGTAATAACGCAGAAAGTTTGAATATGTGGTTTCAACCCCTAATCGGGTGAAAATCACATCGAAAAATTGAAATAGGAATAGGGGCATTGAATGAAACGTCTTTGAAAAGGTTATTAGCAATCTTTTAGGGGTTTATTTTTTAAAATCAGATTATTCATCATCATGCAACAAATGAGTAAGGCAATTCTTAACTTACACTCTAACGAAGATTTGGTAAAATTCCTGTACGATTTCGGGGCAATTATATTATCCCGAAACTTTACAGGTATTTTACTTGTGCGAGTAAAATTACTTTGATGTAAAAATTCACCAAGGAAATTTACTACTAGTGTATGAAAAATACTAAATAAAATGAAATTTACTAGGTAAATTTCTTACGATAAAAAAAAAGTTTCGTAACATCTACTTCAGAGTAGCGAAATATGACTGCAAAAAGCAATATCTATAACCATTTACTTTAACATTACGGTAATACACAAACTACAAATATATTTTATATACCCTGTCGAGGCATATTATTATGTTATATGTTTTTTTGGAACACAATTAGGCGTATTGTGTGTTTGTATATCCACAAACCTATATGTTTCAACGTTTGTAAATTATGAAAATGCAGCTGCAGGTCACCGTTAGTAGTAAGAATGTATTACCTATTTAACTACTAGATTTATTTTAAGTTAGTCACTTACCTAAATATGCCTATAGATAAAACAAAAAGAACGACCACTGCCACTTCCGTGCGTGCTATGTGCTATCTATCTACAAATTGAACCCATAAAATTGAACACGCGCGCATTGTAAGTATGTATTTGGTTTCCTACGTAAATTTCCTACCTGTGGATAAAATCACGAAGTAATTTAATAAGAATCCCTGGGAAAGCATAAAAATTTTGGTAATATTACGCTTTTACGTAGCACTTTTACCTAGAATTGAAAAATAGTGATCGATATGTGGGAAATTTCCAAAAGTATAGGTAATTTTATTAAAAAACGTAAAATTACCCAGTTTTTGGTGATTTCCCCCCAAATGTTACTGGAATTCTTAGCAGGAATCCTGGTAAATTTACTAAAATTTTTTAGTGTACCTATAGCTTTTAGGAAAAACTTTTTTCACATAATCTACTATTTCTAAATTATTTAGGCAAGCATCAGATTCTGTTAGTTTATTTCATGAGATGCTTTTTGGAATCACATGCAAAACACGGCAAAACAATTGTTGACTCAGCTATTATCATGTAGTTTACGTAAGAGATTTGTTTTGCTTTTATAAAAGAAGAAATGTTGAGTGTCAGAGGCCAATGTATTAAAGATGGGATTTCCACAGCATTGACCTTTCACCTTTTGATATCAGATTTAATATAAATAGATGCGATTGCTGATGCGCAAATTATACAAGCGCTTTAAACAATGTCGTCCAAACTATTTTATATATGTTTTCTATTGATTTTAAATTCACTAAGCACTGGTAAGGATATTAAGCACCAAAATGTAATTCTACCAAATCATCACTCATTCAAGTCTTTATAACCCATCAGAGGCTCTGGCTCGGGATTTCTATTGGAGGGATTATACACCCGGTGAGATACCGTACGATGCGATAGAAGGAGCTCCAGGTAGATACATCGGCCAAGTATACCATTCCAAAGGAAATATGGTAGCCACTATACTTACCCATACCAATACAGCTATTATTGAAATATACGGTCGCCATTACGTTCGGAACAACATAAAAGTAAGAATATACCTAGACTGAAACTCGTTGTAGACATCTTTCTGTTTCTCTTTGCAACTGTCAGATATTATGCAGTCCCTACCCTGGTAGATTCTATTGGGAAGAAGTGGACTTCACTCAACCAGACGACGGCCAAATGAGAGATGTTGTTAAAGGTGGTTACGAAGAGGGAGTTAATTTAGACCTGTTCATAGGTAAAATCTTGCATGAAGGCGAATGGAAAATCGGGAAAGTAATGGAAAAAGGGAGTGCATCACAAGGAATATGGGTCTGGTATTCGAATGGCGAAGCGGTTAATTTAAAGCAGTTTCATTTGTTGAAGTACAATTCCACCGTGAGTAATAGCGAGTACGGGCTTGGATAAGAACTGGCTGCGTTTCGAAGATCTTGTATTATGATTCGGATAATATCGGAACCTTTTAGACCAAGCGATTAAATAAATTTTGCATCATTGCTGACTATTCATTGAAAAGTTCCTCTAGAATTCTTTCCAACCATATTTATTCCGAAATGTACAGATGCGTAATCATTCTTTTGAAATCTTTCATGATAATGGTGCTTTACACCAGGGAGATACAGGGAGAACAACAGTGGTTGAAATGTGCTGGTTCTGTAGTTGTTTCCAATTTGGTCAAAATTAACGTGTCAGTCAAACCCATAATGTTTATTTGCTCAAAAATATGCATCGTTATCCCTAGAATATATACATATTACAAGTGCTTTTTTTAAACGCCTACTATGACCTACTAAAATACCAAGAACTAAAGTTGAATATAAAAGTGAAGATATCGGTTTATGCCAAATAAATCAATCAACAGCTAGTAGTGCAGAGGAGCATTTTCTCGGTTCAATAGTTAGATTCTTTCTTACGTCCAGCAGAAGAAAGAACAACCCTTCCCAGTTTGAGTTAGAGAGAAGATTTAGTGCTATACTAATAAAAAAAAAATTGACGCGGGGGAATTTTTTTTTATTAGTTGTGGACAACTTAGAACTATAGACAGCGACGAAACTTACGATGAACTGGTAACATATGCTTCATTCCTTCTCAGGTTTAATAAGAGAGAAAAGAAAAAAAATCTTTCAACGCCATATAAAATACGTAGGAAAAATCTAATACAAGTTTCATGAGATCTTCACGACTTGTCATAACAATCCAACATTGTATGTTGTCTTTAGGAGTAAATAATATACTGCAGCAGTTTTTGTATAATTTATTATGATTAAATAATATTAGTTATCTTAATTCTTTCCATATTGATTTTCCTTGTATATTTTCTGTAAACTTCTTCGCTAAATTGTGAAATCTAATTTTGCTATAAGCCGATATTATGGTTTTACTTAAAATTGAAGCATGAGTTTCTTCCAGAGGTGACATATCTAACAAATGATGGGATAAACTAGAAAAAATGTTTTGGGGAACATGACTTGATAGTAAATAAGCAAAAGTCGTTAGCAAGTTTTCTTCTTGTGGAATCTTGTTTCCTGTGAAGACCATTACTTTCCGAATTTGTTTTTCGGTGAACTGGAAAATATATCGTACCTCCTTTGATGGGCAGATTAATTTAGCTAAGAAATAGTGAAGAAAATTTAAAGAAGTATATATGTTATACAACATTTATTTACCTCTTTGTTTTCAGGAATATCAAGTGATTCTAAATAAAAATATACTTTTTTAGACTTTGTTTGTCCGAATTCAATGTTGGAATAACTCCCTCTTTAATTCGCACAATCTGTCCCGTTCTATCAAAATCCTTCTCGAGGAAATGTAGTGAACAAACATATGCCCGCTTACTTTTGCAGGGATTTATGGTACCCCCTGTAACAGTAATCCACACAACAATGTTTGGGCATTCTACAAAAAATTATTTCACATAGAAACACTAAGTATTATCATAATTTCTGAATATTTTTGAGCTATGGCATTATTCTGCAACTTACATATGAAAAGTTAGTTCTCCGTCATCTTTGTAACTATTGCTTTTGCAAGATTTTACAGGACACGATGGCATCACTTTTCTTTAGGAAAACCTACCTGGATTAATTGTCATATAAGCCCAATTGTTAATGCTATAATATACATACTTACACCACAGCCTTACACGTAAAACAAAAATATCGGGTGAATAATATATAATATTCGAAACAGTCCGTGAAAGAATAAAGCAAAGAAAGTAAATAAAACAATCAAACTGCAAGGTTAGGTAACATCAGTAACACTTGTCAACTTGCAAAAAACTTAACGTGACGAGAAAACTAACGTAAGCATGACGCTACATGAAACATGACGCATATGATGACGTCTGTGTTCCAAGATGTCCTTTAGTCTTTTGATGGTGCGCCGTAGCGATGCGCACACGGTTCATTGGCAGTCTATCAGGTCTGTGATCCTAACATAGATATTGTGAATATAAAAAAAGAAGCTACCTGGAATGCCTGCGAATCGCCCGCGGCGATGCCGCTGTTAACGAGAGATACTTTACTTGCATGTATGCATAATACGAATCTCTTGGCGGAATAACCTGGATTAGAATGAAAATAAAATTTGAAGAAATTTGTTTTAAGGACATGTTTGTGTAAATGTATGTGGTAAACATATCGTTTAACTGCAATAAATAAGATAATCTGCTGCACTATTATAATTACATTTACCAAGTACCAATGAAAGGAATTATATTTAATAATTTTGAGGGGTATTGCCCTTGCCTAATAAATATTTATCGCTATTTATATTATGTATCTATAAGAAGGGAGAATATTAAATTATTTAGTAGTAACACATTCAATTCAAGTAGAAAAGTAAAAAAAAAATATTTTAAATTTACTTTAGAGTAAAGTTTCACAGTTACTTTTCTTATCGTATATTGTAATACGTAGTTTCCAATGTTTGGATTTATATAAAGGATTTATTGTCATTCAAGGAATAACATTATGCCTAATTTTTATTAAAAATTTAAAGCTTTCTAGACGTTATTATTATTTAAAATATTTTTCTGTAGAAGAAACCTGTTACTTAAGTAAGTATTTTATCTGTAAGATAAAATTTAATTAATTTAATTAATAAAAACGTCCGGAAAGATTTAAAAGTTTAATAAAAATTAAACATCACATTAATCCATCAATGACAGTAAATCCTTTAAAGAAATCTAGAGCTTTATTGTATGTTTTAATACTATGCCCGGTATCATTTATGTGTTGTGCCACACTCGATTAAAGAAACCACACTCAAAGATAGCAGATTTAGTTAAAAAGGAACAATTAGAGACGTCAGTGAGGCCTATAAATTATGTCTATATTAAATTTAATCTAATCTAATATACTCTATTCAAATAGAAACGTCTCCTTTGGTTTTTCTAACTATTTTGTAGTAGACCAGCATAATGCTACTTCCTCGGCCACTTTTATTCTTCATATTTTAATAACCGATTTCAAACAACGGCAGCCAAATTTGCATTTCACCGATTCTCATGTTCGTAAACTTATGCACTCGATCTACAGGCTCCAAAGTTATTTCACCAATCCATTGTCTGAAGGATCTCTCCTGGGGTATGCCAGTCGTTATTGCTGTTCTAGGATTTAGTTAAGCCTTTCCGAGCGTTTCGGGCAACTCGAAATTGTCAGATATGAACTCGAAGATCCATCATCCGTACCTACTTAGGACTACTCAAACTATTAAAATAAACAGCAGAAACCGAGTGTTTCTCGAATGTGGCTCGCTCGCTATAAAAAAATATAGTGTTGTTGAAGTGCTCCCGTGAATTAAGATCTTTCTTAATACATCAACAATATATAGACACAGTTTACACGATAATTGCTATATTATCTATTGCATAAAGCTACTTTTTACAGTCAGTAGTACCAATTTCACTTCACGCACGCTTTTGGGTGCATGAAGTAAACTATTATCCAATATGAGTACAAAAAAGGAATTTTCACTTTGACAGCAAATATGGCGACTGGTCTATGTAACAATGTTGACGCGGTTGCCATGGCAACAGTCATTAGCATTTGATTTTTGTACCTTTCGCATACATTTTGAATAGAAGATTTTCTTGAAAACCATCTTCTGTATAAGGGTCATGCATAAAATTTTATATGTACCTAGTGCGTAAGCGGCCTTTGTGGGCCTCGGCGTTTTAATAGCCCTCGCCTGACGGCTCGGGCTATTATCTACACACCTCGGTCCACAAGGGCCTACTTTACGCCCTTGATACATAGATAACTATATAGATAGCGTGACAGATGAACGTCATCTACGAATTTTAAGAAAGACATAATTTACGACACTGTTTAAACAATTATACAAACGTCATAATTCTGGAAACGATACAAAATTTAATAAGGTAATTGGGTGAAGTTTGTCAAAGGTTGCACAAAACGTGTAAAAGAGGTTATTATTCATAAATTAAATATCACATTCAATGAAAATAAAAAGCATTTCACAAACGAATTTTAATAAATCATTGCAAATGACTGGGAAAGCTATAAAAGGGCAAGAAACTTTGTAACATCTACTATTCGATCCCAAAAGAAAAAGTATTATGAAAAAAATATTGATATGAACAAAGGTGATGGAAAAAAGACAAAAAGCAACAAGCAAACTACGATTGTACTGAATTCGCGGATCCAGGAGTCGCATCTCCTGAATGTCAAATTGTTAAAGGAAATGTTTAGTATAATTGGATATCCGTTACTAACACATCGTCAATACTTCACTGCAAACTGGTCGAGTACCTAGTGAATTAAAAACAAGCACTATTATACCAATACCTAAAATTTCAAAACCATCACAACCGGCCGAGTTTAGACCAATAAATCTGCTACCCGTGATTGATAAAGTACTGGAAATTGTGGTTTGCAACCAACTTCGCGATTATTTCGAAACTACAGTACGTCTGCGCAAACTGGAGAAAAGAAATCAACGATGGGGATCTTATGCTTTCGAAACAATTGATAGATCGGGATTAATACAAAAATTAGGAAGTTACGGTATTAAATTAGTGGTATTACAGTGGTTGCATGACTACTTGAATGACAGGTATCACAGAATTAGAATAAACTGCAAAGTTTCTAACAAAATTGAGTGCAACGTGGGGGTTCCCCAGGGGAGCGTGCTTGGGCCACTGCTGTTTCTCATCTATATAAACGATATGCATGCAGTTCTGAGACAGTCATTTGTTAATTTGTTTGCGAATGATGACGTAACTCTTCAAAAAACATTATTTTATGAGGGATTGCGCCTGTTCAACGCTTTGCCGCCGGAAATAAAAAAATATTCCTAGCTCTAAGTTATTTTATGTGCCAATAACTTTATGTACGTATATAGTATATACTCATAGGAGCTACTTCTTTAGTGTATGTATTGTTTATTATATTTGACCGTATGTAAATAGCTTATAATCTGCTAAATAAAGAATAATAATAATAATAATAAAGCACGAGTGAATTAGACGAGTACAATCGTAAGTTAAAGAGGGGTTTCCACCATAGAAGCAAAAATATGAGAGTAAATTTTTATGGAAAAGATTACTATCGTTTCAGTACCAACTTATAATGACTCTGCACCATTTAAACTTAGTTTATCGTTTTGTTTCAGTTCCAGTACTTATGGAGAGAGGATGGTCCGCCTCGATCTTGGAATTCTA
Organism: Cetonia aurata; assembly: GCA_949128085.1. Taxonomy (NCBI): domain Eukaryota; kingdom Metazoa; phylum Arthropoda; class Insecta; order Coleoptera; family Scarabaeidae; genus Cetonia; species Cetonia aurata. Next base: position 68,191,365 of record OX421882.1, on the reverse strand, counting down.
AGCACGCCATCTACAGGATTTCCACCCGATTTAAGATGCTAACCAGAAGCGAAGTTTAAGAACATATCACGAAAGTAAAATGCCCGGCGTGATCAGCATAGACGGCGCCCCTATCGTTATGGAAATTTAGAAAATCCCCAGAATGCCTGCCAACACCATGATCTTCGACGATGTCCTCGTGTCGACCGCCATGTCGACGATCCTATCGTCGGAACAAGCGCCGGATCTCTTCTATAATTTTTCGACGATTCACTACAATCAATCCGCTTCTTCTTCTTCGTCTGCGTCGCCCCCACCTCAACCGATCAGTTACATCAACGTGACGAACGAATTGCCCATAAATTATGCGATTCCGATGTACGGCCAGACGATGCCCTTCCTGCTGATAATAACGATAATAGCCAACACGCTGATCGTCGTGGTGCTGAGCAAGAGGCACATGAGAACTCCCACCAACGTGGTGTTGATAGCGATGGCGCTCTGTGATATGTTTACGCTGCTGTTTCCGGCGCCGTGGCTCATTTACATGTACACCCTGGGGAATCACTACAAGCCCCTGTGGCCCATCAGTCTCTGTTATATTTGGTTCGTGATGCACGAGGTGAGTTTTTGCGACGGAATGGAAAAAAAAAAACAAATACAATAAACATCAACCCCGGGGTAGGAGGAAAAAAACACCTCGAAAATTACTCGGTTATAAAGATAAATTGGGTGGGACTTGCGTTTTAAAAATGCCGCATGAGTTATCGCTTGTTACGTGTCCCCTCGGTATTCTTCGCCAGACTCGTGTAAAATGAGAAATTTACGTGCATTTTGCAACAAAAACGACACCGTAATTCACTTGATACCATCACTTTAAAAAAAAAAACATTCTCTTATTAAGTAAATAAACGAAATGGTGTTACTTGGATAAGTTTCTCAATACAATTTGATTGAATCCTGATTGTGTAAAACCAGATAGATAGAAGATAAATTTTATTTAAATATTATTTTTTAATCCAGTGATGGGTGGAGACTGTAGCTTGAAAACTGTAACAAAAATCCAAAAGAAAAAATCCCTTACCACAAAAATTAAAAAGATAAAAAATCTAAATACTTATTTCGGCAACTAAGTTGCCATCTTCAATAGAAAAACAAGAAAAGAGAAGTGTTAAAGGTAGTGTTTTCGGCTAGGGTAAACCTTGGAAGATATGCTCTTCACCAAATCACTAGTGGAATCACTAGATGATGAACACTAGTGTTATTCCACGAGTGTTTTGGTGAAGAGCATATATGCTTATATCATACAGATTAAGGTGTGTATTATCAAATACCAACCTCTGTTCTGAATTTTAGATCAAGCCCCGTATATTGTAGTCGCACGGGGGATATGCGATCGATACAAAGGCAACAAGTTGTAGCGGAAAGCAATTTACCACAGCAACGAGAACCGGGAATGCGTGGGAGTTTTTCGAATTTCGAATAAATAACAATCTGTAGAGCAATATTGAATTGGAATGCATTTTCCTATTTCAGAAGCAAATACAAATATTGAATTTTCACACAACCGCCTGTTCTGCATTCCAACGAGCAACGAGTATTTAATAAATCTGCGCGGTGGTTTTACGCCCTCTCATCCGCTCTCATAAACGGAAATTATGTAGTACATACCCAACCGAAAATTATACAAAAGCTTACGCAACATCATCATCTCTAACGCGATCTCTCAGCATTATGCTATGGGGATCGGTGAATTATAGCATGCGCATATTTGAATGGGGCTAATTTTAGCGCTTAAAATATGCATTATGTATTGCCTATCGCATCCAAATTACGAATCGGGATCTAACTAGCAATTCCGTAACAGAAACACGCAGATTTGATGCTTCAAACCCTTAGTTTACTCCCACAAGCTGTGTAACAACGCAACTGACAACTACAACTCTAGAATATAAAAGTTACTAATTTCTTTGTATTCAATACTATCGTCTTCATTTAAGAGGACGCATCAACAGCTGATTAACTTATGGCATGGCAAGGCATTATGGGTACTACATCATATAATACTAGCCCGTTTTGAAAACATACTGCTGTGTACTGAATGTACCAACAAAAATGCCAAATGAAATTAAAAATGAAAAATTAAATTAGCTAGCTCAAATGATAACAATTTTTATAAGGCGCAAAATAACAATTAAACTCAGGGTTACTATCATGAAAAGTAAAAGGTGGATGAAAGAAATCTGACTTTCTTTTATACTCAAAAAAAAAATGTTAAAAAGGTTTAATTAAAAATAAAAGAACAGTAGTTTGAATGACAAAAATTCAATAATTTTATTATTTTTAAAAAAAAAAAGAAAAAAAAAAAATTACAAACTTTGCAGAAAAAAAAACCTTGGACAAAAACGTCCTGGTCTAAATCAAAACTGCTTTTGACTTTAAATTACAAAAGGACAATTCAAAATCCTTTTACAAAGCAACAGAAAACAAAAAAGTTCAGGAAGATAATAAATTTTTTTTCAATCCAATCCACGTGGTCTCAATATTTAAACAACTAAATTAAACGTGGAAAATTCAAGTAATTTATATAAATGAAAAATAAAAGCACAATGCTTTTATTCGCCCAACCCGAGGTGATTAATAAATAATTACAAATCAGAAAAATTAACAACGAACCAAAAATTAACTCTTTAAACTTAAAATATCTTCCTGCACATAAAAATAATAACAGATCTTATATCTAAATTGTGTACACAAAAATACAATATAAATTATTATTAAATGAGTTCCGTGATGAACGAAATAAAATCAGAAACGTGAATTCAAAACTTGAAATCAAAAATCACAAAATGTCAGCAATGAAATACAATTTTATATATCTACTTACTTTCGTATCGATCAAGGAACTGAACCTACAAGGTTAAACAATCGTATAAGTATAAAAATCTCAGATGCGTGCGATGCAACGCACACAGATCTGTCCGCAAACGGACGAACTCGCAAAACAAAACAATATATATACAATACCAGTGAACGCAAAATGTACACCTGACTGAAATTAATATAAACAACTGAACAATAAAATAAACAAATTAACCAATCCAAAACATTAACTAAATCTTATTTGAAAATAAAACGATTTGAAATTTCTCGCAACATTGACAAACGCTTAACTGGATGAACAAAAAAAAACTGAATTTACAAAAACCCGGGGTGCCAGACCACAGCAATACGTACGATTTACTTTCTCTGTGTGCACTATTGCATCTGTGGTTAAGGTGTGTCTGGTCTAGATACGTAATTTTACTGCTGCAATTACTCGATAGAGGCAGCACTTTGCAAGCATCGAATTTTTATTAATTAAAATTAAGCATTTCTACTTATTTTACATTTGTTTTCGATTTGGTTTTTCATGAGGCATAATATAATGTATGCCTAGCCCAAAACTATGAAATCGAGTAACGAAAGTCGAACGTATTATTGCTTTACGCCGTATAACTATACAAATACAATATCGCTCCTGATGTATTACAGGTAATTCCAAATATGTTCCACACGGCGAGCATATGGCTGACCTTAGCTCTGGCCATCCAAAGGTACATTTACGTATGCCACGCCCCGTTAGCTCGGAAATTCTGCACGATGCCAAACGTCTACAAGTGCCTAGGTTACATTATGCTGACAGCAGCCTTACATCAAAGCACACGACTGGTAGAGGCCAATTACGGGGAGGTATGTATATCTGACTTCCGATGAATAATTCATCAAACTTTTGAGCAAATCTTAATTCGCCCAAAAAAGGAAATCACGTTTATTCCCTCCGGACGTCTATAAAAAGTTTTCCATGGAAGGGGTTAGTTAGAAGTTTTCGGGCTTAACAAAACTTGTTAGATTTAAAAATTTCGGGATTTGTCATAATTTGGTATTTACTTTCTGTCTAAAATGTTTCTTATACTTCCGGTTATATATTATATTATTACATTTTTCAATTCAGCATAACATTCTATGACAATTACAACTAGAGTTCTCTTTAAATTAATTCCCTTTTTATTAATTAAATTCTACACCTATTTGATGTAACATTCCCTATACCTATCCTCAATAGTGTTCTTTAGAATAGTCGTTTTATTTTTAATGCTTTCAAATCGTCGAATAATATTTTAGGTACACACAGAAAAATGCATGCTTACATTAAATAAATTTTTCTTGGACCAAATAAATTTACGTTTTGAATATCCGCAAGACAAAAGCTTCTTAAGACAAGAGAAAAATTGTCTTAACAGCATAATCTTGACGTAGAACCTCTTTGATGAAACTACTTTTACTGAGCTATCTGTTTACTTATCTGTGGTAATACTTACTTTAAAATTATAACGCTTGCTACAAGCATAAATATTTTCTATAAAATAAAAAGTACCTATTATTTATATGAAATAAATGCTTGGTTTGAAAAAGCTTTTTGGGAACAACAAGTAGTTTTAACGGTGCCTTATTTGCAAATACACCGGAGTATTTTTTAAATGAATGCAGCCACCTTAAGTTTTATCCTTCTAAATGTTCAAATCATACTTACAAACACACCTTTATTGTTCAGATGCGTAAAAGTAGTACTAGATGCACATGTAAGGCTTATTTCCTTGTGCATGTACAAATTATCGAGTTCCATGTCTAACGTACTCTCGCCAAAATTACTAGAGTACTACGATTGAATTAAATGTAAAAATAATATATGAACAAAAATGTCACAAGTAACTGTACTATGGAAAATCATATTTATTGAATTTAAATTATTATAGATTGTCTAGTCTTACTTTATTTAAAAGTAAAAGCGTGGTTTACGTATAGTGTGCATTTTGCAGAAAGCAAAAGTCCCTGAAATTCCAAAGCATTCCACGCCTTCATTCACTAAAGGTGTTCGAACACTTCAGACTATGCTTTTCCGACGGTTCCTCTTTCCTACATGATAACGTGGATAAGTAGTGATCCAATCGTCTAAAAATGTATGTCATTTTTTCAAAAGAGTGAATAATGTTGTAACGGTCGGTTTGACACTTTTTCAATTCGACAGTTTAACCGTAATTTTTGGACAGCTGTAAATGGTTTTAAAAAATTCGTTTGGCTTCGAATGCTACCCTGCACTGTCAACAGTGCTGCAAATTTTCAATTTTCCAAGTTAAATATTTTAGAGTTACAGAAATTCAGATGCAATCGTCCATTTGTCAAAAATTAAAAGAAAAATACAAATATTTCTAAATAGGGTGTTTCATTTAAAATAAAAAAGTTGTCAGTCACTTCCGGAAAACTGGATGCTTCAGATTATTAAAAATATTTTAGTTCAATTGGGCACGTGGATTTTAGTATACTAGAAAATTTTAAAAATTTTCCAATGTATAATCTTTCATATATTGATCGATGCACCACCTCCTTAGACACGCTGTATAATACATTTACATTCATTTACGTACATATTCAAATTATACTTATGTTTTAATTTTTGTATTTAACAAATCCTGCTCATTTTTAATTTTATGATTATTTTCTTCCTATTAAGACGTAGAACCAATAGACTTTGTATTAAGCCATTAATCTATCAAACTTCTAGTTTTTTTTTTTATTAAAAATCAATTTCAGTATTTAAAAGAATATTTTAAAAATTATTTCGTTTTTGTAACGTTGGCGGTAAATGGGCACAATTAAGCAGTAAAAGAGTTGACAGCCATGGATCGGCAGGAGGTGCAGAATTTTGCCCTGTCCTGTATATAAAATCACCTCGAGCCGTAGAAACAGTTATTTATAGTGTTATCCCTGTTCACACGTCTCAGAAATAACTACACGATTCGTCACTTTTGATGTTTAATTATTCACTCTTGTTTACAACGACACAACAACGGCTCAACGGCTCTATACAGTTCTCTCGTCTCCTACCTTAAACTACATATTGCCAACTTAACTTAAACTAGTAAACTAATATCCCTATTGATATCATTCGGCCATCCTAACGCATGAACGCCCTCGTTCATTATTATCTTTTCATTGAACTTACTAACTATAAAAGTTTGCATAATTGTGTTATTAACTTAATCTAAATATCTCTGGGGGAGTTTGATTGGCCTTCGGGTAAGTGTTGCCTTCTCTCTGGTTGGGTTCTCTTATTGTATCGGTTGAATACTGATTATCAGCCATCGTCACTCTCTTACGGTTTCTTTTCGTCACAATAACACCACAAACAAATGTTTCCCTCCAAAACTGTTCAACACGACTAACGGTTTTTGTCACGTAAATATCTTGGGTACAATCGAATCCCGCTTCTGAAATGTTATCTACTACCTCCCTGTTCACACGTCTCAGAAATAACTACACGATTCGTCACTTTTAATGTTTAATTATTCACTCTTGTTTACAACTGTTTACAACGACACAACAACGGCTTAAACTACATATTGCCAACTTATCTTAAACTAGTAAACTAATATCCCTATTTAGAATTTATAGAATTTTATGCTGAATTCAAAAATGTAATAATAAATAAGCTGTTCCATGTAAAATAACAAAGTTGATGGCGACTTCCGATTAACCGGGAATCTAAGAAACTAATATTTTAGAAGGAAAGTAAATAGGTACCTATGACAATCTCCAAATGTTTAATTCTGAAGAATTTCGTTAAGTCCGAAGACTTCTTTCTAACCAATCACTTCCGTGGAAAACCCTGTATATAACATATAACGCTTTGCACTGACGGATGATTCGTTTTAATTACAGGTGGAGATACAATGGAACAACGAAACTGTACACGTGTGCAACAGGACGACCGCAGCTTGGGTTAAATACATAACCGAAGATGTATACTATTCTTTCTATTATCTGTTCAGGATAATCTTCGTGCACGTCATACCGTGCGTGGCGTTGGTCGTGTTGAACGTCCTCCTGTTCAGGGCGCTGAAAAGGGCGCAGCAGCGGCGCGATATGCTCCTACTAAAGAAGAACAAGAAATCCGAATGCAAGAAACTGAGAGATTCCAATTGTACCACGCTCATGTTGATAGTGGTGGTCACTGTGTTTCTTATCGTAGAGATTCCTCTAGCCGTCGTCACCTTGCTGCACGTGCTCTCCTCTTCCATACTTTCCGAATTCCTAGATTACCATATCGCCAATATACTGATCCTCTTTACGAATTTCTTCATCATCCTGAGTTACCCAATCAATTTCGCCATTTACTGCGGGATGTCCAGGCAATTCAGGGAGACTTTTAAGGAGCTCTTCATAAGGGGTACCATCACCAATAGGAACGGCGGATCGTCCCGATATTCTCTGGTCAATGGTCCTAGGACCTGCACGAACGAAACAGTTTTGTAAAAAGGGATATGATCATACAAAAAAAAAAGTGACACAAGCATTTTTTTAGTCTTTTGTACCGTATAAATACTAATTTTAGTGAAAAATAAAATTATCACCAAACATAATTAATGACTAAATATTTAATTGTTATTCATGATTAAACTAGAATTATAATTTTTAATCGAGGAGAGTATAGATTCTTTTTCTTTTAATTTAAAACTACGTTGATCATGTAGAAGTATCACGGATTTAGCTAGGATTTTTAACATCTAGGTAATCGGAATTTGATTTTCAAACTTTGAGAATATAATTTATTCATTTTAAGAAAATAGCGTTTGATAAGATAAAAATAATGTAAACAAAGGAACAAGAAAAGCCCTACACGTAGAAGATGTTTTTATTTAATATTAATAGAACACCTGAATGTATCATACTCTAAGAAATATTTGATTTTATTCGAACGAGGACAAATGTCAAAATAAAACAAAATTGCAAATATTTCAAAAACGCCTATGTAGTATGAAGTTGGGAACAAACTGGTCACAAATTATACACTAGATCAAATTTCATTTAAAATAAGAAAGTTAGTATTAACACCCTATACACCGAAACCCTGTTACAGAGTTGAAAATACTTTCCATAAATAGTTCGAAATTGTCTATAACGATTGTGCAAGTTTCAAAATCAAATTCCTGATAGAAGTTCCAAAAAGAGCCAATTCGGTATACAAAATTTAGATTATTGAATTAAATCTTAATTTTGCCAAATCTACACATCCACATAATTAATAAATACAGAGCGGGGATTACAGTTATTTATTCGTCAAAATACACCTATAAATCGGGTCTGAATTTGCATGTCATTTTAAATCCTACTTCCCTCTGAAACTTATGCAACCCCTAATACACATTTGCATAGTATATACAACTTTGAGAAGTTCGGGAAGTCTCTGGCCGTCTTCCCTTTATAATGAATGTGATAAACTTTCAACTATATATAAATCTTGTATAGTGTGAAATATATACATATTCAAAAGCACTTTGAAGTTTGCAAACTTATCACGAAAACGACAACAGCTTAATAGAATGTATTTCAGTGAGTAGGACTTCAGTTCAGAATGCAAATAAATGGTAGTCTAAAGCAGCTAATTATGTATTAATAATTAAATGTTCTGTCCAATCATTTATTTTTAACAGGATTTTTTAAAAATAAATGATTGGACAGAACATTTAATTATTAATACCAATTCCAACCAATCAAAACTTTCATCAACTATAGCTAATTATGTATTACTGCCATCTGAGAATTTAATAATAAAATTTAGGTACTTTTATTATAAACTGTTTGAACCACTGCATGTATTATCAGATTTCTTTTTAAACATAAAACAAACATATTAAAACTGCTTATTAAATTGGACTAAAAATGTGCAAAACACTATACATACATTTAAAGACAACTTTCATCAAAGTTACGCAACCTCTATTACAGGTATCAGTCGAATTGGTTGCATGATTATTAGGGTAAAATACCACCATAAATTTCTCAAAACCTAACAAAATGAAACCTTTACGTATACTTTTATCCCAAAGAGAAAAGGATCCATAATTCACGAATTCTTTTATCTCCTTCGTCATTGTCGCGTTTGTTTCATTTTATTGTTGCAAAAACTAATAAAAAAGAAAAATATCTTCAGCATTCAGATAAAAAGAGAATAACTTCGGAAAAACTTCGACAATATTGGAACGGTGGCCTTAGTTTGATACACCTTCAAAACCACAAAAAAGTTTAACTCATACCCCTTAGAATCTGGCGAAATATTTATTAATTACGTGGAGTAGATAAAAACGATATATATATTTCTTTTCCTTTGCGTAACTATAGTTACGAAGCTTTGAACATCGTATTGGGGAAATTCATTAAGAGAGAGCTTTGTTGTTAAAGCTTTTCCAGTGACTTTCATCGACTGAGATTCTGTGATAGATAAAAATATAACGCATTTCATTTCAGACTTCTATTTTCTTTTTATTGTCGTCTGCAACCTAATTGAAATCGATATAAATAGGGGTTATGGTTATATAGGTATATTAAATACCTCTTTATAGTGACTTTTATTTTTCACTAAATTACCAAATGTCAAAGTTGAATGATGTTCCTTGACAATTAAGAACAATATTTTATGAATATAAAATACCAGAATCTATACAAGGAAAATTTGTCCTCTGTAACATACATATTGCAAAGTTCTTGTATCGAAAACAACAGGATTTATAATAATAAAAATAATACCTACATAAGTCAACCTACATTATTTTTGATAGACTTTTTTTTTAATTTTATCAAAGGCAAAGACAATTTTATTATTATAAAAAAAAATGACGTATTGATTAACGCATATATGCATACATATTCAATACAATGTGAATTGCACAATACATGGGTACGTAAATAAAGGAATACGTATCAAATATTTTCAAAAACATAAGAGCCCTTGGAAATATTTGATAAAAATTTACGAGAAGAATGTACGTCACGGTATTTAAGCATGTGAAATGTAAATTAGAATATTGATTGAGATGCTGAAATCTCTGGATCGATTCAAAATGTAAATATAAGCTATATGTTAAGTATCGCGTCAATGTTATACTAACGTATTATTAAATAAGTAAAAAAAAAACAGAGGATGTGCTAAAAATGTCAAATTAATTATCATATATAAACGATTAAAGTTATTTAAAGTAAATATTGCATTTTATTATTACTACGATTGTTGCGCCATCTACTGCTTGATGGATCTAATTACTGAGAGCTTCATTATCGGTAAATCGGATTTCTTTATCTAGTCGTAGTATTTTGTGTTTAGGTAAATACGAATGTAAATAACAAGCGTAAAGTGAATTACTAATTACGGTATTTGTTATTGCTGGCATGTAAGCGAGAAGAGAAATTTATGAACAGAAAATCTTTAGCGTGAATCTACGAATTTAGAGCGTTAACCTACAAAATCAGGTAAGTAAATATTGAAATCCTAGATGGGAAAAAAAGAACACAAAACTTTTAATACTACTAGAAAACACCAACAATTATAATTAAGAATATAAACTTTCCAATAATATCTTTATCAGTACTAATAAGCAATACGTACAAGTATGTGAGAAATCGCATTTTTACATCACAAACTTAATAGATGAAATGGTTTTCTCCAACATTTATTACTGAAGAAAATTTTGATTTCTAAGTATTACCGCTGTCCAACAGTTTAGAATTTATAAAAAAAAAACTATTAGTAATTAGTCTAAAGTTACTGGTGAAAGATTTAATTATGGCACATTAACGTAGCGTATGTTTTACTAACGAATTTGTAAAATAGGATAGTGGGATAACCATGGGATAACAAATAATGAAGCGTGTGAAAGTGTATTTGTGCGTTATTTTAAACTTGAACTATCGCAGTTACTCCCATGGTCATAATAATATATATATATGCTTTGTTTCTGAATCAGTTCTAAAAGTAGAAGTTTTAAAAATTCATTGGGAAATATATAATCGTGTACAGGTGATTAGTTGATTACAATGCTTCTAAAGTGAGATTACAAAGTGTTATGGCAGTGCTGCCACGCTGTGATAACATAAATCGATAAACCGCACACGTAAAATTCGGTAGAATCGGTAGATTTTTAGAAAACGTAAAAACAGATACTTTTTTATTTTATGTTTGTAAAACAGTTTATTCGTGCGTTAATAATATATATTTAAACTCCATAATATTAAAATAGTATATTAAAACAGAAGTATAATGAATAATGAGCTCTAATAGTATTGTTTTTCTAGTTGGGTGCTATAATATTACCACACCTGTTTTGGTTGTATAAAATCTTACTTCAGCACAGATTATTTTTTTTTTTAGGTTGTTGACAAAAAGAATACTTAAAAATATAGACGATGATGAGGCACTTGAAATCATAGATTATGATGTACCCTGTATATTTTGAATAATTTGTTTATATCGTTGATGAAAATATAACAAGATATGCAACCTTGTCACTTTGCTGGTTGGACACAAGTTCCATAACTTTTTAATACTTTTTCAATCAACATTTATATTTAGGCATTTTATTTTGTTTTAAAACAAATATTAAAAAATAAAATATATTAAGAACCAGTAATTTGTCATTGTTTCATCTTTTTCTTGTCTCTATTTAATTTTGGCGCATTCTGGCGTTTTCATAAACAAAGTTTGGCGTGGTCACATTTCGAAATCTGGTAACACGCATTATAAAGTTCATAACCTAGAAATAACACTTTTCAAACACAGTTTTTAGTACTTTCTTTTCATTTGCTCAAAAAATTAATCGGCATTTTGGCTTGCTCTATCCGCTAATGTGCATACGAATCACTAAATCGAGTAATTTCGGTTATTGAATATTATCTTCAATTTTCAAGATATCAACTGTGACATTAGTAATTAACAATTGATTTTGTATCTTGGATTTTTCATCGTGGAATTTCGAATTTCTGTGTTTGATTAAAGAGGCCTTTCCATTGCTAATGTTTATATCTTTTTTTTAATTTAATGTTACAATAAAACTACGAAAACTACGTGTGAAAACATTAATACAAATCTGTAGATCGGTAAAAAATGTTTAAAATCGGTAGATCTACCGAAAAATCTGTAGAGATGGAGATGGCAGCACTAGGTCATGGTTTTCCGCTTTTGAAAACTGCTTATTAGATATAGTTTTTTTTTTTTAATTTTAATGGTCTTGAATACAATTGTAGATTCTAGAGGAAACTGGTTTTTCAATGAAGTTCTATTTAAATTGACTGTGAGAAACTCAAGTTTTGCTAATCTTACGTTATATCTGTATGGATTCAATAGAGAAATTTAGGTATCCATTCGCACACTGCAAATCATTGAATTTTCTTACCGGAATTACTTCAATACATTTTTATTACAAAATAAAACAGAATTTTTCGTCCGGTAAATAATACTGACATACATAAAGAATGATTATAGATAATGCATATATGGATTATATAATTTGTAGTTATGTATATTTCGTAACAAGTTTGTCCATTTGTTTGTGCGTAAAATTTACGTTCGTCAGTTAATAGTTATTAGCAGAAAATAACATTCGCATAATTTTGCAAATGAAATTTTCACTCTCTAATTTGAATAATAAACACAGGTAAAAATAAAGATCCAAGCAACAATTGAATACATATTATATACTTATGTCAAAGTCAATGTTGTCGGTTGTTATAGTAACTGGACATGTTAACCAACTGCTTCTAGAAAAAAAATACTGTAATTTATGTTAGGTATGTATTGCATAAATTAGAAAATCGTTTATTATTATTACATGTTATTACTATCCAATAAGATATTGAATGAACGCTTGTGTGATGTAAGTTTTTTTTCGTTTGGACGACCGACAACGTGACTCAGCGAAAATCCCATTTAATAGTCGTAAACGAATGTTATGGACAGCAAAAAATCACGTATAAGTAATTAGATTAAAATTTTTTAATCAACAATTTAAATTTGCTTCAATTAAGTTTCGTTTTCAGTACGCGGATATTGAAATGGAGAGTTCTTAAAGAGACCACGTAATATGAGATATGTCATGCCGGCGCGGCGGTATATATCTACATGTTATTGACCTTGTATTTTTGTTCGTAATTGCTTTAAAAAATTGTATATATGTATGTATATATGCGCAAGATGTTTACCTCGCAGCGGTAAATAAACCGGATGTATGTATTTCCATTCGGATTCGGAAGTTTTTCGAGTGAAAGTAAAAAAAGGGTTACATATTTACTACTGAATTGATTGCAGATCAATTACTGCGTTGCAACCGCCGCTATGTAAACGTTTATGCAATAAACGTATCGCGGTGAAAGTTTTTTTGCATCTTCACCATTAACACGACTATATGTATGTATGTAAGTCGACATTGCGATGCAACGAAGCGGATAATGTGGGTGTACTATTGGGAAATAACGTAGAAGTAAGAAAGTATCGGAACTATTTTTTATTACGTAATATTTTATTTATAAAACAAGGTAACAAACAATAAAAATAATATAACACTAAATAAAATAATCGGACGGAGAAAAAGATTATTGATAGAGATATATATATATACAAAGTTTGTACTGTAAAAGTATTTAGAAGGAAGATTTTATATACAGAAATATGTACAAAAGATTGCGTAGACTAATTTTATTTAATCCCAGCCTTTGTGCACGTGTACTTTGACCCAGACCTTCTCCCAGATAGGTTTCCAGATCTTCTTCCACGCGGGAACTTGAATCTCCTTCCAAACGGGCACCCAGATTTGCTTCCAGACGTCCTTCCAGATCTCCTTCTTTTCGGTCACCCAAGCTTGTTTCTTCTCCGTCCTCCAGATCTGCACTTTATCCTGCTTCCAGATCAATTCCTTCTTGGGAATCCAGATCTGCTTCTTTTCCGTCCTCCAGATTTGCTCTTTCTTCGTCACCCATATCTGCTTCTTCTCCGTCCGCCAGATTTGCTTCTTCTCCGTCCTCCAGATCTGTTTCTTCTCCGTGCGCCAGATCTGCTTCTTCTCCGTCCGCCAGATTTGCACTTTCTCTTCTTTCCATTCGAGCTTCTTCTCAGGCACCCAGATCTGTTTCTTCTCCGTCCTCCAGACCTTCTTCCAGATGGGTTTCCAGATCAGTTTCTTCTTCCAAACGTCGTGGGCGGTGTATTCGTTGCCGTGGTGATCTTTCCCTAGGAAATGCTCACCTGGAATTCCCATTTTCACCCAATCAGGTACCCAGATCTTCTTCCAGTCCGGCACTTGTATCTCCTTCCAAATCGGTACTTGTATCTCTTTCCACACCGGCTTCCAGATTGTTTTCCAATCTGGGACTTGTATCTCCTTCCAATCGGGTACTTGTATCTCCTTCCAATCGGGTACTTGTATCTCCTTCCAGTCGGGGACTTGAATTTCCTTCCAAGCGGGTACTTGGACTTCTTTCCAATCGGGAACTTGTATTTCTTTCCACGCCGGAACTTGGGTTTCTTTCCAGACGGGTATGTTGATGACCTTCCAATCGGGGACTTGTATTTCCTTCCAGATGGGCACCTGGACCTCCTTCCACGCGGGCACCTGTGTTTTCTTCCATTCCGGTTTCCAGATCAGCTTCTTGTCGGTCTTCCACACTTTAACCCATTGCGCTTTCCACGTGAGCTTCTTGCTCCAGTAGCCTTCGGGTTCGTGATGGAAGGATCTCTTTGTCCTGGTGACGGAGACACTCAGCGGGTTTCCGAAACTTGGTGTGAAGGTAACGCACCAGAGGATGACCTGTATCGATAACAAAAATAATATTAGAAGGACACTATTTCACTCGACACTTATTTACTAACCAAGAGTGCAAGGCACTTCATCTTTCCTTCGCAATTCGTCCCCTACTTCGGGGTTACTCTGTTTCACTACAGTGACAGTCTACTGGCAGCGAGACAACGCAATGGGAGATTTTATAGTGCTCCATGTTTTACAATAGTTTCCCCCCAGATTCAGCCGAAGCAGTGGGACATCTTTGACGCCGAAGAATCGGCGAAAAGTAAGGTGGGACGAAGCCCACTCGTACTTCCTTCCGATTACTCCGCGAGCGACAAAATTTACATTGCGTCGACCGCTGTCGCTACACAGAGTCGAAAGAAAGTAACGGATAAACTTTGTTGAGATTAATCTCTTAGAAAATACCTCGCAGGGATTTAGCGATTTTTAATTACATGACGTTAGAAGTACACCATTTTGATCATGTTTACCTCATTTGTTTTTTAAATATTATATTATTATTGATGTGCGTAGTACTTTTTATCCCGGTTTCAACTATAGTTTAAAATTTTTGTTTGATAAAAATTGAGAGAAAACGTCTTAAAGTTTTAATATTAAAAATTCGTAAAATTTGCAGAATGAATCTACGTCTATCGTATAAAACAAAGCTTTAGTTACGCGTCTATCAGAAGGTAGAAATAAAATAAATGTTATTTGCTTAGCTAAAGTAAAATTTGACTTTTTAACAAATCCTTTTATTAAAAAAAAAATGATTGCAATCACGTCAAGACACGGTTAATCAGCTGTTGTAGCTATACATTCTATTACATTTGTTTCAATTATTGAAAATTTTTTCCCATTTTCTTATTATAACTCATTCGTTGTTTTCTTTTATTATTTACTGATAGTAAGACATGGATTCAATACCCCAGACAAGTGCACATTTCTGCGCCTTCTAAACGTTTAGGCCACTTATCTTTGCATCAAAAGTAAAACATTGTTAAGTATATAATGCATATTTACAAGCGATTAAAATCGTCCATTAAAAATCCAAGTTTATCAACAAGATTGTAACAATATTGGATAATATTTTGCAAGAACGCAAAGTGGTAATGCACAACCCCCTTTTTGATATCAGGATTTTAACGAAGCACCTTCTTTTAATATTCTAAGTGAGTACAAAACCACTATTAGAGAGCTGAGTAATCCCATAAAACGTTCAGACAGGTGTTCATTAATTACTGGTTTTAATGAATCTGTGAAAAATGCTGTACGTAGAACAAATCATGGTCGAGAGCCATTCTGATATACAAGCTTGCCTGCCTGTGCTTTGGCAATCAAATCCAAAGGCGTGGGTTCCGGCTGTTCTATTTACACAATGGTTTCATCAATGCTTTATTGCGGAAGTAAAAAGATATTTGGAAAATGAAGAATTACCATTTAAAGTGCTGCTGATACTAGACAATGCTCCTGGGCATCCTGTGTCACTAGGCATAGAAAATAAAAATGTTAAAGTGGTTTTTTTACCACCTAACACGACCTCATTGCTTCAGCCCCTTGATCAAGCTGTCATTAGATGCTTTAAAGCCATATAATTCGACAGGTTTTCGAAATGCTGTATACATATCAAGTATTCACCAACGAGGAATTGGTAGACCTCGTGAAATCTTCTCCAGAAGCGAGTGACGATGAGGATGAGGGTCAACAAGAACCGCCAGCATGGACGCTTGAAAAATTTTCAGCGATATTTCGAACTGCTCAAATATTAAAAGAACAGATAGTAGAATATGATCCAATAATGGAACGCAGTATAAAAATTACTCGCACTATAACAGACGCCTTGAAACCTTTGGAGGATTTGTTTATTGGAATGAAAAGACAAAAACGACAACTACCAATAACAATGTTCTTTGAAAAAGTCGACAAAACTATCGATAATGCACAGCCATCAACATCGTTTGCTTCGGATCTAAGTAAGCAATCGACTGCTAACTTGGACTTGGAGGAAGATGAATGAATATGTAGCTCACGATGATAAAGTTTTTCTTGTTGTATATTTTCTTGTTGTGTATGTAAATATGTACTATATGTACATATGTATGAACTTATATATTTATTAAACTTAAATTCTATTTGTGCCACAGCACAAGAATATTTATTTATTGATTGTTTATTTATTTTAAATAAATATTATATAACTTATTTTTTCTTGTTTCATTGTTTTAACTTTGCTTCATATTTC
The DNA here is from genome assembly GCA_949128085.1 of Cetonia aurata. Lineage (NCBI taxonomy): Eukaryota > Metazoa > Arthropoda > Insecta > Coleoptera > Scarabaeidae > Cetonia > Cetonia aurata. The sequence goes on along the minus strand of OX421882.1, from coordinate 68,174,499 downwards.
ATATTGTATTCGGAAATAAAGCGTTCGCTACTATCCGCGGAAGAGCACAGAACCAAACCCTCGCGGATATGGGGGTACTACTGTATTTAGTAAAAATGTCTTGCAAATACCAACAACAACAACAACAACAAATATAATTATCTAAACTTGTGTTTTAGAGATAAGTATAGTGTTCGCTTGTCCTAAATATACTTGCATGCAGTGTTATGCTAGAACTCTCTTGGTGCAAATGATAACTAAAAAATTACACAATTCATGTTGGGTTTGGTTGTTCTTTAAAGTTTAATTGCGGTGTGCGCTATATACGGTATTTCGTGCTAGAGCAAATTCTCCTGTTTCTCATTAATCGTATGCAAACAGGGTGGCAGTAACCCTTTCTACTCTCGAGCTTGTTGATACAAAGTTAAACGCCCCCTAGACAAATTGCTTAGAGATAAATTTAAACTCCTACAAAAACATTTACTTTATCCTTGTAGTCTTGTAATCATGAATTGTTTCAGTTTGTTTGTATGCTATTAGTATGGGGCATGGATAACATGATATACCATACTTATTTATTCCGAAAATATCCACATTTGCGCCCGTATCTGCAATAATCTAGCCAAACAGGCTTAGATTTTATGACAGTGGTAATGTGGATTCCATATGAGGGAAGCGTATTCTACTTTGGAACGCACTAAAGAAACATACGATATTTTTAAAGTGGATTGGTTCACAAAAGATCTAGTGCTGCCTAAGATAAACCCCAACATCTTATTGGCGGCGCTTACCATCACTCGGGCGTGCTCATTGAAGGTCAAGTGATTGTCAAAATAAACACCCAGGTCGCAAACGCCTTCGCTCCTGCTAATACTGACTGACTGCAATGTCTAATCAAAATATAGTGGGGATTTCTTTCTAGTGTAGGAAACGAACTTACACTTTGAGATGTTCAGATCATGTTTTATTAGAAGAACACCAATCAATCATGTCAAACAGATCGGATCGCAGCGCTACGCAATCATCCACCGTATTTATAGCAGAAAATAGCTTCACATCATCAGCGAACATCAAGACATTACAATTGACGTGCACAGACAAATCGTTGATAAACAATAGGAATAACAAGGGACCCAAGTGTGAACCTTGAGGAGCCCCAGAACATGCCCCGTGACAGGCCGAAGAAAAGCCATTATAATAAACAAAGAATTGGCGACCGCGCAGATAGGAGTCAAACAAACGAAGAAGTGATTCACAGAAGCCACGGTTTTCAAGTTTACGTAGTAGAATACCGTGATCAATTCGATCAAACGCTTTCGATAGGTCCGTGTAAATAACGTCAACCTAACCTTGGTTGTCCAAAACTTCTATGGTTCTGCAATCAACCATAGAAGTTGGTTAGGAATGTAGGTAAAGATTGGTAGCAGTTGATCTTTTACTGTCAAACCCATGCTGGTCTAATGCAATAAACTGGTGTACTTGTGGAAATAGACGTTTGTATAATGCGGACTCGAAGATCTTCACAATATTAGAAAGGATATATATAGGTCTGTAATTAGATATGTCAGATTTATCTCCACCCTTGAAAGCTGGACAGATTCTAGCAAGCTTCCAAGCCACAGGAAGGATGGATGTAGACAGAATTAGATTGAAAATGGTCAATAGCGGTCGTACGTAAGACTCCTGAGCAATCCTTCAGCAGAAAGCAGGATAGCTGATTATATCCTGAGCTCATTTTATTACCAAGGTTAGGAATTGCATAGAGTATGTTGTTTTCAGTAAATGAAGTGATCCTTATATCGGAAAAGCTACCAGCAGACGTCATGCTAATGGAAGACGGAGAGGAGTCCTAAATTACACTTACAAATTGTTGTGCGAAAGCATTTACAATTAAATCCGGAGATTCGTAATGACTAAAGCTCGGATTATATGCACAAAAAAGACAACAAAATATGCGCATTTATATGCACATATTTTGACAACAATATGCATAAATTATTGACAAATATGGTCTGCTATATACGAAATATGCATCAGTATGCACTATTTCAATTTAAGAAAAACATGAAAACAGTTATTTTACGTTTTAAGTATCTTACAATATACTGCTCGTACAACATTATTCCTTATTAAAAATATATTAAAAACTTAGAGGTTCTGTGACGTTATGATACTTACTTATATTATAATAATGTACTATTTTAAAAAAATAACTTAATTTAATAAATATTTAATTATTTAACTAGTAATATAATATCTACCTAAACAACTTACTATCTACTAACTATTTGCTCTTGGTCTATCTAGCTACTTAAACTGCTATTATTTATTATTAAAATTGACAATTAGGTGCTTTTCTAAATTTTCTATTTTAAATGAATGACGTCTGTCACCTAACAAGTGTTTGAACGTCGAAAAAGATCGTTCTACATCAAAAGAAGTAATTGAAGCATGTTTTAAATTGCTTACAATATTAGGGTCTAATTCAATGTCCTCCACAAATTTCCCATTTAAAATAAGAGAAACTTTTGAAAGAATTTTAAATACTTGATTTTTCTCCAATACTGAATGTACCTTTTTAAAAATTATTTCTCCGTTTCCTCTAACAGTTGAGAGTGCTTTGTGACATTTGTTTACTAAATTTACAGAGTCAGTCAAGAGCAGTTCTCTTGATTCTAATGTCAAAATTGTTTCTGATATTATAGAAAAATGTGTTGCAATAAATGCTAATTGATTTGGTATTATATTATTTTCTAAGGTCTTTTTGGCTTCTCTTATAGCATTTGAATCATCAGATAATTCAAAAATAAAGTTTTTAATATTTTGATAATTTTTTGAATAAAAACTTGCTGCATTTGGCCATGTACCCCACCTAGTAGTTACTGGTTGTGGCGGTAACGGTAAATCGGGAAACGAGTTCTTGTAAAATTGAACCCGCAATGGCGCTTTTACAAAAATCTTTTTTATGTTACTAATTAACTCATTCACAAGAGGGAATTGGTTTCTTGCGTCTTCGGAAACTCTATTAATACCGTGAGCCAAACAAGTAGTATGGATTAAGTTAGGAAAAAGTATTTTTAAATTAATTGAGGCTCTATACACATGTAAGCAGCAGCATCGGACAACATTAATATCATTTTTTCATGTGTTCATTTTTCAATGAAGGAATTACAGGTTTACTTTTCACTGAAATTTCCAATCTTTAACATTCAATGGAATTTTTTGGAGGCAATTTGTAATTTGACGAAAATATGCACAAATATGCAATAATTCATGAAATATGCATGAAGCATTTTTTAATAAGCTCAGTTTAATATATAAAAAAAACATTAGATACAGCTAAAATACTAAAAATTTGGTTGACATATCTTTAAAAAACAAATATGCATTTTGCATATAATCCGAGCTTTATAGTAATGACAATCTGGAAAATGCATTATATAAGTCACAGCAAAAATGCCCTGTATATTAGAATGGAGACGATCAGCTGATATCGTTCCCTCTTACCACTTATTTGTGCATATTTTGAATCTACGGTATGCAATGTAAGTTTTATCATATAGGTACATACAACATGGATAATCATATTTGATTCTTTTACATTTTTACTAGCGCTATATCGTTGTATACCTGGCTAATTTCTACGCATATTTATAAGCCTCTTCTTTTTTATGTACGTTTAAATTGTTTAATAGAGACGGCGTCTTGTTATTCGGTAATTATGTGTTATATTGTTTAGAAAATTATGCGAATCACTCGTTTCTTTTGTGGGTAGGTATAATTGGGAAACAAATTTCACCAGAACATTATTAGCATTATGTTCCTGTATGGAAGTTTCTATTGTAATTAGTAATAGTATAGTATTAGGACAGGAAATACTAAAATTTATAATCATAACTATGTATATGTATATTTAACCGCGAAGTGCTTTAGACTTGAAGATTTAGGCAGGCATTTCGTTATAACATTTTTTTTTTCTAGATAAGATTTGATCTTAAAAAGTCTTGGTAAAAAAATTTGTGACTTTTACAGCACGAAAGTTGAGTTTGACGCATTATTTATCTGATATCTATAGACTTTTATATTCTTTGCAATATCGGATTTTTCTTTGTTACAGATATAGAAGACATATGATGGATAAAATTGTAATAACGCAGAAAGTTTGAGCACTTTTTGAAACTAACTCTAGACACATTAAACACAATTTATCTTGTACCGTATACAGGGTATGCACTTAAAATTTAAAGAGGCCTACGAGTAAAGGGTATTTTTTAAATAGAGCAAAATTGTTCAAAAATAATAGCCTCCTATCTCAAAAGTAAGAAATAATCCTTTTTTTTCTGAATCGCCTTCTATACAAGTCGACATGGTCATATAGTCCAGGATTTTTAGACATTCGCTCCGCAAAAAGTCCTGATAATTGAGTTTTCGATTGGATTATGTCAGAGGGTGTCCTCTAAGTATAAAACCATGTTTGTGTCGTCCGAAACCGCGAGCGTTAGCCGCCATCTTGAAAAACGCCTTTTTGCAAATATCTCGGAAACGGTGAGTTTTACGTTAAGAATTGTGGGGACCTTTTTTGTAGAAATTTGCCATCTTTTTTATTTGAAACTTTTTTCTCTATTGTTAATAATTAATAATAATAATAATAAGGTCATTTATCCTGGAGATCTTATGAGATATAGGACAAGTCAAACATAATACGACATGCAACTTAATACAAATAGTGCAAACAAACAAAACTCTAGTAACAAAACCGAAAATATTCTTATATAATTCGCTAAAGCTAATACAAAATAAATATAATAAGCAAATGAAAGAGAGGGGAAGAAAGGACTGGGCTTATAATCTCTCATTAAAATATTCATCTGTAGAATAGTACACTTTATGGGCTAATAAAGATTTTAACTTATTCTTGAAAATACTGATAGTGGGAGAGCTTTTAATGTTTTCAGGGAGATGATTGTAAAAAAAGGGTTCCTTTATATGTCGGGTTTGATTCATAAAGAGATAGACCATGTTTCGGCACTTGAATGTTATTATTAAATCGGGTTGTGTATTCATGATTATTTTTATGTCTTATAAAGTCGTCGATGTGCTCTCTTACATACATGACACATTTAAGTATATATAGTGCGGGTATCGTTAACGAATTGTTATTTCTGAAGGTGCTTTTACAAGAGTCTCTGTAGCCTAGGCCAAAAATATTTCTACACAGAGAAAAAAAAGTTCTTGAGTCAAACAAATTAGCATTGAATCAACCAAATTATAATTTTAAATGGCAGCAAAGATATATTTAATTAATTCAACAAAATAATTTTGTCCACGTCATTTATTTGTTTCAAACATATATTTGTTTGTATCTAATCATCTAAATAATTTCATTTGAAAATATATTTTCATTTATTTCAACTCTACAAATTAACACGAACACCACTCCAATAACGGTTAACTGTCGCGAAATTAATAGAAGGGTTTCTATTCGCAACGGTAACCAATCCCATAATGCAATCCTTGTAATATCACCATATATGGGCATGGTCGGTACTACACTATCACACATTTTTCATGTAAATATACTGTCAATAAATTTATAATAAAAATAGTGAATATGTTGTAGTATGGTACAACAATGTACCATAGTTACATGTTCGCCTTTTAGAATAATGGAGGTATGTGCTCCTATGTATTATGAAATCTTTTAAAATAAATCATTGTTAAATATATTTGATGGTGTAATACGTTCTATTTTTGGGGAAATACTGATATCCTAATAATACCTACATTCTAAAATATATTTATTTGAGTCAAAAAAAATATATCAAACAGAAATAATTGTCAATTCAAACAAATTAAAGTTGTTGCTTTAAAAAAATGTTGTTTGATACAAATAAACTATTGTTCAGTCAAGAAAATAATATCAAAGATATATATTTGTTTGATTCAAGAACTTTTTTTTCTCTGTGTAATAGCTCGTTTCTGTAATAAGAAAATTCTATTTGCTTGCGATGCGTCTCCCCAGCTGATTAAACCATATGTTGCAACACAAAAAATTACTGAAATAGAATATTTTACATACATTGACGTCGCATATTGTTCTTAATCTATTTAAGGCATAACAGCAGCCAGCTATCTTGCCAGCAATTCTATTAATGTGAGTGTCCCAAGATAGTGAATAGTCTATAGTAATACTGGTAATACCAAGCAGATCGGCGGTTGGTACCTGTTCCAGAGATTTACCTTGCAATCGTACTAAAATGCGCTCCGAATAGTTAGATGCATCGGATGAAAACGCATAATTTTACTCTTTTCGTTATTTACAGATAGTCCATTTAGTAGACACCAATCACGTATTTGTCGAATATCTGTTGTGCTATTAACGCTTAATGCTTCTGTAGTAGAATTACTATTTATTAAACTAATGTCATCGGCATATAGAATACACTTGCTGTTGAGATGTAAATGTACAAGATCGTTGGTGTAGATAATAAATAATAGTGGTCCCAGGATAGATCCTTGTGGTAACCCACTCCGAATCCTCCTAACAAGTTGCTCTCTACCCGTGACATATGACATTAGCCAATCTTTTGCATTCCCTCTAATACCAACGCATTCTAATTTTTTCTCTGGCATGTCATAGTTTACAGTATCAGAGAAGCTTTGGTTAGGTCAATCAATACGCTTATAACAACATCACCCTTGTCAATTCTGCAATACGCTTCATGCAAGAACTTAACTAAAGCCGTTATTGTGGAATGCCCACATCTAAACCCATGTTGTTGAGCATTGAGTAATAGATATTTATTTAAAAATGCCGAGATATAGTCGATTAAAAAGACAAATTTTTGTTTTTGGAAAATAACTCCATAATTACGAAAAAGGATGTCATGATCAAAGTTGTAGAGCATAACATTTTCTACAATTTTTGTATAAAACTTTTTTTTGTTAAATCGATAGTTGCCGAGTACGAGCGCAATGAAAGTTGCCTTTAGGTAAAGAAAAACAGCGATTGTTGGTAATGCGTTACTCTAGCATGCTAAAACATTTTTGAAATTGCCAAAAATTAAAACGCAATTTTAAACATTATTTTGAGACAAATACAGTTTAAAATTTACAAAAAAACGCAGATTACTTTTCATATATATATATCTCGTCTGGTCGTCCAAATTCGACGTAAAAATAAAGGATATTAAAAAAAAAATAATAAACATACGTAGATTCGTTGTATATATACACATCCTATAGGGGAAAATAGCCATGAAAACTTGTAGAAAAACATATACGCAATTCCTTACATAAAAATATACCGTGTCGAACCAGCCCAACACGCCTTAGAATAACAAAACAATCCTTAGAAGATTTCACTTTCGTATTCAACTACTGTAAATGTATTACTTAATAAAGTAAAATGTTCGGCACTTCATAAAGTAACAAATAGCCATTTACCAAATACAATAATTATAATGTACGGTGACAGTGTAATGGTAATATGTATTATTGCTTCTTACGTGTCGCCGTGTATATGGGTTATGTTCGCGACCTTGTGCTGGATTTTGATGCGACTCTAACTTCCTCTGGGGTACGTGAGTGCATGTTTGTCCCGTTTTCTTTAGATACTTGTTGAGGCAATCGCAGAAAGACATGTACAGTCACGTCACCAAAACAACATATTAGGAAAATTCTATCAACAACAAGATTCAATCTGTTTCAGTCTAGCAATGCAACGGATAAACTTTTTTCGACAGATGAAAATATCATAGGCTAAGCGGTAATTACCCCAAAATATCACACCGTAGTTTAATCCATTATGGTGCTTTGAAACAACTGAGGCAAAAAAAAGAATTAGACATGATAAATATAAAAGGAAAAGACGGAAACATATTAACATAAGAAGATCAAATAATGGAAAGATGGAGACAACACTTCGAAGAATTGACCAATACAGAAATAAACGTTGTTGAAGGACAAGAAGAGTTAAATGATACAGGGGAAATAGAAGTAATACAGAAAGAGGAAGTCATGGACGCTCTGCAAAGATTAAAATTAGGAAAAGCACCGGGAGTAGATAATATAACACCGGAAATGATGAAATATATGCGAGAGAAAAGTATAATCAAATTTACGGAACTACTTAACGAAGTAATGAAGTCAACGAAGATACCAATGGAATGGAATATAGGAATAATACTCCCAATATATAAGAAAGGCGACAAGAGAGTGTGTGATAATTACAGAGGAATAACACTAACAAGTATACCTGCCAAACTGCTCGCTAGAATAATTGAAAGAAGGATAAAAAACAAGATCGAAAATACAATAGAAGAGACACAATGCGGCTTTAGGAGTGGAAGAAGTACACAAGATTTAATTTTTATCATCCGACAAGTAAGCGAAAATGTATAAGCAAAGGTAGAGACATACACATGTGTTTCATAGATCTAGAGAAGGCTTTTGACAGGGTACAAAGAGAGCACGTATGGGAAGCGCTAAGGAAGAGAAATATACATAGCAGAATAATTGAAATAATAAAATCAATGTATAAAAATAATAAGAACATGGTAAGGACAAACAATGAGCAATCAAAAGAATTTGAAACAAAGGTAGGTGTAAAACAAGGATGTGTGTTAAGCCCCCTACTATTCTCACTGAAATTAGGATACTGGCAAATGCAAGAACAGAAATTAATGAACTGTTGTTTGCATACGACATGGTTATAGTGTCGGATTCGGAAAAGAACTTGCAGTATAATCTAGAGGTGCTAGAATATGAACTCGAAATAAACATGGTGATAAATATAAAGAAAACAAAAAGCATGATAGTGTCCAGAGAAAAGAAAATCCATAACATACGCCTACATGGAGAATAAATTGAACAGGTGGAAAGTTTCAAATACTTAGGATCAATAATCGAGAACAATGCGAAGATAGACAGAGAAATAAATGATAGAATGGGAAAAACAGGAAGGCTATTTCATATGATGAAGACTACATTTTTAGGGAGGAAGGAAATAACCAGGGACATAAAAGCAGAAGTCTAGTAAGACCGTCAATAACCTACAGTAGCGAAACATGGACTTTAGCAGATAAACATAAAACACGCCTGGATGCTATGCAAATGAGATTCCTAAGACGCATAGAAAATAAAACTAAAAGAGATAGAATAAAGAACGATGTATACAGACAAAAACTAAAGATAGAAGCCGTAAGTGAGAAGATAATAAAAGGCTAACTTAGGTGGTTTGGACATGTGTGCCGTATGCCAAAACAGGCAAACAAAGGCCTAAGATTAAGAAGAAGAAGAAGTTTAATCCACTGTAAACGTATGCATGATACATATTTAATAACATCGTATTTGAAATTGCGAAACAAAAACCACGACGAACTGAGGTTTTCCGCAGTAAACTTTCCATCAATAACTCGTCAAATCATACGTAACCCAGCAATTTGCTGCTATCAGATGATAGATAGATAGATATATATATACTTGAAGCTAAATTATTTTTATTTAACTTTAATTTTAAATAAAATTCAGGAGTGGTGTGGTATTGATGAGAGTGAAATCTTATGTTGGTACTCTTATTTTCATTTACAAGTAATTTGTTTTTATTCAGCCATGTGGTAACAAATTCTAACATAGTGTTACACACATGCGTCAACTCAATATTCTCCTTACCTTACCACTCCGCACCACCGGCGGTGGCTTTTGACTGCTGCGAATCCATAATAAAGATATAATCTTCATTCCCCATAGTGACGATCGAAAAATACAGTGTAAAAATAGTTGGGAATGTAAATAGGTATGTACGGTTAAATTGTTGCAAAGGTATGGAAATTTATAAAAACAAACATGTTTTAATGAATTCAGATTTAGAAACTTTAAACTCTAACCTTTACTGTTTATTAAGCCTTATATTTTTGGTTTAACAGGTCGATCCCTTACAGTAATTACCAATATAAGAAAATAGCGTTTGTATTACAAATCATATTGAGGTGACAATTTGTCTACAGCTTTCTCCTGCCCAAACCATCTCTTGTCTTCCCTATTTTGTCTATTAAAGTGATCAGTAAAATTTAATTACGATCTACTTTGTCGTATTTATTATGCATTAACAAAAGTGAAAAACCATTTTAATATAAACGAACACATTAATTTTTTTTATATTATTCACTGGGAATGTGATAAAATTATAAATTCAGATATTCACGCTTACCTCTTATTAGCAGAACACACTTCCGATGATACATACATATACGTGTGAATTTTTCTTTTCAATGTAATTAGTCGTTTGTGTTCACTTTAAATAAATTTCTGAATCCTAAATACCAGATATATACGAAAGAGTCGATAACAGTAATATATGTGCGAATTGTCCTTTTCAATTTAATTACTCGTTTATGTAAACTTAAAACAAAATCCTTGTGGGTACCTATTGAACAAAATTAGGTTACACATTATTAGCTATCTCCAAATGAAACGCGCTGTGACCGTGAAATAAGATATTTTGTGTAAATGTTATTGCAAAACTGCTTTTTGTTGTTTCTTCTGTTTTTATTTACAGTTAACTTAGTCAATTTGGACAAATTATAAATTATAATCCTAACATTTGGCAACGGCTTTTTGGTAAGTTTTATAGGATATTTTATACTGTGGATCCTTTTTATTTAATATAGTACCACAAAAAACCTCATATATTATAACAATAATACAATAGTTCGTGGAATTTCAGGCTTTATTTTCAATATATGTGACTTCACATTATTAATTAAATATCTTGTTACGTTTCGACTACTTAATATAGTCTTCTTCAGACATGTATGATGGAAACAATTAAAAATTACATTAAACATGACAAACTACATTTAAAAAATCTATCTATAAAATCATCTTTTTTTTTAATGTAGTTTGTCATGTTTAATGTATTGTTAATCATACATGTCCGAAGAAAACTATATTAAGTAGTTGAAACGTAACAAGATATTTAATTGATAATGGGAAGTCACATATATTGAAAAAAAAGCCTGAAATTCCACGAATTTTTGTATTATTTACATATACAACTGGCTATATACTTTGATTTCTCCCAATATATTATAACACCCATAAAATATATTCTTATGAGACATACGAATAAATTCAATAAATACATTACGCGCACTCAAGTCAATCTGGACAGTCTATAGAAAATATTTATATTCTAAATAAGAGCGTAAGCAATTCACATCCAAGGAGGTGTAAATTCTATTCAATTCGCTATTCTAGGTAAATAACAGCTGTGCGGCAAAAAAGCATATTTCTTAAATAAAAACAACCAGCCAGTCGGTACTCCTTCCACACTCCGACGTCCGGTCTCCGATCGTACACCGTGCTCCCCGCAGCTATCTGTGTTTCATAAAATCGTATTATGGCAGCCTTTGATTTATGCAACCCGCGAGAATCGGCCAATTCTGCTACGGTGTTTACTTAACTGTGATAGTACCCCCATTTTTTTTACGTTAAGGTCTTCAGAAAAGTAGGTTTTCTTTGAATCATGCATCTTATCTCAGCACAAACGGCATGATATACATCATCCTTAAGTTTCAATATCCTTGATTAAATGATGGCCACGGCCAGCTTGGACTATTACACCAGCACTGGTTACTGCTTCTTAAAGCGGACATTCATCTATTTTCGCCAGAACGCTAATTATAGATATGTGTTCTAAACGGTAATGCTCATCATTTTCACAACCTATCAATCGTTATACAAAACTACCATATACCATACCTAACCTAAAAAAACACTGTTTTTAGACAATCATCTTTTTTCCCCTGTACCCTTCAATTGTTGATTATAAATACTATACACGGCTCTCCTCTTAAGTGCATGAATTAGCATTAGATACATATGACACTTTCTCTCGCAGTAGAGTTCAACAGGAAGATGCATCGACCACTCTTACGTTACTAAGGGATAAACAGTATAGATATTTATATGTACAAACACACATAAGATCATTATGCGGTTGTGTTTGCGCTATAACGTACGTATATTAGGAAGTATGTTTGACACAACAGTCATACATGCATGCATAAACAAGGTACCTATTCCGTTTTGCAATAGATAATTCACAACTTATTGTTAGCGGTATTTCGAAGCCACATCACCTTTCGGTGAAAAATCAATCACGTTTTCTTTAGCACGAAACCCGGACTACTACACTAGAGGACGGCGCTTTCAAATTTTACGTATGCGAAAGAGGCGCTAACAAACATTAGAGTAGAGCAGATATATATGCGGCGCACGTGTAAAACATTGATACGTTTACGAAAAACTAATGCCACCCTAGTCATTGGCACGTTGGAATTCGCAAACTCGTAATCGTGTGGATTAAAGAACAGCACAGCTAATGCTTGCTTTTTGCCAATCTTGAATTCGATCGTGAATTATCTTTTTTTTAGAATCCTACGTATCCATATACCATGCGCTAAAACAAATTGATCTATTTTAAAACATTAGAGATCATTCTTAAAGTATGGAGTCATCAGTCATCAGAAAGTAAAGGGTATACTTTAAAGTCTTATATAATTTTAAGATATCAAGCTAACAGCAAAAAGTAAATGGAATTCAGTTGCTTTTGGATTTGCATTTCACTGTATCTATAGAAAACAAAAGTGTTACACGTGTCAACAGCTGATACAACTGTCAAATAAATTTAGAGAATTGTTTTTAAAATAAAACTCACGTAAACGTACATTGAAACGATTTAAACTCTTCGAGCATGGATCTACAAACAAGAATTGGTTTAGGTCAATGTTATTACGAATGCGGTAGAAATTACCATTAATCTACCTAGATCAGAGAGACCAAGAATTAGTAATGTCCGAGTTGTAGAAGTTCTTCAGGAAAATCAAAACATAGCAAACACTAATCTGCTAGCAATCAGTAATGTGAATTCAGTATCGAAACGATTGCAAATGCCATATACCACGGTTTGAAAAATTTTACGTAAAATCCTAAAAAATGTATTCCTATAAACTGTCACTGCTTTTGAATTCAATGATGCATACATTACTGGAATTTTCCGTAGGAATTGCAAATATTTTTTAGTGTGTACTCTTTACCCAGATCTCTGCCAATGAACCAACTGTAAAGTTTAAAATTGACCCAAAGTGCTCTAACCCCTTAATTATGTTTCACAAATATCATTAGAATATCGTTTGACATTAATTAATAAAATGAAAAAAAAAAATAAAATAAAAAATACACCGGTATCTCGAAAACGAAACGACATTCGAAAAAATTTTATACCACATCTTCGTCTTAAAATTTGGTGAGAAGTATCCTCAATTATTTTGTCAGAAAGGTTAGGAAACACCCTGTATATGCGCATATAACGCAAATTTTGCGTGTACAAACCCGACTGAAGGCGTAGATTTTCCAACACGGTACCAACACTGATTCGATATCATGTTACGCGCTTTCACAGTCATTGCATCAAAATGCAAACGAAAGAATTATCAACGATACATCTACGCCTCCTGAATGACACATCATTTCAAATAACAACGAACTAGGATTTACAATTAAAAATGGCTTTAAGATCGTACAATTAGAAAGAAACCATGCTGTCTCGAAAGTTGTACCTACCTACTCTTTCTAAACTGTCTATTACTTACTTTTATATTTCGAATATACAATAGTTGCATTGCTTCACATCGACCTTCACCTGTCTATTCGAATTGTAGAAAAGAAATTGTTAGAATAGATTGGCACAGAGATAAGTTATTTGACAACGAACTATTTGTTATTATTATACAGTGTGTTCTAAAGTGCTAAAGTTTTTTTTTTATTTGATATTGTGATCGGAAACAAACTTTGCGGTTTAATCACCTTTGCTGCCAAAATATTTGAAATAGTTCAAAAGAACCCCACTATGGATCCATTTTTTTGGGAGTGGTGTATATACAGGATTAGCCGTACACGATAATTAGTAAACAAATCCATCAAAAGCGGATTTTATCATTAAGATACGAAAAAATCAAAGAGATACGTGCAAAAAGTATTTGCCTAATGCAAAGAAACGTGGAGTTCATTCAACACCTGCTAAATATTGTAAATAAAAATAAAATTGAGTGTACAGGTGGACCAAATTGCATGTACATAACGGGTAAATAGACTTTGCAGCGGAGATACGAAGAAATGAGATGGGCAGTCCAGAGCTACTTTTGCGAGATAAAAACACTGGTGAAAAGAAAAATAAATTTATCTTACCGTTTTCAAGATATTTAAAAAAATTTTAATTTTCTTGAATTTCTGTTATATGCATTATAACTGTCTTATTATTTAAAGTTTCAAAAATTTTTTTGGACATTTACCATATAGTTTTTTACTTGAGCTCTAGAAACAAAATCTATTTTTTAATAATTCTGCGAAATTTTAAGTTATGACGTCATATCATTTTTTCAAATGGAAATCATGTTATGATCAAATAGAAATATTTCCAGGCTTTACAAAAACATATAACACTTTATGTTTATTTTAAATATTGAACAAGATATTGCGTTTATAAATTTCTAATAGATTTCTAGTTTGCCATGGATACGACAGATCTATGAAAAACCCAGCAGAGTGCCATGACAGACAAACAATGTAATTGATATTCCACCTGTCAAATATATTTTTTTTAAGCAACAGTTGTGCTTTATATAAGCTCGTCAGAAAATCCAAGGAGCTTTACAAATATATAATAATATATAACTTCATATATATTGAATATTGACAGAAATTTGACACTTTCTATGCTTGACTAATAAAATGGTGGTGTCCATGGATGTTTAGGATTATGTCATAATGTTCATAAAGTTAGTTGTGTATTAAAAACAAAAGTTGTAGGGCGTTTTCAATAAAAATAATTTAATATACTAAAAAGATACAAATATCGAACAAAACAAGTTAATTGTAAATGACAAAGTAAAAACTTTAGTTATTCAAATTGCCGGACTGCATTTGCAATACATTTTTGACATCTCTTTTCTATTGCATTTGTGCTATTTATTATATAAATCGGGATTAATTTATCAAACGCTTTAGTCACATTTACATGCAGTTGTTCAGCGGTGTCACGAGTACGTTTGTGAATTACATGTTTTAAGAAACGCCACAGAAAAAAATCTAATGGCGTTAAATCTGGAGATCTTGCAGGCAATCGTATGGGTCCATAAGTGCCAATCCATTTATTTGGGAAATGATGATCTAAATAATTTCTTGTGTCTAGGCTATTATGTGCAGGTGCACCATCTAATTGAAAATAAATTTTAGTCCGTTCATTATATGGAACGTCATCTAGAAATTCTATTAAATGGGCATTTAATAATTCAATGTATCGTCTAGCTGTCAAATTACCATCATATATAAAATAATAAAATCTGCAACCTTTTAAAAAGAATTCAATATATGGGGATTTGTGTTCTAAATACTTAGAATATCTTACTTGGGAGAATTGAATACTCATTTGTCAGCACTATTATTTTTTTCTCAGCGGGTACTAACAACATAATAACACTTAATTATTGGCCAATTCAAATGGGCGATGATTTTTTTTAATTCGTGAGCTTGCAAATACCGCTTTTATAATCCACTAAATGAGAAAAACGCTCAATTAACGACAATAAGAATAGCTTGTCATAACCGATGAAATACCTTATAGATATGCAATAATTATAAACTATTACAAAAAAAAATTGGAAATAATTATAGACTTTTACCAACTCTTTTGTAACTATTAATGTATGTATTTGTAAAATTATGAATTTGGGACCTTTTTAAGTATTTATAGCGCAATTTATATTGCGTCAGGCATAGACAGGTACATATACAAGTATTCCTCATTTTTCATTAGATGTAGGTGCGTTCCAACGCTGCAAGACAAGATAATTAATTATTGTATATACCCGTGCTGTTCGCATGTTGCCGAAGAGAATATTCCCAAACTTTTAAATAGAGAAGCATGCACGATCGGAGAAAGTTGTAATGTTTCGCAGAGATGAAACATTGTTTATTGTCCTGCGTTCTAGCTAAGATGAGAGGTATTGTGCAAAGGTCAGACAACATTAAAGGTCAACAGTCGGATCTTCTGGGTAATAGAAAATAGCGAACAAGCGGGAGTTTACGCGTAAGTGGATATAATATAGATTCTGATATCTTTGTCGTATAACCATGTGAAAGCGGTGTAATTATTTTGTTGCTAAATGTGCCATACGGTATAACACATGTTTTTTTTTTATATAACTGATATTTATGAAATAGCTTAAAAAAAATATGGGTAGATTTATTGCCTAGATCTTATTTAATAGATATCTCCCGAATGTTGGCTCAGTGTACTTTTAAGGAATCGTTAGGTGGTTCATATATACATAACTTAAACATTTACAATATCGAATTGTAGATGGCGCTGCTCAATTATTCCTTATACGTTCGATTAATTATATGATAAAACCATTTGGCAATTTGGTAGTGGAACTTGTTAGAAATTCTATCTGCAAGATTTGTTTGCATTTCAATGCCACAGATAGTTATATTGATCGATTGTTTTAACAGAAAGTCAACTACGCAACCATATGCTGCGAACTTCATCGAAGCAAATAACTTATTGAATCAGAAAACAATAATTCTTGAATATAATGTGTGCATTGTGCATTCCTCTTTTAGAGATTTAAAAAATACAACGCCGAGGATTATAACGCTTAAGTGTAGGGTAAATGAAATACTCGGAGAAAGTGATTATCTATTTATTAAATCATTTAACTTGTGAACTGCCGTAATTCGTCGCGACAGATAAAAATAGGAATGTAATTTGGAGCATGCACAATCGGAATTTAAGTCGCGTTCGTGTTGCGTTAACCACATCAGAAACGAAGTAAAAAATGAAAGTATCAAGATCACTTACCTCTTCGGGTTTAACACGGATTAATTTATACGTTTCCAGATCATGCTCATTTGAATGAGCGTGAAGTTATAATTCACATATTTATTTTCGTTACGTTGACAGGAGAAACGTAATGAAATGAACTGCTTCCATTGTGAAGTGTTTCCATTGCTTTTCTCTATTTCGGTGCTATAAAGTTCACGTTACGACAGCCGTTGTGGTTGTATAAAGTGTTCGTAGCACCCTGATTTTATTTTTTTAAACTTGATAACGAAAAATATTTAACCAATAGTATATTAAACAACGAGTTTAGAAAAACAAAGTTTTACTAAACGAATATAGCTTTTGAGTACAAGCGAACTGGCGAGCGAGTACCTGAAAAGCTACTTATATGATAACTGCTTTTCTTACGAGCTTTGTTTATAGTATTTTTTCGCATTTTTGTTAGAAAGTAAATAATGATGATAATGATAATGATATTAATTTATTGACATTTGAATATATAATGTACATACATAACACATCACACAAATGTCAAAAAGACTAAATCACCTAATGGTGTTCAAGTACAATTTATTTGCTTCGTTCACGTTCAATTTCTCCAATTTATTTTCATTTCATTTTCCAAAAACCCAAGAATTTTAAAACCAAATATATCGTTCCTGTCATTTTGACATGACAAAAAAAATATCGTAGAAAAGTTTGAAAATTAAAAAAGTCATAATAGATATAGATATTTGTGTACTTAGGATTTCTGTAACCTAGTAATCTAACACAGCTTGGTTTATTTACATAATTTTTTTGTCAACCTGTGTTTTATTATGGTTTTATTAACAGTGACATTACTATATAGTACAGTGACATTTACATGTGGTAAAGTGCCACTTTAATAAACGATTTTGAATTTAGTAAAGTAACACATTATTAGTCAAAAAAGCGAAAAATAATATTTATACCTTGTAGATATTTCTAATAGTGAGACTACAAATGCTTACGTCCGCAAACCGAGGCGAGGTTCCCATCGCTGGTTTGTGGATGCCTCGAAGACGCCGAATGGCACAGGCATTGGGATCTGGAGAGATGGAGGACCGAATGGCGAGGCCATCAGTTTAGGGAACCCCAACTCCATTTTCCAGGCCGAAGTAATAGCCATCCATACCTGCGCAGAGGGTATTTTAAACTGGCCGCATGAGAATGGATCGGCCGAAATTTTTTCTGTCAGCCAATCTGCCCTCAGGGCACTGCAGGCTCTCAAATTCGTTTCCGAAGCGGCACTGGGATGCCACAGGAAGCTTACGGCTGCATCAAAGCTTTTGTCAGATCTGAACTCGCTGCTAGTCACCGCTCCTATTGAAATGGACTTGCCGGCGCGAGACATTGCAAAAACATCGGCATTCATCTAGGCGAGGAAAGACTCCCCAACGCAGTTTTTATGAGCAGGAATTTTCATAATTCACAAACGTTGAAACATACAGTGAGGACGCGTGGGTTGGAACAAATTCATTTAAAATTCAGGGGTTTGTTTTTTTTAAAAACGTTGGGATACGTCGATTTTTGTTTTTAGCAGGGTATTTTTTTACGGAAAATGTATATATACAGTTTGGCCCAAAAGCAAATTACGACCACCAACTACATTTTTTCAAATGGAAACACTTATTTTTTATATCCTTTTTGAATTCTGCATCGAATTCTAAGTATGTTTCGTGTACCATTTCCTATACCTAAACTCAACAGTTACCAAGAAATTCATGATTGAATTAATTAAGACCATATTTCTGGGGATTTTTTTGTATCAAGCAAAATATTCGATTTTGTATTTATTTTGATTTTTCAATTCTGGTATTTTCGATAATTGTAGTGTAAGAGTATGGAAAGTCACACACAATTCCCTCAAAAAGTAAATGTGTGGGCCGGAATTGCGGGTACCTCAATTATTGGACCGTTTTTTATTGAGGGAACACTTAATTCTGAAAATTATTTAAATCTACTGCAAAATTCCATAATACCAAGTTTAAATGCACTTTACCCGAATTGTAAGAACCCAAATATACCGGCAGATTCGATATGGTTCCAACAGGATGGAGCGCCCCCACACTATTCGCGAACAGTACGAGATTATCTACATAATATTTTCCCAAACAGATGGATCGGAAGGAGAGGTTATATCGAATGGCCGGCTAGGTCTCCAGATCTAACCCCATTAGATTTTTATCTATGGGGTTATCTAAAATCCAAAGTATACCTCCATAAACCAGAAAATATCGAAGAACTGAAGAATAGAATTAGAGTCGAAATACAACAAATTCAGCCACAAACTTTAACTGAAGTGTTACAAGAAATTGAATATCGACTTGCCTATTGTCAGGAAGTTAATGGTTAACAATTTGAACATTTAATTTGATTTGTTCTGTTTTTGTTTTAAATAAATTTACAAAAAAACCAACCTTTGAGTTTAAAATGATTTTTATATATTGCCGCGTCCTCCCTAATTTTGAAAGAAATCCATCGTAAATTCCTCGATAATGAATTTAGGTATAGCACAAGAAAGATACTTGGAATTGGATGCAGAGTTCAAAAAAGAAATAAAAGAACAGGTATTTTCGGATATAGGATAATTGCTCGTCGGCAAATGCTCGCCGTCAATTGCTAGCCGTCAGTTGCTCGCCATGAATTGCTAGCCTTCTCAATTGCTCGCCACTCCAATTGCTCACCTCGGCTGCTCGAACTCGAAAAAGTTTGTTAGCGACCCAAAAGACTTTTATAACGACCGTCTATTAATGAACGCCAACATACAAATAACAAAAATTTTAAATAAAGAATTAAAATGAATGTCGATTATTTTATCTCCGCCTTATTGTCGTTTATTAATATGTTTGTTCAAATTATCCATAATTCTACCTGCATCTTATCGGCCTGTCAATAATTATCAAATAAATAAACAACTTAAATGATCATTAGAAAGTATACAATTCAGAATAAATGAACTACGGCGTAATTGCTTTCTTATTATACTTCCCTTCTAAGAAGAAAGGTTCTACCTGCATTTTATGTTAATTTTAATTAATATGTTTGTTCAAATTATCCATAATTCTACCTGCATCTTATCGGCCTGTCAATAATTATCAAATAAATAAACAACTTAAATGATCATTAGAAAGTATACAATTCAGAATAAATGAACTACGGCGTAATTGCTTTCTTATTATACTTCCCTTCTAAGAAGAAAGGTTCTACCTGCATTTTATGTTAATTTTAATTAATATGTTTGTTCAAATTATCCATAATTCTACCTGCATCTTATCGGCCTGTCAATAATTATCAAATAAATAAACAACTTAAATGATCATTAGAAAGTATACAATTCAGAATAAATGAACTACGACGTAATTGCTTTCTTATTATACTTCCCTTCTAAGAAGAAATGTTCGGTGGTTAATGTTAGTCAGGACTTGTATTTTTCAAATTTATAAAAGTTTTATGTATGAGGGCGGAGCGTATTAATGAGGTGTTCATTACTAGATGGTTGTTATAAAAGTCGGCGATAGAAAGTTTCGCTTCATTTGCATTCTAAGCAGCGTTCAATACAACCTTTTTGACGAAGATAACATTTCTGTACAATGGCTTTGGAGTTCTTGCAATCCGAAAAAGGAAAGCCGAAGCTTTACGACAAAGGCCATCTCTATATTAGAGATAAAGACAATGGGGATAAAACGCATTGGAAATGTGAACATTCCAAAAAGTTCAAGTGTCCCGCTCGCGTCACAACCGAAGGCGACGAGATTATAAAACGATGGAAAGAACATAACCACCTGGCCGACGCAGCAAAAGTGGAGGTTACTAAGATATTGACTTCGATTCGCGAGGCTGCAAAAAATACCAGAGATATGCCCCACTGTATAATCTCGGATGCCTCTGTTGGATGCAGCCAGGCTGTCGCACCGCACCTACCCCGAACCGAAAACATAAAAAGAACTATAAGGCACGTTCGTAAGCGGAATGAAGATCTACCCGCAATTGTTAACCATCGCAGGGACCTCCAACTTCCAATGGAGTTTACCACCACTTTAAATGGAGAAAAATTCCTTTGCTTCGACTCCGGCCCAGAAGATGAGCGGATTTTGATGTTCTGTACCGAGAAGAACCTCCAAATTTTATCGGATAGTGACCATTGGGGTGTCGATGGCACATTCAAGACAGTGCCCTCGATTTTTTACCAACTCTTAACAGTCCATGGATTGAAAAGCAAACTTTCAATACCATTACTATATGCACTGCTGCCCAATAAATCAGAACAAACATACATTCGTTTGTTCACCCAGTTGAAAGTGCTGAAGAATACTGTCACTCCAAGGATTATAACCA
This sequence comes from Cetonia aurata, assembly GCA_949128085.1. Taxonomy (NCBI): domain Eukaryota; kingdom Metazoa; phylum Arthropoda; class Insecta; order Coleoptera; family Scarabaeidae; genus Cetonia; species Cetonia aurata. The sequence goes on along the minus strand of OX421882.1, from coordinate 68,153,255 downwards.
CAGATTTCGAAATGGCCCTTTCAAACGGAATAGTATCTGTTTTTCCAAATGTACGGATACAAGGGTGCTTCTTCCATCTATGTCAAGCTATATTCCGGGTGATACAAGCTAAGGGTCTAAAGAAGCGTTATGAAACTGACGCTGACTTCGCCCTGAGTCTGCGGATGTTACCAGCTTTGGCATTTGTACCAGTGGAAGCGGTTACCGAAGCCTTCGAAGAACTGTGCGATAGTAACATAATCTACGAAGACGCCCAAGAGGTCCTCGATTATTTTGAAGACACGTGGATCGGGCGACCCATCAGAAGACATAGTCGACGACCACCGAAGTTCTCGCATGATCGCTGGAATTGTTATGATGTGGCTTGCCAAGGGATGCCCAAAACAAATAATTCTCTTGAGGGATGGCATAGAGCCTTTGAACAACAAGTATCGGGGCACCACCCAAATATCTGGAAGTTCATCAAATGTATCCAGAAAGAACAAAGCTTAAACGAGCTACAAATAGAACAACTACTTGCTGGCGATGTCCATCAACAGAAGAAAAAATACAGGGATTGTGCTGAACGGCTCCAAAGAATGGCACAATCGTACAATGGAGAAAACCTTTTGGAATATCTTCGTGCGATAGCCCACAATATCGCATATTGATGCAGTTAGAAAAAAAAAACAATGCAAAAAAACAATACAAAAAAAACAATAAAAAAAAAATTAAAAAAATAAACAATAAAAAATAAAAAAAATAAACAATAAAAAATTAAAAAAAAATATGGGAGCCGAAAAAAGCCGACCTCCACGTGGTGTCTCCTGGGTAACGCTAACAGGCTTTTAAATTTAAAAAACATGTAATACGAGCAATTGAAGTGGCGAGCAATTGAGAAGGCTAGCAATTCATGGCGAGCAATTGACGGCTAGCAATTGACGGCGAGCAATTGCCGACGAGCAATTTTCCGGATACCGGTATTTTCATTTAAAAAAAATTAGTTAGTAGTCATAACTTATTTTTGGCTGGCACTGTATACATGAATGTACAAAATCTCAGCCAGAAGTAAAAATCAACGTGTCCGAACGAATTTTAAATCAATTTGTTTCAACTCACGCGTCCTCACAAATTTTAAAAAATCAATTGCAAATTTCTCGAGACCTGTTGGGTTTAGGTATAGGGCATGGTACATGAAACATTCTTAAAATTCCATGGAGAATGCAAAAGTGAAATCAAAAATAAGTGTTTTCGTTTGCGAAAATATAGTTCGTGGTTGTAACTTTTGTTTGGGCCACACTGTATACATGAATTTACCGTAAAAAAACTTGCAACCAAAAATAAAAATGGACATGTCCGAGCGTTTTTCTAAAAAACAAACCCCTGAATTTTAAATGAATTTGTTCCAATCCACACGTCCTCACTGTATAGGTTTGTGCATATGCATACACACAATACACCTAATTGTGTTCCAAAAAAACACATTAATATGCCTCGACAGGGTGTATAAAATATATTTGTAGTTTGTGTATTACCGTAATGTTAAAGTAAATGGTTATAGACATTGTTTATTGCAGTCATATTGCTACGCTAAAGTACAGGTTATGAATGTATTTTATTCAACTTGTCTATTTATTCATTCATAAACCCAAATTACCGACAGATGTCAGTGTCAGGGTGCCGGACACACCGAGCCGCCTAGGCAGAAGTTTTTATTGAAATGGTCACCCATCCAACAACTTGTTATGCATATTGCTGTTTGACGCACAAAACTGACAATGACGCAACGTACCATTAAGCCGTACTGCCGGCTGTCTATTTATATACTTCATAAAAAAATATTTTATTAAACATGAAAAGTAAAGCACTCTGACTATGAAGTTAGAGTAACAGTGAATGGTCTCTTTGAGGTTATCTTTCTAGTTAGTTGTTGTGTTTCTTTACCGAGCTAAATTCACTTACAAACTAACTTGCAACTAACTCATTTTGACTTACTTCACAATGGGATACATGTATAGCTATACGAATCGTTCCTTGTATACATCAAGTCGCTTGCGCTCGCAAAAAAATGTCATCTAGAAATCTCATAATGTATGTACACATCTTCAGTTTCCTGTGTCGACGGTAGTCACCTGTGACCTTCATCGTGACTGCCGAGAAAAAGATGCTAGTATGGATACCTGTAAGTAATGCTTCCGTACGGTGAAAACTCTCGCTGATGCGGAAGTAAAGCGATTCCCAAGCGCCGAGAATAAGCATCCTCATTACGAATGGTCTTACAGCTAACAAAAGCGTTAAACTATCATGACATTTCCTTGTCTCATCTGATGCTCTTTTCGTGTCTGTTGTCAGTGATTAGTTACCTTTCGAAGATGAAATCAGGAATAAGTTAACAGCAGGGGGATCTTTTATAGCGCGATGGCGAAGAATTACACGTTTATTAGAACGTATCGCGACTGCGATTAAAGCAAATAGTATATAGTCATGCCTTTTAAAACGTTTCCTATATATGCGAACGCCTACGTTTAAGAGCAGGAAAGATTACCGCCAAGTCAATGTGGTAGTTGTTACTAAATCAGTGGCGGCTCGTCAGGGGTGGCTAAGGAGGCTATCGTATTTGTCGGAAAGGGAGGCTAGAGTATCAATGAAATTTGAGAAGGACAATATGTGCAAGTTTTTGAGTCGTCTAATGTCAATATAACATGCGGAGTACCACAAGGCTCCGTTCTAGGGCCCACGTTGTTTTTGATCTACGTAAACGATCTGTTTTCTCATTTGTCAAAAGTTACAAATGAATTATGTTGTTTGTAAATGTGACGCTTCCATGAAAATATGCAGAGTGGCGTCCGTCCGTGTCGTCCAACACGTGCTTTCTAAGACCACCTAAGACTTTCCCGAAGAAAAATAAATAATTGTTTTGTTCCGAGGTTGATGTTTTCTCTATTTTTTGTTGTGGCAATACGATCAGCTTAAGCAATTAGAATTTTAATCGGAACGTAAGACACCTTCAAGACTTTTAAGAGCCGATAATAAGGAAATAAACCTTGTATCGAGAATTAATTGGTTACCTATAATTTCGACACGGGGAAAATATCTTTCGAGCGTTTATACATGGCAATTAATCAACTATAGAAATTACAGATTACAGGCAAAGTTCCTAAATATAAAAGGTGATGTACTCGCGTAAAACTGATAATGTAATATACATAAATAAAAAGAAAGCGACCTTACACACCTACCTAAATGCTTACTAACGCACATAATTGACGCTCGCGCATCTTCAGGTAGGTAATTGCTATTTACTATATTTGCCTACGATACTATATCACGTTTTACACACATTCCTACGGACTTAGGTAATAGCAGATACATTGTCGATAGTTTTTTCTTTTACTTTCGATCGGTTACGGGCTCATTCCGATGTGGCTCGGCGGCCGCATGACGCGTATACCTGCGGAGCCGTGACTTTGCATTTTGAACTACATATTCTCGAATGAGAAAAAAAAATAAATAAATAACATGCTTGCTCGCGCTTATGTAATGCGCGTAACTTGGCGATTGAGGAACTTTCTCGCATACGTAGTACGTACAGTGAAAAGCTTTTTAAACGTCGATCTTATACACATAAAAGAAAATGTTTGATTCGAATATAACTGCTTCATTTTCAGCATATGATTAGTTCGTATATGAGCAAATACAGGTTGTACTTAAAATAAGAATAGCGTTTTCTTGTACAGAAATTATAATAGCTTCGATCTAAATGTTACATGTGATCAAAATCAATAAAATAAGTAATATTGTTTCAGAAATATGATATTGTCTATTTAAATAAATCGATACTTTTGGATGTAAAATACAATATTTAACTTGAAACTACCGCCTCTTTTGAAATAAACAGAAGATTTTTGATTAAGGGCCGGTCTTTCAATCTCCTAATAAAGTTCCTAATAAAAGTTATTAGCCGAATAACTGAAATAACTGTCTTTTCACCAACTAATAAAAATTATGTAGGTAATAAGTTTATTCTCCTAAAATGTTATTACGTGGTTGAAGTAGCCAATAAGTACTATTAGAACCTTAATAAGCTTATCAAAAGTCTCTAAATGTCGCCAACACAATCAAAAAAAGAAAAAAGTTTGAAATTGATGTCAAGAGATTTAGATTGTGTAAGTATTTGTATAGCGCTGTCATTTATTGCCAACATAAAGTAGGGTTATGAATATACCGAATAACTATTAACCTAATAAATATTCGTTGAAAGACGGTCTGTTTTTATTTACCTAATATATCTTCCTTATAACTTATTAGCTAAATTGTTATTAGACACATTTATTAGCAGATTGAAATACCGGGCCGACAGCTATTATTTATAGGGTTTCTTGTTATTGTTCATGGTTAATATTGTTTATTGTGGATAGTTTTTATTGTCAATATTGTTTTTTGGCAATATTGTTTATTGTTAACGTGGTTCATTGTTAATATTGTTTATTGTCAATATTGTTTATTGCCAATATTGTTTATTGTTAACATTGTTCATTGTTAATATTGTTTATTGTCAATATTGTTTATTGTCAAAATTGTTTATTGTTAACATTGTTCATTATTAATATTGTTTATTGTCAATATTGTTTATTTTTAACATTGTTCATTGTTAATATTTTTTACTGTCAGTATTGTTCTTTGGCAAAATTGTTTATTGTGAAAATTGTTTATTGTCAATATTATTTATTCTTAACATTGTTTATTGTCAAAATTGTTTATTGTCAATATAGTTTATTGTCAATATTGTTTATTGTTAACATTGTTCATTGTTAATATTGTTTATTGTCAAAATTGTTTATTGTCAATATTGCTTATTGTTAACATTGTTCATTGTTAATATTGTTCATTGTTAATATTATTTTTTTGCAATATTGTTTATTGTTAATATTGTTTATTGTTAATATGGTTTATTGTCAATATTGTTTATTGTCTGTACACTGTTTTGATAATCTAAACCTCTTGATAAATCACGATGAACTATTTTAACTAGATCGACCAAATCCCTTCCAAAAACAATTCTCGAAATCTTTAAAAATGTCTGGTTCATAAATAATTCCAAACTTGAAAACATAACATAATTGTTGTTTTAAGTACTTTCAGAGATTTTCGATACGCTATTAAGCGTCCAATAATTCTTATTGGCTACTTCAAGCACTCAATAAGATATTAGGAGAATAAACCAATTTATTACCTACATAATTTTTATTAGTTGATGGAAAGACAGTTATTTCAAGTTCAGCTAATAACTTTTATTAGGAACTTTATTAGAAGTTTGAAATACGTGTCCTTAACCTAAAAATATTCGTTGAAAGACGGTCTGTTCTTATTTACCTAATAACTTATTAGCTAAATTGTTATTAGATACATTTATTAGGAGATTGAAAGACCGGGCCTTAATAAGTTTTTTATTTAAATGTATGCCTTCCTAATATTAAGATAAAGATATACTCAAAACAATTATAAGTAATACTCATTTTAATGACATATCCTATTTGTTTTAAGAAATAGGTTTCAAATTACGATTTGATTAATTGTAATTATTCCTGTATTAAATAAAAGACTCTAGTAGGAATAATGATTTATTATTTATTGATAGGGGATCCAGAAACGTACACTACATTATTTACTATTGCATGCATAGGCCATCTCGAAATAAGGTCAAAAATACTTAGCACAACAATTTTACCATCCTGCAAAGATATTTGGCATGATTTAAAATGTCCGGAGCAAGCAGCGATTACAAGAATTTGACATAAAAAATATATATTTTTCACATCAGTTTTATCGACAAATATTTTTAACTTTCGCAAATATTGGAATATAATACACATATTTTTAGATGGTTCTAGGTGTGAACCTCTAACCTTACACACAAACCCCTATAGCACAAATACCAAAAATTATTTACAAAAAAAAATTAAAATAATCAATCCAGTATTATAATCGCAACATGTTCAAATTTGTTAGGTATACGTATTGATAATATACACAAAGCTGAAGACATTTGCTCGATTTCATTTTATAATAATTTAATAATGTAATGATAATTACTACAAGATAAAAATAAAATATCATATAGCCTTTATTATTATTATTATTACTTTAGATTTATACGAGTTCAACATGGCCGCACACTGTCTAGACACTATGCACGTCAAAGAATGTTCGTATTTCGTAAAAACTGTTACTGATGTACTGATCTCATTACTCTATAAATTAAACGATATTCTATACAATACTTATCTACAAACGTATTTTTCTAATTGGATGTTGTAATAAAGCTAAAACAAAAGACGACGCAGTGCTGATATGGCTATTACAGCATACTGTGCTGTAATGAGATATTAACCGTGGTGGGAGGGACTTTTGCCGGGACGTAATATAGGCGATTAATGTGCAAATTAGAAAAAATACTGTAAAAAACGTGTGCCACAATGACATGTAATGCTCGTACTTTGAATCTCTCGCCGCTACGCGGCTCGAGATTCAAACTTGTACTCGCATTACATAAACGTCATTGTGACACTTGTGTTTTAAAATACTAAAGGGTTCTCCAATAAGAGGTGTTATTTTGAATAGCCCGCTATTTCGGTAGATGTCACTTTTGAAGCTGTCATTTTTTGACATTTGACAAGTAGAAACTACGCCATTAATAAAAATGGAACGATACACGCTTCAACAACGCATTGAAATTATTAAAATTCACTATACAAATGGTGAAAATTTGGCAGAGACGGTTCGTAAAACTCGAACATTTTTGGGTCGTCGTGAAGAACCTTGTCGAACCGCAATACAGAAATTGGTGGAAAAATTCGAGCAGTCGGGACAACTTAGTGATGTGAAGAATAAAACCCGTGCACGTCGCTCAAGAACAGCCGAGAATATTGCTGCTGTAGCCGAAAGTGTTGAAGAAAACCCAGGTTTGTCCATTCCTCGTCGTTCTTTGGAATTACGCATTCCACAAACGTCATTACACCGTATTTTGCAAAAAGATTTGGGTCTTAAGGCTTATAAAGTTCAGTTAACACAAGAACTCAAGCCGGCCGATCATCAACAACGTCGTGTCTTTGCTGATTGGGTCGTTGAAATGCATGAACATGATCCGGAATTCCGTCGAAAAATCATCTTTAGTGATGAGGCCCATTTCCACCTCGGTGGCTTCGTCAACAAGCAAAATTGTCGCATCTGGGGCTCGGAAAACCCAAGAGTTATTGTTGAAAAACCTCTCTATCCTCAACGTGTGACTGTTTGGTGCGGTTTATGGTCCGGCGGAGTCATTGGACCTTACTTTTTCGAAAATGAGGCTGGAGCAACAGTTACGGTGACTGGATTGCGCTATCGAGAGATGATTAATGATTTTTATGGCCGGAATTGGATGGTATTGATCTGGACAACGTTTACTTTAAACAAGACGGCGCTACGTGCCACACAAGCAACGAAACCATTGATCTTTTACGGGAAAAGTTTCCGGACCGTGTTATCTCTCAAAGAGGTGATCACAATTGGCCACCGAGATCTTGTGATTTAACACCTTGCGACTTCTTCCTTTGGGGCCACGTGAAAGAGAAGGTCTACGCCAACAGCCCAGCGTCGATTCAAGACCTCAAAGATGGAATTCGTGAGGCTATCGAGAACATAGGGCAGCCACTTTGCGATTTGGTTATGGAAAATTTCATGAAAAGGATATGGTCCTGTAGGCGTGGTCGTGGTGGTCATTTGTCTGATGTTATTTTCCACTATTAACGGCATACGTTCCTCTTTATAATGAAATAAACATCCGAACATTTATATTAAAAAACCGCATTTTTCTTTTCAAAATAACACCTCTTATTGGAAAACCCTTTATTACCGTATTTTCAGTGCAGCCTCAAGCTCGTAACAGGTCGCCTACGTTTCCTGCCATGGTTTCTTGATATCACTGTGTTAAAACAGATACCTCCAAAATGGCACCGAACAGCCGAAATCCAAGACCATCTTGCAAATTAGCAATAGTAAAAGTCACGTTACCATACAAAACGTGGATAAAAACGCGGTAACCTAGCACATACATATTCGGAATTGGAAATAAAATACCATCAAATGCGGTGTAAAAAGATATACAGGGTGTTATTTGGGAAAAAAGTTGAGAGTAGCTGTTTTGACAGATATTATCGCATTTAGGAATATATACGGTCTGCTATACTTTTTCCCAAAAGTAAAAAAGTTACAGGAGGGGGAATACCGAACTGAATCACCTGGTACATACATAGGTATATAAAATACTATTTAATAAAATCGACTAATGATTATATTTTAGTCACTTAATATAGTTATTACTATTGCTAGATATATTTAAAAGCATTTTACCAATAAATTCAACTGTATGTTTTCACAAATTTTAAATGCAATTCATTTCAAAATACAGTATTTACCAAATTATAGTGCTTTATTGTTCGTAGATCCAACGTATAGATAAAAATACCATAAATCTAAAATACAATATTTCCCACCGCAGGTCCAGAGATCAAAGAGACTATCGTTTGTTTACTAGATATATATAAATGTATAGTTAGCCAAATTTTTATGAAATTCTATAACGGTGTCGACTTATCTGCTCTCGAGTGTACATACCTACATATTATGATGGCTACAGCGAGTCGGTAAAAGTTCCCGATTCGAACTAATAATAATGAATATGAATATAAAACCGTTGTCAGATAAAACGGAATATGTAGTTTCGTTTTGATTGGTGCCCGTAATGCGATCTTACAAAACAGTTAAATGCCGATGGCATCGCATGGTAATACCATTAAAATCAAGAACCGACGCGCAGAATGAAACCACTTTTCAAACAATCGCATTATACCGGATAATTTATATACCAGGAGGCAAAATAAAAATCCATATTGGGGATTTGATATTAAGCAAAAACTGGGAAATAACGGTTTTCCCGATCGGCCTTTGTTTCGGAGATATCAAGGTATGGAATATTCTAAACTGTATTTAATTTTTACATATAACTCAAAGAATTATTGGTAATATCGCCTTTTGTATTCTAAGTTTGTTTTAGGAATTACATTTCTAAACGTTTCGACAAATTATCGTTATATTCTTCAGTGTGGAAGCTTACAGGCGATGGTAAAACTACTTCATCTAGAATAAAAATGAGTTAAGGAAACTTGGTGAAAAAAAATAATTACAATAAATTTTTGATGATAGTCCTTGGTTTTGGCTATATACCAAAAGCTTTGAGAGGTGCTAGAGGGTAGCATTTATATACCGAAACTTGCAGAAATCGCTACGGTGAAGTCCCTAAGACCATAAGCATCATTTTTGCTGAACGCTCCAGAGAAAGTGGTGGATAGGTATATAAGAGACGAGGTATTGGTAACTAAACCTATATTCCGACAAAGACAGCACTCCATGAGCTTATGAGTCTAGTCAAGGACACACAAGTATAGTTTAGTAACAATAATCATTGCTAGATTTCTCATAAGCAGGGGAGCGGATGGTACTTACTCTTTCTGGATGGGCTCCATACTTAAAGAGAGGATGGTTGAAGCGACAGTAGCAGATGATACTCTATCGACTGGGACTCCGCAAGGAGGAGTCTTGTCTCCGCTATTATATGGTGCCTAGTCGTGGGCGGGCTAATAAAGGCGGTTCCTGATCGCGGTCACCGGATGATCCAGTTACATATAGACACAATACGATAGTGTAGTTACTGAATATGGTAACCACACAGTAAAAAATTGCGTGTAGAAATTAACACTAAAAGTGGTCTATATAAATCCGCACTATTTTTGGTAAATTTTACACTGTGAAATTTGGTAAAATTTACCAAAACGATTAAATAAATGCTTTTCTGCTTTAACTGTAATTCTTAATATGAGGAAATTTTCTATGTTAAAAATTTTACCTCGTGTCGAATTTGAACCGGGCACCTCCCGTTTGCCGGACGGGCAAATATGTCTTTACCTAATTGATTTTGGTAACAAAATGCAACTTTAACCAAATTAGGTGTTAATTTTAACACGCAAACTTTTTACCACTTACTTTTTCAGCTTTACACGCAGAAATTTTTCACTGTGTAGGCTGCAGTGCTTTTCGGGAACCATGACTCGGACGAGTTCGGGTTAAAGGAAAAAAAATAGTCATTCCAAACAAACAAAACACCACATAACATTTTAAAAACAATTAACCGTGTATAAAGTTAACATATTGTTCGTTTAATAGCATAATAAGTAAAATAAGAGCACAAATTTCATCTTTCCACAAAGAAGGCTGAATTAATAGCATACGTAGTCTATTAAAAAAAAAATGGCACACTTGTATGTTTACTTATTTCTTTTCGGTAAGCGTTAAAACACAAGCAGGAGTGTTATATTACGTTAAGTACATATACCTAATATGTTTGCCCACATCAATTCGGCGACAATTATCATATCATTATCACCTCCGTCAGTGTGAATCCTATTTGTACAACGTAACATCGGTAATTCCATTACGTCAATAAAACAAAGCGTATTTACTAACTCTGCTGGGTGTACTGCGTTTAGCTGCGACCTGTGGTGAGAGGTTTTCGGTTACGTTAAGTAATCTATATAAACAATAAAGACCATTATCGCCCTGACCGCTGACGTCGTTTGCATAACTTTAAAATTTCACCCGCCTTGAATATTAACCAGAAGCAGAGAGTCCAGTAGCGCAGTTGGGATAGTTAGCCAGAGCAAGACGAAAGTAGTAGAACGTAATACATGGTAATACCGTCGGGAAGTAAATTACCGTAAGAGGAAAGTATAATACAATGTCAAGAATAAAAAACGGTTTTTGTTTGAATTCTTCCTATCTTGACCAAAATTGTTAGTATGTACAGTCACTCGCAAAATTGAACCTACGAGAAATAGAAGCAAGCGTGTTTTTGCAAAAAAATATTTATCTAACAAGATATATAATACAAGTAATATTTCAATACATGTACAAATTTAACTAAACAAATACTGTCACCAACAATAAAATGCAATGATATTTACATCAGTGTTATGAAAAACTGAAAATAAGTACATGAAGGATGGCAACAAGGCGGAATTGCGATATGAAATAATGAAAGTTTAGGAAAATATTTCCCAGACAGTGACACAGAGCTTGTAGACTCTATGCACAGACCTGATAGACTGCCAATGAACCGTATGTGCATCGCTACGGCGGACCATCAAAAGACTAAAGGACATCTTGGAACATAGGGCTTATTATATGCGTCATGTTTCATGTAGCATCATGCTTGCGTTAGTTTTCTTTAGGAAGTATTTGCGTTAAGTCACGTTAAGTTTTTTGCAAGTTGAGAAGTGTTACTGATGTTACCTAACCTTGCAGTTTAATTGTTTTATTTACGTCCTTTGCTTTATTCTTTCACAGACTGTTTCGAATATTATATATTATTCACCCGATATTTTTGTTTTACGTGTAAGGCTGTGTATGCATATTATAGCATTAACAATTGGGCTTATATGACAATTAATCCAGGTAGTTTTTCCTAAAGAAAAGTGATGCCATCATGTCGTGTAAAATCCTGCAAAAGCAATAGTTACAAAGATGACGGAGAACTAACTTTTCATATGTAAGTTGCAGAATAATGCCATAGCTTAAAAATATTCTGATATTATGTTAATACTTTGCCTTGCTATATAAAATAATTTTTTGTAGAATACCCAAACATTCTTGTGCGGATTACTGTTACAGGGGGTACCATAAATCCCTGCAAAAGTAAGCGTGCATATATTTGTTCACTACATTTCCTCGAAAAGGATTTTGATAGAACGGGACAGATTGTGTGAATTAATTCACACAATCTGTCTAACATTAAATTCGGACAAAGAAAATCTAAAAAAGTATATTTTTATTTAGAATCACTTGATATTCCTGAAAACAAAGAGGTAAATAAATGTTGTATAACATATATATTTCTTTAAATTTTCTTCACTATTTCTTAGCTAAATTAATCAGCCCATCAGAGGAGGTACGATATATTTGCCAGTTCACCGAAAAACAAATTCGGAAAGTAATGGTCTTCACAGGAAACAAGATTCCACAAGAAGAAAACTTCCTAACGACTTTTGCTTATTTATTATCAAGTCATGTTCCCCAAAACATTTTTTCTAGTTTATCCCATCATCTGTTAGATATGTCACCTCTGGAAGAAACTCATGTTTCAATTTTAAGTAAAAACCATAATATCGTCTTATAGCAAAATTAGATTTAATAATTTAGCGAAGAAGTTGACAGAAAAAATACAAGGAAAATCAATAAGGAAGGAATTAAGTAAACTAATATTATTTAATCATCAATAAATTATACAACAACTACTGCAGTATACTATTTACCCCTACAGACAACATACAATGTTGGATTGTCATGACAAGTCGTGAAGATCTCATGAAACTTGTATTAGATTTTTCCTAAGTATACTTTTATATGGCGTTGAAAGAATTTTTTTTCTTTTCTCTCTTATTAAACCTGAGAACGAATGAAGTATATGTTACCAGTGCATCGTAAGTTCAGAAACTGTCTATAGTTCTAAGTTGTCCACAAATTTAATAAGAAAAAACTGCCATATAAAACACATAGGATAAAATCTAACATATACTACTAATTATCATTACAAATTGCAAGTGCTATTAAAATTTATTGATATCCTTAACTTTATTTATTTGAATATCCGCCATGGTATCGACGTCATTGATGACGTTTGTGTTCCAAACATGTTCCAATATGGCGCATTTCAATTGATGGCAGTTTTGAGTTCAATATCAGCACTCTATCATCTCTATGCACAGGATCCCTTGTTTATAACAAGACAAGCAACAGAGAAACTAATAAATAAAGGAGGAGAGTTTCATGTATGTTTTATAGATCTCGAAAAAGCGTTTGATAAAGTCTAAAGAAATATGGAAAATATTAAAGAAATGTGGTATAAAAACAGAAATGATAGATTTAATAAAGGCCGTGCAGGATATTACTTGGTACTTGAGGTTTTTTTTACTCAATGACTGCCCTGAGAGAGGGCAAGGTTTATTAAAAACCATAACTTCATATTATGATACTAGTTATTATTATTATTATTGAAAATACCAAGAAAATATTAATACCTCTATTATTAATTTTGGTCACGATAAAAAGAATTCGAACAATATTTATTATCGGTCTTGAACAATAAAATATATTGGTCGCACTCTGTATACAGCGTAACCTATAACATCTCCATCTCAACAAAAAATAACCGTTACGTTACATTACGTATATGCATGGGATGTACTCGTTGTTGCGTATGTTCACGTATTCAAGTGAAAGGAGTGATAGCGCCTCGATAAAAATCTGCCCCGACAGGTAAGTAAGCAAGCAAGCAGGCGGGCGACAAGTCGACCGAGCACTTTTACTCAAGGTAGTTTCCGGTTTTCTGAAACGCGCGCAGATGATCGCCTGGCCGGAAATCGGCCCGGGGCTCCGTCGACCGTTTCAGCTCAAGCCGGACCGACCACGCCCCAAGATCCAGTTCAGGTGCAACTCGGTATGATTTTAAAAATTTACCTTGAAATAAATACCGATACAGTTAAACTGGTTCTGCTAGTTTTAATAATCCCGACCGCACAGGCGATTTTCTGTTTTGTAAAATGTGTAGTAGGTGTCGCTGCGAGACGAGCTGAGAGAGATTTCTAAAAGGAAAATTAATATTTATTTATTCCTTGCCATTATTGTCGAATTATTTGCATTTCGACGTTGATTATGGTTGAATCTTAAATTGAATTTGTGTGGGTGTAAATATTTTGTAGATATAACTTTGTATATTGTACTTTTAATATTGGTATTTCGGTTACTATACAAGGCATGTTTATACACATGAAACCCATGTGATCACTGAGGTAACAAGACATAAATAATACATTCGCAACCGATTCAATATTCCTAACATTTCTAACTAGAAAGCCACAAAAATATTTTGATGTTTTAGTATTACTATACCGCTGGGTTGCATAAATAAAGGAGTGTGCCCTGTACCATTATCTGTACGCATATTCATTCTACAACAGTTGAGAATTCGTCCCACATTTGTAAGGCTTTTTCGTATTTTTCCTTCTTTCTTCACACAACGACTTCACCGTGAAAAGTGCTTGTATAATTTCATTTCTTTTTCTTTAAAGTGCCACCTTTTGGTGACTTTCTAAATCCTTTAAGCTTACCAGGGATTTTCCATAGGTCTACGGATTTCTTGATCAAATAGAGAAAAATGGGATTTTACTTTGAATTTAAGAAATTTTTGGAAATAAAAAATATCATCGCTCACCAACTTCCTGTCTAAAATTGCCAACTTTTCGTATTTTTGATCTATTTCGTTCAGTGCCATCTAGCGCATAATAGTGTTGGATTCTTATGACAATGTAGGTAACTACCAGTACAAACATAGAAATTTAATAATATAGGGAAATCACAGACCTCTATGAGGGAAATGTATAGTGGTTATAAACATAAATCAATGAGGAATTACACTTTTTTTTTAATTCCTGTTAAAATAATGTTATTTTGTACATGACCTAAATATATATTTACACTAAAATTTTGTCGGTTTCTTGTAAAGTAGTTTTTGAAATATAAATTTTTTAAGATGCTTAGAAGTCACAAGTACGTAATAAAATTTTATGAATGAACGAGAATACATGGCAACATAGAAATTACTTCCCCGTAGTAATCACAGATTAGTCGTTTACGGGTAACAGTGACACAGGTAGTAACCGAATTTACCGGCTGCGAAATATGATTTATTACGCTACTATGCAGGTGATGATCACAAAGGAATTTGGGATTCGGCATTATTTCTGCATCTTGTTTTTGTTTGTGTTTAAAGTTCTCCAATTTATCGTAAAAGAACGAAGTCTGAAAGATTATAACCTCCAAACCGCGTAAAATAAACACAGAATATCGTAGTAATACGCTTACGCCATCTGTACGCGCAAAGCATGCGAACTTACTATTACCACTATTACCCTTGTTTATATATCTTATAGTTATTCAACCGAGGTGCGTAAGGTGCTGATATCTGGCGGCGATAGTATAAAAGTACTGATGAATGAAATTAAATACCGCCAAATATTCATTGGAATGCGAGCTATGTTGGTTACAGATTCTGAAATAAACTTGGTAGTTAATAACAAAGTAAAACCAATCAAAATTAAGAAATTACAATGCAACATTATTAAAAAAAACTAATGGGCACGCCAAACCTGACACGCCATCTGAACGCCATCCAAAGGTACTTCAAACCGGTTGAATAACTAGATATATATAAACAAGGCTATTACCCTTGTTTATATATATATATATATAGTTATTCAACCGGTTTGAAGTACAACATAGCTCGCATTCCAATGAATATTTGGCGGTATTTAATGTCATTCATCAGTACTTTTATACTATCGCCGCTAGATGTCAGCACCTTACGCAGATCGGTTGAATAACTATAAGATATATAAACAAGGCTATTACTTACCTATGATTGCCTATGATGATGATGCGAACTAGCATGACTATCGCTCCGTTGCCAAATCATGCTGACTAAGAATGTATGAATGAAAGAACTTGTGACGTTAGAGCACTTTCAAAAATTAATTATGCCTTAATGAGAAACAATTTAAAAGAAGGTTTAATGAAGGGCCATATATTATTATATTCTCTATCATTCTACGATATAAAAAAAAAAGTTGTCACATTCATTGTTATTCATCCTGTGTAACTATTACAAGCCATAGGAAAGCTGTGAAGCTTACTCCCAACTTTTCATACACGACAAACTACTTCACAGCTTCCAAATTTAAATTTTTATATTAATTTAAGAAACCTTCGGGTTATTTACAAATAAAAATGGAGTATTCCGTGATTTACCCGACTTGGTGCAATTTTGCTCTTCTTTAACGCCATTTACTATTTAAAATATTTAACGAATTTTAGCGGAGTTTCAACCTAATAAATGAGTCATATTCTTTTCTTAGATCCCTGTCGGCTCTCGATTTTACTGTTTTGTTCAAAGAAAGTCTTTATACTGATAAAAAATCAAATCTTACCTTTGTTTCGACATTTAGCATTTTGGTTTTTGAAAAAAAATGTTGATCACTTTTGTGTACATCCATATTTGTGTATATTTAATATTTCTTCTAAAAGATGGCAGCGCCAATATTTGGTAAATAACAGACACAAAATTGTTATTCCGGCTCAGTGATTATCACTGTTCCGCTGCTGCAAAACCAATTTTTTTGTGATGGGTACTGAATAAAAAAAAATAGTTTACATACACGTTGGTGACCGAGGACTGAAAGGGATATACTCATTACGCGACATCTTAAGCTTGACAGAAAAAAAACAGGACACATACATAAACTTCAATACCTTTATTTGTAACTTAATCTACATCTTCATATCAAGATCTATAAACCAACAAACAAATTCTGCATTTGACAAAAAAAAACAAATACAAAAAAGCAACTCATGATAAAATCACTTATGCAAAACACGTGTTGTAATGTTAGCACAACTGTTTTTTTTTTGTGTTTTTGATAGCATGGAGGGGCGACCTTAAAAAGGGGTAATAAACATCTATTTAAAATCGTCCCAAAAAAAAGATACAAGTTTTTTTTTTCAGATTCTATTATATAAATAATAAAAACGGAAAATTAATTAAATTACTTCATTTTGCCTAATAGTGTGAATGGTATGATCATCTCTATTATTCATAGTGTTATATAAAATAATTATTGAATCGTTATTATAATAATTTTTTCTTTTTTCGATTTTTTTTTGGCAATATAAGCTTTGTTTTTATTAATTCAATTTATCCATTTATCCACAAATTCAGCTGCTACCGATTCAAAGAAGCGACTTATATATGTGTACCTCTTTTTTTTATTTATTATTAATTTACTAATTTATCGTCTGTACAATCATTTTAAAAGTGTAATAGTAATTTTAAATGAAAGTCTTAGATCTTAGAATAAAAAGAGAAATTATACGGACACTTTATCCATATGTTATAGTAATAATATACCTAGTCAGTTATATTACTATAAGATTTATCACATCTTCAACTAAGAAATGAGTCAATATTTTTACTAACTATACGAAATGTATAATTTAAGCTAGGAAAAGGAATTGTTAAATAATTGTTTTCTTTTTTTAGGTGGGGGAGGAGGTAAAAATTGGAGATTAGCAATTAATTATTCTAATAATAATAATGAAGCTTAATTTATTAATATATATATATGTCTATAGAAAAAAAATTATTCTCTTATTAATAATAAAAATAATAATAATTAATAACTTATTACAGTTCGGTGAATGTGGATAAACGAATAAACCCAAAAATTACAGAAATCGTCAAACATGTATACATCTACTTATTAATTTTTTAATAACAGAGACCGTTTTTTTTTCTTGTGTTCTCATTTAAATCGGTACTATAAAGAATGAATATTAAGACAAAACCGTAGTTGATAGAAATATTTATATAAATATATTTTTATTTCATCAATGACTGCATTTTTTTTAAAAAGAAAACAATTTTATTTGTGTTAAAATGGAATTTACTCATTATATTCCCACCAGTCTTTATCGTAACCTTCGTGCACGTGATCTAAGAGCGCTTTCCGTCTGCCGTCGCAATACCTATACTTATCTTGCACTTTCTGCTTGATGTCGACTAAATTCTCCTGCGTTATATCCCGCTCCAGGTATTCGCTCAACATCTCCGTGGCACGTTCGAGGTCTTTCTGGTTCTCCTCGAATATGACCGACTGGTTCGTCTTCTTCAGATAATACGCGAAAACGTAGGTATACATCAGCGTTTGCCTGCACTCGCACAGTATATCTACGGCCTTTCGCAGGAATTGCACTTCGATCCAGCTCATGTTGTGCTGTTGCATCTCCTCCATCTTATCCTTGACCGACGCGTATAATTTATGTTCGAACTTGAGTGATTGCATGTGATTCATGTACCGGTTGCAGTAGAATAGGTACCTCTGGAGGGCGGAGCGCGACTTCTCCTGGGCGTTCCGGGCGGCTCTCGCCTCCTCCTCGTCGTAACGGTTGCAATTGTACCAGGAACTGCCGTGCGGCTCCCACGGACCCAGGCACACCCAACAGAAATCCGCCTTGCAATTTTGATTTTTACACACCATGTGGTTGCAACCGCCGTCCTTTTCTATCGTCGCGTTGCATTTCGGGCATTCCTTGGTATTCGCCGCTATCCAGTTGGAAGTTTCCGAATCGTCGTCGCATTTTTTAATCCATTTCTTCAGTAGGTTGCATTTCACCGGGTCGTGCCAATTCTCTCCGCATACGAAGCAAAATACGTGTCCACATCGGCATACTACTGGACGACTTTCCACGTATGTAACCTAGAATATCCATTGAGAAGATTAAAACTACAAAAAATTTCTTCAATAGCTGCATAAAACCTAACGCATTTTCAGGTTGCGGTGATCGCCAGATGGGACAAACGTTATATAATGATAATATTTTATTGAAAATAAACAAACTACAATGATAAATAAAAAGATCAGACAATAAAGGAAAATTGCCAACAAGATCATCTTCAGTAAACCTCGAAGAGGTTTCTTGTTATTAATGATGACCCAGAGCAGAGATCAATCTTACAGAAGCAGATATATATACGTGATTAATGTAATATACATAAGACGTAACGTACATAAGAAAGGAGATATGTCAATTTGCGATAACTATAGAGGAGTAGCGATGATGGATATAGCGTACAAAGATATGGCAGTAGCGATTAAAAACAGATTGAATGAGTCCGTAGAATCAGAAATAGGCCCGTATCAGTGTGTATTTCGGAAGAACAGATCGGTGATGGATCAAGTGTTTGTATTAAAGCAAATATTAGATAATAGCATAGATCAGAAATTACCACTGCATATGGTTTTTATTGATTTCAAAAAAGCATATGATACAGTGAGGAGAGAAAAATTATATGAAGCAATGAGATCGCTTGGAGTACAAGAAAAAATCGTAAGTCTGACAAAAATGACATTATCGGCAACAGACTATAAAGTGTGCATAAATAGACTGCCTGGAGAAAGGTTCCGAGTATCTAAGGGTTTGAGACAGGGAGACCCGTTGTCTACAACTCTGTTTAATATCGTTTTAGAAAGGGCTGTGAGAGAGAGCGGACTGAAAACAAAAAGAACAATATATAACCAAACTAAACAAATACTGGCCTATGCTGATGACATTGTGATCCTTGCCAACCAAAACTAATTTAGTAGAAGAAGGATGAAGGTCTAATAATAAACGAAGATAAGACTAAGTATATGGTGCTCGGGGATGAAAACAGTTATACGAAACCAATATTTTATATGTTAACACCGAGGAGACGCAGTACTGTTTCGATCAAGTGCAAAGATTTAGTTATTAAGGAATAACTATTACTAATAAGTCTGAGGAAAAAATAGAAATTCAGGAAAGAATAGCAAAGGGTATAAAATGTATGGGAGGACTGCACAGCTTGTTAAAATCAAAGGATACTTCGAGATATCTAAAGAAACAGTTATATAAAACAATAAGACCGGTAGTCATGTATGGAAGTGAACCATGGAAGTTGAATAAAACAGAAGTAAATGCGTTGGAAATCTTTGAAAGGAAGGTGCTAAGAAGAATATATGGAGGGAAAAAGGTGGGCGATCAATGGATGAGAAGAACGAATGATGAAGTGAAACAGCTGTACGGGGAACCGTGTATAACTAATGTGATAAGATCTCAGAGAATGTGATGGTTAGGTCACGTAGCTAGATTAAACGACGACCGACCAATGAAACAAGTTTTGTTTGGGGGTGTGAGTGGAAGGAGAGGAAGGGGCAGACCAAGAACGAGATGGCTCCAAGCGGTGCAAAGGGACCTGGAACAGCTGAATGTGAGGGACTGGCGGAGGCGATCACTACATAAGGAGGAATGGAGGAAACAGTGCAGCCAAGCCTTGGGTCTTCTTGGCCCGGAGAGCTGACTTTATATATATATATAAAGTAATAGCAATTTATGTGCCAGAAAATTGCTCATCCATTAAATTATTGAAGGCAACCCGTCTAAACATACTAACAGGCAATTGTTTGACTCCAAAGGCGAGTGAGTTAGATAACCGTGCTGAAATGTAACGAAAACTCTTCTTAAAAAGCTGCGTATAATGTTTATAGGTATATCTATTAAAAATTTTCTGCGGAATTTGATATTTTATCTTGTTTGATAAATTAAAAATTTATGGACAAAACAGACAAAATGAAACTGGCTACAGTGTGCCATGCCCAGTCAACCAGCCTCCACAAGGTTGTGAGATACTCTCTGACGTCTCCCTATTCCATAAATAAATCTGAAACAGGCATTTTGTACCACCTGAATTCTTTGTGAATCAATTTGTTCCAAGCAACTTCCGTAAACAACATCTCAAAAATTACAATGTGATAAAACTAAGGAGTCACACAGCATTTTCTTAATGGATACAGCCAGAGAGTGCCGATGGGGATATAACATTTTTAAGCTGCAGTAAGCTCGTCTAACACAGATGTTGACATGATGTTTAAATTTGAGTTCATAATCTATAAATAAACCTAAATCTCTCACATGTTTTTTAAAGGACTTATATAATTGTGAGTCATCAGCGTGGAGTTGAAGGTGACATGTGAAATTTTGGAAAAATAACATATCTGCAGTATAAATCGAAAACAGCAATGGACCCAATATGGATCCTTGTGGAACTCCAGCCTGCATCATTGCCTAATCAAACACACCACCATCAGCCACTAAACAACTAGGCATGAAAAAAACGGCGAGCAACTTCTCCCAGACCAATGCAGTGAAGAATAGCTATCAAGAGGTCATGATCGATTCTGTCCAATGTCTTGAAGAAATCCAACAACACCAATATTGTTAATTTATCATTGTCAATCGCAGATATGATGTCATCAACAATACAAGTATGAGCAGAGGTACAACTGAATCAATCCTGGACGGAATCCAGATTGGAATGTAGGGTATAAATGAGATTTTAACAGATGATTACGCAATTGATCCCAATTTGGACAAGTAACCACTGAATAGTGATCCCGAATAGTGAATACAGATCAGGATCATAATATATGCAGTTTTAATGTGAGGATCGAAATTTACATAACAAATGAAAGAAAGCGGTCAAAGTGTAACGGGGCTTCTAGTTTGAAAGGACTTGGATCAACCATGAAGACCCAAATGAAAATATTTTAGAGAAAAACATATTTTGGTCAATTTTGTTTTAAATTCTCTATTTAAAATATTACTGAATCAATAAAGATTCATAGGAATTAAGAAGAATTTATTTTAATTTTAGGTATGATTCATCATACGAATTTAGTTTTTCTAATAAAGGTCAGAGTTCCTTTTTACGACAAAAAAAAATGTGAACGGTTTGTCCCTCCATAACTTTCATGAATAGGCACCTCAGGAAATGTTGTAAATAATAGAATGAAACTGTGAAACATTGAATCTATCCCAAAAAAACTTTATATGAAAATTCGGCAAACAATTGAGATAATTGAAGAAAAACAACTTATTTCTACCTTGAATTACAAAAATTCCAACCATATCAAGAAAATTATTAATCATTGTAATTTTCTACATTCTATTCATGAAACTTTGATATTTTTAATTTAAGCACTAAAATGTATAATATAAACAATGGCAACAGGAGGCAAAATCTACGACAAATTAAAAGTGAAAGGCATTGTTTGGACGTATTATTTTATGTCGATTTAAATTAAATGCTTTTGCGTCACCTCCTGCAGCCTTTTAATCGAAAGAATATTATTTAATGATCTAACCTTTATTGCATAATTACAATCTGGACTTGGACACCATCGAAGGAGACGATTACATTCTACAAAACTATTCGTTATGAGATGCTGGTATTTCACCCGTACTTTCGGATCTTTCACTAATCTCATCGCCGTCTGATCGTCCACTAAAATTGGACAATTATGGGCGGCGCACGCTATCGTCTGCCCCACACCCTCCTCCATAATTTTCGTAGTTAAATACTCGCTCCAACATTGATAACAGAACCGGTGGCCGCATTCCAAACCAGTCATCTGTGACGGCGGCAAGATCATGTAGCAAATTTCGCACTCTTCTGTTCCCAATACCTTCCGCGTAGTCTTCGGTTTTGTCGCCGACGTCGGCCGCTTAAAAGGATTAACAACGTGGGCCTCTTTGAACAGTTCATCCTGATTGCCATCATAGAAACGTTCCATCAGCTTCTCCTTATCCCAATTAAAGTAATTTAACAAGATCCGAGTTGTTGTAGCTGGTATCTGGACCACAGTATTGACATCTTTGATACAATCTATCATATGTTGCACGATATCGTCTGTGGACAACACTTCGTATGGGTATTCATCCTCAAAGTTCTGGATGTTACTCGTTGAGCAATTATCCGGCTCAATACCGAAATCCACATCGTCTCCACTAGTTTCATTGCCTGAATCTTCGAAAATATCTTCATCTATATTCATATTATTAAGACATAAGCATCACTTCAAGCTTATATTTTTTTATATTGATGGGACTTTATTTCTTAAACTGTCACTTTTTGATTTTGATGGAATGGGAGAAAGACTTCAAATTAATTTACTTTGACACAATACAAATTAATGCGGTAGCAACGATGCATTCGCATGTTTACGTTTTCGTTACCGATACTTGTTTTGGTATTTATTTTTCCATCGGAATTATCGAAAACGGTAATGAAAATGCATTTCTTGCTTCCGTTCCGTCGAACAACTATCAAAAACAAAATGTCCTAAAACGAAACGGTATTAACAATTTTCGTCAATAAGAATCACCACAGTAAAACAACTATTACTTATTGCTAAAGTCCACGTCAATTTTTAAGGTTGAAATGGATGATAGAAGGGCATTACAGCGATGTAAAACAAAGATCTTTGTGTGTACGCATTACCTACATACAAAAATATGTTAATCATTGACATTAAGGAATCTAATGGTATGCAACTTTTCATACTTTAACGTACAAACA
This sequence comes from Cetonia aurata, assembly GCA_949128085.1. Lineage (NCBI taxonomy): Eukaryota > Metazoa > Arthropoda > Insecta > Coleoptera > Scarabaeidae > Cetonia > Cetonia aurata. Next base: position 68,130,142 of record OX421882.1, on the reverse strand, counting down.
GAACCATCTTTAGTGTCTAGCGAAAACCGAATAGTTTTCAAAACTATGCAACCAGGTTTACTAATTTCACCTATAAAATAGTATTCGGTTTTCAATATTAATACAACCCACGTGATCAGTGTAATCTTGGTTGCATAAATAATATGTTGGCAACGAACTAAATATCCCTAAATAGATCCAAAATTTATTGACGATTTATTTATTAGATTACGTTCTAACCTAACAATATGTATAATGACTGTTTGCACTAACATGTTCAGCTTGGTTTAACTTTAAGTGATACTTAGAATGACATGTGTGAATGTGACAATGTGACATTCGTTAAATAGGAAATGTCAGTTTGTTAGTTAATTACCAATTCCCAGTTTCTGAAACGCTACACACCAGTTACCTGTGCAGTACCTGCCGCCTTAACAAAGACAGTCTTTGTTAAATTGCCAGATAATTGTTGTTTAACTTTCCAGAACTTTCCTTTTCCTCTAGAAGGCGCTCCCAAATTTCAGTAAATTGTGCAGAGAATATTGTCAGTGTAGTGTCAAGAGATAGAAATGAATACGGCGCTTATACGAAATATACTTTCTACGAGAGAATTGTTTTATTTTAAGAAAAAGATCACATCTCATAAGCTAAATAAAAAAATTTACCAAACTTTATGTTACATATTATGTATATACTTATTACACTCTCAAATTCGGTATAAATGCCGCCCACGCGAGCGCTCGAAGATTATTCTACAAGCATGTCGATTTTATTTTATATTAGCGTGACAAGACTGCAGAGAAGAAAAAGAATATTTTGTTATTTTGCAATATTGTCGAATATATTATAAATAAAAATAAAAAAAATAAATATCTTGTAAAAGTGAACTTGCGCGAATATGGTCCTCGAAATGGATTTATAGCGAAGCAGCATAGCTTATCTTAACAGAACGTTTTATACAGTACATGAGGAGTAAAATTACAATATAGAAACATTGTATTTAGTCGCAAGTTTTAATTTGACCGGTTTACGCTTGTACGTTTTTATTTATAGAGTAACACTCTACTTTAACTGATTTTATTTATAGTTTGTATTATTTCTAATGAAATTTAAAATATTTTAATTGAAATGTCGAACAAACCTTTTGTACTTTTCTTGATATTTACGTGTGTAAGCGCTATCTGCTATTGATAACCGCAAGAGGGCCTGGAGATAGGCGCGAGGGCCCGTCGACAAAGAAGAGCGATGCTACATCGGTGAATCGCTCATGGGGGAAGTACGTGATCGATATTATATAGTTGTGATATAGAAGATAGTTCGAATAAAACACTATAAGAGGACATGTAGTTTTATTTCGGAGGAGCTAAGAAAGGAAAATGGTACAAGTGTTATTTCAATCCATTTCTATACTGCTGTTCTACACCAATATTTTGTTGTATTGATTTTCCGTTTACAACAATTTGCTGAATTCCCGATCCGACAATAAAAACTTATAAAAAATTTTTTATGTTTGTCTATCTTCAGCACGGCTAAATAAAATGAAAAAAAAAAAAACTACATCTGTGTATCTTTGTAGTAGGTAGTATATTTAACACCGTGTCTACGATTACATACAATATAATAAACACTATTTTAATATAAAGTTAAAACAGAAGAGCAACTTAATTACGCAATACTTCCACAACATACACAATTCCCGTGTTCGTTCATCTATTCTTTCTTACAATACACGGAACCTTGACAGACTTAGCGAACGTAGACAATTCGTAAAACCTACATACAATGTTTGTAATTCCATACAAATAAAGATAAGACAAGTCAAATCATTGTCGTGTGAATAAGAAGTAAGAAATAAACGGAAGAAATCTATATAATATATATGCATATAATATGATAAGATTATATTATCATAACCGACACTCAAAGTATCGAAACGAGGATTTCGAAGCTGTGAAAATCCGTCAGGTGATTAAAAATTCTGTTGGGTTTGGATTATTTTCGCGGTTTCTTGCTCTTGGGCCCGGCGCCGTTCTTAACGGCACCGCGACGGCGAGCCGCGAGCGGCGAGGCGACTTTCGTTTCCGATTCGATCGTCACCTCGTCTTCCTCCTCCTCCTTGACTTCCACTTTAGCGTCCGCTGCTTTAGTTTCGGCCGGCTCCTCGGGTTTCTTCGCGTCTGCTTCGTTCACGTTCGCGTCCTCTTCATTATCATCGCCGCCCTCTTTGCACGCTTCTTCTGGATCGTATATTTCTGAAATAATAATAATATAACTTTATTGTCCAACAGATTATCAATCCAAATAAAGGACAAAAATACAAATATATTGTGCAGCAAAAAATATAATACCTGAGAAAAACAAACAAAAAAAAACAAGTGTATGTTAACTTACTTACACGAAAGAAAAACAAACCAAAATTATTTTAAATATGTCTTACATGCAAGTATTATATCAGATAACGAACTGTAGTTTATATAACAGTGGTGTGAAATAATATTAAAGTTACGTGTCATAACAAGTAACGGAGAATGAAATGCAGAGTTAATTGTTACGGTTGGTATATAAAATATGGAACCTAGTCGCGCAGAAGTTCTTGGGAACGAGAAATTTAGCTGTGATAACAGGTAAGCACTGTCAATGTTATTGTGTAGAAGAATGTATAAAAATTTTACGCTAATAATTTTTCGTCTCATTTCTAGAGATTCAAAGTTGAATGTTTGAAGCAGGACATCATAATTAAACCCCCTAGGAGGGTGAATGCCCTCATATCGGTAAAACAAGTATTTGTTTTTTTTTTTAGCCTTTATTTTTTCCAATAACTCTACAGAGCAAGAAAATATAAATAAAAGTCAAAATTAAGAATTAAGAATAAAACACATGCTTGTGAGCTACCGCACAAAATCCCAAGGGGAAGTTCAGATGCAATACAGAATGTATTGCCCTGCTTTTAAACTTTACCCTTGATTTAGGTAAGCCCTAATAAAAAGGAAAAAACTGCCTAATCAAACACCAAAACTAAAACTAAAGTGCATACAAAGCATAGAATGAAGTGAAGTAAACAAAATCTAAAAATTCCAAATTTTCGCTGAATTTTTTTCTATTAATATGGTATGGGTCTTATAAAATGGATTCCAAATTAAGCTCGCATATTCTAGCTTACTTCTTACGTAGGTATAAAATAAAGCTATGGCTATCAATGAACTCAAAAATAGAATTCGTGAAGTTTGGGCTAACATAGAACTAGATGAAATGCAAAACTTGATAAAATCAATGAAAAACAGAGTTTTTGACTTAATAAGAATAAACGGGAAACATAGGCATTATTAATTTAATTTTTTGTAAAATTACATGGATTTCTTTTATGAGGATTTATATTTATTTCCTGTTATAGGCAACGCATCGAGTTATTTTAAAATGCATTCGCTTTATTTCTAAAATTAAGTAGACGTAATTACCTTATGAATGCAAATAAAGTAAGGTTTAGTCTCTGTATTATGTTATTTTTTAGCGATATAGGTTAGTAGTTAAAATATAGTGTGGATGTATAGTTATTTCCTGCAGTGTAGTATAAAAAAAGAATTAGGGTGCTCATGCGCATATTATTTTACATCGCTTGACGGAAAACGATGAGTTAAAAGTGTAGTGATCTAAGCGTTATGTTGACCTTAACAAAAATTTGTGGATTATAATGCAGATTTGAAAAGAAAATAACTTACCATCGCCGTTCTCTTCACTCTTCTTCTCCTCATTTCCTTCGTTATCTCCTTTCTCTGCCTCCTCATCTTCCCCTTCCGCGTTCTTCTTCCTCTTCCAATTTCCATCTTCTTCGCCCGCTTTTTCAACGTTGGCGCGGAACTTCGACTTCACCGCCACTATGAATTCGTGGTAGTGCCTTTCCGATGTCAAGTGATTCTATAACACAAAAAAAAATCCAGTAAAAAATACAACGATCACAAATCTCAATATGAAGGACTATACCTGAGAGTCGGTCTCGGTTCTAAGGAATCTATTGCAGATGTCGCAGAAGAAACCCTCGGCCGGCTTTAAGTTGTTCTTACCGACCGGACGAGTCGGCTTGTACACCGGAACGCGATTATATAGATTGGACAGGTCGTCGTCCAATTCCAGAACGGGATTATCGTCCTCAGTTTGCAGATTCTCCTGGAGTAACGGCTCGTTCTCCCACTCCAAGTTCTCCTCGGTGATGTGTCCTTCGGTATCGCCCGATTTCGCGTCCAATATTTCCTTCACCTTGAAGAGATGTTCGGGTGTGAATCTGTGCTCGACCCATTCCATCCGCGAGGGAAATTCCAGATTGCACGTATCGCAATTGGGATGCAAGAATCGCTTCAAACGCTGGTGACCTTCGGTCCTGCAAATTTCACCGTTTTACAATAATATAATCTAAATCGAGATTTTCTCGACACTCACTTCCTGTGCGCGATGATTTTACCCACGAACTTCAAATCGCACATGTTGCAATGGCTTTCCGGTTCGTTTCTGGAGTGGAACTTCCTGTTGTTCCGCTGCATGCGGTTCCACTCGATCATCTTCTTCTCTTCCGACAACCTCATGTTCTCCCGCAAGATCTTCACGGTGATTTGGAAGCTCTCCTCCAAGCTATCCATCATTTGGATGTGAGCTCTTCCTGTATTAACGAAACGAAGAAGTTAACGAAGGGTCGTCGGAAATTAATGGTATTATATCACCTCTGATGTGGTTCTTGAACGAATCCGCGTCCCACATGCTCTTATTGCACACGAAGCAATGGAACAGACTGTTGTATAAGCCCGCATACTTACTGCGATCTCCCTTTTCCTTATCTCCTCCATCTTTTTCTTCGCCTTCGCTGTCTTTCTTCTCGTCTGTGGTATTCTTCTCTTCCTTCCAATCCCGCTTGGTGTCGCCACCTTCCTCGTCTCTATAGAAGCAGTAATGCCAGATAATGCGATTATTGAAGTCACAGTTACATGTGTTTAGAATACCCCGCTCTTTTTTTTTTATTTTAATTATTACTTTATTTCTTTAAAGTCAGGTGCAAAGTACAATTATGTGGTTATTTGCAGAGAAAAAATTTAATTGGGCATGGATAATTGGCACCTCCTTCATGAAATAAAAAAAAAATATTTTAGTTTTCCATTCCATGATGGCGTCATTGTTGAATGACTAAGTGACGTAAAAACTATATACAGCGTGTCTATTTAAGCATTATATTATCAATAATTTAAAATTGAATGAAATTGTCTACTATAATATGGAAATATCTTTCAAATTGTATAGCAAACAAACTGAAAGCCTAATGGAAAGCACCATAAATTTCGCCAATTCACTCTTAGATTTATTAATTTTTATTTTTTTCTCATAAAAAGAAAGTGATTTTAAATTGTCGCAGGATAGGATTTAATTGGAATATTTTATATAACGATGTTTTTATAAGTTTTGGCGTAATGACGAACTACTATAAATCCTTGCTATCTTACCTCAATACTATAAATCTAATTTTGTTATTTTTCGAGAAAAACATGAATGTACGACAGATAATATTTATTAATTGACTCAAAACTAAGCAGGCACTGTCATCGTCCAAGTATACAAGAACAGAAATGAATACAACCACAAAAAAAACACGCAAATTGTTAAGGATGTTCATATCCCTATATTTTATTGTTACCATTATGTGTTATGCAATATATCCTTTGCAATTTGCGTGATCGGAAAAAAAATCAGCACACTTTATTTTTTGATAGAAGTAATCTTTGATACTCGGTGTTTGTCTTTGATTTTACAGGTGAAGATTTTAACCTATTTAAGATGGTTCACTCTCTGAGCATTTTGGGTATAATATATATACAGTAAAAGTCGCTTATAACGTCTTTGGTTATAACGAACCTTCGGTATTAACGAACCATATTGAAAGTCACATTCGAGCTCCCATTTAAACAATATTAAAAATATTTCTTTATAACGAACCCGTATATTACGAACTTTCGGATATAACGAACCAGTTAGAGCGAGTACAGCCTTGTCTGAAGCGAACCCCTCACCACACAATGAAGCATTACCGACCGAGGCACTGGGGAATACCCGTATTATTAGGCTTACAGTGCTTGCTCGGCTATCGTTGTTATTTTTGTAGTTTAATGAAGTTATTCAAGGCGAACGAACGTTTGCAAAAAAAAAATAATAATTTAAAGCAAAAGCGAAAATCATTTGCACTTAAAGATAAGTGTCAAATAATTTATGATATACAAAGCGGTAAAAAACAAAAAGACGTTTGTCCTGAAAGAAATCTCGGTAAATCTACTGTTGGCACAATATGGAATAAGAGAGACGAGCTACTTTAAAGCATTTGAAAGAATAAACGAAAAAATGAAGAAAATGCGGTAGTGTCACTATAATGATGTAGATCAAGCACTTCTAATGTGGTTCACTCAACAAAAATTAAACAACGTAACTATGAGTGGAGGAATTTTAAGAACAAAAGCAAGAGTTTGGAAAAAGAAATCACGGTGAATTTGTGTGCAATGAAAGTTGGATAGACAAATGGAAAGTACGTCACAACATATCTAGTGGAAAGATTGTTGGTGGAGCAGCATCAGTAAACAACACGGTTAGCAACTAGCAAACTGTGGTATTTGGCCGCAAATTATAAAAAAAAATAGTTTTTAGATGACATCTACAACGCAGATGAGACAGATCTTTTTTATAAAAGATTCTGTAAGGTGTTAACAGAACCTTATCATTTAAAGGAGAACAATGCAAAGAACGCAAATTATTAAAATAGAATAACCGTGCTTTTATGTACAAACATGTCAGGGAAAGATAAAAGAAAATTACTTATTATATGAAAGTCAAAAAATTCTGGTTGTTTTAAAAATGTGGTTAGTTGATTATAAAGCCAATGCAAAAGCTTGGATAACATCTGAAATTTTTATGGAGTACATTCGTAAATGGGATAATTAAAAATAAACGTAAAATTCTATTATATCTAAATGCCCTGTCCATCCCATTATTGAACATTTCAGGTACATCAAAGTAATGTTCATGCCACCAAACACTAGTTCAAAACTTCAACCATATTGGATCAGCGCATTATACATGCTGTTACCGTCAATCACTTTTGTTAAAGGTAGTGCAAAATATGGAAAAAGGTTTCCGTTCAAACAATAAGAAATTGCTATAGGCATGCAGGATTTTATCCTGAAGCAAGCAGGGAGGAATTCGATTCGAAAGACGAACTGTAAGCAGAAAACTAGAATGAGGAACAAGTGTCGCCAAACGTTACAATTACAGAAGACAATGTGACTGTAGACCATAATCTCTTGACATCAGACATTTTACCAGATAGTGAGCAACAAGCAAACTTTTAGATTTTACTTTCGATTGAGTCAATTAAGAAAATGCCATTTATTTAAACAAAATTATAAAACTACATTTTAGGGATGATATTCTGATTATTATAGAAAGAAATTTTTTTTTCTGTCATAGCAGCAGTTGTCCAGAAACTATAAGTTTTAGATGACATGATAGATACAAACTGTTAAGTACTTATCTTATATATTAGTTTTCGTTTTCCTATTAAATTAGTCGCTATAAGCAGAAAGATTAAAAATTTTCAATAAAATATGAGTCCATAACTGGGGGTTAGATTACAAGATCTGTTAATGTATTGGCAAAGAGTGTATATAGGCGAGCTAGAAAAACTAGAGGCAGACATAAACAAAAAGTCAAAATTAAGCAGTTAAACAATCCACGAATGTCATTGACCAATAGAAAATGTGCTCTCGCACAGATATGGCTGTAACCTTGAACAATACGGAAATTCAGACAAAATATCAAAAATCTTATTGTAAATAGAAGTTTTTTTTTTTTGTTCAGAAAACGATATTACTGTCGGTTTGTAAATGTGTGTTTTATGAAATGTAATTTAGTTATCACTGTTACAGTTCGATTATTTATAGAAGCACATGCTGACAAGCGAGAAAAATTTATTTTTGTACTTGCGCTGTCCTAAATAATCGAACCCTACCAATTATTTGTGAACACCACTGTATAAGCTTTAACCAGATACAAAAAATTATATAATAGAAATGTGATAAAGGTGCAATCACACATACCCATTTAGAAAGATTTAAATTACAATGTTTTCTCATCACATTTTTCTTACACATGTTGAATACAATAATTTAAAAGGATGCTGTCAATCATATATAAAATTTTTAGAAAACCAGCTATTTTGATAAACTTGGAGAAAGTCTTAAGAGCTTCTTAAAAATTCAATAAAGGAAGATCACATAAAAATTTACAATTTCACAAGTAGATATCAACGTAACCGAGGTCATTTTTTCAATTGAAAATACAGTAATGAAAGCATGGAAATAAAATTAGAAAAATAATCCTGATTGTCTTACCTATTTTCATCGACACTGACATCGACCTGTTTCTCATCTTTAACGTCGGACTTTTGAGAAATTTCATTAGAGACTTTATCAGAAGAAGGCTTTTTATCGGGCTTAGGTTTATCCTTGGATGCGGTTTGATTCTTGTCTTTGTTAGTAGCATTAGAACGAGGACGGGACATAGGGCCAGCTCTATTATGACTTCTGTCATTACGCCAGCCACTCCTCTGGTTCTAATTTGTGGAAAATTCAATAGGTAGGGAAGAACAAGATTAAAAAATTAATATCAATAGGTTGATTGATAGTGTAGAAGTCAAGTACTATCTTCAGTTTATGTATTTTTTGCAAATACGACTCGACTCGACTGCGTTTATAAAAGATAAGGAGAATGTTGTTGATAGTTTAAAACATGAATGGAATTTTTTATTTTTAAACAAAAAAAAGTAATAAATCTATTTTGCTTCTCTTCTGGTTTATGGCAGTAGATTAAAAATAAATTACTCAAGATACGAAACGCGTAAAAGAAATCAGACGGATTAGGCAATAAAATTACATATTTTTCATTAAAAATAGCGCCAAAGCGCTTTCAAGTGTGCTCCTGAAGATATATGTATACAAACACTGTAATTCCACCAATGAAATTGCAATTGAATCATAATTTCAGTCGGATTACATTGAAAAGTCAAAATAGATAAATTACTAACATAAGTGAATAAATACTGAAATATAGAAACGTTTGAGAAACAAAAACCATTTTACATTCTCTGAAAAAATTAATACAATATACCAAGGTGGAAATGTGAGTTACAAGAAAACATGATAAAAGTTAAGTTTGCAGAAGTTTTAATAAATGCATACCTTATTGTAAGGATCAGATCGTCTAAAATCTGACCTGCCCCTATTGCCGAGGCGGTTTGAATAGTTGTCTTGATTGAAATTCCCAGGTGAAGTGTTTAATGAAAGTAAAGATGGTGGCTCATTGACTTGCTGTGGCTGAAGCAAGCTAGATAATGCTAGAGCGAGTTGAGTTTGTAGGTTTGAACTGTTCAGATTATTGGCTGACGGGCCCGAATTTCCTTGCCAAGGATTAACGTTTGCATTTGGAAGAAAACCGCGACCACCTCTCTGAGGTCCTCCAAATCTTCTATTAGCCATTATGTTTGGGGACTATCGTACCGTTAACGGATACGTAACTACACAAAATTTATTTAAATCGATTGGAAGCAACTGCCAATAGATGAATGCATTCGGGTATTGATGGAACTAACAATAGTATGAATGCGAAAAAACTGAATGTACTTACTGCGTTCTCGTATAAATCGAACAAAACTGATTTATTAACAATTTTGCTGGTGACGCCAAAGGAAATCACAATTACTATTGATAACGTGAAGTTAGCTACCCTCTCCATTTATAAACGGAAGCACTGCGTCAGTCAAATTATAATTCCGATTATATCTTTAAATAAATATGCACAATTAAAAAAAAAATTCGCTTTTAAAAAGCTCAAAATCACATACTTGTACGTTAGACGTTTGAAGAGAATATTAATAAAGCAAATTAAAAAAATATATATCTCCATTATTATGCAGCTAACTTCACGGATGTCGTGTATTGCAGAATAAATTAGTCCGAGTTAAGTTTATCAAAACATAGAAAAAACTACTCATATAAAATGTCCGATTGGGATACCGTGACAGTCCTTAAAAAGAGGACCCCAAAAGCGTCGACAATGAAGAGCGAACAGGCCGTTAATGCCGCCCGGCGGCAAGGCTTATCTGTCGAAACGCAGCAGAAATGTAAGGCGTAGAGATCGTTCCACAACTTTTCATATCATCCAAACGTGTCTTCGTGTTTTACAGGGGGTGCAGGCAGCAATAAGCAACACGTTGCCACGAAAAATACCGCGAAATTAGATCGCGAAACAGAAGAGTTGAAACACGAACGCATCCCCCTAGATATAGGGAGACTCATTCAGCAAGGCAGACAGTCGAAAAACCTGAGCCAGAAGGACTTGGCCACAAAGATCAATGAGAAGCCCCAGGTTATAACTGACTACGAGGCCGGCCGGGGCATACCAAACAATGTAATCATCGGAAAAATAGAAAAAGTGATCGGTATCAAACTGCGAGGAAAGGACCGTGGAAAAGCAGTGTTGCCCCCCGTGAGTAAAAAATGAGTTCTCGGCGGGGGGCGATATATATCTATATACATTTCTCACTTAACTAACAAGTTTACATACTTGCTTTATTCTATGATGATAACATGATTGAACCCTTTAGTCTAACTATTTTTAAACTTACTAAAAATAAGGAGGGAAAAGATTTTGTTCATTTTTAATATCATTGAGTTGAAAATGAATTTTGTTTCTATACAATTGTTTTGTTAAGAGTTTGCCAATATTATGAAATAAATCATAGGTTACAGATATTGTGAGTAATCTTTGTTTTAATTTATTTTTTTTTTGTTTGCAGACTGAGTCGAATTGAAAAACGGTAGTGGTCTAACGAAGAAGCAATTGTCCATTTATAATAACTGTGGTTTTATTTTTATTTATTGAGTCTGTTACGAATAATCCGAAATACTTTCTTTTGAGGAAATAGGGATTGTTTGGGATATAAAAATACCATGTAATAAAAATTTTGATATTTTAATAAAGCTTAGGTAATATATCACAACGATATTTGAGTTTAAGAAAAGATGAAAATGTAGGAAGTTATTTAATTTGGCAGAATTGAAATCTTATATCATTTATTAATGTATTAAAATAAATGTTAAATATATGGGTATATAAAACAGATTTAGTTTTAGCATTCGAAGATTATCGAGCATCAAATACGATAACTGTAAATAAAAGTTAAAGAAAAATAAATGTTTTATAAATAGTTCTTTTGTAATTTTTTTCAAGAATAAGGATACGTCTCTTTGTTCTCTTCTTATACATAATACGATAACCACACTCTCGACAACGTATAGGATCTCTCGGTCTCATTTCATTATCATTATGGCATTCTAAAACAAATTATTTAAAACTACAAGCTTAGGAAATTTTTTGGTCAAATGTACCTCCACAAATATACACCATAGGTGCTTTAGTTGCATTTGACTCTTTACTAGAGTTATCAGACATTGCAAATACTGCTTTGCAATCTTTCTTGGTGCAATTTCAAACAGGGAACTATATCCCTTATTCGTAATAATCAAAAACGCAAATAAAAGCACATAAATCGACAAACTATAAGCGCAATTTGACAACTGACAGTGACAGGTGTCAGCTAAACAACCATCAATCGTAAAGTTAGCCACATTGGAAAATAGCCTACCAACATAAATTTACGTTATCGCACCAGCATCTTCAACATAAAAACACTACACACTACATTAGTTTAATTTTTTGTCGTCGTTTGAGATGAACGTCCAAACGAGAGAAATTAAAATTATTAAACTCAAAATTAACGCGTTTGATGTGTTTCGTATTTTATCAGCGTCAAAAATTCCGAATATGATCGCAAATATTCCGCTGAAAAGTTTGCCTTCGTGGAAAATCTTCAATCACAACAAACTTTTGTTTATGGTGGAATTTCATAGGATGTCAATTTGAAAATTAAGTTGGAAATTCGAACGACACGAAGGGCTTTCGAGAAATATGTAAGTTCTTGTGATATGGGCAATTGCTGTTGTTTACAGAGGAGGCCTAAAAAGTAAGTTTTATTTTGATTAATTAACACATTGATTACCAAAGAAGGTGAAGTTTTTTTTTTGTACCTTTAAATACTTTGGCAAACTTTACTGCGGCTAAACTTTTTCGCTTAATAAAGTTTTTATTCTTACTCTATTGTCGATATGGTTTGTAACAGTTCAGAGCGGCTGATGATAATTTAAAATACGTAACTATTATTATAATCGTTAGTTCAATATTGATGTTGTGTTTTGCTTTGCCAAGCAATGTTAAAGTATTTCAGCTCCAAATTACACTCATTGTAATAGATTATTCGGATTTTAATATTAATTACTTTTTGTTTTAATTCACATTGTTTAATTTTTTTTTAATATGATTTACAATATTTAAGGATTCATATAATAGTTATCCTATCTGTCTTTAGGCAGTTTTATTTTGTAAATAAGATAAACATGCAGTCTATGTCTCAAAGGTATTTTATTTTTTGGGTTACAAAACCATAATGATCTATCATTACTTTATTGCTACTATTTGGCTCAATTTATGCAATGATTATGATATTTTGAAAATAATTTACGAAAGAATTGCTACAACTTTACAGATACACCTGCATTTTTGCTTTCTTTGGGTGATCAATATTTACATATAGAATAGATGTATATGTACGTTTATTTACTACCTTTTTTTGTAATTGTAGCAAAATTGTTGTACTACTATTGGGATTGGATAATGCTGGTAAAACGGTAGCAGCTAAAAATTTAGCCGGGGAACCATTCGAAGAAGTAGTACCTACAGTCGGTTTTTCGGTCATTAATTTATCCTATATGAATTTTAGAGTAGAACTGTTCGATTTAGGTGGAGGTTCGAATATTAGAGGGATATGGAGTCGCTATTTTGTAGATGTGAGTATATTTGTGATATGGGGTGGGCTAATTTTTCATAGGGACATTAGTAGGAGATGATGCTAAAAGTGGGTGAACCCATTCCAATTCCCTTGGGTTTATGGATTCTGTTATTGTGTGTTTGTATAACTTTCTGGATTTCTTAAAGTTAAAATTATTCAAATCAAACAACAAAACCGACACACAGTAGCATTTCACTAAATTTTATAACTTAATTCTACTATAATAAATAATGAAATAGGAATGCAGAAAAATTACATAATCTGAATACCTAATGGTTTTTCACGCAACTTTTGTTAAAAGATAAATTGCTGCAAGGAATTACATCAGCGTGAATCTCGTACTGTATGTCTCTTGAAGAGGCCCATCCACAAAATAGATATGTAAGTTTAGTGATTATAGGCACATGGCATTATATTTGTCGTTGATTCGAGCGATTTTTTACGTATTAACGAAGTAAAGGAGGTCTTGCATAATTTATTGTCTCACGAAAAGATTTCCGGAAAGCCTATACTATTACTAGCGAACAAACAAGACAACGAAAATGCTCTGGACGAATTAGATTTGATAGAAAGTTTGGAATTAGAGCGATTGGTGAATAAAGAACGATGTCCCACATTAGTAGAATCTTGCTCCGCGACCGCCACTTCTACCAAATCACAACTGGATCCCAGAATCAAGAAAGGATACAATTGGCTGTTAAATTACATCATTAGGGAGTATCAGAGTTTAAACGCGAGAGTAAGACGTGACGTGGAACAGCAGGAAATCGTGGAAGAGCAAGCGAGACGCGATATATTGAGGCGGTTTCACATGCTGGACGAAGTGGAGAAACGGAAGAGAGACGACGACATCATAGAATTATTTTCCGATTATAACACGAAAGTTAACGATTTCCTAACTCAAAAGAATTCGAAGTGTGATTCGGACGACACCAGCAGCGCATATTCTTCGGAATCGCTGCCGCCCATCTATTACGGTACGGTTAACGGCATAAAGATGGGAGAGCGGCCGAAATCGTCCACGCAAATCATCAAAGAACAACTGGAGCACGAATACAATCACAACAGATTGTTTACGAAGAATCCCTCGAACAAGACCGAACCGATCAATTTGCTGGGAGCGAAATTACCTCACAGCGCCCAGCATCCTCGAACGGCACCTCACAGCGACCGTAGGCCTCTCAGATCGGCCGGAGACTCGGTATTTGTCGTGTCCAATATGCCGAATGCTGTTTTACATAGCGTGGGCGGCGATGGAGACCTGCATAGGCAATTGTTCGAAATGACGACGATGCATAAAGATTCGCCGAGGTTAAATCGAAACCATGACGCCGCGGTGCCTAAATATAGATAATTCCGATTAAAAATAATTTATTTTGTAATACAACTTTGTGATATTTTATACAGATCAATATAAATATTATATATATACATAATCAAGTAATATTTTCACACTTGTTTCTTAATTAATTTTACTTACATTTCTTAGAAAGTTTAAAAATTATGTAAAAGAAACACGGATTTGCAATAAAATGAATAAATTACACTTGTGTCTTTTTTTTTGTTTTGAATTTTATATTAGAAATCACTAATGATGATTATTACATACAGAGCCGCAAAATTAAATACCCCTAATACCTACTGTGATATAAAAACATATCACACCCATGAAATTTTAACATTACACACTGAGAACACAGAAAAACAAGGAAAATACAAAATATTTAGATATTCATTTTATTTTAAGAGAGAATTTGAGTTTATTTGCGTTACAAACCCTATTTAATTAATTCAACATTTTAAAAAATTTGACTTGTCGAGCCAGAGTCATCTAGCCGCGGAACAACAAAAAACAGAAAATTAATGAGATCTGTAATTTTCAAATGTTTGTTTTGAATTTTTATTTATATTAGAAATCACTAATTATGATTATTACATACAGAGCCGCAAAATTAAATACTCCTAATACCTACTGTGATATAAAAACATATCACACCCATGAAATTTTAACTCAGAACACAGAAAAACAAGGAAAATACAAACTATTTAGATATTCGTTTTAGTTTAAGAGAGAATCTGAGTTTATTTGCGTAACAAACCCTATTTAATTACTTAATTTAACTTTTTAAAAAATTTGACTTGTCACGCCAGAGTCATCTAGCGACAGAACAACAAAAAACAGAAAATTAATGAGATCTGTAATTTTCAAATGTCAGTTTTAAATTTTTGTAAAATAAGAGTTTTATTATGATTTAATGTGTTTTCAAAGCTAGTTATCATATGTTAGTGTCTAAGAACTTAATAAAGCGAAAAAAATTAAATTAAAATAACAATTACAAATTCTCTAATTATAAAAATGCACAATTTGCATTGAATCTTACGAATCGTGTTCTTTAATATCTTTTTTTTTTATAAAAGAAAAGAAATTATAGTGGTTGGTAGCGTCTTTAAAATTAAACTTTTAAATTACTGAGAAACGCACATAAAACTAATAAAAACAATGAACAGTCTACTTATAGCGCCTTAACGCCCTAAACGCACCCGATTGGGTACTTACACAAACCTATAACAGACGCTAATTACAAAGTCTTATAATCAATACATCACATTGACAAATGACAGAAGGATTTTCGGCATATTGACAGCAACGGCACTCTAGATTGAAAGATAAAAGTTCAAATTTTCAATAACCAAGGAAACGAAATCTGGTAAAAAATGTTTTCGTACTCGGAAAATTACGTAGAATCGAAATATGTACAAATATACAGGATGTTCGTCAGTTTAAGATTTGATCATAGTTTCGATAAAGAAACCGAAAATTAATAATATAAATAAATTTACACTAAATAATGGGTTTCCAATTGTGTTAAAAATATCTATATGTACAAAAGTAATAAATAGGCTACAACACGTATATATGGGAATTTGAAAATAACGAAAATAAAATGTGCTTCGCTTTAATGTGTTGCATAAAATTAGCGTCTTTTGCTTATAGCAGAGTAATCAATAAATGAGCATCGAATAAGTTTAATTATAAAGAAAAAACTTCCAATAGAGAAACTATACATTTTTGAGCAAGTCTATCTTTCCCCGCCCATAATTAATTTAAAAAAATATTTTCCCGCCTCCTGTAATTATACAGAGCTACTACTAAGTAGCATTTTTACACTGCAAGTATTCATCACTGTTACATTGCATTTAACATTATTTGTTTCCCGTCAATTATAAATCGAATAGAAACAACATCTCGGAATTATAATACTTTATTGTACTTTGACACTCGAAATCTATCTATACACAATAAAAAATAAAGTGATAAAAATATTAGAAAAAAAAATACATTAAAGTTACAATAAATTCAAGTAGGATATATGTAACATAGTTAAAATTCTTTGTACATTAAAATAAAGTGATCCGAGAATACTTTTTAATATTGGGAATATTTATGAATCTTAATTATTATTACTATTTAATAAACACAAATTGAATTTATTCTGTGTCCTGGAATGTTGGGATGGCATCCATTACGTTACTATGTTCGGCATAAGAGAAGCCCTCTTGATAAGTTAGGTGGAACTGTGCCGCCGCATCTTCCGTTTCGAACGTGGCGCGTAGCTCCCGCCAGTCATAAACGTTGTCCGCCGACTCTACGGCTCTCCATTTGCAGGAACTGCCGTCCAGCTTAAAAGGAAGGGGAAACATCGTGAGCATAGAGAAACAGCCGACACGTTATTGTAATAGACGTAATATAGTAGTGATTAAAGATTTTTGTTGCTTATTTTTGGTTGATCGAACGCGTCTAATTGAAATATTTCAAGTTTTGGAAAAACTAATGATTTTAAGGAAAAACTTTTTGTTTGTAAGAAATGGTGAATAAAAATACATAACTGGTTTTTGTATATTTCAGCGTATAAGAAACATACTGTATTGCATATTTAAAAGCTGCTTTACAGTTCGCAATTTTTTTTTGCATACAGTAAAAATTGCGCGCAATAGAAATTGCTGCAGTAAAAATTGCACGGTTTAGTACCGCTTTACAGTTAAGCAATTCTACGCGCAATTATTTTTGTCAATCAGGTCAACCAACTACACAGCCGAAAAGCCACACGGATACTTCTAATTTGAAATGCGAACGCGTAACGTACAATAGGCACAAGCTCATCGCTAAATAATAATATTTATATTAATGATATAAAAATATAAACACGAGACTCCTAAGTGACCAAGATGCAACCAAAACGTAAATAAAATCAGACCGTACCTAATGAAAAAGAATACCAATCATCACTTTCGGCTTGTTTGTCACATTATCACTTATTATTGCTGCATCTGCACTATTAATAGACAACAGAAATGTTTGAGACAAAAGACGGTGGGTGAAGCCCTGGTTGAACAGGCAAATGGGAAATATTAGTTATAAATAATAGACGAGTTTTTAAATGTCAATGATATGAAAACATTTGAAGCGTGCGTCAAAATGGCGTAATAACATTGATTCACCATAAATCCACTGTATTTTAGAAATAGAAACTTTTAGAATTGCGTGTTGCATGCAAGAAAAATTGCGAATATTAGCATAGCAGATATTTTATATTAATCAACTTTTCAAAATATCAGTTTTCGTTTGTGTTCGTATTATATTAATGAGGAGTGTTTCAAATATCTTTTGGCTTTGTCATTTATAAATTTCTAGAGCTTATACAGATAATGTTTTTATTTTGAATACGGTAAACAAAACGCGTGGTAGTATATTGTTACTACAATTGCTTAGTTTGTATCATTTGCAGCTGCCTTTCGTTATAAACTTCATAGTATGTTATGCATTCGTTATTATTTATTTTACTGTTTTATTGTACTTTATTTACACTGTAACTGCAGGACGTCTCTTATATGTATGCTGCAGCTGCAGTCTAAAGGATCAAATAAATTATTATTATTGTAGACTCGATGCTAGTACTCGAGTTCCCAGCCTCGATTCTAGTACTCGCGCTCCTAGATTCGATTCTGCTACTAGAGTTCCCAGACCCGATTTTAATACTCAAGGTTAGCACGATAATTCCCTTTTTATGATTTAACGAACGTGTAATTTTATTTTTCGGTTTCAGTTTTATTTTCTTATTTCAGACAAATAACAATCAAATAAAGCGAAACGAAGCATTTTGTTGGAGACGATAACTTGATACCTTGTAGATTTAAATATTTGAATTCGAAGTCTGAAATCGAGTATACTCGCACTAAGAACTTATTACCGAGAACTCGAGTACGTAGAGGTTGACATTCGAGTATAATAAGTGTAGTTTAGTTCTCGACTCGTCGCATCACTAAAGGATTTACTTCGTGCACAGCGCATCATTCATGTAGATAGACGATCACTTATGGCGAATGTTCGCTCGAACAATGAAAGAAATAGACTGCCTCTGAAGCCGTGTTATGACAAAGAAACGATCTACCGTAAATGATGGTGAAGCCTTCGTTCTCAACACTGCCGTCAGCGAATAGCGAAACGCTTTCCGGTATTATGTACTATCATTAGAATCTACTTACTTCCATTTCAGTATTGCATCCTATCAGAGTGTTGCTAATCATGCTGTAATCGTCGCTAAATGTGATACGAGTGGCAAAAGCATCGGGATCGTAATATACAAGTATAGTTCCCGAACCGACGGGTTGCCATTTGCCAGACGATAGTTCGCTTAACGTGCATACCTCCTTGAACATTATCCCCCTAAAAAACAAGAGAAAAACGTACGATATAACATCAATTAGAAGGTTAGTGTAGGGGGAATAGTCATATATATATATCGCAGACACACTATTTCGTTCCAATATTACTACAGGGCTCGTCAAAATCGACCTACCTCTCACTCATTCCTCTCGCAAATTTACCACACTGACAGATACACTATAAAGTAAGCAGCAACCACCTGTTTAGTCAAGTGTACTTAACGTAAAAAGAAAAGAAAAGATGGACAGTGAAGAGTGTAGTTTAAGAACAAAACACAGTAAGCGAATAAACCAACGTAATATATTTTTTTTAAAAACTATACAATGATACATTAAATATTTTTACAGTAATTTTTTTTAAGTAGATTTTGTTTCTCATCCTCGTTCAGATTTTTAAAATACTACTAGTGCTAAGCATGCTCCCTCCGGAGCTTCAACTAAATAGAGCAAAAATTAAAATTGAAACGGCCAGTGTGAGTATTAAAAGTAAGTCGATTATTAAATTTACCTCTCATCGTCGTCCCCGTCATCATAATAGTCTATGTCTTCTTCTTCTTCCCCGTCGATTTCCTCCCCGGTGTCTCTGTCTTCATCCCCGCTCGCATTCTCCACAACGTATTCTTCCAAGGTCGACGGTATGAAGTTTTGAACCGGGGTGTACTTCTTAATAGTATCTATCGCGCTTTGAACGACGTCGTAGAATTTCTTACTGAGCTCTTCGCTCTTAAATCTCGCCGCCAGCTTCTCGAGGCAATGCTCGTCTTCCGAATAATTGTAACCGCCCCAGCACCAAGCTTTCTCGCTGGTGGACATCGGCTGGAGGAAGAGGTCGGGCGTTATCAGTTGATTCAAGACGACTTTGTGTACCTGTTCTCGTCTCAGCAGCAATCTGAAAGTATCTGGTAAAGGGGGAACGCGAAATTATCTTTCTATATGAGATAAACGAGATTTTAACTTACGGTTCGTGGGATGATACAGGATTTTCAGCTGACCGATGCCGCGTTCCTTCCACTCTTTTAGCGAGATGTCGTATCTAAACAACTTCGCTCTCTCGTTGAATAGAGCAGTTTCCTCTTCTTCACCGGTACTGACGACGACGGCTTCCGGAAGAGGTACGATGGGTTCGTAGTGGGGGTCATATTCTTCTTCTGTAACGCTGACATTGCCTTCTTGTTTATCCTCTGTGTCTTCTACGTCTTTCTCCTTCTCCTTTGCGCTCTCCTTTTCCTTCGAGGCGCCGAAAACTGGCGCCCCCGCACCCAAAAATGCGAATGGTACAGTGTCGCCCTCTGTCAAAAGAAAATGTCAGTAGAACGTCTACAGAAACTACAGTCGAATGTACAGTGAATTGCAAAATTAATGTCATATCGTACGAAGTAAATATCAAAACTTTTTCATTCCGGGAGTAGCTTATGTATGGGTATATGCGTCGTTTGATGCCAAGAAGTTCTCCTTAAAATAACAAACCGCAAACCAGGGTAAATTTATTACTCTTTTTATAAATACTATCGTGTAGCATTCTGACAATAAAACATAGATAATTTACGATCTAAGTAGGCTAAGATTCTCTCTTATTAAATTGATTCCCCTACGGATCAACATCTGGTTTCCGGCCCTACAGAACACGCATACGCTACGACGCACTACACGTACCGAAATCTAAACGCAGACAGCGACTGGCTAATTAACGCCACCCGTTCAGCATGACGTGGGGCACGACTATTTATTGCGTAGCATTTCCAGCCACTCATCAGACGACTACTATTACTGCAACATCAGCCGCAGAGTTTGGCGAAGCGTCTACAACCATCTATACAAGACCACGGCATACCAGCCCGGAAACATGTACATCCAGTACAACCAGTTGACAGTATAAACGACTTTCTTTGTATAATGCTGCATATCACCCAGTAGCACTGCTTGCTAAGGCAAAATATGTTGGCTAATAGTGACTGTTGCTCATAAAAATTTGTTTATTAATTACTTTAAATAAATAATGAGGTAATGACGATTTCCAGGCCCACCTTGTTTTTAGATATAAATAGGATTATGCGAAAGCTAATCAAAAGGGTTCTTTTTAGCGTCAGTGATTTAAATCGGTCCTGCCGTTTTTGAAGCAAAATATTAATGACATGAATACGAATGTGATTTCAGAAAAAAAGATATCCGATAAATAATGTCCAAGAAAAAATCACTTTATTTTTCTTTTAAACATTAAAAAAGAAAAGCTTTCATTTTAACTCACCTCCCACTGATTTTGTGAATGTTGGAGTACTACTACTAGCGGAGTCCTTAGCCAGGCTGGCAAAATTCAAATTGGGATCGCACTTCAAGAAGTCATCGATCTTCTTCGCATCCGGTTTAGAACTGTTCACGGTACAATCCAACGGAGTCGCCGGGGAAGTGTTCGAGCCGAAGGACAAGGTGGCCGCCGTATTTCCAAAGAAATTCTTAGTCTGAGAACTACCGAAGATCGGCGTGGAACCGAAAGTCTTGCCTTCGCCGCCTCCGACCAAATTAGCGGCTCCGAAGACGGGAGGAGTTGCGAAGATTCCACCTTTATTCGCAGCGGTTTCCGCGCCCGCGTTGGGAACCGCAGGCGACCGTTCGACATTATCTCCGACGCCGGTATTATCACTAGCGGTTGCAGTTCCGAACAAAGTTCCTTTCGTACCGAAAATACTCTCCGTATTGAAGCTGTTTCCGCCGAAAATATGTTCGCTACTCGTCGGCGGGGTGAAGAAAGACCCGCTGGTATTTAAGGGACTGTTAAAGAGATTAGCCGAAGAGGTGAAAAACGACGGCACCCCGGAGCTTTCGTATTTGGGAAACGGATCGGATTTCAACGTGAACGTAAAATTGCTATTATTCGCAGCGATGCCGGCTTTCTGTTCCGGCTTCGTGGGGGGAGTTTGTTGATTCGCGGCGCTCACAAGAGCGGGACTAGAGAATGACAACGTCGGTTTGCTAACCGCTCCGAATTGGGACACAGTGGATGCGAAAAGCGAAGGTTTCACCAACAAATCCTTGACGGATTCTTCCTTCTTAACGCCTCCAATCGGAGGAGTACTCGCACAGCTGGTAAAGGAGAATGTATTGACCGCTTTACCCAACGCACTCGCGAAACTATTGGGCGTTCCGAAAATCGAACTCCCCGCCGAAGTATTAGCAGGGGAAGCAAAGACTTTCTCAACCGGTTTAGACGGAGACAGAATCTCCTTTAATAAAACATCGTCCTTCTTGCATTCATCGCATTCGCAATCGTCCAGTTGCCTGTAGCACATGAATTTCGGCGGAAGACTCAAACGTGCGGCTTCCGCCTCCTCTTCGGCCGTCACTTTCGTTTCGTAAACGATTTCCACATCGTCTGAATCGACCGTTTTTATTGTATCTGCGGCATCTAACGCACGATCGATCGTCTTCTTGAATTCCTGAGCGACTTCTCCGTTTTTGAATCGCACGCAGAATTGCTTGTGCTGGATTTCGCCCTCTGAGAAATCGGGCGCGCTAAACAACCACGTCTTATCGTCCTTCGCCGTATAAACGATATCGTTTGTCAGTATGTGATTCAGGCATATCTTCAATACTTGCTCTCTGCGCATAACCACCCTGTAAAGTATTCGTCTCATGATTAATATTTGTTTAAACGCACATCGTACAGATATGCAAGATGCCGATTGAAATGGCAAAAAAGTTGCTTTTACATATTTTTGTGTATTAAAAAAAAACACATTTTTTAACGATTAAACTTTACATACGAAAATTATGTTTTGGAATACAGGAAAGAAAAACTATTTCATTATATTGCAGAAATAGAACTACACTCTAAAATAGGTTGCTTTCTTGCATTGTACTTTGCTCATATAAAGGGAGCTTGGGAAATGTTAAGCTCAGTTTTGATCCCGGCTTTGCCAGGTTGGTAGTGGAAACCCCTTGTGGAGTTTTTGTGTTGTTATGGGAGCGTCTGACAAAGCCTCCGCCCCTTGAAAATAGAATCACATGACCGTAAACATATATGTAATACTATATTGCGGGTCTCGTATAGAACCAGTAGCACAAATTTCCGCCGATGAAGGGGGATGAAAGATACACTTCTTTGTCTAACTATGTTCTCTGACAGTGCTTATGTTTGATAGATTTTGTTTAGTCAAAAGCAGAGATAAGCTATCCTGTCAAGTCAGAATAGTTGTCTATGGTCAGAATATAGGTTATCTCTGGCGAGAATACACAAGTCATATATGTGTATGTAAACAATAAACTAACTTCTCCTTAATTTTTTCATTTTTGTTCATATTTTCACTAGGAATAAAGTTACAATTTTATTATTAAAACAAATATTTCTAGAAATACAAAAAAAATTTATTGAATTTGTTTACATTTATTGAGGAAACATACACGCATAAACTTGATCTCTGTGATTTAACTCTATGGCTGTTTCAAAATCTTCATTTTAGCCAGGTTGAATTTTCAAAATATATTAGTCGATAAAAACCACTGTCAACATGCCAAATGTATGTTCGATTAAAATTCTAACTTGAGAAAGCCTGTATAATTGAATAATATCTGCTGTTCAATAAAGTGTCCATCGCCGCTAAATGGTGTAATTAACCAAGATAATGTTAGATCGGCAAAATCCCCTTTTAACAAAGTTTTCAAAACTATTTTCAGATGTAACCTTTGCATATGTACCAGACCTCGTGGATACTCTTGCGTCATGCATGCTGCAAACCTTTCTTAGGGAAAAATGTGTTGCCAATATTTTGCAGCTCCAATTTTATTTAAAATAATAACAGATGCATATTTTTCATCTGTATTCTAAATATTTTTTATCTGCACCTAGCGAATGAACATGTTATTATAGAATCTTCCACAAGCACTTGCTGAAGCAATGATGCAGCACTAAATAATAATTGTTCTCCATCCATTTCGATAAATATGGTTGCAGTGTAAGGAGTAAATCAAGAATATATAAATAAATAATCAAATAACACAAATTTCAACTGTCAACATCAACTGATTCGCATGTTTATTACGTTAAAATTACACGCATGCGCACGTTACGTCAAGAACAAGTAGGAGTTTCCGATATATATCCATCGCCCTTTGATTTCGGAATTTTTTACGATGTGTCAGCAATATAGTAGTATTACATATATGTCAAAAACCCAAGATTATATTCCATCAAAACTCACCTCAATTTCCCACTTTCCGGTTTCTTCAACACCTTAATATCCCCGATACCGCGTTCCTTCCATTCGCCATCGGCAAACCTGAACAATTTAGCGCGATGACAGTACAGAACTTGTTCTTGTTCCTCGCCGGTTTTTACGTCGATTTTCTCCGGTAAGGGAACGACAGGCTTGAAGTAGATGTTATCCTCCTCCTCTTCGACGTAGCTGCCCTCGGATTCCTCATCCCCGTGGCCGCTGCTATGTCTCCTGGGCGATCTAGGGGTGAAGTCGAACGTGTGCTTCTGCGGTGAACCAAACACGAACTCCGCTTTGTCTTCCTTCGTTTTGGGCGTGTTGGTTTCGGACTTCTCCGGTTTTATCGTGAACGTGAATTGTTTGTTTTCCGGTAGGGTACTTCCAAATGAAAACGTCGTGGCGGGAGATTTAGTTACCGAGTCGCCGAAACCGAAGGAAATGTTATTCGTACGGGGAACTACTATATTGACAGGTGATGACGTATTAGCGGTGGCAGGAACGGAGGTGGTATTAGCGGTGGCTGGAGTGGGGGTGGTATTAGCAGATGGCATTCCGAATTTGAAGCTGAATCCGGGCGTATCCAGATTAATCCCTTTCGTAATCGATTGTTCCTTTTTAGGTACAGTATCGTCTTTAGGACTTTCGCAGGATACGCAATAAAGTTTATCTTTGGTATTCCTGATTAAGCAAACGGAGCATTCCCACGAATCAGTTGGGGGTTTAAATTCATTTCCCCATGTCGATTTTGTGATAGTAGCGTTTGGGAAAATGCTCGCCTTATCGTCCTGTTTCGTTTCATCTTTCGTCTCGACTTTAGGGTTAAAAGTAAAAGTATTATTTCCGGGAGATTCATTCTTCACGCCGAAAGAAAATTGCGCACCGCTACTAGTCGATTCTTTCTTGGCCGCCATGTCGTTCTTAGGGGAATCGCACGCTATGCACATCGCCGTTTTCGGATCGTTCACTATGTAGCATGTCTTGCAAGCCCAGCTTCCCAACTTCGGCTTGTACTTGTCTCCCCAACCCGACTGTTTACCCGTGTTCGGACTAGAATCGGCTTTCTTCGGCTCCGTGTCGGCTTTAGCTTTCTTATCCCCCTTTTTGGTTTCTCCAGACGCTGTTTTGTCCGATTTGTGGACGATATAATAATTAGCGTCGTCCAAATTCGCTTGAATCGAAATTAAAATATTGTGGAATTGCTTCGTCAATTCCTCGGTTTTAAACTTCACCGCGAACATTTCCGACGACAACACGCCCTCGGAATAATCTTGCGCGTACCAACTGATCGCTTTGGCATTGTTAGGCATGTAAGAGAAACTGACGGACTTCAACAGCTGGTGGTTACAGCAGACCTTATGCACTTGCTCTCTGCGCATGACCAGTCGGACGGTATTGTCGTTGTATTTCAAGATCTTCATCAATCCGATGCCGCGCTCTTTCCATTCTTTGTTCTCCTGGTCGAAACGTAACAGCTTCGCTTTCTGTTCGAATAGAATTTCGGCATTTTCCTCTCCCGTCTTCACCTCGACTAATTCGGGAAGCGGCACTATCGGTTTAAAATCAATCGTCGGTTCGTACTCCTCCACTTCACCTTCCGAGGTTTCCAAATTCGTCGCGGAAGTGAGCTCTGATTTCGACGTGAGGGAGGTGTCGCTGTTGCTTTGCACGGTTATGACCGGGGTAAAAGCAACAGTGGATGGAATTGTAGTCGCGGGTTTCGTGAAGGAAAACGAGGCGAACGGACTCAGGGGTTTGACGATTTCCTTCGTCACGATTTCGTTTTCGATTGACGCGGTCACCTTGGGCTTGAAAGTTGGAGTGGTGGTGAAGACGAATCCGCCCATCAACGACACGGGGTTCGAATCGATTTTCTGTATAGAGGTATCTTCTTTTTTAGGTATCGGCTTATCTATTTCCGGTAAATCCCGCCTGGCCGATTCGAACGATTTAAAGAATCTCTGCGCCATCTCCGCGGTCTTGAATTTGACGCACAGCTTCTCCAAGACGATTTCCTGATCGGCGAAATCGTTGGCGGCCCAAAGGTAGGCCTTATCATTATTGGGCATCGTAGTCAAGGTCATATCCTTCGTCAGGAAGTGATTGGCGCAGATTTTATGTATCTGATCCCTGCGCATGAGCAATCTCACCTTACCGGTGTTAGCGTCTTTAAGTAACTTCAACATCCCCACTCCCCGTTCGCGCCATTCTTTGTCAGTGTACCTAAACAATTTAGCGCGTTCTTCGAACAAAACCGTTTCATTCTCCTCTCCGGTATTAACAGGTACTTCATCGGGTAACGGAATAACAGGTTTAAAATCCGGACAGGGATCGTGTTCCTCCGCCGAAGCGGACGAAGTATTACTCTTATTCAAATCCGTCTTGCTAGTGTTCCCGAAGCTCTGATTCAGCGACTTTTCGATCGCCAATCCCAAGGTGACGCTCTTACTCTGATCTATCGACGAATACACGGGAGGCGGGACGTTCGATAATAAACTCTGCGTGGTAATGGGTAAAGGCGGTTGATTGATTACGCTAGGCGTCGTAACGGCGCTAGAAATCGGCATCTGGATCTGGTAATTGTGAGGCTGTTGCATCTTCTGCTGTTGATTACCTTTCAAGTGTTGCGGCGGTATGATCACCGATAAGACCGGTTGCGGTGTCGTTTTAGTGAGAGGTAACGGATCCGACGAAGTTATAACGACGTTAATAGGTGGCGCTTTACTCGCAGGGATATTATTCGATAGGAAGCTACTAGATGACGCTGTCGCTGCTAGGACGCCGCTTAATGTCGGTACGTGTGAGGAGGATGACGAGGCGAAGACCGTCTGGTTGGGGATGGTCGTATTGGTGACGATCGAAGAGAATGTGCTCGACGGAATGATCGGGAGCGTGTGTGGAGATTGTCCGAGCGTGGTTTGGGGTAGCCCTTGTGGCGGCAGTACGGTATGTGGGAGGTTCAATCCTTGCGGTAATCCACCGGGCGTTAAACCTTGCGGTAAACCCGGTTGCGTGAATCCCGGTTGGAGGTAAGCGGCCGACGGTCCCAAGCCTTGCGGTATGGGGTTTAGATTGCGGAAGTCTGGCAGTTGGTTCTCCGACCCGTAAGGTAATGAACCTAAAATAAAAGACGATAAACTAGAGTTGATTGTTTTACAAAATTGAAGCAACTAACATATATACGGTGGTTTAAATATTGATTGCAATACAAATAGTTACACATGTTTGTGTGAGCTGATGAACAGTTCGTCTTAATCAGATCGTACCTAAATGTTCCAACACAAACTACTCCGGACCATGTTTTGAAATTATAAAATTTGATTGTGTAATCTAAATGGCGCGTTTTTATGAAGTGTTTTTTTTGTTTTACTTTAAAATACATTTCCCGAAAATTATATGTGACTCTAATACACACACTCTAAGCCGTAGATGAATATTGATACAAAACATTCAATTCATTCAGTCTGAAGCAACTACATAAACTATGTGAACATCTTAATTTTGAGGCTGCATACAGACAAGCGAGGAGCAAACATTTTCAATAAGAAAAATCGTTTTACCAATACAAAATCATAAACTGGGATAAACTCAGTAAGTAGAACTGTTTCTACTGTTACTGGTGACAAAGGGAACGGTATAATTATTCTAAAAATGTATTAACCAGGTATTATTGTTATTTATAATGTATAAATAACAATAATACAATTGAAATTTTACTTTCAAATTACCAGCTGTTGTTTAATCTATTTTAAATTTTGACAGTGTGATGCGGAAGCTGTTTGCAGCGCTGTCTACTATTTTCTTAACGTGAATGTGCTGTTTTATTTATCACTAGAGATGCCGCTTTCTCAAAATTAAAAAGTTTACTTTCTTAGGCCCGTTTAACATCGAAGAACTGTCTACAATTAAGAGATTACTACTAATATGCAACTCTTTCATATTCATTTGAAGATTTTATGTACAGTGGCGGCCATTAATTTGGAAACACCGGCCTTATCTAGTTTACTGGATATTTCTAATATCTAATAATAAACTCTTATCACTATTAATGAAATTGTAAATCCTTGCTACATGTCGAATAGGGCTTACCTAATTGTATGTTTGAAAATAAGATTGTTACATGGTTAATACGAACTTTATTTCACTCCACCTCTCAGATCATATAAATCTTAATCTACCTTTATATTATAATAAAACGTGACGAGACGCAAATGTTCTATTTATAGAAAAATCATAGAATAACACATGGCAGAAAAAAAAATACTCTTTTGATCAAATTGTTACCACACCCAGCGATGTGTGAGCGAGTGATTACCCTCCTTCCTACTAAAAGTTAGATAAAAAAAATCTCCATAAGATTTCAATCTAATCGTACATCAAAACATACCCAACAATATTCAACGATAAAAAAAATAAATTTAGGAACAATTCGTAAACTATTGCTTAAGAATAACCATTATCCTTTACAATTTATTAACACTATAGTAAAAAACATATAAAATACCACAAACACCAAAATAAAATCAAATCAAACGATGAACAATTCTAACGATAATAAAAATGAAATGTATATTTCACTGACCTGTACACCACTCCTGACCCGAAAATCAAGTAAAAGTCTTTTAAGCAGTTCAGGTAAAGGTTTTAGATATAGTGGGTAATGGAATAACTGCGTGTAGCAATTAATGTAATAACGGCTAAGTGAAGAATTAAGATGGCATACTTATGGAATAGCAATATTTGTTTGTTTAATAAGAAAACACTTCCCGACATACAGCCAAATAATATGGAGGTAGCAACTGGTAATGACCACTCATGGAAAAAGTCTTTTAAGTCTCTCGACGGCAACATGTATCAAAACTTAATTTTTTACAATCATCGGGAGGAGTCTGTGAAACCAATTATTGTTAAATTCTGCCGCAGAACAATCAAAAGCCAGATATATAACGCAAAAAAAAAAAATTAAAGGGCAGCAAGTCAGAGAGGATCTAACCAGGCGAAGAGCGGAGATGGTCAAGCAGCTTGTGCAGAAGGTGGGAAATTCCAATATATTTACTTATAATGCCGCAATTTTTGTAAAACATACAAATAAAATTTATAAAATCAAAATATAAAGTGATATGAATTCCACTAGTTCTGTCGTCGCAGTAGATTTGCATGGTTATTCTTTTTTGCCAGCTTATAGATTTTTGTTGTTTATCTTTTCAATATATGAAAAGGAAACGCAAGGTTAGAATATCACGCTACTGGAATTAGGTTTACAGTTTATTTAATGTACAAAATCTAATTAAAAATCCAGGTCGGGTTGAAAAACAGAATTCTTTTCTGAACCTCGCCTTGTGATTGGATGTGTCTTGTTAAATATTAATAGTCCCTTGCTTTTTTTTATTTTTTTTTTCTCTCCTGGATATTTCTGTTGTGGAGGTGCGTGCATATTTTTTTATTGTGTTATTCTAATTACTATTATGTACTTCCTTCATCGAATTAATGTTTTATGTTATATGATTATGTACTTAGTATGCCAGGACATCCAATAAAGACTATATATTATTATTATTATTATTACTTACCCGTTTGCGGTAATCCCAATCCTGAATAATGCAACATCGGATACATGCTGTGATAGAGAGCGGGACCGTACTGCAACGAATTGGGCTGCGGCAATCGCCCCAACGCGGGATACATATTCGTCGTCAATCCGGCAATGTTGGAATTAATGGCCGCGCCGTAATCGTTGTTGTATTCCTCCTCCAGTCCATAGAGATCTTCGTCGCTGATCTGATTACTCTTGATCTTCATCGTGTCCTTCTTCAATTCGGCTATCTCCTTCTTCATCTTCAACATGTCGTCGGTGACGTTTTTCGCATCGTCGACGGAATTCTTCAACTCGTCCACGGAGCTTTGCAGGTGCTTGATTTCGCCGATCGCACTCTTTAGGCCTTTCAACTCGTCCACGGTCGACGTTAGATTATTGACGGCGTCCTTGAAACCCCTGATCTCGTCGAGGAGGGCCCGATGCGACTCCATCATGAATTTATTCTGCTCGAGGATGTGATTGACCGCCGAATCTTTCGACGCTAACAATTGACGTAATTGCGCGTCTAAACGCTCCGGACTCGGTCTGGCCTCCCTCCTGGAAGTATCCAAACGTAACGGCGTCGAATTCAAATTGAAATTTTCGTTTTTCGAAGTTAAATTCCCGTTGAGAAAGCTGGAATTGCCGTAAGTATAATTGAAATGATCCCCCATGCTGCCCAGCGAAGACATGTTCTCGTCCGACATTCCGTCGCACTCGTTTCTATTCAGGGAAGTGTCCGGGTCGATTCTCGACAACATACGTTCGATCTTATCGATTTCCGTTCCCAATTGATTGTTGAGCAGGTGTCTGCGATCGATGGAAGGATCCCTCAGCCGATCCAAAGTCAAATAGAGGCAATCCCTAGCCCGGGATAGCAAAATGATGTTCTGACTCCGCATCTCTGATGTTACGCTTTCCTTATTCCGACTGGTCTGCTCTTCGGCTTTCATCTTGTAAATCTGCGCCTGATAGAAGCTGGCGTAGGGATCTTTGAGACTGTCAAACACCGACAGGGCTCTCTCATAATCCTTTTTCTTCATCGACCGTATCGCATTGAATAATCGACCGTCATCGATGTGAGTCTGAATCTCGGCTTGCGACATTTCCTTCGACTTGCAGTCAAAGAGTCGATTTGGCGGATATGATAAAGTTTGATTGTTCTTCAATTTCTCCAAAAGAGGTAAAGCGGTTTTCCAATACAACTCGGCTCTCACATCGTTCTGTTCGATCTCATTCGCTTTCTCTAAATTCTTCGATCGTCCTGCAAATGCTTTTGCTAGACTCACCAAAACTTTAACATCCAATCCGTGATTGCCGACACATCTAACCGTTTCGATCCCCCTGATTAGAGTTAGACGCACTTCACTGAAATCACAGCTATAATCATTGGTGTACATTTTGTACGCGGCCGTCAACCATTTCGATTGATTCTCCGTTCCTAATTGGTTCGTCACACTGACTGGAACAATATTCGGCCTATCATTCGAGTAATAAATATTGTATTTCTGAAATTCAATTTGCTGCTGCGCACATAAAATCGCGCAGTACAAGAACGCTTGCACATCTAAGACGTTTAAAGATTCGGCCGAGCAATTCGTCAGGTTTTTACTAGAGTACGGCAAGCCATCAAAGACAGTGCATTTAAATTGTGGTAACGATCGATTTAAACCAATCCAGATATAATGATGTAATGAATGTGGGAACACCATTTGTGCGATGTCGTCGTATTTCAACAATTCATTCCCCTCGGGTAGACGATTAACAAATCCCACTATATCATTACTGTTGGCAAAATAGCTGGTTTTAATTTTCGATTGCTGATCTCTCATGATAAATATCCGCTTCAGCAAAGATTGTCGCCACATCCCGGTCATAGATTGCTCGGCTCTTTCCAGCATTGCCCCTTTCCAATCTTTAGAAATTGATAAGAGCATATGCCCGGCCTGGGAGCATCTGAATGCCGCTTCACGATTCCAACGTTTCGCCAAGTTCTTATTATTTTCCGAAGTATGGGAGAACCACAAAGACTGCAAATCGATTGGAGGTGATAAGTAAGCGATGAATAGTAAAGGCAAAGAGATCTGCGCGGCTTCCTTATACTTCAAAAGGTCCTTCTTCGCCTGTTTGTACACCAAAATGATGAAATGCAAACACAATTGCCCGGTATAGTGATTCGAAAACTCCTTCATGAGATATTTATCGGGGCAATCTTGCATGCTCTCCAAAGCGACCTTCAACGATTGATCGAAATTGAAAACATTATTTATGTACTCGTTGTTCGCCTTTACACTGGCAGAACGCTCGTCTAGGCTAACATCGACTAATCTATCCAAAACGCCTATCAGAAACATCCAAAATTCCCAATTCAAATTCTTCTGTAGCGTTTCCTGCTGGTACTTAACTAAAACTTCGGCAACGGTCTCGTACCAGCCGAGATTCTTCACAAAAGTCAAATGATTCTTCTGTTCAATATCCTTGGCATGTTCGTATGCCTCTTTAATCTGATTATTCTGCAGAAAGTGTCGTAATAATCGAACGCGTATCGCAACATCTTGTGGTCGTTCCTCTACCTCTTTCAGAAGTAATTTAGCAACACCTTTCACATCGGTTCCTTCGGATAGAATTAATTTCTCTTTCAAGGAGAATATCGACGGATTATTCGGATCTATCGTTTGGGCTTTCTCGCAGAAGTACCGTGCACCTGATTGGTCAAAATTTACTTTATCAGATGCGAGTAATTCGCACACTGTAATAGAAATTAAGATTATTACAATTTTCAAGACAATTTTAGTTTTATTAATGAGTAAACCAACCTTTCAGCACAAGCTTATTCTGTTTCGGGTCTAAATCGAGGCTTGTACGATAGGCCTCTATAGCGGCTTCAATTTTTCCTAATTTCTCTAAGATTCTGCCTAGTAAATGTTGGGCTTCGGCAGATTCGGGTTTTACGTTGAGATATATCGTAACATAACGACGTGCATTTTCATAATCTCCTACTTGAAAGTATAATTTTGCGAAAGAAAGATATCTAACATTGCGCTAAAAAAAAAAAACAAAAAAAAAAATTAGAGATTATTGAATTCTAATTTGAATAATAATAAAGAATTAACTACCTCTATTTTTTTTAAGCCAACAAAAACATAAGCACGCATTAGAATATGCAGGTAGGGGATCAACAAAAAAGTATTTATAGAAATTATATTCCCGCCAGAATAGAACAATCCAGCGTGTGATTCAACATGGATACAAGGATAAAAATAAAATCGCAAATACGCGTTCTCAACGCGATCGACGAATTGATGCCTAATTATTTAAAATATCGACAAAAAACTTTAAAATCCAAAGCCGGTAATATGGCGGACGCAAAGGGACTCACCTCGGACTCACTAATAATCTTTTTCAAGCAGTTCTCAACGTGCTTGTCGACTTCGAGCTTTGTGTTAAACATCTCGGTTTTATGCTTATACACCTACACTAAATAACACAACACGTAAGGTTCAATATTTTTCGAAATACAGGATAGAAACTCCATCAAATGACCGTTAGCATTGTACATTTATTTAACGAGATCACAAACACTACAATAACCGTACAGTGTACAGTGACATTACACAAATGATGAAATTGATGTGAAATTGGATGAAATCATAGAGGAGATAATTATTGGATGAAATATGAACACCCGAATCTGCCCGAATCCATGAAAAAAACCTCTATGCCTACCAATCGCGTGAGTGGACGTGACAATGACAGTATCATGCCGCCAATTTCAAATTGATTTAAGGAAATACATTACAACATTACCTGACATTAACTAAAAGAATCTATACACAGTTCTATTTTTAACAGTTATAACTAATAGGTGCTGTATAATTTATTGATTTGTGTGTAAAAAGCACGTTTTCTAATTTTGGCATGCCGTAATTTCCTTTCTCACAAACTATTGAGGGAAAAACCACAGACTTGTAAATGTTACAAATAAAGAAATTTTGAATGGATTTAAATTGAAATTCTTTTCAAATTCTGTGTATTTATTGTGAACGGAGTGTGAAATGTGTCATACAATATACTCCGTATAATATGCTGTGATAAAGGAACATTTTCTTTCTTGCATTTTCAATTATATCTGAACGTATCTATTCATACCTCGCTTAACCTAACCCCAAATTTTAAAACTGTCATCCAAACAAAAATGCTTTAAATAGTTTAAAAGTGAATATATATAAAATGTTATCACTATTCGACAACATATGCAGCAAATATCTTCCCATCCAATCTGCAGTAAATCGTAAACACACATAAAAGAAAAACTAATTTACCTGCTTGAATGAACATCTTTTTTTACAGAAATTTACCGATTTGCTAGCAAAAAAGCAGGCGGCAGTACTAAAAATACGAGTACCAAAGTGCGTCCTAAACATAGAGGGTGGAAAAGACAGGATGGAAATTCAGTGGAAGCTGGTACTATATTAGTTTTACAGCGCACCCTTAGATTTCATCCCGGATTAAACGTATGGCATTATTTTAATTAATTTACGCTTGATTGTTATATAGTATTGCTAATAGGTGGGTTTCGGACGAAACGGAACATTGTTTGCAATGATACCAGGGAAAGTAATGATAACTTGCGAAGAAACAGATCCTGATTGGTCACACACTTGGGTTCAAAGATGCCATGGCAATCGAATGGGAACAAAGTTTTATAAGAAATATTTTCATGTAATTCCCAATAAGCAGCATCAAAACTTTAAATTAATAGACGAAATATAATGTATTAGTAATGATAATAAAAAATAATTCTAGTAAAATAGTTCTTTATTATGCATCTAACCAATTTATTGTTATATATTGCACACTTCCAGTATCTTGTATAAACGCCAACAAATTTCGTTTTTTAACTGAAGTACCAAGTCGGCAAAATGCTACGATTTCAGTAGGATGAAATAATCTACCATTTGGCACACAATGTACTATATATACAGCATGATATAAGATTGGATCACCTAAATATAACAAGAAGTCACCTCCAAATTTACTTCCAGGTGTTATATAATATCCTTTATCCCATAAATCTATAAAAATCGCCAACCTTTCAGATGTAGTTTTCTTTAGAACTTCATCTCCTGAAACTTCTATGGATTCTCTTGCATTTAAATCACAACAAAATATTGGCCATAAAATTGAATCCTCATCAACTTTACATGATTTATTCAACTCATCCTCAAATATTTCTTCTTTACAACGAGCATCTCCTCTTTTTCGTTTTCCATCCACGATTTTATCGATAATATTTTTTAGTTGATTTTCTCGAATCCCGCGATATACTTCTTTCAATTTTTCGGTCAAATCCTCTTTAAATTTAATATATGATTCATTTTCAGTAGAAGGTGCCACTTTAAGTTTCGGATAAGAGACAAATCTTGCAAAACCCTTTTCTTTTAATAATAAAGCTTCTTCTGGTAATAATTTAAGAGGTAAAGCTGCAATATTTCTCATTAGTCCACGTAAATACTGGTGAAATATTCTTACACGGAATACAGAAGTTTGTGCCGAATATTTCTCCTATTATCCTGTGTTTACAACGCAAAGTTTCCCAATCTAGAATAGATTCAAATGAATATAAAAACAAATACAAATTAAAACTAACCATCGCTGTTGTATACATAGCACACCGCATCCTCGACACAGATATCTATCATATTATTTAAAGGATAAAGATTTATTTATGTTAGTAAACAATACCCGCCTGTTTAATTGCTATGATTTTAGTTTATCAGGGTAACATATTGTGGAATAGTCTATGATATAAACTGTGGAATATTCTTAGATAATATCTGTTTTATTACTATTACAAGAAAATGAAATTAAAGAATATTTCCGGGATAGACTCATACTTCTTCTAATAAAATATTGGGAACAAAAAATGAATTATATGAAGAGCCAAGTGACATGCCAAACAGCAAAAAAAAATATTAATTATTTTATTATTATATTATTTGAACTTGTTTTAAATTATCAATAACTATGATTCTAAAATAAAATTATGAAAAGTGTAAAACGAAAATATGTTCAAAACATATTTTTATGGACCGAAAATTATTTTTAGAATTATGGTGGTTTGATTTTGGTAAAATGAGCAATGCTTTTAACAGTGAAGCACGAAATTACCTAAAATTTGTACCACATTCATAGCTATTTTAGTATTCTTAAGTTTACTGAAAATGCCAGAAATTTGAATTTTTAACAAAGGAAAATGTGGCTATTTGAATTTGAGAAAACCATGAGAAAACGTACGAATTGGTACGAATAAAGAAGTTAATAAAATAGAAATTTATCATGTACAACATTGAAACAATTTCCCCTAAATAAACAAAAAAATCCTTTCATACGAATTACTTTAAGTTACGCAATGTTTACATTCTTCTGTGACGAAAGTGTTAATATTTATCGATAGCCAAAATATAAAATAACCATCGGCTTGCCGAGTATCCCAATTAAACTTATTGAAGGTTACGATGTTAGATAACATATCAAAACTGGTTTATCTACCACTTACACCCGTTCTGCTTCAAAAATATATAATCGTAAATAAAATTCGAAAAAGATAACAGTTCGAGATGTGCCTTCTGGTCGGTGCAATCGACGCTGGAACGTCCAGCGTTCGTTTTATATTGTTTAAAGTGGAATCAACAGAAGTGGTAGCTTTGCATCAACAAGAATTGGCCAAAAGTTTTCCACAAGAAGGTTGGGTCGAACAAGACCCTGTGGAAATTCTAAGTGCAATATATGAGTGCATCAATAGAACAGTACAAAAGCTTGAAGATCAGGGTGGAAACGTGCAGAATGTTGTTGCTATAGGTGTTACAAACCAAAGGGAATCCACTCTAGTTTGGGATAAACTCACTGGAAAACCATTGTATAATTTGATAGTATGGCAAGATATGCGAACGTCATCAACCATCGAGCAATTATTAGACACAATTCCAAACAAAACTAGAAATAAGAATTATTTAAAACCGTTGTGCGGTTTGCCCCTATCGCCTTATTTCAGTGCAGTTAAATTGAAGTGGCTGTACGATAATGACATAAATGTTAAGAAAGCTATGGGAGAAGGACGATGTTTATTTGGTACTGTCGACTCTTGGATAATATGGAACTTGACTGGCGGTGTTAAAGGAGGTATACATGTAACTGATGCATCTAACGCTTCTCGAACTATGCTCATGAATATTGAAACACTAAAATGGGATCCAGTACTTTTAAGATTCTTCAATGTACCAGCTTCGATATTACCAGTGATTAAATCGAGTTCTGAAGTGTATGGCGTTCTATCTGATGGTCCTTTGAAAGGTGTACCGTTATCGGGATGCATAGGAGATCAACAGTCTGCTTTAATTGGACAACAATGTCTTTCTCCAGGACAGGTAAGAATTAATAGTTTTAAAAATATGACATATTTATATTTGCAATGTGTGCACATCATAAATCAACTGTTTATTTAATATTACATGAAATATATTATATATTCCAAATAATTGTAAAAATTGACAGAAGAAATGATAAAAACGCTGTAACACTAATGTCAAAATTACTAAAAAACAAAAAAGTGTATCACATTGCAAGTATTGTTTGCAGTGCTAAGAGTTATTATAAAAGCGTCATCAATGGATATTTTGTATTTGTTAGCCTGCAGTTTCTGTTTCTTCATGCTGTATGCGCACATTGCTAATGTGAATTTCCTTTATATACAAAACCATTATAATATATAAGTACTTGGAAGTGACCACAAAGATAGGCAACCCAAATAACTTCAGGGATAAGTTGAAGCCTCTGTATGTAAAAATACAGGCTGGATAGTTTTTCACAGATAATAGACCTGTTCATAGAATAATCACAAACTAGTCTGAGACAATCATATACTGTGAAATCAGTCAGAAAACTGTTTCGGATTTTTTTTAGCTAATCGAATCGCGTCTAACTTGCTTGTGATTCTTCCATGTACGGACGTATTATTGCTAGGTCATGCTAGGTATATCGGAAAGAGGTGGGGAGGAGGTTTAACAAATAGTATATTAAAATATAAGTGTTACAATGACGTTTATTATAATGCATGCAAACATGTACATGCTGAAGGAGAAAAATATTTAATCTAAATTAACTTAGCATAATGAAAGAGAAAAAAAAGTGTTAATAATAACGAACTGATATAAATAAATTCAAAATAACAAATATAAATAAACAATTAATGACATAAATATTAATATTAAAGCACGCTATGAAAGATAGTAAATCAAAAGATTGTTTCCCAGAACAATCAAATTAAATTTGAAATACAGGGTGTCTCCTCGTT
This sequence comes from Cetonia aurata, assembly GCA_949128085.1. Taxonomy (NCBI): domain Eukaryota; kingdom Metazoa; phylum Arthropoda; class Insecta; order Coleoptera; family Scarabaeidae; genus Cetonia; species Cetonia aurata. The sequence goes on along the minus strand of OX421882.1, from coordinate 68,092,325 downwards.
GAGTTGCATAACTTCATAGGGTTATTCCTTGTATCAAAATTAGCAAAACACTTCCAGTCAGCATAGGTCCAATTCTCAACTGTTTTCGAGATATGGGTAGTCAAAAGCGTTGAAAATCACTAGTTACGGTAACTAATTTAGATGAATCATGGACGCATTTGGCTCGACTGGTAACGTAGATCCAATGCACTTGACTTATGCTTTTGGACAGTTGTCATGTAAGCAGTTTTGTAGTATTTTTGAGTTTTGGATTTCGCTCGCAGAACATTTAAAAATGCCTCTTTTTACGAAGGAAGAGTACGCCGACATGATATTTCTGTATGGCTATTGTGGAGGAAACGGTTCAGCAGCGGCAAGAGTATACGCAGAACGCTACCCGAACCGAAGGCATCCTTGTCGGACAACCATCATGAACTGTTTCATATCGCTCCGGCAAACATGATCCTTCCCGAAAAAGACTAATGAGCGAGAGCCTGCGCGAAGAAACCACACTGAAGCTGTTCTTCATGAAGTTTCTGAGAATCGGAGAACCAGCATAAGAAGAATTATTGCCACCACAGGACAGAAAAGAGCGTCGATTCACAGGACTTTACGTGAAAATGGGCTACATCCATACCACGTATAACAAGTACAAAATCTCTTACCTGCCGACTCTGCAAAACGGGAAGAATTTTGCTCGTGGATCCTAGAGAACCAGGATTTCCTCCCAATTGCTTTGTTCGCTGATGAGTCCACCTTCATTCGTGATGGGATTAACAACTCACATAACGAGCACATCTGGAGCGACGTTTGTCAGAAAGTAGATTTCAGCACCGATTTTCGGTTAATGTGTGGGGAGGAATCATCGGAAATGTTATCCTAGGACCGAAAATCTTTGATGGAACATTAACTAGCCATATCTGCAGGAGATTCCTAGATGAAGAGCATCCCATTCTTCTTGAAGATATCCCCTTGAACGTCCGTAATAGGATGTGGTTTGTCCATGACGGGTGTCCGGCACACTATGGAAGAGTGGTAACCGACTTTTTGAACACTGCGTTTCCAAACCGCTGGATAGGGCGGAATGGAGCTGTCGCATGGCCCCCGCGCTCGCCGGACCTGATGCCTCTCGACTTTTTCCTCTGCGGCAATGTTAAGACCATTGTTTATGGACAAGAGAAGCCGGCTACCAAAGAAAAACTGGTAGGTAAAATCCAACGAGCATTTCAGGAAGTTCGTGGAAATATGGAAAATGTCAACTGGATAGGAGGACTGAGTCAAAGAGCAGAGTTGAGTTTGGCGGTCCAGGGTCGCCATTTTTGAGCAGCTTTAAATGTTTACAGCATTGCTTGTTTATTAAAATCATTAAAACAATTTTTGCTCTTTATTGTGGAAGTAAGACTGTAATTTAAGTTAATCGTTCCTTAGCAACCATTTCATGCCGAAATTCGAGCCAAATGCGTCTATGATTCGTCTAAATTAGTTACCGTAACTAGTGACTTTCAACGCTCTTAACCACCCATATCTCGAAAACGGTTGGGAATTGGACTATGCCGACTAGAAATGTTTCGTTAATTTTGATACAAGGAATAACCGTATGAAGTTATGCAACCCAACGAGGAAACAGCCTGTATATCACCCAGCTCTTGATTTCCGAGTCTGGAAATGTCAAAAAGAAATTAGTATCTCTATAAAACCTTACTGTTACTTTTTGATATTAATTAACGTTTAGATATAATGCAATTTTTTTTTAATTATCCAATTTTGTTTTTGTCCTTCTAAATTAGGCTAAAGCTACCTATGGTACAGGATGTTTTCTCTTGTATAACACCGGAAACATTAAAGTTGACAGCACCCACGGCTTAATAACAACAGTGGCATACAAACTGGGTTCAGATTCGCCTGTTTACGCTCTCGAGGGTTCTGTTGCCATAGCAGGTGCCGCATTCAGCTGGCTAAGAGACAACTTAAACATTTTACCGAATTATTCTGATGCCCAGGACGTAGCTGAACGAGCCGATATGTTAGTAGAAGGCAACGTTTACTTTGTACCGGCCTTCAGTGGACTTTACGCGCCTTACTGGCAGCAAGATGCGCGAGGGTATTTCACATTCAGGATTAAAATTCGTATTGAGATATTAATATCACGATGTTTCTAGTGTGATATGCGGAATTACAGAAGATACCCAATCGTCGCATATTGTCCGGGCAACTCTCGATGCCGTTTGCTTCCAAGTGAAAGACGTTATTGAAGCCATGAACAAGGACTACGGATCAGCGGTGCAAAGTTTGCAGGTATGTAAGGAAAAAAAATCGTTTCCAATCGTTTATTGCACTCCCCTTCAAAACAACACTTGATTCAGTCTGGTATATTGCCTAATTTACATATCGATGTGGTACTGGCACATATTTTCATCCTTTTCACTTTTTTGCCAAAACGTAGTTTTGAAAGTATTTACAATTCGACGTTAAATGCTTTAATATTTTAGGTCGACGGAGGAATGACCGCGAATTTATTATTAATGCAACTACAATCCGATCTGACAGGAATAACCATTGTGAAACCGAATATGTCCGAAAGCACTGCCTTGGGTGCGGCCATGATAGCTGGCGCTGGTGTTGGGTTGTGGAACATATCGAAAAAATTGAATATCGCAGCTCAATCGTGGTCACCGAGACTGACAGAAAATGAACGTGATATGCGCTATTATCAATGGAAAGAGGCCGTAGAACGATCGTTAGGTTGGGGTAAATGAAATTCGAATATATTTAGAAAAAAAAAATGAGAGTTTATGTTTTATATATATTTTATTAATAAATAAATAAATAATTTATTCTACTTGTGTTCTGTAGTATTTATGATTACAAAAATCAAATATATATTACCTTTAATCTTTTTATAATTGAGAAACAGCAGGTTTTTGATTTAATTAATTAATATTATGCCATACAAGGTGCACCATGGTATGTCAGCAGTCAGTAAAGTTGTTGGTTTACAACCTCCACCTAATCAATACTAAACATCATAAGAAAAAGAAAAGATAATATATAAATAAAACCTCTCTAAAAAGGACCTTCTATGAATCGTAATCATCTCTAAGTCCTAGTCTAATAAAGTCAACACTTCTTAGTAGTACAAAGCGATCCATCACAAATCCCCATGTTCAGTGATATAAAAATTTTCAGATTAGGAAATGCAATGAAAAGTAAAGTATATTATTTGTAAAAAAAAATATCACAGTAATGTAAATAATTAGCTATTAAGTATTAACAATTTGATAAACATTCCTCAAGCATCAAAATTCAAATTTCCCGCAATTATTTTTATTAATTTAAACATTGAAACATGAAATAACCAACGCTTTCGTTAAAGTAACTATACATAATTGCGGGAAATTCAATTTTGCTTCTTGGAACAAAAATTACTAAAGCATTTTAAAAGATATAAACAAAAAAAAAATTATTAGATATTTCGTATCATTAATATTGAAAATCTTATACCAAACTAAATACTTGATAAATAAAAACGATAATTAAGACATCTTCAGATATATAATAGAAATATTCGTTAGAATTATGTTACCTACACTGGCTGTCATATTTTGTTGTCTACGTGTGTAAAGGTACTTCAGTGTTTATAGTTATGGCCCGTGTATTCTGTTTAAAATTAACTTTACATCTATGAGCATTACTTCCCGGCGAATTAGCAACATGCATCGTGCACGTTATTATTGTGTATTTCTTATATTCATCTCGCTGGCTTCGGCCGATGAACACACTCACATTGTAAGTACATATTAGAATCCTAAATTTTTTCAGGAATGTTTGCTGACTGAACGTAATTGTCATACAACGACGATTAGAAATGTTAAAATTAGACGCATTCGATACTATCTCATAAATATTAAAGCATAAAAGTAGAGAAATAATTACTCTAGTTAGGAAAACAAAACGCTGGAACATATTCACAACATTTTTTTATGGACAGACTTTTAATCATGTAAATTATAAATGTATATATCAACTTAGATAAGTATCATAGTTATTTGTGTTTTATCATTTTAAAATACGGAATTGGGGTGAAACTGAGGAAATTATGAATGAATACAGATGGGGCTTGATCTTAATCTGTATATCGTTTCGTAAGGTTTTGAATTAATCAATTAATTATTACTGCAAAATCCTTGGAAATCGGTTGTTCAGATGTATGTATAGAATACTAATTGTATACTATATAATATACATCTTGTAAATATTATGAAATTTAATTAGACGAGAAACACTTCAAAACTAGTTTTTCTCATACAAAAATGAATTGAATATTTTAAAATCGAATGCATTTTTTTTCTCATAAAAAAGCAAAAGTAGATAAATAGTTACTGTAGTTATTCAAGACAGAAAGGCAGTGAAATGTATTCATGTCCATTATTATCCGTAGGCATTCTTAAATCAATGTTTTAATCATGTATATGTAAAATTTTATATCAGCTAAGATAAATATCATATTAAGTTTTTATCATTTTAAATTAACGAGATGGAGTGAAAGTGGGTTTTATAAATGAATATTTTTCAATTTTCATACTGTTTTGTAAGGTTTTGCACGAATCAACTATCATTGCAAAATTCATACATAAACGTATTGATTAAGAAATAGTGTGAAGTGCAATTACATGGGAAAAACTTGAAAACTTTAGTCTTGTTATACAAAAACAACGAAAGAATATTCAATTTTTCAATTTTCTGCAGAGATGTCAGGTTCAAATCCTGCAATCGTAAAATTTTTAATATAAAAATGCCTTGTAATTTTATTATAGTGATTAGCAGGAAAAGCATTGATTCCTTATGAAGAATATTCAAATTGAACACATTTTTTCCTTTCTCATAAATATTAAAGCACGAGTGAAATTATAAAAACAACACAGTGTCAGATATATTTTAATTTATTTAATATGCATATAAAAATAATTTATGTATTATCAGCTTTGACAAAAATACTGTAAACTGTGCTACTGATAGCACTACACACTTTCAAACACCTAATTATAAACTGCTCATGATGATAGCTTTGCTATTGAAACGTACAATGGGGTACATTAATGCCTGGCTTCGGAAACGTTACGCAGGAATTACCGATGCAATACTTGGTGCTTTAATAATGACAGTCTTTGTTAGATTGCTAGATATTGAATAGATAATTGTTGTTTAACGTTGCGGTCACCGGGTATAAGTCTTAGAACACCATGTGCACCTCGTCTCTCATATCGTCTTGTGATGGCAAAAGCTAGCAATAATTTCGAGGAAGGTTCAGTGTCTTGCGGTGTCTTAAGACTTAAGGTAGTGACTTTGTAGTAAGGTTAATTACAGTGATTAGCAGGAAAGCATTTATTTAATTTGTAGTAAGATGTTTGAAAGTATGTTATATTATTAGCTTTGTTGATATGTATCATAATTTATTAATTTTTTTTTATCATTTTTAAGTACGAAGATGGGGAAGAAGTAGTGTTATGGATGAATACTGTCGGGCCTTATCACAACCGGCAAGAGACTTACGCATATTTTTCCTTGCCGTTTTGCAAGGGTCCTAAAGAATCCATCAACCATTACCATGAAACGCTCAGCGAAGCTTTGCAAGGGGTAGAATTAGAAATCAGCGGTTTGGACATACAATTCAAGACGGACGTATCCAAAACTAAGTATTGCGAAGTTCAGTTGCACGAGGAGAAATACAAAGCGCTGGTTTACGCCGTCAAGAACCACTATTGGTATCAGATGTATTTGGACGACCTCCCGATTTGGGGAATCGTAGGAGAGGTGACGGAATCCAACTATTACATATGGACGCACAAGAAATTCGAGATCGGGAGGAACGGCAACCAGATCGTCGACGTGAATATCACGTCGGAAGATAAAGTTCCGCTTATGCGCGAAGGGAAGCTGTCGTTCACTTACGAGGTGATATGGAAGACGTCCAATACGAAATTCGGGGACCGATTCGATAAATATCTGGATCCGAGCTTCTTCCAACATCGCATCCATTGGTTCAGTATATTCAATAGCTTCATGATGGTGATATTTCTGGTGGGATTGGTGTCGATGATCCTGATGCGTACCCTACGGAAGGACTATGCTCGTTACAGCAAGGACGAGGAACTGGACGATATGGAACGGGATTTGGGCGACGAATACGGATGGAAGCAGGTGCACGGCGATGTTTTTCGACCTGCGTCGCACGCGATGCTCTTCTCGGCTTTAGTGGGATCCGGATATCAATTAACGACTGTCGCGTTGAGTGTTATCGTGTTCGCCATCCTCGGGGAATTGTACACGGAACGAGGATCGTTGCTTTCGACGGCGATATTCGTGTACGCCGCGACTTCTCCGGTGAACGGATATTTCGGTGGATCGCTTTACGCTAGGATGGGAGGCAAGTTGTGGATCAGACAAATGCTCGCATCGGCTTTCCTCCTACCGGCGTTGCTATGCGGTACTGCCTTCTGCATTAACTTCATCGCTATTTATTATCACGCTTCGAGGGCTATCCCTTTCGGAACGATGGTCGCCGTTACTTGCATCTGTTTGTTTATAATCCTGCCGTTGACTTTGGTAGGGACGGTGCTCGGTCGAAATTTGGCCGGCCAACCGGATCATCCGTGCAGAATCAACGCGGTGCCCAGACCGATACCCGAGAAGAAATGGTTCATGGAACCGGGCGTCATAATCCTACTCGGTGGCGTTCTCCCGTTCGCCAGTATATTCATCGAGATGTACTTCATCTTCACCTCGTTCTGGGCGTACAAGATCTACTACGTCTACGGATTCATGTTGCTCGTTCTGTTGATTCTCTTAGTCGTCGTCGTCTGTGTTACTATAGTGTGTAGTTACTTCCTCTTGAACGCCGAAGATTACCGTTGGCAGTGGACATCGTTCTTGGCAGCCGGATCTACGGCCGCTTACGTTTATGCTTATTCGATCTATTATTTCTTCTTTAAAACCAAGATGTACGGCCTGTTCCAGACCACTTTCTATTTCGGTTACATGGCCGTGTTCAGTCTCGGCCTGGGCATTATGTGCGGCACAGTCGGTTATGTGGGCACCTCGATGTTCGTCAGGAAGATCTACTCGACGGTGAAGATAGACTGAGGGGAGTGCCATAGGTGACTGACGATGTGACTTAATGACGAAAATTGGAAGTGTTAGTTGCGCCAAACACCTGTCCGAGACACCTTTTGTTCGAGTGAATCAATTCAATACCGGATGTTTGTTCATCTTGTCTAACGTAGTAATATGAATTGGCCGGTTTTCCCCCCCTTTTTTAGTAATGTCAAATACAGAGTGGACGATTGATAATTTCGCTAGGGCGTGTTAGGCAAGATCAATAGACGATTTATTAAATGTAAGCCGTTTGTATATAAGTTATTTTATGCAAGTTCCCTGGATACTTAGTCAGCTGTACTATGCTAAATTCTTTATATGGCATTAAAATTGTCAAGTGAGTTTTTCTTTTATTTTTTTTTTAATTTTATCTTAATACTTGTAATATATTTATGATAACTAAGATTAAACTGTTTCACAAAATACAAAGGTGTATTTCTTTTGTAGAAGAAGCAGACAATGTATTCTAATTAGAATGTATACAAGTTGTTCTAAGTTGTATTGTATTGGATTGTGCTTTATTAGCCAGTAGATCCATAGGATATAGTCTTTGTCAGACATAAGAATACATACTAAAAAAACATAAATATAAATGAGAATAAAATACAAAACACAATATAACCGACAAGAAAACACTCAATAATCACGAATCGGCTCAGTCAAAATCTCCGAGGCAGTGTTAGTAACACTTGTCAACTAAAAATCGTTTTAACGATATTTTAAATTTTACAATGTTTAAATTTGTTAAGTTTTTAAGGAGTTTATTATAGATTTTAATACATATAAACCTAGCGTTTCTTTCATATAGTGTTGTTCTATGTCTCGGAACCGACAGCCCACAAGCATTCCGTGTCTCATATATATTACTAATATCACAAGTACGTATGAAACGGTTAACATTGACATACACTGCCCACTCATAAATAAAAAAGCTCGGTAAAGTCAGCAGGTTATCGCCCACAAAAAATTGGACGACAGCTATCGGTATTTTTTAACATGAATATACTTCGCAAAATCCTCTTCTGTAAAATAAAACATCGTGGGAATTGGGAAGACGAGCCCCATAACATTAAACCATATCTCAATCTTGATGAAATATGAGAGTTGTAATACATCAAAAGCACTTCCTTACTGACACTAATTTTCAATTGGCGTACAGCATACTGAAGAGAACACAATTCTTTACAGAGAGCATCCACGTGGGTATTCCATGTCAATGTAACAGCCTAGAAATTTAGTGTTAATGGTTACAGCGATAGTTTCGGATCTCAAGCGTACTAATAGAGATGTATCTCATAAACATCGTTTTGTATTAAACGTTAACATACATGTTTAAGATTGGTTAATTTCTAAACCGTTATTGCAACACCACGCCCTCATTGCTTCAGCATACTGATTGCCAACCTGTGCCAACTCAGCCTCCTTGCGACCTGAGATGACCGCAGTAGTATCATCCGCAAACTTAAATAGATCACCATCCGCAAAGGAATGATGCAGATCGTTCACAAATAAGATAAATAGCAGAGGTCGAAGAACTGATCCCTGAGGGACACCTCTTGTAACATTTATAGCTGATGAATACACACCACCCACCTTTAAGTGCGCACACCCTTGCTAACTTCGCTATTATTAGAGCTACGAAGTCAGTTAATTGGGCATACTTCTGGGATTTTATGTGGCGATTATAGTGGTGGAAACAGAAAAACAAGTGCGCATCGCATTTCAAAATATTCATTAAAACTCTCTTTTTTTAATAAAACAACCTGTATATTTCACTGCAGTTTAATTGAAAATTTAATTGTGAACAAAAAAGTTTTAATACGACACTACGAACAAATAAAGAAGTTTCATGAAATTTTATATTAACTCAGTACCTTAGTTTGTGTAAAAACAAACTAGCCTAGCTATGAAATAACAATTCAGTTTGTTTATTTAATACCTGCCAGTACTAGCAAAAATGTTCTGACATTGGTGTATTTTTTTTTATCACTTTAAGAACTACTCTTTACGAACAAGCAAACCATTCGGTTAGCTGAGCATGTGATATGTTAGGAGCGTACATAAAATGTAGAAAAAATGGAAAGCAAGCCCGTGAATATTAGAGCTAGATGCATTGAACGCAATATTCCGAACCGTCGATATTTTCTGAAAGTTTCTAGAAAATTTAGAATAAATGAGATTTTCAAAAAAGAAAAGGCAAAAAAAGCAAATTATATTAGATGACGAAACGGAAATTAATAATTTAACTTATTTTAAAGCACATCCAAGTAATTCTATTCGTGTCCATAAAAATGCAAAATTTAACTACATACATTATATATATTAATATTTCACACACCTTTTCTAATACTTTATTTACACATATTATTTTTTAGCTATATTACAAATAGATACTAAATATCATGGAAGAAGATACCTTTCAATTCTCTTTCATATAGTTCTTCTATTTCCTCTGAAAAATTAATTTATACTTCCTTTCGTATTAGACAACCAATTATACGTCTGTATAAAATAAGTTGCCTACATACAGTCTTCTGATAAAGTTGCGTAACACATCTCTACTTATTTAAAATTTTATCTTTGACTTTCCGCTTATATGGAGGGAAGAAGATAACAAATAAACGGCAACATTTCATAACATAATTTTTACTGGTTGTATTTTCATGATGTTACACACATAAATGTAACTTTTGCGTACACAAGATATTCAATCACAACATCGACAGCGACCGTATGTGAAAAGAGTAAAGATTTTAAAATGATTTTGTCAATTCTTATAACAGTAAATTATGTCAATAAACGTAGTCCGTGTCTGCGTTTCCTAACCATTTCCTTGATGTTATCGAATTCTTGGGATTATATCCCATCGCTATCCATTCCATTGGTATTCTGAAATACAAAACAGAAATAATTATATCATGGAAACAATAAATTAATAATATACTTATTCCCTAAGCAAAATTCAATTTTCCTGCAATTAAAATAATTGCGTATAGTAATTTTAAAACAAACATATTATTTATTTATAGTTATTCAACCGTGTGGAAGTACAACAGGGTATCTCCTAGATGGTGCATAACGCCAATGTAAAATTCTGTTTACGGAGTGTGCCATATATGTGAGACATCCTGTTACCTTTCTAAACGGTTGAATAACTGTTAATATAAGCAAGGGTACAAACAAATATTTTATTTCTTTCTCAACTGTTGCTCACAGAGAATCTGTGGTCAGGTTTTCGTTTAGAAAATAAATGTGCTCTATAGTTAACTTAATTTATGTATTAGATTCTGTAAAACCTTGTTTAATAGCTAGTATAATATCATTCTTCAGTCAATATCGTGGCGGTATAAAATTAAGTATCCAATATCAAGTACAATATCATTAACACCGCCAGCAAATTATTTTTTTTTAACCATGTGATATTTTATGGCGACATTTCGTGATATACAGTACATATATATAGGTAATTTATATTCAATCAATCGTATTAATCCTTAATTCCTTTTTGACTTATTTAAATTGATTTTGTACTTTTTGTTTGTACGTAATACAAACCTGTTCATAATTTGCATATTTTTCGAACGTTTTCCGTAACCTGGGGCCGTTAGCAATTCCATGCCCAAGAACTTTCTAATACGCCTGTCTTGCTCGTCAGTTCGTATTTTATTTTTGTCGACTGGACGAAGTTCTGATTTTCGGTTTCTGCTACTTTGGATACTACTGCATAGCACTATTATAAATACTGAGATACTAAGAATACGGAGATTTGAGAGAGACATTCTGAAATAATAAAACAGAAGTGAATTATTATCATTGGATTACCAAAACATAATGTGATGAATCTTAATTAACCGTTTGCGACTGATATGAAAAAGGTTTCTAATAGATTGGTTATATGTATAAAACAACCTATAGAATAACCTATAAAACCTAATTCATGAACTTTCGTGAATTGGCTACATTTCGGTTTGACATCTGTCATCGTGCCACTTGTCATTCGTAATTACCGGCATTAGTATTATTTTACACATTAAACATAACCAACAAGACAAGCCAACTGCCAACATTAGATAGTTGTAGTCTGTGATGGTTATCTGATAAATTTTTTTTTTTTCGATTTTATCCTGGTATCATCGTGTCTATCTTCAATGGTTTTGGAGATATACCGAAGTTTTTAGTTTTTCATGACATAAGAACGTATTGCAAAGCGCTGGCCACCTTTATCTCGTATTTCACTAGGCTAGGGACAGGCAGCAATATTACCGGTTTGCTTTGAAAGTGGCACGCGGAACATAACAAGACCACTGCAAATAAACAAACAAACACGAATATTTTTTTTGGTTTTTTTTTCAAAAAGTTTCTTCTGTAATAATTTGATACATCAAACTTCCAGTGATGTACCATGGAAAAATCGCATGGTTATCTCTGATGGCTTGTAAATACGGAGTATTTTCGACAGAAACGAAAATGTTATCCACATAATCATAAATGTACCAAATATCATTAAATTTAGAGATAAATAATTTTAATACGAATATAATAATAGAAAATAATGCGTGTATAGGATTCATAAACGTATAAAAGCAATATTATTACAATTAAAATAAGGAAATTACTAACGATTTCTGGTATAATGAAACGTTTCTGGAAGGTAAAAATAGTTTTTAAATGATTCCTCAGATTAAGTATCAAAATTTGCAATACATTGCGAGAAAAATATAATGAACTACTGATCCGAAATATGCTGCAACTTTATATAAAAAAAAACAGAATTAATCTTGTTAGTTTTAATCATTACATTAAGTAACCTGTACGCATACTTTGAATAAAGCGATATACATATAGACCTTGTATATAGATAGAAAAATATCCTTATTGCATGGAACATTGATGTTTAGTTAACATCCATGTAATTTGCCCATCACTAATTTAACACTATAAACTAAATGGATAAAGTACTGCCAAGGATAAGTGCAAGCTTGCAGGGTTTCGAAAAATAATACAGTAACATTATTCAATATACCGGGTGTCTGTAAATTAGATTTTAGTAGAAAAGTGAAATCAAAAGATCCTAAATATTTACCGAAGTATCAATACCTCAACAGGTATTTGTATTTTGGAATTGTTCATATCTTTTTTTTCCCCAAAAAAGTGTAAGCATGTGTCTCAGAACATCATATAGAATATATAACACCGAACATGCAAGAAAAACTTAAACTATTTGAAACTTTAAAATATCTTAACACCAAATGCTTTTCTCTTACCTTCAGATAGTCATGTACAAAATGTGGTAACTTCCTTCTCTCCGGACGAAGTATCAAGTATAAGCGCGACTCTCCTCCGCGGGCATACATAACTTATCCGGATGGAGGAACGCGCGCTTTAGAACATGCGCCCGGATTTGACCAATCCCGCTTCTGGCCGTGGTAATGCCGGCCTTTTTCTTGGGGTCGTAGCATTTACTCATTGATAAATAAATGCGTAGGCATTAGAAAGAGTTAATTCTCGAATAAGATAGGAGAGTAGGATGATAATAGCAGCTAATTTCACACCTCACAAATAAATAATCTTGTTTATCCAAACCATTTCTTTTATCTTCTGCATAATTCTAAAAGTCATTCTTGTTTCAACATTTTAGATCTTTCTATTCTGCTGCTTTTCTACACTCTGATGATTATATCAATAATCTGCGTTTAATGATAATTCATTAACAGAACGAACAAAATATTTCAGTTTTATGATAAAATATTCTTTGGTCAAGTAATAACAAGATTCGGTAGTGGAATGCGTTATCATTATTATAACAACCCAACCAACCAAATTTAAATTTCCCGCAATAATGTTTAATACCTTCAATATAACGATATTAAAATAACTACTGATGTAATACAAAATCATAAGTAATTTCATGTTTGAACATTGAAGTTACTAAAAATGATTGCGGGAAATTTAAATTTGGTTGGTTGGGAAGTCATTTTACATTACTCTAAAGATAATATATGTTATAGCCTTGTTTATATATATCTAGTTATTCAACCGGTTTGAAGTACCTTTGGATGGCGTTCAGATGGCGTGTCAGGTTTGGCGTGCCCATTAATTTTTTTTAATAATGTTGCATTGTAATTTCTTAATTTTGATTGGTTTTACTTTGTTATTAACTGCCAAGTTTATTTCAGAATCTGCAACAAACATAGCTCGCATTCCAATGAATATTTGGCGGTATTTAATTTCATTCATCAGTACTTTTATACTATCGCCGCCAGATATCAGCACCTTACGCAGATCGGTTGAATAACTAAAGATATATAAACAAGGGTTATAGCAACTTTTCTTTCATAGGTTTGTTTTGTTGATAATATGAACAGGAAATTATATTATTACTTTTTACGTACAACTTATTCACCATATGAACGCAGTAAAGTATCATAAATGATATCCTGTCAATTAAGATTGCTTTTCTTTTTTTAAACTGCTATAATGACAATAGGTTTGTTTTTGCAACAGTTCAAACGGTTTGCAAACCGTCCGGAGCGTGCGCTGATCGAATGCGCAAACTCCTGACAGTTTCCAATCGCTGCAGAAAGAGGCTTTATAAAAGCAAAGTCACATGACCTATATAGTATTATAATGGTATTATTTATGACTTGTATTTTCTAAACAACATATTACACCTGTTCATAGTAGAATCACAAATTAATCAGAGCCAATCATATGTTGTGAAATCAGTCAGAAAACTGTTTGAGATTTCTATTAGGCAATCGAATCGAGTCTAACTTGTTTGTTATTCTTCTGTGAACCGGCCTAATATTTTTCATCGTTGTTCCTTTTCTTTCATTCATCTCCGTAGATCAAATCGAATTTTGTGTATGATAGGTGTCATTCACATATTTATACATAATATATGTAGACTTATATAATAATAAGAGTCGCTAAGTCCATTCCGTTTACAATCTCGTTTATAAGGATAAATTTCGACATACAAACATTTTGCAATGCTTCATACGGACCTAGAATACATGCATACATGAAACGTGCGCGACTCGATGTCGGCTTGCGTGAGTGGATTGATGAGATCGGTTTTAAAGCTTTCAGCGTGTATAAACATCTTAGCGCCAGGCACTCTCGGATTAAATTAGAGCAATACGCTAATTTCATTCCATTTGCCTGCATTTATGAATAAAGGGATGTTGTAGCATGTGTAGGTTTCGATTTTAGTAGGTTAATTAAGCGTTATAGACATTTTTCAAAATGTAATTGGGACGCATTTTATCCAGGAAGTGAAATTTGTTTGTTATAATTAATTAAATAGTATAATAACTTGTAGGTTAGGTAAGTGGCTGCACAATTTTTTAACTACAAATTTAGCCCCCAGGCGTTGTGCTTGTTATGTCACAATTTCGTGAGGGTAGAACTAAATTTGGTTGTTGAGGAATTAACTGGGGAATTGCCATAAAAATAATTATTAAAAAATTTATTACGTTTGGTTCTATTTTAATCTTGACCATAGAATTTTTATTCAGAAATAATTCTCTTGTTGCTTTTTTTGCGATGACTTAAATTTCACAAATTTCTGAATTAAAAAAATCATAACGAAATTCATTAGGCAACGGGTTTTTATACTCTTTCTGCTCCTGTCGATTGAAGGGAATTTAACTAAATATTTATTATACTTGCACAAAAAAGAACTAATATGGAATCCCCCTAAGTTATCATACTGATGTAAAAAAAAAGTTTATCATGAAATCTAGCAGATCTGGGAAACAACTGATTGCCAAACAATTTTAGATCATTGAACTGTATCCTAAGGAACTGGAACGGTATCACTCACGAAAATGTGAAGCAGAGCTCCAGATAGGCAACCATGATTGCGGATGCATATCTATATTACGATATACAGAAAATAAATGTCAAAAAACCCTTAAAAATAAATCTACAGTCGCAATCCAAACACATTTACAAGCATGAGATGCAGCCGTTTCAATTCCCTATGATGCAGTTCAACGTTTTAGATACACAGGTGGAAGTACAGTTGCATAATTTATAGAATAACAAGCTGAAAAGTTCTATTAGACATACAGCCTTGGCCAAAAGTATTTGCCACCCTTTCTTGTCTTGCGGTTGTTTTACGTTTTCGTCTGCTTCTTCGATTAGTTCTATAGGTTCTAGAATCTCGATAACGTTGCACTGTATTTCGTACCGTCCCTCGCGGACGTTTTATTATTTTCGCGATGTTAGAAACGCTCTTTTTGCGAACTTCCCAGTAAACACCAAACATTACTGAAACGTTTCGATTTAATGTTTGTATGTAATTATTAAAACGTTACGAAAATATGTTTCGTATAAGCATTAGAAACATCTCATGATAACGAAACATTCATGAGACCAACCGAGACGTTTTGTTTTAACGCTTGCATATCATTATTGAAACGTTACAAAAATATGTTTTATATAAGCATTAGAAACATCTATGTTAATTAGAAAAATGCCTTTCTTTGCTTATGTTTCAGAAACATTCAAGTGTTGTTAGTTTCGTAAGATTTTTAATCGTAAACGCGATTCCCTTTTGAAAACTCCACCCGCACAAAATGAATAAATTTATTAGAATCACTATATGTGAATTAAAAATAGACAACTAAAATATCTTCTCAAGGTTAACAGAAAACACAAAATAAAAACATTGCCTTAGCTTTTATTACAAACCAATAACACATTATACTTAATACATAATAACTTGATAGGCACTACAGCTTAGATTAAGTGTCAAAATTATAACAAAATGTATATTAAATAATCTTTTTGCATCTGCATAGTACATTACTACATTTATTTGTGCTTATCGAAATATTCGTAGGTTTGATAAGCTTAAATATACAATGCAATATAACAATATTGTAAATAGTTACTGGATTTTCTTGGCGAATAATTAAACTGTTTTGTTATAAACTTTAAATTATCTCACGAAAGTGATTATTAGGAAAAATATGTGGCCATTTATGATTACAGCACAGAATAGAGAATATACATTAAAAAAAATGTGGAAAACTGTACCACCTCCCAATATTGGCTTTGCAAAATTATAATACAAATCAATGTTAATCAATAAATGTGTGTAACTAATATATTGTAATTGTTTGAATTCCTTTGATTCGAATACTAAAGAAAACATTGCTGGGAAGAGTAACGCTTGACTCCAAAACAAAAAAAAAGATAAGCTGTCTCCCGCTTAATTTACGACCCAGATAATAGTTCTCCGAGTATAACTTTTTTGCTCGCCGTCGAATTATGCATTGAGTTGCTATTTAATAAATATACCTCACACAGTTGTAATATCAGCGGTAGTAAAACAATATTTAAGGGTAACTAAATTGAAATCTGGATTTCCTAAAGATTTGGAACTTTGTCGCTATAGGAGATAATTGTGCTTTCTTGTTAGAGAAATTAAAATTAACAACCCAATTAATATTTGACGTATCGAATTTTAGCTTACTTGTTACGTTGGAGATGCTGGTTCTTCTAGTTTATATTGTCATTCGTCAATTTAATATTCGAGGAGAATGTATATTTTATTTGAAGGGAGAAATTATATTTAAAAAATAAAACGAATTTGTGATAATATTAGCATAACCTATTTCATCAGTGTTTTCATTTGATTCGATTTGATCAGTTGCAGTTTTCGCGAAGAAGTTATGAAAACAATATGCCTTAAAGAATCCTTGATGGATATTAAATGCATTGTATGGTTTAAGTGTATCGAACGCAAGAATTATTGGCTAAGCACACTAAGCAATTTCATGTAGTTATTTTTATTTATAAGAAAATATCAACAAACAAAAAAAAAATAAAAAACAAAAAGCTCCGATTCTTTTCAGAAAAATAATGTTCGATTAGTACTAACTCTAATATAAATAACATAATATGATTATGTTTTATACAAAATTTTATTGTCAAGTTAACTTTTCTTTGTAAAAACGAGTCTACACAATATCAGGAACAGCCTACTTTTTATAACAAGTATGTATATTTAATATTTTGGAACTATAATTTCATTTTTATTTTTAATATCCTCATTTCCATAGTATCGAAAATAGTAATTCCATTAGTAATATAAAATGCATATAAAAT
This sequence comes from Cetonia aurata, assembly GCA_949128085.1. Taxonomy (NCBI): domain Eukaryota; kingdom Metazoa; phylum Arthropoda; class Insecta; order Coleoptera; family Scarabaeidae; genus Cetonia; species Cetonia aurata. Next base: position 68,075,072 of record OX421882.1, on the reverse strand, counting down.
TTCACGTGTATAAAGTATATTAAAAATATAATATTAATTTGAAGATAGGCACTTATGAAAAACAATTATCCGAAACAGATATAGATGTCCATACATGTTTAATAAAACAATGGTTTAATTTACATAAACTACACGATCAATGCCGTTTCGTTTTGTGTGTTGCCAACTGCACAGCCCTAGCGAAAGTTTTTTTGCATTGATCACAAGAAAACGGCTTATCGACCGCATGTGTTAACATATGCCTGGTCAAGACATCTTTACGACCAAACTCTTTCCTGCATATATCGCAATGGTATTTTCTCTCTTTCGTATGTATAATCATATGTTTAGTCATGTTGTGCGCTTGTTGAAACCGACTACCGCAGACAGCGCACACAAACGGTTTCTCCCCGGTATGAACCCTACGATGGCGCTCGAGATCACAAGCTTTCTGAAACTCTTTACAGCAAACGGGACAACTGAACGCTTTACGTTTTCTCTTCATATAAGGCTTCATTTCATGTACTAAGAGGTGTTCTTCATAATCGGCATCTTTATTGAATGATTTTCTACATTTCTCGCAATTATAAGGCATTTTCCCCTGATGTTGCCGCATGTGGGCGATAAACGAATCCAAGGTTTTCAATCGTACATTACATTTAGAGCATCTGTATGGATTCTTTCCTTTATGCTTCGCACGGTGCTCTTGAAGTAGGGCTCTGTTCACGAATTTTACCGAACATATTTTGCAATAAAATTGTAATAGATCTGGGTGTCTCGTTGATAAATGTAAATTATACGAATCTTTATTGTAAAAAATAAACTCACATTTTGGACAGCAAATTGCGTCTATGCAGATTACCTCGACGGTATCATCTGTGAGTGACAAATCGATGGTGGTGAGCAGGCCCTCAGTATCGTCGGCTGACGCATCATCTTCTATAAGGAAGTTTTCGATAACAGGAGAGGCGGGTGATAGTTTCAACAACTTCATAAAATTGACTTTTGCCCGTATAAACAAAGAAAAGGTATCTGGCTGGAGCGAGCCACAATCTTCCTTTTGGGTTTCGTCTTTTATTTTCGCCCTCTTGTCGGCGCTATCATTCTTCTCGTTTATTAGTTTCATAGGCATTATTTTTCGTCTATTCTTAATAATAATAATGAAAAAAACATGGATGAAATGCTAAAATAAAATCTGGAAATTTATTATTAATTTTTAAAATCCATGGTGTAGATATGTAAAAAAGTACAAAAGCGGCATACCTCTACAACTAAAACAAACGAAAAATAGAAAACAAAACCACTTGTTGCTCTTTAACCCATCGAAAAAAACACAATCATAACACAAGGTTACAACAAAAGGACAAAATTATAGGTTAGATTATAAATATTGACAGAAGAATTCTAGGCGCTAAAAACACTGAAAAATAAATAACATGTTCCGCAGTGGTGTGACTGTTCCTGTGAATTTTAATCACGGTAACATGTACATCTCGTTTACCAATACAATATCCCCAGGGTGGTTTTGCATGGATAAAAATACTTATTTCCTTTTCTTTCTATATTACAACAAATAATGTAGACAGAATTGATTAAAGTTGTAAAAATCTCAGTATTCAACCTTATTTTACGGAATTATATAATTTTTCATTGTGATTTTATCACATTTTAAAGCCAGAAATATCTTATGGAACCAAATTAGAAAATTTTTCCCTAAATGAATAGGAAAATACTGAATACTACTGACAACACGCATCGACAGTTTAAATAAATAATGGTATAATGACGATTTCCGGAACACATGTAAATAGCGTAAATGTAGCGTAATGCAAAAGCCAATGAAGCAAACTCGTTTTGACGGCAATGATTTAAGTCATTTTTTGTGAAAAAGTTTAGCATGTCTAAAACAGGGAAATCCCTTGGTCTGAACAGTAAGTGTGAACTTACTTTTTTCCTTAACAATTACTAAAAGATTGCAAATGCAATTGTTAAGGAATTTTGACATTAAACAAATGAAGGGAGTTGACAAAATTAAAAGAAAAGAGCACACAATTTTAAAGGAAAAAATTTATTACAAGGGCGCTGATATTTGCATCAATTTATATGGATTCGATCCGCTGAGAAATTTTAATTCGTCATTTATCCCTGGAAAATCCTGAATCCATTTCCGTTCTTTATAATAATCCATGCAACTTAGGAATTCTTTGCTTGTATAATCAGTTACGTGTAATGGAATAAATGGATCGAGATGCTCGAATCCTGATTTACCTAATAAATACCTACAAAAATTATAAGTTAGTTCAAATACAAAACACCAAAATTAATGATTTTGTACTTTGGGAAATGCGATATTTGATCTTTCGCCGCGATAGCAATTTCGTCAACTGTAAGCACACAAACTCCATTTGTCCAATCATGTTCAGTCAAAGCCAGAAAAGCTTGAGTTAAAGTAACTTTATGTGGATGTACCATTTCTTTCTTTTCTGTATAGACTCTCGTATTTGGATAAAAAAATGCATTAAAGCCATCTACAGCTACAAATACTTTGCATTTTCCACTAGTAGATAATACTTTTATTTCTTCTGCTAACGCAACCACACAATCAGATGCATATTTGACTCTGTTGATACCATGATTGATTAAATCTAACAATTTCGACCCCTTAGTTGTTACTTCACGTTTACTCCATTCATAATCTTTTGAAATTATTAAATCTGCATTATTATTTAGATGATCGGAGTTTTGATGCTTAAAATGCACTAACCAAGCTGCAGCGTCTAAATTCAAGTCAACAAATCCTTCTTTTGTTGTCGAATTACTATACTCTTTACACCTACGCATCCAAGAACCAACCCAAGGTACATGGACCAATAAAAATTGATTTACACATGCATAATGTAACAAATGGACTAATATTAAGGATTTACCACAGCCTTTCTTGCCATACAGCACATATTTTATAACTGGTTTGTTGAAATCTGTAGCTTTTAAGCAGGCTATGATATCTAAGGCAGGGTCCCTGACCATTACACATGATTCGGCAAAGGTTTTCGTTTGTATTTCGAAAGATTTCGGTAAACCGCCGTATTGAAATAAGCGTTGCTTTATTTCTGGCGGTAATTTATAGAACCGGGATATGTGGTTTGTTGTATGATGCAAAGGATTGGTTTCTGACGTGCGAAAACTTTGTGTCTTTGAATCACTTTGGATGCTGCTACATGAAAACGGCTTTCTTGAGATGCAGAATAATGTTCTACGTGAAAACACGTCGCTTCGAATAGTTTTGAGCATCTTAATTAATTCCTTAAAGAGATGTACTGATTTATTAAAAGTGTTTTATAAGTTTATAACACAATAGGTTATGTTATATATGACATATAGGTTATGTCATCAGGATGAGATGAGGATGAGTTATGACAGATAACGAAGAGGTTATGTTTGTTTTACCAAACAAATTTGGAATAAAGATTATGAAATTAATAATAAAAAAATCATGAGAGTTAGCGAACAAAATTTGAAAATACAAAAAATTAAAAGAGATTTTATACGTTTAAACAACTCGTTGGTAAAGTCTGGAATTTCCTGCTCAAAATTGCAAAAACTTTGCTTGGGAAAAAGTGTTAACCACCATAATTACACTTCCTGGTGTCTAATTTCACTTATTATTATATTAATAGGGGTTGTATATCAACTAAATTTAGTACATAATATAACAAAGTACACCCTTGGGGTGAGGTGCATAATTCCAAACAATTATTTTATTTGGGAAGCGACCCGACCAATTTCAGATTGCAAGTATTGCAAAGGTGTGGAATTCCCAATAATATTATATAATGTTACAAGAGCACAGTTTGCATATTATGCTTATTCTTCAAAACCAATCGTGGTGAAAGGGGCCTTTTCTGATTGGTCCGCTTTTAAATATTTCAATTTCACCTTTTTTAAAAACTTGTACGATCAGACAGAAGGTGCTTATAAAAGTGTGGATGATGAATGCCAGTTCTTGCATTTCAAATCGGATTTTATTTCGCTGCGAGATGTGTTTTCTATGGATACCAAACGTATCAATAATGAACCAGGTGCTAAATCATGGTATGTCGGGTGGTAAGTCTAGTAGTGACAATTGATCATTTTATATACAATAATCCAATGGAAATTTTAGGGGCAATTGCCATTTGGAAATTTTGCAGCAAATGAGGAAATATTACCCGAAACCACATTTTTTACCTGAAGATTGTGAAATACCTTCTAAAGAATATATATTTATGGGATATGATGATGGTGCAACTATGCATGTAAGTTTTTTCTGAAATATCAATGTCCAAAAATGTTTGTGTTTAGAAAAAATTAAGGAAAATTTTAACCAGACAACCAAAAATCTTTAAAGAATGAGATTATAAGTATCTAAAATATATTAAAAAAAGAAGGTGGGGCCAAGGACTGACTCTTACGGTACACCAAAATATTGACATTACAGATTTCGATATATTTTTGTGTAATTCCGATTGGCCCAACTCCTAATCCCAATTTGATTTCATCTAAATAGTAGAATTGTACGATTTTCAATATAATTTACATCATTTTGTTGTTTGCAGTTGGATTTTATAAGCCGTCTAATGTGGCAAGCCCAATTGAAAGGCACAAAAACGTGGACGTTGCGACCATCATCGGAATGCGAAGAAATTTGCAAAACGATTACATTTTTAGTAGAACCTGGAGATGCGGGCAAGTATAAAAAATCAATATAAATAATAAATATTCGATTTGTTTGTTTGATGAGCTGTTCTTTATATTTCTAGTCCTTGTTGACACGAGAGTCTGGTATCACGGAACAAATATATTACCTGGAGAATTTAGTCTGTCCATACAATCTGAGTACGGATAAATTTGAAAATCTCAAAAAAGAAATAATATGCGTATGATTGTTTGCAGTTAAAATGTATAGTCATACAAAAACAGCTTTATTTTTGTGCCATTAATTTTTAAGTATAAAAGGATTAAATTTAGAAACTACACCTAATTAATATGTAATTGAATTTGCCCTTTATTTACAAATTTAGTACTTTTTATGCCATCTTATTTATTACAAATTATTTATTTATTATAATATATACAGTTAATTTATGTATAAACCAATTTTGTTTATATTTAATTATTGTTTCATGTTAAATGCGTCTCAATGTGGCAATACGTAACCTAGGAGAGGTTTCTACATTATTGCTATTTATACAAATTTGAAACCTTAAGGAGAGATACATATACATCTGGCCCATAAGATCCTGTATTGCCACAATTAATATAAACTGGTACTCATGTTCTTTATTGCCTTACCTTATCTATATTAGATTTTATTTCTGATTGATTTCTGTGATTTTAAATTTTACAATTGTGAATATATAAATATTATACACTGTATATTTTTATACATGTTCATTTTTTCTTACCGCAAATCTCGCTTATTTTTATATAAAATTGTACAAAACAAGATTTATTTATTTGTATTATATTTCTTACTATAACATATGTTAAATATGTTCGAGTGTATTAAACTATATAAAATAATTTATATTGAAATGTAATTACCATTGTTATCAAGTAGTTTTTCTAATAAGTAATTATTCGAAATAAATTTGTTTTCCCGAGTATCACAGCCGCTATATTGGATTTTGACAGCATTAGAAAAACTCTTTTATTTTGGTATATTCCCCTACCAAAAGCGACGTTGTGGCAGATTCCACATGCTTTTTTTTTTTTTAGCTATAATTCCGATACAAAATCAGAAAAATCGCGAACTCAAAAACTTTAAAATTACTTTAGACATGGTAAAAAATTGCTTAAAAATTTTAAGGTAATGTTACGACACAATTATTGCTCTCCAAACTGCTATAAATGAAAATTCTTCATGCTTGATTTTTAAAATTATTGAGTCCAATTTGATTGTTGCTTCTAAAAGAAAATCTAATTATTTACAAAGCATTATTTTTGAATCATGTTTACTTGTCATCTCAAGCTGCGTCTAAACCGTCGATTAACGAATTATTGGGAATTGTTGCTAGTTGAATGCTAAAAATGTACTTTTGGCGGTTTTTTGTATTGATCATTAAAATAAAAACATTGGAAACACTCAACTACTTCCGCATATTTTAAAATTGTTTCGAAAAATTTTCTAACAAACGCTTATCAGGATGGCGTCTATGAGGATATTTTTGAGCATAAATTCTTGATGCCAGCAAGCGATTTTCTTCGCACCCCTCGATTATTGAAATCATATCAATCCTCTCTTCTTTGGAGTAATTTATCATTGTAAATAAATAAAAAGTGTTTTTAAATAAGACGTGTTTTTTTATTCATCGATTATACTTTATCTAACTAATGTACTAAAAAGAGATACACTATAATCGATCAATAAAAGAACACGACTATAGCCTTATACAACGATTGTCCTCTGTCTATTACTGGCAGGTTGCATCACTGTCAAATGTCAAATGACTTTTGTTTTGAGAAATAACAACCGCTGTTTCTTCCAAGGCTACTTTTGAATTGAAATTCTACATTATTCAGAATCTCTAAGAAATAGGCATAGAAAACCTTTATACAATCTTAAAGACCCTTAAAATTAGAATCCAAATAAGATAATAAATACAGCCTGTTCCATTTAAAATAAGAAAGGTATTTGCTTTTAATGATAGTGAAAATTAAAAGTAGGTTTTTATTGACCCTGTATAATTTTTAAGCATCATTTTAGTGTTATTGCCAAGTCTAGTGCTTTGTTTAAAAAATAAATACAATTTAAAATATCTAGTTTAAATATGACAGGCATACGTCTAAAATTTTGGTTTCCAATTTGAATAGTTAATTATCTCAGAAACGGATTGAACGGTATAGCAGTATCTTGCCTTTATTCAGTCCCTACTGGTCCATACCAGAGATAAGTTACCTCAGGAGATGGGTAACTCACTTATATATATTCGTTAATATTTTTTTGTCTAAAGTACCACGGGACGCATAACCTAAATTTTGTAACAACAACCTAAACAAACTTCTCCAATTTGGACTCACAGCGCCATCTAGAAACGTCCCTTGTCATCACCAATTTTTGTTAATAGTCAACATTAAACTTAAACATCTCCTTTAGAATATTGTCTCTGGTTCATACTATCAAAATATATAATAACCAATAACATTGGTGTGTGATTTTTTTTATCTCTGTATATTTCGAAACAATTTTAAAATGTGCTTATAATCCCTAATAAAAACATTTTGAAAATATACCGCTTTTCGTATATAAGCAGACGCGAATGTGGCGCGCCAACCTGTATAAACAAATAAAACAACTGTGCAATTTCAAATAATTGTTTTCTGTATTTCACTGGTTGATTATAACATTTACGTAGCTCATACATCAATATACAAAATAAATAACGTCTTCGGCATGATTTCATGCAAATTATTACTTTCCAGCATACTCTTTCAACATAACCGTCTCGTTAAAGACGAGTCGCTGTTCGACGCTATCCGTATCCACTGAGAAGTATCCCAAACGTTCAAATTGGAACTTATCGTACACATTCGCCTTTAACATGGATTTATCGGCAAAGCTCGATAAAATCCTTAGAGTATCTTCGTTGCAATCGGACAAGAAACCTCCCGGCACTTCGTTCGGATCTTCCGGATTCTTATGTTTAAATCTGCAGTAAAATCCGGTTAGAAATTAGAGATAGATCGAGATATAATAGTAAATCGTTCCTTACAGCCTTTTGTAGATCCTAACTTCTATTGTGACAGGATCGCTCACCCAATGTATGAAAGCTTTCGGTTTCTCGGTTGCTTTCTCGGCATCCGTGCAATTACATTTAACTTCAGCTATATTTCCCGTATCATCTTTAAGGATGCTTGTTACATTTAGGACTAAACCAGCGTGTCTCAAACCTACAGCTTGTGTTGTCGTGAGTCTGCGATAGCCTTTATTACCGATCTGTGTGGGAGAAAAATAAAAAGTGATGATTAATTTTAGTGTGACTATCGAATTAGTAATTTCAGAAAAAAAAAAAAAAAAACCCTGAAATAATGTAATTCCTTCACGTTAGTCTTGATTGCTAGGACAGTCGCTGACAGTTTCCAACTAATCCAACTGGTCGATATTTAATTTTAAACCTTTGGATTTGTTTTGTAGCAATTCGTCTAATAAAAATTTTGTTTTTAAATGATCTAATTAAAGTAATATTATTTTCTTTATCAGTTAATTATGCCTATATCTGATTCCAATATATAAATTTTCAAAAATTGTTGATATTTGACTACCAGACACTACGTTCTGTTACAGCCTGTATAGTTAAAAATACCGATAACGCATAAACGCCAAATACAAAAGAAGAATTACGTAATTTTAGACGTAACTCACCTCCATGAAATCAGATTTTTCAATGTATATAACTTTATCTAGGGTGACATCGTGTGAACCTCGCTCAGGTTGTAAAGGAAAGTTTGGGACGGCCACTTTCACCGGGTTCTCATCGGGATAATTCTCAATAACGATCTTTAAAGGTTCCAAGACAACCATCGCTCTAGAATATCAAAAAAAAAAACGTTTTTAATCATCTCGACGTTTTGTAAATAATGTAGTTGAGCTTTATTCTTAAGTTTGTTATAATTTTGATTTGGGGAGCAGGTCTATTTCAAAAAAATCTTCGAGTTTGCATTCCTTTTATATATTCCCAAATTAAAATTATAGCAAAATTATCTCTACGAAGAAAAAGTAAATCTATAATACTAATTACCTCGAAGCTGTGTTGTTCAAATAATCCCTGACGTATGCTTCTAACATTGCCGGATCGACACTGCTTTGAGCCCCCGTTACACCTAATTGCGCGCAGAAATTGTTGATCGCTTCCGGTGGGAAGCCCCTTCTTCGCAATGCTGTCAAGGTAAACAATCTAGGATCGTCCCAATCTGCGGAATTAACGAAATTAGAATGTTAACTTTTCTCGATCTTCTAAAAATACCATTAACAATGTTCTCCTCAATCAATTTAGCTATTTTCCGTTTAGAAACGACCGTGTAATTAACTCCCAACCGGCTGTATTCCCACTGCACGGGACAGTAAATGTTTAGGGCGTTACAAAGCCAATAATAACTTGAACGCCTGAAAAAATATCTTAAAGTTACGAATGCCGATTAAATTAACCCTTCATTAGTCGCGCATAGGCCCAGCGGACCTATGTCTGTGCATTTCTTATATGGCGAAAGCACACGCGCCTAATGGAGGGTTAAGGGAAAATCAACCTCGATTGGAATTCTTTCGTGCACAGGGAATGCGTGATGTTCTCGATGCTGTCGCAAAGGCAATGGGTATAATCGTACGTTGGATAAATACACCATTTGTGTCCAGTGCGATGATGCGGGATGAAACGGATGCGGTAGGCTACGGGATCCATTTTGCCTTCTTCCAGGGTGGTTTTCATCCGTAACGTCGCAGCACCTTCATCGATTTTGCCATTCTTCATGTCCTAAGGGATTCTTTGTTTTTAAACTAATCTTATATGTATGGAATGGATGAGGATCACACTCTGTTTTATATTTGAAGTTTTCAAAATGAAAACGTTAGGGTATTTCAATCAAATAGATTGTATATTATTTTCATATTCAATGATAAGACCATCACAGACGTGAATGCAAACATAAGTATGAGCAATATCACTAGTCAAAATATATTGCTGAATATTCTTTAGATATCATTATTTCGTACTAAGAGAAGTATTATTTATGAATTATTATTAAAATTCCATACTTTAGAATTGTAAAATGATAAGGATATAAAAAGACGAATGCTGTTTGATTAATATACATATAAGATTGTAACACAGAGATTGTAAATGACGAAACATGTATATGAACCTGTTGTATCTCTTATTTATTATCACGTTTATTATAAGTTTCTTTACAAAAAGATATTTATAATATAAAAACTAAATTTAAATAGTCAAATGTCAAAACCTGTTCTCTGTTTCCTAGTCTACTAAAAACAACCTCAGTGCACGATCAATTATCTTCACAACAGTACCTACAACTAGAAAGCATAGGAAGCACAATTTTCAAACGATAATGAATAACCATTAAGAAATATTTAAGTGGGAACAGGTTTAGTACTTACAAGAATTCAATGACAAAGAAGGAAAATCCAATGGAAGAGTTGTAAACCCAATATACCATATTTTAATACAAACAATTCATTGGGTTTACAATAGTGAGGAATATGAGGATTGATGTCGACTCAGAGCACTTTTTAATAATAATACACTTAACAAAAAACGACTGAAGGAAAAAGAAAACAAAAGAGAATAAAGTGGAATACTGAAATATTAGATCAAGACACAACTCGAAAAAAGTACGAAATGTATTAACTAGATTACAACCATAGAGAAGGTATGAAAGGCAGGTAGAAGAAATGATAATGGACGCAAACAGGAAAGCATGGGCACACAGAAGAAAACAAGCAAAAACTAAAGATTGGTTCGACGAAGGCTGTGAAAATATTGCATGAAAGAGTAAAAAATAGGACAGCTCGCAAGAGATAATATTGATTTATTGTCCAACAGACATACATCCAATTACAGGACAATATAAATGAAAAAAAAAAAAAAAAACAAAGAAAAATAAAACAAATTCTAAGTAAATGCATTAAGTTAGTTATACAAATTATTCTAGCCAACTTATGTATTTTGTAAATAATAAAAAGATACCAATAATAATAGAAAGAAAGAAAAAAAAAAAAAAAAGGTAAGTTATCCAAAAATATCCGGAAGCAGCATATTTGCAAATTAATGTAGATATCTATTTGTAATAAGATTGATTTAAGATATTTAATTAAATGTGATGTGCATAAAGCTAGCCTTAGCAAAACAATTGTATTACAGTTCATAAAATTTATTATTTTTAATTATTGCAAGAGAGCTTAAGTGGTAAGGATTCGCGAAATATGTCAGACGAATTTTTGTAAAGATGTATAATTAAATATTTGAAATCTAAAAAGAAAGTACGTTTTCTTATTGTTTATTATTGTAGTTATTATATACATATATGGAACTCTTAGATTGCGGTTAATTCTTCTATTCATTGTTTTTTCGTATACTATACCACTGAAGTAATAATAAACAAATTTGACGTCTTATAGTCTTTTTATAAAACATTTGCTTCTAATATGTAATAATTGTTGTTCGGACTAGGAAGCGCGTCACTTGAAAACTTGCTTTACGGAGACGAGAAGAACTTAAAAATTATTAATGCTGTTTTCTATTCGTATTATTGTTCTATTTATTAACACACTATGGTGTACAAATACAACAAGGTGCATACAGAAAATAGCATTAACAAACAAAATTGAGTTCTCTCGTCTCCGCAAAAGTGGCAGTTTTCAAGTTACGCGCTTCCCAGCCCAACCAACCATTATTAAATACCACGACCCTATATATTTCATTTTAAATTTCGCGCCAAACACCCAACGTAGCGCACCCTGGTTTTTCTGGGTGCAACTACATGGTCCACAGTTGGGACACATTTCTGTCATTAAGTTACCCATCTTATTTAGTTATGATCTGTCATCAAGAGGTTAAACTCATATATGTAATGTTAAACTTATATACGTTAAGCGCATGTTACACTATAAAAGTTTTTTGACAAAGATCTTTAGATAAGTTAAATTTCGGTAAAATATTTGATCTTCTGCGCCCTCATTTCTCTTGATTCATCCATCACCCCTAGTAATAATGTCAGTAAAAAAGAACAAGACTACAATATTCTAATCATTATTGTATTGTTTAAAAAAATTTGCTAAAATTCATTAAATGCATTTTCTGTTAATATTACTTAAAAATTCGATTTATATACTTAATTTTCTATACGATTTTATATGTGACATTATATAATTATGCATGCAAATAGAAATTGAGGATCATGAGAAAAATCGAAGAAATGGCACTTATTTTAAACTCTATTATATATCAAACTTTGAAACCTTCAACTTACTTGAAACAATTGCAAATTCTCTTTGATCGGACGATCCCTCCATGGAGAAGGCTCTGGATTAAAACCTTTAATTTCCTCAGCCTTCTGATGACATACATAAGCTAAGCCGGATTTAATCAGCTGGATGGCCCATTCATATAACTGATCAAAATAATCTGACGAATGTGTAATTTGAAATGGTTTGTAGCCTAGATAAAACGAGTGGTATTATTAATTTTATTAACGATAAGATGAAGAATTAAATTTTTGTGGAACTTACCCAACCATGTCACCATATCTTTAATACCAGTAAAAAACTTCTCTTCCTCTTTCTCCGGATTCGTATCGTCATACCGCAGGAAGCAGATCCCATTATTTGCGGTCGCATATCCAAAATTGATATTTATAGCTTTTGCATGGCCAATATGTAAAATTCCATTCGGTTCGGGTGGAAATCGTGTCCGCACTTGCCCACTAGTAATTTTAAGGTGTTCTTGTAATAATGCCTGGGTGTTTTCTGTTATAACGTAACCGTCTGTTTTGTAATTCTCTCCCGGTGCATGGAAATTCACTTTCTTCATAACATCCAAAATTGTTAAAGAATTCTTTTCGACTAAAATTAATTAAAGGGATTGATACGAGTTGCCATGTTAAAAGCTTAACTCTCTTATTACCAACATTTTCTCGTTTTGCTTCAGTTTTCTTTATCGTTTCAGCATTTGTTTTAGCGGGTTTCTTCTCTGATTTCGATTGCGGTTCAAGATCGGCATCCGTTTTCGGTCCCAGCAAATCAAAGATCTAAAACAGCCCCGAATCTCAAATGTTGCATGCTAAAAGCAGTTCAATAAATTATAATACCTGCAAGTCCACTTCGCTTTTTACCGCCTTTCCATCAGCCCACGGTAATTCATTACGAACTTTCTGCATTAGTAAACCGATGTTAAATCTGTATCTCTTCTGCAATAACTCATCTTTACTGGCTGACATCTGCTTCTCCACGGCTTTTTCTATCTGTTCGGGTGTCACTGTTATACCGATCCCACAAAACCTTTCAAATTCATCAACGTTAACATCTTTTATATGTGTTAGAAGAAATTGAATGGCTTTCTCTACACGTAAAGTGGTATTAAGTTTACCACTGGCTATATACTTCACTAAAAACGGTAAATGTTGACTAATTTGAGGTTTTGTTTTCGTTGCCAGGTGGTACAATAGTATTCCAGATCCTTCGGGTAGGATAACATGATGAGCCTATATATTCCGGATTTGAATCGTATTTTTTCATAATGTGAAATAGTTTTGTCTCACCTGGTTTATGAGGAAATACAGCGTGTTTGTTACGTTAGCGTTTTTTAACGTTTCCTTCGCCTTTTCCTCGCTTAATCCGAGGGCTGTGAAGGCTTTCAGTATCTCTGGTTCCTGTGCCATGTTTACGCGAATCAATTATATCGTGTTAAAATCAAAACTCCCTCTGAGAACGCCACGTTTTTGTTACAAGAAGCTCTTCGCAATTGGATGAATCACGAACCGTGCCATAACCGTGCTAAAAATCGCATTCACAACGCGTTTGCCGCTAATATAAATTGGGACGAAATTATGTCGAAATCTTGAAAAAAATTGCATCAAGTGGATTCAATAAATGCTTAAGTAAACGATTTTCTTTAATAAGAGATAATCTAATCTGTGCAGATTTGATATTTTATATTTTAAAACATACAAATGCATTTTCGCGTATCGTAACTGTTTGTGTGCTGGTATTGTTTGTCACAATTTACAGTGTACTATCTATTATGATCAATGATGCAAATATTCGTATTTTTTCTCATAAATAAAAGAACTTAATTCACATTTTTCTAAAATTCACAATTAAAAAAAACTCATCCTTTAGTGATTTCGTTTTTATTAGTTTGCTACTACACTATACCACACCAATTCCCTCAAGTTGCATTACTGACTCGTACAGTGATTCGAGTGATTCTCATTGGTACAATTTAAATTAATTTCTGTTATTGAATTAGGTTTTCAAAATGTTAAGTGTTGAAATTGAAAAAAAAGCACAGAATAGGTTTACACTTATATAGAGACGTAGAAAAAAATTTATTACAAAAAAATGACGTGTTATATAAAAAAAAACACACGTAATTTATCATAAACAACACAAGAGGAAAGTTATTTCTTCAACCACGCCGACATGTAATCGTCGTCCAATTTCCTTTTGCTAAACATCGTCGTTACACAGTGACCTCTTCTCATTTCCTTATTCCTAATCTGCTGATCCAGCTCTTTCTTCAACGGTTCGGTGCTCTCACCAACGACCTCGTCGCCCGTTATGTAGACCACCATCACTTCGTTGGTAAATTCAACGGCTTTCATGTTCTTCTGCTGATACGGCTGATATTCGTAGGTTGGGGTGTAAGCGTGGGTATCTGTGGTGTTGTTATTGTCCAGGATGTTGTTTGGTGGCTCGTTATTTCGTAGTTCATCTCCGGCGGTATGATCTTTGTTGCCGTGAACAGGTAAATTAGGATCTGTTGGTGATTTTTCGTATTTCCGTCTCTAAAAAAACATTTGCTTTTTGTCGGTTTTACGTAAGGGTAACGAATAGACGGAAAGTTAGCAAGAAAGAGACGATTATTGTACCCATAATTATTTTTAGTAATTCTAACAAAGATATTGATATATCTATGAATTTAATATAGAAAGGTAGACGTATGCATTTTCATAACATAATATCTTAAAAATTTAATGCTAGAAATTTCAAATTTGACAGTTGTAATACTTTGTTTTGTTATCAAAAGAGGGCCCTGTTGGTTGGAAATCATTTGGCGCGTTTGAATGAATACCAACAGCAATTGATTAATTTTTATTATTTTTTTATGACTAAAGTTCTATCGAAGGCATGAATTGTATTATTTGTTTTTCGTCAATTATTATAGCGTTTAAGGAATAATTATTATCAGATTCGTAGGGAAATCTAACCTTGACAGGTTCACATACCTTATTTTCTTTTTTATTTTTCCTACTTAGTTTATCCCACGGGTCCCAAGCTAACACTTTCGAAACCGAATTGGCGGTTTTGCTAATGCCGATTTGAGACTCGGAACAAGGCGATTCGTTCAACGAGCTACTGCCCTTCTCGGTGGCGGGAAAGTGGGTGGATTTTGAATTGGAGATTTCGCACTGTAATTTCGGAAATTACGTAAATGACCGGCTGACAAGGGCCGTACTACAACACCTTGTTACATCTCGTGCTGAGCAGGTTTTCTAAGCTATCCCTAGCTCTCAACCAGTCGGATTTGAAGAGATTGTCTTCTGATGCATTGGGCGAAAGAACCAAGCTTTCTAGGTCGGAAACTAAGTTAGTAAATTCCTGAAAATCGAACGATTTTCAACTAATTTGGTTTTAGGATAAATTGGTGTTACTTTTCCGGCGATATATTCATTGCTTCCGCCTGCTTTATTTTCTCTATTGTTCCAGTGCTTTACCTTATTAACCAATTTCTGCTTTAAGCCTACATTACTGTCGTTGATCTTGATCAAATTCCCGTCAGAATGTGTCGGTTGCATGGTTCTAGCTCCTCTATTTTTATGCTTATTTGAGCTCGAAGATTTCGAGGGCTTATCGGCACGTCCATTGGCTGTTTCTTGGGAATTCCCGGCTTGTTCTTCTAGAAGAGAAGGATTAATCGGCGATATCACATAATAGATTCCGCGTGGTGTGGTATTTTACCTGCAGTGTTATTTGTAATTTTGTCGTCTTGCAATAGCTTGCCTGATTTCGACATTGTGAATATAATTGTACCCCTGATAACGAATTTTGCTAGCAAATATTTGTCAAAATCATTTTTGACAACCAGCATGTTTGAGCTCCATAGCGATTCTTTTTTGAATTTGTCCAAATCTATATTGAGAACTGCGTGACAACAGGGTTGGTCTTTTACAGGTAGGATTCTTATAATGAAATACACCCTATAAATGTAATTTTTCTACATAATGTATTGATATAACTTTTTTCTGATAAAGTAGTAAGTGGACTTTGGGAGGGTGACAAATAAAAATGTATAATGACGATTTCACTTGTCATTTATTTTTAATTTTACGTTTGATTAACAAAAATTTCATTTTAACAGTATTTCAATAATAAAATGTAGATTTCCTTATAAAAATTAGGTTATGCAGTATCTTGAATCCATTCATCACTCGAATCAAATTGGATGCAAATTTGTTACACCTTGCAAGATAGCCAACATCATTGAATCATTCTCCCATAAAGTCCCTAAATGGCTAAAATTCATACGTACGTCAAATAGTATTTTTAAAACAGGAGTGCCACAATGACGTTTATGTATGTCATTGTGACACGAGCTTTTTACAATCTTTTTTTTTAATTTGCGCAGTAATCGCCCATATTACATTCCGAGTCCCACTAGTGCGTTAATATCTCATTACAGCACAGTGTGCGGTAATAATCATTTCAGCACTGCGTCGTCGTTTGTTTTAGCTTTATTGTAACATCCAATTAGAAAAAATGTATTAACGTCTAGATAGTCTAGATTCGAGATAAAATAGTTTTGAAAGAAAGTAAAAGCGTTAATTCACAGTTAAGCGTGGCCGGTACATCGGTTTCATTATTTCACTATTAGAAGGCTACAATGCATCATCGCATCGCATCGGAAATGGTGAAGTCTAGAATCGCAGCTACTTTCGTTTCACTATACATACATATTTAAGAGGCTGCTTGCAACATAATAGAATACTTTCTTCAAGTATCGTAGCGATAATATCATAGATAATATTGAATCACTACGATAAATAGGTTGTCAAAGATGTAATATCTATGTCGCTATATCATTTAATTTAACTAGACTTTATTATAAAAACAAAAGTTTTCTTTCTATAGTTTCGATGTATGTATGTATGTGCAACATGGAGAATTCTATGTAACTCATTTTTTAGGTTTAGTTCGTTTGAAGAAGACAATACGCGGGAGTTTTAAATTTTTTAAATTTACTTCCTATATATAAAACAGAGGAAATTAGAGAAATTACACGTTTTAAACGAACGTAATTATAATTATCATAGAGTAAAACAAAAATATCCACATTCACAATATATTTGTCACAAAAATGCGTGAACGCAATTGGACGTAAATATTACGATGTTTGAACCATTATATTATGAAATTAAAAGAAACTACCTATAATCTCTGGCAAACTGGCGACGCATGCAAATTAGCACGTAAATTACCTATTCCACTATATAACTTCCTCGATGATCCGAGTTGTAGGTCAGTATCTAGAAACAAAAAGCTAAGATGAAAGTTAAGCGACCATATAATTATGAGTTGGTAAGTATAATATGCACTAATTAGTATATCTTTCGGAAAAAAAAAATGTCGACTAGTATGAATACATTTGAAAAAGAAGAAAAGATATTTTATTTATTACTTTTAGTGAAACTGTAACTGCTCATAATTATTGATGTATTCTTGTTTTCCAATTAATTTTATTGCAGTATCATGTATTGTAGATTTTATGTTCTTATTAGCGTTTAGTAATCGATAAACTTTCATTTTCACTTGCATTATGCATTAGGTATAATATGAGCGTAACATGTAGTGCATACCGTGTTTTTATTTTATAATCTCTTAATTAAGAAAAGTTGACAAAAACCACTTAATTTATTACTTATGCTTACATGCAGACTAATTAATTTATGTTTATTATATATTATAGCAATAATTTTCAGAAAACATGCCGCCGCTTTAGCAATTTCGTAACGGTTATTATACACTTACATATTCAAATGTGTTGCCAACTAAGCAGACGTAAACTTGAAACGTGCGTTTACCAAAAACGTAAAACGTTGCGCGAGCTAATAGTCGGAAATTATATGACCTCATACTTATCACTTTCACACGAGACATGACACTTTTTAAAACAATACTGTCGTCGAAAAATGTTGAATGGACTTGAAAATCACAACACGCAAGGTAATTCTCACTTTGAGGTTTTTAACCTCTTAATGCGCGTATTGCTAAACTGATTTAAAATACAAGAAGAACAAGCAAATAGACGCATTGTGTGCAACCTAGAAAAGCACTAACAAGTAACAAGAACTGTTCTTAACAATTAAACAGTAATTGTGGTATTGTCATTGACGAAGACGGTACATATAAAAATAAAAATATTTTTTTAACTTAAATGTTACATTAAGTTTTTAACCAAATCCATATATGGAAACGGTAATTAGTAGTCAATCTTAAAACCGAAATTAATTAAAATTGCATGGATCGTTTTCCTATTTCGTACCTGATGTCACGTACTGCTTTCATTCCTACTAATAACTTGTTGATTTGTTAGTAACCTCTTACGAAATTAACTTGCTTTCATTCACTATATATGCAACTGCATTTTTCTTTTGGTAAAGTTGCGACCTTACATAATAAATCTACAGGGTGTAACGGTGAGAACGCCGTGGTCTCTGGTAGTAAATTTTTTGAAAAGTAGATGTAGTTAGATCTACAATTTAAAAATAATACACAATATACGACTGTTCCAAAACTTAGGAATGTATTAAAGTTACGTTTTTCTTAATTTAACACCTTATATTAAAGGCGACATTCAACGTTGTTCAGTATTCTACATATTGAAGTACCTAGGGCAAATTTTGTGGATTTCTTTTACGCATAACGTTATTATTTTAAATGAAACATCCGATATATCTTTGTAAATTTTATTGTCTTCATACCAGTATTAGCACTCTTTATATCTATCTGCACTATTTTTTAAGTTATTTGCGTTTTGTAGGTGATTCAAGTGGATTAAATTTGTTGTTTTAAATGAAACACCCAGTATAATTTTACATTGATGGATTGAAAATTTTATTGTTCGATGAACCTTTATTTTCCCAGAATTTTAACTTAAAGGTGGTATTGAAATAACTATATTGATGTTAGGGGGGTCGTCCGAAAAAGCAGAAAATATTTTCGAGCGATCGTTCAGAAACGTCGGAAAAGTACGCTCGAACGTCGCTTTTATCGCTCTAGAAAATATATCGACGAAAGTTACCCGACATGCGCATTTGAGTATATATTTAAATATTTAAATGAAATAAGTATTTCTTGAAGAGGAATCGCTCCGGCCGCCCGAAAAGTTCACTAATGAATGATCAGCTGATCGCTCTAGTCGGAGCGACGCTCTTGTTCGAGCGTCATTATCGAACGCACCCCAGTTATTAAAAACAATAGCGGGAAATTTAAATTTTGTGATTTGGGTCAATAAGTTAACAAATACTCAATTTCATCTTTTAAAATTTTATAAAGACAAATATTTCGTATTTTGATGTCATAATAGATTGATAATTTTTCTTTCAAAAGCATCCGCTTTCTATTTGCACAAAGGACGCAGAGAGGGTTGTTTATCGGTATTGGATATAAAGGTGTTAATAAAGTCTTTATTATTAAATGCTGTTAACACTTTCTTTTGTGGTAGTAACTTCCCGGAATGTATTGATATGGTTATATAAGATTTTCCGTGTACTTTGTATGGATAATCTATTGCATATTAGCAATTTCTTTATTAATGTTAAGTATCCATTAAAATTATTATTCACGTTGTTTTGACACATTGCATAACTTCAGATAAATTGAAAAACCGTTTTGGAAATGAAAGGTGCATGTAATATCAGGGGCATCTATAAATTTAACAATGACCATTGACGCTGTTTGATTCATTGCATAACTTCTTGATAGAGACATATGAATGTACCGTGGCGCCCATTAATTTGGAAACACCAAGATTTTTCTATTGTAAATTGTTTGTCACTTTGACCATGTTATTGACATATCGATTTTGATAATTAGTGTGTAGTGATTTTTAATATTAGGTATTTTAAACTGTTGGGAATTTTAAATATTATGAATGATAGATGAAAATTTAATTGTGTGGAGGATAGGGATAGTAATAGTATTGTGTACGAGAAGAACGTTAGAAAGTTTCAGAATAAGAAGTGTAATAAATTAGACGAATAAATCGTGTGCTTTGTTAATAACTATATTGGCGTTTTAATAAGCAAAGCAATAAGTAAAGTTAACGATAAGTGTTTCAATTTTATCTTTACAAGAGTTCATGATATAACGCTTACACTATTCAATATTATTAGAAATATCCAGTAAACTAGATAAGGCCGGTGTTTCCAAATTAATGGCCGCCACTGTATGTATCAGCGTAATATATTAATTTAAGAATTAAATAATTAATATTAATACTAATAAACTCTTAACACTCTTGGCCACCGTTAGTGAAAGATCGTACCAACCGTACTGAATATGGCCTGAGGTAACTTACCGGTATTTTGACATATGACATAACCTAGCAAAATATGCTTATACGCTAACGAAACTGTCTACTGACACATCAAAATGGAGGTAGAAATAGTTTATAACTTTAATGAAATAATATGTAGGTAATACCATCGTCGACCATTTAATTCCATCTTGTAATGCAAGAAATCTTGGCTATGTTTACCGTATATAAACAAAACATAATGATATAATAATAATAATATATTTTTATTATTTGACACGGAAGTGCATATAATAAGTCATACATAATATGCAATCCTTTCCCTTGGCAGATGAGATATTAGGCCTGTAGAAGAATCAGACGCAATTCGATTGGCTAAAAGAAATCCGAAACAGTTTTCTGTACAGTTCACAGTAGATGATTGGCTCCGACTAGTTTGTGATCCTTCTATGAACAGGCCTGTACAAGTTTATTCAGTTTTATTTATTAACTTGGTAACTGATGATAACAAATCCCAAATCACCAGTCAGTGACCAGTAGCTTACCGACAGAGGGGTGCGGTTCTATGGTTAGAGAGTGGCGAAATATAAGGACGCACCCTACAAGCGTACGTCGGTACTAACAGAGCTCTATTTCAGTTTTTCCATATGGTTATCTCTTTCTTTTCGTTGTTGATATCAGTTGCTATGTAAAATAACCGTCGTTACTAACGACAAACGGTCTATTTGACGCCATTTTGCGACGCTTGTACTTCGTATTGTGATCTCTTATAGAAATTTTTCGATACCAAACACGCATAAAAGAGTTTCTGCAGTGGTTTTACATCTTACAAAAGGATATTTATATAATCTTTTTTATTTTTACTGTTTATTAATTACTAGTTTTGTTGTAGTTGGTGTATTTTTGTTGATTATTTTAGTAGCGTTAGCTTGTATATTTGTAGTTGTGATTTCGTTATTTTTAGTAGTTTTGGTTTCATTTTTTTCTATTTTATTGAATCTAACTTTGTTGCCAGTATTTTTTTAGGTATTTTAGGTTTTTGTAGGCAGAACAACATGCATCGGATAACTTCAAAGAGCTGTTGTGTGGTTCATTATTTACATTTTCAGATATCGGTTCCCTGTTAAGTACGAGCATCTACTTAGGAGATGGTTGGAGCGAGTGGGAAATATGGATTTTTACAGATTAGAGAAGAAGAAGCTGTATTATAAGCTTGTTTGTTCGGCACATTTTATTGCAGAATGTATAAATGGACATTATTTGGCTAGGAACTCTCTTCCAAGTATAAATATGCCAGGTAATACATTAGTTATTCTATTCTTACCGATAAGCTGATTTAACGCGACCATTGTTGTCAAATTTATTTTGAAGTAACTGATTACTAACTATTAGAACAAATAAACCGTATTTTTTACTTATGTATGTTCTGATATATTAATATTTGCCAGTAATATGCCCGTAATATAAAACAATTCGCAATAATCGTCAATTTGACAGTTGTAAGAACTGTGCTAAGACGTACGATACATTTTACATACTATTAAATATAAACATCACAAAGAGCTATTTGTTCAAGAAATAATTGAACGGAATAATATCATAAGCACAAATGAGACGAAATAGCAGTCATAATAATAACGTTCCACTGTGTAACTTTCTCTAATTTCATTCAAAGTAATGTCAACAAGCGTATGCAGAATGTCATATATGTGGAGCCATAACACACATAACACCGCATATGTATGTTTTGCGAAAAATTTAATGTTTTTAATCATGCTAGAATAAAACCATTTCAATTTCATTCGCGCGCAAAGTCCAAGATGAATAATTTCTCTTTCACCGCGTTCAGCCTTGCACCATGCCTTCTTAATTTCTGCGACATATATGCTTACGTACAGTCGGTGCCTCAAACGCCCAAACGTATCGCGGGGTGATAGGGAAAGTAACCGACGGCTAACCACCCCACTTTAACGGTTCGCCTCCGAGACTATATATTCATCAAGGTCCCGCTATCAAGCTCATCGACAGTTTAACAGTTTTTCCGTTGCGAAGAACTCGCGGATCTGCACCATCAGCGCCATGCGGGTCCACCGGAACCCGACAGTGGTTAGTGGTTTTTTGTTTTGTTGTTGGATGTTGTGCCTTATCGCTATCGCGTTTTTTTTTTTCGGAAAATTCGGTTTGAATGTGTCGAAAACAGTGCGTAACGGTTTTATTTAGAGGTTAGGGTCGAGTTTGAAACGATTTGAATTTAAATCACTAAAATTAAAGAATAACCACAGTGAATTCCCTTTCGTTATTGCAGATTTTTACATTAAATACTTAATTTTATTACTTAGAAACAAAATTACACAATGTGTAGATTTCTCCGAAATGAAGTTAGCAAAATCTCATGATTACTTCCTTTTTGTGGTTATAAGTGTGAAAAATAGAAATTTTAGTGACGTGCTGTTTTGGTAATTGTAAAAAAAAATATGTCATTATTAATGAAAAAAATCTCAAAATTTTAAATTTTTGCAAAGATTTTTAAGTTTATATTTAAATACACATGATTCGAACTATATAATTTTAAATAAAGTACTTCTAGTGGAATAGCAATGTAAGCAAATCATCAAATATACTGAGTTTAACGTGGTTTAAAGTTTAAACAAATCTGAATTACTCTTATAAAAGTTAGCTTTAACTCTAAAAGAATTAAAGATCATCATGGACATTTTTCATCGGCAATAAACATTTTTAGTTCTGACACAATAAAAATACCTATGTATGTACAATAATATAAGAACATTGTGCATTTTTTTAATCTTGAAAAGGATTACAAGAATTCGATGAAATGACATAACCTAGTTTATTTTTCTACCAACTGAATTTTACCCGCAATTATTTTTATATATAGTAACATCAATGTAAATTATCATTAAAATAACCATTAATACAATCAAAGCTTAGGTAATTTCATGCTTCAACCGTCCTTGTATTTGCTAAAAATTTCAAGAAACTTAAATTTGGTTATTAACCTCATTTTGATATTAAACGAAATTCAGCTTGGTGCAATTATATTTAGTAACTTTTATAAAGATAATAAAGTATCTGTTCGGGAGTTTTTAAAAATAATTGCGGAAAATTTGAATTTTGGTTTGTAACGTCTTATCAGGTTATGTAACAGGATGTTGATTGAAGACATCATTTAAGAAAAATATTTGCATTTATTTTCCATTAAAAATATTATAACTTATCTTTAGTTAAAGAGTAAAGTATACATTCTTGTTTTAATGTAGAAGAATTTGTGATATTTTGTTTTTTATTGCGCAGTGTGAATAATGTTCCAATTTTTTCTTTCTAGTATCACGAAATCAATTTTTATTAAATCCAAAGTTAACACTCGCTGTCTACTTGATTTATATTTACATTTATTGGTTCTTTATTGTTATTATAATAATCAGCTAGATAAAGTTTTATAATTAGGATTCATTCATTTTAAATAAATAATTTTTATCATCGAATTGATACCTGAACAAATTTTTATATCCCATTCAAATCTTTAAGAAAGATTCTTGATAATTGACTTTCCTAATTTAGGTAATGAAGATGGTTTATTGGCGAACCTCTAAACAACTTTCAAATCTTTTCTCTCGCATGCTTTGCAACATTAGAAATTACGATTCATCATTAAATGATATATTGGCTATAAATATATCATTAACAGTATAGTACATGAGTACATCTTAAACGAGTTATTCCCAAACTTCATTTTTTTCAGCGTATTTTACATGCGCTATTAATCAATTGATTATTATTAATATCATCTTGCGTAATATCTGCATATACTTAAAAAGAAGCAACAATAAACAATGCAGACATGCGACATTGCATTCAACCTGCGTCCGTGTAGGTGCATAAAACTTTAAAATAATCTTTCACCGACAAGGTGAAAGCCAAGTTCACTTGGTATTGAACTTGACCAACACTTACCTGCATTCGTATCGAATTTAAACGCCAGTAAAAAGTAGTTTCTCTATCAATTTATACTTGTTGCAGTACTTACCGGTTGATTGATTGCCATATGTGTTCTTTTCCATAAAATAATACTTTCATTTATCTCTATTTCATAGATAACTTTCTACATCATTGTCTGCTTACCGTTTGTTCTTGGTAAGGCTATAGACGTCGATAAAGCATTAAAGAGTCTTCCCGAAAGGTAAGATTAGCTGAGTGGAATGAGATTATTTACTACCTAATCTGTCGATTTAGATCTGCAGACAGACGCGTAGGTTATGATTATCTACCTCCAAGCGGTGGAGGTTTAGAAGATCATGAAGGGGAAGACCATCATCACGTGGAGGAGGAGGAACATTCAGCACATGTGGAGGAGCACCACCACGAGGAGCATCACGAAGTAGTTGATGACCATCACGAAGTGCACGACCACCATCACCACGACGACCCTGGCTTTTGGAAGAAGAAAGTGACATGGAAGAAAGCCTGGAAGAAGGTTTGGAAACCCGCCAAGAAGAAGATATGGAAGCCTTCGTGGAAGAAAGTCTGGAAACCGGTTTGGAAAGAGATTACGGTACCAGCTTGGAAGGACATTAAAGTCCCGGCGTGGAAAAAGGTGTGGAAACCGGTTTGGAAAGAAATCAAAGTACCAGCGTGGAAAGAAGTAAAAGTACCTGACTGGAAGAAAGTATGGAAACCGGTTTGGAAACCGATATCGGTTCCCGCGTGGAAAGAAGTGAAAGTCCCCGACTGGAAGAAAGTTTGGAAACCCGTGTGGAAAGAAATCCAAGTCCCAGCGTGGAAAGAAATACAAGTCCCCGCCTGGAAGAAAGTTTGGAAACCCGAATGGGTTAAAGAAGGATTACCAGGCGAGCACTTCCTGGGCAAAGACCATTCGGGTAGCGAATACACCGCTCACGACGTCTGGCGGAAGAAATTAATATGGAAGCCCTTATGGAAGAAATACTGGAAACCCGCGAAGAAGCAGATTTGGGTCCCGGACAAAAAGCTAGAATGGAAGGAGGCTTGGAAGCAGATCTGGAAGACCGAGAAGAAGCAGATCTGGGTCGAAGATAAGAAATTAGAATGGAAAGAGGCGTGGAAGCAAATTTGGAAGACCGAAAAGAAGCAGATATGGGTCCCGGACAAGAAATTAGAATGGAAGGAAGCCTGGAAGCAAATCTGGAAGGATTCCAAGAAGCAAATCTGGATTCCCGATAAGAAATTGGAGTGGAAAGAGGCGTGGAAGCAGATCTGGGTGCCGGATTGGAAGGAGATCTGGGTGCCGGCGTGGAAGCAGATCTGGAAACCCGTGGTGATTTCGGAATGGTTCCCCACGCCCGATCATCACCACGATCACCATCACGGAGGACATCACGAAGAACATCACGAAGAACATCACGGATGGGATCGCAAGGATCCTGTGGCGGAAGGCAGCCAGAAAACATATGCGGTCAGCAATAACGACAGGCAAGGTGCAGTACAAAAAATACAGTTTCCAAAGTCGTAATTCTCGTAGTACTTAAGAATTTTTTTATTGTGGTCATAATAGTTTTAAGCACTTTGTACATATTTATAAGTTCTAAGATGCGTACCTTTCATCATACTTTTGAAGAATGGGATACTTTTGTTGTTGCTCGTTATGCAATTGAAAATCCACAGAAGATAATGACTGACTCCAAAAATGTAAACATAAGTATGAACTATATATTATATATCATTCTAAGAACGTATTTAATAGTTGTGTGTGTTGTAAATGTGACTTTAACTAGTTAGATTTTGTTATTATTTTTTTAAATAAACGTTTTTTTTTTAATATATGTAAATATGTTTGCCGGAAGTGAATTAATTTATTCGGAAATTCTCAAAACAAATAAAATACGTAAGTAGGTCTTCTTAGATCAGCTAGCTATACATATGTAAAACATAGGTAGCACTTTCACTGCTGTGCGCGAGTTCAACGGCTTCGAGTAGGTGTTAATTCGATTTTAACACAATTTAAAAATGATTATCACCTCCCGGATCTATTGGCAAAGTGAGTTTCTTAAATGTAATTAAGTAATTATATCTTCAAATTAGCACATTATGCTCAGGTAAATGTTTGTTTATATTTATCCTGTTTTTCCATTTATAATTTTTACATTGTTACAATAAAATATCGTTTTTGAGTCTTCAATTTTCGCGCCAAAAATTTAATACACTAAATAGCGGTCCTCCAGTCAGAAAATGCAAAGAAATGTGATATTTTATCCAGTTTGGCAAATGTGGATGCAATAAAACAAACCTAATAAGAATGCGAATAAAATTAAACTGTGCTTCTTTTATTGGTTTAGAAGAAGAATTTAATCCTTTATAATAACACTGATTTTAAGTAAAATCAAAAATATTGATAGATATAAGGAATGTAAAAATAAAAGTGTAAATAACCATAATGATGAAGATTATTATAATTGGAGCCTGATGGTGTTGGTAATTACTCAACGAAACGTCACTATAAAAATTATGAACGATTAAACAACTCAATAAGATCTTTAACCCAATAAAAGAAACACAGTTTAAGAATACAAAGAAAGGTCAATTATAATACGCAGAAGAAAAATATTACAAAAAACATCACATTTATTATCATAACAAAACAAATAAAAAACATTTTCAAATAAAATAAATAAATAAATAACGTTAAACATCATTCAATTGCATCGATTTCATTAGCAGATACATAGTGAAGTTATACATCACGAAATCTTGGATCAAAGTGGAATTGTTCGTTACTGTTTCCAACCAGGCGGTGGGTGAGGCAGTGGTACCCATTCTTTTATGTTTACTGGACCCCAGATCTTTTTCCAAATCGGTACGTAAATCTAAAATATCGAAGAAATAAATATATTAAATATATATTGTTCGCATATTTTCCGTATGCCAAATTTACTCGGTCGCACAAAATAAAATTTAAATTTTCCGCTATGATATCAAGTGATTTAATTTAAAATCTCCCTAAATCTAACAGAAAATCGTAGGTAATTTCGTACTTCAACGTTGAACTTACTGAAAATAATGCGGGAAATTCGAAGTTTGTTTACTACGTCGAATACCAAAAAACTAACTTACCATTTTTGGTTCCCAGCTTTTCACCCAATACGCTTTCCATTGTGACTTGGTCCTCCAATAGCCACCTGGAGGATCACCTTCTTTTACTTGTATAAAACTAAAAAGATGAATAAATTATTGACATTTATTTTTAAAGATTGAGCTCAATTGTACCTCTTCTTTGGCTGAACGCAGTTAATTAGTGTAAGGAACTGGGATCCGGTGATTATTAATAATAAGAAGAATACCTAAAATTGACATAAACTTTATTTGTAACAACGGAATATTTTACTTGAAATTCGTAATTTCCTATTATCCTTCTATAATAAAAATAATGAAAGTGTCAAATCGTAGGAATTTGTTTTAAATTTAGCGCTAAATGTATTTTATTTTTAATAGGTTGGTAGAATTTGAAGAGTGAAGTTAGGAGATAGTAATGAAGAGAATTTAATATAACGAAGACATAATTGAGTTATGCATAAAGGAATGCTAAATACAATAAAATTTAAATTTTTCTACGTTTATTTATCGAACAACACACCAAGTAGTGATTTTTAGTTGGCTTTTGGTTGCATTCAGCAGAAGAGTTTATTATGCTATCGTCAACAATTGGGAACGCGTCGCGGTTCTACTAAATGCACCGATACTTAAAATGACATATGTATATGTCTTTTATGTGCGCAGTGCAAGTAGCATCACGAAAGCTCCATACAAAATATTGCCGTCTGCTCCCATCAGTTGTACATTATTTGATCTAGCGATAGGTAGCATACCCTGGGCAGGCAACGGTTTGCAGTTCGCTGCATGCAATAATTGTATTGATTTATGGCGCCAAAAAATCAAATTCAAATATGACGCTAATAAGTTGTTTGGACTAATAATCTAGATATTTTTACTCACACTTAAGTTCATTGTTTGCTGTTATTATCCATGTACCCGTAACGTTTGTGTCTTTAGGGTTATTATCACAAGAAAATCTATCACAGTAAATCCATGCAATGCAATAAAATTCACAGTTCGCGCCTTAACAGTCACACTGAACGACAACAAATGATTTTCGATAATGAGATCGCCACAATTTTATACGCCTCTTCGTTTTGCACATTTTCTAAATACCTTATCACGGAAAGCGTTATATTTTTAACTGAATTTGGGTCATTTATGAGGAAAAACTTACACTGAGCTGCACTTTCATTTCACGGTCATTATTTTCGCCGGTAAACTTTCGGCGTTAGACACAGCGTCTGGAATACAAATTACATTTAAATCTGTGTGATACTTCTAGTTGTAGCGGAAGGTGCATACAAAAGGGAAATAAAGTTTCTGTGTTTTAATAGTGGCGGGTTAATATTGATAATATGTGTTTGTTGTAACAATAGATAGATGTAGGACAAATTTCATATGTGTGCAGACATATCAGTTAGAATTATCAATAGAAATTTGACCTAGCTTTGTTTTATATGTACTTCTGAATATTATGTAGAAATACGTTAAACATATTTTAATCTGGTGGTTGTTACTGGATGCAAAACTATAATCTTGAAACTATCTTCTGCTTTAAACCTATTTTACATTATCAATAATAAAATCTAATTCGCATTATACTAAATTACATACTTTCAAAAACAGATTAGTTACGATAAAGCAAAAACATGGAAATTGTTAAAAATGGACTTCAGACACTGTCATTTCTAGGTTTCGGTGTTGGAATTCTGAAGCCAGCTTTCAGAGTGAGGTTTTCGTGGTTTTCCTTACTCCTTGGCAAATGACGAGGGAT
The DNA here is from genome assembly GCA_949128085.1 of Cetonia aurata. NCBI lineage: Eukaryota > Metazoa > Arthropoda > Insecta > Coleoptera > Scarabaeidae > Cetonia > Cetonia aurata. Next base: position 68,045,927 of record OX421882.1, on the reverse strand, counting down.
GAACACCCTAAAGTCGCTTCCATGGGCATAATAACAACTACTTTTCTCATTTCTCAGAATTCTCATTTGAGTTTTGAATATTATGTTTATGAGTTACATATGTTTTATAACCAGTACATACATACAAACTAATATTCTGCATATACAATTTATTTATATTATTTTTGTTTTACAGTTTACGAAATTTATTGCTTCATTTCTTATATTTGCATCTAAAAATGTTGAATTTAAAATGATATTTAGATTAGATTAGAAACTGGTAGTCTGTATATTTAATTTATTGTATTTTTTGTGATATTAATAAAGATATTTAAAAAAATGTCGGTTTTTTATTTATACAAATCTAAATATAAATTTAAAGCACCAATTCAAATTATATGGGCATTCAAATTGCACGCCATAATTTTAGTACACAAGACAACCAGAAGGAGGCGCAAAACGCGGTCCCAGGTTAGCCGGGACAGTCACCATTCTAATCAGGTTATTCTATGCTTCTAGCGACCTCTATATTTGACAACTATTTTACAGTTTATAAATTAAAAGAGACATCTTTAGAAATATTGCATAAGGATCGTAACATTGGGGCGGGAAGTTTGAAATTACTACTACAGAATCTTTTAGAATTATTTTCACATATTTTTAACTGCTTTAATTTTGCTGTTTTTTTTTTCTGACTAATACTAATATATAAAAAAAAAACTTGTCAATTTTAAAATTATTATATTGCTGTTGTTGTTAGTTCCCAGTTTTTAATACCTATATATCGTATAATTTAAAATTATTTATTTAGTTTTTAATTTATTATTTACTTTATTTATAATATAAAACAACTATATAGTACTGTAGTCATTATTTTATTTTATTTAACTACATTAGATTGAGATATACTAATAGGGAGTCTGTCACCCCATTTCGTCGATCTTGCGCATTGATACATAGACCTACACATAAAAATTCACATAATTATAACGTGACACCCGATTTTTCGTACATCTTACTCACTTTCCATGCTTCGATGCTGTAAATATAACTTCCTCCAACTTTCCATTTGCAGTACACATTCTGCAAATCGAGTGTTTCGAACGTACTAATGTTTCTCGTACTATCCTCGGCCATTCATCTTCCACTGATTCTTTAGCTCCTGCAGGATGTATTCAGATAAAAAACTGAGGCTACTCAAAAAAATATTTATACCTTTTTTCAAAACAACATAAGAATATCTTTCCTTCTCGATTCTTGCATCTCTTACAAGTATTCTATGGTAACCCACTTGAAAATTACATGGTGTATCATCAGAGAGAAATCGAGGGCATGGTTTTTCATGTGGACACTAAAAAAAATTAAGTTTAATTCATTATTTTCTTAATACTTCCAAATATAGAAGTTTTAACTTACAGGACTGAAAACAGTGACTACATTTTTATCGTTGCTTAACTTTAATATAAAGTCTCTAATTTCATTAATTACCTGCAATTTAGAAGGGAAATTTTGGTATAATTCTGTTCAATTTAGAAATGGTACATATTTACTTTAAAGCCTGCGTTTGTGCCTTGCTCAACCACAACTAAATATTTATTTGTCTTATTCCATAATCTTAAAATTGTTTCCATTCGCATTTGAAACGATGCCAATTCTAGCATTGAGTATGCCGAAACCACTAAATCATACGCAATCTGCAATCAAAGTTGCTTTTGTATTTCAGTAAAAAGAAGTGTTCATATTTACGTTATTTGCCGGAAGGAATTGCCTGTAAAATATCCCTTTCAGATCATTTCTGCTATTACAATGCCCTCCCTGTAATATAGTTTGTGCTAAATCATTCATATCCCCCGAAATATCGACATTGAAATGCTCGAAAATGGAATTGTTCCAAAATGATTTTGCTGCCCTGAGTTACATATAAAATAATTTTAGAATCTGAATCAAAAATTAAAAAATACTCACCAAGTAACAGTGCCAACCCCTGAGCCAAAATCGAATAAAGTATTCGGCTTATAATCGGGGTCTCTTGCATGAATTTCTGCGAAAATTTTTGTTAAAACGGCAAATTCTGGTGCACTCCTAGCTAATAAGTATAACAAGGAATTATAAGCGTCGTAATTTACTGGAGACCAATTATAAACCTTCTCTTTTAAAAGTCTATCCACCTTATCTTTAATTCTTTGCTTGAACTGCAATTCATCAAAATCATTATTAATTTCCATGTCTTTTTCTTTAACAAGCACTCGTTCCAATAATTTTCCTTTAGTTTCATTTAATTCATCTTGTTCCATAGGAGCTACCCTTCCTTTCAAATGCATCGCTAATGCGACAGAATTGGTAAGTAAACTTTTTACAGGATAATCTAAAATAATGATCGTTTGGTCGTTGAAACGTTAGTATAATTTTTATACCTTGAATCACTATTTCTATTGAATTTAAAATATGTGACGGTAAAGGCACGGATTTTGGCTTGATAATACCTGGATGCTGCCGCGGTTTGTATGTAGCATTTTCTATATTCATAAGAATATTTGAATCACCTTCTATATTTGGTTTTGTACTTGTTGCGAACTAAAATGACGATATTTAATTAAGTTATTAGTAACATATTAATTCAAATATACTTTCCGCTTGTGTCGTTTTAGAATATTATAAAATATTCGCTTAGAAAGCATTTTTCTCTTTAACTAAATTTGTTTATGTTGAAGTAATGTCTGTGATCATTAATTTAGGTTACGATTTCTTGACATCTCCATAACAGCTGCGTTCAGCCCTGGTTCAGCCTGTTCGGAAAATAAGAACGTTGCTATTAATAGAAGTATATTGTATTTATTGGTTCCTAATTCCATTAAAATGAATACACAATTGAATTATATGCATAAATTGTGTAATATTTTCTAATTATTCATGAATGCCACATTTTATTGCATGCATTAAAATCGCATTTGAATGTGACAATGCGACATATGCTCGGAACCGGAACAGGTTCGGGATGAGTCGGTAATACAGGTAACTAGTACAAAAACAGACAAGTTTAAAATGTGACGCCTTTGTAGTGGGGGTAGACGTCAAGCGTCGTTCATGACGGAATGACTCTCAACGGTGCTCGAGCGGCGTTATCGAAAGAATGCGCACCGCAAAAATAAATAACTTCCAAATAATGATGAAATAGACGTACAAAATGAAATTCGCCGAACACCTATCAGCGCATATCACGCCGGAATGGAGGAAACAGTACATCAATTACGAGGTAACATTTGCGGTTAACCTTGGCGAGGCGCTGACGCTCACACTTTCGCAATGATCTTTGTATGTATATAGGAAATGAAGGCGATGTTATATTCGGCCGTAGAGCAGGCTCCGTCCGCCGAACACGTCGAACCCGAAGTGCTGCAGAGGTACTTCGCGAAATTCGACGAGCAATTCTTCCATTATTGCGATAAAGAATTGGCGAAAATCAATACGTTCTACTCGGGTAAGGTTTGGAATGTCGAAAAAATGGACATTATTTACATCTGACAGTTTTGTTTTTATTGAAATTTGTGGAAGACTGTATTTATTTTTAAATTCCCCACCCTAAAAGTTGTTAAATGTCAAATTGACTTGTGACGGTCTCTGTTGTTTGGAAGTGATGGTATACAGCTTTAGAGCGCTAGATTTAAAATCATTTCACCGCAAGATATTAAATTGTATAAATTAGAGTTGTGTTAGGATTTTTAATATATATCTAAAATCCTATATTTTTAATTATTATTTTCGTAAGTACCCACATAGATACATTCATAGCGTCCAATGCAAAAGTAAAACAATAAATTTGCAATTATTAATTCCATCTTTACTCAGAACGTATACAAACCAAACTAAAACGATACAATTGCATGGAAAATTTGATGCAAGTTTTATAAAACATATTTCAGAGAAACTAGCAGAAGCAACTAGGAAATACGCGAATTTAAAAAGTGAAATCGTCGAAACCCCTTTCGACAATGGCGGCAGTAAGAAAGACAAAAACAAGCGACGCAACCTTCTGCGCAAGAAGAACTTACCGGCGCGGAAAACTCAAGAACTGAAACTGGCGTTCAGCGAATTCTATCTCAGCCTGATCCTACTGCAGAATTACCAGAATTTGAATTTCACGGGCTTTCGGAAAATCCTAAAGAAACGCGACAAGGTCTGTTTTTATTTTTATCATTTTATCATTTTTTTTTAACAGTTACGAAGTCGTCAATTGTAATTCGGGGCTTTTTCACGCAGCTGTTGTGTTCCGAGGTCGGCGCGAAATGGCGTACCAATCACGTGGAAAGCTCGCACTTCTACATGAACAAGGACATAGATCGGCTGATAAGGGAAACGGAAACTACGGTGACGCAATGTATAGAGGGTGGGGATAGGCAGAGGGCGATGAAGCGGCTCAGGGTGCCACCTCTGGGGGAAAAACAAAGTCCCTGGATCACTTTCAAGGTGGGATTATTCTCGGGGTCGTTTACTGTTCTCGTCGCCGCTGTAATAATTTCTGGTAATTTTGAAATCGATGTGCCATAGACCAGAAATAAAACAAAAAATGTTGCAGGAATATTCCTACGGGGTCAAGGGGAGGATTGGCGAATCGCATGTCGATTATACAGGGGCCCGCTGCTCGTCATACTCTTCATGTTCCTCTGGGGCATCAATATTTACGGTTGGCGGTCCTCGGGTGTCAATCATGTATTAATCTTCGAGCTGGATCCTAGGAATCACCTTTCCGAGCAGCACGTCATCGAAATGGCGGCCGTTTTCGGTGTGATATGGTCCTTGTCCGTTCTCAGCTTCTTGTACAGCGATCGTTTGGGCATCCCCGCCTACATTAATCCCCTGGTGCTGTTCGCTTGCATGCTGGCGTTCCTCTTCAATCCCACTAGGACGCTGAGGCACGGGGCGAGATTCTGGGCGTTAAAGGTTCTGGTATTTTTAATCGTTCTTTGTGCCGTTTCGTATTTTCCGTTGATGAGGCGACGTGTTTTGTAGGGACGAGTATTCCTCGCGCCATTTTTCTATGTCCATTTTGCAGATTTCTGGATGGCGGACCAGCTGATCAGTATGATACCGTTCGTCACGGATATCCAGTACATTGTGTGCTTCTACTATACGAACGGCGATTGGTACAAAGCTCGAGGTACGGTATCACTATTGCGCGGACGTTTTAGGCTTCTCAACCTAAAACGGCCGGGCGCTAGCGATATTCTAAATAAATAAGCCGACGTATAAAAGTTGATTTCCAGACGCCAACTATTGCATTGAGAAGCGGATCTTTCTGCGACTGTTCATCGCATGTTTGCCTCCGTGGTTCCGGTTCGCTCAGTGCTTGCGTCGTTTCCGGGATACGAGGGAAACCTTCCCCCACCTGGCCAACGCTGCTAAATACGCCACATCGTTTTTCGTGGCCACCTTCACGACCCTTCTAAATCTTTATTCCGGTACATATTGTTTCTTTGAATCTCTTTTTATGAATAATTCGTTGAGTCACTATAAACGAAAGCAAAAAATGGCTTATATATGCTTCAGTAAAAAAAAGTTAATCACTATACCATATTACAAAAAAAAAAAAAATGCCGTTAGAAACCGAAAAGTGTATGTTGAAATTCAAATTCAAATTCATTGAAATGAAATTTAGCTAAATAGAATGACAATGTGATTTTTGGTATATGTGATAGAAAAAATTAAATATCAGGGTAGTCACTTGTCAAAAAATTAACTGTTTTGCGTTTAAAGTAATATTTGGTACAGAGATTCTGATGAATGAAATAATAAACTTATCTAATCAATTCGAAAAATAATGTTTTAAATATTTGGTTGAGGTTAGAAACTAGAGTGTTGGAATATACACTTTATTTAAGAAAAGTTAAATATTACAAATCATCCTAAAAACCCAGTGCTCCACCTAAAAGGTACTACACTGGGTTACCTGTTCTAAGTATTCAATTATTTCCATAACATTTCAAATTTCCCTATTCTAACTAATTATTCCACCTAATTATTTAACAAATAAAATAAATTTATTAAATTTCCAAAAAAGTACTTTTAAAATAGCTGGCTATCAGACGTTATTATGAAATTTGCGCCCGAATACAAATACAGGGTGATTAATTTAAATTATATTATTATATATATATTATAGTTTAAGTGAATATCTTAAAAACACGATGCTCAATTGTTTTTCTGTTTTCACAACTACAATCGCCACATAAAATCGACTTCGTAGTTCCAAAAATAACGAAGTTAGCAATGGTGCGCACTTAACTTAGAACAACCTCTGTTTTTCGTACATAAGAAATATATTGTAGATATGTCAGAGTTATCCTCTTTCTTAGAATATGGAGCAGATAATCTTTTACATAAAATAGAGTTTTTGTATGAAGGTATAAAAATATATATATATAATTATCGTTTTTAATAATTTGCATTATCAATGTCTTGTTTGGTATAGTCTCATGATTGATGGTGGTTCACTACTTTCCATGTTTCCAATATATTACAGCCACAAAAAATTGTATAATATTATCACCTTTACTGCAGTTATAATGAACGTTAAATGACAGTAAATAATTAAAAAAATAAGCAATGATATACACTGTTGTCTATATTAGTTCGGACACTCAAATAAAAAAAAAGGAAAAATATTCAAACCATTTTCCAAAACTTAATAGCGATTAAAATTCAAGTATAATAGTAAAAAAAAAGTAATTCTAACGAAAATAAACAAAAACTTCTTAAACATTCCATTCATCAAAGATAAACAGCTTTCATAAAACCGAGGCATCTGCTGCACTAGTTTCTCAAGGACTCTATTTGGTAGGAGGTAGGCCATCCTTTCGGACCCTCTGATGCAATTCATCCTATAACAGTTCTATGGGGTTCAGATCGGGGCTTTGTGGTGGCCTTGTCATTATTTGTAAAGTGCCACTATCTTGTTCCCCATTCTAAGAAACTTTTACATATCGCAGCTAAGTGTTTGGGGTCGTTGTCCTGCATGAATACAAAATTTTCTCCGATTAAACAATGCCCCGATGGTATTGCATTTTCCTTGAAGTATTTCCAAATAACCCTCTATTCGCAAAATACATTCGATTTGCTTCAAATTTCCTGTACCGGCGTAGGAAAAGCAACCCCAAACAAGCACAGAACTTCGGCCTTGCTTGACAGTTGGCACCACACAATCCTTTAACATTCTCTGGCATTTCGCTCTTCTTACAAACGCGCCTTGATTGTCCAAACACCTCAAACTCTGACTCATAAGTCCATAGCAGTCTTTTCCAATCATTCACTGTCCAATTTCTATGTGTTTCTGCCCACTGTAGCCCTTTTTGCCTGTGTGCCCGTCGAAGTAGGTTTTTTGGTAAGACTTTGTAAATAGTGGAAACGATTTGGCGATTTATAGGTACGTTATAGAATAAAGCATCAAGTTCAAAATGGGCATTCATTATGTGAGCAAATGAAAAGAAAGTGCTAAAAACTGTGTTTGAAAAGTGCTATTTCTAGCTTATCTTCGACGCGATTTTGACGTTTATTACGTGTGGTACGGCGAAAGTTACTAAAAGCAGAGCCAAAAATTACCAAACGTAGATGAAATTGGCGCTAAATACAAACTAGATTAATTATTCTTTTATTGATGGTGTATGTAATGTAATAAATCCAGTTTTTATTTCGCGCCAATTTCATCTACGTTGGTAACTTTTGCTTTCAGTATATTTTTCATTGTTTTCGGACTCATTTCTGGTTCAGTGTAAAACATTTCCGACATTTGAACATTTGACTCTGCTCACACCGCGATTTATCCATTTGTTTCGGGAATCTGTGTCCAACACGGATATATAATACTAAAGTTCCCATTAGAAGAATTGAGATTTTACGTACTCCAATCTATTCTACCACATATTTCAATTTTTATTCACCTCACGTTTGCAGATAAATACTTATCGATGACTGAAAATCCTTTCTTCTACCTTTGGATATTTGCATCTCTAATAAGTTCCTGTTATACCTACACCTGGGACATCAAATTAGATTGGGGTCTCTTCGATTCAAAAGCGGGGGATAATAAATTTCTGCGGGAAGAAGTCGTATATTCGTCGACGGTAATAACAATTCTGTTTCCACCAAAACAATCTTTTGTCCAAATTCTATTATTTAGTGGTTCTACTACATAGCAATACTAGAAGATTTCGTCTTGCGTTTCGGCTGGGCCTTCTCCATGACCCTAACCGAACTTGGTTACGTCCATGCCGATCTCATGATCACCATTCTAGCCCCATTAGAAGTCCTCAGGTAAGCCAGACCGATTTTTCCTACTATATCGCTTTGGTTTTGAAGACAAACCAGTTTAATTCCTGCATTAGGCGCTGCATTTGGAATTTCTTTCGTCTGGAAAACGAACACTTGAACAACTGCGGGAAATTCAGAGCCGTCAGGGATATCTCCGTGGCTCCTCTCGACTGTTCCGACCAGATGTTGATCATCCGTATGATGGACGACGAAAACGGAGTGGTGAATAGGCGGAAGAAGAAACTGAAGATGAGGAAAGAGGAGCAACGTTTCACACTGGATGGGGGATCAACCGACGAATTAGATAACTGTTGAAAGTGGGAAGTCGAAAGAGAAGAGTGAGAGAGTCTGACAATATTCCGATGATACGTTTCTTTTTCATGTGTTCTTATATAGGTAAATTCTCGAAATCTAAATGTACAAATTTGTTAATACAAATAACAGTAAAGTAAGATGTGAGAGTTTTATTTTTCCTTTTAAAATATGTAATAGATTCGCTTAAAATAGCCTTAACTGTAAACCTATAACATATATCAAATGAAATTGAAAAATTTAAGTTAGGCACTGAAAAAATCGGCACAGCTTCTAACACAACACAGGTATTCTACCAGCCTTCCTCGCTCTGGCAGTCGTGTCGGCAAAGCTTCCTGATATACGCAGAGATTCCCAGCCTTCCTCGATCTAGCAGCTGGCGTCGACACAGATTTTGACACGAAGCAGACAATTTACCAGCTTTCCTCGCTCTGGCAGTCGTGTCGGCAAAGCTTCCTGATATACGCAGAGATTTATTCCTGGCCATTCTCACTTCAAAAGGTTGGTGCCGGCACAGCTTCCTACTCCGACATAGCACTTGTACGTTTAAACCGTCCGCGTATTTTTGGCCTGGCCTCGGTATATAGATTCTTTCTTCTTTTTGTAATTATATATACATATACTTGATGTCTTTCACACCTATTTTATGGTAATAGATTCTTGATTAAAAACACGCTTCCATTGTTTAAATTATTGCGCACATCCCGATTGTAACCCTGGGTAACCCGCTCTCACACCAACAGCTACCCTAAGGTTGAAACATGGTTGTAATGACGAATTAGCCAGCGACGCCATGCGACCACGAGGCGAGACCGCAGGTGAGATTTACAGGGGTCACTGTAAAAGTAAGGCAGTATTAAATAATAAGCTTTACACAAGTCAGTAAGTAATGGGAAAGAAGACAGAAGTATAAGTAGTACAAGTAAACACGCATGTGGTTACAGAGTAATAGCTTACATTGTTTAATTTATTGAGAGCTTTATTTTATTTTATTGCGTTAGTTACGTTGTTAGAACGTAATTTTACACTTTCGCGAGTTACAGTCTTATATTATTTTACGCAATATATATGCAGATCTATAGTTGTATTGTTGAGGCTTTCTTGTTGCATATAGTTTTCACTTTCCCAGAATTTGTCGGCATTCTCAAGCACACTTTTTTATGGTTTACAGAGGATGGATACGATCTAGAACTAATCGTATTAGCTGGTTGCTGCGAAAGTATATAGTTAGATTTCCGATGGGTGAAAGGCAAATATGCATTAACTGTTAGGCTGATGCTATAAATACAAACTGAATGTTAGTATGTGAAAATGATTTATTTTACACCTTATTGCATCGTATGCCGAACTTTAGTTATTGTTAAACCGTTAACTTTCTTTCAAAAGTTTTTGAAATATTCTTTTTTAAAAAAAGTTCTTGATCCCAATCAACATGGCAAAAATACTGAAACCTTTCAAACATCTCACCACAAATTTCATGATGCTGGACAAACGTTTTAATACCAAAGCTATCATCAGCAGTAAAACTTAACTGAACAGCTGATGATGCTGATGAAACGTGCGTTCAGTGTGGTGTTGTGTTTGAAAGTGTGTAGCCCAAGCAGCTTGGTTTTTGTCGAGACAGTTCAATATCAATAGCTATGCTTGCCGTTTTTTCTGGCATAGGAAGACTTGAAGCGGGAAATGCCCTGCTGCTGTCTACTATGCACATATAGAGTCGCATTTGCGCTGTATGCATGTCTTTTTATTTAGCAGAAATGAGTACATAGGAGAATGGCTTTAGTTAGTAATGCACATTCTTGCAGATCATTGTTTATGGAATATGTATAAAATTTTACTTCGTTGGGTGTGCAAGATGTACACAGCTCGCTTATTCAACAAAGATCATGCAGGCCAAAATGTGTAGGTACTGGGATTCATTCAAAAATTTACGGAAACGGGCTCTGTACATAACAAGAATAGTTATTTATATCACTAGGCCAGAAACTATAGTTTTGCGAGTGTGAGTACGGTTTGTGGGGCCGAGGCGAAGCCGAGGTCCCACAAGTGCGAATACTCGCAAAAGAGTTTCTGGACGCTAGGGCACCGGATTGACACTCGGATTAAGATTTTGACGTTTTAATTTTCTTGGTTAGTTTTGGTACATATTGATATTCATCAATAATAAGGGCAATGGAGACCCCAGTTCATATTACACAGGTTGCGCAACAAGTTATTAACAATTTATTACTTGTAAAAACTTCCAAAAATTAAATTGGAAAGAATTTGAATTATTTAAGAGATTGTGTAACGAAAATTCTGTCATCTGTCATCGAATCTACAATTAATCATAGAAATGTCAGTAATTTGATTATAGTGTTGCCAACTTTTAGTGATCTTTTGCCGGCCTAGGCCGGAGAATGGTAAGTTTCCGGCCGATTTAAAGTAATGCAAAATCAGTGTTTCTGGACGGAGGCGCCAAAACAATATTTTCATCGGGTTGTCAATAATTAAGTCTTAGGTCAGGTCGCGATACGACAGATATCTCAAGCACCAAGCCGTTCATCAGTTTGTAGAATACTTAAGAAGTTCAAATTTCATACCTTTAAAATTACACTTTTATACAAATTGAATGAAAATGATTTTGATAAGAAGGAAGGAATTTTGTGAATTAATGACGGAACGCCTCAACAATAACTCCTTTTTCGGACGAATCATTTTTTTCAATGAGTGGTGAAGTAAATCGTCACTACTGCAGATATTGGAGTGACACCAACGTGGCCACAGAATACTTAATGTATGGGTTTGTTATCTTTGGCGATCATCTCATAGGACCCCTATTCATTTACGGAACTTTAAATGGTCAAATGTATTTGAACATGCTGGACGATACGATCAATCCTTTGATCACAGAAAAATTAGAGCAGGCTCCAGATTTGTTGGAGAATGAGATAGATAGTATTTCAGCAAGATGGACTCCACATTACGCTGTTGAAATAGGACAATTTCTGGATTATCACTTTCGCGATCGTTGGATTGGTCGAAGGGGGTATAGAATGATATAGAGGATCTTGCACTTGATTTCTTTTTCTGGGGGCATCTTAAGTCTAAGCTGTATGCCAAGAAGTTACGCCAAAAAATTGTTAAGGAATGCCAACGAATAACGCCAGAAATGTTGCAAAATGTCATGAGAGAGCATTTGAAGCAAGATTGTGATATTGTATGGAGGTTATAATGGTCATCATTTTGAACATTTAATAAAGTAAAATCCAAACGATTTCATTCTAATCATATTTTATTACACAATCATGCACTTTTTATTGCACTATTGTAATTTCAACGTTTTTTATTGTCCCCCAGGTTTTTCCTACCTTCAACGTGTAAGTAAGTGAAGTAATTCTGCTTATTTTATTTATTCCTTTCATCAATGGATTATAATGGCATTCCAACAAAACGCGAAGTCCTTTATTAATCGCTGTTGCGCAAGCGTATCACCAGTTCGAGCGATAAATTTCGGGTCGGTGCTTCGGACCTACGATACGTATAGTACTTCTGCTGTACTTATACGTGAATTAATGTGACCGGAATAGTCAATGGGTGGTGGCTGTAGTCGCGCTGGTGGTACATCGGTGCAACTGTAGAATCCACGGCGACGGGCGTCGGGTCAAACGAACAGCTACCGCCGGGACGGCCGTTTCGGTTACCCCGAACGTCCAGTGACGTAGGAGACGTCGTTCGACGCGCTGCATGTCGGGTACTCTATTGATTACCATTAAAGATGGCAGAGGTGTGATAACATATGGAGTAAACTACTCGTCGAGGGTGCACAACATGAGACGGGCCCTGATCATTGCAATTGTCGCGATCGCATCATGTAGTGTGTCAGTGCGAGGCGATTTGGAGATCTATCCCGGTAAGTGGTGGTTGCGTTTAGAGCTTTTCGCCGCGTCCGTGTCGGTGCGTGTTTGTTTTGGAGAACCGCCAAATCTATACGGTGTCGCAACTATGAATGAATGAATGAAAGGGGGTTCATATTACACATCAATGATGTTATTATTACAGCGTTTCAGTGTAATCGCCGTGATTTTATGCCAGATATTTCGCAGTTTTGATGATTAAAAGACGTAATTATATCAAACCTATTTAATTGCTTTTTACACATAGAAAAATAAAGATTATTTGTTTTGTGTAATTCTTCAAAAACTAATACGAAAGTATATTTTATCCCAGCATCTACATTTAAAAATAATTCCCGTGGGCTACTACAGAATACAATATTAATTATCTATTTAATATCCTGTTCTACAGCATTCATGCATCTGCGGATTGCGTGGGTGGAAAACCAGGGGCTGTTCCAAGAAAGACGTATATCAAATTATAACTACCCTTCAGTAGCAAATTACATTAAAGTGTTCGTCACCCCTACATAGTTTCAGATTTCATTTATGTTGTCACTCGATATTATGGTAATTGACAGTTATTCAGAATATTATAATTACATAAATGTCTATTAATTAAATTATACGTTGGCAATACCGTTTATGATTTATTTTATGTAAAAACTCGATACGATGTTAAATAACCATATATAATTATGAAAATATGAACAAGTAGAAACATTTATGTATGTAGGTTAGGTTTCTGGAAATGTCAATTGGAGATCTTTTGAAGAATACTAAGAAGGGGAGGTCGGCAGATGTTAACCCCACTTTTGATACCGGCTCTGTCAGTTAGTGCTGGGGATTTCTTGTAGTACTTTTGTAAAATATTTGTCATAGCTTATTTTTTTTACGATTTTTTACAGTGGTTGATAGTCTCGCTTAAGTGCACTCGAATACGAGATAGATTTACAAGCTTCTAGTGGTGTAGTGGTAAAGCACAGTGATAGTATGCGGTAGGGCCATGTATAGTTGGAATCCCGACACTTGCTTTTTTGTTTTAATTGTTACAAGTTAAATATTAGAATGATAATGAAAGTGTCATAAATACATATATATATAATAAAAAATACTTACCATAAATAAAGTGTAATTTTAACTTGTAACCATATTTACTTTTTACAAAAAAAGACAAACTTGTACAAAAAATAAATCAAAAAGCAAGAAAATATTAATATACAGGGCGTCTCCTCGTTGAGTTGCATAACTTCATAGGGTTATTCCTTGTATCAAAATTAGCAAAACACTTCCAGTCAGCATAGGTCCAATTCTCAACCGTTTTCGAGATATGGGTGGTCAAAAGCGGTGAAAAACACTAATTACCATAGATAATAAATATATATACGTATGCTAGTTACGGTAACTAATTTAGATGAATCATGGACGCATTTGGCTCGACTGGTAACTTAGATCCACTTGACGTAGGCTTTTGGACAGTTGTCATGTAAGCAGTTTAGTTGTATTTTTGACAGTTTTGGATTTCGCTCGCAGAACATTTAAAAATGCCTCTTTTTACGAAGGAAGAGTACGCCGACATGATATTTTTGTATGGCTATTGTGGAGGAAACGCTTCAGCAGCGGCAAGAAAGGATACAGAACGGTACCCGAACCGAAGACATCCTTGTCGGACAACCACCACGAACTGTTTCATATCGCCCCGGCCAACAGGATCCTTCCCGAAATAGACTAATGAGCGAGAGCTTGCGCGAAGAAACTACACTGAAGCTGTTCTTCATGAAGTTTCTGAGAATCGGAGAACCAGCATAAGAAGAATTGCTGCCACCACAGGACAGAAAAGAGGGTCGATTCACAGGACTTTATGTGAAAATGGGCTACATCCATACCAGGCACAACAAGTACAAAATCTCTTACCTGCCGACTATGCAAAACGGGAAGAATTTTGCTCGTGGATCCTAGAGAACCAGGATCTCCTCCCAATTGCTTTGCTCGCCGATGAGTCCACTTTCACTCGTGATGGGATTAGCAACTCACATAAGGAGCACATCTGGAGCGACGAAAATCCCCATGCTTTATCAGAAAGTAGATTTCAGCACCGATTTTCGGTTAATGTGTGGGGAGCAATAATCGGAAATGTTATCCTAGGACCGAAAATCTTTCATGGAACATTGACTAGTCATATCTACAGGAGATTTATAGAAGACGAGCTTCCCATTCTTCTTGAAGATATCCCCTTGAACGTCCGTAATAGGATGTGGTTTGTCCATGACGGGTGTCCGACACACTATGGGAGAGTGGTAACCGACTTTTTGAACACTGCGTTTCCAAACCGCTGGATGGGGCGGAATGGAGATGTCGCATGGCCCCCGCGCTCCCCGGACCTGAGGCCTCTCGACTTTTTTCTCTGGGGCCATGTTAAGACCATCGTTTATGGACAAGAGAAGCCGGCTACCAAAGAAGAACTGGTAGGTAAAATCCAACGAGCATTTCAGGAAGTTCGTGGAAATATGGAAAATTTACTGAGTCAAAGAGCAGAGTTGTGTTTGGCAGTCCAGGATCGCAATTTTGAGCAACTTTAAATGTTTACAGCATTGCTTGTTTATTAAAACCATTAAGGCCCGGTTGTACAATCGAACGTTTAACATCGGCTTTTCTAAGCTTCGGTTCTAGGTGAGCTTGAGCTTAAGCGTCCATCAGTTGTACAACTGCTTTTCGAGTGCCGTTTAGCTAAACTGTATCTAAACAAAAACAAGTATGAGGTTGGTAATACTTATGCTTGCGCAGTGACAGCCAGGTGACAGCTGTCTATCGTTTTCAAACCGTTCGCGCTGTGAATTCCCGGTTAAGAATGTTGTATTTGCCTCCGATTGTTATGTGTAGAAGACAATAATTGAAACAATTCGTTATTATTTGCAATTTATGTTGCTGGGTAATATTTCATAATAAGTTCGATGTCACAGATGCCTACCTGCCCGTGGGATGCGATATTTCTTCGGTAATATTTTCTAGTATAGAACGAACACCATTCTTTGAAAAGCGAAACCGCTGTAAAAATTCAAAGTCGTTCAGCAGTTGGAAATAATTTTCTCGATTCCGGAAAACTTTGCGTGCTCGTTGACGAGCAACAACATCAATAAGGTCTTCGTCATCAGTTAAAACTCCCAACAAATTATCCATTATTTCAAGTAATTGAATTATCCAGGCAATAACAAATCGGTTAGTAATTTTGAATTGACATAAAATTAGTGACGTAAGAGGTTATATATTCGTTAAGCTGCTGCTAAGCCCCCACATTTGGCGGTTTAAGTTTAAACTAGACAGAAGATCTTAAACCTTAATTGTACAACGACATTTTTGGTTGAGCTGTGGCTTAAGCGTCGCTTACGGTTAAGCCGTGTCTAAACCTTGATTGTACAACCGGCTCTAAAACAATTTCTGCTCATTATTGTGGAAGTAAGACTGTAATTTAAGTGAATCGTTCCTTAGCAACCATTTCATGTCGAAATTCGAGCCAAATGCGTCTATATGATTCGTCTAAATTAGTTACCGTAACTAGTGACTTTCAGCGCTTTTGACCACCCATATCTCGAAAACGGTTGAGAATTGGACCTATGCTGACTAGAAGTGTTTTGTTAATTTTGATACAAGGAATAGTCCTATGAAGTTATGCAACCCAACGAGGGGACAATCTGCATAATAAGGAATCTGACCAAGATAAAAGGGATTCGCAAAACGAGTGAAATGTAAGCCACCTAACGAGGCTTTCACGTATTAGTCGTGTTACCAAAGTATACTCTGGCAAATATAATCATATTTCTCCCTTTTTAAATCTACTACACCTACACCATGATTTACGTATTCAAACATTCACGAACAAGTAATTAATTCTTTGTTTTTTACGCCATCAAATCAATTTGTCAGCTTATAGACGTCTCTTGCACACTTGGTAGAATCCAGTTATTACCATGTTATTGGGTAAGACTGTTGATATTATGTCTGCGTGGAAAACAGAGCGATACACCTGCCAATCTACGAGCAATTTCATTTTTATCGTTCGTATACGTATGTACTTATATTTGTGTATGTATAGAGGAGAGTATTTGCTCTTCTAATAAAAACGTAATCAAAACACGACGCTATATAAACATTGTCTCCGTAACGGCTTGTTGTGTAGGTGGAAATGTGTATGTATTATGTCAACACACGTGAAAGCTTTTATTTGATTTTTGATAGCTGAAGCGCTGGATATTACGCCATTAAAAGTTATTTATGTTTTATCAGTGATCGGGTTTATTTTACACTCTAACGAAGATTTGGTAAAATTCCTGTACGGTTTCGGGGCAATTATATTACCCCGAAACCGTACAGGTATTTTACTTGTGCGAGTAAAATTACTTTGATGTAAAAATACACCAAGGAAGTTTACTACTAACTACTAGTGTATGAAAATTACTAAGTAAAATGAAATTTACTGGGTAAATTTCTCTCTAACGAAGATATAGGAGAAAGCAGTAAACAGAAACGGGTCCATGACTAGATATTAGTGTTGATCAGATGGCTTTAACATTTTTATTATAACCTCGACTACACATAAACACATAAACACATTTCTGTAAATTCACAGAATGTCCCATGGGTTATACAGAGTGATTGTAAATGATTGAGGATGGTTTGAATTTCCCGCTGCACAAAATTTTTGTCACGTTGATTACTTGACGTTTCTTATCAGTGATGTGCCAAATGGGCAATTAATACTGTAGTGATATGATTTAATCAATATTGCGGTGCTTGGGATATAAGAATAAAATTAAATGCATATGCTTTAATTACGTTTTTAATTAACTCAATTATTTCATCAGTTTTCTGACATTGAAACACGAATTTTAAGTAAAACAATTTTAACAACCGCTAACGAGTCGCCCATAATGCTGACAGCTGATTGCCATTTTAGCACTGTAGCTATTTTGAACATGTAAAATACCTTAAAATCTAGAGCGGGAAATTCAAAGCATCCTCAATCATTTAAAATCACTCTGTATGTGGCCATAGTGGGTTGTGTAAAATTAAATTCATGTAATGTAAATTTACAGAGTATTATGTAAAGTTACAGATTTTATTTTACTTTACCTATTTAGGAAATTTTATGGAAAAATAGGTGAAAACTCAAGTATATTTACATCAATTTTCCTCAACGGCCTGAGTATAATATGAAATTTTAACTGTAAGAAACTGCGAATTAAATTTATTAGTACCTACACATCACGTAGTAGTAACCACTATTTGAATTTACTGCGGTTTGATATACTAATACATTACATATAATGTGAATTTAGGCATTGCAATGACCAAAATAACTATATTTGTTCTGTCATGTTATGCGTATCTTTCTCTCGTATAGAATGTGTAATTGAAGTAACATACAGTGAAGCAAGAAACAATTATCATATGTCATATACCTACCTACGTAACGTAAGTCCTGCAATACCTACTTGAATATTATCAGATGTACATTCGTGAAAAAGTGTTCTCTACAATTGAAATTTTATGAAAACTACACTCCGCCAAAAAAGTATCGCATAAACTAAAAAAGGGCATTTATGAACCAAGATATTTTTATACGTTCACAAAAAGTTTGCCTCGTGTATGTGAACTATAAAAACACTAACAAAATAATGGAACTTAGCGTTTTTACTTTTATTTTTTCTAAAAGAACACATTTAGAAAAATGCATATGTGTAAGGTTTGTTCAGTTGTTTATTGAAAGTCTTCCTATACGGACAAATTTTAAAGTGCGAAGTCAGAGTTCTGTACCAACGCTTTTAAAACTAAAATGAGCAATTTAACTTCAGAACAAGTGGCTGCTATAGTTGCTTTAATCGAAGATGGACGATCTCAAGCATACGTTGCTAATTTGATGAACATCAATCAGTCAAGTGTTTCTAGAGCCGTAGCCAGATATAGGGAAACAGGCATTTACAGTAGAAGACCTGTACCAGGTCGTCCAAGATGTTCTACTCGCCAAGATGACCGCTATTTACTACTACAAGCATTACGTCGAAGACATGTAACTGCGAGACAATTGCAGAACGACTTGGCTAGAGTCAGAAATACTCGTGTGAGTACTATTCGGAATAGGTTACGACAGAGTGGATTAAGAGCTAGAGTAGCTGTAACAGCCCCTCGTCTCACTAGGAACCACCGAGTGGCTCGCTTAAGGTTTGCCAGAGAACATGTAAATTGGAACATTAATGACTGGGCCAATATACTCTTCACAGATGAGTCAAGATTTGGTCTTTACACCTCAGATAGGCGTATCTCAGTGTACAGACGAGACGGTGAGCGCTATTCGCAGTGTAATATCAGACCTAGACCTAATTTCGCTGGTGGCTCTATTATGGTTTGGGGAGGCATCTGTTTAACAGGTCGTACAGAGTTAGTACCAGTAGACAGAGGTACACTGACTGCCCACAGGTATATAACGGACATTTTAGAAGAACATGTAGTACCATATGCGCCAATTATAGGAAACGAATTCATGTTAATGCACGATAATGCACGACCGCATGTTGCAATAATCGTCCAGGAATACCTTAACGATGTTGGTATTCCAGTTTTAGATTGGCCTGCGGTAAGTCCGGACATGAACCCTATCGAGCACGTGTGGGACCTCCTTCACAGACGGATACGAACCCAAAATGTTGCCCCAGCGGACCTGCATGGACTAGCAAATGCTCTCCGTGACGAGTGGAAGAATTTGGATCAGGCTTATATACGGAGGGTAATCGAATCTCTGCCAAACCGTATGCGAGCGGTCATAAGAGCCAGAGGTGGCAATACTCAGTATTAAAAGCTACTGTTATGACATTTTTCTTTCCAAAATTATAATTTCTTGTTTTAATAAAAATCTCAAGTATGAGTTCTTGTTTTTATTTGGCCTGTATTTTATTAAAACAATCATAGAAATTATATCCTAGAGCGCATTAAAGTATATTTACAACTTTATGCTACAAACAAAGATTATGCGATACTTTTATGATTCAAAACTAAATTATGCGATACTTTTTTGGCGGAGTGTATTTTAAATATGGTGTTTGGAAATAAAACAAATATATAGGGCGCGAAAATGTAATTTAGCCCACCAGAATAATAAATTAATGTTTTTGTACCTTCCATGTTCTCTCTTTGTCATCATGTGTAGTATAGATATTATATACCTATACAGAAGTTACGAAATTCGCAGACACGGTCTATGGTATGACATTTAGCATCAAAAACTAAAACAAACGTTGCTTTGCCATATTTTACTCTGACCAAAACCTTTTTTTTATTTAAACTACATTTTGAATTCACGTATTAACATTAACGACATATACGACGGCGACGATTCAAAGACATAATGAGGCTCTTGATGCACTGTGCATGCGCACGACGAAAACTGGGCGCAATTACATAAATGGTGGCCGAAGTTTACCGTAATTATGTGATCTTAAGGAAACCAACGTAAAATTATGTGATTTTATGGAAATATAGTAAAAGTCATATTAAATTTCTGTATATTTTCACATTTTCACAGAATATAATTATAAGAAATAAGAACATATACCCCTAACATGTAAAACTTCATTCACGCGACATGTGTTTCTTTTGTAAATTTTATTTCTTTTTTTATAGTGTAGCTGATGTGTTGCTTTTATTTTATAGATGTACGTATATTATGTAATTTGTAGTAAATTGTTACGGAATATATCAGCGTATCCTAGCGAGTCCATTACATTATGCTGCATTATCGCAGGAAATAAGCGTAAACAACATAGTGATAAACTTCGTGGTTGATATTTTAAAATTTCCTCTAACTTACTGCCATTTACATAAAATTAACTGCAACAGTATATATTCATAACGTAAGAGTTTAGAAAGATTATGACGATTATGTATGGTTTGACATTAAGCAGGAAATTTTTACGGTGTTGAGGCTACTGTATTCCAAATTCTTCTATCTCAACAATAATCTATGTCGATGATATTTCATTTCTTATTATGATTTATACCTTCCGTTAATGCGTTTAAAACGTTCTTGTGTAGAAGAATATCTGAACGAAAATTAATTCATTTTTATCGCGCCAGGCAAATATGTCGAAGGATATTGAAAGTATGAAAAATTCAATAAGAAGTTGTATTCAAGTCACAAATTAGTCGAATTGCACTACGAATTGCTCCTCCATCCTCCGTATTCTCCGGATTTGGCTCCTTGCGAATTATTATATTGGGGCTCATATTTAAAAATAAATTGTCAAAACATAAAAAAGTTGCGTTGTCATTTCTAATCCGGGTGTTCATCAAACAGCCCTAATTATATTGTATTGTGTTTCATTATTGGCCATATAATCGTATGCATGATACTCTTGAATTCAGAAAGAAAGCCGCTGCTTTGCTAGGAAAGTTGATTGCGTAATTGAGAACCAATTATTGCAGAAAATTATTTAAGAAAATCTGGCTTGACACTATAAAATAAATTAGTGATGGTTCAATAGTGCAATTTTCTTACAGTGTGAAATCATTAAATAAATGCTTTTCTGCCAAAATTGTAATTTTAATATGAGGAAATTTTCTATGTTAAAAATTTTATGTTAAAATTGAGCTAACGAGGTGTCTTACAATTTCCTCATAGTAAAATTACAGTTATAGCAGAAAAAGCAGTTATTTAAAAAAGTGATGGTTGTTGCGCGGCATGAATGAAAAAAAAACATCTTCATTTTGAAAAGTGCAAACGAAATGTTTGTACAAGCATATTGTTGTTAGAGTGAATATGTTGTATATCTTACATAGTCCCTGCGTACCTTTATATGACCTTCATATGACAATTCAAGGTGAAATCAATGATACCACTTCATGTCTCCTTCGAAACCATACATCTATTGTTTGTTTTCCATATTTCGGATATCTTTGGACATATTTGCCTGGGCTGATTAAAATGAAACATATACACATAAAAGTGCACACTTTACACTGAGAGAAATAGATAGTACTCTTTAACATAAATATAGTATACTTTAATATATTTTATAGCTCCTATAGGGACAATCATATTTTATATTACCGGTGACAATATCTGTATAGTAAATATCTGTGAATACTTTTTATTAACTCGTATGGTAAAGTGTACTATATTTGTATTATTAATTTGAGCATACATGTTAGTAAATGTGAAAAAAATGTCTAGTAGCGCTGACTATATTTGATAATAACTGTTAACAATGAAAACTATAATAAATATAGTTTAATAATTTTTAATTATAATTAATTAATATAATTTGATTAGCCGGTAACAGCCGGGCGAATGGCCGTCGTATCGGGCAGGATTGCGGGAATCAGACCGGCCCGTGTACTGTAGAGTACTACCGGTATTGAAGCGCCTCGTAATTCTCGTCTGTGGGCGATTGTCCACAGTACTTTTTACACGACGTTAACCATGTATAAGCATCATATAGATATTACGCAGCCACATTTACCGATCACAATTTACATTGAGTACGAATTTCAAAGATTATGAAACAAGCGTAGCGCCATCTTTACGACAAAAGCTGTAGTATCACATATTTATGTAGCTAAACCAATTATGAGTATTATGATATTCCTACTATATAGATATAAAACTATACAGCATTCATTTCATTCCATCTCATTATTAATGCCGTTTTCAATAATCAAAGTAAGGTGACTGTTGCAAGCACCTAACCTAACCTAAATAAACACAACACAGTAAATTTGCTACACCTGTTATTATAACTGTCTTCACTACATTATATGCAATTTATTATATTCACTTGTTGTAAAATATTGTAAAACATTTCACTATATTTTGTAGAAGATTGTCACACAATATTTTTAAACAATTTTATTGCTTTTTTTGTAACCGTGATATAGGAAAATGCAACGCCGTTGTTCTAAAATTTTGCACAATAGTAGGAATTCTTACTACAATTTCCGTCAAACAGTGAAGTGTAAATATTACAACATGGATTTTTCTCTGTGCAGACACAAACATGCACCGACACGAATACGTACACCTGTATCACACGTACATAACACGTGTGAGTGGCAATACAGCTTATTGGTCGATTTCTTCGGTAAAGATCGACAATGAATAGAGCAAGGGGTGGGAAGAGCGTTACGAACATTTATGTTAGAAATTGAATATGCATCGAATACCTGGTAACATCCAGATTTTACCTCTTACTATAAGCATGGTAACATCTGGTTATTTTACTCTTAATACCCCACATATTGTCGTTTTGACAATAATTATGTTACTAATTAACATAAAGAGATTTACTATCTAATTTCTACAATCCATTTTTCTCAGTGTATACTGTGCTATTTTATCACAGAGCTTGTTTCTCGATATCTGGAAGAGAACAAAAATTGTGCCCGTTTTTAAATCTAGTCCAAAAAATATGATCATTATAATTATCGACCTATAGTTTTTCAAAATTTTTTTAAATCATTTGTGATTCAATCTCGTGGCATATTTACCCGCTTATTAATCAAAATCAGCATGGATTTGTTAAAGGGCGCTCTACTGTAACTAATTTGTGCAATTTCACTCATACAGCTGAAAGTATGAATAACAGAAAGCAGGTATAGATGTGATATATACCGATATTAGTAAAGCTTTCGATCGTGTTCAACATAATGTCATTGTATCGAAATTAGAAACTTTTGGATTTGACCCAAGTTTATTAGCTTTAATAAAAAACTACTTGACCCATCGTCAGCTGTATGTTGAGTATGCAGGGGTTGCATCTAGTGTTTATATTGAGTGCAGTGGAGTTCCTCAGAGATCAAACCTTGGCGCTCTTTTATTCGTGATTTTTATAAATGATGTATGCGATCATTTCGATGTTGAATATAAACTGTATGTAAACTTTTTTCTATAGTTGTATGTATGGTATTGAGGATTGTCATACATTACAGTGTAATGTCACGAAGCTTAATAAATGGCGCTCTAGTAATGGTCTTTCTCTCAATATTGAAAAATGTAAAACTATGACTTTCACACGTAAGAGTAATGTAATTCTGTATGAATATAACATCAGTGGCACAGCTACGGTTTAATGAGCACATTGTCAAGGTTTGTACAGAGTCTCATAACTTGCTTGGTTTCATTATTCGTACATGTAGAGATTTCCGTGACATTGTACATATCCTTAGTCCGTAGCAAACTTGAATATGCTTGTATCGTGTGGGCACCTAATTATGACAAGTATATAAACATGATTGAGGCAGTACAGAGAAAGTTGTTGAGATATTTATACTTTAATAGATATGGGGTGTATCCCAACTACAATATTTCTTCTAATGTAATGATTGAAGAATTTAATTTTAGTACTCTTAGTAATAGGAGAAAACTGATTCTACTGAATTATCTATTTAAACTTGTTCATGGCTTAATTGACAATCCTAGTTTTTTAAGAAGAATAAATTTATATGTTAATAATAATAAATAAATGAATAAAATGAAATTTCACAATTGTATGACGTTTGAACCTGTATTGACGAGTAGCAGTACAATTTTATTATTATTTCCAGTCTACTATCTAAGCAGTACACACCAAGCCCTCCTCAACGTTTTATAACCCTTTCACGTAAATACAAAAACTTTAATACAGCGTATGTCTGCAGGGAATCTTGTAGAACAAAATACAAAAAAAGGACATATTCCACGCGAACACACCAAATTAAGTGGTGCGGTGCCCTAGTAAGAATTTACGGCTTTTTTTATGTACTACGCAGTAGACAATGACGTAGGGATAATTCGATCAGAGAAGCGTAAACGCGTGGGTGGGCGTTGATTTAAAATTAGCTACAATGATTAGGTATTTCGATAATCGGAACTTCCAGACCGATTAGCATTATATCGCGAATTTTGGCGGAACAATAAATCAATAATTTAACCATTACTACACTAAAATCTTCATTCTCCTTCCAGGCATCAATCTAGAGGACCAACAGAACGACCAATCCGATGGCAACTTCGTCCCGATCTATCAGCAACGTCGGTGGCACGAGAAGGACAACTGGCCCCGCCTCCAGAAGGAATACTTCGGCCACGTTCAGCCGAAATTCAACGCGCGCATCGCCGAACGTTACCGCAAGATCCGCGACATGCTGAACAAGCAAACGCAAGAATTGAAGGAGCACATCCACAATTCCATGCAGAATATCGGCGAACCGGAAGACGAGTTGGAGAACGGCGACGAAGATGACGACTTCAGGATGTATATGAGCGAAGAGATGGACAGGCTGAAGTATCCGAATAGTCACCGGCAAGAACAGCAGCAACACGCCCTGGAAGACGTCAGACCTTATCCGCAGGATAATTCCGATTTTAGCTTTCGCGAAGACGAGGAGAGTTTGGACGAGAATCCTGATGCCATGAGGGCGGGAGAGAATTATAATAACGGTGACGAATATGGTGATGACGATACTGAATACAGGAAAGGTGCCTATAACGATGCTAAATTCGCAGATCCGACGTATTTTGCTTATGCTCCGCCTGATCCGAGATTCTACGAAGGTTTACCACATCCAGGTACGTATTTTGCTAAATTAAAATTCGAGAACATTAGTAACTTATTGCCATAAAGAATATGTTTTGATAATAAACTTTATCAAATCCAGATTTAAAACTTTTATGGCCTAATAAATTCTGCTACCGGGCCAGCCAGAAAATTTTATTAAGCTTGTTTGAAAGAGATTTAAAAATGTCCACAAAACATTTATTGGATTATAGGATAGGAGTCGGTTATCGTCATCTACATGAATAAATAATTGCCAAGTATAATTATTATTAGGTTTTTGAAGTATCAGATAATCTCACCGATAAATCTCGGTGACGTATTGCATCATAGCTTCATAAAGAATATGAAAAAAGTAAAATAAATAATCAGGAATTCTAAAACTTAACAGTAACAAATTCTTAATGAAGGAAACATCTTTCAATAAGCATAAAATTTTAAATTTAATTACAATAGCGGGTACTTGCAGTGCGTTATACTTGCTATTCAGAAAGTTCTGTCTATGACGTGTAATAATCCATTTCGTAAAAACACACGACAGAAATACTCTTTTTGTGTCTCCGTCTAGAAACACTGATTTTGCATTACTTTAAATCGCCCGGAAACATACCATTATCCGGCTTAGGCCGGCAAAAAGATCACTAAAGATTGGCAACACTATATTCGAATTACTGACATTTCTGTGATTAATTCTAGATTCGAATTTTCGTTACACAATTTCTGAATTAATTCATATTCTTTCCAATTCAATTTTCGGAAGATTTTACAGGTAATAAATTGTTAATATGGAACTTGTTGCACAACCTCTGTAATATGAGCTAGAGTCTCCATTATGTCGATCCATTATATTAATATGTATCAAAACTATCAAAAATAAAACGTCAAAACACTAAGAGGTATTTTAACCTAATTTCAAATTAAAAATTCATATGAAACATGTATTGTTAACTCCCGAGCGTCAATTTTTTTTATTATTTTCAACAAAATTAAGATTTATCGGCTCAAAAAATAGTGTGTAACTACAGAACCAGGAATTCTCTTGCGAGTATTCGCACTTGTGGGCACAAACCGTGCTGATACTCGCAAATTATAGTTTCTGACTATGATATAGGTACTGTGATATAAATAACTATTGTTCTTCAAATTCTCTTGAATCTTTTGAACTATTTTTTGTTAATCCCCGTTAAATACCTATACGATAATCTGTTCTGAAAAAATGTTTTGTTCAATACATCATTACTATCAAAATCCAATGTAAAAGAAAAGTGATAAAAAACGTTTTATTTTTTTCCAATTTGGAGCACACCAAATGCTCATAATGCAGCGTCTAGACGGAGTAGAAGAATATGTCTGGAAAGTTTCAAAATATTTGAACATGCAATAGCAGCGAAAGAGAAACATAAGTGTTTGGATTTTCGCATACACTGTGCTGGCAATTTTTTGTTTGTGTGTCCAGTAAAAAAATCACGCATTCCATTAAGTATAGTTGCTGCGTATATCGAGCAAGCTAGTATGGATGTATGCATGATTTATAATATAACGTCCGGCCAAGACATAGGTTTTCTACCGCGAAAGATATATAGTACTTACTTATAATAAGTCCGTTAACTACCACAGTAATGTGTCACAATAAACGTCATCTAAAGATTCCATTTCATTTTCGTGTTATTGAATTGTAACTCAAATCAAATCAACCACTTTTTACTTTTCTTCTTCTATACCTAGGATTTCCCTCAAGATTTTTTTTTTCATTTGAAAACGACATTATTCCGTTTTTACTATGCTTTTGAATTCAATTCGTGCCGGTAAAAACTGCATCGTTACAAAAACCAATGAAAACAATTATTTTAGAGGTTATGCCACATACCTACTTCAGATTTTAGAGATCAATCCAGCGACCTGTCAAATGAAATTCAATATGGCCGTTGAGGGGAAACGTCGCACATGATTTTACAAGTGTATTCGGTTAATAAAGTAGTTGTAAACAGTTAATAGTGTGAATTTTGTGGATACAGTAGTCAAGTTGGTGATTTTTGGAAACTTCTGTGAACTCCATTTCCGCTATTGCCAAACAATTTTGTAGTTTAGTTTGAAATACCTGCGAAAATGCCTAGAACTTGCATTGTGGTTCGATGTAAAAGCTGATTTAATCGCGATAAAGTTAGTTTTTACTTCGTTTCTGCGATTTGTTTCAATTATGGATTCAATTATGAATTGTCCAAAGCACAATTCTTAAAACAAAAATATCTTCAAAAATTATTCCTACTGCCACAACTCCCGACATAAAGGCATAGCAAAACTTGCATAAATGTGACGATCAATGACGCAAACAAAAAGGAACTAAAATTAAAACACCATCCACCCATGGACATGGCACATTTCTACACGATTTCTATTTTTTCATTACAACTGGACAAATATAGCATTTTATTACCGCACCATAAGTGAAACGACCTTTCTCACTAAATACGAGATTAACGTTCGTCAAACATGCAATCGTGTAATAAGGAATTAGATACAAACATGAATTTTTACTCAATTTTACTTATAGTTGTTGTTCCTTCATAAGCACAATAACCCATAAAGAACCAATATAACCATTGCAATTTTAGAATACCTGTATTTGATATGATACATGAAATTAACGAATGAATGCAACGACACAAAAACAAAAGCATAGGTAATCTCATATCAATTTCAGTGTTTGTTGGTTTAAATAACTGAACATAATTGCCGAATATTTGAATTGTGTTCTATTCTATTGATTTGAATTATGAAAAACATCAAATTATTATTTGAGGCAATTATTTGCAAAACTAGCTAATTGTCTTCAGAAAAACGTTTTTTTTTTAGCTAAGTTTATCTAAATTTTAAAGAGGAATTGAATGGTCAACTCGTATGTTACCAAAGCTTTCTCTATAGCTGTCTACAAAATAAAAGTTTTTTTGCAAAACTCGCTCTTTGTATATCGTTTTTTTCGATTTCCCATAAGAATCCTTCCTGCAAATAGCAAATTTTGCAAATAATGGCCTCATTTAATACGTCAATATCCGTATATTATTTGTGTCCGTAAATAATGTCCATCCCTCTGAAAGTTTGGTCCAAACCGCGTCAAAAATCAAACAGTTGTGATGTGAAAGCCATCGTAGATATCTCAGCGTTTGTTATTTTATCCTCATCTTGAAAAATATATGTAAAATATGAAAGTATTTCACAGCAAAGCACACACATACATTTGTTTGTGTCTAACGTGAATCCCGTCTTCTTTCTCGCATAGAGGGCAAGATCCAGCGCGAAGTCTTCGACGACCGAAATCCCTACGAGACGGACATCACCAACAGTCAGCAACAGCTGAACGCTCAGCAGAGCGAACCCGACACCAATCGGATTTCATACACGGGGGCTTACCAGGAGATCATGGACGACCCCAGGGAACGGAACGACGGCAGCGTTAAGGTGGTGGCGGTCCGCCCCAATTCCTCGGAGACGGAAACGGCCGGCGTGTACATCATCGCTGTCGTAGCCGGCATCAGCGCCGCCGCCACGGTCGGACTCATCGCCTTCGGGATCGGATGGTACAAGTAAGAAATTCATTTCAATAACAAGTTTGATCATTTTCATAAATTATTATTTATGCCTGCTAAAAGTGGGATAAAGTCGTAATTCGTGCTAAAGTTTGCTGGTAGATGTCGCTAGCGTGCAAAATGTCAACTGTCAACGTTATTGAAATCGTTGAAATGTTTTATTGACGGTTATTTCTATATTATTTCGTTATAGTTTCGGTAAAACTTATGTTTTGTAGTATGACTTTAAAGTGGACGAACTTATTATATCGTAGTAAAAGTGTTTCAAGGAGTTGGACGTAAAGGTATTTTCTTTAGTTGTATGTACTTACTATAGGTTAAGGCTGCTACACCCTGAATCGTAGCGTTAGCGTCAGTAAAAGTGGTAATTTTTTCGATTTTACGGGCACAATTAATGAATTGAAATGACAAACTAATTTTTTTTAATATGTAATGATGTTTTCTAAGTCTCTATTAGCTGCTTTTTTTTAAGTAGTGTTTCCTAGTTAAAAAATAAAATAATCTACCGATTTTTTCGTTTTTGTGGATTTGTTTACAAAGTTACAAGACTTTTCTTTACACAGTTCAGTAGATTTTTCAATGGTTGAGGTCCCTATGGGTTTAAATTTTTTTCAAAATTTATATTTTCTGTGATATTCGACTTCAAAAAGTAGAAATTATACATGAACACATATATATAATGTATGTCTATTAGAATACACACACATTCATACTTGCTTTAAATAAGTATGCTGTATATATGCTATATGCTGTAGTGATGCGGGAAAAATCGAGTAAAATCGAGTAAATCGACACTAGTTATGTATGTTTCGGAACTTGATAGTATTTGCGAATTGTTTTTTCTTTAGTCGCTGAACGTTTTCTGTGTAACATATTTTTACCATATATGATATTTTATATATTATAATCCCATAGACACATATTATTTACGAAAGATTCAGGAAAATCTAATAGAGGTACATTACATACTTAATTCTTATTATTTTTTTTTTGTCTTTCTTAATGGGGTTATAAGCAAGCTCTTCCGAATATTCACTGAGGTTGGATTTCTGACGTTTTCTTTAAAGTGTTAGGAACACCGAACTTCGGTGTTCCTAACCGTACGGACAACGTGGTCTCTTGGATCAGTTTGTTGTTTTTAAACTTTTCGATGTAATTAATACATTGTTACTCATGTGTCTTCAAGTTTCTCAGATCTCTGAAGAAGCTAATAAAGAATTAGCGAAAGCTCATATTAATATATGAAGGAATCACCCCCAACACATAAAAATTGAAGTTGCAAAGTGCCTGTATGACAGAGCAAACGACATGTGCTCTGATTCAACTGATGCAAATAAAGAAATTCGACACACTCAGAATGAATGGATACCCGGAAGATAGATTGTCTAAAGCAAGAAATTTGAGAACAAACGCGACCATCCAAGACATCGAAGTCAAGATCATATACCAATATGACATCAGAACCGCGATAAAAGCTTCCAATACAAGGTCATACTCAAATAAACCCGAATGAAACCGGACAACATAAACCAACGAACGAAAAATTGTTTGTACAGCATTCCATGTGGATGTGGGCGCTCAAAATAAGAGTAGAAGAACACAAAAAGATCTAGAGGAAAGGAGAAACAGAGAATTGGCACAGCATGCTTGAGAAATAGATCATAGAATAGATTGAGATAATATTTCCACCCTATCTAAAGAAGATGGACAAACAAAAACGAAATTACGAGAAGTGGCATACGACACCAGAGGCCATCAATGCACCAAGCCTAGAATTGCATAGAGATTGTCTAGAACCACCATAACAGGGTACGAGCAATGAAGTACTCGTTCTTACGATCAACAAAAATATAATGAAAGTTTCTGTAGAATCATATTTCAAAAAATCTCAACGATCAGCTTCTGAGGAAAGAAATACCACAGAACAGAAAACTCTCATGTATACAAGTATGCATATATTACATATAAATTTTTAAATCCAAACAGTATATACCTACGCCTGGAAGAGCCAGTATACGATTATAATGTGGCGTGTATACTGTATACTACAGAAGTAAAATACGCACAAGACAATTCACTCGTGGAAAGATACGTACAATCCCACAACCAACCATGAAATTAACAAGCAATAGTCCTTAACTCAGGGCTACCTTGATGACGGCAGTAGAATCACAGCCGAAACGTCGGATTCCCAAAATCCAACAGACGATGGAAACAGGCCAAAGAACACCAACTCATACGTTTTGAAGTAATAATTCTGGTGCTGCGTCCTGCTAAGAAAAAGAAATCCCGCTATTTTGTCAGTTTTGTTCCAACAATTGCTTTTACAAACATGTTTAAAGCATTTAAATTTTCTGTCGTTTAGTCGCCTTCATACAGCCAAACCAAAACTCACCTACTTTTGATAATCTCTTATAGCCAGACTCCAATTTCAAGTAATGATTACAATATATTCTTATTACAATAACAATAATCATCTGTTACCGATAAAGTTTGATGACGTACTTATAAAACTAATTTCGGGTATTCATTTGTATTGTAATATAAATAGGTAATAAAAACACAAATTTATATACTCATTTATTTAACATCACTTACAATAAACTATAATGAGTGTCAGATTGTTCCCTAAGCAAGGCGGCCGCTTTCTCAGGCGACAAATCTCTTTGTGCCTGCGCTAACAACTCATATCCTACCATAAACTTCTTAACGGTGGCAGATCTCAATAATGGCGGTAAATATACACCGTGGAAGGTCCAATGCGTCTGATCAGTCTCGAGATATCTCCCAGTAGGGGCGCCGTGCCAGCCCATGGAATACGGGAAGGAACATTTGAATAAATTATCGTATTTCGCTACCAAAACGCGCATTAATTCGGCCAGTTGGCGTCGTTGATTTTGATTTAAGTCGTTGAAACGGAGAACGTGTTTCCTGGGCAGCACCATCGTTTCAAACGGCCACATCGCCCAATACGGCACTAGAGCCACCCATTCTTCGTTATCGTAGACGACGCGTTCGCGTTTTTGGAGTTCTTTCTGCACGTAGTCCATAAGCATGGGTTTGCCGTACTTTTCATAGTAAACCCGTTGGTGTTTATCCTTGATTCTGGGTTCCGTGGGTAAGTAAGACGACGACCAAATTTGGCAGTGGGGGTGCGGATTGGAACAGCCCATCATTGCGCCTCTGTTTTCGAAAATTTGCACCCAAGTGTACTTCTTACCTAAATCTAGCATTTGGTTTATCTGCAACGGTAAAAGTGAGAAATTATCGTCTTAAAACAATTTAAAGACCATACCCATTCTTTTATGATGTCTTCAACTTCGTCAACATTCATTGTAGCAATATAAACGTTAGATTTCGGATGGAAGCACATCACTCGACAAGTGCCTTTAGCTTCAGCCGTTTGGAAGAGGGGATCGTCTGAAGAGGGGGGCGTTGGAGCATCTTCTAGCAAAGCTGGAAAGTCGTTCGTAAAGACGTGAGTGGATTTGTAATCTGGGGTGACTAGACCGGAAGCGCGGGTTACTTTTGGGCACAGAGGATTGGTCGGGTCATACTCTGGAACGTTTTCTATCGAAGACTTGGCTTCTACTTGACCGCTCCATGGCCTCTTCGTGCGATGAGGTGACACTAGGATCCATTCGTCTTTCAAGGGGTTGTAACGGATATGTTGATGCTCTGAAACAAGTTTACAAAGGAGCAAGATAAAGTTTTCGATGCTAGCTTAATTGGACATGTTTTGTGTCGGGTTTTGAGGGTATAATAGCTCGAAAAGTCAATTCATCTTATAAGAAACGCCTAGAAAACAAAAATAGTTATTTTTAGAGCTCCATTGACTACTATTGAATATTTGAAAATAAGAGTTTTAATAACAATGTTAGGGACAACCCTTCAAATTACGCGGTAAATTCTAGCCTTGTTATTGGTTCCTGTAAAGACAGCTTTAACATAAAATTTCTTAAGTTTTTAAATATCTTTATATATTTTAAACACTTATTAGTATTTGCCGCCAAATATGTTTAATTTAAAAATTGAGTTGTGTAAATGGGAGTTTGTTAAGTGATCTTATTAAAACACAAGATTGAAAAAAACCGTGAATAATACAACGCAAAACATGGTAAAATATAGGCGTGCGCTAAACGGCGATAGCGACACCTTTTCTCGAACATTAAAACTACCTAATTCAGAACGTTCTGAATATAACCAACAGATGGCGTTCCAAACATACAATGCCTAACGTGTGTCTTTTTTTTACTAACAATAAGTGGGGATTAAATAGTTTTGTTCATCCTGAAGTGTTTAGTTTAATATGTAAAATGTGCGTTAACATGTTTCCTTTTTTATAGCCTTGTTAATTATTAATTTAGTCGTTAAAAAAGGTATATTACATTTTAACTATAGATTTTTTTGCCTTTCATATTACTGATACTTGATCTGCGATGTGTCACATGCAATAATTAATATCCTATCTTAAACGAGCTTTTCCGAATACCCGATTCTGAAACGTTTGAAGGGACGATCAATAATGAAGCTCCCGCATTAATTATTATCGAATCGCTCTGTTTGGATTTACCTCGTCGTCACACAAGGGACACTCTGCAGACTACGAAGTCGATTGTATAAATTACCGTGTCATTCAGCGCGAGACGGGATAAGAAAATGGGATCGATATTGAGCGAATCGCATTATACACATATAAACCCCCCACTACGTGTTCGGTGTTTGTATTCGGAAAGCTATTGATTGCCG
The DNA here is from genome assembly GCA_949128085.1 of Cetonia aurata. Classification (NCBI taxonomy): domain Eukaryota; kingdom Metazoa; phylum Arthropoda; class Insecta; order Coleoptera; family Scarabaeidae; genus Cetonia; species Cetonia aurata. Next base: position 68,012,549 of record OX421882.1, on the reverse strand, counting down.
AAGTAAGTGAAGAAGAAAAACACAACTCGAAATTAAACCCTGCGTTATAATCCCATTTGGATTAATATTATAATGTCTCTCTTGTTGGCTTTGACTGGTGGACTGAGTTTTCAAGAGTTTTTAGTATGCAGAGCAGGAATAAGTGCTGAATGGTGTACCCTCAGATGGCATCTATCTAAGATTTATATATAACGGAATAATTTATGGTATGGGAGGTCGCTTGGTTTCACTGACGATCTCTTTCGAAATGGAATTTTTAGGTTAGATGGTACTATTTTTTTCTTCGTGAATTTTATAGAACGAAAGTAAATTTTCCCATGAATATAACAAACATCTTTATTATCTTTAAACAAAAGAGACAATTTTGGATTATATCATCATATTTTTAAGGAAGTGTGGTCTCATTATTGCTTCTGTCTATCCTTTCATGTTAACCTACCAATTCGTGGTATGTTTCGGGTGCCTATTAAAGTTGTCACGAAAGATCGAGTGACATGAAGTATCTGTCTCTATTTCCCCTTTTTCGTTTTCTTGTTCTAGTTGTGTAGGACTTAACTATATTCATACATATAGAAATAAGTACTAATGGTAATAATACCAAGGCAAAACAAGAAAAACATTGGAGAGATGGATTTTTTTTTTTACAATTTTGGGGTGAGAAAAGGATTAATTAATAAATAAATTTAAATTGATGAAACTGTGTTGTATTTTCGAGCATTATCTTAGCATAGTTACGTTCTTATTTATTCACGAAGATACCAAATACTGCAAGGTTGTAAAGGAAGGATAAGTAACATTACCTAGTAATGTCACACGACTATTCAATCATCATTCTAACAATGAAATCATGTTTTATCGTACTTTGAATCTCTCGCCGCTACGCGGCTCGAGATTCAAACTTGTACTCGCATTACATAATCGTTATTGTGACACTTGTGTTTTGAAATACTATTACATATTTGCATTTGTAGTGTTCAGAATACAGATCTCTCATATTTGAATGACAGATTGTTTGACAGCTATTTTGACAACAACAATTCACAGCAATTCATAGTTTAGTTCGATAAAGTGGCGCTTTCTATCTTCGAGTGAGCGTACTTTCGGATGTGGTAGCCGAAAAATAATATTTTTTCGAATACAAAGTATGAGATTCATATGTTTTTAATTTTTTCTAGAATGCGGTAATAGTTTGACAGACTGTTTGAGTTTTCATTTAAAGGAAAGGTATAGGTAATTTAATTATCTACTAAATTTAAAAATCTCAGCTTATATTGTCCAAACAAGTTATCTATAAGTTTTGCCTATGAATATCATTTACGGCAACTCTACTACGAAATTTTTACTTTGATGTATGTATGTAAATATTACCTTTGACTCGAGCTCAAAGAAGAATTGGCAATCGTTGGAAACAGTCAGGGACATTAATTTTAAAATTTTCGACACCAATTTTAAAGTCTAGCTGCGTCTGGCTGACCGTTCCCAGCGATTGCAAATCGTTGTTTGAACAAGCCTATTGTAAATGCTACATTATACGTATTTAATTTTAAATTGAATTATGCATGTAATATATTGTTTAGGACAGACGATATTGAATGTGATTTTTGTCTGTAAAGTTGTTGCACTCTCATGTATAATGTTAATAATAATTTATTACATTACATTTGTGGATGCGCTGCGTACCCAATACGAGTTTGACCCGCGGAAAGACCTCTCAACACTATTTATTATTAAGTATATGAAATTTTTGTTAATGAGATACTGAAATCAAGACAATCGACAATAACAATTGGTTTATTGTGTTTTTATTTTTATTATGAACCACTTTGTAGTTTTTAATAATAATTATTAGAGGAGAGCATAGTTCCGGCGCTTAATAGGTTCGGAAATGCGCGGGCGTTACTATTCAGTAAATGTAAAATAGTAATTTTATTGCTACGCCGCTATATTTCAGCTGCACGTGTTCTTCGGTCGAGTAAGTCTGTTTATCTTATCGCCCCAGTCGGCCAAATCCATTTCTGATCGAAATTTTGCTGTGAGATATCGGTTATTTCTACGGGCTACAACGGTAGACATACGAAATATATACAAAGAGCAATCGAAAACGTTTGCATCGTAGAACTAGGAATTGTATGCCTTGATACACGCCTTTTATAAATGCTCCTCATATCCCGGCCATCGCCTTGCGCCTAAAACACGCTTCAGCTTATTTAATTAACCTAAAATTAAACAAAGTTTTCAAGAAAAATTATCTAGAACTCTAACATTTATATCCATTTTGCAGATTAGTTTGTTGTTCTGGATGTGAATAATTTAACAATATGTCTCTTAATAAATGATGCACTTTTTATAATTATTTTTGTTCGTATTTTATCAACGTTTACTTGATTATTTTTATATGAGGTTCATTTCTATGTAGTAAGTGTAAAAAACGAGAAACTGAATAAACATTATTACATTTTTCTTTTAACTCATACACACATCTTTTTGTGTTGTAATTTATGGAATATTCAAAGGAAATTATACAATAACAATATTACCTATACCTAGTATCTATTACCGTATTCTTAAGTTTATAGTTAATTGATATATTTGTCTAAAATAGAGCAACGATTTTACATTACATAACCTAAAAATAACTACGTGCATTTTAAAGAACTAAACATGCTACTTCTTTGAACATTAAAATAAATGATTTAACTTTACCATTAACATCAAAAGACATACTCGTATCCTCTTAGAACAGCCAACTAAAGAACCTGTATTAAATTTTATTCTTTACAGTTTGTTTGTTTTTGCCAGTAGCCCCGGACTGGGCCCTCTCTAATACGAACTAATGTCAACGAGACGCACGCTAATCCCCGCTCAACTGCTTTATATATAACAGGCGCTCTGCGGTTTCGTATCCCTACTATATTTCCTACTTTATCGTTTTCTGTACACCGCCAACCTTTATTGAGGTCAAACATTGCATAAAATCGTTACACTCATATTTGTATTTACAATAAACTGACGTTCTCCGATTTATTTGGTAAGGAAATAAAAGAAATCTAACTCAGCGCGTGAACATTTTTCTATTGTTTTTGAACAATATTTATTATGTACAAGTATACGTATTTGTAAATTTTCATATCGAATACTTGTTCGTGTTTGATATGAAAATCTGCACCGGCTCAGCATATTTATCTAACTCATGCAACATAATATATTTATATCGGCAATGCTCTGTTTGTTTGTAGATAAGGAATACGGCAATAATATGCTTTCAACTGAATATTATGAGTTTATTTAGATACAGAATAATCTCAATAGGTATTCAGACAGCTTAGGAAACAGATATTAAATAATAATAATAATACTATTTATTGTCCAACGGAATGATCCAATAATAGGACAAAAAAGAAAATAATACAAAATATATAATACATAGATACATACATACATCAAAATATGTCAACCCGAAAGTTAATTGCTATGATTTAATTTATTGAAGAAAATGTCATCATAGTGAACATTCGCTGCTCGGCACATTGATACAATTGGAGAACCCTGTAGTATATTGGTCCTACAAAATAGTAAAAAGAGGGTGGGACAGGTACGGGAGGAGGATCTAGGAACATGGAAAGATAAAGATGAAAGAAGGTAAGGGCAGTCAATCCAACCATTGATCAGCTTCCATACAAATTTAGCTCCATGGACTTCACGCCGATGATTCAGTGAAGAAAAGTTATGGTTCTGCTTCTGCAGCAAGGTACTGTAGTCGAAAGCGCGCTCTGGGTAAACACCTGTTGTTTTGAACGATAGGTACTTCAGAAATCGACGTTGCACTTTTTCTATTGACAATTGTAAGTAAACATACTGAGGAGACCAGACTTGCGATGCGTATTCTAGTTTACTGACAACAAAAGTAATGTAAAGTAGTTTCAACAGTGCGTAGTTGTGGAAATACTTGCAAGAGCGCATAACGAAACCTAATGCTCTGGAGGCGGAGGTACAAAGTTGGTTTATGTGAAATGAAAAGCTCATGCGCTGGTCAAAGTAAACGCCAAGATCTTTGATTGTGTCTACCTTACTTAAATTTTGGTCACCAATCAAATAGAAGGACTGAATATAATTTGACTTTCTAGTGTAAGACATATAGAGACATTTTCTGAAGTTTAATTTTAACGCATTGGTGGAACACCATTCACTGATGATGTCCATATTTCGTTGTAAATGCGAAACATCATCCCAAGATTTAATAGAATAATAGATTTTTATGTCATCTGCATAAGCGAGCACTGGACAAGTTAAAGATGAAAGTAAATCATTAACATACAGTATAAATAACAACGGACCCAAGTTCGAGCCTTGAGGGACGCCTGATAACGGTGAAAAAGTAATAGATTTGTAACCATTGTAGTAAACATAATTGAATCTGTGGTTCAAGTAAGATTGAAGTAAAAGAAGAAGCGATGGGCCGAAACCGTAAGCAGACAGTTTATGAAGCAATATCCCGTGGTCGATAGTGTCAAAAGCAGAACTTAGGTCGGTGTAAATGACATCAACCTGCCCCTGGCGATCAAGCTCAGTGCAAATGTATTGAGAAATAGATACTAGGTTGGTAACAGTCGATCTACCACGAAAGAATCCATGTTGGTACAGTGACACCAAAGACTTCATATTATGATAAATGCACGAGTATATAACATTTTCGAAAACTTTAGCAAAATTAGAAAGGATTGAAATTGGTCTATAAAATTAAATGATCTTATTGTATTGTATTGTCTCGGGCGGTGGTATACAGAACTCTGCGCTAGAGGAGTCCGCTTCATTATCAAATAAAATGAGATAGTCAATCCAGGACTACTTTTTAGAGATACAATTTTAAATTTATCTTACCGTTTTCGAGATATTTCAAAAACTTCATTTTATTTTTCAATTTAATTCATTTATGCATTTTTGTATTGTTTAAAATCTCGAAAAATTTATTATCTCGATCAAAATTGTTAATTGCTTGGTTTTTAGGCCTTTCCAATAATAATAAGCAAAGTTATATTTATAATTGTGATATATCTCCCAGATTATTACAAATACAAGACACATAATTAATATCTAACAAACTACAAATATGTTGGTAATTTAAAATCAGAATAAAAGTCGTAATTAAAAAATTTTACAAACATAATTAAGCAGAAATGTGAATCATCATTTTATTAGGGCAAGTTGTCAAGAATTTAAAATTTAATTAAAATATATACCTGTCAAGTTTCTGACATCTAGCGGGAAAACAGAAAAGTTAACTGCTATCATTTATCGTAGAAACTTGTAAGCTGAATTGTCAAACAAAATATTGTAATTAATTGCTTATTAGAACTTATTATGTAAAATTAATATGAAAGGAACAATAATTTCACGAAAAGAACAGTTTAATTGTGTTTCGTTACACCGGAAGATTCTCCGAAGGACCTGTATGAAGTCGGATTATAGTCGCAGTTTCGAACGCAAGCCAACGGTAGAAGATTGTTTGGAATGAAAATCCTAAGGAACCTATGGAGAAAAAAGAGAAGTTTGTTGAAAAATAATTTGAAGGGTACGTCGTTCAGCGGCGCTGATCGTCAGTTGTCAAACGGTGAATTTCAACCTCGTGACAGTTTGAATAGTGTTGCGTCTTAATCATGCCGTTGCAATAAAGTTTTAACCCCAAAGTGGTAGCAATGAGTCTAAGTGCGGGGTTCAGGGTTCTAGGCTATTTACGCAACGAAACAGTGAAAGTGTATCATAAACCAACAGGTGTAAAAAACATGGCATATATACAGCATAAAAAGGTAACTAAGCAAATGCATGTTAAGCATCAATATATGTAAATATGTACAGTGATGAACGTTAAAACATTCACGAGGCTTCGGTAACGCTTTTGAAATCTAAACGCGAAATCTAATAGTTATGTTTTAGTTAATAACATAAAGCGACAATCTATGTACGGGGATCGGTAGAAAAGTACGCGGATGATTTTCACGGGCTATGACGGTTAGATATCGGTGACGGCGCTAAACGCTACGGTACGGTAATAACTGTCAATAAAACCCTGGGAGCGTCAGAAGCTGTGCCGACACACCGGGTAGATTGGAGAAAAATCTGTAAAAAGGACTTCTGTTACGGCAGTAAGCTTTGCCAGCGTTACAACCAGACCGGGAATAAGAAGCTCAACGTGTATCAGAAGCTCTGCCGACATACCAGTCAGAGCGGACGGGAAAAATCATACCGGGAATAGGAAGCTCGACGTGTATCAGGGGCTTTGCCGACACAACGGCCAGCGTAGACTGGGAGGGAATCAGGAAGTTTCGGTCTACTCGTGCTAAGCGCGCGGTTTAAATACACTTGCGGTTCCTCCCACGCAATCGCGACGGTGGGGGTTGAGCTTGCGTGAATCGGGCACCGTCTGTGGGGAGGATACTCGCGTCGTAAACAATTTTTAACCAAATAAAAACTCGATGAAATAAAATAACATGTTGTAGCATCGCCCATGGGAAAATCAATCAAAATAAAAGGAATTAATGATTAATTCAAAATAAACTTAAAACTTGAAGTTGAAATGGATTTTTCCATTGAACGGCACGTCACAAATTTTAGCCTTCTGCTTGAAATGAAACAATTTCATGTAATATCGTACTTTATATTTTATTTTTATTTATACATTGTTATTAAAGACAACACCGGAAGACAACTGACTTGCAGATTTTTGAAATATGGAAGATCAGCGGAGATAATTGGCGTTAACGAAAAACTTATTCGACGATGGGAGGCTATATTATAAGTCTTGACATCCGGCTTTGATATGAACGCAAATACGTTTCATAAATATGCCCATGAAACGACAAACCTTTTTGTAGACCTGTATCTTTGGTTTTAAATGCCGGCAAGCCTGCACAAGATCTTGATGCACGAGTCGCACATTATATCACATGCACTTCTATCCATAGGCCAATTATGCATATAGCCACAAGAATGCCGAGATAAGGACTACAAACACTACCGGCGAAGTCATTCGAGGAAAACATCACGAACAGCAATGAACAATGAAGATATTTTTAATTTGTTATTAGTTTCTTCAAATCCCTTAATGACAAGCCTCACTCCACCACCTGAACGAAAGCGCGAAGCAGTTGCACCTGATGCGTTTAGTCTTATTAAATGTCCGGATGTTTTAGAAGGTGATTCATTATCGGATGCCTCAAGTGCAAGCGACGTTGACAGCTCATTTGACAGTGATGTAGTGGTTAATATTTTAATATATTATGTTTTTAGTGATTAATATCTATAATAATAATGTATGCATATTCTGTGTTAGTAAACTGTTATTATTTAAAAAAATATATTAATCGAATAATTTTTTACGTTTTAAGTACACGCATGGCGCTCAGCTGGCTGAAAATGAAGCTTATTCACCTCCATATTTGTATGTAATGTGCCCGCCATATTGAATTAGTATTTTTTTTTGCAATTTTGACATCAGTTTTGTAATCAGTCACCTCGAAAACCCTAATATATCATTTTAATAGAATCGGCGTTTACTTGATGTAAATCCATATATCAACTTTTGTTCGTTATTTTGAGTTTTGACCAGCTTTTTGACATTTCATCCCATCTGTGCATCAGCGCCAATAAAAGGATATAAAAAAGTGTAGTAAATGTAACCACATACAGTTGTTTGTAAGCTTGTATCAAGCAATACATAATAATGTGACCTGCAAATCATTGTATCTTTAATATTTACAAACCAATTGTCACTTATATTGTTGTCTTATAAAGGTATAGATGTCTTCAGAGTAAGAGCTTGCTATACTCGTAAGTAAATGAAAAGTATTTCATATGTGTGTAGGTATGTTGTGAGTATATTCATACATATAACTTTTATACGTCTTTATTATATTCTGTGCGCTCATCGTGAAGTACCTGTACCTACATTATTTAATATACTTTTACGAGACTGCACTATTATTAACTTTAAATTAAATTTTGAAGTTTACTAACGGGCACTTGAATTCAGATATTTACAAAATGTTGAGTATTATAGAAGTAACAACGTTCACCGTAATCTTCCCTAAAACGGAAGTTCCCATCGTTATGATTCGCAGGATTACAGAAAGAAATACATTCTTCCTTCTCGGGCATTTAAAGTTTGTCAACGGTTTCAATTTGGATTGAATTACGAGTCCCATCTCAAGACGTAACGAAATGAAGGATATATTTTCTGAATTTATGCTCTTAAGAAACAATCTTACCTTTTACGGAAAAGAATGAGGTAAATTGGCTTTATGAAGTGACTCTTAGATGATCCAAATTCTACGCAGGAAGTAGGAGGACAAACGAGTCAAGTTTACTTAACTTTTAGCTACAGTTTTATATAGAACATCTTGGGGAGTGGTTTTAACGAGATCCCCCTTTTTAATTTTCTTCATCCACGTATACGAAGCACTTAAGTGGCATTACTTGTACAGTGATTGTATAGAGGTACTACTACGTAAGGGAAAAAGTTTTAATCTTCGATCTGGATGGCGCTGATTAAATTTCTTCGGGTGCTGTCCGCGTAAACTTCTCTAGAGTTCTCTATTTCACGCAAGGGCGGATCTGAGTTGATTATAAGTGATTTCTACGAGTTATACACTTAGGGAAGTTTAATAAAGGAATTTTCTACTTTAGACTTTAGTTTTCGAATCAAATATATAATATTTTCTCTGTCGTCTTGAAAAATGCCGACACTCTCTCGAACGAGGCACTATATTTCATATTGAATTATCTGACACTTATAACTTCCAATCGTTTGTTTACGAATCCATTACGTAATGCAATGTTATCCGCAAGGAGAAAATTTTAGAAAATAACAAAAATAAAATACAATGCATGCAAGTATCACAGGATACAGAACTATAAATGATACAAAAGGTCTTATTAGGGTAATGTTCGGAAGTCTCTCCAAGACACACGATAGGTAGGTTTCCTTTTTTATTTTACTTTAATATAAATATGTGTCATGAAAAGAAGTTTCTTTTGACACTAGTTTTATTGTATGTTTTGGCGCTTTGCACGAAGTTACATTGCATTTCTAATTTACTCCCTTGACTCGCGAACACAGTGTTTTATATAATTAATTAAATAGTACCAATAATAATAATAACATTTATTTTCCCACAGTTACAGTACCATTAAGTAACAGGGAATCAATACATTTTTATAATTCTGAATATATACTAGGTGGGGCAAAAGTAATGTCATAATGTGAATGTGCCATAATTTTTGCAAATGGCGTCAAATGTCATTGTGCTTTGACATTTCCGTTTAAGTGGTTATGTGAACAAACAGAATTTGCGTTTCTGGAACAGGGGGAATCCATATGAAATGCACGAAGAGCCATTGCAGAACGGAGTAACCGCTCACACACCTCGGGAAACAATGGAGATTTTCAAATATCAATTTCCGGGCCGTGTAATCTCCCGTTTTGGCGATTTGAACTGGCCGGCCAGATCGCCAGATCTGACGGCGCCAGAATTCCTCCTTTGTGGTTTTTTGAAACCTCGCGTTTACCAGAACAAACCACAAACTTTGCAAGTCTTGAAAAGTCAACATTGAAGAAGAAATCCCCAATTTGGAGCCACATATTTTGCCAGCAACAATTGAAATTGTCGTAAAACGAGCACAAATGTGCATCAACTCAGGAGGTGGTCAGTCGACCGATATCATTTTTTCAACTTAATGTCATCTACTTTACACCTTCAAAAAAACTGTTCGTTAAAACAGAGCCTAATATTTTTTTGTTTCTAACAAAATGGCAGCCAGTTCACAATATGACATTACTTTTATCCCACCTTGTATAAGAATATATACCATACAAAATGCCCGCAACAACGTGCAAAAAAAAATATAATTCAAAGAAGCAAAAAATAAACTACAGTAGTAAATTTAGTGCGAATAAAAATACTTTCTTTTTATAAAGTAAAACATTCTCGTTAAAATATTGCCTTATACTCCATCATGTTTTCATCAAAATAGCCTCCTTTGGTTTGTAATACTGCCGGGACCACTCTGGCATACGTTTTGTTAATTTCGTGAGGTCGAAAGAGTTACAGTGCTGTAAATCACCTTACACATGATTACTTAGTAAAATCAATTTGTTTGCATTTGTAGTGTTCAGGTTTCAGCACACAGACCACTCATATTGGAATGACCAATTGTTTAACAGCTATTTTGACAACCGAACTCAGAACAACTTCAGAATCTTCACGGAAGAGTACGGTAAAATAACGGAAGCGATACGTCGGGACTTCAATTCCGTATATACTTACTGTATTCTACCGCCCATCAACGTGATGCGTTGACCGTTCAGTTCATATTTAATAGATTGTTTGACAGCTATTTTGACAACCAAACCCAGAAAAGCTTCAGAATCTTCGCAGAAGAGTGCGGTAAAGTAACGGAAGTGACACGCTAGTAGTTCCATTCGGTATGTACTTCTTTGTACTCTGCCATCCATGGACGGTAAAGTAACGGAAGTGTTAACCGTTCATTTCAATAAAGTGGCGCTTTCCATCTTCGAATGATGAATTTTAAATGCACCCTCTTCCGTGGTGCTGTGAAAAAATTTAAAAAAAAAATTCACCCCTTTACAATTCTTTAAAACAGTTCTAATTACCTAGCCTCCCGCTCCCCTCTGAAGTGGTAAAATCTAATATTTCGTGATGTATATTCTGTAAAGCATTGAGTTGTCCGTTTTAAAACTGCACACAGGAAAATTGCATGTTCAGAGATAAAAAAAACTCACGGTATACATTTCCGCGGCGAGTTGTCCATGCGGCCAGTTTTGTCGCGGCCAGTTGGCGGCGGCAAGTTGCCCTAGATCGTACTGTGAAAGCATTGAATAGTAAAAACAAGATCATTTTTTTAAATTCTAATAGTAATCGATAGTGTGTATATATCTTTTTCTAGCCTGATCAGAATTAAAAATATGTACGTTTTAAATGAAATAAAAACATTTTGTGAAGATAAATTTGAAAAGTTTGTATATAATTACTGTGGAGGCCTATGCGTGGATCCGGTCATATGTATATGTTTCCCAAAAACCTCTTCTAATAAAATTCAGAAAAATAAAATATCGTCACATATTTCCTCATACCGAACTTTGCGCTCAAATCTCGATTTTTCACCGGCTCGAAGTGCGGGAGAGAACGCACATCTGATGCCAGACACAAACTTCTGGAAACATCCGTTCGGGGAAATTACAAAAGAAAAGTGGTCCTTCTCTTTATCCCATCTACCTAACGTCGTTAGATCGCTCCTGCTTATCGCCCTCATGGCCCTAGGTGATCCTCCCGCTCTATCCGTTGCGGGCGGGGAGTCGCCGATTCGCCGTGGGAGATTCGAACGCAGGAGGAATGGAAAACAAAAAAAAAAAAAAGTCGTACGGCGTGTGCGTTACCGCGGACCATCAACGTGGTTCTCTGCCGGTGGCACGTAATGGTATAGTTTAGAGACAGTAGCGTTTCGGCCTGTTACGAAGGCGGTTGCCCCTCGTGTCGGAAGGTGGCGCGTCTGTCGCGAACGTGGACGGCGGCAAATGTTCCAAAATGTAATCGACTTCATCGCCTGCATCAAGACCGGCCTCTTCAACATGACCCACGATGTGTAAGGATTATTAAGTTTTTCCACGTGACGGTTTTTCCTTTTTCATTTGTTTGAACCATCATTATCTCTTTATTAGATAAGTAGTTATCGCATAATTTATGTAGGGCTACCTAAATTAGTTTTCAGAATCGATTTTAATGTCCGTAGGGGAAGATTTATTTTATTGGAAGGAGGAAAACTTTTCCTGGTCATTCGAACAAATATGTGTGTAAACTTATCTACAAAATAGAAGAAACTAAGGTCATGAACGACTTCAAATACTGTTTTTTTAAATTATGGCAGTTTCATATTCAAGACCTGTCCAGAAATAATTAGAAACAAATAGGAGGCATTGCAACTGGAGCTCCCTCCTATGTTTAATTGTAAGCGTAATTGCACACAATTAAATTTAGAAAAACAAATCACCTCGAATGTAATTTTAAAGAAAATGCGCTAGTAGGCAACAATCTTTCAAATAAAATTTCTTGGGCCACCAACAGAAATCGGCATGCATAAAATGAAAATTTTTAACCGATAATCCCGCGCAGAACTTCTGCAGCTATAGTGATCTGCATTATAGTCAAATCAAACTTGTGGTAAAAATGTCCAAAACCAGTGTTTCTATCGAAATTTAACCCAATTTTGCAAGAATAACAATTGAAATGTTAAATATAGTTCTTTACCACCCTTTTCTTTGATCTTTGGATTACGATAATAGGGGTAAAAAAATATCACTGAACAATTTTTATATGCACGTTAAGATCGAGCTAAAGTAAGTTCGCATTAAGGTGATCTTGAATAAGTCTCCTATTCTAGTAACCGTTTCCATGTATGAGATAAACGATCTTAGATGTTAGTTCGAATAATCGAATTGTTTACATGATCGAACTTACAAGAGTGATCTGACTCGAGTTCGAACTAGTGATTGCATATAAACGTAGTAACTGTCAGCCATAGACCTTATACTACTAGATCGCTCACGCCTTATCTTGGTTTAAGCGGATTTTGAAACCATTTTTCATCCTGTTCATGTACCAATCATGTCAAAGTTGTGAAACTACATGTACACTCTTCAAAACTTTCTTGTCTTGACCTTATACGTGTATACGAGGTGTCCCAGCTCATAGCTCTCTGCCCATAACTTTTTTTATTTATAAATATATTTTTATAAAATTTGGAATGTACCATTTACTGTAAATTTCCAATTATTCAACCTATTGATAATTTTATATCAGTTCGAAATTAGAAAAAAAAAATATTTCAAATATAACGCCTTGTTTTAATGCTCCTTCAGCTTTTCCGAAAAGCTGAAGTAGCATCCAATATTTTTAATCTACAGAGAAGTTAGTTTTAATACGAATACAAAGTATCTGGTATAATTAGAACTACTAAGAATGTCTCTTTCAAATTAAGACTAAGGACTCATGATATTGCATTTAAAAAAATGTACTTTGTCACGTTCTAGTAGACGTTTAAAACAAAAGAGTGTAACTTGTGTAGTTTCTAGGTGTTATGTTGACAGTTGGGAAGATTTTTAGCGTATTCGTAACACTCTAGACTCAAACATAAAAATTCCAAATTTTGATAACCATGAAAACGAAAACTAACAAATCATATGTTTTCAGGCTCAGAAAATTACGCAGAATCTGAATATACGTATCATTTAAAATATGAATGTTTTTCTAATTTCCGGTAAAACCGGAACTGATAAAACATTATAATATAGGTTGAATAATTGGAAATTAACAATAACAAGTCCATTCCAAATTTTATAAAAAAAATATTTATAAATTAAAAAGTGGAAAAATGGGCAGAGACCAATGAGCTGGGACACCAGGTTGCGACACAGTTTTTCACTGAACTTTATAACTTAATCCTATAATTGAGATTTTAGTAAAAAATTAATAACGTTTTTCATATTAACCATAACAAATAAAATTAGCACAACTAATCTTCATATAAAACATACTAAAAAATTTTCAAATTGAAACAAAAAAGACATTGATTTTTCAATAAAACAAAAAAAAAACGCTTGTCAAACATTTTTAAAGTTTTACATCTCATAGTTATTTATTATCAATTATACACATACGTAAATGAAATAAAGTTTAAAATAAACCAAAACATTTTACTAAAGTTATACATACATACTTATTATTATTTTTGAAGGCCTTGTTTGAATGATAACGGTAAATCTAGTAAAATTGGTTATGTGAGGTTGTATTTGATTCCGTGGGTTAATTTCACGAGCAGTTTAAGTTGGCATTGATCTAGTTATACTTGATTTTATGACGGGAATTTAGCGGGAGATTTGAATTTTATTTATGATATTAAAAACGAGAAATACGAGTTTTTAGCTTAGATTAAGATTCTAGAAATCTTATTATTGTGTATCTAAGATAGTAAAGAACTTACTTACCCTGAGGGAAACTTTAGAATATTCATTTCTGTGTTCATGAGATTTATTTAACTCTAAATAAATAAATTACATTATATTTTTGTTTCTTTTATTCAATGTATTACAAGAACATCACTAACTAATAACCACTACAGTCACATTAAAGATACTTAAATGTTGTAAGCTATATTAATATAATAACCAGTGGTTCAGCGGAGTGACGCTATCCTCCCGCGTCCCGAGGGTGCCTGAAATATATATATATATAATCGTTTGCGGTGTACTTAAAACCCTGTGGTGGAGACAAATTTAATTTTCATGCCCTCTAACATTTGAGATCTAGCATATCTTTGGAATTCATGAAAGTATAATAGATGACGCTGAGTGGTGTTTAGCAAAATAAAAACCGTGTTTACTTAATTAAAATTTAAAAGAATTATCTACAAGTATATAATAAGTACATGATGAATAGATTTATACACAAAAAAAGGATAGATATATTTCAGTTAAATTATTATAAAGGAGGAGTCTATTAGTATAAAAAGTTTATGACTCTAATGTTCTATCATCTGTCATTTAAACAAAAATCACAAGATCGTTTTTTTTCGGAAATACATTACGAACATGCTTAGGCCTTGTCAACTCCCAAAATAAAAAAAAAACATCCGTACGAGTTATAAAATCATAATACCGCTGTGCCGGCCCCGTACTAATCACAAAAACGGCCCACTTTTTGCTTGAAAGCAGTAAAACCGCCATCTACGTATAAATCAGCCAACAACAAAAAAAAAAAACAACGCGATCATGCATTTTCCATCCGTAGGCGTTTTTATTTTTGTTCACGCGGTTTGAAGTTTAATGTAAAATTAATGCATGCTCGGAATATTTTTTACATTTCAACAACGAAAACCGTTTATTTACGTCCGATCGGAAAAAATTTATCGTGCCAATCTATTGCTGTTTTATTCGCCCGGATACTGTCATGTATGTATTTACAACTTGTGTCAAAAAAATCGCGCGCCGTATGGGATTCTTTTTTGTTATAGACTTTTGTAAAATTGTAATAACACAGAACATTTGAACACATTCCGTAATCAACTTAAGACCCATTAAACGTAATTTATCTTCTACCGCATACAGGGTAAGCATTTAGCAATTGAAAGAGGTGGATTATTTTTAAAATGGAAGGAAATGGTTTAGAATTAACAGCTATACACTCAAATATGAAACTATAGTCTCCTATCTCTTCTTGTATATTGTAAATCCTGCACCATTAGATTCGATTAAGATTCGGGTTGCTTTCTGACCTATTTCACCGCGATCTTTTCAGATCTATTGTGAACCCCTCTGTCCTAGAAGGCCCTCTAACTTTGCCTTTAATTAGACCTATCTATACTAACAAAAAAAGAAACTTTGCACTAGCATATTTTCACAAGTAAGTAAATATTGCATATTCCAAACTTGAACAATTGCATACTTTTGGAGTTTTTAACGTAAGCAGTTTTTATAAGGAATGACTTTTTCTCTTAAAACCAAAAAAACAAAAAGTTTTTCCTCTTCCGAACTGAAACGCGGGACATACTGTATATAAATATATAGTTTATATATTTTTTGATTGCAAGGAATAAGACTTTTAGTATTCAAGAAGTTATTTTATTTTTCAATAAAATATTACTCCTATAGGTAGGTACTTATTATTCAATGAATTTATTTCCAAAAATTACTTCTACAGAATAAACTAACAGAATTATGTTCTTTGAATGAGGAATTTAAATTCACTGTCGAATCTACGGTCAAGAGGATGTCAGATTTATGGACGAACTTTATTTTGCTGTGTCGGATTTGGGTTCACTAGTAAGCCTTACAAAAAATATTTTTTATTCGTTTTATTTGTAGAATATTCCAATTTTAATAGCAAAAATGCTTTTGAGATATACCGAACTATATTCAAATAAACAAAGTCGGTACGTAGTGATAATATATTTATTTTGTTCTTGAAAAACACACGATCACGTTCTTACAGTGTCTGGTTTTGGGACCTTTACCTTACATATATGGCGCTTACCTTTTGATACACATTGTATATGTATTGCTATGTTATACTATGTGATTATGTTAAACGGAACCCACAGAATCGATGACAATCAATAAAATTGTTTATATAAGTGTATTTTTTATCTATTTATTTATCTATTGTCAATTTATGTAATAATTCCGGCTAAAAACTTACTTGTATCGTATCATTTTCAATTAATGCTTGTAACTATGGATTTTAGGGCATGTGTATGTCTTTCGATGAATGTTCGACGAGGGAATTTTAATAATGTCGTATCGTTGGAAACGATTTCTTTTTGGTAGTTGCCGGGGTACTTTCGTCTAGGAAATATTGAGTTTGTCGAAAACAAATGGGAGAGAACTTTTTTTTCGGTTTTCCTGACAGTAGTTGGTTTTCGAAATCATTATCTAGAAATTATTTTATTTATCACTAAAAAATTCATAAAAAGTTGTTAAATTCACTTACTTGGATGATAGTATTACGTGTTTTGTGCTAAGAAGATGGGTATCCAGTTATTTCGAGATTTGGGGTGGCCTTTCGTCTAATCCTGGGGTTTTGAAGAACAGCATTCAATCTTTACCAGAGTCTTGGTACACCTCTTGTGAGCTGAAATCATCTATTGAACATAGAATTTACACTGGAGCAGTTTTCAGTACCAGAAGTAAACAATTTTATCATCTTTTGAACTCATAATCGGCGTATAACGTTCAAGAAATTTCGAGGTTATGATTGTTTTGAAAATCTAGTAAATTTTGATATGTGAGGTTGGACATGGTTCTGTGGGTTATTCTTACGAGCGTTTTTGAGTTGGCGCATTGTTTAACTGTGTATGATGGGAATTCGGCGGGAGATTTGAATTTTATTTATATTTTTAAAACGACAAATATGAGTTATTAGTCTAGATTAAGATTATAGAAATCTTATTATAGTGTATCTATTTAGTTAAAGAGTCAACTTACCCTGATAAAACCTTTAGAAAATTTAGTTCTTTGTTAATTTTTTTGAAACTAACTACAATAAATAATTTTCACTTATTATTTTTCTTTTATTTAATTTAACGTATAGAAAACATAACTAATTAATAAGTATACAATCACATTAAAGATACTTAAATATTAGATGCTATATTGGTTACTTTAAGCAGTATTATCCAGAGCGACATATCCTCTCACGTCCCGAATGTTACTGAATAATCCTTTTTGTATAGGATATACTCAAAACCGTTAGAGGGGGTCGGATTTACCGTTCATTGCCATCTAATATTTGAGATCTGACTTATCTGAGAAGTATTGAGAGCATTATAGATGACTCTAGGTGGTGTTTAGTAAAATTAAAACAGTTGCTTACTTCATAAAAATTTAATTGAAAATTTGAAAGATTTAGCTTTCTTCGCTTAGCTTCTTTTCGTAGCAGTATATTCTTATAGTCCACGCTTCTAATAATAACAATGACAGTTTTATGACATGAGAGCACATATTATAAAATTTCCTATGACCTCAATCTAGTAAATACACTTAACCTTCGCGTCACGTCGTACGTATACTTAAACCTATAAATAAAGTCAGTGTAAATCTGGAAATTGTAATGTTACAGCATTATCCGATAACGCAAATTTACGCTAAACCGTTACAACGTAAACCCCTTGGGATTTAAGCCCTCAGCATTTAAATGGTTAAATATATGGAATCTGTATTCAGTGTACTCAATCGTAGCATGCCTAGACGACGAAGCGGTGACAGCGCTTATACGTGATTCATTTGTTTTTCTACGCTCCTTTTGGGGGGAATGCAGGCGATCCTAGCGTCTTTCCATTTACCTCGAACGCTATGAAACCAAAAAAAGTTTAATCAAATTCGCGATGGCCTCGGTACGCACAGCTTTCTTAATAAATGCCTTTCCGAGAATGGCATGAATGAATACCTGCTTCCAGAACGCGCACAAAAACATCTTCGAGAATCTATTTCAAGACGAAAAATATTAAATTAATTTGGTCTGACAGAAAATTCCCCCGTTGTTATCTGGGCAATTACTTTCCAACATTTTTCAATCGCGAACAGGAAAATTAGGAAAATGAATTTAAAATAATACACAGAGAGAAAGATTTCTGTAAATCAAAAAAATATGCTTCGAGTTGAAGAAATAATTCCTTTCAATATTGGCAAAACCATCTCTTGATCGATCAAGAATATAATTTCTTTCGTGTAATGTTCATTCAAAGCGATATAAAGGAAAATCTGATTGGAAAAAAAAATCTTTTCAGTTAAAAATAATTAGCTTTGATTGAAATTACACTGGGCATTACATCAACAACACTACTGCATTGACTTAATTGGAATAAAATTGGAGAGCTTCAATGTCAATATCATATAAATTTGTAGGGGTGACTGAGAAAGCAATATGTTCGTATCCACTAAAACAAATTTGTTATTTTCAACCGGATTTTTCCGGGACCGTAATGATGATAAGGAGGACGCTCATCATGATCTCTATTGTTGGAATCACCATACTAACAAAAGCTATATGAATGGTGAGGTGAATAGGATTAGAAACCAACTCGCGCTTTTGCCTATCAAGCGTCATTAACCTCCGAGTAGAATCTACAATCTCACTGCGATGGCTATCGCATCTTAAGCTATATCCGCGATCGCTTGCTAGGGAGTCTAGATCTACGCCCTCTAATGGACACAAGCCAAACGCTGAACCCATGGGATGACCGCGGCGCAAGCTGATAAAATTCGGGTAATTGTGTTTACGCATTTTTTCTTTGATGTTTTTATATTACGTTATGGCAAACTATTTCTGGAATCACTACATACACAGTACTCGTTTTACACAAGCTATCAAGAGAAACTGACAATCCATGAATTGTCTAAACTGGATCTGTGACTGCATTACCGGAAGTTTACGCTAAATATTTACAAATATTTACATTAAGGGAATTCACGAGTCGTTAAATACGCGTGTATTTTTACAAATTTGTAAAGTTTGACACAACTTTGTAAACATAGTAAAAATTCTCGATTCTCATTGGTTGTTTAATATACAAAACTGTTGTATTTTTACGCACCGTTTATGAGTGTGTATTTTGTGTATAATACTCCGTATTGCGTATTAAATAGTTTAAGGTTATGTTGGGTTATATATGCGATACACAATGGATGAAAGTGCTCAGTGTTCTCAGTTAAAACTAAAGCTGTAGAGCGTTTAGAATTTTTCTTATCGTTACCTGAATTCCAGCAAGTATCAATTTCCCATATTGCGTTTTGTATTAAGTGATTTCTAACTGCATTTTTGGTGGTTTTTGTAGCCATAGTTAAAATCAGGTTGCAATAGTAAAATAACTACTTTTTCTGTGCAACTTACAAATGATAACAGTACAAGACAATACACAATAAGTTTTGAGGTTATGTTTTTATTGCATTGATATAAATCATACACAAAATTCAACAGGTTGTGTTCACTACACATGTTTCGTATTGTTTTATGTAAAATTACCAAACAAATACGAATAATGAATACGAAGATCATGCTTATCCTTATTATATTTCCACACATGGATGTGAATTAAATCTATGAAATTGTGTGTGTTTATCTAAAGAGTATTTTATAATCATAAACTGTAAGGGACTAAAATGATTAAATTTTCTTTCTACTTAGGATGAACGCTACCCGTTTAGCTTCGTGAAAGCAATGTGAAAGATTTATTTAACGCGCAAACGCTTAATTCACGTAGACATATGTGATAGGTACAGCTACGGTATGAAATATTAGGACACGCATCGAGGCAAACTTTCTCGTAGCTATTGCTATCTCTTCCTCCCGTTTTACCCCGCAAATTTTGCCGCAGGCGCTATACTACTACCTGCTCGTTCTCATAATCACAAATTTATTATATGTTGAACTTGAACCATTTATAGAAAACGGGAAACAGTAGCGATAGGATTTATGAAGGCATAATGCAGTACAGATTGTGCGTTCGGAAGCTTACCCGTTCCAAAGTTAGCATTGAAATACAATATTTATAATCATAACTATTCATAACATAATGCAATTAATATAACAACGTTCGGTAGCTTAAAGAGATAAGTTTTGTATGTATAAAGTAACATTTAAAAATATGTAATTAATTCTGTAGCTATTATTAAAATCACCGTTTGAAAACAATTTTAGTATTTTTTAAAAACGATATATCTATTTAAAAGTATTAACCGTGTCCTTAATTTCTTATTGTAAAAGTAAGGTATAATTGCATAATATGAAGAGGTGATATAAACTAATGATGACAATTAATCTTGTTTTAGTTATAATGTCTTGCGGTACTTATTCAACATTTAATAAACAACGGACTATAAATTTTAATTGAAAAAAAAAGTTTCCCAAAATTAATGGAATGTAACTTTAGATATTCAAGAAAAAATTGCGGCAGGTCTTGCAATTCTTGTAAGGGCCCATCGAACTGGAACATTTTGTTCTATCTGATATTAAATAAATAATTTTTTGGTTTTTGTTTTTTTCTCTTGATTTAGCGGCTTGGTTTTTAAATTTAATGAATTATTCAATAAAACTCTTCATGACGTTTCGACAATCTTATTTTTTATTGTTGTCTTCCTCAGATTATTTTATATAATTCACAAAATTTTGTCTAGAAATTATGAATGGATTATGTTATTAACATTTTTACAACTTTTTTATGCGTTTTATACTTACAAAATTAAAGACATTCACACAACATTTTAAAATAGTATTCAACATTTTTTTATCTTTTCATTTTTCTTAAACATATACTAACTGTTAATTGTCATTTAAAATTATTATGCATGGCGAAACATTTTGTGTGAACACTGGAGAACTACATTTAAAATTTTAACACACATTCAATTTTAATAATACAAGTATTTTAAATAAAGAAAGAAATTATAAAGCGCGATGTATATTAGAAATGATCCAAATAAAAAAACAAAATAACGCAGTAAACGACAAAACAGAAATAGAAAACTTATCAAAAATTTATGCACCAATCATTTCAACATACTTTTCGTCAGTAATATATATATAGGTAAATTTACAAATAAACAATTTTTAGTACAACAATTTAGGAGAAAAACGCCCATAGCTGAGAGTGCCTTTCGGTTTATTTTAAATGTAGTTCTCCAGTGTTCACACAAAATGTTTCGCCATGCATAATAATTTTAAATGACAATTAACAGTTAGTATATGTTTAAGAAAAATGAAAAGATAAAAAAAATGTTTAATACTATTTTAAAATGTTGTGTGAATGTCTTTAATTTTGTAAGTATAAAACGCATAAAAAAGTTGTAAAAATGTTAATAACATAATCCATTCATAATTTCTAGACAAAATTTCGGGAATTATATAAAATAATCTGAGGAAGACAACAATGAAAAATAAGATTGTCGAAACGTCATGAAGAGTTTTATTGAATAATTCATTAAATTTAAAAACCAAGCCGCTAAATCAAGAGAAAAAAACAAAAACCAAAAAATTTAATAATAATAATAATAATAATAATAATATATTTCATTCCATAGATACAAAAGTGTGTGGAACAAGTCAATGTCAATTGGACTTAAAAGAAATACACATATACACACATACACAATATACATCACATTACGATAACAAATAATGTAAAACTTGAGTGTTTGCTAACGTATTTCTATTGCAAAAAAATCTTCAATTTTATATAAAATATTTGATTTAAGAATTTTCTTTAATTTGTTTTTGAAAGTTATGAAAGGCAGGATTTTTAAAGTATTTGGCAAATGATTATAAATACGTATGCATTGGAACAATGCAGTTTTCTGTAATTTAGTCAAGTGCGTATAAGGTGGCACCAAGAAACCATTTAATGTATTTCTGGTGCCATGACTATGTGCAAGTTCAAATTTTTAAAAAAAATCATTATAATTACTTTTGACAAACAAGGCGCACTCAAGTATATAAATAGCCGGAACGGTAAGTACACTAAAGTCTCTAAAAATGTCTTTACACGTGTCACGCCTTCGTATGCCAAAAATTGATCGTAGACACGTTTTCTGCAGGATGAAGACTCGCCCCACGTCGATGGAATTTCCCCAGAAGACAATCCCATATCTCAATCGAGAGTAGACATTGGCATAATATACTGAAAGAGCTGATTCAATGCTCACATTTTGTGCAATAACTTTGAGCGCATAACAAGCACTGCTCAATTTGCCCGATATACACTCATTTACAAGCACGGCTAAGAAAAGATCCCCATCAATTAAATAAATGATGGCGTAGTGTTGCTACATATTTAAACTGTAATTAATTATTCTACGTTTCGGATTTGTCTTTGAACGTAGAATAATAAATTACAGTTAAACATATGTAAAATTTTATTGAATTATATCTACCGTATACCCAAAAAAGGAAAAATAACACTTTAAAATATTACTATTAAAGGATAAACGGTAGAAGAAAAATATCGATGAAGAAGAACATCTCTCGCATAAGTTAAAGAAATTATAAATAGGCAAAATATCTATTATCCTACAGATACTGGATCTTTTTTGTACTTGCGCTAAAAAGCGATGGGACAATAGTCATTGAAGGCGAATAGCTCCAATATCGTTTCATTAGTGTATTTCTTATATAGTTATAGGTTGAAAACAAGGTAAAAAAAAAATAATTAAATTTAAAACAGAGTTTAATAATTGCGCCCGCGCAGCGTCTTTAATATGTTCGCTCTCAGCATTCGCCTAGGAGTGAGGAAAAGCACGGTAAAACCTACACTCTGAGAGTTGTCACCACTAAAAATACATGTCTGAAATTACAAAAAAAAAAAAAAACGTTTTTCAAAACGATCAAGCAAGAAAACATGCATGAACAGTAAAAGAAAAAAATAATAACTATAAAACTTATAACAACAATAAAATTAAAAAAATTCTAAAAACTACAAAAACACAACTTAAATCATAACTAAGATGGGTAAACAGTGAGAATATCACTTTTGTCAAACTTCCTCAAAAAAAAAAACAAAAATATAAAAAAAAAAAATCCTCTTCTAAAAAAACAATTAAATATAAAAAATTTAAAAAAAAACAAATAAAAAAATTATTAATAACGCGTCCAGTACCCGTTCCGATCTATAACCTCCTCCAATCGTCCACGCATGGACGCCACGAGATTCGAACAAGTTTCCCTTCCTCTAAAGCGTTCCCACACCTCGGTAACGTGTTGGTGAAGTTCTACTTGATTTCGCGGAACTGGTGCATCGCGTAGATCCCACATTCTTCCCATAGCCGCCCACAAGTTTTCAATGGGGTTTAGATCAGGGGACTTTGCTGGCCAGGGAAGGACTTCTATTTCATTGCGATGTTCCGCAAACCAATCCCTCACGATCCGAGCTGAATGGACTGCAGAATTATCTTGCACCAGTGTAATCCGATGAGGTGCAGGGTATATAATTCGGACACTGGGAAGCAACACTTCTTCCAGGACACGAATGTATTGGATGGCGTCCATGCGTGCTTCAATCCGGGTCAATTCTCCAGGTCCGGCACTGGACATCCAACCCCAATACGCCAAGTTAATTCGGCTACTTTGCCGAATTCTGACAACATTGCTTTCTTCGAATCTAGTGTTGTTAGGGCGCCATACCAGTTTTCTCGCATCCTGAGAGGTTGAAAATACTTTCTCATCGGAAAATATAACCACATCCCAGTTGCGGTTTAAATTTGCTTGCGCAAAGTTTAGTCGACTCACAATATGGCGCTCCAAGAAATCTACCTTCTTCGCCGGACGCCGACAGTGAATCCCACTTTTGTGAAGAAAGTTTCTCACAAGACGGGCACTGCAATTTAAATGCAGTGCTTCAACTATCCCCACAGATGTACAGATTGGATGTTGTCCTACGTACTCCAGGATTGTATTTCCGACGTCAGGGGTAATTTTCCGTGGATGCCCAGGCCTTGGCCTAGTTCTCAGCGCTACATTTTCGTTTTCAGTTCGCCATCGATGCACCCAATAATGAACGAGTGACTTCTGTAATAAACCAGCAGTATATTAAATAACGTTCACGTGGTGTATAATCAGAAAAAAAACAACTTTTTTTCGTTTCATTTAAACCGAAACGATGTTTGTAAATTAAGGATATGTAAAGAGAATACTTACTGATGAACCTACTTCCGCAGCAATTTGCCTATAAGACAAACCACGCTCCCAAAGGGTAACCACCTTTGCCCTTATTTCTATGCTTGTCTCCGGACCGCGCATGTTAACTACAGTACCACTGACCTCTAACTAACTTGGAAACCTTAGCTGAAAGGCTTATATTTTGTAAGATTTTCAGAAAAAAAAGAATTTAGCAATTCTTAAATATACAATAATCTCTATAATTCCCCAGTCACAATTCTAAAGTATTTATGCATACAAAGAAATTTAATCCTAATATTATTTTAATTGCATTACAGAGTAATTACTGAATAATTGCTCTTGGATATATTTATTGCAGTCCGGGGTTAATTTAGAATACCTAAATAATACATAAATACACACATTAATTAAAAAAGTAATCAATGTAAGGGCATGGGTAATTTACACACTTTGGTATTAGGTATTATTAGCCCCTTTAATTCTGGAGGTATAATTCACACTTCCTATTGGCAAACAACAATTGCTCCACTAATCCTACTATAAAAGTTAAAATAAAAGAGAAAGGAATTTTATATTATAATTAAGAACAATTACCCTACAGGAAATAGTACCAATAATTAAAGTCGGTGCAAAGTTTGTAACCGGCAAGGAAATAATGACCACTTACATTTTTTTAAATATATTACATATTTTTGCCAACGTATTTTTTTTAATGCCTATGAATCCACACTTTGCAATTTTAAATAAAATTAATTTCATTAAATGTACTTTGTTTATTTATAAAATTTACAATATAGTTATATTTGTTGTGGAAATCAGCTGTGGGACTAGTTTCTTTTTTATATACATATTTTTTAAAGTAGGAGAAATTTCCTATCGTCATACCAGTTCATTAATAATCCAATACATAGCTTGCCCCTTATTGTTCTTCGGTTCTTTTTTTTTTATTTTGTTTAAAGAGGTTTGATCCATCATCGTTAAAATGCTACATCAAACTTTAATACGGTCCTACAGCAGATTAGTGCAAGTGTTTATTATTGCCATCCCGAGACCCCTTACAATCCAATAATATATTGCAGTCATTTTATAAATTACTTTTCTCAAAATAGTCATATTCCTACTATAAATGTATATGCTGCAGAAACTACCTCGACTCCAAACGGAAGCGCGCGCTTCATACATAACTCTGTGCATAAGTTTTTGTAGTTTGTGCGGTATATTTTGTATTTTATTCACATTACACCTACAAGCAATTATAAAGAGGTAAACACAAAACCATAAACCCTAGCATTGACGGCTACCTGCCGACTGAGAGCGCTTTATCAAGGTCGACCATTGTATCAGAACTTAGGCGAGGGGGAATGAGAGAGACAACTATAGCTACGAAAAGATTCGGTGCTCGATGCGTGTCCAAAAATTTCTTACCATGATTGTACATGTTCACGTTCACGCACGACTCAAAGTGTTATGAATTTGGAATATTGCCTATTATTTAATTTTTTGTAATATTTTTACTGAGAAAGACTAAATCGAAATTAAACACAATACTAGTGGCCAAGCATATACAAACAAATGTGTTTGTGTCGATATTTCAGTGCAATTCGTGTTATCTAATATCGGTATAATAAAATAAATAATTGTGTTGACAACAAAAGAAAACTGTCAGCGGCGCACTTTACTAAATGCATTTCAAATTGACAGAATGAAAAATCATTATGTGCTGTGGCAGCGTAAAATCCATTTACATAATTAGAAAACCCGTATGAACGTCATCATTATCAATTTATGCCGTCCTGTCATTCCTAATTTACGATAGAAATCAATATTTACCATAAAATATTACAACATTAATTAGAATTAAATCCAAGGTAAAGCAAACATGTATGAGATACTTAAAATGATTAAGAAATAAAATTAATAATATCGGTACTTAATATTCGTAGGAATACAAAAATCTACACATAATTAATATGGAATTGGCCCATTTTTAAAGAAATTACAGATCTTTGTTATCCTGTAGGTGTCGCTATAATTGCTTTTTATTTAATGAAATGCGTTTTATTTTATATATGTATCATTTTATACGTATTTCAATATACACGCACAGAAGGTCTTTTGGTATAATTACAAAGGGGAGAGCAATTTATAAACGATGCCGAATTAAAAACAGTAATGCTTTATGTCGGGGTAATTTATATCCAAGCATTAAAATGATAAGACTCGAACGTCAACTTTTCGTTCGAGATTTTGGAAATTACGGAGGAAGATAAACGGCACCACGTTTACCCAGACGTAACTTAAGGGATTAGGGAACAAAAGGGATGGTTTTACGTATACACAAAGAGAGGCAAGCAAATATTATATAACGTCTCCTTATTGTAGTTTAATGTTTACTCTTGGTCGAATTTAATGTTTGCATTTTAGAAAAAGAGTAGGTATATACGCCCCTCTCTTTTCGAAGTCAACTTTTTACACCCCCAGGTGTAGATATTTCAAATATTAGGCTAAGATGTCTTTACCTAATTGATTTTGGTAACAAAATGCAACTTTAACCAAATTAGGTGTTAATTTTAACACGCAAACTTTTTACCACTTACTTTTTGAGCTTCACACGCAGAAATTTTTTACTGTGTACATAAAATTGTGTAGCTATTTGTTTTTAATCACTTTCCAAATAAAGGTAATAAAATCTAGTATGATTTGGATACAGTAGCAGCACCAGAGAGCAGCATGTAGGTTACTATGGAAACAATTATTTATTTGACATTTGTCAAATTGTGACATAACTACATATAATTTTACTGCGCTCTGACCTTTGAAGTTTGGTGCTTATCGATTGAAGAAATGTCGTTTTCTAATTAGAGATAATTCAGAAGAACTCGTACAGTTGGGGATAACGCCATCTGGTACATTTCTTGAACCAATAACCGGTAGTATACAACGTGACGTTTAAAACAGCGCTAACTGCTCTTTCAAACAAGCCCACGTTTTTTCAATTCGGAGAAAAACTACAAAAGTTATAGCAGGTTCAATTTTACATGATTCGATAACGCCTACTACGGTTATAATTCACAATATGACAAAACGTCTTTAACCAAACTAAGGTTTTTAATAAAGCATTTAAAATTGGAACTTTTGCCAGCTAATTTAAAATTTACTGTTGAGTGTGGTAACTGCGCCCCCTAGCGGTCACGTTTGGAATTTCAAAATATTTTCATTAAATTTTCTTTTATCACTTTAGCTATGATTTTTCCCCATAACTACAGCTATTGTAGTTTCCAAAATGTCGCCGGACCCCACTCTTATTGGGACAGCCTGTATGTAAAAAGCTATAATATTAGATAAACGGCATTTTTTATGTTAAAATATTTTAAAAATTGTAAATTAAGATTTTTCGATTAGATATTTCCTGTTTATTCAACCGTAAATTCTCTTTAAACGGAAAATTTCGTGACCTTGTAAAAAAGGTATGCTAGATTTGCGCAACGATATCCATTATATGTGTAAAGCACGAATTTCGAAATTTTTTTTTATTTCTATTTTCGATTGTTTCTCTTATGCATGTACAAAGAAAGCGAAACAAATCGTTTCACACTCCATTTCTATATTTTCCTGATTTCGTCATAGAACTAGCAAAATTATTATGTTTTAATTTAATTTAGATTATATAAAGAACTTTATATCTATAACCTTCAATTTCAGCCTTCAGAAACACGTAAAAAATGCATCAGACGTCGACTATCCAGCCTACGGGATTACCGGACCCAGCAAAGAAATTTCCCCCTCCGGTGACAGACGACTGGCGCAATCCGCTCAAATGTACCACTACCAACATCAGAAGCAACAAATCATCGCGATGGACAGGTATACAAACTATATCCCATATTTCACGCGAAGCTATATTTTAATTTTTTCTTTTTTTAATTTATAGGGCGGTTGATACCGAAAGACACGGTTCGGTCTCAGAACCAGATAGTGACGAGGAGAATGAAGGGGATTACACAGTATACGAATATGCTGGATTAGCGCCGGTAAGTTTAATGTAACGAATACAACGCTTTAAATTGGTACGGAAAAATACCGATGTGAAAACTTCCTTTTTAGTTCACTTCAGAAGTCTTTTCTATATTATTGAAAGTCATGCTTTGTATCAAATTGAGCAGTAATCAAATTTCGATGGATTTCAAACAGAATCCAATTTTCTGCCTCCCTTCCCGTAAAACAAAAGGGTCGGAACCGTATCTTTGTAATGATCGCTCTAACCCGTTCAATGAACGAAGTGGGCAGGAACATAAAGCATAAAAGTCGAAAGTTAATTCGTTTGGGCAAAGCAAATTGTCTATCTGCCCCTCAGATAGATATAAAAAGACAGGGTGTAGAGGGGGAGGATTATATATTATACTGTTCTGAAAATGTGAAGTCAAACGCCCCTAACACCGTTACGGCATTACCATTTTTACCCTTTCATGCGCCACAAATAATGAAGGGTAAATATATGCAGTCAATATTTGCTTTGAAAATATAAAAAAAGCAAGTTCGCCGGAAAAAGAACAAAATAAACATACTTTAGGGATTGATGGATTTTTTGCGTTATTTTTCTTTTGCATATGTTTGTGTAACATATGTTTGCCATATATTTAGAATTCTGTGGAGGCACATTATTTACCGAAAAAGGTTCAGAAAAATCTGGTTTGTAAGTTTGTTATTTTAGAATTAATTTTTACAATAAATCAAATTCATATACAACTCAATTCCTTGTAAATAGAGTAGCTAACACTAAGGAAAACGTATATAAATGCTTATAGTTTGTTGCTTATTGTTGCTTATTGTATACAGGGTGGGCCACTTCACACGGCGCGGGCTCTATATGGAAAAGCATAGGATTTCTTGAAACCCTTTTTATTAAGTTGAATGCTAGACCTTTGTATGTAAATTTAAAATTATTTTGAATTATACAAGCTGTTCGAGGAACAATATTCATAACACAGTTACCTTTTTTTTTAATGGAACATCCTGTATATAATGACATAATTGGAATCTAAAGACCAAATTGGGGCAAATTTATGTAATACATATTCCTAAAGCCATCGGTTTTTGAGATATTTTAAAATGTATGAAATTACAGTACAAAATTTAAATTTGATTTGTTCTGTGTAATCCAACATTAAACACGTCTACATACATTCATCATTAAGCTAAGAGGCTAAGGAATGGAATGAAGTGGAATTTTAGTCACACAGTTATACTCAGTCTTAATAAACGCTTGTTTAAGTTTGATGACTTTTGCAGTAAATTAACTTCCTTTTCTTAAATAGAGCAGCCTATATCTGATGATACTGTCCAACGTAGAATTTAATTCCCTTTCGAAATGTATTAGGGTTCCCTGTACCTAACATGAATAGTTTTCTCGTGGTTAGCATTTAATTTTTCCGAGGACTACATTTAATACAATTTATTTAAATTCAGTTGGCTTAGACATCGTTACTAAGCATTTATAAACAATTTATTATTATTTGGCAGCAATCAACTGTTTATCTTTAGAAGACATTGTAAACATATTTCAGGGTTTGCAGGAATTTTAGTCTATTAGCTAAAGTAAATTCTTGAAATATTATAATTTGTACATAAACAAAACAAATAAAAAAGATATACACCCAATAACAAGCATGTACGATGGAAAAAATATAAACAAACACAATGATGTTGAAAATGATTACCATCCCGGTCAATACACAAACGGATTCGCTTTTTAAATGATTGATGTACGTTTGTTCGGCACACCCGCGTAGGTAACAGATTTTTTATTTCATGCAAATCTTGAAAAATATAATTACAGCGTCAACGGCCCGAAGAAGCGGGCGGAGCCGAGTTAATGGCTGGCCTAAAAACTGGATTTCGTATTTTGTACGAACCGCGAAGATAAACATTTTTTAAAATTCGCAGATAGTTGGTAATTCCGGTAATAGTGAACATATTAGCATGCATTGTGCTTAGAAATTTGTGAGTATGTCCACTATTCCCGGAACTACCAACTTAAACTATCCGCGAAATTTAAAAAATATTTATTGTTTATATTTCTTCTCACTCCATTAAGCACACTCTCTTGCATCCACCACCTGAAATTGCTTGATCTGTAGTTAATTATGTTTTATAGCATCAAGTGAACCCCAGGTGAACAATGATTATGATCAAGAAATATTTTGACAATTTGTAACTGGATAACCGCGGGGAAACAAAAACTGATCTAATAGTAACATTTTGTATATTATTTAATTATCTTGCATATTTAATTTTCTTACATATCATTTGTTTACATAAAATAGACGGCCATTTTGGAAGATTTATAGCAAACATAAAAGTATATTGTTCGACGATGGTGCCATTGAAGTTTCATTGTATAGAATTGTTTAAAACATGTGGAGTTCTCTAATAAGATGATTTTCTTTTCTGTATATGTAGTTCTTTTCAAATTATAAGAAACTCACTTTTGACATCTTTAATGCTTTTATCGCATATGCTGTGGCGATAAATACCTGACCGGACAGCTTAGTCAGGGGTACCTACTGTTTACTTGCTTGTAGTGTATAAATTACGGCCCATAATATAATAGTAAAATGCAGTTTCAATTTTACCTACAACCTACACTTCCCAGGTAATTTCTTAAATTTTAACGTTACAGTCCCATTGGCGTAAACTTGCAATAGCCACCCCTCTTAGGAAAAGCACATATTAGAGTAACACAAAGGGCCTGTCCCCTCAAAATGCTCGGATACTCCCTCTCCCCTCAGAAAAATTCTTTAGTTACGCCATGTAACTAGAGAGCGGCCCTAATCGGTTGATTACTTAAAAGATAATCGGTCCATAATATTTACAGATTGAAAAGCTGCTATAGCTAGACTATATTGGATTAATGGTCAACAGCGCATGCGCTTCTTTCTATGAGTCAATCTTTTTTTCAGATCGGAGAGATGGAGGTAAAGAATCCTCTATTCCAAGACGACCCGACACCAGCGCAGACACCAGCGGTCAACAAAACGTCGGGAGAGGAGATCCAGAAAAAGTGAATGACCACTTTATAATAATTATTGATATAGTTGTCCGAGATACACACATCTACGCTATTATAAATAAATAAGAGAAAAAATGCTTCAAAACGTAGACAGAGCCTATTCATAATAACTACTATTACACCCCCCGCCCTCCCCTACCCCCTTGGGTTCATGTTTCTGTTCATTCCGCAGTAATTTAAAAATTAGTCAGTGTATAATGAAGATGGATGTGAACTTGATGGCATAAAAAAAGTGTTTTTAGTGTCTTCTTTTCTTTTATTAGTAGTTTTTATGAGTCCATAAAAGAATAACTGCGACCAGATAAAGATCTTCGTAGGTATATAAACGGTTTTTGTTTCTTTTTTAAGCACGCGGACATGAAATTTAGAAAGCAGTGTTTTCCGAAGACAGAAGGAGCAAAGTATCGATTTGTTGATTGATAAATTCGCGGGAAATAAAACCGATTACATATCTATCAAGATATATAAATAAAGGGTATATATATAATATAAAATAATTAAATTAATATCCAGTACCAGTAGCGTCGCATACTTTCAATATCATAAATTATAATAAATAATACATACATGTTATATCAGTAACTATACACCAAAATATCATGTTCCGTACCTAAGTCAATTTTAATATGATTGTTTACATTTCTCATATATTCTATATATATATAAAAAAAGAGAAGAAACATAGAGAAGATGTATTTATTAAAATGATAGTCACGTTATCATAATGATTACAATAACGAAATAAATCATTATATCATTATCACGAGAGCCTCTTTCTAATTTTGTTTCCATCACAAGTAGAGCATATATAATATATTCTATCGACTTTTACTAATATTATACTACATAAATAATTACTTATTTAGAACAAGAAAGACTGGAATAATATTTTTTTATTGATTTACAAGTGCATATTGAAAGAAGAAAAAGAAAAACAATTCGATAGTTTATCTTCTATCTTAACGCTATTAGAATGGATGTAACGAGCCCCATAAATATTTAAAAGCATTCCAGCAGATCACTGTTAGGTTAAATAAGTTGCTCCCTTATAATAATAATAACAACAACAATACATATATATATATATGTGAAATGCACATAAAATGGGTGCATTTATTTTGTATATAAATGATGAGGATGCATTTACGTAATTTTTTCGTTGAATACACCGTTTTAAGTTGCTTTTTGTAGTATCTTTAATAATGGATTTGTGATGAACGCACCACCGATATGTTTGTATAGTTAAACTGTAAATACACACAGATATATTTATTTATTTTTGTTACCATTATAATGATCCAATGTTAATTAGTATTATCTCTATTGATTCGTGAGATTATATTAGATCTGAAACTTCCTGTAAATTTTATGTATAAATATAATATAATAATGTGAGATTATCGTGTATTATTTATATAATTCCTATAGGCGAATTCCAAATTCAATAATTGAACTTCTAGGGAAAGCACGAAGCAGAAGAAGCGAATAATTATTTCTATTACACCAAAACTACAGCGCCATCTGTTGGTTATTTCGTAAGTTCATTACTAATTTGAATAGTGTTAAAATCACGAATTCTTATGGTTTGTATTTATGTTACTGAACGTATGTCTGTGCTTGTAATTTATTGATTATTTTGCTTTGATATATTTGTTCTTCTTTTAGTTTATTTTACTTTCTGTTATCTTAAATCAAGTGTACCAGTATCACAAAATTTCCTAACGCAGATAATTTTTTCGTTATATTATTTTTTTGCATGTTTCTCGATATCTCTTTTTCACGAAAACATGACAACTGCATATATGCATTTTTTTGTGAGATTCTCATGATTTTTAATACAATATACAAGTCTTACGAGCAATTATAACTCTCCTAAAAATCATAATCGTCAAGTATAGTTACAAAAACAGGAGTTGTGTGTGGTTATGTCAAACTTAAAATCTTTGTTGGGGGATTCCGTTGTAGAAGAGCACAGTGCAATTCGTCCGTGTCGCTCGCAAGGAATACTTGGTTCAAGGATGCCAGGCTGAAGCCGGAGCAGGTATTTAAGTGAGTTTACGCAAGTCCTCCGTCCTTCCTGAAGGTCATCGGTCGGTGGCAACGTCCACACTGTCGAGCTATCGGTAGTAGATCGTTATTTTGGCACCAACGGACGGCATCATCTCCGTATCCGACCTCGGTGCCCAGTCTGGTCCGGTTCCATACCTCAAAAATTAGTTTCACAATATCTTCACAGAATGAAATAAATTAATTAAGACTAAAAAATATATAAAATAAAATAAGATTAGACTATTACTACAGTAAATGGTAATAAAGTAATTAAAGTAGAAAATGTAGGTATGTTTAACACAGATTAGCAACGATATATCATGGCAAAGCAGTAACATTCGTCGGGGCGATCTGCTCTAAACGAATTCTGTTAAAACAGTGGCAAAAAGTTTAAAAAAATCCAGAAGAACGGTTAAAACAAATGTAACCGTTAAATTAAAAACGCGCGAAATAAATTTCTCGCTCATTTTCGTATTTCTTACTTACTTTCATTGTTACGGCCACAAAACAAAAAATAAAAAGCTTAGAACTCATAACTTTAAGAAATTAATTTATTCGTAATCTAATCAAACTAGTTTGTATTTCGCGCTAGTTTTGTCCATTACTTTTAGTAACTTTTCGTTCACACTACCAGTACCACACATAATAAACGTCAAAATCGCGTCGAATATAACCATAGAATAACCTGAATATAACCTGGACATAGTCGTTTTCAAACACCGTTTTTAATACTTTCTTTTCATTTGATTAAACAATTTATGTTCATTTTGCAATCAGGGAGAGATGCTCTATCCGTTAATACGCATAAATAACGCCTAATCGGCAGGCTGTTTTTGGAAGTTTAGCCAGCGATACATCATTACTCATTACTTTAGAAACGATTGCACATTTTTTTATTTAATATTGGTGCCGACATCTAGTGGTATAAAAATAAATGAATCGCGAAACTCAAACGCTCAAATAATTTGAATGTCTGTTAGTTGTTGCCCTACGAAATATGAGATTAAATTGTCTTCTGTTTTTATGAATTATTTGAAATAAGATATAAGAAATTTTTCGAATTCTACTAAACTTTTGCAATCTATGGATTTTATTTTTCAAAGGTGGTCACATCTCTACGCGCAAAATTCAACAAGAGCGCTACAGAAATCACACAATCGTCAGAAATTAATTGAAAACAAAAAACAAATAGAAAATACGTTAACATTCAACTATCAGAGTAAAATTTGTAGTTGTGATGATACAAGTTATACGAACTTTGATATCCTTAATATTCAGCAGTTGCTTAAATTTTCTATCCAATTTGTAAAAGATAAATAAAACTCAAAACTAATATCAGATAATTTATTAATTAAACAAAGGAAAATATTTAATATAATACACAGATATACAAAAAGAAAAAAAACATGTAATCTATAAAGACATATAAAAAAAGCAATATATCAGTCATTCGAATGACATGAGATTCGTGGGTAGAGGAGCTTGTTCCAAACTGGCTGCTTTCCGCAGATACTGGCACCATTTCTCGGCAGCACTCTGACTTCCAGCACGGTACTTATACACATTACCTGCAATAGAATCGGTAAAATATTAAAATATATAAGAATAATTGGTGGAATGAAGTCCATTGCCTTGGTGATTTATATGACCATTAACGGAAAGAATGTGTCTCCGTGAGTCTCCAAAATATCTATTCATTTTTTGAACAAATAAAAAGAATGTACTAAAAACTGTCGTTAAAAAGTGTCATCTCGTAGTTATAACAATAAGTCACTAATATAATGTTTAAATGCACGGTTAATTTATTTTTACCGGTTTCACTTGATCTTTCTCTTGTTTTACTTTAATTGCATTTAAAGCTAAACTAATTCACTACATTATTATGACATAATGTTCCGCTAATGTGCATATAAATCGCCAAATCAGTGGGCCTCATTCGCAACTATAGGAGAATAATTTATCAGAGTTGAGTAGTATCTACCTCTCGCTGGATCGATTATTTGAAACAAATCGGGATGTAACGTGTTATCACCCAACAAGATCTGACAACCGATTAGCGACACCATCTTGCAAGGTTCGCTCTTAAAATCACTTCTTTGGTTCCTGAAATCGCCAAGCCAATAGAACAAATTCGAACGAATAAATACCTCATCGACAATAGTTTACCCTTTAAACGATTTCGGTGCGAAATAAGCGAGCGAAGACGCCCAGATCTGAATCCAGTACCTCTGCCAGGAAGCGACCGTCGGCTTCCTCCCGTGTTTCAACACCGTCTTTCTACGAACACAACCTTGCATCGGACAAAAGGGATCCTGTGCATTAACAGTGTCATCAACTAACCTACGTGTAACACATTCCGTATTTAAGATCGAAGATTAAGTGAATACCGAAAGCGCCACCTACTTGGTTAAGAGGGAGGTCTCTTCCGATGTAATCTTCGAGGCTTGCAGAGGTAAGTGCGAGGTGGGCGATTGTAATTCGTTGTGTCCGGCACCTGCCTCTTCCAATTCCGAATCGTCCAGGAGGTGGATAGTCTTGGGCAGATCTTTCGGGTCGAAGGTGATGTAGTGAGTTTTGCTAAAAATACTAAAACGGATGAATATCGCGATTAGATATCAATTGGGAGGGGTTTCAAGTGTTTTTTTTTAGTGATGTAAAAATGACTTTTGTGATGATATGTGTGGACTAAGCTGATTAACTTTATTATGATAATGGAGATGAGCATTCTAAGATCCTCAAGCAAACACCTAACTTTTCATATCTATTATAAGGGCCATGTGTTCGTCACAATTAATCTATAGAATCCATTTCCTTTTTTTTTTTTGGCGGCGAAAATTTGGAAATAATTGATGAAGATCCCTTTGTTTTCAGTCATTTGCAAACTAAACGGGCTTATTAATTAGAAAATTTCCAATTATTTATCTACTTTATCCTTGAATAAAACTTTTTGTGAATATATTAAAAATGTTCGAGAAAATTAAACTACCTTTGAAAACCGAATCCTTAAAACATCAACCCTCAATGAGGGGTGGTGTAATTCAGATTATATCATTAATGAATTCGCCCTTATGCACGATTTTTGTACCACGGATATTTGGTCGCAAACTGACATCTTTTGAATATATTCAATTGGTACCACCTCTTTTCTGCGTACAAACATACTTCAACCAATAAAATTTAAGTGAGGTAGTGAAGTCTTAAGCAGATGGCATCGTGTGTTCGGAAATAGAAGCCTTTTTAAGGATTAAAACTTGTTTGAGTTTGCATCCAAAGGAAAAATACCAGAAATAAAATAAACTTTTCACTTATTGAGTAGGATTTCTATTGTGGATTTGTTTTTTTTACCAATTCGTCTGATAAAAAATTGCAGTTTTTAAATAAAATAATATTAATTACTTAACGATTTAAATATATAATATACTTGGATAATTTAAAAGCGTTGTAACAAATCCAACTTGTGTGTTTCCAACCTCGAACAACATTTCAAAATACCATATTTATAAAAGTGTTCTTTTTGTTTGTAGATCAAACGCCTAGATAAAAATGTCGTAAATACATTGGATGGTTCATCAACTTATCAATCATTATACAGTCAGCGACAAAAATATAGACGACACCGCATTCATTGTGTGAATTTAGAAATATATTAAAGCTTTCTTGATTAAATGTATACAAGCATTAATTATTTGATATTGCACGTACGACCAAGCCAAAAGAAAATTATTATTTGCTTACGCTGGAGACTAACTAATGCAAAAATGTTGTTTTTTTTTTAGTTTAATAGCCGCGACAAAACTATAGGCGCACAAATCATTTAAAGTAAAATAATACACAAATTCTAACGAACCTAACTGAAATTTATGTTAGTATTTTGTGTAGCCTCCTTTATTACGTATTACAGAAAATATTCTATTTGGTACTGAATTGTATAATGTTTTGATATAATCTTGCAGAATTTGATTCCAACAGGCAATTGGTTGTGGAAGATCTTCTTTATTCTTATAGATGACACCATTTTTATAAACTTGCCGCGCCAAATACCCCCACACATTTTCAATGATGTTCAAGTCCGGAGACCTCGCTGCCCAATCCATAAGTCGAACTAGATGTTCCGCAAATCATTGCTCGGGAAGTGCGAATAGGTGCATTATCCTGCTGGAAGATGCAATCGGTACCTGCTAAAAACTCAGCCTGTACCAGCAGCGTTCTCTTTCCAAAACATTTTTATAAATTTGGGAATTTACTCTAATTGTGAGAAAGTGAATGCTACTCGTGTCGTGATAACCGATTACAGCCCATATCGTTACTGACACTCCGTCCATTTGTCTACGAGAAAATAATCGTTCATCCTTACTCAAATCGTGGTAATAATACGAAAATCCATCAGGGCCTTCCAAATTAATTTTTTGTTTTTATCAGAAAATATTATCTGTTTCCATTCATTATCCAATGTGATGTGTTCTTGAGCAAAACGTATACGGTTTGCTTTGTTGGGTTTCATATAAAAACGATTTTCTCAACATCTTTCGTAATTTAATTACCGGTGACTTTTTAAGTAAACGTTGTACATTTCTGACGTTTGTTTTTACGCCTGCTGCATGTGCGATTTCACGAACAGTAAGAGAAGAATTTGAGGGTACTTGTAAAATTCGCCTTTATCTCTTGCTGATAACGCTTGGGGACAACCACATCTCTTCATTTTGCAGTAATTTTCTTTATTACTTAGAAAATTACGAACAACATGTTCGCTTCTGCTTATTTTACGAGCTATTGTACGGTTACTGAATCCTTCATCTTTAAAGGCATTAATTGGGCCTTTTTCATACGCGCTCAGAATTTTTTTCGAATTTGAATCGGAGCTAACACAAAACGCTTTGAAAGTTGGTTTCTAACTGACACGCCTAGAGAAATCCCACTTCTAGATTTCTCATGCGAGAAATAAATCGGGAAATTTATTTCTATACCTTTATTGGATTTAAAAATGATGGATTTTCAAACATTTTGGTTTTATCGCTACATTAAAAATATTATTTTTGGTTTGAACTATATTTTTACGATTTCTTTATTTTTATTTATTAACTCCCTTTGTTCAGCAATCTGCCAGAGGGCAATAAGCTTTTGCTTTGATATAAATGACGTGCATAGAATAATCTATTAAGTAGGTCTTTAGGTGTAAACTTTTTTCTTTATAAAAGTTTAAGTTTTCGTTTTTTAATAGCAAACGACTATAACTTTGTCGCGGACTGTATGTAGGATATGTCAGAAATGTGTTTTTTGAATAGCTTATATAAGGAGTAATTTATTTTCAGGACAAAATTGAGCCACATCAATAAAAGTAATACCAAATGCAAAATAAATAAATAAATTTAGACTATATTAAAAAAAAAAGAAAAGAAGCTCGAAACTATACATATAGATAGTAATTTGATTCTAACTCAGAATTTGTTTTTTTTTCTTCTTCTTTTAGCTCATCTAAGATTACTACTAGATTTTTCTTCAACATTGCCCCGCCCCTCAACATCGCCACTCACCAAAGCACGAGGACATGTGTACTACTTAAAGCAAAGCCGCACGGTCACATCGCAAGCACTTACCCCCAAGGTGCTACTACAGAGGTGTACCCCTGTACGGGATAACCTTGCTTGTGAAAATTGCGAGGAAGACTTGCGCTACGAAATCTATGGAATAATGTTAATGTAAATATTCAGACCTGGAGCAGATGTTAGTATGAAAAATGGAAATGTTAGAATGATACAAAAAGAGATTAGACCAAACAAAACAAGAAAATAAGCCAGTAGAACTTGGAATCTATCTTACTTGGTGCCTAAACTGCGACATTTTCGATGCCCCGGTATAAATTTGGTCCCTGAGGTGACTGCGTGCAGTCTCAACGAACCGCTGGAGGCCTTGGCGGGCGATAGATTAAGCGAAGCAATAGCGGCCGCGTCTACGATAACGGATTCCTTCGAACTGCAACTGCTAGAACTCGGTATCGGAGATGGCGGTTCCAATTTTAATGATAATCTGAAATTTTTTCGATTTTTGTTTTTTTAGTAAAATCGTTTATACTGGAACGGAAGCGAATCGCTCACTTGTACTGGTCGTCCTCGACGAATTTCTGCAACTCCTCGATGTATCTTATCGAATTCAAATAGTCCTGCACGTGCGGCACTAGCGTCAGGTGGGAGTAATTCGACATCTGGTAGTTGGAGATAATCCGTAGGATGTTGTTCATCTTCAAACTACGCTGTTGAGATTCTAATCCGCCGGAATGAGGATGCGCCATATCTATATACACTAAGTCAGTCAGATATAACCCTGAAAGGAATAAACACAAGCATTTTCGACGAACTTTTGATGAGTAAGCAAGGACAGTATATACCGGGTGTCCCAAGGTGAATGGCCTATTAGAAGTATATGGAAAACCAATCATCAGAATTAATTCAAATTTTGTATGTCCTAGTTATTCGAGGTGAACTACGTTTCTAAAATATTTTCATCCATTACCGCTTCTACCTAAACCTGGTAACAACTTTTTTATTTCAAATGGAACAGCCTGTATTTCTTATCATGGATCCCGTATTAAATTTCATAAAACTTCAACACTTATTTCTTATACCTAACCAAAAGCGTTTTCGAGATACAAGTTAGTTGCAATTTTTTTTTTTAAATTTGACCCTTACAAAAGTACGCATATCTTCGTTCTTTGGAATAACTAAAAGTCCAAATTTTTAAACTTGGTTTAAGGAAACCTTGGACTAACTTGCTATGTTATTTGAATTTAGTTACATTAGACAGGGCGATCCACATGTTACCCTCAGACGGCGTATTAGAAAAATTCCTTTAAGTATATACACTACCGTTCATATATTTGGGGATGATTAAAAAATACAGGTGTTTTTTTTTAGTACTTTTTCAAGTAAAATACAAACTTGAAATAAATAAATGCGTGTGCAAACAAAAAAAACACTGCATCGTGAAATAAAAATCAAATAATAGTACTAGAAAAATTGTACGTTACGGATCATTACTATATGACCTTGTTAGATTGGCTGCCTACCTCCTACGCTAACTCGATGCGCATTTATTTCTTTAAATAGTGTACATGCGGAAGAAAAATTTTATCGCCCTAGATTTAAATACATTGCAAACATTAAAGGTGTATATCTCGAATTTGACTATAAAAAAGTCGTACTAATTAAAGGGGGCAGTAGCAAATACGTTTATAAATTTTAAGCGAAAAAACTGCAATGATTTTTTATTTTGTTTTATTCATATACTAAAATTACAGAACAAAAAAATATTTCACCAAAACGTAGTTAAATTTTCCCTGCATATTATACAGCGCGTCTACAAATTAGTGATTTACTAAAGAATTTTTAAAATTCTACAGCGATTTGCTCTAACAATAATCAAAATTCTTGAAATGCCCTCGTCAAATATGTTTCTCTGTTACGAAGTTATACGAAAAATTCGATAATAATTTTCTTTAAAATACTCGTTTTATTTATTAATGCTTTCAAATCGTCGAATAATATTTTACCTAGTAGGACTCTGACATTACTATAAATTATTGTTTTCAGTAAGAAAGTGAACTACAGGTTGTTCCATTTCAAAATGAAGCTCATGGTGAGTTCCGGTTAACCGGAAGTGCAACAAACTTGGAAATACTGTAGAAATAACGTAAGCACCAAACCCCACATTTTAAAAGCTTAAGGATTTCGTTCAGCCTGAAAACTTCTAACTAGCCACTTCTGTGAAAAACCTGTATATACAGCCTGTTAAAAAAAGGTTGTCGGATATTTTACCCAATTATAGTACTGGTGGAAATAAACAAAAAAGTCTTAGTCAAGATGGGTCCGCAATTCAACTGTTTTTGACATATAGTCGATTGCATATTTTAAAATAAAAAAAAAACATTTTTCGGTTTTGAGAATAGTTCCCTTTGTCAAACAACTGATTGTGACTTAAAA
This sequence comes from Cetonia aurata, assembly GCA_949128085.1. Taxonomy (NCBI): domain Eukaryota; kingdom Metazoa; phylum Arthropoda; class Insecta; order Coleoptera; family Scarabaeidae; genus Cetonia; species Cetonia aurata. Next base: position 67,971,231 of record OX421882.1, on the reverse strand, counting down.
TTAGTTCTGTCAGACACCTGTCATTAGATTATTTATCATTTGCGTCTTTTTTTTGTTCTCAAATTATGCATAAGTATACAAATGCAGAAATGGCCGATATGCATTTTATGTACGGTCGTGCGAATGGTAATGCCATTGAAGCACGGCGTATGTATGCCGAAGAATTTCCAAATCGGTTGTTACCGAGTAATAAGATTTTCTAAAGACTTTATATCCGGCTGTCCGAAACTGGTTCATTTAAAATTAATGGTGGTTCTGGTAGACCTAGATCAGTTTCTACTCCCGCAGTAGAATTAGATATTTTGAGACGGGTAGAAGACAACCCAAATATTAGCACCCGAAGACTTGCCGCAGAACTGAACGTCAGTCATCCTCTCATTTGGAGAATTCTGCGGGAACAGCAGCTCTATCCCTACCACATTCAACGCGTGCTAGTTCTTGCTCCTCTCGATTATGATGCACGTAGGGTTTTTTGTCATTGAGTTTTACGAAAGCTGGCAGAAACTCCTAATTTTGTGACTCAGATTTTATTTAGTGACGAGGCTGGGTTTACAAGAGACGGAATATTAAATTTTCATAACAATCACGCCTGGGCAGATGAAAATCCCCATGCTGTTGTTGAACTGCATCACCAAAACCGTTTTTCGCTAAATGTTTGGCTTGCTATTTTTGGAGACTGTTTAATTGGTCCAGTATTTCTCCCTAATCGTTTAACGGGACAAGTATACTTGGATTTTTTAAGAAATGAATTACCCGTTTTGTTGGAAGACGTGCCAATTTTTAACAGATTAAATATGTTGTTTATGCACGATGGAGCTCCTGCGCATTTTTCCATCGTAGTTAGAAATTTCTTAAATCAAGATTACAACGAGAAATGGATAGGACGGGGTGGACCAACTGCATGGGCTCCTAGGTCCCCTGACCTGACACCTCTAGACTTCTATGTTTGGGAGCATCTAAAACAATTAGTGTACGCACGATCTGCAAACAATTTGGAAGAACTCGGGCAACGGATCGTAAATTGTTGCGAGGAAATTCGGAGGACTCCAGGGATTTTCGAAAGATTCGAACGGTGGACATATGGAACAATTTCTTTAGTTTTACTTTAAATAAACATTTGTTTAATTTACATTGCGATCAGAATTTCTTTGAAAATTTTTATCCTACTAAAACAATATGCAATCGACTATATGTCAAAAACAGTTGAATTGCGGACCCATGTTGACTAAGACTTTTTTGTTTATTTCCACCAGTACTACAATTGGGTAAAATATCCGACAACCTTTTTTTAACACACTGTATATATATAATTACCTAAATATGGTATACAGGGTAACTTGAGACTCTCGATGTGACTGCGGAGGTTCGACCAATTCTCCGAGTCGGAAAACACCTCGGCCAACCTATCAAAAGTCTGCCTGTCCTTCTTGGAGAGACAATTCCACGTTTTCGATAGCCTAGAAACGGAGTGAAAAAATTAAAAATCACACCGACAGGGCGAGATAATAAGCGGCCTTGCCTATAAATCGAGGCACTTTGTAAGGCTGAGATAATTGCGAACAGTGAATGCAGATTGTTTAGGTCGTAGAGTTTCTTGGCGACTTTAATGAAGTGTGTCAGGACGTCCGCCCTCTGCTTCGGGCTGCATCTGGATAGAATCTCTTGGACAGTCCAAAAACTAACCTGTGAAGATAATTGATATTTGTATGAAAAGATATCATTTAATTTTTTCAATCTCCATTTAACATGACAAACATTTCAACTGCTTAAGAGGAAATAATATGTTTTTTTTTATTCAATTTGTAATAAGTTTAGTACGTAAATTTCTTTTCTATACAGTATCTCTTTGTTGTTTATTATTCAGGAAATACTATTACGTACACCAATCCATACATATATGCATTTCAATTAAACTTAAAACATGTTTCGTTAGCGAGTTATGCGCATAAGCAGAATGCAGAATTTTCCATTTCAAAAAATTTATATCACCCACCCACCAGAGTGTTTTTCCGCACAGGACGAGCTAAACGTCATAATTTTGTTTTGCCTTTATTTAATGTATTCTCAAATAAAGGCCCTATATTTTTAAATATTAGCGAAGTTATAAACCTGCGAAAATAGTTGCCTATATCCAATAATAATAGTTAATGAAAGCATTGTATATACTGCTGTGGTCTGGCAACCCGGTTTGCGTAAATTCAGTTTCTTTTTCTTATTTATTCCGGTAAGCGTTTGTAAATGTTGCGAGAAATTTCAAATTGTTTTGTTTTTAAATAAGAGAGTTAATGTTTTGGGTTGTTTAATTTGTTTATTCTATTGTTCAGTTGTTTATTTTAATTTCATTCAGTTGTACATTTTGCGTTCACTGGTATTGTATATATTGTTTTGTTTTTGCGAGTTCGTCTGTTTGCGGACAGATCTTGGTGCGTTGTTTCGCACGCAGCCGGAGAATTTCATACTTATACGATTGTTTAACCTTTTGGGGTCAGTTCCCTGATAACACGTGTAAGTAGATATATAAAAATTGTATTTTATTTCTGCCATTTTGAGATTTTTGCTTTCAAGCATTGAATTCACGTTTTTGAATTTATATCGTTAATCACGGAACTCATTTGATAATAATTGATATTGTATTTTTGTGTACACAATTTAGATATAAGATCTTTTATTATTTTTACGTGCAGGAAGATATTTTTAAGTTTAAAGAGTAAATTTTTTGTTCGTTGTTAATTTTTCTGATTTGTAATTATTTGTTAATCACCTCGTGTTGGGTGAATAAAAGCATTGTGCTTGCTTTTATTTTTCATTTATATAAATTACTTGTATTTTTCACGTGTAATTTAGTTGTTTTAATATTGAGACCACGTGGATTAAATTGAAGAAAATTTATTATCTTCCTGAACGATTTTTTTTGTCTTTTGTCTAAAGGATTTTGAATTGTCGTTTTGTAATTTAAAGCCAGCAGTTTTATTTCGACCAGGATCTTATGTCCAAGGTTTTTTTTTTCTGCAAAGTTTGTAATTAATATTTTTTTTATATATATAATAAAATTATTGTATTTAAGTCATTCAAAATTCTGTTCTTTTATTTTTTGATCAAACCTTTTAAAATTTTTTTTTTAGTAAAAAGAAAGTCAGATTTTTGATCACCCACATTTTTCTTTTCAAAAGTGAAACCCTGAGATTAATTGTTCTTTTGCGCCTAATAAAATTTTGATCATTTGAGCTAGCTAAATTTATCAATTCATTTTTAAATTTCATTTGACATTTTTGTTGGTACATTCAGTACACAGCAATTCGTAAAACAGTTTATATAGCATCTAAAATAAATAAAACAGCAGCGATCTAACCTCAAACTTACGTGATTGAATCTCTTAGTGAAAGCGACTACGTTAGGGGCGATGGTGAGCTTATTCTTCTTATTCCACGCGCAGCTGGCGAGTTCATCCGGCTGTATCGCCATGAAGATCGGCAAATCGAGAAGCGTCAACTGGTTAGCGAACTCGTCCGGAGACACGTGCAGAGTATCGAAGACGACGCAGCTGTAGTTCCTCGCGCAAGTACTAGAGGAGTGATTGGGCAGACTTTGAGTCTTAACGTGCGCTGGTACGGAGGAAAAAGAGCTGAAAATAGTTTGAAATGAGCGATGTAGATTACGATAAACTGCGACTGACGCGGGAATTACCCGTAATTGTAGTAGGAGAACGGAGGAGGCCCCGGACCCCCGGAAATGCTGTGCGCGGAAGTTTTTCTAAGCGCTTTGGATGGCGGGCGGCCGTTACCTCTTCTCCCGTCGATTTGGAGTGAGTATGGTTCACCGCCGTCGCTGTCTGAGGATTTGCAATTGTTCGATTCATGGTCCTATAACAAGAAAATAACATTTATGGTGGCAATTGTGCGAATACAATAATAATAATAATTTTAATAAAATATACACGGCAAACTGATCATAGTTTGAAGTTTAATGTGGGTAATTTAAGTATTATTCCGTTATATAATAAATAATACTTACTTCCGAGATTTTTAACGTTGCTAGACTATCTGCTGAAATATCCCTTGGTATTTCCGAGTAGCGTAGCATTTTCAAGTCATGGCCGGTCTTAATTGTCTGAAACGAAAATTGGAAGATAAATTCTCACGCCAAAAATGATGTAAGGAGAATATACCATTATTACTTGCTAAAATAATGTTGCAAAAATCGAATACATTTGTTTTATAATTCTTTTAAAAAACCTTCGCCGTATCGTAAAGCGCCGTACACCAAAGGACTGAATATCAAGGACATACGAGTACAAAGTTCTTTAAGTGCCTTCACAAAGAAAAATGCAATTTGCGCTCTGCGGCGTGCAGTAAAATTAACACTTTCACATTCTCAATTATGAAATTTACAATTCTTCCAGCAGGATATGACAAGAGGATTTTTAATTTTTTGACGCGTAATATGACCTACTTTCTCTGTTCGTTTTTCAAAGAATATTTACCTACGTTGTGTGTACGAAAAAGATGGAAACAACACAGATTAAATAGAGCAATGAATAATTTGATTTTTACAAGTATATACAGAGGGTGAGTTATTTTTTCATGATTTGTATGGGGATCTCGAAAATCATAAGATACGCATTGTGTTAAAATTTAAGATGTCGTTGTTTGACATTAAATTCACTAAAAACAATATTCAAAATTTTTTTTTCTATCTTTACAAATAGAAGAGTTACGGCACTGAAAATATTTTGGTGAATTTATATTTTTTGCAAATATCTAGTAAACACAGACCTAATAGACTGTCAATGAACCGTATGCGCATCGCTACGGCGCACCATCAAAAGACTAAAGGACATCTTGGAACACAGACGTCATTATATGCGTCATGTTTCATGTAGCATCATGCTTACGTTAGTTTTCTTTAGGAAGTATTTGCGTTAAGTTACGGTAAGATTTTTGCAAGTTGACAAGTGTTACTGATGTTACCTAACCTTGCGCTTTGATTGTTTTATTTACTTTCTTTGCTTTATTCTTTCACGGACTGTTGACAAAGGTTGTGTGGATAACTGTTACAGGGGGTACCATACATCCCTGCAAAAGTAAGCGTGCATATGTTTGTTCACTACATTTCCTCGAAAAGTATTTCGATAGAACGAGACAGATTGTGCGAATTAAAGAGGGAGTTATTCCAACATTGAATTCGGGCAAAGAAAATCTAAAAATGTATATTTTTATTTAGAATCACTTGATATTTCTGAAAACAAAAGGTAGAGGTAAATAAATGAGGTATAACATATATATTTCTTTAAATTTTCTTCACTATTTCTTAGGTAGGTATATTAATCTGCCCATCAAAGGAAGTACGATATATTTGCCAGTTCACCGAAAAACAAATTCGGAAAGTAATGGTCTTGACAGGAAACAAGATTCCACAAGAAGAAAATTTCCTATCGACTTTTGTTTATTTACTATCAAGTCGTGGTCACCAAAACATTTTTTCTAGTTTATCCCATCATTTGTTAGATATGTCACCTCTGGAAGAAACTGATGTTTCAATTTTAAGTAAAACCATAATATCGTCTTATAGCAAAATTAGATTTCATAATTTAGCGAAGTAGTTTACAGAAAAAATACAAGGAAAAGCAATAAGGAAGGAATTAACTAAACAAATATTATTTAATGATCAATAAATTATACATCAACAACTACTGCAGTATATTATTTACTCCTAAAGACAACATACAATGTTGAATTGTTATGACAAGTCGTGAAGATGTCATGAAACTTGTATTAGATTTTTCCTACCTATTTTTATACGGCGTTGAAAAAAAATTTTCTCTTCTCTTATTAAACCTGAGAATAAATGAAGTATATGTTCATCGTAAGTTTAGAAACTGTCTAGTTCTAAGTTGTCCAGAATTTTAATAAAAAAAAAAAAACAGTGCCATATAAAATACATAGAATCAAATCTAACATATGCTACTAATTATCATTACAAATTGCAAGTGCTATTAAAATTTATTGATATCCTTAACTCTATTTCAATATCCGCCATGGTATCGACGTCATTGATGACGTTTGTGTTCCAATACGGCGCATTTCAATTGATGGCAGTTTTTGGTTCATCTCTATGCTAGTAAACCATACGTTTTGTTAAATGAACAATAGAGTATCTGGATTAGGCTTTAAAAATGCAAATATTTCTCCATTTAATCCAATGCGTATCTCTTATGGTTTTCCAGAACCCCATAGAAATAATTAAAAAAAAATCTCACCCTGTATACTTATTATTTCTAATTCAATTAATATTATCTATTTACATTTATGTTTATAGCAATCTAAAGGAAGCGTAACCAAATAATATTTTGTTTTACACAACATGTTTATGTAGGTACATATATTCAAGGTAATCTGTCTATAACATATTTGTATGTATGTCGTTATACGAGTCTAAAAAAAAATATATAATTAGAACGCCAAAAGTTCCCATTTAAAATGGTCAAACAAAATCGTAATATAAATCAAAAAGAACAAACCGGAAGCTGAGCTTCACGCACGAGTTGTCAGCCACCCATTTGTTGAGCTCTTTATTTAGCCTTGCCACCTGCCTTGTCAAGCAATCAGGAACCCGAGTTTAATTTTTCCGGGTGCCGTACTTTTATGTCGTATCCACCATATCGACGGACCGAACACATAATAGGCGTGAAAAATGGGCTAATCGATGGTCAGTGAACTTATAAACAAGGAACGTGATTAGAATAAAAGCTTAAGCAGGTTTCCTTGTTTTTGTACAGTATGCATGAGTATGAGTCCGTAATTGGATGGATAAAAGTGAGATTAAAACATACATAATTGGTGTTATTACGTAAATTAGTTCTGAATTGAGCTAATTTTGTCAAAAGTTACTTGAGGGACATCTTATACCGGGTATTCCAATTAACGTGCCCATTCTCTCGTAAACGTTAAACGAGACAAATTGTACATGATGTCAAGGACTGTTTACCAAAGATGAAAAAAAAATAAAATAAAAAAGTTGAAGAACCCGTGCGTCGTAGAGAAAACACCGATAATCCACAAAATAAATTATTTTCTTTAATTCATTTCGTATAAAAGATATAAAAATAATAGTTTGACCTTGTGTAGGCATATTTTCACATAGAATTCAAATAATACTGTAACGAAACTTATGTATGTATTGCATTTATGCGTTTCGAAATTTTGATACAAGTTTTCTTTTTAAATACAAATGCTTTTAGTGAATCAGAAAGTGCATGATTTGTTAGTTTCACTAATGCAAAACATGTTGTTCGTACTTGTATTTCTAGAAATAACAAAGAATAATTCCTGTATTGGAATTAATGACTTTTTGTAAAATACGTACACTTTTTCTAAGAAATTCGCTCAGTATGCAAGCTTCCAGTTTTTCCACATTATAATTTAGTTCTGTTTTTACGTCTCCAACCAGAAACACTGTTTTTGCGGTTTACTTTAAATCATATACGGACAACCCCCGGCCCGGCTCTGGCCCTCCACCAGTTTCAATCCGGCCTGCGAGAGACTCAGAAAATTGAAATAACGATATCAATTCAAATCAAAATGTTGCTTCTTTATTCACTACTACCTACTTATTTCTTGCCTACGGCCCGTGACCTGATTAAGTCCCGAAATTACGCCCTCAGCTAAGCAAAGGTTGCCCATACCTGCTTTAAATTAACATGTGTTGCCAACCTATGTTGTTAACTCCCTAGCGTAAATTCTAAACAAAATTAAATTCTGTGGGCGCAAAAATAGTATGTACACAAGGCAAGAAACTCTCGGCACTTGTGGGCCCTCGGCAATGCCTCGGCCTCCTAATCCGTGCTCACACTCGCAAAACTATAGTTTCTGGCCTAGCGATACAAATAAATATTTATACTTCTTGTTCTTTTATGTAGTCCTAAACAAAGAAATCCATTGCGGTTAAGAATATGCAGGCCATAAAATGTGACCTTGATTACCTATCCATCTATTACCAAATATATCATTTAACATTAAAGCATATCGTACTTTTCTTCATTACTAATAAATTAAAGCAAATAAAAAAATTAAACACGAAAGTGAGAACAAAAATAGTGAGACGGAACAACAAAGTACAAAATTTGTGAATACCGAAGATGCATTGAAATAAATTTTGAGGTGTAAATAGTTATTTACGAACCAAGTGCGTGAAATCATATTTCGCGAATGAGTGACCAGTTTAAAGCGCGAGCCGTAGGCGAGCGCTTTATGGACACAAATTCGCGAAATGTTTCACGCACGAAGTTTGTACAATATTTTTTGTACGAGAACTATAATAATAATACATATTGTTAAAATACGTTATTGTTTATGACACACTACTAATCTCTTGATATTAATTAAAAAAATTGAGTTGGCAGTATTGATTATTTGAAGTGACATTTAATTTAAAATTGTCAAATACAAAAAATTTCTTACAAAATAAAAGCCTCACCAACAACATGAATTCTTCTAATGAAATGCAATGTACACCGTCTGAAATCGCGAAGCTGCCAATATTGCAGTGGATAATTTATTACCCATAAAATCAAAAAACGTATACAAAAACACTTATACTAAATTCGTAACTCAAGTTCCAGGAAGTACCAACTTTACTTTTACGCACTCGTGTTTAAAGTGACTTTTTACGCACGCAAATTGAATCGTGAAATGACAGGTTTTGATAAGCGAGTACAAAAAAGTCTTTGCAATATCCCTCATTCTAAAAGCCTTTATATTTTTTCAAGGTCAAAACTATTTCCACCCTAATATATCTCGCTGTCTGAAAGTTGAAGGAGTGATGTTTGCCTACCCTACGTTCTGTTATCTGATCTAAGAAAGGCAAACGTCTAACTTATGAATGTCTACAAAAATTGATTGTCTGGGCCACTGCCCTTGGCATATATAAAGGGCCTATTTGATTTAATGGATTTATTTTCGTAGAACGTGTATATTGACATCTCTTTAAATATTATAATCCATAATTTTCCCCTAGAAGACTGCCATATAGTTTTAGAACAGAATTTATTAAACATTAATTAATGCCTGCATATTAAATGAGATAAGTCACTGTGTTAAGTACATAATTATGTAGATTTAAAAAAATAACATTTGTAACCGCAGTATATGAACGAGTAGTGATGAAAACAGTCACAATTAATTTATTCATTCCTTTTTCAGTATGATTTGACGCTTACCAATTCTTAGCAAACAAATTGACGTATTACTTTAAATTTTATGTAATAGCTACCGATAAAAATGCAACACATTTTGAATTACCAACCGTTTCTGTAATATTTTAATCGAAATTTCATTCGTCCGTGATCCCAACACACAACGTAATAGCATTATTTGACCTCTATATTATTGTCAACGATAAATTTCTCAATCGCGCGCGGCTTTATCGGGGCCTATCTCAAAAATTACATTATATACTTTTTAGATATTTCTTATAAGAATGCTATACACAAATCGACAGCGATACTTATCGATTACATTACACTGCAGGCATTGTATTGTTTTCGTCTGCTTAGGGAAAACGGTAAGATTCGCTGGTGTTAAATTTCACAATGCCATATAATTAACGTCTATAAATACAACGCATTAAACATATAACATACTCAAGTTAGACGTAACGAAAAAAATAGCCATTTCAATAAAATACCATCGCTAATTCTAATTAATGCTACACGAGAGGAATAGTATCTTACATCAACAATTACTACTTACATCGAAAATGTCATCGTAAATTGAAAGGAATTTCTTCAAATTCGGCGCCAGTATGTCCCTTGGAAATTGGTATAAATAATTTGAATAACACCGTAATTAATCGCCTATATTTACGCGTATAAAACGGCTTCGATTAACCCAATAACGTGTTTGTAAACGGAACACACAAGCTATTAACTAACGTTCGTATAATTATCAGACCGAAAACGAAATTGCTGCATTAAAAAATGCTCGGGCGCTAGATTATAGAACTATAGAGCCGCGTCATCGGAAAGTTGGCACCGGTATAAAATTCCGGGCATTAAACGAATAAAGGGTAATGAGTACCTAAAACATATACGATATGTAAGATTATACGCACCCCTTACTTATGGAAACGTTTTATTAATAAAAATTGAGGGAACTGTTTGTGAAGAACGGTATAAATTAATTTATCAGTACAATTTGAAAATAACCAATCTCGACGAGTAAAAAGCAAAATTACCGAACATCGATTGTGATTGGCTAGAACAATAACCCGCTTCTAATTGGTTAATAAGTATTTAAATTAGACAATTCAAAATCAACGTTTTTTATATTTATATAAAAAACAATTATTCAAATTTTAGGAAAAGAAAATACAATAGTTTAAAACATAATATATAGTGTAAATGAAATATTTAACGCAATGTATATTTTGAAATACATACATATATTATCACAAGTAGAATTATTAATACATCAGTTCAGCGTATCAACAAGCAATTTCCGGTTATGCAAAAAACTGATTGATAACAATTATTATATACTGAAAAGAACAATAAATTCTTCTGATTTCACTGGGTTGGGTGTGGAAGAGCGGAAAATCTCCACAAAAAAAATGTTTTCTATTTTTGTGATTCACGGGTAAGGTTAGGATTTTATTTTTAATCAATACGTAGATGTATGCAGGCACGGGCATCATATGGCAAGCAGGCGGCAGGCTATTAACGTGCACTCCTTAAATAGAACGAATGGGCTTTTAAGGTTAATTGCCTCTAGACCATCGCAATTATTTCCCCAAATAATCGTGCAATGATTCTAAAAATTGCGCGCTTATTACTTCAGTTAACGTCGGTTTTTTTACGCTATCAAAACCGATTAAATAAACGCATCGTAAATTCGAACAAATTTGAATTTTGTAAACAATAATTTGAAAAAGCACTTACCACGTCGATGTTAGGCCGTGTCCCGATCAAAATCGCATCGTACTAACGGGTCATCTTTACGTTACAATAAATTCGAAGTCGAACAAGAAGTTGGAATAACACTTTACTTTTTCTCGTCTTTTTTTCGACACAACACCGCTGTACGACGACATCAACACTTCAAAATAAAACTGACAGGTGCAGACGCTTGCTCGGAGATCGAAGCCTGTGATATACACAAATACGCATGCGCCCCTGAACAAATTGTAATACTTAGCGCCGAATTTAAATGATTAATTACTGGTTATACGACCGTTGTTTACAATACTGATATGTAGTTGAAATGCCTGTTGGTTGAATCATGTTTGTTTATTTTATTATCAGGTTGAGTAAATATAAAATATAACGGTCTACGATTGTAGGAATTATACAATTATTTTAGGGAAACTTTTATTTTAATTAAAATAAATTTTACATTTTTTATACATCACAGAGCATTTGTAATTTATTATATTGTATATAACTAGCAGGATAATATAACGGAAATATACATTTTAAGTGGCCGTAAAGATTCTTAGAAACTCTATCTTGAATTCTAAAAATAAAGATAAAAATTGCATTTGAGTCAAGTATATAAAACAAATCAAAACTTACAGGCTCTCATTACCAGATTTCTTTTGCTTCAAACATTCAAAAAACAGTATAATTTCTTCAGCTATTTTCAAACTGTAACGACCCCAGTGCATTTCCTTAATTTCTAATGATTTATTAAAGTATTCGCTTGCTTTATTATATTCACCTGGATAAGTGACAAATATAAATATAGAATTAAATAGATAATATTCAATAGATTTACCTGTGTGTAAGAAATAAATTTTATAATTATCATAACATTCAGACAAATTTATATGATATGCACTATAAATTGTTCTCATTATTTTGTGTGATTTTTCAATGTCTTCTAAACACAAAATTTCTTTTCCTGAATAATAAATTTAAGGTAGAATTTCGTTATAACTGTTGTTTTATGTATTACTTAAGAGTTTATTTGCTTCTCCTTCGTGACTACGATACTTTTTCAAGTCAATAGCTCTTCCGCAACTGCATTTTTCATCTCCAAAGTTAATTGGACTTGAACAATAAAGACAGCAATATGCATCGAGATAATCCTAATCAACAGTCGTAGAAATGTTTGTATTAAATAGGATATATATGAATAGGTCAAAACGAATGAAATTATATAATCAAATACACATGAAACGGAAGCAGCAATTGTTAATTACAAAATTACGATAGGAGATCAAAAATTAAATGGAAAGCCTAAGTTGTGAATAATATCGAAAACTTAGAAATAAAGAAAAGAAATCGGAAAACAGAAGGAATAGAAAAGACTGTCCGAAGAAACAAATAATTTTTTAAGAGCCTAAATATGTAGGGTGGATTAAAAAAATTAAATATTGCAATAAAAAAAAGTTAGACTAAAAATTTTGTAAAAGAAATAGTACCAGCTTAACCTTCTGAATTAAGCTGAAAATATTAATGAAATAAAAATTTATTAATAACTTACAATTTCTAATTGTGGATTTTGACATATTTCACATAAACACAAAAAATGGTACTGCGTTTCTAAATCATTCCGCCGTTCTGTTTTCTTCGTAAATCTATAATCAACACCATAACAATTTAAGATCTCTTCACCTTTCTTTATATTTTCTAACGCTTTTACCACAACAATATCGTCGATATAACTGCAAATCAAACATCAGATATTGTATATTGAATTCGATTATTTTAGCTTACAACATTGAAACATTTGTCTTACAAGAATGATTCATCATACTGATTGCTGGAAATAATCCTGTAGCAACTATCTGTTTATCTTTAGGTACATATTTGAAATCGGTGATATCCCAATGTTCTATAATACTTGCATTAGATGCGATTTGAGCCATGTGTTTCAAGATAACACTTCCGATAGAAGTTTTTAGATCTTTATTATCTTCAATCATATTATCGCCCAGCCAATTGAAAAAATCTGTTTGTAATTCCAGATAATACACGAGAATTGCTGTTAACTGAAATGTCGGCTTATTTATTTAAGTAAGTCACATAGGATGATTACTACGTACAGTTAAAAATTCTAAGGCGTTTTCGCGTTTTGATAAATTTGTTGTTAATTTTCTCGCTAATTCCTGAGATTCAGTTATAGAAGATAGCGATTCACCATCATCGTGGATCTTTAAATTGCCCAGTGCTAGATTTTTTAGGAATAATTTAAATGCCGGGAAACCTAAGCCCACGGAACTCCAAAAATGAATAGGCATTCCGTTGCATTCCCATTTGTGGGTTTCATTCCAAGATTTTCCGCGGCAAGTATTGTCACAATACAGACATGCACAGCAATAGGAGCACCTGAAAATTGATCATTTATAATACAGGTTGATGAATTTTTCATACAAACTCTATAATGCTATCTTTGAAAGTATAAATGATAAATTTCTTGACCTACAGATTTTTCTGCGTGAATTATAGTAATTGTTCTTTTGTCCTCTCATTATAATAATCACTAAAAATTATAATTCAAAAGAATAAAACGATAAAAATTAAAAAAAAAAAAAATGACATCCCCAGAGATTCGAACTCGGAACCTTCGGATTACGACAACGGCCACTTCGCCGTTAGGCTACTGCGACGTTGGTCCAAAAGCGTCGTATTAAGGTACATATATGACAACCTATAAAAAAAGAGGCAAACTACCTGTGCTCAATATTTTCCAAATGTATCTGATCTCTACTATAATTTTATATTTAATATGCTCTAAGTTATTTTATAACAAAAAATTCCTGGTATATTTCTCTATACTTTAAAAATTCAAGAAAAACCAATTTTCGGTTTCTTTTTTCGTGTACCACCCCTGTATAAACCAAATACCAATAAATACTTAATCATGACAACTTACGGAATCAAAGCTTTATTTGATTGTAAACAATAATAGCATTTATTAATTGGCAATTCTAAATTTTCATCGAATATTGGGGCAGTTATATAAGCTTTCTCAATAAATAATACATCCCCTCTGTGTATCTCATATTCTGCAATGACATGTCGACCTTTCTCATTATTGTGTCTATAAAAAAACAGATTTTACTCAAGCGGCATCAACTTAATATTTTAATATAAATCTATACCTTAAACCAATTGATTGAGAAGCTTCTGGAAATTTATTATTCTTGATCATTTCAGGTATTTTGCACTCATATCTTTCGTCAGATATTGTCTTGTTAGATGATATTTTTATTTGCAATAACTTATTTGTGTAAATTTCTGAAATAAATTTTGATTACGGCTTTATTTTCTATTTCAAAGAGAAAAAAAAACAAACCTTTCATAAAAGTCAATAACTGCATAACAAAAAAAATATTTTCGATTATACATCTTGTCCCAAAAGTAAATAAACGCATATTTTAAATATTATTCCATTTTTTAATTCTAATTTCCAAATATAAATTAACAAAAAATAAATGTCTGCAGAGTGACTATTTTTTAAAGTAGATTCAATAATATTATTATTGAAGATAGAACTACGATAGTTTATATAAACTCTTGCTATTTTTTGGCATAGAATTAAAAAATGGAATAAATAATTATTATTTGAAATAATTAAATAGCCGGTCGTTTAGCTACTTGCAGAACATTCTGTATAATCAAAAATATTTTTGTATTGCGCAAAATTGAATTCTATAAACGATTTATCTTTATAAGTGAAAAATAGAACTATATAGTCAGAGATCCAGTCTTTCATGGAACATCCTCTAGATAAACCAAAGAGAATCATTAAAAATTACCTTTTTCTTCTTTTGTAAAATCCTGTTTATTTTCTATAAAGTTTAAAGCTTCTTTTAAAGCCTTTTCCATATTTTGAGCATCACCAATCTCCGAATAGCAATTGATCTTTCTCAACAATACCTTGTACTTTAACTTATCAGGACAATTACTCAATAAACATCTGTGAATATCACTTAGAGAGTACTGCAATTACTTACGATAAACCTTAACCAACCATTCTGTGCTATTACCTCATATTCATGCATTGAATATAATGTGGCAGATCTATTTGCTAGTGCTGTCGCATATGATTCGCTTTCATTTTCAGCTAAACTTAAGGCTTTCGTGTAACATATCAAACTTTCGTCCCAATTTCCTTTGATATAAGCCTCATTTCCATTCTTGCGGATTAAATCAGATTTTCGATTACATTTTACATGTTTCTGTTCCTCTTGGAAGACTGAAGTTATCCATTCTCTGATCTTTTCACTTAAGTTATCAGTGTATGAAATTATACGCAGAGGTATATACATATTTAATTTACACTTACCCGTTAGTTTCATTAAAATTACGAAATAATTCATAAGTATTCTCTGTGCCCTTATATATCTTGTCTTGGAGTTTCGAAAAAAGTAGTTCTATTCCGTTCATAATCTATATAACTAAGGATTTTTGTAGATATGATATTTTCTATTATTACAAATAGATATTCACCGATATCCTACAATTTGTATTAAAACCACATGAAACCACATTAAAACCACAAAACTATTAGGTATGTTATCTGTGAAAACTATAACCAAAATTATAACCTAACCTCTTTTATCATCAACTGTCATGAACGGTATAACATAACCTCAATTCTTTGGCGGTCTTTTTTGTTTTGTTTGTCAACTTTTGAAGAAGCTTAAAAGTTACCAATTTTTTTTTATTACTTATTAATTTAAATCAAAATAATTGCTATTATTATGGCTGGACATTTGAAATGTAAAATACAACATAATAGCTACAATAAAACAAATGCAGAAGACAAAATATTGCTACCATTCCTACCTGAGGGACTCAACAATCATCTTTCTATCCTTAACAATGAATTTGAAGTTAAATTAAATGGACACACGTATCAAAAGAACCTTATATTTTTGGAGAACGAGGTGCTCTTTAATAGAACAAGAAAATATTGGAAGTACATGGAAAATCTTGTATTAACGGGAAGTGCTACCCTCAACTGTATTACAATAAAAGAAGTGGTAAATTTATTATCAGTAACTTACCACAATCTTGAGAAATCTCCTGATAAAGAGATGCAAACGAGTGTAATAAAATGTATAGATTTACTTAAGAGAACTATGCAAAAGATTAGGGAAATAGATATGGATTTATTGATGAAGTTAACTTCTAATATAGTTACGATGGACGAAGAACCTTTATCGCATTATTTTCATAGTTATTTTGCTGTATTTTATTTAATACTATCTATAGAGAGGATATGCTCAAATGAAAATTTTCAAGATACCTGCGAATCTGTGATGTTAGATTTAATAAAATTATCCGAAGTAACATACAATAAGAATAAAGACGACGTGTTGCATATTCAGCCTTTTGTATGTATGTGTGTGAAAAATTTGTGGGTGTACCTTATTGAAAATATTAAATCATCAAATTTTACATTCTGGACAATATTTAATAAATGTGTTGAAAAACATGACGAAGAATTTTGTGTCTGGTTGATGAAACATTTATCGTTAGTGCTGCAATCTAATTTAAATGAAAATTACGATGTTATAAAAGAAGAAAACATGAATATTGATCTAATGAGTAAAGTTTTACAATCGCTTACATCGCAAGTTTACAACGAAACGAAATTCTTTAACGTTTTAAAATTATTAAATCCGGTACTTACGGAATTATGGATTGAACATATGCGGTTGGATCCCTATCAGATATTATGTGATTTCTTTTATAAGAACATAAATAATCCAATACAAAACACAATTGTAGCACTTCCCAAAACCCTAAACGAATTTTGTGCCAATATTGACTGTATATTAAGTAATCCTGATGGTACTAAGAGCCCCTATGAATACTTTTTGTATTTGCTTCATAAACATCTGAGTAGACATGTGATGCATTGGAAGAAGCTGCAGGGGAGGATATATTCTCGTTTGCCCGAGCAGAAAGTGAAAGAATTTAACGATAATGCAATATATAACGTAGCATTAATGTTTTTCACTTTAGCTTCCCTTAAAATTCAAGAAATGTTGGAGAAACTGAGTGTAATACTTGGATGTCTACCGGCTAATAGGCAAAATACAGAATTTATGTGGATATTGCATGTATATATGGTGAGTACAGAAGAATTTTGTATAATTGCAGTTTGTGTAGTCTCATATCCTTTATTTCCGGTCATTTTCCTTATTAGCTCGATCCTAACCATATTTTTTTTAGTCTCTTCTCTTTATTATATATTTGGTGGGCTTTTTGTCTCCTTTTTTTAATTTCTAATAAGGTTTATTAATACTTTGTATTCCTCAGAAAGTCTCTCCTTGCTTTATTCATAAACTTTGCACATTTGCTTAGCATCTTTCCATTTTGCATAATTGCTAATGGAAAATAAATTATTTTAGATAGACATGGCCGTAAAACAAAATCAGGACATCAGTAAAGTTGCAAGAACATTGCAAATGCTAGTTAAAAACAGCAGTGAAAATAGAGAAAACTTCCACCTGATGAAACATTACTTAACTGGTTTAAGTATTATATTTAGCACTTCAGATAACTTTAATGCGAACCAGAATTGCCTCCTCGGTCCCTGGATTGCTCCGTTTATGTCGTCCTGCTGCCATTCGGATTTACGTTCTTTGCTCCAAATTTTAATTGATATCTTAAAGAAATCAGAATCTCTGGGAAAATGGACTGCCTTCAAACCTATTTATCAAGAGCACATACTTCCTACGTTAAAAGAGATATCTCTTACGAGTTCATTTGCACAAATTGGAGAATTAGCTGGATTGATAGTTTTAATCATTCCAGAATTAAATGCTACTTTAATACAATATTTCTGTAAAGAAACCGTCAACGTTAATATAACAAAAGAATTTGTGTCGACCATACTATCCGATTTACACAATACAAGTGCTATAGCTCAGCATGAAAACATATTAATCTCAGCTTGGTGTAGGATCTGTTTATTATGTAGCGATACAATTGATACAGAATTATGCAGAAAGATTTTTAATCTGCAAAGTATAAGAAGTATGGTGGTTGTTGAGCATTGTGATGAACCGTTTATAGATTTTGTAAAAGCATTGAATAAGGAGATGGTGGTACAGAATCAAATTTTTCGATTGAAAGAATTATGCGTGTTATGTTTTGGGAACATTGATCGCTGGATTGTGTCTTATCTAACACCGTCTACGGAGGAATCCCAAATTTTATATTTATACACAAAAATCTCGCTGCTTTTTTACTATTGTGCCCCGCTTTTATATCAAAAATCCAAATCGATTTGCTTATTGAATCGTTTGGTAACAACGTTATTACTACCTACTGAAATTTTGATGGGAAAACCCCCATCTTTAAATATTTTACATGCTATCGAAAAGACGTGGCATCTATTCGTGAAGGGAATCTACAAGTTGGACCATGCATCGGATCCCTACATTGATCGGACTTTAAAAGACTTAATTATACGTTTTGTACCACATTTCCCAACTGTCAATTCACCGATGATAAACATTCTCGATCATAACGACATCACAAATTACGTCTTGGAAAAAATATCTAATTCGTTCTTGTTGCGTTCTGCACGGAGTTCTGAAGAAAATAGTTTCAAGGCGTTAAAAATTCTGCATAATATTCTACAAATTTCCGTTGATTTACCCAGAATACAGATTATTATCCAAAAAGTACTTCCCGGAATATTTGAAGTGCTTATGTTTAACATACAGAAATCAGCGGCGTTAGAAATAATAAAATTAATTATTTTCTCGGAGTGGTATAGCCACATCCACGAAAATATTCAATTATCAATTAGAAATACTACCTCCAAACATTTAGCTTTTAGCTCAAACAATTATTTCCAGCTAATTACTATACTACAAAAATATATGCCGGACGATATCAAATCGGTACTTCCCCATATAAAAAATGAAATAAATCATGTTGAGCGAATGAGAGGGGTTGGTTTTGATAATAAACTTCGTGAAGCGTTAAATAAAATAGAAAGTATGTTAGATCAAAATGTGAATACTTCATTTTGAATAAATTTAAATTATATTTATACTGTACATAAATTTTAATTACTTTTATAGAGATTTAATAATTAAATATTTTTTTATATTATAGAACTTTTTATTTGCGACAAAATCAGCATTTTATATTTAGTTTGAAAATTGGAACTTCCCGCTTAAGTGATCAATACGTATAATCAGTCAGCTCCATCTCGTTTTTATGTGAACAATTGCAATCGAATTCTAAGATAAGGATTTAACTAATATCCTTTAATATATTCCTTCACTTAACGTTTAATGATTCATGTATGGATTTAAACATTAATATTGTAAAGCGTTTTGTTTTAGCCAAAATTATATTTTGAAATCCCTTTGGTTTACATTTCATAATCAGCGCCATCTCATTGTTAGATTAGTAAGTGCAAATCATATGTTTACAACACTGTCAACCAACTTTCATTGGGAATTTGTGACTGATTTTATAGTTTTATAATTTACAATAAAAATAATACACAATTAAAGCGATTGAAATGTCATAAATTATAAACTAAAATACGGTAGAAGGTTATAGAAGCGCTCAAAATGAATAAGTCCAAGAAAATCACGTTCGGTAAAATTAGTGCGAATTTCGCCGAGAAAGCCAAACCAATTGAAGCGACAGGCGGCTTCGGAACTTTCGGTTCAGAAACACAAAAATCGGTGCAAATCGAAGCGCTGGAGGATGATACGGAGCAACACAAAATGCAGGAGGTTATGGGTATAACCTCATTCGGGAAGAAGGCCAAATCGTTCAATATTAAGGTATTTAATAATCTAAGTATGTACAAGCGATTTAAAGGATAGTGGCATTTGTAGGAAATGATGGCCGAAGTTACAAAAACTGCGAGGGAATTAACGAAAAACAATACGCAAATCGATTCGGCACAAGTGACAAACGACGATGAAGATGATGATGACGATTTAATAGGTCCAGCATTACCAGATAGTACGCAAAACTTTGGAAAATTGGTACTTTTTATTGTGGTAACGTGAATTTCTTTCCAATTAGATTATGGGATACGAAACTCTGAAGAAAAGAAAGAAAATGACAATTCGAGTACCGACGATGAGGGGGACGACGACACCGAAGATGATAAATTCATTCCATTGACAAACGAAACATTTATGAAGCATGGTAGTAAAGCCATTACCGCATTATCCGTGGATCCTAGTGGGGCTCGACTAGCATCAGGTATTTTATATTTATCAAGCAAATGCAAGAATAATATAGCAGCACAATAGTACAGTCCTTTTTTCAGTGGGAATCAGATCTTATACAGTATTTTTTAAAAAGATGCAATTTTTAGATTATATTGGCACAGAAAATGCACAAATTAATATTACCATTATTACAATAAGGTATTTTCTAACTTTTATGCATTATTTTTGTTAAAAAAAGATTTATATTGACAGGACAGCAGAAAAGTCAAATTTAATTTGCTGTCAATATCCTCTAAGTATTTATATACAAAGAAACATAATGCATGTGTTTTTTTTTTTTATAGAAAATCTGACAAAAGTTAAATTTTTCAAATTTTGATGCATTTTATGTGCTGACATAACCTAAAAATGTCATCCTTTTTTTTCAAAGGAGAAAAAGAGCTTATGACATGATTTTAGCAAAAAAAACTACAAACATGCTTCCGAAATCATTCTATATTACATTCTCAAAAATTATGGAAATTGAAGCTGCTGTATTGCTCTCGCAATTGCTCTTTAATCATTTGGGAATAAATCGATAACCTTTTAGGTTCTGTTGATTATGATGTTTGTTTTTGGGATTTCGCCGGAATGGATAGCGGCATGCGCAGTTTTAGAACGCTACAACCTTGCGATAACCACCCTATAAGAAGCCTGCATTACTCCGGAACTGGAGATTTAATGTTGGTGGTATCCGGAGCGGCTCAAGCCAAAGTTTTAGATCGTGACGGCTTCGAACAGTTAGAAACGGTAAAGGGAGACATGTACATCACCGATCAAGCCCGAACGAAAGGTCACACTGCCGGTTTACTAGCGGGAGCTTGGAGTCCCGTCAGTAGGGAGGAATTTTTAACGACTGCGAGCGACGGCACCGCGCGACTTTGGGATTTAATGAGCGGCGGTAGGAATCACAAGTCTTTGGTGAAGTGTAGAGCGCAGAACGGTTTGAAAACCTCACCGACGGCCTGCTGTTACAACCAGGAGGGTAAAGTTTTTGGATTGGGGTGCGCAGACGGTTCGCTACAGCTGTGGGATTTGCGGAAATCGACCGTTGCGCCGGCGTCGCAGTTGAGGAAAGCGCACACTCCGGCGGAAGTAAGCAGTATTTGTTATTCGCACATCGGCAACCAGTTGTTAACTCGCAGCTGCGACGATACTTTGAAACTCTGGGATTTACGTAACTTTAAGAAGGCCGTTAATGAAGTGGGTGGGCTGTATTCCAGATACGATACTACAGATGGGATATTCAGCCCTAATGATCGAATAGTTATTACTGCAACTTCAATCAAGAAAGGTATTTGTTTTCGCTTAATAGTTTTGACGTTATATCATTTATTCTTGAAAAGAATTTCTTTAACAAATTTAAAAGAACTGTAAAGCATCACCTATCCGTGCTAGACATTGCAAGAATTCACAAGTTCCCTGCATTTCATAGATACTATATAATTAATACTAATATAGGGTAAAACGCCCAATAAATGACCGTTTAATAATTCGTATAGTAACTTATACATATAGATGTTACAATTTGCAGTAGCTTAATCATAAAGTTTAATCTCTTCAGCCATGTAGTCATTTAATATTCGTTTCAATCTTTTCAATCACTTTTCTTAGAAGGCTTTCATAAAGATATTTGCTGTACAATTCACAAGAAACTGTGACGTAATTTTGCAGGCAATTTCGCTCTAAATGCAATGTTTTGAAAAAAAAAATTGTTAAAGAGAAAAATTTGCTATTTAGAATTTTGCAATACCGACGTTCCACTATAGTTTAATAACGGTACTTAATAGTATTTGCAAAGAAGAAGTGTGTTTTTTATGTCTATGTTCTTATTTTTTTCTGTATCAACCACTAAATAACGAACAACAAGTTTTGAACAACATAACTAAATAAAATAAGAAAACAATCCCCTCCCTCAAAATTTTTCTATAGATGATAATTGGAATCAAACAAATTCTTCAATTGAAAATGATAAATCACTAAACCTAAATTTGCGTTTCAGACGAAGATTGTGGTCATCTGCTTTTCTACGACGCGGCAACATTCCAACTCATAAAAAAACTAAATATAGAATCTCACGTCATAAAGATCCTATGGCATCCAAAACTAAATCAAATCTTCATCGGCAACGGTAACGGAATCATCAAATGCTACTTCGACGACCGGCGAAGCTTAAGGGGCGCCACCTTGTGCGCGAGCAAAGTGCAAAAACGCGTCCAGCACGCGGAAATAGTGAGCTCGCAGCAAGTCATAACACCGCACGCCTTACCCTTGTTCAGACAGGAGCGACGGAAAACTAGCAGGAAGCAAATGGAGAAGGACAGACTGGATCCCGTTAAATCACGACGACCAGATCTGCCTATCACTTCCGGCCAAGGTGGTAGAGTGGCGTCTAGCGGCGGCACGTTGAGCAGTTATGTGATAAGGAATTTGGGTTTGAGCAAGAGGGTGGACGACGATCAAGATCCTAGGGAGGCGATCTTGAAATACGCTAAAGAGGCGGAAGAGAATCCGTACTGGATAACGCCAGCGTACGCGAAGACGCAACCGAAAGTGGTGTTGAATAGCGATGCCGAGGGCGAACCCAGCGCCAAAAAGTCTAAACCCGATTAAACCGCTCGTGTAAAAAGTTAACTATTTATGATAGTTATGAATAAAGTTTAAGAAAATATTCGTAAAAATTGTCTTATTGACATATTTATATAATATGTACAACTCTATTGTCAGTAAAAATTAAAAACTTTAAAGCGCCCTCTCTCGTAGTAAATTAAAGTTTCTTTTAATATATTGTCATTGAGTGATGGAATAGCAGATTACAATCCATATAAAGGACAAAATATAGATATATTGTGCAGACAAAATTAAATAATGCTTTTCTGCTACTCATTGTAATTAATAAGAGAAAATTTTTTATATTAAAAATTTTACCTCGTGCAGGATTTGAACCTGATACCTCTCGTTCACCGGACGAGTACTCTAATTGAGCCATTTGAACTAACGAGAGCTTTGTTCCATCTGAACTCGCAAACTGTCAGATGGATGTCAGGCACTTGCGCATTACGTAATTTGTTAGACATAAAGGTGTTTATTGCAAGGTATTTACATGGTATTTACTCAATGCGCATGCTTCTAACGTCCATCTGATAGTTTGCGAGCATGATGGAACAAGCCTATTGTGTACAGATTCTTTACGATTTGAATCATCAAATACGATCTTATAAAACCGACAGGTGGGCTATTATGCAGTTAGTGCACAGTGTGAAATTAAATAATGCTTTTCTGCTGATCACTAATTAATAAGAGGACATGTTTTATATTCAAAATTTTTCTTCTAGGATTTGAACCTAGAAAAGAAACCTCCCTATTCTGTAAACTTCGATAAATAACGAACGTTATTCAACGAATTTCGTTAAGGCACAGATTTTCCAACGAAGTTCGTTGTTGTCCAATTTTATAAGTCTTACGTTACGGCCTATGTGGGCGTAACGAATATTTTTAAGCGCGGCAATACATCCGGAATTAATGTCAATAATGTCATTGTATTTATGTGATAGGCGAAGTGATAGGTGATGTTCGTTGCTTGTGTTCCAAAATTATATTTATAAAATTGTAATTGATAGCTAGTTTAATTAAAATGTCGGTAGAATTGACTGTTAAGTAAGTTTTGAACAAATTTCAGTTCAGACTTGATTGCTATGTGTGTACCATCAATTACACCTACCACCCCAGAAAAATTTTTGATAAAATCCTTCTTTAATCCTTTGCATTTGCTGTTGTGTGCTTGGATATTGGATATATCTTTGTAGAAAATTATTATTCACTATATCAGAAATTTCGGTGATGGCACGACTGACAGCAGATTGACTCATGGAACAGTGGTACTCCTTGCTTACAGATTTCTGATAACTTCCATGGGCGAAGAAATGTAAGGCACTTAAAAACCGAAGCGCCTTTGAAATTCTTGTTGTCCTCAAACTGTCTGTTATCATTAGTGGTGTTAACTCTAAGAAAAGTTCTCTTGCAGTTTCAGGCGAAAATCTGTATAATGCCCTAAAATTTTCATCGGACGTATTGAAAGGATCGCTCTGATCTCTCAACTGCTTGCGGTATATATTATTTTCTACCGTAATAAATAAGTTTATATCAAAATTTTTCATAACAACATAGATATCGATTTCATACTTTCTTTCATGTTCTTCAATAGCAAACATTAGTAACAGATCATTATCTTGTGCCATTATTAATTATATTCTAATATGTTGAGACACGAAATTATTTGAATAGGTACCAAATAATTGAAAAATTTAGATACAAATTCATAAATGTTTGTGCATAACTAATTTAATATCCAGGTAACGGTAACCCGGCAGCTTTCGTTAAATATTGATCGTATAACTACGATTTTCGTTGCGGATTTATCTTATGGAATACGAGAACCAACGATTTTCGTTATATGAACGAAATTTCGTATGTTAACGTTCGTTGCGCGGTAACGAAGTCTTACAGTATATTAATGATTTCAGACTATAAGAAGTACAGTAACTGCATAATAGCCGTCCTGTCGGCATTATAAGATCTTATTTGATATGTAAGAAATACATAAACTAAAATTAGCTCAAATATAATCTACATGCATTTATTATGTCAGATAATAAACAGAAGTTTATGTCGCAGTGGTGTGAGATAATGGAAAGTGGAGTTGATTGGTTCTGCTGAAGTTCTTGGTATCAACAATTTTAGTTACACCGATAAAATAAAAGTTTTTGAGTAATTTCCGCTAAATTTTCTCAATTAATACGGTATTGGTTCCAAACTAAGGTAATATACTCTAATTTACTCAGTACATTCTCCAACTGCTTAATTTATCTCTTTAACATTTTGCGCACTTGAAAAAAAAAATGTACTGAAAATACGCAGACGTGTCGTTTCTTGATTTAGCAATTTCTAAGGCGATAATGAAGCGTTTAGTGCTGTAAAACATAAAGCTGTCGTTCTTAATAACATAACTGATTACTACGATGGATCTTTTTTTTTGTTAAAATTCCCCTGTGGAACAAAAATGGATTTATTTTCCAAATTTTTATAAATATTTGTAGTGTTGAGCCTTATAAGTGCTAGATTGCACGCGCACTGTATTGGGGATTTCAAACCATTCCAGAAGCTTACTATTCTTGAAAACGCTCCAATAAATGGGGACTTTCACACTATTTCTCATCACTGGCAACCCCTAGATAGCGTGACGTTGTTGAAAAAAAAAAACATTCATTCATCTTTTCTATCCGTGATAATGCATCGAATTTTTTTTTTATTTATTCAATTTGCTACATTTATTCACAACTAACAATTTTAGGAATATATTCAAAATAATAAAAATACAAAAAAACAGATACAATATTACAGATTTATTAAATTCAGTATATTCATAATAAACATAACAAAACAGATATTCAACATACAAAAGAATAACACAAGAAAAAGTGTTTACAATATGCGTACAAAAGAGCGAGTGTTTTTTATATTATATCAATAAGTACACAATAAGTAATACTTATATGCACGTAAGCGTATTTTCCAAATAGGCAACTGTAGAAATATTACTCGCAACGATAGCAAAAATATTTGGTTTCCTCATTTGTATTGAGCGCTTGAAATAAGTTAAACATGAAAAATGCACGTAATAATATATATTCGTAAAAAAAAGAAAGCTTTAAGGCAGACGTTGTAGAATTTTTAAGCTTCGGCCGCGGTCAATGCCAAAACTGTGAAGTTTATATCGTTGGAATCCCTTTCGATGAAGGCCTTGCAAACCCTTGCGGCGTCCTGGAAAATTAAAATTAGACTTTCCCATTTATATATAGAAAGCAATTTTAGCAACAGTTTGATGTATGACTACCTCCAATAGAGTTTCGGGCGAGGTGGCGCCGTGATTGACTGGAAATTCCTTTCTGCCGTCCAATTCGTAAAGACAGCCATCTTTATGTACGAACGCGATGAAGTGATGATTCACGGCTTCATTCGGTTTTAACTACGACAAATGAAGCCATCATTTTTATTTAATTCAAGCACATTTATCTCAGAATGTATGAGAGATACAAAGTCGGTCAAAAAATACCCATTTAAGAAAGTGTAACAAAATCACATTTTCCAATTTTCGTTTTGGTTTGTCAGGCTATAGTAGGGACTCCTTGAAGTACATTTTGCAAAATAGCCATAGATGACCAGTCGCTTATTTCTTACGTCTGCAATAGCCCAGCGGCGAAGTGACCATTTTCATAATATGAATTCGAGTCTTGGTAGCGCCGTCATTTTTTGTCCTTTTTTATTATTTTCAAATTATGATTATTAAAGAGTATTATTAATCGTAATGAAGGTGCAAAATAAATTTCATTCAACACGAATTAATTTTGCTTTTTGTTTAATTGCGATTTAGAATCACTCGTGCAATGTTCCAATGGTAGGAAATATCTCGTGTTTTCCTTTTATGATCAATATCATCTACGTTTATGTAATGTTACAGATGAATCACTGAAATAAATTAAACATAATCCTACTATTGTCAATATATATAATTAGGAGAAAGCATTTAACTGTTAGAAACTAATTACGCTATGGCTAATTCAATAATTTTTACAGAAAATCTGTGTCAAGTTAAAAATCCTTTGCACCGTCATTATAATTAATAATAATATTCTTTAATAATCATAAATTGAAAGGAATAAAATAAAAAAAAAAAATGACACCACTAAGCTTCAAACTCACAAATTCTGAGAACGCCCAGTTGGCCACTGGGCTAGTATTCAGGCACATTTATATTTAGGTGCCCTATAAAATAAGTGGCTGGTCATCCATGGCTAAGATTGTACAAAAGTATTGCAATCATATCAGTTGTAAATGCAGGATTAAAGTAAGGAGGAGTAACTGACCCCGATTATGTTTATATCAGCGGACGATATTTTAAACGAAGCGTAGAGAATAAAAGTAATATAGAGTACAGCTAAAACCGGTGAAATTATTGGAATGAAAGTCTGCAGATGGGTATGTGCAAATAGTGAATGTTAAAAAATCAAAAATTTTGCTCTATCGTTACTTTCAAAAGTTATGAAGGGGGGTGAGACACAAGGCTTGTTCCATCATGCTCGCAAACTGTCAAAGGCAATAATAATAATAATAATCTGACAGTTTGCGAGTTCTGCCCCGGGATTCTGTTTCTGTGAGAAGTGGCAACACGTTAACGTTTCCCAGACGAGAACGTTAACGTGAGGATGGCTTCAAGCGATTCTGATACACCTCATGCATTTATTATTTGCTATTTTTCATTGGTTTTATAAAATGATGGCAAAACCAATTATACTATGTATTCCAATCTTTTATTTAATTTTTTTTTTCGTAAATTGAAGTTTTTTGAAAATCTGGAATAATGTGGGAATATCACTATAAATATGATGGCACCGCAGTTTTATAACTTGATTTTTTTTAAAAGCACTCAGACAATAACATGAAAACAACTAAATGATAAATTACCTCTGTTTGCCCTTCTTGTGCTAATTCTTGATGAACATTCATAATTTGCGCTGCCACTTTTTGTAATAATTCGCCTCTATCTTCAGGACTCAAATCCTTGCTAGTATCCAACAATTCTTTAAACTTCCCATCACTGATTTCAATCCTGTAAAGAAAATGCAATGTTATAATTAAAAATCATCAGTAATTTTAAGGATTTCTTACTTATCGGTGTTATTAGCTACACTATGAATTAAAGCTATGGTCCCACAAGCGTTCGAAACAACTTGCTTTAAGAAAAATACGTCGGGAGTCACCACTTGGCCTTTCTCTTTTATCTCCTTGCATTGCTGTTCAGAATAATTCTGATACTAAAAGAAAATTAAGCTCAAGAAATTTCCTCGGAATTCAAAGCAAGTAACATACAGAATCATTATAAGGAAATAGTAATATCACTGCCAGAACAGGTTTTGGTACCCAAGCTAATGCTTCAGATTCCAAACCGTAAACATCGACAATGTTCCATTTATCAGACACTCCTAACTTTTGGAGAAACTAGAAAAGAGGATTAAAAAGATATTGTGATGATATTACAACTGGAATATTTTATGGAGTCATAAACTGCTAAATATAAAATAAAATCAATACTTAAATGCAACCTCAGACACTTGTCAATAACTAGTTTCAGAGACTAGTCTATCAAAAGGACAATTACCTTGTTCATCACCTAAAAAAATAAAATTACAAAATATTAATACAAAAACGTATTCGCAACGATGCAACAAAGAACATCTTACATCTGGATTCGATTCTAGTGGAAACCAAGCCATTTTATCCTCGATGTTATATTACCGGCTTATCGTAAAATTTCACTGCGTAAAATATATTTATGTATGTTTGTAAAGCAATTTTACTATTTCTTTTCTTGTAGATTAACTTACAGTTAAGGTCTAGTCAGGTACAGCAAAAAAAAACCGCTCCTTCTTGTAAAATGAGTTGGGCACACAAGAAACTATTTTTAACGATTTCTTTTCGCAAATGTAACCGCGACTGACAAGAACCCAATTTAAATAAGCGTTTCTAGGGAAATTTGGTTTCTACTATCAATCAAATGTGTGGGAAATTTGAATTGACAATCAATATGCTGATTCTTCTTCGGTTGCATTCAGCAAATTTACTGATGATTAATTAATTAGTATTATTATATCGCTTATATTATAGTCAATTTTTTTCGTTTACTATCAAAAATGCGATGCAGCTGAATACAAATGTAGCCACTAAAATTGGATTAGAATACTTAACGTTGATGGTTTAAATAAATAAAAACACTTAAGCGCTTTTACCTAACTGCCGGGGCGCGTTCGAAAATAGGTGATACAAGAGTAAGGTATATCTGTCGATACTGCTGTCACCCTCAAGTACTCAACATTTCTATTCGCTTTCCTTGTTCATGGTATACATTTTACCCAATATATTACAATTTAGAACGCACCTCCGTGCTAACTGCTTAGACGCGTTCGAAATTGTAATACTTTGGGTGAAGCGTATACCACAAACAAGAAAAGCGAATAGAAATGTTGAATGCTTGAAGGTAACATCAATACACTTGTATCAATCATTACACTTGTATCACCTATTTTCGAACGCGCCCCTTTATTTATAATTTTGCTAGGCGCTAAATCTTTCGAATTCAAAACTGTCACTTATAAATTTCCATATTCGAAATCTTTTATCGTTTTAATTTTTTTTCATTGGTGATTATTTTAATGTTTATAAACATAAAGTCTATCAATCGTTTTTGTATGTATGTATTTTAAACCTTAAATCTTAGTAAAACAAGTGTATTTATACAAATTAAAATTTCCCTGATTTTACGGAATATTTCACTTTTCCCGTATCATCAGCGGTCACAGACGTTGAACTGAAGGCCCCTTTTGGTCCTTGCGCGCTGCCCGTAGCTAGGACGCCTGTGCCTTCCTCTTCTCCGAATCGTGAATATATTTGAGCTCTAAAACATGTAATTATAATTAGTAGGAAGATCGTCTATTTTTTGTAACAGAAGAATATCGTATGGAAAGAAAAAACTTACCCTTGTGGTAAGTTACCCGAAAAAGCGTCTTCGAAGTTGGGGAAACCGTCGGGGCCAAAATTTGGCACATATCCGCCTGCGCATAAATATATTTCGTAATTATTTTAAGAATTTCTCTGAAATTATCGTTAATTTTATACCGTTGAAATTTATTGGGCCGGAACCAGAAGAAGACGACGCGCTAGCAGAGCTGAAAGAGGAAGCTGAACTACCACTACTGCGGCGTGCTCTTGCAAATAATTCGTCATGTGCCCTTTTTGCTCTAACGCCTTCGTTGAAACCCGGTATGAAATTGTCTGCAATTTAATTTTAATTAACATAGAAATCTAAGGCTGCGAATTTCGTGTTTTCTGAATATTTAAATTTACCGCCCAATTTTTTTAGCAAGATGTAATAAAATAACTTAAAATTCTATCTAACGACTTTATTCTTAACTTTATAAATTAGTTATTATATAAAACAAACCTGGCCTTTAATAATGAAGAGATGGAATTAAATTTTTGGGACATACCGGACCAATTGTTTATGTTTTCTTTTATTACTTGTAGACATATTTTCTTATTTGCACTTCCTATTTACACCCCATATAACTATAAATAAATATGATGGGTTTTCATATTAATGATAAATCAAAACATGTATATTTTACATTAAAAAAATGTCTGCATTGTAAAATGGATCCTAAGAGCAATTTGTAGGGCTAAAGAAAAACAAAGTATAATGTATGTGGTAAAACATGTTATAGAATGAACTCTAAATTTTGTTTCTGAGAATAAATATTATTTGCTAATTTGTAATTTTATAGAAGTAGTCGACAATATTTAATATTTAATAAAACCGGGTAGGTAATTTGCATGTGGATGCCCTCATTTATTCATTTATAAATAATTTTCTTTATTTTTTAAGATTATTACGTTTTTTATGACGTCTCCATAAGCGTGGCCTTCGGAATTTCCATTATTTTTAATTTGTTAATGGAAATTATTTTTTGATATTATGTATTACATGAAATAATAAGTGAATGTTGTAAAGCTGTCACTAATTACATTTTTTTTCGGTTGCGCATATAAAAATATAACATTTTTTTTTAAATATTGCAAATAATAAAAATGAATTTAAAATATCAAGTAGTCAAATTATTTGTATAATATTCCAAAATTGTTTAAACCACTCCTAAGATAAACAAGATGAAAACAACAAAGTATATAATTAAACTCGCAGCCAGTATTTTTAGAAAATTAAATAAATACATATAGGTATAAATAAACTTACAAGAAATAGCTACTCCAACAATGGATAATAATAAAACACAATTTACAAGAGCCATTTTCAAACAATTAAAGAATGAATAGGATGTAAAGGTGTTTATATACGATATCCCCTCCAACTGGTGAATCTGCATATACCGGTTGTTCTTATTGGTACTCTTCTCTCTTCTCAATTGTTACATGTTTGTTATTGACAACAACACCAATGTTATAGTATTTTCTTGTTGCAAACCGGAACAATAATCTTTATATGCAATTGTTCAGGTATTTAAGGATTGGGACAAGGTAATAATTATGTAATGGACACGGTCACCACGTCTTCATCTCAAATTACGTCATTTCGTTTTCAGAAATTAAAGAATAAAACTGCTTTATATTTCAAATAGGTATATTTACGTTTTATACCCATTTGTTTTACTGATCAGAAATCGTTGACGGAGTGTTAATGAATTTATAGAACCAATTGCGTTTGTATGATCGATTTTCAAGATATAAAGCAAAATAAAAAACTTCAAACATCCGTTTCTTGAAGACATCACTTTATCACGACTAACGATCAATTGTATAATGAATTTTTTTTTGATCTTACTCATTGCTTGCAACAAAACCACGATTCGTTTTCGTAGTAATCGAAAGCGATTATAAACCGCATTATAATTATCATAATTGCTTTTGAAAATCCCCATGCTCATCGTAAATCATAACGAATACTAATAAGCACGAATGTAGTTTTTATAACATGGATCTCTTGTGCTATTGAAAAGTAATATAATTTGGAGCGATTAACATCATGTTTATGATACATATTTTTTACGATTTTATAATAATATTCTACATAAAGAAGGGAATATTTTAAAAACTTTCAACCAAAAAATTTAAATTTCCCGGAATTATTTTAGTAACTACGTTCTCTAAATATTCTCTTATGATTTCATATTTTATTACTTGAAGTTACTAATAATAATTGCGAAAATATTAATTTGTTTATTAGGGTAGTTATTAAAAACAATGAAAATGAAAAATTTTGTTGAAAGAAATATTTTTCCATATCCGCTCTATTAGGAAAATTCAAATTCTGGTTATAAGCATGTTTATTTATTTGTTCATACGCACATTTTCAATTCGATTAATATAAAGTATTTTTTAAATGAATGATTTTCATTTAAAATCCAAGCAATTCATTTTAGAACATTATAAATTTGGATAAAACAGCTTTCAGTTAAAATGATTTTGGATAGTTTGCAACCCAATTTCGATTTGAGCGCCCTCTAAACTCCCACGGAGTACGATATGAAAATGGCGACTGTAAAAATTGACATGAATCTGTCAGTTTGTCGGCTTCACGTTTAGTTGTTTACAGAATGTATTTTTTTGGTTTTTCGTAAATACGGATAATTTTTTCTGAATTTATATGTTAAACTTTGAACGTAACACTCGAAGTGACGATTATGGAAGTAGAGGATGTGTGTAGAATTTGCGATAGGCCATCGGCGAAAGTGTTTGGCGTTTTCGATAAAAGTGCCGATGGTAAACAAATAATTAATTTGATTAGGGAAACTTTACCAATTGTCGTAAGTGATTATTAGTAATCTTTGAATTATTCGCAGTCGTTACGTGTGGTTAATTATCGTTACAGATTTATAGAAAAGATCCTCTATCAAAAGTGATTTGTCAGGAATGCTTAAACGGCGTGAAGCAGGTACACGCTTTTCGGAAAAGTAGCCTTGAAGTTGTTGACCAACAAATAAGGAGGTTAAAAGATTGTGCAAGTGAAGAAGCTCGTTTGTATTTGGATATACACAACAATGCTGAGCAGGTTAGTCCTATTATTTAATTTAAGTTATTTTTATCGAATTTCAAAGCAATTTGTGTAGAGTATATTGTTTTTTTTTTTGCTTGAATGTTATTTTATATTTGTTTAATTTTGAACAATACAGTACTAAATTAATATAATTAGTATATAATAGATTGTAATAGCAAAATCTACTGGTTGCACTAGAGCACACTGAGTGCCGTTGATGTATTCCATCGGTAAAGTCAGTGCACACTCGCCAAGTGTTTTGCATCCTATTGGTATAGTGGCACTGATAAAAGGCACAGCATTGAGTGCTAAAAAGTTATCTATTTAGTAAGTATTCCACTGAGATTACAACTTTATAGCACACAGTGAATGTCGATGTGCATGAGAACCAAAAACTGACAACCAGATTGCAACCAATAGAATTTGCTATAAGATTATCCAGTTTGCGGCTCAACCCTGTTAACATTAGATTTCTTTTTAATTTTTCGCGCTTTTAGGGAATCTCTTGCTTTCGGAGATGAGCCATGTTTAGACAATTCTATAAGCAAGAAAGTGCAAGTGCAAACAGTTTATATTAGCTATTTTAGAGTATTCTTACTCAAAACACAGCTAGATAAATTGTGTGATATAAAATAAATGATCTTGCTCAATACAGCAGTCTTTCCGTATTTTATCAATTAGAACATAAAGGTAGTAAAATATCTATAAATGTAATACAAAATCATTGTTGAAATTTACCTATTTCAATGTTTATTATTTTTTTTTTTAAGTGTTGATAAAGCATAAGCAGCAAGCGCTTATCAGGCTTCCCTACAGAGCCAAATTTCCCTCTTAACCATCATTACAACCCCGGAAAAAGTGGTTATCGCAATTGATCAGAGTGAGATTTGAATCCTGGATCTCACGACTGATAGCCAAGTGTGCAAGCCACTAGGCTATCAGCCGGTTACTGACAATAATTGCGAGAAATTTGAATTTTGCTGAGTAAATACTAAGAATTTTGTTATATTTGATTAAGAAGAAATGGTGTAGAGTGAAGTGTATAAAATTTCTAATTCTAACCATGTTCTAGTAACTATAAGATCTTAATAGGTGAAACTGTGTTCTTAAAAACCTATCAAAACAGCCCATTATTTATCTTTTCAAAAAATGGCATAGTTTGCCCTTATTCATTGTCATATTGAATATGATCTTTTCTCATGGCAATCTCATGAATTCAGATTATAGAGGCAATCATTTATTCATAAGGAAATACATACTTACTTCACCTTCTTTGTATATACAGAGTGATCCGTAAGTGGCAATAAATTTAGCTATTACATATATCTATATGTCAGAAAGAATATTAAATCTAATTCTGAATTGTAAAAGTGTTTAGGATTTGAATTTTTTTTTATTTAGTATTCTCACAAATTTTATTAGCAAAAATATATTTAAGTACCTTCTTCTTGAAACTAATTATAGGTTTACAAAAAAAAAAAATGACAGCATAAATATAATATTATAAATGAACAAACTTGTCTTGTAATGTAAAATATCAGTTTGGAATGAAGAATTTAAAAGATTTCTGACATAATTTTTTCATTTCCATTCGTCTTTTTCTATGATAGATTTGTTTTAAATATCTAATAATCTTCTTTATTGTTATATTTACAACAAAATATATTTCGAGTAAGCTCGCAGGAAACTAACTTTCTATATATTCGTATACCAAATGTGAATAAATTGATATTATTATTATTATTAAAAAGAATGATCTGATGGATTTTGGTTATAAAATTAAAAAATGTTTAAAAATGGTTTTTTGAAATTTTTTTCCAAACCTACATATTTTTTTGAGATACAAGCGAGAAACAGCTTTTCTTTTTCAAGAGGCCACCTTACACTCACAAGCAAAGTGACAGAACTGATTACTTCCGATTTTAATAAAATATTGCAGGGATTCCACCCTTTCCCAAAGAAAGGGGTAAAATGTAGTTACTTCACTGGATTGGAAAGAAAAACCAGTTTTAATTATTATTGTTTTAAATTTCATCTGTGTCTGGGAATCTTTCACATCAGTATTTGACTTTAGTGATATCTCATGTGTACAATCTTCCCTTAGTTCCAAGATTTTATTTCATTTTACTTTAACGAATCGTATTTTAGGAACCCGTATTTGTTTTTTCTTTTTGTTATTGTAATTATTGTTTATTTGTATAAACTTATATTATTTTGATACCAATAAGAAAATTAAAATGCGGCTTTTATAGGATGAATTGTGGATGCATTCTTCGCCAATCAAGAAAAAATGGGACAAACCCTACGAGATATGTGCTAAATGCAAAATCGAAATACCGAAAGAAATCAGACCATTCAGAAAATACAGAGAAGCCTCTCCGAAGATTGTCGCCGTCAACGGATACATCAAGGAAGAACCGATCGAGGAAAACGTACCTAAGATATCGTTGAAGAGGTTATACAAAGCTTCGCATACGTACGATTATTTCCCTAAACGACCGAGGATAATGGGGCCCAAGTCGGTAACGCAGCCATTTATCCGTAGTTATTACACGGAAATACCAGTTTATAATCCTCTAAGTTTGCTAGGTTGTTGCCTGAACGTTATTAATAAACAGTTCGTACCTGAGTATAAATCCGTTGTTAGTGAAGAATCGGTGGAAATCCTCGAGACGAACGAATATATTTGTGAATATTGTTCGGAAGAGTTCGCCAGCCGGGATGATCTTGCCTTGCACGAAGTGAGACATATGAGAGTGAAATTGGATCCGGTCGATGCGATCCAGTATTGGGGTCCGGCGATCGAAGAAGCGGAGTGTCGTAATAAGTGGTTACGTGAGAATTTCGACGGATCGGACGAATGGGAGGAGTACAACGTGAAGGAGGAGGAAGAATCTGACGATCTGTTGATACCGCTGGAAGAGACTGATAACGAGTATAAAGGGGAGATAGAATTAGTCGACGGGAAACCGATGGTGAACGGGGTGCCTCTGTCGGAGATAGCGAAATTAGAGAGACGGTCCTATTATAATCAGAATTACAACTTGAACGGAGTGAAACGTAAATTCTGCCCGTTGTGTCGATACACTTTTAAGGATAACTGGGCGATCGAGTTGCATTATTTCTCCAGCGCTTGCTATTATACGTGCAGATACTGCGGGATACGCTTCAACAAGCAACGGGCGCAGTTCGACGATCACGTGAGTCAACACGTGAAGAACGGCGAGAAGGTCACCGATAAAGTTTTCTCGGCGAGGAAGAAGAACGATCCAGTCCCGAAAGTGTTGTGCGACGCCAAGGCTGCGAGGGCCCTGTTATGTACGAGCCCTCGACCGTTCGCGCCGAAAGCGAAAACGGTGAAGGTGCGACACTTACAGGAGAGGAACTGCGGCCCCCCTAAGACCACGTTGAGTGCGTACATCGAGAGCGGCGACAAACAGAATCAAGCGTATTTCTGCCGGAAATGCTATAAGGTCTTCTTCAAATTGGACGAATTCAATAACCATGTAAATAATTGTACAGAACTGCCGGAGGATCACCAGAACGACATACCCTATATCGAGGAGGAGGTCAAGTACGAACCTCCGAAGAAGTACCCGAAGTTGACGTCCAGCCCGACACATTCCCGCAGCGATGAATCGTTCTCTTCGACCGGCAGACCGATACGGAATTGCGTGAAGGATATCACCTATCGGGATCACCTGGACATCGATATAGAGCCCGAGGAGGACGAGGAAGTTCCGACCAACAACGATGTGAATTTCAAAGGCATCGAGTGCGGATTGTGCAACGCCGTCTTCCCAACCATACCGTCGAGGAACAGTCACATGCGTATCCACAAGAACGGGTTTAAATTCACACCGAAGGGGCAAATCATCTACACGCAGAAACCCGGGCAGAATTCCACCTCGTACCAGGATAATTACGCGCAGGACGATTATTCTCAGTACGATGATATGCACGCTATAAAGCAGGAACCGCTCGAGCCGCTGGTCGAGATACACGAGAGCAACTCCATCCACGACATTCCCAGTTCGATCGGCTCGGTCAGTATAACACCGATCCCCAATAAGATGCAGAAGACCAACATCAATCCGGACATCATGAAGCTGGTGCAGAGCAATCCGAATATAACGATCAGGAGTATGCATCCGACGACCCCCGTCGAACAGCCGATAGCGGATAATTCCCTGGACGAGGGGCTCAGATCGTACAGGTGTTCGAGTTGTGCGAAGACGTTCTCGAATAAATCGAACTTGTATTTCCACAA
The DNA here is from genome assembly GCA_949128085.1 of Cetonia aurata. Classification (NCBI taxonomy): domain Eukaryota; kingdom Metazoa; phylum Arthropoda; class Insecta; order Coleoptera; family Scarabaeidae; genus Cetonia; species Cetonia aurata. The sequence goes on along the minus strand of OX421882.1, from coordinate 67,934,095 downwards.
GAAGAATCAGTGTGAAGGATCTAGGTATCCGTGCCCGTTTTGTAAGAAACGCTTCGGTACCGAAGCGGCGTACAGTTCGCACATATTCTACAGTCATCCGGAATAAATTTCATGTGAGTTTTTGGACGATTTTCGTTTCAGATTTGTAGAGACGTATTAGGGTGGTTCTTATTTTCTAAATTTAGATTTTTCCACACATGACTCCCTCCCGATAAATCAAAAATTTTGTACCGAATACATTGTATATATATATATATATATATGTATATATTAGATTATACGTTCCTTTCGGAATTGAAACCGCTAAAAGCTCTTGAAACCCCTTCGGTATTAAAGCGGTGGGTCACTCCGCCTTTCATTCTTCTTATTATCTATAGGCTGTTATGCTTCTTTGCTTCATCCGCGACTTTTTTTCCATTCCTTCCGGTCCTTCATCCTGTCTCTCCATCCGTTTACACCCATCTTTTTTATATCACTCACTACTTGATCTTCCCATCTACTTTTTAGTCTTTTCCTGGGCCTGGAATCCTTGGGTTTCCACTCCATTATCTTTCGTATTATTGTTCCTTTACTCTTTCTATTTACGTGTCCATACCACCTTATTCGTTTTGATTTTATTGTTCTCACTATATTTGCTTCCTCTAGAATATTCTCTATTTCAAAGTCCATCAGTCTTCTGTAGTTTTCGTCGTCCTCTTTCTTGGGCCCAAAAATTTTTCTAATTATTTTTCGTTCAAACACTTTTAACTGTTCTTCTTCCTTATTCGTTAAACACATTGCTTCAGCTGCGTAAACTACTACTGGTCTACAGTTTTATATACACTTAGTTTCGGCCTCTTGCTTATAATTCTATTTTTCATGATATCTCTATATTTGTAATACGCATTGTATCCGGATTGTATTCTATGCATAATTTCCATACTTTTCTCATTTCTGTTGTTTATAATGACTCCGAGATATTTGAATGATTTCACTTCTTCATATTCATGCTCTCCTATTTTGATCTGTAAGTGTATATCTTCTCTCTCTGCTCTACCTTTTTTCATATATTTTGTCTTTTGTTGGTTAATCTGTAGTCCTCTTTTGCTTGCTTCATATAATAGTTTTGCTGTCGTCTCTTCTAGGCTTTTCTTATTCCTCGACATCACCGCGATGTCATCTGCATATGCTATTATTTGAACGGATTTTGTTATTATATTCCCCGTGGCCTTACTCCCTTAAGAATACATTGTAGACAAGAACAAAATTTTCTACAATGTATTCAGTACAAAATTTTTGATTTATCGGTCGATGAGAACACAGATCGACTTTAAAGTTTGCAAACATAGTAAATAGCTTTGTTTGAATTCTTTTTACCTTAACCAAAATGATATACATACATATTATATATTAATATTGTCTTTGCTTCTTTGGTCTTTCAAATAATATTAATTAAACATATGTTTTTTAAAACCCTTATTCTAATACATTGTATATAAAATAATAAGAATATATTTGACACATGTTTCTTTTTGTATTTGTGTTGTTGATGAAATTAATAATTTTTTCTCGTTTTGATTTAAAAATTTTAATTTTATATTTTATATAAAGCTTATTTTGTAAATTGTGTTTTCTTTTTTTAAATTTAAAACGTTTTCCATATTTACCCAAAAAAATCAAACCAATATATTTTACAACGCAATCTTTATACAAAACACGGTTTCCAAAATTCAATATTAAAACAAAAAAATAATAATTTTATCATTTAACAAACAAACAAATTTATTCACAATTGAACATTGTGATTTTATAGAATATTGTATGATTTTATAAATACTTGACAAAATTTTAGTAATAAACTACAACGTAGTATCTATAAAGTTTTATTAATATTATTAGTATATAATAACTTATTCTAATACATTATATTTATAATTATAATATATTTGACACATTTTTTTTTAAATTTGTGTTGATAAAATTAGTATTTTTCTTTGGTTTTAATTTAAAAATTTTAACTTTGTATTTTATACAAAGATTATTTTGTAAATTGTGTGTTAATTTTAGTTTTTGATTAAATATGAATAACATCATAAATTTTTAGTAAAAGGTTTTATGCTAAATCAACAAAACTATAAAAGATAATCAGTCGATTACAAAGTAAATAAAAAATCGTTATTTAAAACATTTATCCGAAAAAAAATTAATCAAATTTTCAAACCTTATAACTTTAAAATCAAAAGTTGAAAAAATATAACATCACATACAATATATGAGGTAAACTGTTAATATTATAATAGTGTATGTATCGGTGCAACTATGCAATAGTTAGAAAATAGAATAAAAGGGCATAAATCTTACAGCTTAAAAAAAAACACGAAATATATTATATATATATGTCTATGTCCAACACATTTATAAAAGATTCCAAATATAGGACAAAATACATGATGGTGAATGTAAAAAAAGGTTCAATATGTGGTAACTCAATACTACTGCTCATATCAACAACATTAAAAAATATCATTATTTAAGGGCTTCTCTAGAACAAAACGGCTTGAAAATTATACAATTCATATAAAATTTTTGCCATATTAACCATTTTTGAGCTAGAGGCCAGTTTACGAACGATTATTGATTGAGTGTCCCAATATTTAAACCATTAACCACATTGAAGCAACCGACTGATGATGACAACACTGGGCTCACATTCCCATTTATGCAATTACAAATATGTTGGACAGGGCAACTCTTCGAAAGTGGGAGCACGTTATAACCACAGAAGACTTTCCTAATTTTAAGGGTTTTCTAGAACTCTTAGCGAATCGTGCGGATGCTTTAAAAACCTTTGAAACCAATCACAGCAGAAATTTATAAACCTAAGATACACGTTTCAGGAGCAACACAAAATGAACAGCCATGATAACATCCATACCTGTATGATGTTACTATTGCAAAAAGGCACATTCAATTTATCACTGTCAGGAGTTTCTAAAGTTATCTATTAGAGATGGTATTGCAAAAGATCACATCATTAAAATTATGTAAAAATTATCTATACAATTTGCTATGACTTGTTCTGGTGTTTGTAAGAACTGCAAGTTAAAACATAATACCACTGTTGCATGCAGACAAGCAACAAAAAGCACCTGCAAAACGCGAACCTGAAATAATTCAAATTTGTAAATACAAAAACTCAATTCACGACTTAGAACTTAAACTCAATATTTTGTTAAAGTTTATAACTCAATCATTAAGTACTAAAATAATATATGCACATCTGTTAGAAGTCGTTTTGCTAAAAATTAATAACGTTTTTCATATTTAACCATAAAAATAAAATTGATGAACGATTTACAAAACAATTTTTATATAAGACACAAAAGTTTTCAAATTAAAACAAATAAGTACTGATTTTATCAACAAAATAAAATTTATGTTCAATATTCTTTAATTTTACACATCGACATTATATGTACATATGTATTGTATGTAAATGAATAAGGTTTATCAAAACCTTGCACATTTATTGTTTACGAAGAAGACATAGAAAACCAAGAAACTATTAATAAGGTCAAGATAATAAAAAATAAATGAAATATTTTGGTTTTAAAATTTATAATAGAATATATAAAAATTGTAGATGTTACTTTTTTGTGTAATTGCAGCAACGTCGGTTTTATGCCTAAAGGCTCTTAATAAATTTCAAACAAATAAAATTGAGGGTATATTTTTTGTGATAAACTATATCTGAATTTTGTCACAGCTTTAATTCACTTTATTTTTGCACTCCAATAAAAAAAAAACGGAATAAAAGCTAGCAGAAAACTTACAAATTTGCTGTTTTGCAAACTTTAGATTTAAAATTTTATATTTTTTAATACATTACTGTACTATATATATCAAATTTTACTTTTTGCTACATAAATAAGAACCAGTCTAAAGTATATCGAATAATTTGATACTCTAATGATCACGTGTACATATGGGAACAGTTTAATATAAAGAAAAAGTACAATTTTCACAGTTCGATAATCAAAAAGGAGGAAAAAAAAAACACTTTATAATTAAATACCTGTTTTTCTTATGATTATCTGATTAAGGAAAATTTTATAATTCTAGACAGCTCATATTATTATAAATACAGATATTTACTGTAAAATAGATTTAACAATAACGATACATTTGCCTTAATTATCTGAATCTTAATTATATAAAAAACCCAGACAATACAAGTAATTTCTCAAATGCTGTATTTATAATATTAACAGGAGCCTATACGAAAATATCCTCACATTGTACATAAATTTCATCTCGTAATCACTAATTTTTGCATGTATTCTTCAGTATACAGGATGTCCTCGTGCAATTCTGTCAATAAAATAAGAGCTGACTAAAGTGAATCGTGGACATCCTGTATATTTATTTTTCATTTTAGAAATTTTTTTTTTCACTTATATAAGTCCTATACTAATGTAAGATTAATGTGCTTGGAATACTTTTTGTTCTTTTTCTAATTGTAATATAATTGAGAGAGTCACTACGAAAAAAGTACTTTTTTCTCGAAAATCAAATTCATGTCTGCTTCTTTTTTTTTGGGTAATGCACAAGAATTTATATATGTATACTCAAATCGACTGAAATTAATATAATTTAAAAGACAAGCTAATCTTCAATCAGTCACCGGAATATTATGTTTAAAATAAAAACCATACACAAACGGTTTTATTTAGTTGTGTATATATGAAAGTAATTATTTTTTCACAGTTCAATGTTATATAATTTCATTTAAAAATGATTTGCATAAACGGGCCTTAGAAATAACTGTTTTATTTTTGAAATTTTTGTATAATTTTAAAATCTTGGTCTGTTTAAAACTAAGTACTAAATGATTGGTTTTGTTTAAAATGAATGTTTTGTAATAGCTTCTAAGACCCCTATGAAATATACTTTTCTTTTTTTTTTAATATATTTTTTTAAATTATTTCTACTTTGTATAAATATAGCCTTAAGTATAATTGTAAGAAATAAATTGAATATGTGAAATACCCTACCTACTATTGATCATATAGTTCTTAATTATCTTTGTATTATGTATATTTAAATGTATTTAGATTATGGATTAAATAAGTATAGGAGAAAGTCTAAAATTTATTGTAAGTCACGTTATGATAATATAGTGATAATTTTTGTAAGGATAAGTAGGCAATTTGTTTGATTCAAACAATATACCTTGTACATATATTTTTTCCGAAATATAATGTTTTAAGTACTGTATAATATTCATTGTGTCCAGACGCAACCTCTCTCCCTAAAAAAAAAAAAACGGAATACATAAAAAGATAATATATTTACAGTGTGTAATAATACACTTTTGTGCGACTCGTATGCACTTGCTGATGGTTGTGTTATTCAAATTGTTTCACCATTAAAAATTATCGTCGGAGAATAACCATTACCGTAGAAATTATTCGAAAGTAAGTTCAACAAGTTAGTGAATTCACCAATTACTGGAGCGTTACTTCTTGGTAACTATGGTTACTCCTCAGTAACAGGTTAGCAACATTACGCAAGTATTTTCAATAATAATATGAAATTACCTAGGACTTTGCATTGTTGAAACAAAAATTTTAACTATACTGTAAAATAAAAGTATTTTTGTATTTACGACGTTCTAAAGTAGATCATAATCACAAATACCCATAAATTATAAATATCTACATTCATTAATTTAAATGTTGCATGACAACTCGTCCAATACCACACATACCAAACAAAATTCAAATTTCCCTCATTCATTTTCTAGCAATATTAAAGTACAAAATTACCTATGATTAATAGCTATTTTAATATTTTTTTCTAATTGGATGTTGTAATAAAGCTAAAACAAAAGACAACGCAGTGCTGATATGGCTATTACAGCATACTGTGCTGTAATGAGATATTAACGTGGTGGGAGGGACTCTTGCCGGAATGTAATATAGGCGATTAATGTGCAAATTAGAAAAAATACTGTAAAAAACGTGTGCCACAATGACATGTAATGCTCGTACTTTGAATCTCTCGCCGCTACGCGGCTCGAGATTGAAACTTGTACTCGCATTACATAAACGTCTGTGACACTTGTGTTTTAAAATACTACAGAGTGAGCAACCGGATGTGACCACCACGTGACCTCAAATTTTAAGGTGGCAACATTGTTAAGTTGGTAGTACAAGATATGTCACATTACTGATTTGTCAATATGTTTATAACTTAACCTTAAAATAAGACGTGCCATATATTTTTTTCCAACACGTTAAATGTCAAATGACAGAACGTAAACAACAAGCAGAGCAGTAAACAGTAAAACAAAAAAATACACTTTTTCTGTGACGTTCGTGATCACGTGGTGGTCACATCCGGTTGCTCACTCTGTATTACGCATAGACATGATAGACTGCTGATATTGAACTCAAAACTGCCATCAATTGAAATGCGCCATATTGGAATACAGGCGTCATCAATGACGTCGGTACCATGGCGGATATTCAAATAAATAAAGTTAAGGATATCAATAAATTTTAATAGCACTTGGAATTTGTAATAATTAGTAGCATATGTTAGATTTTATCCTATGTATTTTATATGGCATTGTTTTTTTTATTAAAGTTGTGGACAACTTAGACCTATAAACAGTTTCTAAACTTACGATTAACTGGTAACATATACTTCATTCGTTGTCAGGTTTAATAAGAGAGAAAAGAAAAAATTTCTTTCAACGCCATATAAAAATACGTAGGAAAAATCTAATACAAGTTTCATAAGATCTTCACGACTTGTCATAACTGTCATAATTGTATGTTGTCTTTAAGAGTAAATAATATACTGCGGTAGTTGTTGTATAATTTATTGATGATTAAATAATATTAGTTTACTTAATTCCTTCCTTATTGATTTACCTTGTATTTTTTCTGTAAACTTCTTGGCTAAATTATGAAATCTAATTTTGCTATAAGACGATATTATGGTTTTACTTAAAATTGAAACACGAGTTTCTTCCAGAGGTGACATATCTAACAAATGATGGGATAAACTAGAAAAAATGTTTTGGGGAATGTGAGTTGATAGTAAATAAGCAAGAGTCGTTAGGAAATTTTCTTCTTGTGGAATCTTGTTTCCTGTCAAGACCATTACTTTCCGAATTGGTTTTTCGGTGAACTGGCAAATATATCGTACCTCCTTTGATGGGCAGATTAGATTTACCTAAGAAATAGTGCAGAAAATTTAAAGAAATATATATGTTATACATCATTTATTTACCTCTACCCTTTGTTTTCAGGAATATCAAGTGATTCTAAATAAAAATATACTTTTTTAGATTTTCTTTGTCTGAATTCAATGTTGGAATAACTCCCTCTTTAATTCGCACAATCTGTCTCGCTCTATAAGAATCCTTTTCGAGGAAACGTAATGAACAAACATATGCATGCTTACTTTTGCTGGGATTTATGGTAGTCCCTGTAACAGTAATCCACATAACAATGTTTGGGCATTCTATAAAAAATTATTTCACATAGAAACACCAATTATCCAGATTATCATAATTTCAGAATATATTTAAGCTATGGCATTATTCTGCAACTTACATATGAAAAGTTAGTTCTCCGTCATCTTTGTAACTATTGCTTTTGCAGCATTTTACACGACACGATGGCATCACTTTTTTCAGGAAAAACTACCTGGATTAATTATCACATAAGCCCAATTATTAATGCTATAATATGCATACTTACACATAAATCAAAAATATTCGGTGAATAATTTATAATATTAAGAAATAGTCCGGGAAATAATAACACAAAGAGAGTAAACAAAACCATCAGTCTACAAGGTTAGGTAATACCAGTAACACTTGTCAACTTGCAAAAAACTTAACGTGGCTTAACACAAAAACTTCCTATAGAAAACTAACGTAAGCATGACGCTACATGAATCGTGACGCAAGTAATGACGCCTGTATTCCAAGATGTCCTGTCGATTTTTGATGGTGCGCCGGAGCGATGCGCATACGGTTCATTGGCAGTCTATCAGGTCTGTGGTATTACGTTACTAAAAATGAACGGGGGAAATTTGAATTGGTTCAAAATTAAGAGCACAAATAAATATAATCATTATTATTAAATAAGTAAATAAAGGAGAGTAAAGTTGTATTGAGTGATAAGATTTTACATGGTATTAATTTCCTCAATTTCTTTACATGTAATCGTCCAAATATGATTTAGCAACATGAATGCAATAATGCCGCTTTTGATTTCTGTATGTGCTGTCGATCATGAGTACTTTTGTCGGGGGTGGTGGAGGTTTAAAATTAACATTGCTGTGGTTCTGTAAATCGGGATAATGCCGCCTCTGAGAACGCTCCCAGTCCCATTCGGGCATACCCTCTACATAGCAGTAGCTGTCGGGAAATACTGTGACAAAAAAAATCTATTTAAAATTTTATCAACCATGCTTGTTATTGTTTATATATTTTTTTTTTATTATAAAATAAAAAAGGTTTTTCTCTTACCTAATCGCGGCATCTTTCGAATTGCTTGACGTAAATTTGACAGACGTAAACAAATTTGAAACAAATATAACTGTGAATATAACCTATAAATCTGAAGAACTGACTATATAAACAAATATCTGTAAAAATGAATTCAGTAATAGCAAATTTATCACCTTTGATTAAGGTATCAGCTTACAACTTACGATCAACACCTCTCATTTTAAATTCAATTAACTTCAAATACACCCACATAACCTGTAACCCCAGAACATATTCTACACAAACACCGGCGTTTGAATCAACTCTCAAAACACAAACAGGCATCTTCAAAAGTATTTCAGAAAGTGCGCCGGTGGAGTACTTACAAAATTTTCTAGTCTACGTCCACGATCAATATGGTTTACCATGGTGGGCCACGATTATTACAACGACAATCCTATTCAGATCCTGCATTACGGTTCCGTTCGCTGTTTATCAGCAGAATATACTCGCGAAGGTTGAAAATATCAGCGCGGAAATGCCGGCTATTGCAAAGGAATTACAAAAAGAAACGGCAATGGCTATTAAGTTATATAAATGGGATGAAAAAACAGCCAAATACCAATACAAGAGATCTGTATTATAAATTCTTTATTTTTTTTATAAAGTTTTCATAATATTTTTTTTAGCTTAAAAAGCAGTGGAATAAATTAGTCGTCCGAGATAATTGCCATCCATTCAAAGCTAGTATTTTATTGTGGTTTCAAATTCCTCTATGGATTTCATATTCTATGAGTTTGCGAAATTTAGTCTATTTATTACCAAAAGGTGATCTCGATGCTCATATTATATTTACAGAACTTAGTATAGGTGGTTTTGGATGGATCCCTAACTTGACAGTTGTTGATAGTTCTTATATTTTGCCAGTGTTATTAGGCATACTTAATTTAGCCAATATTGAAATACAATCATTACTAAAGACAAAGCCACCTACGAAATTTCAAACATATTTAACATACTTTTTCAGAGGCATAAGTTTTGCCATGATTCCACTTGCAGCATGTGTGCCTTCGGTAAGTTGAATATCTTAGATTATGAGCATAAGTATAAAAGAAAAATCCTCAGTGTTTAGTTTTATATTGGACAACATCCAGTGCTTATGGTTTAGTGCAAAACTTGATTTTAATATCACCGAAAGTGAAACGTTTTTGTGGAATACCAATAACAACCAGTGAATTGCAAAATCCGTATGTACATATAGCAAATAATTTTAAAAATAAATACGCAAATTATTTGAAAATAAAGTGATTATGATATAAAAAAGATGTTTTTATTTATAAATCTGATTTATTTTGAAAATTGGCGCTCATAATTGAAATTTACAGAGTACCAATCGTTTCTTAAAATTCCTAAATAAATCTTTGTTGTCATTTAACCTAACATCTGTCAATTTGTCAATTAACCCCAGTTGTGAGGTTATGCGAATAATTTATAATTCAAAAGTTCCACATAATAGTGAATTTTTTACGAATTAATTTAATACGTAATTAATACAAGATATAATGGGAGATATATCATTTAACGCTAAAGCGTATTGTAAAATCATATTACACGCCGTAAAATACGCACATTGTTCTGTGAATGGAGTATTACTTGCAAAACCAGCTACAAAATCTAAAGAGATTGAATTTGTTGATGCCATACCCCTTTTTCATATGGCACTCAACCTGACCCCAATGGCTGAGATTGCTTTAACAGAGGTAAAAGAATTAAGAATTGCTATTAGATATTTAGGATAAAACATTTTTGTAGATTGATCAGTACGCTTCTCAGTCAGGGTTGATAATCGCAGGATATTATGTGGCTCACGAGAATTTCAGGGAGTGCTCCTTTGAGAGGGCGTTTCACAGAATTTCAGAGAAGATTGCTGAAAATTTTGGATCTGCTTGTTTAGTGGTTGTATGTTTTCTTTATTTATATAAATAAATGAGCCTTGTTCATAGCTTTAATTATGTGTTATAGGTGGATAATAGAAAACTAAGTTTGCAACTAGAGAATATTGCACTTAAAATAGCACAATGTGTGGACGGCAAATATAAACCAGTAGATTCTCAACGGATATCAGTAAATCCTGCACATACGTTAGAATTGTGCTCCTCCCTTATTAGCAAGAGGACTTATATGGATTTAGTTGACTTCGATAATCACTTAGACGATATAACTTTGGATTGGAAAAATGAGATTATTAATAATGAAATAAAAGACGAAGTATAATTTGTTGTTACTAGATAATTTATTTGATTGTTATGAATTATAATTTTTATGAGTAATTACAATTTAGATCAATTTCTAACGTATTTATATCGCAAATATCAATTTTTTTTAGAGTATTTTGTACTTTGTACAATTTTTAAAATGTATATTTACAGTTTATTTTTTTTGTGAATGATATACAGAGTGATTGTAAATGATTGAGGATGGTTTGAATTTCCCGCTGCACAAAATTTTTGTCCGGTTGATTACTTGACGTTTCTTATCAGTGATGTGCATGTGCCAAATGGGCGATTAATAAGTGATATGATTTAATAAATATTGCGGTGCTTGGGATATAAGAATAAAATTAAATGCATATGCTTTAATTACGTTTTCAATTAATTCAATAATTGTTTCATCAGTTTTCTGACATTGAAACACGAATTTTAAGTAAAACAATTTTAACAACTGCTAACGAGTCACCCATAATGCTGACAGCTGATTGCTATTTTAGCACTGTAGCCATTTTGAACATGTAAAATACCCTAAAATCTAGAGCGGGAAATTCAAAGCATCCTCAATCATTTAAAATCACTCTGTACGTTTTATTGAATAAACTTATGAAGTTTATAATTAAATATTTGTATTAATTAAAATTACTTTTAGGGGAAAAAATATGGAAAACTTGTTCAATTCAAAACATTTAACTCGCGTTCAGTCTGAAAAATTGAAAAAATAGGAAGGTAGTCACCTTAGTGCAAAATTTTGCTGAACGGTGTTGCCGTATTAATCTCCTAACTTCATGGTATAAGGTTATGTAAGCCATAACAAAATAATTTTAAAATAAAATTTGAAGCTATTTACAATGTTTTTTAAACTAATAATAAGGCATAGAATCGCTCCAGTTTTAAGTGTTCCAACATGTGCGTATAGTGCCACCTCTAAGCCCCACAAGCCAACCATGCCGACAAATTTAACTAAAGATACAGATGTTACAACAAAAGAAAAGTTAGAAGAAATAATGCAAAAGGACGATACGAAGTGGAGAACTCCATGGCACCAGAAAGAAGGCCAGTATTACAGTGTCCTTCGTACATTTTATTCGGAGCACAACAATAGGAGTGTGATAAAATTCCTACAGTCGCCAATTAATATATCCCCATCAGCTATAAAGAAATGGTGGGCGAAGAAGGAGAGATACAAGTCGATAGTCATGCAACAATATTTGCCACAACGAAATCAAGTGCTCGGCAATGAATTAGCAGCTGCACATTTTATTGTTCATCGCGGCGGCGCTGTCAAGTTCTTCGGTCAGGACTACTGGATTAAAGCAAATCAATTTAATGAATATGAATTACCGGACCGCTTTAATAAGGATTGGGTTCTACAGGCGATAGATTGCACAGATATGGAGTTGCATTACGAGGGCTTAGTGAATATGCGGGATTTAAAACAGGTGGAGTGGTTCAGTGTAAATGGCTGTGAGAATATCGATGATTGGTGTATGGATCGGATCGCGAATATATTTGCAAGGACTTTGCTATATTTGGATATAAGAGAATGTCCAAATGTTACACATCGGGGGATGGGTGCGTTAGCAAGGATGGAGAGATTGAAAATTTTATACCTCGATGATATTTTGTATTCTAAGGAATTTGAAATGACTTGTTTGATGTTACAACAAGTGTTGCCTCATTTAGATATTAGAACAGAATAAACGAAACAAAGTTTCAATTACCATGTTTTTTTTGTTAATGTTTCTATATTACAACATTTGAAAACGCGTTGTTTGTAGCTGATTATTGTGTAGAAGAGGGGTGTTCTCTGTGGCTCTGTTCACCACCATATGTACTGATATTGCAGCATGCAAATACTTAAATGCACTTGTGCACTCGTAGAATTAATGTAGAAAAGGTAAGTGTGTTGACAAATTAAAATTTTAAAATTACATATTTTCGTTTTACTCAAATATTCTTATCAACGATAGATAACGTTATATTTTTAAAACTATCCGTTCAAATTCAAAGTATCGAGTATTAAAATATCGATACTTTCTCCTTTAAGTACTCATATGGTCATTGGGTCATATAAGCAATATAAGGGTCATATGCAGGTCCGATACCGAGACCGAGTATGTATCGATACTTTTCTTTCGATACCGAAATTATTGGTGATTGTGATTAGTATATATTTGTTTTCTTTGTGTATAGTGCAAATTTTTGCCCGCTGTACGTGGATATTAATGTGATTAAAATATACAAACTCTTAAAACGCGGAAAAAAACAGAAGCATAAAATAATTTGATTGGGACACGTCAAATGTCATGTCTGGTGCATATGTGTCAAATTGACATAAGGCGGATTCGCGATGCCAGTTGCGTGTGTATGTATTTAAAAAAGTAAATTGTGCAATCTGTTGAGGTGTTATCGTGTATTATTGAAGTGTGGAGATAATTTTTGTTTATTGCATCTAAATTATATACTGAAATTGTTATTTTTGCAATCTTAAAACTGTGTTGGAGAAGGAAAAATATATTTTGAATGTTTACATTTACGTTTTAACTTATCTTTAGAATCTCGATTTTACAAGAGAATTTTGGGTAATTTTTGTTTATTTCTTGACTTAAACAATAAATAAAAATAAACTGCAAAGGTTATCAAAAATAATTTAAACATAGCTTTAATCAAAAAATATAAATTGTGCAAGCTTGTATGGGCCATAAATAATTTCGTTTCAAACCTCTTGTAGTCTAAAAGTAAGTAATTTGTTGAATTCAAATATAATTTGCACTCCATTATTTTATCTATAAAAAGAGTTTATGTAGTATTCTATAATTAAAATGAGGGTAATATATTTTTGCAGGAAATGAAGTCACAACTGTTAACATTCTTTGTGGCTATTATTTTCTTCTGTGGCTGTGCTGCCCCACCAGTTACGCAAAATAAACAGACACCAAATGAACCAGTAGACAGCGATGGCTTAGAGAACTACATGGAATATCACCGATACTTGCGCGAAGTAGTGAGTACGTTAGAAGCTGATCCAGAATTTAAGAAAAAGTTAGAAAAGGCATCCGAAGATGATATCCGCAGTGGCAAAATTGCACATGAACTGGAGTTTGTCAGTCACCATGTCCGGACACGTTTGGATGAGATTAAACGCACAGAATTGTCACGCCTAAGGGAATTAACAGAGAAGAAGAAAGAATTACTGGAAAATGAAATCAGAGACGATCCGACACATCACCATTTAGACAAGGAGAATCCTCATACTTTCGAGATAGAAGATTTAAAGAAATTAATCGCCAAGACGACAGAAGACTTGGCCGAAGCCGACCGTAAACGTCGGGAAGAATTTAAACAGTACGAACTGCAAAAGGAATACGAGAAACAGGAGAAGTTGAACCATACTAACGGTGCAGAACGGGAAAAATTGGAGAAGGAATTTATGGTGAGTTGCAAAATTATTAAATTAAAATGAGATGGGAATCGAAGGTGTGTTGATTTCTTGGGATATAAAAGGTGTGACTCACATAATTATAAAGAATTACTTGTTTTCCTGTTGTAAAAGTAATAATCGAGCACTTATTAAAATGAAATAAATTATTCATACACTGATGTATCAGTAAGATACTTTTTTAAAATCAAGCATTCAGTATCAAAAGTATTTCTTTTTATAAATGTTAATAGTAGTAGTAGTATTATTTATTAAAATTTATAATAATTATATGAAAAATTTATTAAAATAATAATGGTCCTAATTTACTACATTGAGGAACGCCGATTACTACTTGAAATAGGAAAAAAGTAGGGTTAAATTCAAACAAAAGAAAATTAACGCTAATTCTCGCAAATAATATGAAAATTTCCACAAGGAAATGGAAGAGAAACATAAAAAACACGAGAAACTCCACGAACCCGGTCACAAGCAACAGCTAGAGGAAGTCTGGGAGGAGCAGGATCAGATGGAGCAGGAATTCGATCCGAAAACCTTCTTCATGCTGCACGACCTAGATTCGAATGGTTTATGGGACGAAACGGAGGTGAAGGCCCTCTTCATCAAGGAGCTGGATAAAATGTACGCCGCGGGTGCCCAAGAAGACGATATGAGAGAGCGCGCCGAAGAGATGGAGAGAATGAGGGAGGCCGTATTCAGAGAGGTTGATACGAATAAGGACGGTTTTATAGATTACAACGAATTTCTGGTGCAAACGAAGAGGAACGAATTTCAACAGGATAACGGTTGGCAGGGTTTGGACGAGCAAAAGATATATACCGATGAGGAATTGCAAGATTACGTTAGACAGCATCAGGTTGGTAATACGATTCGAATTGTTAGTCCTGTTGGATTTGCGCGGGGTGGTCAATTGATTCTAAGCTATTTCATTTGGTAAAAATTAATTTGAAGGGAGATCTGCAACAAGAATGAACTAGGAAGTACTTATCTCAAAGTTAATTTGACAGTATAAGATGTTTTAAGAGATTAGTTAAATGACAGTTGACAGATATTGATGTTACTTTAGCAATTGTTTCGTATTTACTGCCAACGCAATATTTCTGAAGAAACAATTCTATTGATGCTATTTTTCTTAAATTCTGACAGCGATGATTTAAGATAGAATTAGTGTTGGGCAAATCGAATGAAAAATATGATTCCGTTATTATTAAACATACGAGTGTTTTTATCGATTAATCATTCAATAACGTAAAATCACTTGCTTACAAAATAAAAAAAGGAAGCAGTGTTTTTATTTAAGTTTCGGAGTTACTAAAATAATATAACACAATACTGGTAATCTTTTATTTTAAAAACAAATTGATACAAATAATGTATTTATAGAAAATTATTTTATTATTAAAATATAGCAATTTTTTTTTTGTGGGGGGAAATGTGTAAATTACTTTAAAAACATTGAAAAAATTGTAGTTTTCAACCAAATGGTTTTATTCAGTCTGATAAAATTTTGTAGCTCATAATTTTTCTGTTTTGTATATGCATATATTTTTGTTTAATATTTTTTTTTATGTAGAAAGATTTCGTTTTATTGTTATGCCGAATTATTCTTTCTAAACGAATGATTTTATGTTGCTGAATGATTGTTCGGTAAAAAAAAATTATGTTTAGTTCTCTGGATTCTTGCATTTATTACCCATAATAACATATTAATTTATATGGATGTTTCTGGATATGTTCATATTGACCACCCTGTATGCACCAAATTTGACATATTTTTGCGTTCATGTTAACCTTCGCACATTAAGGCAGCCTGAACAATGTCATATATTCCACCCTCGGTATACTTTTTTAGTCATTTTTAAACAGAAAAAAAAAAAGAATAGTGGAGCCCCATCTTATAAAATTTTAGATGGTGAGCCATCTTATCGTGCGTGGGTTAAAAAGAACATATATTATATAACACATATTGCATGATACTCGAAAAACACACACTATAATTTTATTTGTAATTTTTCTTGTTAATGGCGACTATAAATATTATTTATTTTTCTTTTCATATCGTCAGTATCATCCATTTTTCGGTCATGCGATTAGTAACTACTTTGAGGTAAAATAGACGGTTGAAGTGTTTTTGCAATACGTTATTTTATTTTTCTTCCTGATTTGGTTTTTAACTAGAACAGTGTTTACGTTTTATTAATACGAATAAAATGCATGACATTCACATTTCTAAATTGACGAGTACCATAATAAAAGAAATATTGTATTTCACACAGTAAGTGGGAAAAGAACAATCATTTTAGAAGTGCCTGAAATGTCGTAATAATGTACATAACTTTTATGGTAGCATGCTTTTTTTATGTGTACTTAATTGCATGTTTTCCGTAATTTTTCTGCGTACTTAGTTAGCTTAACCATTAATAAATTGATGAAGCATTAAATGTATTAGTTTTTGTGCCAAGTTTGACCTACTATCACCAAAACTACACACCCGCTTTATAAGATTTAGAAGGCCTATTGCTTTAGAAATCAAGCATGTAGTTGTTTGTTCCATTCCATAAAAATATTTTATTTTATGTTGTAGATATGACATTTTTATTTACTCAATTCATCTATGAACAGAAAGAGAATCTTATTTTGAAATGAATCCCATTTAAGATTTGTGAAAGCATACATGTTGAATTTATTAGTAAAATGCTTTTAAATTTATCCAATAACAATAGTAACTATTAAGTAAGTTGCTAAAATATAATTATTGGTCGTTTCTGATAAATGGTATTATATATACAGGTGTCCCACCGAACTGGCTATCAACTTTCTTATTCAAATGGAATGGTATAATTTTTATGCATCCAGCGTATTTCTTAGTTCATTTGTAATCAGTTTATATTAACGTTCTCTATCCGCAAACCTCACAGTTATTGAGATATTTGTAATTTTGTCAAAATGTTGACGTTTGCATTCTTTTCAATAACATTAAATATTTCATAATATAAGGTATTAGATATTAAGATACCATACTGATGTGGATGCAAGTACATGGTCATAAGCATTCATCGCCGCACCAGTAACCACAAAATCCTGGATGTTCAGAAACTCTTGTCCAATACGGATACCTTTAAACTAAAAAAAACTTGTTTTTCAAATGGAGCGTGGTGTTTTCCATCCAGAAATTAATGTAGGGCAAAATTCTGCATCGATCGGTATTAAGGTTTGCTATATTTATTAACCTATATCATAAAACTGATTTTTTTTATTCCGAACACTCTATATAGCACGTTTCAATATATGCGTCATCCCTTCTTGCATTCATGTATAGTAATCATCATCATGAAGCCTAGCAATCCTTAGGATTATGGCTAATATGTAAAAATCCGTATATTGAGGTGGATTAATCCTCGTTTCTCTATTATTGATAATCGTTTACATTTTGTCATTGGTCTTCGCTAATTCCGTTATTTTTTTCCATTTTACTATGTCGCGGCACCTCTCCTTCCAATCCGGTATTCACAGTGCTCGCGCATCCTCCTCTATCTCTTCTCTCCAGGTCTTTTTCGGTCTACCTTTCCTTTTTGACCACAGTGGGATCCACTGGGTGATCCTTCTTACCGTCTCCGTTTGTCTTCTCCTCATTATGTGACCCGCCATTTGTAGTAATACTTGAAGTATTTATTGTGATTAGTTTCACTATTGTTAGTAAAATTCATTCAATGCTACAACATAGATATTAATTATTAGATCTTGGCAAGCTATGAGTATTAATGCAAAAAAAAAACTAACACATTGTTTACATCGTTTTTAAGTTCTTTGTAAATTATTTGAAAGAGAATAGAATACAGCAAAATTATACAAATTTTAAAAAAAATCAAATGAACATATTTCAAATTTATATTATATGCGTGGAGAATATGACAAGAACATTAGTGAAACGCGTCGAGTATTTAACGACATTTGCCTGCAATGATCAGAAAAAGAAATGAAGAAAGTAGATTACAATTTTATCCATCTTAGAAAATGGAAACGAATAAAACAACTATCACAAAATGGTTTATCTATTTTGATTAAACACTTAATAATAATATAATTAATATATCTGTTCCCAAAATTATGAAATTTCCCCTAGATTAATTGCTATTAATATGATAAAGTATATTATGAAAGTAACACTGGTATTTTACAAAAAAATGTCCAGAAATATTAACGAGAAAATAACCGCTAGCGTATTAAAAATGCAGTATATTTCCAGCGAGTAATGAGCATATTATATTTAATTCATAAAGTAATTATAATTGCTTTATTTAAACACTTGTCAGATGAATTGGTAAAAAAAGCAAATCCACAAGCTTTAAATTAAATATTCTATAGTCGATAAGCGAGCTATTTTATTTCTGGTAGTTTTCCTTCAGATTTTTAATCCTTAAAAAACAATGTATGTATTCATTTTCGAACGTACTGGGCCACATGTATAAGACTTTACTATTTCACTTAAATTCAATCAATCACCTGCAACGATTTGTTCAGTAAAAATCCTATATCAATTTATCGATGGTTTAACATGTAGAATGTTTACTGGGTTGAAGCTTTAGTTGCTTACCGCTTTACACTAACTAAAATGGATTTTTTTTTTCTTTGTATTATGCTTTGTCTGTGTGTGTGTGTGATCGATCTGGTAGATTCCGTTACGATTATAGGCACAACAAGCTTATTACCAGCACCAAATGCCTCCGCCAGGTATGCCACATCCTGGGCAAATGCCGCCCCCAGGAATGGCGTACCCCGGCCAAATGCCCCCTCCTGGTATGCAACAGATGCCCCCTCAGTCTGGTATGGGGCATCCGGCGCAAATGTCCGGTCAACAGCAGGGAATTGCACATCCGGCCCAAATGACCGGTCAACAGCAGGGAATTGCACATCCGGCCCAAATGACCGGTCAACAGCAGGGGGTGCCTCATTCAGGGCAAATGGCACAACAGGGAGTACCACATCCGGGGCAAACGGTCCAACAGGGAATGTTACATCCGGCGCAAGCGGCCCAAGCCGGACTATCACAGCAAGCGCCCCCTGGCCAATACCAGCAACAGTACAATAATCAGGTACCACCTGGTGGTTATCAACAGAACTTAGGTCACGGTCAAGTTCCGATCCAGGGACATCAAGTGCAGCAACATCAGATGCCTCAAGCACCGCATCCTAATATACAGTACAATCCCCATCAACAGGTTTGAATTTGCTGAATGTATATGCATGCTTTTTTTCTAGTATAGGTTTTAGTTTATTGTACGCGTAAGTCAGAAGTGTTCAATCAGCTACTATGTACACTTTTTAGGGATTCAAAGTAATGCAGACGATATTTAAAAAAACCCCGATTTATTTTTTACAAGTAATAACATAAAAATACATACTTAAATCACCTTCAAATAACTTTGAAATTTTGAAATGATAAAATATGATAATTTTGTTTTGGGCATAGATTTAGCATGTCTGATAACCTCAAATTTTATTTGGAAACATCAGAATGGCGGTAAATTTAAAAAATATATCCTATATCCGCAAAAAGTGAGACTAGATCATATTGTTCAGAATTAAATTCTGGAACGGTATGCAAATTTTTGTGAACATATGTAAAAAGGTTAAAACATGTTTTTTTCCCCCCGATTTCGAAACTTATTTCAATATTTTCGATGGCTCCAATGATGGTGTAATAGTTTTGGCCTTACATTAATAATAATATTAACTTAAAAATAATGAAACAACAAAAAAAAAGAAAAAATGCCATTATGAGAACGGGCATTTCGTGGTTGGGCTATTGCGATATTGGTAGTGAAGATTCGTATCCGAGAACATATACAATATTAATTAATTTAAAATTTTGAGCACCTTTTTCAAATAACTTTTTTGGATATCATGTCATCTAACCTCATTTTTTGTGGATATTATTGGTGGTTATGCAACACGCGTCAAACTAAATTTTACGGTTGTTGGACATGCTGAATCTATCCTTAAAAAAATATTTACTAGATTTTAATAAGAAAAGAGATTCCCATATGTTGCAATATTTATTTTTACTGTTTATTTGTATTTCCTCATTTATTTCACCCTGTATACTTAGATTTCAATTCCGCTACTTACTTAACTTATCAGTGTTGTCCAAATCCTTTCAATCGATTTAAATGTTATTAAATTTCTTAATAATCAGTAAACTTAAACTATTCAATTAAAAAAAAAATCAGCATTATATTACCTCAATTTGCTATTGTTTCTAATTTCGATTTTTTTATAGGCACAGCTAATTGCTCTTTTCGATTATTACTCCATACTAAAACATGTATTTTAATTGTGTGATTTGCACAGCTGATATTGGAAGTGCTAGGAATATAGATTTAATGATTTTTAAAAATAGTTTTCCTAAATGTTGTTTTTTTTTTTGTTTAATAGTTTTAAATGTGCTTGTGTTGTATTGTAAATATTTGTTTTCTACCTGTACACATTTTATATCACTTTTCACGTGGATTATTCCAACGGGGTAATTAAAGTAAATGCACATTATTATAAAGATGCACAATAAAAAGTAGTTTGTACCCTCTGTAATTGATTTCACACTCATTTGATTTATTTATAATTAATTCATTGCAATAAAAAATCTGCAGTCTCAGCTGTGCTGTAATTTTAATCTATTTTTATAGGGAAACGTGCCCGATTTGAATACCAATGAGGTATACCCAAATCAGCAACAGCAATACGTAGCTCCACCCCAAAATCCTAATCAAGGAAATGCCGTGCCGGCCTCAGATCAACAACAGCCGAATTATCAAAATCAACCAAACCAGCAACCAGATTTGTCGAATAACTTAAATAAAGATACGCAAAGGCACTAATTTACTAAGTAAAATTCGTTGTTATGTTAATTGTGATCGTCCCATACATAATTCTTTTTTAATTTTTCGAAATAGCTAAAAAAAAAATCGTGTATATAAAATTTGTAAATATTTCTTTATTTAAATTTTGCTTGTTTGAAGCTACATATATGTTCTCTTCTATTGATTTTATATATAAAAAAAATAAAATAAAATGTTTGAGATAAGTCGGATAAAATTATCACTATTCGATATATGGGATAAATTAAGTCCAAAAAAATATTTCTATTTTATTTCTCGTTTAATAGATCTGTGTATAAATCAATGTAATAAAATATAAATATGCCAAAGCTGTTTCAGTGATTCTTAAAATTACAGGTCCTGTTCCAACTCGCACTTCTGGAATAATCGTTCTAGGTTTTAAATTTTTTGTTTGGATTTTAATTAAGGATAAGAAGAAAATCTATAAAAGCAAATCGTTTTTTAATGTACTTGGATAAATTTTTTATTATTAATTTGTCAAAGAAAACTATTCTTAGTCAAAGATTTGCATCTTCTAAAACTCAAAAATACGCAAATAACATTTAACAATATAGAAGGCTATACAAGAAAAACTAGGAAAATACTAACTCTTAACTATACTCATTTCATTTATGTTGCATCTATGATCATTCAAATTATTCATGAGAACTTCAACTTCAGATGATTCAAGTCCAAGTTTAGATTCGTGGGCTTTTACATGTCATATTAAAAAAAGTATAAATATGGATTTAGAAAATTTTCAATAAACACTTGAAGATTTTTGTTGTTGGGTCTTTAATAATGATTCATTTTTTTGATCATGAGTTATTATTAACAGCTCTTTCAAAATAAGTAATTGTCAAACTTTATAATTGGAAAAAAAAGAATAAAATTGAAAAAGAGCAGGTAAAATTGAGTCGGTTTTAAATCATTTCAAGATAAGTACAATAGCAGGCAGCAGGAATTGGTAAGAAATATATACATACTTACTTTAAATTTATGAAAAAACATGGGTTTTGCATGAAGTCTCCGCTAAGTCGCCTAAAATCTACTAAGAATAGAGAAATATTAATCTATAAAGGATAAGTTTATTTTCAAGTGATTTCAAATCCGAACGGTAAGCATTTTATGCGGAAGCTTGGCGGTCAAGCTTTTCCGAGCATATCTGTGTATTAAATTTTTTGTAATATCGTATAAGAAAATGGGACCAAGGTCGGATTCTATCAGCTATTTCAAGGAAACGTTAATCCTGTAATGGAATAAAATAATTTCTTTATACCTATTATAGAAAAATAAAACAAAACCTTTTTTGATAAATTAACAACTCGAAACTAAAGAAATTAATTAATATTTTGACACTTCTAGGCACTGATCGTGTACCAGTTGGTACGTGATGTGAGGAATGGACAAGTACACTTTATTGAACATATTAAAAGATAGAAAAAAATACTACACTAGCTTTGTGTGGGTGGTTGTCTCAGCCTCTGGTACCAATCAACATACCTCCCGCACTCTCTAAGAATAATAAAAAAATGTAATAAATTGTTGGAATAAATAAATTTGTCAATGTTATAAGTTTTTACCTTGTTAGTGGTTGTAACAGTTAATGCTATTCAGAATCGTGAAAATTAGCGCGAATTTTTTTAGCGCGTTTTTCATGTAACCGTTAAATTTGTTTTAGCGGTTTCTCTCGACTTGTATCGTCACTGTGTTAACAGACTCCATCCGAACGAGATCGTTTTGACGAGACTTGCTATCGTTTACTAATCTCTGTTCAACAATAGTTATTTTTTGTATAATTTATTTAGTCGTATTTAGTGTAGTTATTTTATTATTATATTTCATTTTCATACTTTTAATCAAGGATTTTAATTGTTTGTGTGAAGATACTGTGAAACTAATTTTCGCTATACTTCCTGGTTGATGTCGATTCTTGATTATCTTTTGTGTTAACTTACTTAAGCACCTGATCCAGCTTCAAGTTAGAATTTCTTCACACAAACAATTAAAATACTTGATTAAATACGACGAAAGTTGCGGAATCCATCGACATCGTTTTTTTAGCTCCTGAATAAAAAAGAAATACTCTTTGTCTCTCGTTAAACAATATATTATTATGTAATATTGACTTATATACATACACTTATTCCTTTTGAGCAGAATCCCGATCACTTTGCTGTGTTGCTTATTTTGTTATGATTGTTTCATAATTTTCGACACTGAAAAAAAAAGTTTTGTTTCGAATAGCAGTTTTGCCGAGGAATGAATAACTGAACACGTGTATCTTATTTTCATATCGCATATATTTTCGAAAATAAAAACAATCTAATAAACATTTCGATAAATATCCTTAAAGCAAATACTTCCAGATAACTTCACAAATATCAAGTTATATTATATCGGAACAGCAAACGTTCACACAACACCCACCTCGTCGGCGCGCGTGTATTTCTGTGAAATACTAAAAAAAAAAAAACTAATATAAACGTATAGTATTATACTTATAGATATAAGTTGTTGCGTACGATGTTTTTACCGCAAATTCTTTAAAAAATGCGGGACCTACACCTAAGAAACAAAAGGGTAAAATAAAATACCGACCACATTTAAAATTTCTGACTTATTCGTAGGTGTGTTTATATATTTTCCATTTTACCTTGGCAAGTGCGTCTATTTATAACAACAATTATAATAATAATAAACTGGTAATAATAATAATAGTAACAAAACGCATTCGATGGTAGTATTAAATTATAATAGTAAAATTAAATTATCATTTTACACACTAAAATTGGAAAGTATTCTTAAAATCAACGATTGTAATGTACAAATGTCATTTGTAAAACTCTAAGTAGTAACTAAAACGTATGTTAAGATGGTACTTAGCAAATGTAATGCATAATTAATGCAATGGAATATATTCTCTCATTTTTGTAATTCGTTTTTTAAAGAAAAATGACTGCTTTCCTTTTTCTTGTATTCATAATTGGTGATTTGTAAAATTGTACACGTACTTCTCAGAATATCGATACAAATCGAATTCAATTTAGATGATCTCGAAGGAATCTCACAATGATGGTTTCTAAGTATAACTGCCATCGATGATTAAATATTTTAACTAATCTCATCTTGCATATATTTTTATTATTGCAGATATTTCCATAACTGTTCTATTTATAGATATTTCTCGGTAAAATTCGGAAAGCAGCATATTTATTTCCATATTTTCAAACTTAATTTCTTATAGCTTTTCGATTTTATCTATCCGGAAAGTTAATCAAATTTGAAAGTTTAAACGGAGCACCTGTCTATTATTTCACATAATTTCCTGGATCTGGAAGTACCTATGTATACTATTTGTTAATTTTCGTTTCCTTGATTACGAGAATTTCGAATTTTTCTTTTTCAGCCTAAATTGCCGTGACGGTGCGAAAAATCTTCGTAACTGACAACCTGGGACTAAGAAATTCCCAATAACATACTCTTTAGTTTTCCAAGCCT
This sequence comes from Cetonia aurata, assembly GCA_949128085.1. NCBI lineage: Eukaryota > Metazoa > Arthropoda > Insecta > Coleoptera > Scarabaeidae > Cetonia > Cetonia aurata. The sequence goes on along the minus strand of OX421882.1, from coordinate 67,909,519 downwards.
ACTAAACGTTAGAAAGTACACTGACAAGTGACAGTTTTATCGTTAAAATTGAGGGAAAAAAAAACAATGCGGAAAATACAAATACTTGGCTCTGCGGGGGTGCCTGATAATCATAATAAATGATTAGGCTGTATATACTCCCTTAACAAAAAAAAAAACCAACTAGAATAACAGAAAAGCTTATAATAAAAACACAAACAAAGAAACTAAATTCTCATGACATTTTCGATATATGCATTTTTCCTTTATCAGATGTTATATGATTGACACTTCTGGTATCAAGCTGTAGTTTTACTTTGTTATAATACTACCTACAAACATTGTGAATGCATATTTCTGCTTCATTTTCACATATTCAGCATTTTGTTTATATATCTAAGGGTGCGTTGAGATTTAACGCCGTGCGTTATTACGTCAAATTGACGTCATCGAGTAACCCGGTGTAAGAATCTGAACGCACTCCAGCAGTTTTAGACGAACGAATGGCTTATGCGAATGTTCGAGCCAGTACCCAGCTGAACAGACAACTTTTTATCAAAACAAAACTGGAGTTTTTATGAAAAGAACTGTCACAGTGTACTCAGTTGCTGTTGTACCTAGTAAGCGTAGAAAACAGAAGAATGCGATATTTTTTAATTTTTGGCGTCAAGTCGACAATTTTATCGCGTATTTATTTAGGGCACTCTAGATCAAAAAATAAAAATACTGAATAAATGGTAACTAAAGAAACAACAACTAACAAGAGATATATTTTCGAACCCGCAAAATTAATTTATTTCAGAATTTTAAGATTGCAATGTATGTTAAATAATCGCGAATCAGCAGTTAATTTGATATATTTTAAATTTGATTAAAAAAAATTGCTATAAATAAGAAAGTTATGGATCAGGACCTATACGTTGCAACATTCAATTTAAGAATCTTAAAGCGAAAAATGCCATTTAGTGCTTTCTGTAGAAGAACGGGAAATATAACTGCAGATAATGGCATTTCTTTGACGATCAATAATAACAAAAATAAAATAGAGTCGAAAGTGTTTTTCATACCATTTTATTGCAGCTACATAGAATTTTTTATTACAATTTTTAGGTTTTTATCTTTTAATTATTTCCTTTTCAATTAAGTTTAAGGTCGAACAAAGGCAGGCATATAATACACTCATGAGCAAAAGTATTGCATATTTTTAGTATTTAGTAGTAACTGAAGAGTTCTGTTTATTTATAAATATTTAAAAGACAACGTATAAATACACTCCTTTTAGTCATAAAAACTGTTATCATGAACCCTTTTAAGATAAATAGTCGAAACCCAAATTAAAAAAAAAAAACTTTATCTGCATTAATTTTGTTTATAGCGTTGTTTTAGGAATTCATTAAAAGATTACTGTCAGTGGTAGTATTGACATAGTGTAATTAATGAAATGAAAACCCAAGGACTAATTTCAGCGAGCCGATGGTTGCTCAAATCGTTGTCTTGTCTGAAGTAGGTGTGAAACTAATGAAAATATCGGAACGCTTGCATATGCACCAATCCACTGTTCCTCGTGTTCTCAAACGATATGGGGAAACTGGCAGATTTAGCAGGCGACCCGTCCAAGGCTGACCGCGATGCACAATTATAGACCGTTCACTACGGTTGACGGCTCTAAGAAATCGTGCTGCAACGGCATCTGAGCTTAGGGTGTATCTGCAAGCAGCAACCCTAAACAATGTAAGCAGTTTTACGGTCTATAAGAGGCTTAAGGAAGTTCGCTTAAAAGCAAAACGACCTGTAAAAGTTTCAGAATTAATTAGCTACACGCCACATGACAGACAGAAAGGCGAAACTTCGTTCAGGAACATTTACCATGCCGAGCAATGGAAAACTGTGCTCTTTTGTGACGGAACACGCATTCAATTGTATCATCCGGATGGGCGTAATTTGATTTACAGACGAAGAAATGAACATTTAGCACTATGTACTTTGATTAAAAATGTAGCTTTTGGGAGAGGCTCAGTGATGTATTGGGCAGAAATAAGTTCAGAAGGTCGTACAGAACAGATCACTTAAAGAATGACGGGCGTTTGGTATTTGGAATATACCTTCAAGATGTTGCATGTTTTCCCATATGCTTGCTTCATTGGTTATGATAGGTTCATCTTGATGCATGTTGTAGAACAATACCTTACTGAAGGTGAAAAAAACCGAACTGGCCTGCAGTGGAGCACGTATGGTAGAGAAAAATTGGCAAACGAAATTCCAAGAAGTCTACAAGATTTACGTATAGAAGTTCAGGAGGAATGGCAACAAATCACTCGAGGTTATACAGGAAATTTGATTTCTGGAATGGGAATACAAAGTGTATTAAATGCTAGAGGAGGCAATACGCACTATTAAACGTAACTTTAAATATTTCTTGTAAATTAAAGAATGTCAGCTAATGTAAACTGCTGCATTCAGTTAATAAATTTGCCTTTGTTTATTGTTTTCTAATAAAAAACCCTGTTTATACTCTTTAGTTTCTATGTGTTTATTAAAATCTCATAAGTACGGTAAGAGTAATAAATTATTATACAAATTCAAAATGTGCAATACTTTTTCTCATGAGTGCATATACATCATTAAAAAAAAAGACGATTACTGCTATTATAAAATTATCTATTTAAAAAAAGAAATGCGGAAAACTAAAATCAGGTGTTAGATCTTTTCTCGTGTTTTCGGCTTCTCGGATATACATTCAATACACTAAATGGCATTTATTATTAAGGAGACGGATGTGCAGACCCGATAATCGGTCGTTCCTTTTGCCGATATAACCATCGGTCTCGAGTATCGCGGCCTGCACAACTGCACAGATCTTCAAGTGGTGTATAATAAAATAACGCATGTTTACTAATTAGAGAATCAATCGATTGCTTTCCGAAAACAAAAAAAAAAAAACAGACAGGGGGTTATGTATATATGATCTTGTCTTGTCTCGTTTGTTAATTTTAAATTTCTCTTCATCTCCGTTTTACGTTCTTTTTAAAATTTATTTTACACTAACACTCGATAGTAAGTCATATCATCTGATAATAACTGAAAATAATAATAAATATACAATAGATTAGAGAGATTAGAAGCCACTGTATAGTCTATACACAGGTATACGGCTCAAAGTATAAATTTGCCCAGTATAAAGCCGAAGACGGCCAGGGCGACGCTTAACGCCAGATATACCATGGGGATGTTCTGGGTCTGAACTGCCGGAGAATACTTGTTGGCGATCGGCTGTCGGACGCCGCTCGCGGAACTACTGAGTCGCAGCAGTTCCTCCTTTAATCGTAAATTCTCCTGTCGCAATGAACTCTCTTCTTCTCGCAATTGTTGTACCTGCAAATTGTACTATTATATTACCAGTACATGCTACTATACCATCTGAACACCCGTGAGTGCTTGATATACTAAACTAAAGAATGAAAGAAAGGCAAATATTATTATGCTTGCGCTTGCTACACTCTGTTTTTTAATTCGGAGGAGTAATTTAAAATTTTACCGCAAAACAGTAGCGTTGTGATTGGCTGTTCGTAGGGTGCGATTACATAGGGGAAATATAAACCAAATCGGTAGCAGTGGCGGCTCGTGACGTTTTGTTCAAGGGAGGCTACTGTAGCCTGAGTAATCCTTCTCAGTCAATAAATTATATTTTTATAGTTATTATTGTAGCATTGTAAGTGTAGAATAAAAATTGAAAAAAAAAAAACATAGATTAAAATAAAATATAAATTATTGTCTAGCAAGAACCACGTAGAAGAGAGTGAAATCTTGCCTGGATAGGTAAATGGACGAGGTGATAGGTAAAAAGGTAATAAAAACGTAAAAATAAACTCTTGATAAACGTAATGATAAACCAAAAATAAACTCTAAAAACAATAACAATCAAATTAAAAAAGAAAATTGTAGATTCTTTGTTTATATTACAAGCTTTACTCGCAACTAAATTTAAGGCATGAGCATGACAATGTACAAAAAGAGCTCGAGGTGCAATTGTTTTTTTTTTTTACTTTGTAAACCATTTAAATGCCCTGCCATAACAGATGCACCATCACATGTTTGAGCGACTAATTTTTTTTTTAAATCATATTTTTCGCTGTTATTTGATAAAAGGGAAAATCTCGGGACGTGAAAATTTAATTGTGATGTAAGGTAGGTACAATCAATGTTGTTGTATAATAAGTTATATAAAAACTTTATGCTGATGATATTTCTTTGTAGCTCTAGCGAATCCACATTAAATTGTCTCAGGAGGGTGTTATAATCAAATCCCCGTGGAGGATACACACCCTCAGTTCTATAGACCAAATATTTTTAGCTTTCTCTGCACTTTCTCCAATGTTTGTATATGAGACTTATAAAATGGACTCCAGACCAAGCAAGCGTATTGAAGTTTACTCTTAACGTAAGTATCATACAGCAGCATAGTAATATTGGTGCTGAAACATTTTGTATGACGTATGACAAATCCTAATGTTTTGAAGGCAGAAGAAGCTACTTCATTCATGTGAGATGTGAAACTTAAATCGGAGTCGAATCGCACACCGAGGTCTTTAATAGTAGTGCAACGCTCAATTATTGTACCATTCAGATAATATTCGTTGTGGAGTGGTTTCTTTTTCTTAGTATATGTTATTGCACAACACTTCGATACATTTATTCGAAGTCGATTTCTGTCGCACCATAGAGAAATTATATCAATTTGTCTTTGTAGGTAAATGCAATCGTTCGGTGTAGTGATTTCAACAAATATTTTTAGATCATCAGCAAAGAGGCATTTTTTACATCAATATGGTGCAGTAGATCATTAATAAAAAGATTGAAGAGGAGTGGCCCCAGATTTTATCCCAGCGGTACTCCTGACGTTGCTATGTAGCATTTTGATTTAAATCCGTTGTAGAATACATATTGCGTTCTGCAAAGTAGGTATGAAGACAGAAGCCGCTTCAACCTATCACTGAAGCCAAACATATCTAGTTTCTTTCTGAGCACAGAATGGTTTATCCGATCAAATGCCTTCGATATGTCTGTATACACCGTATCCACTTCGTTCAGGACATTTGACACCGCTTGTGTGAAGTATGTTAAGTTGGTAACTGTCGATCTCTTTTTCATGAACCCATGTTGATGTGGCGAGATGTAACTTTTGACGGCAGGGTATATGTGCGAATACATTATTATCTCGAATATTCTCGCGAAATTATTTTGTAGAGATATTGGGCGATAGTTGGTAATATCCGTTGATGAACCTGATTTAAAGATAGGACATACCTTGGACATCTTCCATAAGTTGGGAAAAACAGTGGTGGTCAATGCAGTATTGAAGATTGTTTTCAGTGGCTGAGCGAAAACGGAAGCACAGTCTCGGATTAGGAAACTGGGGATTCCATCCGTTCCATCTCGTTCAATATAAGTATCATCTATATATAATATATATAGTATAAGAAGACTGGATACAACATTTCGAACGGGGGTATGTGATGTAGCGACATTTGCTAATATTTATTTCCAGTTCGTAGGTCTGACACCACTTTCTATTGCAAGGGCTGCACATCATCTGCTTTGATAATTTCAAGGTATATGTTTAGATCGTCGGCATATGCTAACCCTTCTCTATGGGCATATGCCAGAATAGGACAAGTGACAGTGTCTCCAAACTTACTACAAAAATTTGCTTACACCGTTGTTTTAAATTCGGTAAATCACAGGTAACTTCTTTTTTGGGTAAGGCCGCTGTTTTCACTTAAATTGCTGTAAGTATCCCAAAGTGAATTATATTTCTATATAATTATATTATGTAACAGGGAACAGGCGTCATAAAAAAAAATGGGTTAAATTCTAACCAAATATTGTGTATTTTTGTGTGTTTACTTACGTCCACGTTATTTTATCTGTAGGTAATAGAAATAATTGGACTTCTTTAGAATCGCAAAACCTCCTGTTAGGTATACAGCATTTTTTATTACACAGCCCGAGTTGGTATAACTGAATAACTGGTATTAACTATTAAATTCCTATAATCCTAAATTCAAACTGAATAGAGATGAAAGCAACTATAAGCACTAAAAATAGACTTTACGTACTTTTGACGTGTGGAGTGGAGGAATCTAGGCAAACCTTAGTCTCCCTTGCTATCTTACATTTCAACTACTGTATTCTCTCACTTTTCATCCAGTTTCAAGGTCAAAATCGTTACACAGCTCACACTTGAAGCGAGATATACGGGAGGCAAATTTGACAAATGTCTCCTGCGCTGGGATCGTTATTTAATTAACGAATTTAATTAAAATGTAGTAAAAAACATCATTTAACAAATAAGAAGCGGTATACTCGGTTTAAGCGATAATTGGTTTGTACGTATTAAATAAAAACTATGAGTTTAACAATATTCGTTTTATTTCAATTCCCCTGACTAGCCGCCACTGTTGGAAGAGCGATGTAAAATTTTGAACAAGCGATAGCAGTAATTATAAACCATATTAATCGTATTTATCATACAAAGGGAGGTCACAAGTCATGATAACTTCAGTTTTGGCCTTGGTTTTGCCAGGTATACTATATAATATTCGTCCAACGGATCTTTACCCACGCGTAATTGATTTATATAGCAACAATACTCATGTGTCATTCAATGCATTTCGTACAATTTCCGTTTAATACAAGAGAGAGAAAGCAAATTCAAATTGAAACGTTTGTCTTCTAGCCGTTGGCTCAAGCAATTAAAGTATTAACATTGCGCGTTATTCAAATAGAAAAGAGATAGAATACAGCCAAATAATCTATTCTTAAACGCGCTACACTTGTACGGCACTAATCAAAATCAGTACCCCATTTTGCATTGTCCTGTCAAAGGTTTGTCTATGGCGCTGTCATTAAGCTTTTTGACGCTAGTGATGACGTGAATGCTATTGAACTGATTTGGGCAAGGGCCAAAACATATTATAATACATATATCGGCAGATATGGATATAGTGATGATAAAGTTCTGGAGATGTGGAAGGAGTTATTGGCTATTTGTGATGAAAACGTGTGGAGCAATTGCGTACGACACACAAATGAGCTAATTCAGAAATGGTACGACAGAGAACACTTTCTAGCAGAAGTAGATGTTGCGTCTGTCATTATCAATGTTCGTGAAGATTCTGATTCGGGAACAGAAGAATCTGATTAAATTCTTAAAATAAGTTACTTATGTATATTTTAGATATTTGAATTTTCTATTTTATGCTTTTCTTAGGCCACACAAACAATTCTGTTGAAAATAAAATAGAGCATTGTTGTGTAAGTGTGTGTCTAATATATAAATAAATAGTTAAATAACATGTGCTTACTATGTTATTTAACTATTTATTTATAGTAATTAAAATGCGAGATAAACGTAAATCACTTTTCTAATAAGGTGCGAGGCGTTACAATCAAAACATTGTTTCCACTCACAGTTCTATACCGATTTTTGGTATTCATTCTTGCTCTCGAACAAATATCTTTAAATTTTCACTCGGTAAGAATATGTGCTTGTTGCGGGCCCGACTATAGTTTCGTAAACTTCAGGTAAACAGAATGTTTTGATATTTGCAATTGTCAATAGCAGAGATAACCTATACTTGTCAATAGGTTAGAAATAGCACCCACATGATAGTGTAGTGTAGTACTTAACTTGAGTATAAAGTAATGACTTGATTGAGATGTACAAAATTAATGATGTCATGGGGAAAAAACCATTGGACGAATAGTAGAGTAGTCTCAATATAAGAAATACATATTACGTCATCATAATGTCAACGTAGAATACGCGAACTGAAGCTATCAGTGGCGGAGATGATTTAAATTGACAGAGGTGCTTGAGAGAAAATGCACGCCAGTAACAGAAGTTACTACAGAAAAATAGCAAATCAAATTAATATGTAATAATAATGTTGCTTATAACTGATTATAAAAGAGATTTCTATAAAAAAAATCTTATGCAATGCAGTCAACTTACCACTATCTATAAACGAAATATGAGATGTCTTGAAAAAAGACACTTATTTATATGAAGTAGGTAACACTAGATAATAATAAATAACACACGGTAAAAAACACAAATTCAGAGACAGACACTAATTTGAATTTTGACAGATGCGAAATTGTCGACTGACGACGCCGCTGAATTCAAACACCCCTATAGCTGGCATAATGGACTCATCCGCCGACTCCAGCGCCCAAAACGGATATCACGTAATATGTATTTCTTATATTGAGACTACTATAGCTATAAAATACCAAGTGTTATGCGCGATGAAACCACTTGCATGCGTCACTCGAGTGACGTTGATGACTTCCATATAGAAGACAGAAATTCGAGACCGTTTCTAGTGCTATTTCTATTTAATTGTTTTTGATGGTATAGTGATTCCAACAATAGACCATGAGCCCCGTTATGGTAGCGTTTTTTGATTCTACTTATTAAGGAGAAAAAGTACTATTAATTTACACAGATTTTCTAAAAAAAATGTTATCTAATTAGGTTGACTTTTATTTTGCATGGGAAATTAAGTGGTTTTTTTTAGGTCGATTAATTATAATAAAAGGTGCACCTTTCCTCTCTCTTCATCTTTACCGTATTTATCTTTTTGCAACGTTTCGTTACTTAAAAATAAAATCTTACAAAATCAAGTAACGAAACGTAGATTACTAGTCATGTTACATTAAACGAGAAAATAATTCACGCACGGGGGAATTTACCTCTGCCGCGGCCTTTTGCAATTCCACTTCTGCACTTATCGTGACCGTTTGCTGAACACTGGCTTTGGGGCTGGTCTTCACAGGCTCCTCCTGCGCCTCCTTCTGTTCGTCCGGCAGCTCAAAGACGCACTTCAGCTTCGAGTCCATGATCTTCTCGGGGAAGACGTCCTTCCACACCTGATCTGCGCTCAAGTCGCCGTCCGGCGCGAATACCGTCTGCACCATGAATTTGTGTTTGTTCTTTTCGGTCTGATCAAAGATGAACGGTTGTAGACATACTGTGAGACAGAAGAGGCACGAGTGATTATCGAGCAGGAGGGGGCGAATTTAGAAGATTCGGGCTTACTTGCAATTTCAACGCTCGCACTACTATCTAAGGTGCCCGAGTTCGGTCGAACGCAGTACTTTTTCGGTGCCGTGGTTTTGATTTTGAACATTACTTTCTTATCCGATGGATTCGTGAGTTTCATGTATGAAGTCACTGGTACGTTGAAAGGTCCTGGAATTAGAAGGAATTTGAGTTATGTCCGTACATATAGTACACTTTTAGTAAATAAATATTGTGCACTGGCGATTAACTAAAATGACCGCATCAAGGGAGTTATTTTGATAGTCCTTAAATGTACCTACTGTATTTAACCAACAAAAAAAATCGTAGAAACCTCTAGGTATTATACAGTGTGTTCAAAATAACGTCGGCACACATAACGGGACCTCTTTGGCCTATCGAATGACCTACTTTCATAAATAAATAAATAAATAAGTAATCAGCATTGTTTCATTATGAGGCGTCCTATGCGATGAACTTCTCTTACAAGGTTTGAAGAAGTCACTACGCATTGGGATTTGGGGCACACTCTGTTTTTACGCTTGCAAATAATTTCACGAAAGCGGAAGTTATTTAAGGCACGCCATTATATTTATAGTATTCAAATTGTAAGGAATCTAGCGCATGCAGTAATTTCGCAGTGTTTCCAACAATATAAGTTTCAGTTAAACAATTAACAATTATTACATATATATATAAAATTGACAAAACAATCTTCATATAAAATACAATCATTTTCAAATTGAAACAAAAAAGATACTGAATTTATCAACAAAAGAAAAAAATTGTCAAATATTTTTGTATATATTAACATTTAAACGTCTAAATCATAATTTTATTTATAATTATAAATAATATATAATTTTCGTCAAAAATAAAAAAAATTAACAAAAATTGTTTTCCATAGTGCGAAATGCATATTTATTATCTTGACGTTAAATTATCAATGAACAAAACACATTTTGGACATAATTTACATCTCTGTTTAACATTTCCCAAATCAAGACATTTAAAATCACAGTACGTTTCCCTAACCAGCGATGTTTTCACTCATGTCAGTACTTTGATTATTATTATCAATGACATAGTTTTCGCCCACGATTATTTAATTTATAAAGTATATTGCCTTGCTGGGTTTCGTTGAAAGGCCAATAATAAAAAAAAACCAAAGTGCCAATTAAATGTAACAATACTTAATTGGGAAACTCAAGGTTAAACAAAACATGCCCACCATCAGGGCTGGGCAAAATACATTCCAAATGTATTTAAAATATAAAATACAAAATACACTCCTTCTTAGTATTTGAAATATCAAATACAAAATACATTCCCTATTAGTATTTGAAATATCAAATACAAAATACATTCATTATTAGTATTTGAAATACCAAATACAAAATACATTCATTGCTGGTATTTCAAATACAGTACTATAAATTACTACAAAATTTAGAAAACATAAAGCAGTTTAGTAACCTATTATTGACTGTTAATGCTGTTATAAGCGAAAGCTTTACCTTTTCCTTTATACTAATCTAAGTAAAATATATTGAATGCTAAATAATAAAAAAAATAAAACACTAAATAAACATCGTTCGCGCGATGTGGTAGTATCCGCTTAATTTAGGTACATTATCGCTATTTTCAGGTTATGGTAACTAGGTACTATGATGACGTCATGATGCCTATATGCGTAGTAAATATATAAAGTAATTTATATATTTTTAAGTACACAAAATACTTTAAAAATATATTTCAAATACAAAATACAAAATACAGAAGAAAAAGTATTTGAAATATAAAATACAAAATGTATTTTGTATTTCAAATACGTATTTCAAATATTTTGTATTTTACATATGCCCAGCCCTGCCCACCATACGCAATGACCAATTATAACGAAAAAAAAAAAAAGACTGACGTAAGTTAGTATGTAATAAACGTTGGATTCTCTCATATGCATTGCTCCATCTTTGTACTTCGTAAAAGGTGTAAAAGTTTGAATTGAATAACGTATTCGCTAATAATAAAACAAATATTCTACCATTACGTATCGAGCCCATCAATTTGTGTAAGAACAGAATATTAAACTTGACAAATTACTTGAGTATCTACAATGCAAATATTTAGATTGTTAACAACTGTGCATGCACTATGTCAACTCAGCGCTTTTATGATTTCTAACTAAACCGTAAACATTGTCTGTGTTTGTTCTTAATTTAATTGTTACGAAAACACCCATCATAACCTGGCGTATTATTTTATTTTTAAATAGAACCGCTAAATCGTTATTTTTTTTTTATTTTGTTATCCCGGGTTTGAAGGATTAGTATGTTAAGAGCGTAATACTCCTGCGTCAAAATTGGGCCGTCCTATGCGGAGTTAAGGCGCAATTTCACGCTATCCTAATTTTATTAACTGTAAAATTAGTTTCTACAATTCCTTTTGACGGTTGCTTTCGAATTAATCTTAACTGATAACGGCTTGTCTTTGCAGATACTAAAGCAGAGAGAAAATGACGGCTGCCAATCCAATTATACTAATTTGATAATTGGCTTGATGTAAATGAATATTCTTTTGTCCTCATTTCATATTAATATTATTAAGAGCTTCAAGTTCAAACGTAAATGTTTTTAGTCCAGTAATATATGTTAGGTTCTCCACAAAAGTAAATTATTAACAAACTATTATTTATATAACAGCGCATACCTTGTAAGGAATAAGTATTTAGTGCCCAGAAGCTAGAGTTTTCCTTTATATTTTGAAGAGTTTAAGGTCTAGAGAGAATTTTCAACTTTTTCTCATACATGCAAAAATAAGAGGCGCATTTTTTCACAGCTTATAACCACAGTTCCTTTGTTATTGTATTTATGAAAAAAAAAGTAGCCCTAAAGGTATCGAAACGAAAACCCATACAAAAGTCAGTGGCGGTGCGTACTCTACCGATAAGTTTTTACAATTTGATTAAAATTGAACAAAAAATAGAAACAGAAAAATTTTGAATTCTTAATTGTATACAAAATATATGTAAAAAAAATCTATTTGAAAATAAAATCCATTCTTCGACTGTTCATAAAAAATTCTGAAATTATTTTATCATAGAAATAATTTTCTTTTCTGTGAAGTAATGTTAAAATACTTTTTTCTGTTAATATAATTGTCAATGCTGATAATCTGTCTTGCCTGGTAGCATTTCTCATATAAATTTTCCTCTTATGCGTAGATCATGGCATTTGAATATGTGCATGCTAGGCGGTACAATGTAAAATATATTTGCGATATTTAAAAGAATTAGTTTTAGTTATTTATAGTAAATATTCTATTAGTTTTATAAGAAGTTTAATTCTTATTTTTAGTAATTATAGGCGATGTATCGAGGAATAAATAAAATAAAATTCTGAAGAAATTCTTTCAAAGAATATACCTATTCATTTTCCTCGTACTTATATATTAACATATTTCGGATATTAGGGGCGGCAGATACAGTGAAACCTCTACAAAGTGACCACCATTTCAGGCGACCGCCTGATCCAACGACCGTATTTTGTTGGAATTGTTTTTAGTATCGTATACATAATGTATGCAACACCTTTCTAAAACGACCCATTTCTAATGCGACCATGACTAGTTTAAAACGACCGGCTATGTGCGACCGAATATATTAGGGTATTCACCGGACTATGTGATATCACTCGAGGGTCGATGCAGTAAATCAGACCACGCGTGCGTTAAAACGGATGAATTGAATTGTTTTGTCGCGTTTTCTATAATTATTTGTGTTTAATTTTCATTATTAATAACCTTGAAAGCAGAACAAATTTTATCATGTCCGTGCGTAATGATAAACAAACTGCATTAACACTTGAAATGGGCGTAAGAGTTATACCGGATAGTGAAAAAGGGATGTGCCAACGTTTGGCGAAAAAATATGTGTGGAAAACACTCAAATACAAAAAAAAAAAAAAAAAAAAAAACCAAAGGTGATATTAATATAAAATGGACACAAAATATAAATAGACATGCTAAACGCAATATTTTTTATATTTAAGTCGTGTATATGCATTTATATTTTGTAATTAATACCTAATATATATCTACTTTTGTTAATGTAAAATATGTAGGTATTTATTTTTATGATCTAGTCTTTGTACGTATGTATGTGCATTGTACTTGGATAATATGTACTGTATATGCATTTGGAAGATGCGGTCTAATGCGACCACCTGTCGTTTTATACAGGTTTCACTGTAGTTAATATGAATTATTTTATGTCGACAAAAGTTATATAAAGTTAATAAAATGTTGTTTCATTTTAAGTTAGAGGTAGATATAATACATTTTATCTTTATCATATGTAGCCATAATTTTAATTATTAAAATAATTGTCTGTTCATTTCCGTTTAAAACTAGATAGCATCTATATCTGAAAATAAGCATGAGATATGAAAACTGTTCTCGTATTAATGCATTTCGCATATTGCTTGCAAAAGCATCAGGCAGTTCGGATTCCTATGTGAGAGTGGCGCACTGATATAATAAAATTTTCACACAATAAAGCTAGGATGTAGGCGCATATTCGACAAAAGTTTGCCGGTTGTGGTCGGAATGATAACCCCTTTTCTGGGGCCCTCAAAAATATTTCATTTCTTTTTAATTAGTTAAAATTATCACATAGGTCAAATTGTTTTAAACAGATGCACTAGCCAAAGAAATTATTCCCGCAAAATTTCAAATCGATTGATTGAACAGAGACGAAGATAAAAAATAAAGTAGTTTGCAGGTTAATTATATCAATCCCTTCGCACAACTTACGTATGGGTTTGCAACCCGATACATTTTTTAATAGCTTATCCTGCTATATCCCTTGCAGATTGCAAGAACCTCGGCTTTACACCATAAAAGATCTAAGTCTACCACTTTCTAAAATCACGCGTGAAAAAAATAAGCTCCTGGATAAAACTAACGCATCACTTTCTACTTTTACTATTATTTGTAATTTTCAGTTTTAATTCGTGAAATATAGTATTTAAGTAGCTTAGGACCTCATCTGTTATTATTAACAAGAAATTGCAACTATTTGATGTTTGTGATGTTGTAAGTTTGCAAAAAAAAGTGTATGTGGTGTTCGCAAGAAGCTGTTGAAGAAAAATTAGTCAGTTTACGTGGCTAATTTGTTAGGAGTTACGCAGTCAACAATAAGTCGGACGGTTAAACGTTCTAATGAACATGGGACTTTCTCTAGAGCAAGAGCACAAGGTCATAAAAGATCTACAAATGGAAGAAATGATTCATTTCTTAGACAACTTGCCTTAAGGACGAGACGATCGACTAGTTCCGAGTTAAGCAGAGCTCTAGTAGAAGGCCGACGACCAGCAATTGCACCACCGCTCACTAGGGAACACAGAGTTCGAAGATTGCATTTTGCTAGAACTCATGCAAACTGGACTATTGACGACTGGAAACACGAGTCAGCCTCAAGTCACGAGATGAACGTGAGCGTGTTTGGAGAGAATCGCATGAGAGGTTTGCTGACTGGAATATCTCTCCAAGAGTTCCATTTGGTGGTGAGTCAGTAATGTTTTGGGGAGCAATTTGTTTTGGTGCTCGCACGCAGTTCGTACCTATGAACTGGAGATCAATGAACGCTGATTTTTATATCGAGAATATTGTAGAATGTTGCATGTTATGCCATTTTTTCACCTCATCTTTATGCAAGATAACGCTCGACCACGTTGAAAATGTTATTAAACGTTAGTTATTGTCAGTTTTTATAAGTCATCCGTTAATTTTGTCCAGGAGTTTATAACGTTTTATAATTAAAATTGCACTTATTTTAAATACAAATAATACGACTGAGGTATAATACGTTTATTATAAATAAAAATCAATAGTTTGCCAATAAGAATACGGCCAAAAGACACTCTATAAAATTCGTTTTGACAATATTGTACCAATAATATATTTAAAACGTTAAGCCAGCTTCATTCACGGTGTGGAAGATCTTCTCGATGGAATTGCAGTAAGCAGCAGTTCTAAGATCGGTCCCCAACTTAAATTCCTTAGCGGTGTTCAAGAGAGAGCGTGCCGTCCTCTCCATAGTATACGCCAAACCGGAATGGACGATGTCTTTCTCTGACGCGCCGGCAATTCTTTTCTTGAAATCTGCGGAGGGTACGATCGGGATCTTCTTGGAGCCGTCCTGACCGAAGTGCTTCTCTAAAGACTCCTGTACGGATTTCAAGAGCATGTAGTTGGAGTCGCGCTCGTATTTGAAGGTCAATCGGCCGAACGAGGTGTGGTTAATGTTCTTCAACCATTCGAAATAGGAGACAGTGACGCCGCCCGCATTCGCGAAGAGATCCGGCAATATAATTATATTCTTCGATAACAAGATCTTATCCCCAGCAGGTGTTATCGGTCCGTTGGCGCCCTCGGCTACAATCTTGGCGCTTATGTTCTGAGCCACGTCCTTGGTGATCAATTTCTCACCGGCCGCGGGTATCAGGATATCACACGGCTCGCAAATTAACATTTTCCCGGTGTACGCCTGCGCCCCGGGGAAACCCACGACGGTTCCTTTGGCCAGTTTATAGGTTTGGAGTTCCTGGAAGTTGATGCCCTGTGGATTCACTATGGAACCGTCCAATTCCGTCACGCCGATGCATTTGGCGCCCATGCGAGTGAAATATCTCATCGTGTGCTGTCCCACGTTACCGAATCCTTGAATTATGAAAGTCTTGTCCTTCCAACCGACCTTCAAGCCCACCATCTTCATGAAATCTTCGCTGTTGACTATTTGGTCGATGCAATTGAATATGCCGCGTCCCGTAGCTGCCGTACGTCCGTGAATACCGCCCTGATTGATGGGCTTCCCCGTGACGCAGCCTGGAGCGTTCAGATCGCGATAGCCGAAGGTCTTGTTGTAGGTATCCGCCATCCAGGACATCTCTCTTTCTCCGGTGGCCATATCCGGAGCGGGAACGTCCAATTCCGGCCCGAGGAATCCCTTCTTGGCCAATTCAATGGTATACCTGCGCGTGATCTTCTCCAATTCGTTCACGGAATATTTTCGGGGATCTATCGCTACCCCGCCCTTAGAACCTCCGTACGGTAGGCCCACCGTGGCGCACTTGAATGTCATGATGCAAGCCAGAGCGAATACCTCGTCTCTTTCCACGCCCAATCCGTATCTGATACCGCCCTTGGCGGGCGACTTGTGCATCTTGTGTATGCAACGGTAGGCTTCGATCATCTCGTAGGAACCGTCGTCAAGTTTGACGGGAAAATGCAATTCCAGCATGGCGTCCGCCTTCTCCAGATAGGACATGATGTTCTTCACTTTCTGTTTGCGGGTGTTCAGATCCATGGGCGGTTGGCCCTTGATTAGCCTCAGGGAGTCGATCAACTTCTCCTCGACGATAATTCTGGCCTTGTGGTAGTTGTACAGGATCATCTGGTAGAAGGAGGGGTTGGCCGCCTCGGGTACGTCCTTCAATTCCTCTGGCATCTTACCCAATTCGGCGTATGTGCGAGATTGGGTCGCCATTATTGCGGGGGCGAAATAACCTTGCGTCGTCCGCTGTGCCATCCTTAAAACGTGTCCGCCCAACAGCATCTTCGGTTTGCCGGCTCTTTTCTGCTTTTAAAAATTTATTTATGACACACGCGAACTATTTACTGTTTGACAAGTGTATAAACAAACAATTGTTATTCGGACAATATAACATTTAATTTTTTTAAACTCCTCGTTGCCATAGATAAAGCAGTTATTTTGCAAATATAGTGCAACCAAGCAAATTTGGCGCGCGGAAAATATGCACATCTAAATCTCTTTGACAGGATTTGTGCAAATTTGAATTCTTGTCTTCTCTTAGCGATTTTTATATGATTCTGTCGTTTTAAATATAAATAATTAAAAGAAAAGCTTGGAGGTAACGAATTTCTTAACCTCAGTCATGCATCACCCACTTACTAAACTAATATTTTGTAGAGTCTGCCACAATTATAGAGGGAAGTGAAAAGTGAAACAGACAAGTAATTTATTTGTTAATTTTTTAATGTGCTTAGCACTGTTTGAACTTTAAATAAAATAAATTCTATATGTAAATGATCACAATGACTGTACTCACTTTAAAAGCCTTTTACACTTGTTCATGAAAACCCAGACCGAAAAGCGGCAATACGTAAGATTCTCAGCGGTACGGTAATAAGAAATGTGAATCAAGCAAGATCATAAAAATTAAAGCTGTGAGTTACTTGATAAAATGAACCACAACCTGAGTACGAAGTCGGCAATTATGCAGCGACTTTGAGATTACCACCATGTCACTGTAATCTGAGCTGAATTAGTTTGGAACAAAGTTTAAACAAGCCTCACGAAATATAAATGGAAGTCGCCCTGTGTTTGCTGAAATTACTCCAGATTTCTGGCAAACAATTAAATAATTCAGAGGCTTAAGAATTTATTACATCTTTAATTAATTGTTATATAATTTTAGTATCTGATTTTAATTATTATAGCTTTGTGATAGGTTAGTTAACTTTCAGTCAAATTTAAAATAAAACTCTATAGATCACAATGTATTTGTAACTATGTACACTTACGGACACCCAAAATATCCGGTCTAATGCGTAGTCTAAACGCCGTGTGCATGGAACGTTGCCCTCCCACTGTGACTTATAGCGTTTTCGTCTTATTTGCACTCGGCGTGCACTCAGTGTATGCGAAAACTGTGATAGTGCATGACTACACGTGACTAGTGCATGTGAGTTGCATGGAAGTGCAATTATAAGTCGAACATGATTTTAGAGGCATTTGAAGATTTGAACTGAGAACTGAGTTAACCTTACTTTTACCAACGTTTAATGAGTGTGTTAGCATATTATTAAACAAATAGTTCAATATCCAACCATCATAAATAAAAGTAGTGGTTACATATCCAGCAATGACAGAAGAAAATTTTGCCATTATTAATTTTCGAATAAATAACGCTCCAGAGGCTATGTCTATTATGATCCCTACATCTCAAGATCAGTTATGTTTCGATCTATCTAAGACTTCAGTAAAGTTTTTTATTTTCATGATGGGGTTCCTTTTCTTCCTTTTTTCCCTGAGGAAAGTTGAGGAAAGTATTTCCATAATATTTGAGACAACTTGCAGCTGATTCGTCGCCATATTTGCACTGACCCTAGCCTTCTAGTGCCAGAAAAAGTGCACTTGGTGCGCACTAAGTGCGTTTTTATGGTTAAGACGAACTGCATCACGAAAGTAGTGCAAACTTAAATTTTAAGTCGAACGCACAAACTGCAGTCAGTGCGTCCCAGTGCATGTTTCGTGCAATAAGACGAAAACGCTATTAGACCGGATATTTTGCGTGTCTGTCGGTGATACATAAAACTCTAAAATTTTTCGCGCGCATGTACCCACTGAAGCGACAGTGCTGCTTGATCTGATGCATTAGCTTGATTTGACTTGACTATGAAATAGACAATTGTATGTAAGGAGTGTTAGAAACGACGTCCGTTTTTTAGTAATACGTGACGAGCACGATCCAGGTGTTTGTATTCCGCCAATGTCGGCGTCGTGCGAGCTACGCACAATCGTTACGTGCACGTCTCGTGAATGTGTGGCTCTACCTTTAATCGTGCTTCTCATTTAAATTTGTCAATAAATGTAAAATAATTCGTATTATATATACCTACATTATATAAAAAAGAATTTGCCTGTATCACGGTAGATGGTGTGCAGTAAATATTTAAAATTCTAATAGCCGGTAGATGATTGGATGAGATTGAGGTTATATACGTCCGTCTATAATACCTATAGATAAATTTAAATTATATATGGCTAATTGTTCTATAGTAAAATAACAATAAATTTAACAAAGACATTTAAAATTTTAGACTCATACTCTATTAATATAATAAAACTAAAATTCTTTATCAATATTTACTCCGTTCAGAACCTTATCACAACAGCCCAAAGTAATTAAATACAACTGCGCACGAATTGCAATTGCATCACCTGTTTTGTTGTAATACCTCTTATAAGATAGTAAATTTACTAATTCGAAAGCGTCTTTTTTGTACGTGGCAGCAAGTTTAAATTATGTTAAAATCTGTAAATTATGTATATATAATTGTTGATATCGTCATAGTTCATTACAGAGTATAGGGGAGTTCAACGGTAAAAAATAAGAATGATTAATTCCTACAAAACAGACACATGGGTATAAAATCATATGGTAGGTACTCTATTACGAGTGTAATAAGTGATAATAATTTTTTTTTAATTTATTCTTGTATTAAAGCGGATTACAGTAGGTTTTCAAACACGATGATACATTCTACACTTTAGAATAAATAAAATATTGAAATAAATTCAATTTTCACATTACATATTATAACGTTGGCTGAGTGATAGTCTAATTGATACAGTCAGGATCTTATGATTCGAGTAGCTAAAAACCGCTTACACACGTTTCTAACCTATGTCGTATGACCAATTTAAATGTTACTAAGTTATCAATATCCGTTCAATTACCATGTTATCCCATTGAAATTATAACACCAAGCGATTTAATGTAACTTAATTTAACTGTATCGGCGCCTAACATTTACCAATAGAGCGAATGTACCGAGAGGTTCGTGACAATACGGCCGTGCCTACATTATTTCGAAAAGCGGTGTCGAAATTCGCTAGTTAACGAAAAAGGCGAAAGCCGGCATGCAGGTGGCCACGGCAGAGGGGCTTTTAAATTTGGCAGGCGCCGAAATATTGAAATAGATATTTTTTCGAGAGTATAGGTGAGAGATGGGCCGTTTCGCGGTATCGTCACTCGATGTATTACAGCACGTCAATAACAACTAGCCACTCACCTCGAAATCTAAGTTCATTTTGCGGTTCGATGATCAGTACTTGTTCCGGTTTTGCCATTCTATCGGTTGGTAATTTGCTAGAGGGCCCTTAATTTACTTTAAAATACAATTTCAACACCGTTATAATGTGACAGATCCCGGTTATGCTGCACTTTCTGACAGCCTCGGCGCAGGCGTCGATCAAGATGGCCGGCGCGGTGACAGCGCTAATATTTGGTACTAATACAGTTTAGTTTAGTTTCTATATTGCAGATGGCGATTCTACAAGGAAAATATTATTGAAAGATATGTACGTATGTAATCTCGTTCGAAGATGGCACCAAACTCTACTTCTACTTTTATATATCATTCTTTATTTATTCTCTTTAATAATAATGGTTTTTACTTATAAACTATATTCCATTTCCCCTAATTATTTTTAGTAATTTGATATTATAGTATAACGTTGTCAACGATTTTGTACTAGATTTGGCTATGATTTAGTTTATGTTGAGATTATTTATTATTTATTTATCGTTGAAATTTGAAAATTTTGTGTACAGTTAATGCTAATCTTAACTATGGCGATATTTACATTACATTTGATAAATTATATAAAACTGGTGATCAAGGACGATAACTTGATTTCTATTTTATTCAAATCAATTCTGTGTGATAAATTTTATTGTTACTGTGCAGTGCGTATTATTTTACGATTCTGATCATCTTTTTCCTGGATAAATACAGTTCTCAACATAAGTAGCCGACACTATGTACCCTTAAGCGATTCTAGACCTATTGATAATGCAAGAATGCCTTCACAACAGAGCTTACTTGTTTTTTTTTTGAATTCAGTTATTTATCATATTTTTGGTGTATCTTTTTTCTGCAATTCGGGTCACGAATAGTGTGTTTGTAGCAATAATAGTAGTCATGATTTTACGATGTATTTTATTCATATCTGTCCACTATCATAGGGTGTCTATTTTAGCACAATGACCCCGATGTATCATACACCGTCGGACGTCCTTTTCGACGGCGATTCCGAATCTGAAGTCGGCGTTCGGCTATCGGTTACGGTTCGGAAGATATCGTCGAATTTCCTTAAATTTCGTCGAAAATTTTGGGAAAATTAAAAAAAAATCGTCTCAAAATTGAAATAACCCCGACGTATTATACATCAGAAGAAGCGCCTTTTCGCGGCGAATCGAAAGGCACCGCGCCCGTCCTCCTAGCACTAACCGTTCCGGAGATATGGGCGTTTAAAGTTTCGAAAATTAAATCCACGCTCGGTCACTTCCTGGGGGTCCTTTAGACGCGCATTCTAACGGGGAATCGAATTACGTCAAGCTTTTGCCGATATCTCTAACCGTTCTCGAGATATTCGGGTTTAAAGTTTTGAAAAATTAATTTCGCGCTAGAGCGCTGCCATATAGCCTATCAGAAGCGTCTTCCCACGGGGAGTCCAAATCTGTCGAGTTTTCGTCTCTATCTCTTACCGTTTCCGAGATATGAGCGTTTAAAGTTTTGAAAATTTTTTTTAACGCTAGAGCGTTCTGGCATAGCCTATCCGAAGCGTTTTCGCACGGGGAATCGAATGACGTCAAGCTTTTGCCGATATCTCTAACCGTTTCCGAGATATTCGCAAAAATGTGCCGAAATTCGTTAAAAATCGCTATTTTTTACCTAAAATCGCTTATTTTTCCTTATTTTTTCTCTATCTACGATCGCTACCCCGATGTATCATACACCGTCGGACGTACTTTTCGACGGCGATTCCGAATCTGAAGTCGGCGTTCGGCTATCGGTTACGGTTCGGAAGATATCGTCGAATTTCCTTAAATTTCGTCGAAAATTTTGGGAAAATTCAAAAAAAATCGTCTCAAAATTGAAATAACCCCGACGTATTATACATCAGAAGAAGCCCCTTTTCGCGACGAATCGAAAGGCACCGCGCCCGTCCTCCTAGCACTAACCGTTCCGGAGATATGGGCGTTTAAAGTTTCGAAAATTAAATCCACGCTCGGTCACTTCCTGGGGGTCCTTTAGACGCGCATTCTAACGGGGAATCGAATTACGTCAAGCTTTTGCCGATATCTCTAACCGTTCTCGAGATATTCGGGTTTAAAGTTTTGAAAAATTAATTTCGCGCTAGAGCGCTGCCATATAGCCTATCAGAAGCGTCTTCCCACGGGGAGTCCAAATCTGTCGAGTTTTCGTCTCTATCTCTTACCGTTTCCGAGATATGAGCGTTTAAAGTTTTGAAAATTTTTTTTAACGCTAGAGCGTTCTGGCATAGCCTATCCGAAGCGTTTTCGCACGGGGAATCGAATGACGTCAAGCTTTTGCCGATATCTCTAACCGTTTCCGAGATATTCGCAAAAATGTGCCGAAATTCGTTAAAAATCGCTATTTTTTACCCAAAATCGCTTATTTTTCCTTATCTTTTCTCTATCTACGATCGCTACCCCGATGTATCATACACCGTCGGACGTACTTTTCGACGGCGATTCCGAATCTGAAGTCGGCGTTCGGCTATCGGTTACGGTTCGGAAGATATCGTCGAATTTCCTTAAATTTCGTCGAAAATTTTGGGAAAATTCAAAAAAAATCGTCTCAAAATTGAAATAACCCCGACGTATTATACATCAGAAGAAGCGCCCTTTCGCGGCGAATCGAACGGCACCGCGCCCGTCCTTCTAGCACCAACCGTTCCGGAGCTATGGGCGTTTAAAATGTCGAAAATTAAATCCACGCTCGGTCACTTCCTGGGGGTCCTTTAGACGCGCATTCTAACGGGGAATCGAATTACGTCAAGCTTTTGCCGATATCTCTAACCGTTCTCGAGATATTCGGGTTTAAAGTTTTGAAAAATTAATTTCGCGCTAGAGCGCTGCCATATAGCCTATCAGAAGCGTCTTCCCACGGGGAGTCCAAATCTGTCGAGTTTTCGTCTCTATCTCTTACCGTTTCCGAGATATGAGCGTTTAAAGTTTTGAAATTTTTTTTTAACGCTAGAGCGTTCTGGCATAGCCTATCCGAAGCGTTTTCGCACGGGGAATCGAATGACGTCAAGCTTTTGCCGATATCTCTAACCGTTTCCGAGATATTCGCAAAAATGTGCCGAAATTAGTTAAAAATCGCTATTTTTTACCCAAAATCGCTTATTTTTCCTTATTTTTTCTCTATCTACGATCGCTACCCCGATGTATCATACACCGTCGGACGTACTTTTCGACGGCGATTCCGAATCTGAAGTCGGCGTTCGGCTATCGGTTACGGTTCGGAAGATATCGTCGAATTTCCTTAAATTTCGTCGAAAATTTTAGGAAAATTCAAAAAAAATCGTCTCAAAATTGAAATAACCCCGACGTATTATACATCAGAAGAAGCGCCCTTTCGCGGCGAATCGAACGGCAACGCGCCCGTCCTTCTAGCACCAACCGTTCCGGAGCTATGGGCGTTTAAAATGTCGAAAATTAAATCCACGCTCGGTCACTTCCTGGGGGTCCTTTAGACGCGCATTCTAACGGGGAATCGAATTACGTCAAGCTTTTGCCGATATCTCTAACCGTTCTCGAGATATTCGGGTTTAAAGTTTTGAAAAATTAATTTCGCGCTAGAGCGCTGCCATATAGCCTATCAGAAGCGTCTTTCCACGGGGAGTCCAAATCTGTCGAGTTTTCGTCTCTATCTCTTACCGTTTCCGAGATATGAGCGTTTAAAGTTTTGAAATTTTTTTTTAACGCTAGAGCGTTCTGGCATAGCCTATCCGAAGCGTTTTCGCATGGGGAATCGAATGACGTCAAGCTTTTGCCGATATCTCTAACCGTTTCCGAGATATTCGCAAAAATGTGCCGAAATTAGTTAAAAATCGCTATTTTTTACCCAAAATCGCTTATTTTTCCTTATTTTTTCTCTATCTACGATCGCTACCCCGATGTATCATACACCGTCGGACGTACTTTTCGACGGCGATTCCGAATCTGAAGTCGGCGTTCGGCTATCGGTTACGGTTCGGAAGATATCGTCGAATTTCCTTAAATTTCGTCGAAAATTTTGGGAAAATTCAAAAAAAATCGTCTCAAAATTGAAATAACCCCGACGTATTATACATCAGAAGAAGCGCCCTTTCGCGGCGAATCGAACGGCAACGCGCCCGTCCTTCTAGCACCAACCGTTCCGGAGCTATGGGCGTTTAAAATGTCGAAAATTAAATCCACGCTCGGTCACTTCCTGGGGGTCCTTTAGACGCGCATTCTAACGGGGAATCGAATTACGTCAAGCTTTTGCCGATATCTCTAACCGTTCTCGAGATATTCGGGTTTAAAGTTTTGAAAAATTAATTTCGCGCTAAAGCGCTGCCATATAGCCTATCAGAAGCGTCTTCCCACGGGGAGTCCAAATCTGTCGAGTTTTCGTCTCTATCTCTTACCGTTTCCGAGATATGAGCGTTTAAAGTTTTGAAAATTTTTTTTAACGCTAGAGCGTTCTGGCATAGCCTATCCGAAGCGTTTTCGCACGGGGAATCGAATGACGTCAAGCTTTTGCCGATATCTCTAACCGTTTCCGAGATATTCGCAAAAATGTGCCGAAATTCGTTAAAAATCGCTATTTTTTACCCAAAATCGCTTATTTTTCCTTATTTTTTCTCTATCTACGATCGCTACCCCGATGTATCATACACCGTCGGACGTACTTTTCGACGGCGATTCCGAATCTGAAGTCGGCGTTCGGCTATCGGTTACGGTTCGGAAGATATCGTCGAATTTCCTTAAATTTCGTCGAAAATTTTGGGAAAATTCAAAAAAAATCGTTTCAAAATTGAAATAACCCCGACGTATTATACATCAGAAGAAGCCCCTTTT
The DNA here is from genome assembly GCA_949128085.1 of Cetonia aurata. Lineage (NCBI taxonomy): Eukaryota > Metazoa > Arthropoda > Insecta > Coleoptera > Scarabaeidae > Cetonia > Cetonia aurata. Next base: position 67,884,730 of record OX421882.1, on the reverse strand, counting down.
CGCGACGAATCGAAAGGCACCGCGCCCGTCCTCCTAGCACTAACCGTTCCGGAGATATGGGCGTTTAAAGTTTCGAAAATTAAATCCACGCTCGGTCACTTCCTGGGGGTCCTTTAGACGCGCATTCTAACGGGGAATCGAATTACGTCAAGCTTTTGCCGATATCTCTAACCGTTCTCGAGATATTCGGGTTTAAAGTTTTGAAAAATTAATTTCGCGCTAGAGCGCTGCCATATAGCCTATCAGAAGCGTCTTTCCACGGGGAGTCCAAATCTGTCGAGTTTTCGTCTCTATCTCTTACCGTTTCCGAGATATGAGCGTTTAAAGTTTTGAAAATTTTTTTTAACGCTAGAGCGTTCTGGCATAGCCTATCCGAAGCGTTTTCGCACGGGGAATCGAATGACGTCAAGCTTTTGCCGATATCTCTAACCGTTTCCGAGATATTCGCAAAAATGTGCCGAAATTCGTTAAAAATCGCTATTTTTTACCCAAAATCGCTTATTTTTCCTTATTTTTTCTCTATCTACGATCGCTACCCCGATGTATCATACACCGTCGGACGTACTTTTCGACGGCGATTCCGAATCTGAAGTCGGCGTTCGGCTATCGGTTACGGTTCGGAAGATATCGTCGAATTTCCTTAAATTTCGTCGAAAATTTTGGGAAAATTAAAAAAAAATCGTCTCAAAATTGAAATAACCCCGACGTATTATACATCAGAAGAAGCCCCTTTTCGCGACGAATCGAAAGGCACCGCGCCCGTCCTCCTAGCACTAACCGTTCCGGAGATATGGGCGTTTAAAGTTTCGAAAATTAAATCCACGCTCGGTCACTTCCTGGGGGTCCTTTAGACGCGCATTCTAACGGGGAATCGAATTACGTCAAGCTTTTGCCGATATCTCTAACCGTTCTCGAGATATTCGGGTTTAAAGTTTTGAAAAATTAATTTCGCGCTAGAGCGCTGCCATATAGCTTATCAAAAGCGTCTTCCCACGGGGAGTCCAAATCTGTCGAGTTTTCGTCTCTATCTCTTACCGTTTCCGAGATATGAGCGTTTAAAGTTTTGAAAATTTTTTTTAACGCTAGAGCGTTCTGGCATAGCCTATCCGAAGCGTTTTCGCACGGGGAATGGAATGACGTCAAGCTTTTGCCGATATCTCTAACCGTTTCCGAGATATTCGCAAAAATGTGCCGAAATTCGTTAAAAATCGCTATTTTTTACCCAAAATCGCTTATTTTTCCTTATTTTTTCTCTATCTACGATCGCTACCCCGATGTATCATACACCGTCGGACGTACTTTTCGACGGCGATTCCGAATCTGAAGTCGGCGTTCGGCTATCGGTTACGGTTCGGAAGATATCGTCGAATTTCCTTAAATTTCGTCGAAAATTTTGGGAAAATTAAAAAAAAATCGTCTCAAAATTGAAATAACCCCGACGTATTATACATCAGTAGAAGCCCCTTTTCGCGACGAATCGAAAGGCACCGCGCCCGTCCTCCTAGCACTAACCGTTCCGGAGATATGGGCGTTTAAAGTTTCGAAAATTAAATCCACGCTCGGTCACTTCCTGGGGGTCCTTTAGACGCGCATTCTAACGGGGAATCGAATTACGTCAAGCTTTTGCCGATATCTCTAACCGTTCTCGAGATATTCGGGTTTAAAGTTTTGAAAAATTAATTTCGCGCTAGAGCGCTGCCATATAGCCTATCAGAAGCGTCTTCCCACGGGGAGTCCAAATCTGTCGAGTTTTCGTCTCTATCTCTTACCGTTTCCGAGATATGAGCGTTTAAAGTTTTGAAAATTTTTTTTAACGCTAGAGCGTTCTGGCATAGCCTATCCGAAGCGTTTTCGCACGGGGAATCGAATGACGTCAAGCTTTTGCCGATATCTCTAACCGTTTCCGAGATATTCGCAAAAATGTGCCGAAATTCGTTAAAAATCGCTATTTTTTACCCAAAATCGCTTATTTTTCCTTATTTTTTCTCTATCTACGATCGCTACCCCGATGTATCATACACCGTCGGACGTACTTTTCGACGGCGATTCCGAATCTGAAGTCGGCGTTCGGCTATCGGTTACGGTTCGGAAGATATCGTCGAATTTCCTTAAATTTCGTCGAAAATTTTGGGAAAATTCAAAAAAAATCGTCTCAAAATTGAAATAACCCCGACGTATTATACATCAGAAGAAGCGCCCTTTCGCGGCGAATCGAACGGCACCGCGCCCGTCCTTCTAGCACCAACCGTTCCGGAGCTATGGGCGTTTAAAATGTCGAAAATTAAATCCACGCTCGGTCACTTCCTGGGGGTCCTTTAGACGCGCATTCTAACGGGGAATCGAATTACGTCAAGCTTTTGCCGATATCTCTAACCGTTCTCGAGATATTCGGGTTTAAAGTTTTGAAAAATTAATTTCGCGCTAGAGCGCTGCCATATAGCCTATCAGAAGCGTCTTCCCACGGGGAGTCCAAATCTGTCGAGTTTTCGTCTCTATCTCTTACCGTTTCCGAGATATGAGCGTTTAAAGTTTTGAAAATTTTTTTTAACGCTAGAGCGTTCTGGCATAGCGTATCCGAAGCGTTTTCGCACGGGGAATCGAATGACGTCAAGCTTTTGCCGATATCTCTAACCGTTTCCGAGATATTCGCAAAAATGTGCCGAAATTCGTTAAAAATCGCTATTTTTTACCCAAAATCGCTTATTTTTCCTTATTTTTTCTCTATCTACGATCGCTACCCCGATGTATCATACACCGTCGGACGTACTTTTCGACGGCGATTCCGAATCTGAAGTCGGCGTTCGGCTATCGGTTACGGTTCGGAAGATATCGTCGAATTTCCTTAAATTTCGTCGAAAATTTTGGGAAAATTCAAAAAAAATCGTCTCAAAATTGAAATAACCCCGACGTATTATACATCAGAAGAAGCGCCCTTTCGCGGCGAATCGAACGGCACCGCGCCCGTCCTTCTAGCACCAACCGTTCCGGAGCTATGGGCGTTTAAAATGTCGAAAATTAAATCCACGCTCGGTCACTTCCTGGGGGTCCTTTAGACGCGCATTCTAACGGGGAATCGAATTACGTCAAGCTTTTGCCGATATCTCTAACCGTTCTCGAGATATTCGGGTTTAAAGTTTTGAAAAATTAATTTCGCGCTAGAGCGCTGCCATATAGCCTATCAGAAGCGTCTTCCCACGGGGAGTCCAAATCTGTCGAGTTTTCGTCTCTATCTCTTACCGTTTCCGAGATATGAGCGTTTAAAGTTTTGAAATTTTTTTTTAACGCTAGAGCGTTCTGGCATAGCCTATCCGAAGCGTTTTCGCACGGGGAATCGAATGACGTCAAGCTTTTGCCGATATCTCTAACCGTTTCCGAGATATTCGCAAAAATGTGCCGAAATTCGTTAAAAATCGCTATTTTTTACCCAAAATCGCTTATTTTTCCTTATTTTTTCTCTATCTACGATCGCTACCCCGATGTATCATACACCGTCGGACGTACTTTTCGACGGCGATTCCGAATCTGAAGTCGGCGTTCGGCTATCGGTTACGGTTCGGAAGATATCGTCGAATTTCCTTAAATTTCGTCGAAAATTTTGGGAAAATTAAAAAAAAATCGTCTCAAAATTGAAATAACCCCGACGTATTATACATCAGAAGAAGCGCCTTTTCGCGGCGAATCGAAAGGCACCGCGCCCGTCCTCCTAGCACTAACCGTTCCGGAGATATGGGCGTTTAAAGTTTCGAAAATTAAATCCACGCTCGGTCACTTCCTGGGGGTCCTTTAGACGCGCATTCTAACGGGGAATCGAATTACGTCAAGCTTTTGCCGATATCTCTAACCGTTCTCGAGATATTCGGGTTTAAAGTTTTGAAAAATTAATTTCGCGCTAGAGCGCTGCCATATAGCCTATCAGAAGCGTCTTCCCACGGGGAGTCCAAATCTGTCGAGTTTTCGTCTCTATCTCTTACCGTTTCCGAGATATGAGCGTTTAAAGTTTTGAAAATTTTTTTTAACGTTAGAGCGTTCTGGCATAGCCTATCCGAAGCGTTTTCGCACGGGGAATCGAATGACGTCAAGCTTTTGCCGATATCTCTAACCTTTTCCGAGATATTCGCAAAAATGTGCCGAAATTCGTTAAAAATCGCTATTTTTTACCCAAAATCGCTTATTTTTCCTTGTCTTTTCTCTATCTACGATCGCTACCCCGATGTATCATACACCGTCGGACGTACTTTTCGACGGCGATTCCGAATCTGAAGTCGGCGTTCGGCTATCGGTTACGGTTCGGAAGATATCGTCGAATTTCCTTAAATTTCGTCGAAAATTTTGGGAAAATTCAAAAAAAATCGTCTCAAAATTGAAATAACCCCGACGTATTATACATCAGAAGAAGCGCCCTTTCGCGGCGAATCGAACGGCAACGCGCCCGTCCTTCTAGCACCAACCGTTCCGGAGCTATGGGCGTTTAAAATGTCGAAAATTAAATCCACGCTCGGTCACTTCCTGGGGGTCCTTTAGACGCGCATTCTAACGGGGAATCGAATTACGTCAAGCTTTTGCCGATATCTCTAACCGTTCTCGAGATATTCGGGTTTAAAGTTTTGAAAAATTAATTTCGCGCTAGAGCGCTGCCATATAGCCTATCAGAAGCGTCTTCCCACGGGGAGTCCAAATCTGTCGAGTTTTCGTCTCTATCTCTTACCGTTTCCGAGATATGAGCGTTTAAAGTTTTGAAAATTTTTTTTAACGCTAGAGCGTTCTGGCATAGCCTATCCGAAGCGTTTTCGCACGGGGAATCGAATGACGTCAAGCTTTTGCCGATATCTCTAACCGTTTCCGAGATATTCGCAAAAATGTGCCGAAATTAGTTAAAAATCGCTATTTTTTACCCAAAATCGCTTATTTTTCCTTATTTTTTCTCTATCTACGATCGCTACCCCGATGTATCATACACCGTCGGACGTACTTTTCGACGGCGATTCCGAATCTGAAGTCGGCGTTCGGCTATCGGTTACGGTTCGGAAGATATCGTCGAATTTCCTTAAATTTCGTCGAAAATTTTGGGAAAATTAAAAAAAAATCGTCTCAAAATTGAAATAACCCCAACGTATTATACATCAGAAGAAGCGCCTTTTCGCGGCGAATCGAAAGGCACCGCGCCCGTCCTCCTAGCACTAACCGTTCCGGAGATATGGGCGTTTAAAGTTTCGAAAATTAAATCCACGCTCGGTCACTTCCTGGGGGTCCTTTAGACGCGCATTCTAACGGGGAATCGAATTACGTCAAGCTTTTGCCGATATCTCTAACCGTTCTCGAGATATTCGGGTTTAAAGTTTTGAAAAATTAATTTCGCGCTAGAGCGCTGCCATATAGCCTATCAGAAGCGTCTTCCCACGGAGAGTCCAAATCTGTCGAGTTTTCGTCTCTATCTCTTACCGTTTCCGAGATATGAGCGTTTAAAGTTTTGAAAATTTTTTTTAACGCTAGAGCGTTCTGGCATAGCCTATCCGAAGCGTTTTCGCACGGGGAATCGAATGACGTCAAGCTTTTGCCGATATCTCTAACCGTTTCCGAGATATTCGCAAAAATGTGCCGAAATTAGTTAAAAATCGCTATTTTTTACCCAAAATCGCTTATTTTTCCTTATTTTTTCTCTATCTACGATCGCTACCCCGATGTATCATACACCGTCGGACGTACTTTTCGACGGCGATTCCGAATCTGAAGTCGGCGTTCGGCTATCGGTTACGGTTCGGAAGATATCGTCGAATTTCCTTAAATTTCGTCGAAAATTTTGGGAAAATTAAAAAAAAATCGTCTCAAAATTGAAATAACCCCGACGTATTATACATCAGAAGAAGCGCCTTTTCGCGGCGAATCGAGAGGCACCGCGCCCGTCCTCCTAGCACTAACCGTTCCGGAGATATGGGCGTTTAAAGTTTCGAAAATTAAATCCACGCTCGGTCACTTCCTGGGGGTCCTTTAGACGCGCATTCTAACGGGGAATCGAATTACGTCAAGCTTTTGCCGATATCTCTAACCGTTCTCGAGATATTCGGGTTTAAAGTTTTGAAAAATTAATTTCGCGCTAGAGCGCTGCCATATAGCCTATCAGAAGCGTCTTCCCACGGGGAGTCCAAATCTGTCGAGTTTTCGTCTCTATCTCTTACCGTTTCCGAGATATGAGCGTTTAAAGTTTTGAAAAAAATTTTTAACGCTAGAGCGTTCTGGCATAGCCTATCCGAAGCGTTTTCGCACGGGGAATCGAATGACGTCAAGCTTTTGCCGATATCTCTAACCGTTTCCGAGATATTCGCAAAAATGTGCCGAAATTCGTTAAAAATCGCTATTTTTTACCCAAAATCGCTTATTTTTCCTTATCTTTTCTCTATCTACGATCGCTACCCCGATGTATCATACACCGTCGGACGTACTTTTCGACGGCGATTCCGAATCTGAAGTCGGCGTTCGGCTATCGGTTACGGTTCGGAAGATATCGTCGAATTTCCTTAAATTTCGTCGAAAATTTTGGGAAAATTCAAAAAAAATCGTCTCAAAATTGCAATAACCCCGACGTATTATACATCAGAAGAAGCGCCCTTTCGCGGCGAATCGAACGGCAACGCGCCCGTCCTTCTAGCACCAACCGTTCCGGAGCTATGGGCGTTTAAAATGTCGAAAATTAAATCCACGCTCGGTCACTTCTTGGGGATCCTTTAGACGCGCATTCTAACGGGGAATCGAATTACGTCAAGCTTTTGCCGATATCTCTAACCGTTCTCGAGATATTCGGGTTTAAAGTTTTGAAAAATTAATTTCGCGCTAGAGCGCTGCCATATAGCCTATCAGAAGCGTCTTCCCACGGGGAGTCCAAATCTGTCGAGTTTTCGTCTCTATCTCTTACCGTTTCCGAGATATGAGCGTTTAAAGTTTTGAAATTTTTTTTAACGCTAGAGCGTTCTGGCATAGCCTATCCGAAGCGTTTTCGCACGGGGAATCGAATGACGTCAAGCTTTTGCCGATATCTCTAACCGTTTCCGAGATATTCGCAAAAATGTGCCGAAATTCGTTAAAAATCGCTATTTTTTACCCAAAATCGCTTATTTTTCCTTATCTTTTCTCTATCTACGATCGCTACCCCGATGTATCATACACCGTCGGACGTACTTTTCGACGGCGATTCCGAATCTGAAGTCGGCGTTCGGCTATCGGTTACGGTTCGGAAGATATCGTCGAATTTCCTTAAATTTCGTCGAAAATTTTGGGAAAATTAAAAAAAAATCGTCTCAAAATTGAAATAACCCCGACGTATTATACATCAGAAGAAGCGCCTTTTCGCGGCGAATCGAAAGGCACCGCGCCCGTCCTCCTAGCACTAACCGTTCCGGAGATATGGGCGTTTAAAGTTTCGAAAATTAAATCCACGCTCGGTCACTTCCTGGGGGTCCTTTAGACGCGCATTCTAACGGGGAATCGAATTACGTCAAGCTTTTGCCGATATCTCTAACCGTTCTCGAGATATTCGGGTTTAAAGTTTTGAAAAATTAATTTCGCGCTAGAGCGCTGCCATATAGCCTATCAGAAGCGTCTTCCCACGGGGAGTCCAAATCTGTCGAGTTTTCGTCTCTATCTCTTACCGTTTCCGAGATATGAGCGTTTAAAGTTTTGAAATTTTTTTTAACGCTAGAGCGTTCTGGCATAGCCTATCCGAAGCGTTTTCGCACGGGGAATCGAATGACGTCAAGCTTTTGCCGATATCTCTAACCGTTTCCGAGATATTCGCAAAAATGTGCCGAAATTCGTTAAAAATCGCTATTTTTTACCCAAAATCGCTTATTTTTCCTTATTTTTTCTCTATCTACGATCGCTACCCCGATGTATCATACACCGTCGGACGTACTTTTCGACGGCGATTCCGAATCTGAAGTCGGCGTTCGGCTATCGGTTACGGTTCGGAAGATATCGTCGAATTTCCTTAAATTTCGTCGAAAATTTTGGGAAAATTAAAAAAAAATCGTCTCAAAATTGAAATAACCCCGACGTATTATACATCAGAAGAAGCGCCTTTTCGCGGCGAATCGAAAGGCACCGCGCCCGTCCTCCTAGCACTAACCGTTCCGGAGATATGGGCGTTTAAAGTTTCGAAAATTAAATCCACGCTCGGTCACTTCCTGGGGGTCCTTTAGACGCGCATTCTAACGGGGAATCGAATTACGTCAAGCTTTTGCCGATATCTCTAACCGTTCTCGAGATATTCGGGTTTAAAGTTTTGAAAAATTAATTTCGCGCTAGAGCGCTGCCATATAGCCTATCAGAAGCGTCTTCCCACGGGGAGTCCAAATCTGTCGAGTTTTCGTCTCTATCTCTTACCGTTTCCGAGATATGAGCGTTTAAAGTTTTGAAAATTTTTTTTAACGCTAGAGCGTTCTGGCATAGCCTATCCGAAGCGTTTTCGCACGGGGAATCGAATGACGTCAAGCTTTTGCCGATATCTCTAACCGTTTCCGAGATATTCGCAAAAATGTGCCGAAATTAGTTAAAAATCGCTATTTTTTACCCAAAATCGCTTATTTTTCCTTATTTTTTCTCTATCTACGATCGCTACCCCGATGTATCATACACCGTCGGACGTACTTTTCGACGGCGATTCCGAATCTGAAGTCGGCGTTCGGCTATCGGTTACGGTTCGGAAGATATCGTCGAATTTCCTTAAATTTCGTCGAAAATTTTGGGAAAATTAAAAAAAAATCGTCTCAAAATTGAAATAACCCCGACGTATTATACATCAGAAGAAGCGCCTTTTCGCGGCGAATCGAAAGGCACCGCGCCCGTCCTCCTAGCACTAACCGTTCCGGAGATATGGGGGTTTAAAGTTTCGAAAATTAAATCCACGCTCGGTCACTTCCTGGGGGTCCTTTAGACGCGCATTCTAACGGGGAATCGAATTACGTCAAGCTTTTGCCGATATCTCTAACCGTTCTCGAGATATTCGGGTTTAAAGTTTTGAAAAATTAATTTCGCGCTAGAGCGCTGCCATATAGCCTATCAGAAGCGTCTTCCCACGGGGAGTCCAAATCTGTCGAGTTTTCGTCTCTATCTCTTACCGTTTCCGAGATATGAGCGTTTAAAGTTTTGAAAATTTTTTTTAACGCTAGAGCGTTCTGGCATAGCCTATCCGAAGCGTTTTCGCACGGGGAATCGAATGACGTCAAGCTTTTGCCGATATCTCTAACCGTTTCCGAGATATTCGCAAAAATGTGCCGAAATTAGTTAAAAATCGCTATTTTTTACCCAAAATCGCTTATTTTTCCTTATTTTTTCTCTATCTACGATCGCTACCCCGATGTATCATACACCGTCGGACGTACTTTTCGACGGCGATTCCGAATCTGAAGTCGGCGTTCGGCTATCGGTTACGGTTCGGAAGATATCGTCGAATTTCCTTAAATTTCGTCGAAAATTTTGGGAAAATTAAAAAAAAATCGTCTCAAAATTGAAATAACCCCGACGTATTATACATCAGAAGAAGCGCCCTTTCGCGGCGAATCGAACGGCACCGCGCCCGTCCTTCTAGCACCAACCGTTCCGGAGCTATGGGCGTTTAAAGTTTCGAAAATTAAATCCACGCTCGGTCACTTCCTGGGGGTCCTTTAGACGCGCATTCTAACGGGGAATCGAATTACGTCAAGCTTTTGCCGATATCTCTAACCGTTCTCGAGATATTCGGGTTTAAAGTTTTGAAAAATTAATTTCGCGCTAGAGCGCTGCCATATAGCCTATCAGAAGCGTCTTCCCACGAGGAGTCCAAATCTGTCGAGTTTTCGTCTCTATCTCTTATCGTTTCCGAGATATGAGCGTTTAAAGTTTTGAAAATTTTTTTTAACGCTAGAGCGTTCCGGCATAGCCTATCCGAAGCGTTTTCGCCCGGGGAATCGAATGACGTCAAGCTTTTGCCGATATCTCTAACCGTTTCCGAGATATTCGCAAAAATGTGCCGAAATTCGTTAAAAATCGCTATTTTTTTACCCAAAATCGCTTATTTTTCCTTATTTTTTCTCTATCTACGATCGCTACCCCGATGTATCATACACCGTCGGACGTACTTTTCGACGGCGATTCCGAATCTGAAGTCGGCGTTCGCCTATCGGTTACGGTTCGGAAGATATCGTCGAATTTCCTTAAATTTCGTCGAAAATTTTGGGAAAATTAAAAAAAAATCGTCTCAAAATTAAAATAACCCCGACGTATTATACATCAGAAGAAGCGCCTTTTCGCGGCGAATCGAAAGGCACCGCGCCCGTCCTCCTAGCACTAACCGTTCCGGAGATATGGGCGTTTAAAGTTTCGAAAATTAAATCCACGCTCGGTCACTTCCTGGGGGTCCTTTAGACGCGCATTCTAACGGGGAATCGAATTACGTCAAGCTTTTGCCGATATCTCTAACCGTTCTCGAGATATTCGGGTTTAAAGTTTTGAAAAATTAATTTCGCGCTAGAGCGCTGCCATATAGCCTATCAGAAGCGTCTTCCCACGGGGAGTCCAAATCTGTCGAGTTTTCGTCTCTATCTCTTACCGTTTCCGAGATATGAGCGTTTAAAGTTTCGAAAATTTTTTTTAACGCTAGAGCGTTCTGGCATAGCCTATCCGAAGCGTTTTCGCACGGGGAATCGAATGACGTCAAGCTTTTGCCGATATCTCTAACCGTTTCCGAGATATTCGCAAAAATGTGCCGAAATTCGTTAAAAATCGCTATTTTTTACCCAAAATCGCTTATTTTTCCTTATTTTTTCGCTATCTACGATCGCTACCCCGATGTATCATAACACCGTCGGACGTGCTTTTCGACGGCGATTCCGAATCTGAAGTCGGCGTTCGGCTATCGGTTACGGTTCGGAAGATATCGTCGAATTTCCTTAAATTTCGTCGAAAATTTTGGGAAAATTAAAAAAAAATCGTCTCAAAATTGAAATAACCCCGACGTATTATACATCAGAAGAAGCGCCTTTTCGCGGCGAATCGAAAGGCACCGCGCCCGTCCTCCTAGCACTAACCGTTCCGGAGATATGGGCGTTTAAAGTTTCGAAAATTAAATCCACGCTCGGTCACTTCCTGGGGGTCCTTTAGACGCGCATTCCAACGGGGAATCGAATTACGTCAAGCTTTTGCCGATATCGCTAACCGTTCTCGAGATATTCGGGTTTAAAGTTTTGAAAAATTAATTTCGCGCTAGAGCGCTGCCATATAGCCTATCAGAAGCGTCTTCCCACGGGGAGTCCAAATCTGTCGAGTTTTCGTCTCTATCTCTTACCGTTTCCGAGATATGAGCGTTTAAAGTTTTGAAAAATTTTTTTAACGCTAGAGCGTTCTGGCATAGCCTATCCGAAGCGTTTTCGCACGGGGAATCGAATGACGTCAAGCTTTTGCCGATATCTCTAACCGTTTCCGAGATATTCGCAAAAATGTGCCGAAATTCGTTAAAAATCGCTATTTTTTACCCAAAATCGCTTATTTTTCCTTATTTTTTCTCTATCTACGGTCGCTACCCCGATGTATCATACACCGTCGGACGTACTTTTCGACGGCGATTCCGAATCTGAAGTCGGCGTTCGGCTATCGGTTACGGTTCGGAAGATATCGTCGAATTTCCTTAAATTTCGTCGAAAATTTTGGGAAAATTAAAAAAAAATCGTCTCAAAATTGAAATAACCCCGACGTATTATACATCAGAAGAAGCGCCTTTTCGCGGCGAATCGAAAGGCACCGCGCCCGTCCTCCTAGCACTAACCGTTCCGAAGATATGGGCGTTTAAAGTTTCGAAAATTAAATCCACGCTCGGTCACTTCCTGGGGGTCCTTTAGACGCGCATTCTAACGGGGAATCGAATTACGTCAAGCTTTTGCCGATATCTCTAACCGTTCTCGAGATATTCGGGTTTAAAGTTTTGAAAAATTAATTTCGCGCTAGAGCGCTGCCATATAGCCTATCAGAAGCGTCTTCCCACGGGGAGTCCAAATCTGTCGAGTTTTCGTCTCTATCTCTTACCGTTTCCGAGATATGAGCGTTTAAAGTTTTGAAAATTTTTTTTAACGCTAGAGCGTTCTGGCATAGCCTATCCGAAGCGTTTTCGCACGGGGAATCGAATGACGTCAAGCTTTTGCCGATATCTCTAACCGTTTCCGAGATATTCGCAAAAATGTGCCGAAATTCGTTAAAAATCGCTATTTTTTACCCAAAATCGCTTATTTTTCCTTATTTTTTCTCTATCTACGATCGCTACCCCGATGTATCATACACCGTCGGACGTACTTTTCGACGGCGATTCCGAATCTGAAGTCGGCGTTCGGCTATCGGTTACGGTTCGGAAGATATCGTCGAATTTCCTTAAATTTCGTCGAAAATTTTGGGAAAATTAAAAAAAAATCGTCTCAAAATTGAAATAACCCCGACGTATTATACATCAGAAGAAGCGCCTTTTCGCGGCGAATCGAAAGGCACCGCGCCCGTCCTCCTAGCACTAACCGTTCCGGAGATATGGGCGTTTAAAGTTTCGAAAATTAAATCCACGCTCGGTCACTTCCTGGGGGTCCTTTAGACGCGCATTCCAACGGGGAATCGAATTACGTCAAGCTTTTGCCGATATCTCTAACCGTTCTCGAGATATTCGGGTTTAAAGTTTTGAAAAATTAATTTCGCGCTAGAGCGCTGCCATATAGCCTATCAGAAGCGTCTTCCCACGGGGAGTCCAAATCTGTCGAGTTTTCGTCTCTATCTCTTACCGTTTCCGAGATATGAGCGTTTAAAGTTTTGAAAAATTTTTTTAACGCTAGAGCGTTCTGGCATAGCCTATCCGAAGCGTTTTCGCACGGGGAATCGAATGACGTCAAGCTTTTGCCGATATCTCTAACCGTTTCCGAGATATTCGCAAAAATGTGCCGAAATTCGTTAAAAATCGCTATTTTTTACCCAAAATCGCTTATTTTTCCTTATTTTTTCTCTATCTACGGTCGCTACCCCGATGTATCATACACCGTCGGACGTACTTTTCGACGGCGATTCCGAATCTGAAGTCGGCGTTCGGCTATCGGTTACGGTTCGGAAGATATCGTCGAATTTCCTTAAATTTCGTTGAAAATTTTGGGAAAATTAAAAAAAAATCGTCTCAAAATTGAAATAACCCCGACGTATTATACATCAGAAGAAGCGCCTTTTCGCGGCGAATCGAAAGGCACCGCGCCCGTCCTCCTAGCACTAACCGTTCCGGAGATATGGGCGTTTAAAGTTTCGAAAATTAAATCCACGCTCGGTCACTTCCTGGGGGTCCTTTAGACGCGCATTCTAACGGGGAATCGAATTACGTCAAGCTTTTGCCGATATCTCTAACCGTTCTCGAGATATTCGGGTTTAAAGTTTTGAAAAATTAATTTCGCGCTAGAGCGCTGCCATATAGCCTATCAGAAGCGTCTTCCCACGGGGAGTCCAAATCTGTCGAGTTTTCGTCTCTATCTCTTACCGTTTCCGAGATATGAGCGTTTAAAGTTTTGAAAATTTTTTTTAACGCTAGAGCGTTCTGGCACAGCCTATCCGAAGCGTTTTCGCACGGGGAATCGAATGACGTCAAGCTTTTGCCGATATCTCTAACCGTTTCCGAGATATTCGCAAAAATGTGCCGAAATTCGTTAAAAATCGTTATTTTTTACCCAAAATCGCTTATTTTTCCTTATTTTTTCTCTATCTACGATCGCCACCCCGATGTATCATACACCGTCGGACGTACTTTTCGACGGCGATTCCGAATCTGAAGTCGGCGTTCGGCTATCGGTTACGGTTCGGAAGATATCGTCGAATTTCCTTAAATTTCGTTGAAAATTTTGGGAAAATTAAAAAAAAATCGTCTCAAAATTGAAATAACCCCGATGTATTATACATCAGAAGAAGCGCCTTTTCGCGGCGAATCGAAAGGCACCGCGCCCGTCCTCCTAGCACTAACCGTTCCGGAGATATGGGCGTTTAAAGTTTCGAAAATTAAATCCACGCTCGGTCACTTCCTGGGGGTCCTTTAGACGCGCATTCTAACGGGGAATCGAATTACGTCAAGCTTTTGCCGATATCTCTAACCGTTCTCGAGATATTCGGGTTTAAAGTTTTGAAAAATTAATTTCGCGCTAGAGCGCTGCCATATAGCCTATCAGAAGCGTCTTCCCACGGGGAGTCCAAATCTGTCGAGTTTTCGTCTCTATCTCTTACCGTTTCCGAGATATGAGCGTTTAAAGTTTTGAAAATTTTTTTTAACGCTAGAGCGTTCTGGCACAGCCTATCCGAAGCGTTTTCGCACGGGGAACCGAATGACGTCAAGCTTTTGCCGATATCTCTAACCGTTTCCGAGATATTCGCAAAAATGTGCCGAAATTCGTTAAAAATCGTTATTTTTTACCCAAAATCGCTTATTTTTCCTTATTTTTTCTCTATCTACGATCGCTACCCCGATGTATCATACACCGTCGGACGTACTTTTCGACGGCGATTCCGAATCTGAAGTCGGCGTTCGGCTATCGGTTACGGTTCGGAAGATATCGTCGAATTTCCTTAAATTTCGTCGAAAATTTTGGGAAAATTAAAAAAAAATCGTCTCAAAATTGAAATAACCCCGACGTATTATACATCAGAAGAAGCGCCTTTTCGCGGCGAATCGAAAGGCACCGCGCCCGTCCTCCTAGCACTAACCGTTCCGGAGATATGGGCGTTTAAAGTTTCGAAAATTAAATCCACGCTCGGTCACTTCCTGGGGGTCCTTTAGACGCGCATTCTAACGGGGAATCGAATGACGTCAACCTTTTGCCGATATCTCTAACCGTTCCCGAGATACTCGGGTTTAAAGTTTTGAAAAATTAATTTTGCGCTAGAGCGCTGCCATATAGCCTATCAGAAGCGTCTTCCCACGAGGAGTCCAAATCTGTCGAGTTTTCGTCTCTATCTCTTACCGTTTCCGAGATATGAGCGTTTAAAGTTTTGAAAAATTTTTTAACGCTAGAGCGTTCTGGCATAGCCTATCCGACGCGTTTTCGCACGGGGAATCGAATGGCGTCAAGCTTTTGCCGATATCTCTAACCGTTTCCGAGATATTCGCAAAAATGTGCCGAAATTCGTTAAAAATCGCTATTTTTTACCCAAAATCGCTTATTTTTCCTTATTTTTTTCTCTATCTACGATCGCTACCCCGATGTATCATACACCGTCGGACGTACTTTTCGACGGCGATTCCGAATCTGAAGTCGGCGTTCGGCTATCGGTTACGGTTCGGAAGATATCGTCGAATTTCCTTAAATTTCGTCGAAAATTTTGGGAAAATTCAAAACAAATCGTCTCAAAATTGAAATAACCCCGACGTATTATACACCAGAAGAAGCGCATTTTCGCGGCGAATCGAATGGCACCGCGCCAGTCCTCCTAGCACCAACCATTCCGGAGATATGAGCGTTTAAAGTTTTGAAAATTTTTTTAACGCTAGAGCGTTCTGGCATAGCCTATCCGACGCGTTTTCGCACGGGGAATCGAATGACGTCAACCTTTTGCCGATATCTCTAACCGTTCCCGAGATATTCGGGTTTAAAGTTTTGAAAAATTAATTTTGCGCTAGAGCGCTGTCATATAGCCTATCAGAAGCGTCTTCCCACGAGGAGTCCAAATCTGTCGAGTTTTCGTCTCTATCTCTTACCGTTTCCGAGATATGAGCGTTTAAAGTTTTGAAAATTTTTTTTTCTGGCATAGCCTATCCGACGCGTTTTCGCACGGGGAATCGAATGGCGTCAAGCTTTTGCCGATATCTCTAACCGTTTCCGAGATATTCGCAAAAATGTGCCGAAATTCGTTAAAAATCGCTATTTTTTACCCAAAATCCCTTATTTTTCCTTATTTTTTCTCTATCTACGATCGCTACCCCGATGTATCATACACCGTCGGACGTACTTTTGGGAAAATTAAAAAAAAAATTTTTAACGCTAGAGCGTTCTGGCATAGCCTATCCGACGCGTTTTCGCACGGGGAATCGAATGGCGTCAAGCTTTTGCCGATATCTCTAACCGTTTCCGAGATATTCGCAAAAATGTGCCGAAATTCGTTAAAAATCGCTATTTTTTACCCAAAATCGCTTATTTTTCCTTATTTTTTTCTCTATCTACGATCGCTACCCCGATGTATCATACACCGTCGGACGTACTTTTCGACGGCGATTCCGAATCTGAAGTCGGCGTTCGGCTATCGGTTACGGTTCGGAAGATATCGTCGAATATCCTTAAATTTCGTCGAAAATTTTGGGAAAATTAAAAAAAAAAATTTTAACGCTAGAGCGTTCTGGCATAGCCTATCCGACGCGTTTTCGCACGGGGAATCGAATGGCGTCAAGCTTTTGCCGATATCTCTAACCGTTTCCGAGATATTCGCAAAAATGTGCCGAAATTCGTTAAAAATCGCTATTTTTTACCCAAAATCGCTTATTTTTCCTTATTTTTTCTCTATCTACGATCGCTACCCCGATGTATCATACACCGTCGGACGTACTTTTCGACGGCGATTCCGAATCTGAAGTCGGCGTTCGGCTATCGGTTACGGTTCGGAAGATATCGTCGAATATCCTTTAATTTCGTCGAAAATTTTGGGAAAATTAAAAAAAAAAATTTTAACGCTAGAGCGTTCTGGCATAGCCTATCCGACGCGTTTTCGCACGGGGAATCGAATGGCGTCAAGCTTTTGCCGATATCTCTAACCGTTTCCGAGATATTCGCAAAAATGTGCCGAAATTCGTTAAAAATCGCTATTTTTTACCCAAAATCGCTTATTTTTCCTTATTTTTTTCTCTATCTACGATCGCTACCCCGATGTATCATACACCGTCGGACGTACTTTTCGACGGCGATTCCGAATCTGAAGTCGGCGTTCGGCTATCGGTTACGGTTCGGAAGATATCGTCGAATTTCCTTAAATTTCGTCGAAAATTTTGGGAAAATTCAAAACAAATCGTCTCAAAATTGAAATAACCCCGACGTATTATACACCAGAAGAAGCGCCTTTTCGCGGCGAATCGAATGGCACCGCGCCAGTCCTCCTAGCACCAACCATTCCGGAGATATGAGCGTTTAAAGTTTTGAAAAAATTTTTAACGCTAGAGCGTTCTGGCATAGCCTATCCGACGCGTTTTCGCACGGGGAATCGAATGACGTCAACCTTTTGCCGATATCTCTAACCGTTCCCGAGATATTCGGGTTTAAAGTTTTGAAAAATTAATTTTGCGCTAGAGCGCTGCCATATAGCCTATCAGAGGCGTCTTCCCACGAGGAGTCCAAATCTGTCGAGTTTTCGTCTCTATCTCTTACCGTTTCCGAGATATGAGCGTTTAAAGTTTTGAAAATTTTTTTTAACGCTAGAGCGTTCTGGCATAGCCTATCCGACGCGTTTTCGCACGGGGAATCGAATGGCGTCAAGCTTTTGCCGATATCTCTAACCGTTTCCGAGATATTCGCAAAAATGTGCCGAAATTCGTTAAAAATCGCTATTTTTTACCCAAAATCGCTTATTTTTCCTTATTTTTTCTCTATCTACGATCGCTACCCCGATGTATCATACAACGTCGGACGTACTTTTCGACGGCGATTCCGAATCTGAAGTCGGCGTTCGGCTATCGGTTACGGTTCGGAAGATATCGTCGAATATCCTTAAATTTCGTCGAAAATTTTGGGAAAATTAAAAAAAAAATTTTTAACGCTAGAGCGTTCTGGCATAGCCTATCCGACGCGTTTTCGCACGGGGAATCGAATGGCGTCAAGCTTTTGCCGATATCTCTAACCGTTTCCGAGATATTCGCAAAAATGTGCCGAAATTCGTTAAAAATCGCTATTTTTTACCCAAAATCGCTTATTTTTCCTTATTTTTTTCTCTATCTACGATCGCTACCCCGATGTATCATACACCGTCGGACGTACTTTTCGACGGCGATTCCGAATCTGAAGTCGGCGTTCGGCTATCGGTTACGGTTCGGAAGATATCGTCGAATTTCCTTAAATTTCGTCGAAAATTTTGGGAAAATTCAAAACAAATCGTCTCAAAATTGAAATAACCCCGACGTATTATACACCAGAAGAAGCGCCTTTTCGCGGCGAATCGAATGGCACCGCGCCAGTCCTCCTAGCACCAACCATTCCGGAGATATGAGCGTTTAAAGTTTTGAAAAATTTTTTAACGCTAGAGCGTTCTGGCATAGCCTATCCGACGCGTTTTCGCACGGGGAATCGAATGACGTCAACCTTTTGCCGATATCTCTAACCGTTCCCGAGATATTCGGGTTTAAAGTTTTGAAAAATTAATTTTGCGCTAGAGCGCTGTCATATAGCCTATCAGAAGCGTCTTCCCACGAGGAGTCCAAATCTGTCGAGTTTTCGTCTCTATCTCTTACCGTTTCCGAGATATGAGCGTTTAAAGTTTTGAAAAATTTTTTTTCTGGCATAGCCTATCCGACGCGTTTTCGCACGGGGAATCGAATGGCGTCAAGCTTTTGCCGATATCTCTAACCGTTTCCGAGATATTCGCAAAAATGTGCCGAAATTCGTTAAAAATCGCTATTTTTTACCCAAAATCCCTTATTTTTCCTTATTTTTTCTCTATCTACGATCGCTACCCCGATGTATCATACACCGTCGGACGTACTTTTCGACGGCGATTCCGAATCTGAAGTCGGCGTTCGGCTATCGGTTACGGTTCGGAAGATATCGTCGAATATCCTTAAATTTCGTCGAAAATTTTGGGAAAATTAAAAAAAAAATTTTTAACGCTAGAGCGTTCTGGCATAGCCTATCCGACGCGTTTTCGCACGGGGAATCGAATGACGTCAACCTTTTGCCGATATCTCTAACCGTTCCCGAGATATTCGGGTTTAAAGTTTTGAAAAATTAATTTTGCGCTAGAGCGCTGCCATATAGCCTATCAGAAGCGTCTTCCCACGAGGAGTCCAAATCTGTCGAGTTTTCGTCTCTATCTCTTACCGTTTCCGAGATATGAGCGTTTAAAGTTTTGAAAATTTTTTTTAACGCTAGAGCGTTCTGGCATAGCCTATCCGACGCGTTTTCGCACGGGGAATCGAATGGCGTCAAGCTTTTGCCGATATCTCTAACCGTTTCCGAGATATTGGCAAAAATGTGCCGAAATTCGTTAAAAATCGCTATTTTTTACCCAAAATCGCTTATTTTTCCTTATTTTTTCTCTATCTACGATCGCTACCCCGATGTATCATACACCGTCGGACGTACTTTTCGACGGCGATTCCGAATCTGAAGTCGGCGTTCGGCTATCGGTTACGGTTCGGAAGATATCGTCGAATATCCTTAAATTTCGTCGAAAATTTTGGGAAAATTAAAAAAAAAATTTTTAACGCTAGAGCGTTCTGGCATAGCCTATCCGACGCGTTTTCGCACGGGGAATCGAATGGCGTCAAGCTTTTGCCGATATCTCTAACCGTTTCCGAGATATTCGCAAAAATGTGCCGAAATTCGTTAAAAATCGCTATTTTTTACCCAAAATCGCTTATTTTTCCTTATTTTTTTCTCTATCTACGATCGCTACCCCGATGTATCATACACCGTCGGACGTACTTTTCGACGGCGATTCCGAATCTGAAGTCGGCGTTCGGCTATCGGTTACGGTTCGGAAGATATCGTCGAATTTCCTTAAATTTCGTCGAAAATTTTGGGAAAATTCAAAACAAATCGTCTCAAAATTGAACTAACCCCGACGTATTATACACCAGAAGAAGCGCCTTTTCGCGGCGAATCGAATGGCACCGCGCCAGTCCTCCTAGCACCAACCATTCCGGAGATATGAGCGTTTAAAGTTTTGAAAAATTTTTTAACGCTAGAGCGTTCTGGAATAGCCTATCCGACGCGTTTTCGCACGGGGAATCGAATGGCGTCAAGCTTTTGCCGATATCTCTAACCGTTTCCGAGATATTCGCAAAAATGTGCCGAAATTCGTTAAAAATCGCTATTTTTTACCCAAAATCGCTTATTTTTCCTTATTTTTTTCTCTATCTACGATCGCTACCCCGATGTATCATACACCGTCGGACGTACTTTTCGACGGCGATTCCGAATCTGAAGTCGGCGTTCGGCTATCGGTTACGGTTCGGAAGATATCGTCGAATTTCCTTAAATTTCGTCGAAAATTTTGGGAAAATTCAAAACAAATCGTCTCAAAATTGAAATAACCCCGACGTATTATACACCAGAAGAAGCGCCTTTTCGCGGCGAATCGAATGGCACCGCGCCAGTCCTCCTAGCACCAACCATTCCGGAGATATGAGCGTTTAAAGTTTTGAAAAATTTTTTAACGCTAGAGCGTTCTGGCATAGCCTATCCGACGCGTTTTCGCACGGGGAATCGAATGACGTCAACCTTTTGCCGATATCTCTAACCGTTCCCGAGATATTCGGGTTTAAAGTTTTGAAAAATTAATTTTGCGCTAGAGCGCTGTCATATAGCCTATCAGAAGCGTCTTCCCACGAGGAGTCCAAATCTGTCGAGTTTTCGTCTCTATCTCTTACCGTTTCCGAGATATGAGCGTTTAAAGTTTTGAAAAATTTTTTTTCTGGCATAGCCTATCCGACGCGTTTTCGCACGGGGAATCGAATGGCGTCAAGCTTTTGCCGATATCTCTAACCGTTTCCGAGATATTCGCAAAAATGTGCCGAAATTCGTTAAAAATCGCTATTTTTTACCCAAAATCCCTTATTTTTCCTTATTTTTTCTCTATCTACGATCGCTACCCCGATGTATCATACACCGTCGGACGTACTTTTCGACGGCGATTCCGAATCTGAAGTCGGCGTTCGGCTATCGGTTACGGTTCGGAAGATATCGTCGAATATCCTTAAATTTCGTCGAAAATTTTGGGAAAATTAAAAAAAAAATTTTTAACGCTAGAGCGTTCTGGCATAGCCTATCCGACGCGTTTTCGCACGGGGAATCGAATGACGTCAACCTTTTGCCGATATCTCTAACCGTTCCCGAGATATTCGGGTTTAAAGTTTTGAAAAATTAATTTTGCGCTAGAGCGCTGCCATATAGCCTATCAGAAGCGTCTTCCCACGAGGAGTCCAAATCTGTCGAGTTTTCGTCTCTATCTCTTACCGTTTCCGAGATATGAGCGTTTAAAGTTTTGAAAAATTTTTTTAACGCTAGAGCGTTCTGGCATAGCCTATCCGACGCGTTTTCGCACGGGGAATCGAATGGCGTCAAGCTTTTGCCGATATCTCTAACCGTTTCCGAGATATTGGCAAAAATGTGCCGAAATTCGTTAAAAATCGCTATTTTTTACCCAAAATCGCTTATTTTTCCTTATTTTTTCTCTATCTACGATCGCTACCCCGATGTATCATACACCGTCGGACGTACTTTTCGACGGCGATTCCGAATCTGAAGTCGGCGTTCGGCTATCGGTTACGGTTCGGAAGATATCGTCGAATATCCTTAAATTTCGTCGAAAATTTTGGGAAAATTAAAAAAAAAATTTTTAACGCTAGAGCGTTCTGGCATAGCCTATCCGACGCGTTTTCGCACGGGGAATCGAATGGCGTCAAGCTTTTGCCGATATCTCTAACCGTTTCCGAGATATTCGCAAAAATGTGCCGAAATTCGTTAAAAATCGCTATTTTTTACCCAAAATCGCTTATTTTTCCTTATTTTTTTCTCTATCTACGATCGCTACCCCGATGTATCATACACCGTCGGACGTACTTTTCGACGGCGATTCCGAATCTGAAGTCGGCGTTCGGCTATCGGTTACGGTTCGGAAGATATCGTCGAATTTCCTTAAATTTCGTCGAAAATTTTGGGAAAATTCAAAACAAATCGTCTCAAAATTGAACTAACCCCGACGTATTATACACCAGAAGAAGCGCCTTTTCGCGGCGAATCGAATGGCACCGCGCCAGTCCTCCTAGCACCAACCATTCCGGAGATATGAGCGTTTAAAGTTTTGAAAAATTTTTTAACGCTAGAGCGTTCTGGAATAGCCTATCCGACGCGTTTTCGCACGGGGAATCGAATGACGTCAACCTTTTGCCGATATCTCTAACCGTTCCCGAGATATTCGGGTTTAAAGTTTTGAAAAATTAATTTTGCGCTAGAGCGCTGCCATATAGCCTATCAGAAGCGTCTTCCCACGAGGAGTCCAAATCTGTCGAGTTTTCGTCTCTATCTCTTACCGTTTCCGAGATATGAGCGTTTAAAGTTTTGAAAAATTTTTTTAACGCTAGAGCGTTCTGCCATAGCCTATCCGACGCGTTTTCGCACGGGGAATCGAATGGCGTCAAGCTTTTGCCGATATCTCTAACCGTTTCCGAGATATTCGCAAAAATGTGCCGAAATTCGTTAAAAATCGCTATTTTTTACCCAAAATCGCTTATTTTTCCTTATTTTTTCTCTATCTACGATCGCTACCCCGATGTATCATACACCGTCGGACGTACTTTTCGACGGCGATTCCGAATCTGAAGTCGGCGTTCGGCTATCGGTTACGGTTCGGAAGATATCGTCGAATATCCTTAAATTTCGTCGAAAATTTTGGGAAAATTAAAAAAAAAATTTTTAACGCTAGAGCGTTCTGGCATAGCCTATCCGACGCGTTTTCGCACGGGGAATCGAATGGCGTCAAGCTTTTGCCGATATCTCTAACCGTTTCCGAGATATTCGCAAAAATGTGCCGAAATTCGTTAAAAATCGCTATTTTTTACCCAAAATCGCTTATTTTTCCTTATTTTTTTCTCTATCTACGATCGCTACCCCGATGTATCATACACCGTCGGACGTACTTTTCGACGGCGATTCCGAATCTGAAGTCGGCGTTCGGCTATCGGTTACGGTTCGGAAGATATCGTCGAATTTCCTTAAATTTCGTCGAAAATTTTGGGAAAATTCAAAACAAATCGTCTCAAAATTGAAATAACCCCGACGTATTATACACCAGAAGAAGCGCCTTTTCGCGGCGAATCGAATGGCACCGCGCCAGTCCTCCTAGCACCAACCATTCCGGAGATATGAGCGTTTAAAGTTTTGAAAAATTTTTTAACGCTAGAGCGTTCTGGCATAGCCTATCCGACGCGTTTTCGCACGGGGAATCGAATGGCGTCAAGCTTTTGCCGATATCTCTAACCGTTTCCGAGATATTCGCAAAAATGTG
This sequence comes from Cetonia aurata, assembly GCA_949128085.1. Taxonomy (NCBI): domain Eukaryota; kingdom Metazoa; phylum Arthropoda; class Insecta; order Coleoptera; family Scarabaeidae; genus Cetonia; species Cetonia aurata. The sequence continues at coordinate 67,861,510 of OX421882.1, read as the reverse complement.
CCGAAATTCGTTAAAAATCGCTATTTTTTACCCAAAATCGCTTATTTTTCCTTATTTTTTCTCTATCTACGATCGCTACCCCGATGTATCATACACCGTCGGACGTACTTTTCGACGGCGATTCCGAATCTGAAGTCGGCGTTCGGCTATCGGTTACGGTTCGGAAGATATCGTCGAATATCCTTAAATTTCGTCGAAAATTTTGGGAAAATTAAAAAAAAAATTTTTAACGCTAGAGCGTTCTGGCATAGCCTATCCGACGCGTTTTCGCACGGGGAATCGAATGGCGTCAAGCTTTTGCCGATATCTCTAACCGTTTCCGAGATATTCGCAAAAATGTGCCGAAATTCGTTAAAAATCGCTATTTTTTACCCAAAATCGCTTATTTTTCCTTATTTTTTTCTCTATCTACGATCGCTACCCCGATGTATCATACACCGTCGGACGTACTTTTCGACGGCGATTCCGAATCTGAAGTCGGCGTTCGGCTATCGGTTACGGTTCGGAAGATATCGTCGAATTTCCTTAAATTTCGTCGAAAATTTTGGGAAAATTCAAAACAAATCGTCTCAAAATTGAAATAACCCCGACGTATTATACACCAGAAGAAGCGCCTTTTCGCGGCGAATCGAATGGCACCGCGCCAGTCCTCCTAGCACCAACCATTCCGGAGATATGAGCGTTTAAAGTTTTGAAAAATTTTTTAACGCTAGAGCGTTTTGGCATAGCCTATCCGACGCGTTTTCGCACGGGGAATCGAATGACGTCAACCTTTTGCCGATATCTCTAACCGTTCCCGAGATATTCGGGTTTAAAGTTTTGAAAAATTAATTATGCGCTAGAGCGCTGCCATATAGCCTATCAGAAGCGTCTTCCCACGAGGAGTCCAAATCTGTCGAGTTTTCGTCTCTATCTCTTACCGTTTCCGAGATATGAGCGTTTAAAGTTTTGAAAAATTTTTTTAACGCTAGAGCGTTCTGGCATAGCCTATCCGACGCGTTTTCGCACGGGGAATCGAATGGCGTCAAGCTTTTGCCGATATCTCTAACCGTTTCCAAGATATTCGCAAAAATGTGCCGAAATTCGTTAAAAATCGCTATTTTTTACCCAAAATCGCTTATTTTTCCTTATTTTTTCTCTATCTACGATCGCTACCCCGATGTATCATACACCGTCGGACGTACTTTTCGACGGCGATTCCGAATCTGAAGTCGGCGTTCGGCTATCGGTTACGGTTCGGAAGATATCGTCGAATATCCTTAAATTTCGTCGAAAATTTTGGGAAAATTAAAAAAAAAATTTTAACGCTAGAGCGTTCTGGCATAGCCTATCCGACGCGTTTTCGCACGGGGAATCGAATGGCGTCAAGCTTTTGCCGATATCTCTAACCGTTTCCGAGATATTCGCAAAAATGTGCCGAAATTCGTTAAAAATCGCTATTTTTTACCCAAAATCGCTTATTTTTCCTTATTTTTTTCTCTATCTACGATCGCTACCCCGATGTATCATACACCGTCGGACGTACTTTTCGACGGCGATTCCGAATCTGAAGTCGGCGTTCGGCTATCGGTTACGGTTCGGAAGATATCGTCGAATTTCCTTAAATTTCGTCGAAAATTTTGGGAAAATTCAAAACAAATCGTCTCAAAATTGAAATAACCCCGACGTATTATACACCAGAAGAAGCGCCTTTTCGCGGCGAATCGAATGGCACCGCGCCAGTCCTCCTAGCACCAACCATTCCGGAGATATGAGCGTTTAAAGTTTTGAAAATTTTTTTAACGCTAGAGCGTTCTGGCATAGCCTATCCGACGCGTTTTCGCACGGGGAATCGAATGACGTCAACCTTTTGCCGATATCTCTAACCGTTCCCGAGATATTCGGGTTTAAAGTTTTGAAAAATTAATTTTGCGCTAGAGCGCTGCCATATAGCCTATCAGAAGCGTCTTCCCACGAGGAGTCCAAATCTGTCGAGTTTTCGTCTCTATCTCTTACCGTTTCCGAGATATGAGCGTTTAAAGTTTTGAAAAAATTTTTTAACGCTAGAGCGTTCTGGCATAGCCTATCCGACGCGTTTTCGCACGGGGAATCGAATGGCGTCAAGCTTTTGCCGATATCTCTAACCGTTTCCGAGATATTCGCAAAAATGTGCCGAAATTCGTTAAAAATCGCTATTTTTTACCCAAAATCGCTTATTTTTCCTTATTTTTTCTCTATCTACGATCGCTACCCCGATGTATCATACACCGTCGGACGTACTTTTCGACGGCGATTCCGAATCTGAAGTCGGCGTTCGGCTATCGGTTACGGTTCGGAAGATATCGTCGAATATCCTTAAATTTCGTCGAAAATTTTGGGAAAATTAAAAAAAAAATTTTTTAACGCTAGAGCGTTCTGGCATAGCCTATCCGACGCGTTTTCGCACGGGGAATCGAATGGCGTCAAGCTTTTGCCGATATCTCTAACCGTTTCCGAGATATTCGCAAAAATGTGCCGAAATTCGTTAAAAATCGCTATTTTTTACCCAAAATCGCTTATTTTTCCTTATTTTTTTCTCTATCTACGATCGCTACCCCGATGTATCATACACCGTCGGACGTACTTTTCGACGGCGATTCCGAATCTGAAGTCGGCGTTCGGCTATCGGTTACGGTTCGGAAGATATCGTCGAATTTCCTTAAATTTCGTCGAAAATTTTGGGAAAATTCAAAACAAATCGTCTCAAAATTGAAATAACCCCGACGTATTATACACCAGAAGAAGCGCCTTTTCGCGGCGAATCGAATGGCACCGCGCCAGTCCTCCTAGCACCAACCATTCCGGAGATATGAGCGTTTAAAGTTTTGAAAAAATTTTTAACGCTAGAGCGTTCTGGCATAGCCTATCCGACGCGTTTTCGCACGGGGAATCGAATGACGTCAACCTTTTGCCGATATCTCTAACCGTTCCCGAGATATTCGGGTTTAAAGTTTTGAAAAATTAATTTTGCGCTAGAGCGCTGCCATATAGCCTATCAGAAGCGTCTTCCCACGAGGAGTCCAAATCTGTCGAGTTTTCGTCTCTATCTCTTACCGTTTCCGAGATATGAGCGTTTAAAGTTTTGAAAAATTTTTTTAACGCTAGAGCGTTCTGGCATAGCCTATCCGACGCGTTTTCGCACGGGGAATCGAATGGCGTCAAGCTTTTGCCGATATCTCTAACCGTTTCCGAGATATTCGCAAAAATGTGCCGAAATTCGTTAAAAATCGCTATTTTTTACCCAAAATCGCTTATTTTTCCTTATTTTTTCTCTATCTACGATCGCTACCCCGATGTATCATACACCGTCGGACGTACTTTTCGACGGCGATTCCGAATCTGAAGTCGGCGTTCGGCTATCGGTTACGGTTCGGAAGATATCGTCGAATATCCTTAAATTTCGTCGAAAATTTTGGGAAAATTAAAAAAAAATTTTTTAACGCTAGAGCGTTCTGGCATAGCCTATCCGACGCGTTTTCGCACGGGGAATCGAATGGCGTCAAGCTTTTGCCGATATCTCTAACCGTTTCCGAGATATTCGCAAAAATGTGCCGAAATTCGTTAAAAATCGCTATTTTTTACCCAAAATCGCTTATTTTTCCTTATTTTTTTCTCTATCTACGATCGCTACCCCGATGTATCATACACCGTCGGACGTACTTTTCGACGGCGATTCCGAATCTGAAGTCGGCGTTCGGCTATCGGTTACGGTTCGGAAGATATCGTCGAATTTCCTTAAATTTCGTCGAAAATTTTGGGAAAATTCAAAACAAATCGTCTCAAAATTGAAATAACCCCGACGTATTATACACCAGAAGAAGCGCCTTTTCGCGGCGAATCGAATGGCACCGCGCCAGTCCTCCTAGCACCAACCATTCCGGAGATATGAGCGTTTAAAGTTTTGAAAATTTTTTTAACGCTAGAGCGTTCTGGCATAGCCTATCCGACGCGTTTTCGCACGGGGAATCGAATGACGTCAACCTTTTGCCGATATCTCTAACCGTTCCCGAGATATTCGGGTTTAAAGTTTTGAAAAATTAATTTTGCGCTAGAGCGCTGCCATATAGCCTATCAGAAGCGTCTTCCCACGAGGAGTCCAAATCTGTCGAGTTTTCGTCTCTATCTCTTACCGTTTCCGAGATATGAGCGTTTAAAGTTTTGAAAAATTTTTTTAACGCTAGAGCGTTCTGGCATAGCCTATCCGACGCGTTTTCGCACGGGGAATCGAATGGCGTCAAGCTTTTGCCGATATCTCTAACCGTTTCCGAGATATTCGCAAAAATGTGCCGAAATTCGTTAAAAATCGCTATTTTTTACCCAAAATCGCTTATTTTTCCTTATTTTTTCTCTATCTACGATCGCTACCCCGATGTATCATACACCGTCGGACGTACTTTTCGACGGCGATTCCGAATCTGAAGTCGGCGTTCGGCTATCGGTTACGGTTCGGAAGATATCGTCGAATATCCTTAAATTTCGTCGAAAATTTTGGGAAAATTAAAAAAAAAAATTTTAACGCTAGAGCGTTCTGGCATAGCCTATCCGACGCGTTTTCGCACGGGGAATCGAATGGCGTCAAGCTTTTGCCGATATCTCTAACCGTTTCCGAGATATTCGCAAAAATGTGCCGAAATTCGTTAAAAATCGCTATTTTTTACCCAAAATCGCTTATTTTTCCTTATTTTTTCTCTATCTACGATCGCTACCCCGATGTATCATACACCGTCGGACGTACTTTTCGACGGCGATTCCGAATCTGAAGTCGGCGTTCGGCTATCGGTTACGGTTCGGAAGATATCGTCGAATATCCTTAAATTTCGTCGAAAATTTTGGGAAAATTAAAAAAAAAAATTTTAACGCTAGAGCGTTCTGGCATAGCCTATCCGACGCGTTTTCGCACGGGGAATCGAATGGCGTCAAGCTTTTGCCGATATCTCTAACCGTTTCCGAGATATTCGCAAAAATGTGCCGAAATTCGTTAAAAATCGCTATTTTTTACCCAAAATCGCTTATTTTTCCTTATTTTTTTCTCTATCTACGATCGCTACCCCGATGTATCATACACCGTCGGACGTACTTTTCGACGGCGATTCCGAATCTGAAGTCGGCGTTCGGCTATCGGTTACGGTTCGGAAGATATCGTCGAATTTCCTTAAATTTCGTCGAAAATTTTGGGAAAATTCAAAACAAATCGTCTCAAAATTGAAATAACCCCGACGTATTATACACCAGAAGAAGCGCCTTTTCGCGGCGAATCGAATGGCACCGCGCCAGTCCTCCTAGCACCAACCATTCCGGAGATATGAGCGTTTAAAGTTTTGAAAAAATTTTTAACGCTAGAGCGTTCTGGCATAGCCTATCCGACGCGTTTTCGCACGGGGAATCGAATGACGTCAACCTTTTGCCGATATCTCTAACCGTTCCCGAGATATTCGGGTTTAAAGTTTTGAAAAATTAATTTTGCGCTAGAGCGCTGCCATATAGCCTATCAGAGGCGTCTTCCCACGAGGAGTCCAAATCTGTCGAGTTTTCGTCTCTATCTCTTACCGTTTCCGAGATATGAGCGTTTAAAGTTTTGAAAAATTTTTTTAACGCTAGAGCGTTCTGGCATAGCCTATCCGACGCGTTTTCGCACGGGGAATCGAATGGCGTCAAGCTTTTGCCGATATCTCTAACCGTTTCCGAGATATTCGCAAAAATGTGCCGAAATTCGTTAAAAATCGCTATTTTTTACCCAAAATCGCTTATTTTTCCTTATTTTTTCTCTATCTACGATCGCTACCCCGATGTATCATACACCGTCGGACGTACTTTTCGACGGCGATTCCGAATCTGAAGTCGGCGTTCGGCTATCGGTTACGGTTCGGAAGATATCGTCGAATATCCTTAAATTTCGTCGAAAATTTTGGGAAAATTAAAAAAAAAATTTTTAACGCTAGAGCGTTCTGGCATAGCCTATCCGACGCGTTTTCGCACGGGGAATCGAATGGCGTCAAGCTTTTGCCGATATCTCTAACCGTTTCCGAGATATTCGCAAAAATGTGCCGAAATTCGTTAAAAATCGCTATTTTTTACCCAAAATCGCTTATTTTTCCTTATTTTTTTCTCTATCTACGATCGCTACCCCGATGTATCATACACCGTCGGACGTACTTTTCGACGGCGATTCCGAATCTGAAGTCGGCGTTCGGCTATCGGTTACGGTTCGGAAGATATCGTCGAATTTCCTTAAATTTCGTCGAAAATTTTGGGAAAATTCAAAACAAATCGTCTCAAAATTGAAATAACCCCGACGTATTATACACCAGAAGAAGCGCCTTTTCGCGGCGAATCGAATGGCACCGCGCCAGTCCTCCTAGCACCAACCATTCCGGAGATATGAGCGTTTAAAGTTTTGAAAATTTTTTTGCGTTCTGGCATAGCCTATCCGACGCGTTTTCGCACGGGGAATCGAATGGCGTCAAGCTTTTGCCGATATCTCTAACCGTTTCCGAGATATTCGCAAAAATGTGCCGAAATTCGTTAAAAATCGCTATTTTTTACCCAAAATCGCTTATTTTTCCTTATTTTTTCTCTATCTACGATCGCTACCCCGATGTATCATACACCGTCGGACGTACTTTTCGACGGCGATTCCGAATCTGAAGTCGGCGTTCGGCTATCGGTTACGGTTCGGAAGATATCGTCGAATATCCTTAAATTTCGTCGAAAATTTTGGGAAAATTAAAAAAAAAATTTTTAACGCTAGAGCGTTCTGGCATAGCCTATCCGACGCGTTTTCGCACGGGGAATCGAATGGCGTCAAGCTTTTGCCGATATCTCTAACCGTTTCCGAGATATTCGCAAAAATGTGCCGAAATTCGTTAAAAATCGCTATTTTTTACCCAAAATCGCTTATTTTTCCTTATTTTTTTCTCTATCTACGATCGCTACCCCGATGTATCATACACCGTCGGACGTACTTTTCGACGGCGATTCCGAATCTGAAGTCGGCGTTCGGCTATCGGTTACGGTTCGGAAGATATCGTCGAATTTCCTTAAATTTCGTCGAAAATTTTGGGAAAATTCAAAACAAATCGTCTCAAAATTGAAATAACCCCGACGTATTATACACCAGAAGAAGCGCCTTTTCGCGGCGAATCGAATGGCACCGCGCCAGTCCTCCTAGCACCAACCATTCCGGAGATATGAGCGTTTAAAGTTTTGAAAAAATTTTTAACGCTAGAGCGTTCTGGCATAGCCTATCCGACGCGTTTTCGCACGGGGAATCGAATGGCGTCAAGCTTTTGCCGATATCTCTAACCGTTTCCGAGATATTCGCAAAAATGTGCCGAAATTCGTTAAAAATCGCTATTTTTTACCCAAAATCGCTTATTTTTCCTTATTTTTTCTCTATCTACGATCGCTACCCCGATGTATCATACACCGTCGGACGTACTTTTCGACGGCGATTCCGAATCTGAAGTCGGCGTTCGGCTATCGGTTACGGTTCGGAAGATATCGTCGAATATCCTTAAATTTCGTCGAAAATTTTGGGAAAATTAAAAAAAAAATTTTTAACGCTAGAGCGTTCTGGCATAGCCTATCCGACGCGTTTTCGCACGGGGAATCGAATGGCGTCAAGCTTTTGCCGATATCTCTAACCGTTTCCGAGATATTCGCAAAAATGTGCCGAAATTCGTTAAAAATCGCTATTTTTTACCCAAAATCGCTTATTTTTCCTTATTTTTTCTCTATCTACGATCGCTACCCCGATGTATCATACACCGTCGGACGTACTTTTCGACGGCGATTCCGAATCTGAAGTCGGCGTTCGGCTATCGGTTACGGTTCGGAAGATATCGTCGAATATCCTTAAATTTCGTCGAAAATTTTGGGAAAATTAAAAAAAAAATTTTTTAACGCTAGAGCGTTCTGGCATAGCCTATCCGACGCGTTTTCGCACGGGGAATCGAATGGCGTCAAGCTTTTGCCGATATCTCTAACCGTTTCCGAGATATTCGCAAAAATGTGCCGAAATTCGTTAAAAATCGCTATTTTTTACCCAAAATCGCTTATTTTTCCTTATTTTTTTCTCTATCTACGATCGCTACCCCGATGTATCATACACCGTCGGACGTACTTTTCGACGGCGATTCCGAATCTGAAGTCGGCGTTCGGCTATCGGTTACGGTTCGGAAGATATCGTCGAATTTCCTTAAATTTCGTCGAAAATTTTGGGAAAATTCAAAACAAATCGTCTCAAAATTGAAATAACCCCGACGTATTATACACCAGAAGAAGCGCCTTTTCGCGGCGAATCGAATGGCACCGCGCCAGTCCTCCTAGCACCAACCATTCCGGAGATATGAGCGTTTAAAGTTTTGAAAAATTTTTTAACGCTAGAGCGTTCTGGCATAGCCTATCCGACGCGTTTTCGCACGGGGAATCGAATGACGTCAACCTTTTGCCGATATCTCTAACCGTTCCCGAGATATTCGGGTTTAAAGTTTTGAAAAATTAATTTTGCGCTAGAGCGCTGCCATATAGCCTATCAGAAGCGTCTTCCCACGAGGAGTCCAAATCTGTCGAGTTTTCGTCTCTATCTCTTACCGTTTCCGAGATATGAGCGTTTAAAGTTTTGAAAAATTTTTTTAACGCTAGAGCGTTCTGGCATAGCCTATCCGACGCGTTTTCGCACGGGGAATCGAATGGCGTCAAGCTTTTGCCGATATCTCTAACCGTTTCCGAGATATTCGCAAAAATGTGCCGAAATTCGTTAAAAATCGCTATTTTTTACCCAAAATCGCTTATTTTTCCTTATTTTTTCTCTATCTACGATCGCTACCCCGATGTATCATACACCGTCGGACGTACTTTTCGACGGCGATTCCGAATCTGAAGTCGGCGTTCGGCTATCGGTTACGGTTCGGAAGATATCGTCGAATATCCTTAAATTTCGTCGAAAATTTTGGGAAAATTAAAAAAAAAATTTTTAACGCTAGAGCGTTCTGGCATAGCCTATCCGACGCGTTTTCGCACGGGGAATCGAATGGCGTCAAGCTTTTGCCGATATCTCTAACCGTTTCCGAGATATTCGCAAAAATGTGCCGAAATTCGTTAAAAATCGCTATTTTTTACCCAAAATCGCTTATTTTTCCTTATTTTTTTCTCTATCTACGATCGCTACCCCGATGTATCATACACCGTCGGACGTACTTTTCGACGGCGATTCCGAATCTGAAGTCGGCGTTCGGCTATCGGTTACGGTTCGGAAGATATCGTCGAATTTCCTTAAATTTCGTCGAAAATTTTGGGAAAATTCAAAACAAATCGTCTCAAAATTGAAATAACCCCGACGTATTATACACCAGAAGAAGCGCCTTTTCGCGGCGAATCGAATGGCACCGCGCCAGTCCTCCTAGCACCAACCATTCCGGAGATATGAGCGTTTAAAGTTTTGAAAAATTTTTTGCGTTCTGGCATAGCCTATCCGACGCGTTTTCGCACGGGGAATCGAATGGCGTCAAGCTTTTGCCGATATCTCTAACCGTTTCCGAGATATTCGCAAAAATGTGCCGAAATTCGTTAAAAATCGCTATTTTTTACCCAAAATCGCTTATTTTTCCTTATTTTTTCTCTATCTACGATCGCTACCCCGATGTATCATACACCGTCGGACGTACTTTTCGACGGCGATTCCGAATCTGAAGTCGGCGTTCGGCTATCGGTTACGGTTCGGAAGATATCGTCGAATATCCTTAAATTTCGTCGAAAATTTTGGGAAAATTAAAAAAAAAATTTTTAACGCTAGAGCGTTCTGGCATAGCCTATCCGACGCGTTTTCGCACGGGGAATCGAATGGCGTCAAGCTTTTGCCGATATCTCTAACCGTTTCCGAGATATTCGCAAAAATGTGCCGAAATTCGTTAAAAATCGCTATTTTTTACCCAAAATCGCTTATTTTTCCTTATTTTTTTCTCTATCTACGATCGCTACCCCGATGTATCATACACCGTCGGACGTACTTTTCGACGGCGATTCCGAATCTGAAGTCGGCGTTCGGCTATCGGTTACGGTTCGGAAGATATCGTCGAATTTCCTTAAATTTCGTCGAAAATTTTGGGAAAATTCAAAACAAATCGTCTCAAAATTGAAATAACCCCGACGTATTATACACCAGAAGAAGCGCCTTTTCGCGGCGAATCGAATGGCACCGCGCCAGTCCTCCTAGCACCAACCATTCCGGAGATATGAGCGTTTAAAGTTTTGAAAAATTTTTTAACGCTAGAGCGTTCTGGCATAGCCTATCCGACGCGTTTTCGCACGGGGAATCGAATGACGTCAACCTTTTGCCGATATCTCTAACCGTTCCCGAGATATTCGGGTTTAAAGTTTTGAAAAATTAATTTTGCGCTAGAGCGCTGCCATATAGCCTATCAGAAGCGTCTTCCCACGAGGAGTCCAAATCTGTCGAGTTTTCGTCTCTATCTCTTACCGTTTCCGAGATATGAGCGTTTAAAGTTTTGAAAATTTTTTTTAACGCTAGAGCGTTCTGCCATAGCCTATCCGACGCGTTTTCGCACGGGGAATCGAATGGCGTCAAGCTTTTGCCGATATCTCTAACCGTTTCCGAGATATTCGCAAAAATGTGCCGAAATTCGTTAAAAATCGCTATTTTTTACCCAAAATCGCTTATTTTTCCTTATTTTTTCTCTATCTACGATCGCTACCCCGATGTATCATACACCGTCGGACGTACTTTTCGACGGCGATTCCGAATCTGAAGTCGGCGTTCGGCTATCGGTTACGGTTCGGAAGATATCGTCGAATATCCTTAAATTTCGTCGAAAATTTTGGGAAAATTAAAAAAAAAATTTTTAACGCTAGAGCGTTCTGGCATAGCCTATCCGACGCGTTTTCGCACGGGGAATCGAATGGCGTCAAGCTTTTGCCGATATCTCTAACCGTTTCCGAGATATTCGCAAAAATGTGCCGAAATTCGTTAAAAATCGCTATTTTTTACCCAAAATCGCTTATTTTTCCTTATTTTTTTCTCTATCTACGATCGCTACCCCGATGTATCATACACCGTCGGACGTACTTTTCGACGGCGATTCCGAATCTGAAGTCGGCGTTCGGCTATCGGTTACGGTTCGGAAGATATCGTCGAATTTCCTTAAATTTCGTCGAAAATTTTGGGAAAATTCAAAACAAATCGTCTCAAAATTGAAATAACCCCGACGTATTATACACCAGAAGAAGCGCCTTTTCGCGGCGAATCGAATGGCACCGCGCCAGTCCTCCTAGCACCAACCATTCCGGAGATATGAGCGTTTAAAGTTTTGAAAAATTTTTTAACGCTAGAGCGTTCTGGCATAGCCTATCCGACGCGTTTTCGCACGGGGAATCGAATGGCGTCAAGCTTTTGCCGATATCTCTAACCGTTTCCGAGATATTCGCAAAAATGTGCCGAAATTCGTTAAAAATCGCTATTTTTTACCCAAAATCGCTTATTTTTCCTTATTTTTTCTCTATCTACGATCGCTACCCCGATGTATGATACACCGTCGGACGTACTTTTCGACGGCGATTCCGAATCTGAAGTCGGCGTTCGGCTATCGGTTACGGTTCGGAAGATATCGTCGAATATCCTTAAATTTCGTCGAAAATTTTGGGAAAATTAAAAAAAAAAATTTTTAACGCTAGAGCGTTCTGGCATAGCCTATCCGACGCGTTTTCGCACGGGGAATCGAATGGCGTCAAGCTTTTGCCGATATCTCTAACCGTTTCCGAGATATTCGCAAAAATGTGCCGAAATTCGTTAAAAATCGCTATTTTTTACCCAAAATCGCTTATTTTTCCTTATTTTTTTCTCTATCTACGATCGCTACCCCGATGTATCATACACCGTCGGACGTACTTTTCGACGGCGATTCCGAATCTGAAGTCGGCGTTCGGCTATCGGTTACGGTTCGGAAGATATCGTCGAATTTCCTTAAATTTCGTCGAAAATTTTGGGAAAATTCAAAACAAATCGTCTCAAAATTGAAATAACCCCGACGTATTATACACCAGAAGAAGCGCCTTTTCGCGGCGAATCGAATGGCACCGCGCCAGTCCTCCTAGCACCAACCATTCCGGAGATATGAGCGTTTAAAGTTTTGAAAAATTTTTTAACGCTAGAGCGTTCTGGCATAGCCTATCCGACGCGTTTTCGCACGGGGAATCGAATGACGTCAACCTTTTGCCGATATCTCTAACCGTTCCCGAGATATTCGGGTTTAAAGTTTTGAAAAATTAATTTTGCGCTAGAGCGCTGCCATATAGCCTATCAGAAGCGTCTTCCCACGAGGAGTCCAAATCTGTCGAGTTTTCGTCTCTATCTCTTACCGTTTCCGAGATATGAGCGTTTAAAGTTTTGAAAAATTTTTTTAACGCTAGAGCGTTCTGGCATAGCCTATCCGACGCGTTTTCGCACGGGGAATCGAATGGCGTCAAGCTTTTGCCGATATCTCTAACCGTTTCCGAGATATTCGCAAAAATGTGCCGAAATTCGTTAAAAATCGCTATTTTTTACCCAAAATCGCTTATTTTTCCTTATTTTTTCTCTATCTACGATCGCTACCCCGATGTATCATACACCGTCGGACGTACTTTTCGACGGCGATTCCGAATCTGAAGTCGGCGTTCGGCTATCGGTTACGGTTCGGAAGATATCGTCGAATATCCTTAAATTTCGTCGAAAATTTTGGGAAAATTAAAAAAAAAATTTTTTAACGCTAGAGCGTTCTGGCATAGCCTATCCGACGCGTTTTCGCACGGGGAATCGAATGGCGTCAAGCTTTTGCCGATATCTCTAACCGTTTCCGAGATATTCGCAAAAATGTGCCGAAATTCGTTAAAAATCGCTATTTTTTACCCAAAATCGCTTATTTTTCCTTATTTTTTTCTCTATCTACGATCGCTACCCCGATGTATCATACACCGTCGGACGTACTTTTCGACGGCGATTCCGAATCTGAAGTCGGCGTTCGGCTATCGGTTACGGTTCGGAAGATATCGTCGAATTTCCTTAAATTTCGTCGAAAATTTTGGGAAAATTCAAAACAAATCGTCTCAAAATTGAAATAACCCCGACGTATTATACACCAGAAGAAGCGCCTTTTCGCGGCGAATCGAATGGCACCGCGCCAGTCCTCCTAGCACCAACCATTCCGGAGATATGAGCGTTTAAAGTTTTGAAAAAATTTTTAACGCTAGAGCGTTCTGGCATAGCCTATCCGACGCGTTTTCGCACGGGGAATCGAATGACGTCAACCTTTTGCCGATATCTCTAACCGTTCCCGAGATATTCGGGTTTAAAGTTTTGAAAAATTAATTTTGCGCTAGAGCGCTGCCATATAGCCTATCAGAGGCGTCTTCCCACGAGGAGTCCAAATCTGTCGAGTTTTCGTCTCTATCTCTTACCGTTTCCGAGATATGAGCGTTTAAAGTTTTGAAAAATTTTTTTAACGCTAGAGCGTTCTGGCATAGCCTATCCGACGCGTTTTCGCACGGGGAATCGAATGGCGTCAAGCTTTTGCCGATATCTCTAACCGTTTCCGAGATATTCGCAAAAATGTGCCGAAATTCGTTAAAAATCGCTATTTTTTACCCAAAATCGCTTATTTTTCCTTATTTTTTTCTCTATCTACGATCGCTACCCCGATGTATCATACACCGTCGGACGTACTTTTCGACGGCGATTCCGAATCTGAAGTCGGCGTTCGGCTATCGGTTACGGTTCGGAAGATATCGTCGAATTTCCTTAAATTTCGTCGAAAATTTTGGGAAAATTCAAAACAAATCGTCTCAAAATTGAAATAACCCCGACGTATTATACACCAGAAGAAGCGCCTTTTCGCGGCGAATCGAATGGCACCGCGCCAGTCCTCCTAGCACCAACCATTCCGGAGATATGAGCGTTTAAAGTTTTGAAAATTTTTTTGCGTTCTGGCATAGCCTATCCGACGCGTTTTCGCACGGGGAATCGAATGGCGTCAAGCTTTTGCCGATATCTCTAACCGTTTCCGAGATATTCGCAAAAATGTGCCGAAATTCGTTAAAAATCGCTATTTTTTACCCAAAATCGCTTATTTTTCCTTATTTTTTCTCTATCTACGATCGCTACCCCGATGTATCATACACCGTCGGACGTACTTTTCGACGGCGATTCCGAATCTGAAGTCGGCGTTCGGCTATCGGTTACGGTTCGGAAGATATCGTCGAATATCCTTAAATTTCGTCGAAAATTTTGGGAAAATTAAAAAAAAAATTTTTAACGCTAGAGCGTTCTGGCATAGCCTATCCGACGCGTTTTCGCACGGGGAATCGAATGGCGTCAAGCTTTTGCCGATATCTCTAACCGTTTCCGAGATATTCGCAAAAATGTGCCGAAATTCGTTAAAAATCGCTATTTTTTACCCAAAATCGCTTATTTTTCCTTATTTTTTTCTCTATCTACGATCGCTACCCCGATGTATCATACACCGTCGGACGTACTTTTCGACGGCGATTCCGAATCTGAAGTCGGCGTTCGGCTATCGGTTACGGTTCGGAAGATATCGTCGAATTTCCTTAAATTTCGTCGAAAATTTTGGGAAAATTCAAAACAAATCGTCTCAAAATTGAAATAACCCCGACGTATTATACACCAGAAGAAGCGCCTTTTCGCGGCGAATCGAATGGCACCGCGCCAGTCCTCCTAGCACCAACCATTCCGGAGATATGAGCGTTTAAAGTTTTGAAAAATTTTTTAACGCTAGAGCGTTCTGGCATAGCCTATCCGACGCGTTTTCGCACGGGGAATCGAATGACGTCAACCTTTTGCCGATATCTCTAACCGTTCCCGAGATATTCGGGTTTAAAGTTTTGAAAAATTAATTTTGCGCTAGAGCGCTGCCATATAGCCTATCAGAAGCGTCTTCCCACGAGGAGTCCAAATCTGTCGAGTTTTCGTCTCTATCTCTTACCGTTTCCGAGATATGAGCGTTTAAAGTTTTGAAAATTTTTTTTAACGCTAGAGCGTTCTGCCATAGCCTGTCCGACGCGTTTTCGCACGGGGAATCGAATGGCGTCAAGCTTTTGCCGATATCTCTAACCGTTTCCGAGATATTCGCAAAAATGTGCCGAAATTCGTTAAAAATCGCTATTTTTTACCCAAAATCGCTTATTTTTCCTTATTTTTTTCTCTATCTACGATCGCTACCCCGATGTATCATACACCGTCGGACGTACTTTTCGACGGCGATTCCGAATCTGAAGTCGGCGTTCGGCTATCGGTTACGGTTCGGAAGATATCGTCGAATTTCCTTAAATTTCGTCGAAAATTTTGGGAAAATTCAAAACAAATCGTCTCAAAATTGAAATAACCCCGACGTATTATACACCAGAAGAAGCGCCTTTTCGCGGCGAATCGAATGGCACCGCGCCAGTCCTCCTAGCACCAACCATTCCGGAGATATGAGCGTTTAAAGTTTTGAAAAATTTTTTAACGCTAGAGCGTTCTGGCATAGCCTATCCGACGCGTTTTCGCACGGGGAATCGAATGACGTCAACCTTTTGCCGATATCTCTAACCGTTCCCGAGATATTCGGGTTTAAAGTTTTGAAAAATTAATTTTGCGCTAGAGCGCTGCCATATAGCCTATCAGAAGCGTCTTCCCACGAGGAGTCCAAATCTGTCGAGTTTTCGTCTCTATCTCTTACCGTTTCCGAGATATGAGCGTTTAAAGTTTTGAAAATTTTTTTTAACGCTAGAGCGTTCTGCCATAGCCTGTCCGACGCGTTTTCGCACGGGGAATCGAATGGCGTCAAGCTTTTGCCGATATCTCTAACCGTTTCCGAGATATTCGCAAAAATGTGCCGAAATTCGTTAAAAATCGCTATTTTTTACCCAAAATCGCTTATTTTTCCTTATTTTTTCTCTATCTACGATCGCTACCCCGATGTATCATACACCGTCGGACGTACTTTTCGACGGCGATTCCGAATCTGAAGTCGGCGTTCGGCTATCGGTTACGGTTCGGAAGATATCGTCGAATATCCTTAAATTTCGTCGAAAATTTTGGGAAAATTAAAAAAAAAATTTTTAACGCTAGAGCGTTCTGGCATAGCCTATCCGACGCGTTTTCGCACGGGGAATCGAATGGCGTCAAGCTTTTGCCGATATCTCTAACCGTTTCCGAGATATTCGCAAAAATGTGCCGAAATTCGTTAAAAATCGCTATTTTTTACCCAAAATCGCTTATTTTTCCTTATTTTTTTCTCTATCTACGATCGCTACCCCGATGTATCATACACCGTCGGACGTACTTTTCGACGGCGATTCCGAATCTGAAGTCGGCGTTCGGCTATCGGTTACGGTTCGGAAGATATCGTCGAATTTCCTTAAATTTCGTCGAAAATTTTGGGAAAATTCAAAACAAATCGTCTCAAAATTGAAATAACCCCGACGTATTATACACCAGAAGAAGCGCCTTTTCGCGGCGAATCGAATGGCACCGCGCCAGTCCTCCTAGCACCAACCATTCCGGAGGTATGAGCGTTTAAAGTTTTGAAAAAATTTTTAACGCTAGGGCGTTCTGGCATAGCCTATCCGACGCGTTTTCGCACGGGGAATCGAATGGCGTCAAGCTTTTGCCGATATCTCTAACCGTTTCCGAGATATTCGCAAAAATGTGCCGAAATTCGTTAAAAATCGCTATTTTTTACCCAAAATCGCTTATTTTTCCTTATTTTTTTCTCTATCTACGATCGCTACCCCGATGTATCATACACCGTCGGACGTACTTTTCGACGGCGATTCCGAATCTGAAGTCGGCGTTCGGCTATCGGTTACGGTTCGGAAGATATCGTCGAATTTCCTTAAATTTCGTCGAAAATTTTGGGAAAATTCAAAACAAATCGTCTCAAAATTGAAATAACCCCGACGTATTATACACCAGAAGAAGCGCCTTTTCGCGGCGAATCGAATGGCACCGCGCCAGTCCTCCTAGCACCAACCATTCCGGAGATATGAGCGTTTAAAGTTTTGAAAAATTTTTTAACGCTAGAGCGTTCTGGCATAGCCTATCCGACGCGTTTTCGCACGGGGAAAACCTTTTGCCGATATCTCTAACCGTTCCCGAGATATTCGGGTTTAAAGTTTTGAAAAATTAATTTTGCGCTAGAGCGCTGCCATATAGCCTATCAGAAGCGTCTTCCCACGAGGAGTCCAAATCTGTCGAGTTTTCGTCTCTATCTCTTACCGTTTCCGAGATATGAGCGTTTAAAGTTTTGAAAATTTTTTTTAACGCTAGAGCGTTCTGGCATAGCCTATCCGACGCGTTTTCGCACGGGGAATCGAATGGCGTCAAGCTTTTGCCGATATCTCTAACCGTTTCCGAGATATTCGCAAAAATGTGCCGAAATTCGTTAAAAATCGCTATTTTTTACCCAAAATCGCTTATTTTTCCTTATTTTTTCTCTATCTACGATCGCTACCCCGATGTATCATACACCGTCGGACGTACTTTTCGACGGCGATTCCGAATCTGAAGTCGGCGTTCGGCTATCGGTTACGGTTCGGAAGATATCGTCGAATATCCTTAAATTTCGTCGAAAATTTTGGGAAAATTAAAAAAAAAATTTTTAACGCTAGAGCGTTCTGGCATAGCCTATCCGACGCGTTTTCGCACGGGGAATCGAATGGCGTCAAGCTTTTGCCGATATCTCTAACCGTTTCCGAGATATTCGCAAAAATGTGCCGAAATTCGTTAAAAATCGCTATTTTTTACCCAAAATCGCTTATTTTTCCTTATTTTTTTCTCTATCTACGATCGCTACCCCGATGTATCATACACCGTCGGACGTACTTTTCGACGGCGATTCCGAATCTGAAGTCGGCGTTCGGCTATCGGTTACGGTTCGGAAGATATCGTCGAATTTCCTTAAATTTCGTCGAAAATTTTGGGAAAATTCAAAACAAATCGTCTCAAAATTGAAATAACCCCGACGTATTATACACCAGAAGAAGCGCCTTTTCGCGGCGAATCGAATGGCACCGCGCCAGTCCTCCTAGCACCAACCATTCCGGAGATATGAGCGTTTAAAGTTTTGAAAAATTTTTTGCGTTCTGGCATAGCCTATCCGACGCGTTTTCGCACGGGGAATCGAATGGCGTCAAGCTTTTGCCGATATCTCTAACCGTTTCCGAGATATTCGCAAAAATGTGCCGAAATTCGTTAAAAATCGCTATTTTTTACCCAAAATCGCTTATTTTTCCTTATTTTTTCTCTATCTACGATCGCTACCCCGATGTATCATACACCGTCGGACGTACTTTTCGACGGCGATTCCGAATCTGAAGTCGGCGTTCGGCTATCGGTTACGGTTCGGAAGATATCGTCGAATATCCTTAAATTTCGTCGAAAATTTTGGGAAAATTAAAAAAAAAATTTTTAACGCTAGAGCGTTCTGGCATAGCCTATCCGACGCGTTTTCGCACGGGGAATCGAATGGCGTCAAGCTTTTGCCGATATCTCTAACCGTTTCCGAGATATTCGCAAAAATGTGCCGAAATTCGTTAAAAATCGCTATTTTTTACCCAAAATCGCTTATTTTTCCTTATTTTTTTCTCTATCTACGATCGCTACCCCGATGTATCATACACCGTCGGACGTACTTTTCGACGGCGATTCCGAATCTGAAGTCGGCGTTCGGCTATCGGTTACGGTTCGGAAGATATCGTCGAATTTCCTTAAATTTCGTCGAAAATTTTGGGAAAATTCAAAACAAATCGTCTCAAAATTGAAATAACCCCGACGTATTATACACCAGAAGAAGCGCCTTTTCGCGGCGAATCGAATGGCACCGCGCCAGTCCTCCTAGCACCAACCATTCCGGAGATATGAGCGTTTAAAGTTTTGAAAAATTTTTTAACGCTAGAGCGTTCTGGCATAGCCTATCCGACGCGTTTTCGCACGGGGAATCGAATGACGTCAACCTTTTGCCGATATCTCTAACCGTTCCCGAGATATTCGGGTTTAAAGTTTTGAAAAATTAATTTTGCGCTAGAGCGCTGCCATATAGCCTATCAGAAGCGTCTTCCCACGAGGAGTCCAAATCTGTCGAGTTTTCGTCTCTATCTCTTACCGTTTCCGAGATATGAGCGTTTAAAGTTTTGAAAAATTTTTTTAACGCTAGAGCGTTCTGGCATAGCCTATCCGACGCGTTTTCGCACGGGGAATCGAATGGCGTCAAGCTTTTGCCGATATCTCTAACCGTTTCCGAGATATTCGCAAAAATGTGCCGAAATTCGTTAAAAATCGCTATTTTTTACCCAAAATCGCTTATTTTTCCTTATTTTTTCTCTATCTACGATCGCTACCCCGATGTATCATACACCGTCGGACGTACTTTTCGACGGCGATTCCGAATCTGAAGTCGGCGTTCGGCTATCGGTTACGGTTCGGAAGATATCGTCGAATATCCTTAAATTTCGTCGAAAATTTTGGGAAAATTAAAAAAAAAATTTTTTAACGCTAGAGCGTTCTGGCATAGCCTATCCGACGCGTTTTCGCACGGGGAATCGAATGGCGTCAAGCTTTTGCCGATATCTCTAACCGTTTCCGAGATATTCGCAAAAATGTGCCGAAATTCGTTAAAAATCGCTATTTTTTACCCAAAATCTGAAGTCGGCGTTCGGCTATCGGTTACGGTTCGGAAGATATCGTGGAATTTCCTTAAATTTCGTCGAAAATTTTGGGAAAATTCAAAACAAATCGTCTCAAAATTGAAATAACCCCGACGTATTATACACCAGAAGAAGCGCCTTTTCGCGGCGAATCGAATGGCACCGCGCCAGTCCTCCTAGCACCAACCATTCCGGAGATATGAGCGTTTAAAGTTTTGAAAAAATTTTTAACGCTAGAGCGTTCTGGCATAGCCTATCCGACGCGTTTTCGCACGGGGAATCGAATGACGTCAACCTTTTGCCGATATCTCTAACCGTTCCCGAGATATTCGGGTTCAAAGTTTTGAAAAATTAATTTTGCGCTAGAGCGCTGCCATATAGCCTATCAGAAGCGTCTTCCCACGAGGAGTTCAAATCTGTCGAGTTTTCGTCTCTATCTCTTACCGTTTCCGAGATATGAGCGTTTAAAGTTTTGAAAAATTTTTTTAACGCTAGAGCGTTCTGGCATAGCCTATCCGACGCGTTTTCGCACGGGGAATCGAATGGCGTCAAGCTTTTGCCGATATCTCTAACCGTTTCCGAGATATTCGCAAAAATGTGCCGAAATTCGTTAAAAATCGCTATTTTTTACCCAAAATCGCTTATTTTTCCTTATTTTTTCTCTATCTACGATCGCTACCCCGATGTATCATACACCGTCGGACGTACTTTTCGACGGCGATTCCGAATCTGAAGTCGGCGTTCGGCTATCGGTTACGGTTCGGAAGATATCGTCGAATATCCTTAAATTTCGTCGAAAATTTTGGGAAAATTAAAAAAAAAATTTTTTAACGCTAGAGCGTTCTGGCATAGCCTATCCGACGCGTTTTCGCACGGGGAATCGAATGGCGTCAAGCTTTTGCCGATATCTCTAACCGTTTCCGAGATATTCGCAAAAATGTGCCGAAATTCGTTAAAAATCGCTATTTTTTACCCAAAGTCGCTTATTTTTTCTTATTTTTGTCTCTATCTACGATCGCTACCCCGATGTATCATACACCGTCGGACGTACTTTTCGACGGCGATTCCGAATCTGAAGTCGGCGTTCGGCTATCGGTTACGGTTCGGAAGATATCGTCGAATTTCCTTAAATTTCGTCGAAAATTTTGGGAAAATTCAAAACAAATCGTCTCAAAATTGAAATAACCCCGACGTATTATACACCAGAAGAAGCGCCTTTTCGCGGCGAATCGAATGGCACCGCGCCAGTCCTCCTAGCACCAACCATTCCGGAGATATGAGCGTTTAAAGTTTTGAAAAATTTTTTAACGCTAGAGCGTTCTGGCATAGCCTATCCGACGCGTTTTCGCACGGGGAATCGAATGACGTCAACCTTTTGCCGATATCTCTAACCGTTCCCGAGATATTCGGGTTTAAAGTTTTGAAAAATTAATTTTGCGCTAGAGCGCTGCCATATAGCCTATCAGAAGCGTCTTCCCACGAGGAGTCCAAATCTGTCGAGTTTTCGTCTCTATCTCTTACCGTTTCCGAGATATGAGCGTTTAAAGTTTTGAAAAATTTTTTTAACGCTAGAGCGTTCTGGCATAGCCTATCCGACGCGTTTTCGCACGGGGAATCGAATGGCGTCAAGCTTTTGCCGATATCTCTAACCGTTTCCGAGATATTCGCAAAAATGTGCCGAAATTCGTTAAAAATCGCTATTTTTTACCCAAAATCGCTTATTTTTCCTTATTTTTTCTCTATCTACGATCGCTACCCCGATGTATCATACACCGTCGGACGTACTTTTCGACGGCGATTCCGAATCTGAAGTCGGCGTTCGGCTATCGGTTACGGTTCGGAAGATATCGTCGAATATCCTTAAATTTCGTCGAAAATTTTGGGAAAATTAAAAAAAAAATTTTTAACGCTAGAGCGTTCTGGCATAGCCTATCCGACGCGTTTTCGCACGGGGAATCGAATGGCGTCAAGCTTTTGCCGATATCTCTAACCGTTTCCGAGATATTCGCAAAAATGTGCCGAAATTCGTTAAAAATCGCTATTTTTTACCCAAAATCGCTTATTTTTCCTTATTTTTTTCTCTATCTACGATCGCTACCCCGATGTATCATACACCGTCGGACGTACATTTCGACGGCGATTCCGAATCTGAAGTCGGCGTTCGGCTATCGGTTACGGTTCGGAAGATATCGTCGAATTTCCTTAAATTTCGTCGAAAATTTTGGGAAAATTCAAAACAAATCGTCTCAAAATTGAAATAATCCCGACGTATTATACACCAGAAGAAGCGCCTTTTCGCGGCGAATCGAATGGCACCGCGCCAGTCCTCCTAGCACCAACCATTCCGGAGATATGAGCGTTTAAAGTTTTGAAAAATTTTTTAACGCTAGAGCGTTCTGGCATAGCCTATCCGACGCGTTTTCGCACGGGGAATCGAATGACGTCAACCTTTTGCCGATATCTCTAACCGTTCCCGAGATATTCGGGTTTAAAGTTTTGAAAAATTAATTTTGCGCTAGAGCGCTGCCATATAGCCTATCAGAAGCGTCTTCCCACGAGGAGTCCAAATCTGTCGAGTTTTCGTCTCTATCTCTTACCGTTTCCGAGATATGAGCGTTTAAAGTTTTGAAAAATTTTTTTAACGCTAGAGCGTTCTGGCATAGCCTATCCGACGCGTTTTCGCACGGGGAATCGAATGACGTCAACCTTTTGCCGATATCTCTAACCGTTCCCGAGATATTCGGGTTTAAAGTTTTGAAAAATTAATTTTGCGCTAGAGCGCTGCCATATAGCCTATCAGAAGCGTCTTCCCACGAGGAGTCCAAATCTGTCGAGTTTTCGTCTCTATCTCTTACCGTTTCCGAGATATGAGCGTTTAAAGTTTTGAAAAAATTTTTTAACGCTAGAGCGTTCTGGCATAGCCTATCCGACGCGTTTTCGCACGGGGAATCGAATGGCGTCAAGCTTTTGCCGATATCTCTAACCGTTTCCGAGATATTCGCAAAAATGTGCCGAAATTCGTTAAAAATCGCTATTTTTTACCCAAAATCGCTTATTTTTCCTTATTTTTTCTCTATCTACGATCGCTACCCCGATGTATCATACACCGTCGGACGTACTTTTCGACGGCGATTCCGAATCTGAAGTCGGCGTTCGGCTATCGGTTACGGTTCGGAAGATATCGTCGAATATCCTTAAATTTCGTCGAAAATTTTGGGAAAATTAAAAAAAAAAATTTTAACGCTAGAGCGTTCTGGCATAGCCTATCCGACGCGTTTTCGCACGGGGAATCGAATGGCGTCAAGCTTTTGCCGATATCTCTAACCGTTTCCGAGATATTCGCAAAAATGTGCCGAAATTCGTTAAAAATCGCTATTTTTTACCCAAAATCGCTTATTCTTCCTTATTTTTTTCTCTATCTACGATCGCTACCCCGATGTATCATACACCGTCGGACGTACTTTTCGACGGCGATTCCGAATCTGAAGTCGGCGTTCGGCTATCGGTTACGGTTCGGAAGATATCGTCGAATTTCCTTAAATTTCGTCGAAAATTTTGGGAAAATTCAAAAAAAATCGTCTCAAAATTGAAATAACCCCGACGTATTATACACCAGAAGAAGCGCCTTTTCGCGGCGAATCGAATGGCACCGCGCCAGTCCTCCTAGCACCAACCATTCCGGAGATATGAGCGTTTAAAGTTTTGAAAAATTTTTTAACGCTAGAGCGTTCTGGCATAGCCTATCCGACGCGTTTTCGCACGGGGAATCGAATGACGTCAACCTTTTGCCGATATCTCTAACCGTTCCCGAGATATTCGGGTTTAAAGTTTTGAAAAATTAATTTTGCGCTAGAGCGCTGCCATATAGCCTATCAGAAGCGTCTTCCCACGAGGAGTCCAAATCTGTCGAGTTTTCGTCTCTATCTCTTACCGTTTCCGAGATATGAGCGTTTAAAGTTTTGAAAAATTTTTTTAACGCTAGAGCGTTCTGGCATAGCCTATCCGACGCGTTTTCGCACGGGGAATCGAATGGCGTCAAGCTTTTGCCGATATCTCTAACCGTTTCCGAGATATTCGCAAAAATGTGCCGAAATTCGTTAAAAATCGCTATTTTTTACCCAAAATCGCTTATTTTTCCTTATTTTTTCTCTATCTACGATCGCTACCCCGATGTATCATACACCGTCGGACGTACTTTTGGACGGCGATTCCGAATCTGAAGTCGGCGTTCGGCTATCGGTTACGGTTCGGAAGATATCGTCGAATATCCTTAAATTTCGTCGAAAATTTTGGGAAAATTAAAAAAAAAATTTTTAACGCTAGAGCGTTCTGGCATAGCCTATCCGACGCGTTTTCGCACGGGGAATCGAATGGCGTCAAGCTTTTGCCGATATCTCTAACCGTTTCCGAGATATTCGCAAAAATGTGCCGAAATTCGTTAAAAATCGCTATTTTTTACCCAAAATCGCTTATTTTTCCTTATTTTTTCTCTATCTACGATCGCTACCCCGATGTATCATACACCGTCGGACGTACTTTTCGACGGCGATTTCGAATCTGAAGTCGGCGTTCGGCTATCGGTTACGGTTCGGAAGATATCGTCGAATTTCCTTAAATTTCGTCGAAAATTTTGGGAAAATTCAAAACAAATCGTCTCAAAATTGAAATAACCCCGACGTATTATACACCAGAAGAAGCGCCTTTTCGCGGCGAATCGAATGGCACCGCGCCAGTCCTCCTAGCACCAACCATTCCGGAGATATGAGCGTTTAAAGTTTTGAAAAAATTTTTAACGCTAGAGCGTTCTGGCATAGCCTATCCGACGCGTTTTCGCACGGGGAATCGAATGACGTCAACCTTTTGCCGATATCTCTAACCGTTCCCGAGATATTCGGGTTTAAAGTTTTGAAAAATTAATTTTGCGCTAGAGCGCTGCCATATAGCCTATCAGAAGCGTCTTCCCACGAGGAGTCCAAATCTGTCGAGTTTTCGTCTCTATCTCTTACCGTTTCCGAGATATGAGCGTTTAAAGTTTTGAAAAATTTTTTTAACGCTAGAGCGTTCTGGCATAGCCTATCCGACGCGTTTTCGCACGGGGAATCGAATGGCGTCAAGCTTTTGCCGATATCTCTAACCGTTTCCGAGATATTCGCAAAAATGTGCCGAAATTCGTTAAAAATCGCTATTTTTTACCCAAAATCGCTTATTTTTCCTTATTTTTTCTCTATCTACGATCGCTACCCCGATGTATCATACACCGTCGGACGTACTTTTCGACGGCGATTCCGAATCTGAAGTCGGCGTTCGGCTATCGGTTACGGTTCGGAAGATATCGTCGAATATCCTTAAATTTCGTCGAAAATTTTGGGAAAATTAAAAAAAAAAATTTTAACGCTAGAGCGTTCTGGCATAGCCTATCCGACGCGTTTTCGCACGGGGAATCGAATGGCGTCAAGCTTTTGCCGATATCTCTAACCGTTTCCGAGATATTCGCAAAAATGTGCCGAAATTCGTTAAAAATCGCTATTTTTTACCCAAAATCGCTTATTTTTCCTTATTTTTTTCTCTATCTACGATCGCTACCCCGATGTATCATACACCGTCGGACGTACTTTTCGACGGCGATTCCGAATCTGAAGTCGGCGTTCGGCTATCGGTTACGGTTCGGAAGATATCGTCGAATTTCCTTAAATTTCGTCGAAAATTTTGGGAAAATTCAAAACAAATCGTCTCAAAATTGAAATAACCCCGACGTATTATACACCAGAAGAAGCGCCTTTTCACGGCGAATCGAATGGCACCGCGCCAGTCCTCCTAGCACCAACCATTCCGGAGATATGAGCGTTTAAAGTTTTGAAAAATTTTTTAACGCTAGAGCGTTCTGGCATAGCCTATCCGACGCGTTTTCGCACGGGGAATCGAATGACGTCAACCTTTTGCCGATATCTCTAACCGTTCCCGAGATATTCGGGTTTAAAGTTTTGAAAAATTAATTTTGCGCTAGAGCGCTGCCATATAGCCTATCAGAAGCGTCTTCCCACGAGGAGTCCAAATCTGTCGAGTTTTCGTCTCTATCTCTTACCGTTTCCGAGATATGAGCGTTTAAAGTTTTGAAAAATTTTTTTAACGCTAGAGCGTTCTGGCATAGCCTATCCGACGCGTTTTCGCACGGGGAATCGAATGGCGTCAAGCTTTTGCCGATATCTCTAACCGTTTCCGAGATATTCGCAAAAATGTGCCGAAATTCGTTAAAAATCGCTATTTTTTACCCAAAATCGCTTATTTTTCCTTATTTTTTCTCTATCTACGATCGCTACCCCGATGTATCATACACCGTCGGACGTACTTTTCGACGGCGATTCCGAATCTGAAGTCGGCGTTCGGCTATCGGTTACGGTTCGGAAGATATCGTCGAATATCCTTAAATTTCGTCGAAAATTTTGGGAAAATTAAAAAAAAAATTTTTAACGCTAGAGCGTTCTGGCATAGCTTATCCGACGCGTTTTCGCACGGGGAATCGAATGGCGTCAAGCTTTTGCCGATATCTCTAACCGTTTCCGAGATATTCGCAAAAATGTGCCGAAATTCGTTAAAAATCGCTATTTTTTTACCCAAAATCGCTTATTTTTCCTTATTTTTTTCTCTATCTACGATCGCTACCCCGATGTATCATACACCGTCGGACGTACTTTTCGACGGCGATTCCGAATCTGAAGTCGGCGTTCGGCTATCGGTTACGGTTCGGAAGATATCGTCGAATTTCCTTAAATTTCGTCGAAAATTTTGGGAAAATTCAAAACAAATCGTCTCAAAATTGAAATAACCCCGACGTATTATACACCAGAAGAAGCGCCTTTTCGCGGCGAATCGAATGGCACCGCGCCAGTCCTCCTAGCACCAACCATTCCGGAGATATGAGCGTTTAAAGTTTTGAAAAATTTTTTAACGCTAGAGCGTTCTGGCATAGCCTATCCGACGCGTTTTCGCACGGGGAATCGAATGACGTCAACCTTTTGCCGATATCTCTAACCGTTCCCGAGATATTCGGGTTTAAAGTTTTGAAAAATTAATTTTGCGCTAGAGCGCTGCCATATAGCCTATCAGAAGCGTCTTCCCACGAGGAGTCCAAATCTGTCGAGTTTTCGTCTCTATCTCTTACCGTTTCCGAGATATGAGCGTTTAAAGTTTTGAAAAAATTTTTTAACGCTAGAGCGTTCTGGCATAGCCTATCCGACGCGTTTTCGCACGGGGAATCGAATGGCGTCAAGCTTTTGCCGATATCTCTAACCGTTTCCGAGATATTCGCAAAAATGTGCCGAAATTCGTTAAAAATCGCTATTTTTACCCAAAATCGCTTATTTTTCCTTATTTTTTCTCTATCTACGATCGCTACCCCGATGTATCATACACCGTCGGACGTACTTTTCGACGGCGATTCCGAATCTGAAGTCGGCGTTCGGCTATCGGTTACGGTTCGGAAGATATCGTCGAATATCCTTAAATTTCGTCGAAAATTTTGGGAAAATTAAAAAAAAAATTTTTAACGCTAGAGCGTTCTGGCATAGCCTATCCGACGCGTTTTCGCACGGGGAATCGAATGGCGTCAAGCTTTTGCCGATATCTCTAACCGTTTCCGAGATATTCGCAAAAATGTGCCGAAATTCGTTAAAAATCGCTATTTTTTACCCAAAATCGCTTATTTTTCCTTATTTTTTTCTCTATCTACGATCGCTACCCCGATGTATCATACACCGTCGGACGTACTTTTCGACGGCGATTCCGAATCTGAAGTCGGCGTTCGGCTATCGGTTACGGTTCGGAAGATATCGTCGAATTTCCTTAAATTTCGTCGAAAACTTTGGGAAAATTCAAAACAAATCGTCTCAAAATTGAAATAACCCCGACGTATTATACACCAGAAGAAGCGCCTTTTCGCGGCGAATCGAATGGCACCGCGCCAGTCCTCCTAGCACCAACCATTCCGGAGATATGAGCGTTTAAAGTTTTGAAAAATTTTTTAACGCTAGAGCGTTCTGGCATAGCCTATCCGACGCGTTTTCGCACGGGGAATCGAATGACGTCACCCTTTGGCCGATATCTCTAACCGTTCCCGAGATATTCGGGTTTAAAGTTTTGAAAAATTAATTTTGCGCTAGAGCGCTGCCATATAGCCTATCAGAAGCGTCTTCCCACGAGGAGTCCAAATCTGTCGAGTTTTCGTCTCTATCTTTTACCGTTTCCGAGATATGAGCGTTTAAAGTTTTGAAAAATTTTTTTAACGCTAGAGCGTTCTGGCATAGCCTATCCGACGCGTTTTCGCACGGGGAATCGAATGGCGTCAAGCTTTTGCCGATATCTCTAACCGTTTCCGAGATATTCGCAAAAATGTGCCGAAATTCGTTAAAAATCGCTATTTTTTACCCAAAATCGCTTATTTTTCCTTATTTTTTCTCTATCTACGATCGCTACCCCGATGTATCATACACCGTCGGACGTACTTTTCGACGGCGATTCCGAATCTGAAGTCGGCGTTCGGCTATCGGTTACGGTTCGGAAGATATCGTCGAATATCCTTAAATTTCGTCGAAAATTTTGGGAAAATTAAAAAAAAAATTTTTAACGCTGGAGCGTTCTGGCATAGCCTATCCGACGCGTTTTCGCACGGGGAATCGAATGGCGTCAAGCTTTTGCCGATATCTCTAACCGTTTCCGAGATATTCGCAAAAATGTGCCGAAATTCGTTAAAAATCGCTATTTTTTACCCAAAATCGCTTATTTTTCCTTATTTTTTTCTCTATCTACGATCGCTACCCCGATGTATCATACACCGTCGGACGTACTTTTCGACGGCGATTCCGAATCTGAAGTCGGCGTTCGGCTATCGGTTACGGTTCGGAAGATATCGTCGAATTTCCTTAAATTTCGTCGAAAATTTTGGGAAAATTCAAAACAAATCGTCTCAAAATTGAAATAACCCCGACGTATTATACACCAGAAGAAGCGCCTTTTCGCGGCGAATCGAATGGCACCGCGCCAGTCCTCCTAGCACCAACCATTCCGGAGATATGAGCGTTTAAAGTTTTGAAAAATTTTTTAACGCTAGAGCGTTCTGGCATAGCCTATCCGACGCGTTTTCGCACGGGGAATCGAATGACGTCAACCGTTTGCCGATATCTCTAACCGTTCCCGAGATATTCGGGTTTAAAGTTTTGAAAAATTAATTTTGCGCTAGAGCGCTGCCATATAGCCTATCAGAAGCGTCTTCCCACGAGGAGTCCAAATCTGTCGAGTTTTCGTCTCTATCTCTTACCGTTTCCGAGATATGAGCGTTTAAAGTTTTGAAAAAATTTTTTAACGCTAGAGCGTTCTGGCATAGCCTATCCGACGCGTTTTCGCACGGGGAATCGAATGGCGTCAAGCTTTTGCCGATATCTCTAACCGTTTCCGAGATATTCGCAAAAATGTGCCGAAATTCGTTAAAAATCGCTATTTTTTACCCAAAATCGCTTATTTTTCCTTATTTTTTCTCTATCTACGATCGCTACCCCGATGTATCATACACCGTCGGACGTACTTTTCGACGGCGATTCCGAATCTGAAGTCGGCGTTCGGCTATCGGTTACGGTTCGGAAGATATCGTCGAATATCCTTAAATTTCGTCGAAAATTTTGGGAAAATTAAAAAAAAAATTTTTAACGCTAGAGCGTTCTGGCATAGCCTATCCGACGCGTTTTCGCACGGGGAATCGAATGGCGTCAAGCTTTTGCCGATATCTCTAACCGTTTCCGAGATATTCGCAAAAATGTGCCGAAATTCGTTAAAAATCGCTATTTTTTACCCAAAATCGCTTATTTTTCCTTATTTTTTTCTCTATCTACGATCGCTACCCCGATGTATCATACACCGTCGGACGTACTTTTCGACGGCGATTCCGAATCTGAAGTCGGCGTTCGGCTATCGGTTACGGTTCGGAAGATATCGTCGAATATCCTTAAATTTCGTCGAAAATTTTGGGAAAATTAAAAAAAAAATTTTTAACGCTAGAGCGTTCTGGCATAGCCTATCCGACGCGTTTTCGCACGGGGAATCGAATGGCGTCAAGCTTTTGCCGATATCTCTAACCGTTTCCGAGATATTCGCAAAAATGTGCCGAAATTCGTTAAAAATCGCTATTTTTACCCAAAATCGCTTATTTTTCCTTATTTTTTCTCTATCTACGATCGCTACCCCGATGTATCATACACCGTCGGACGTACTTTTCGACGGCGATTCCGAATCTGAAGTCGGCGTTCGGCTATCGGTTACGGTTCGGAAGATATCGTCGAATATCCTTAAATTTCGTCGAAAATTTTGGGAAAATTAAAAAAAAAATTTTTAACGCTAGAGCGTTCTGGCATAGCCTATCCGACGCGTTTTCGCACGGGGAATCGAATGGCGTCAAGCTTTTGCCGATATCTCTAACCGTTTCCGAGATATTCGCAAAAATGTGCCGAAATTCGTTAAAAATCGCTATTTTTTACCCAAAATCGCTTATTTTTCCTTATTTTTTTCTCTATCTACGATCGCTACCCCGATGTATCATACACCGTCGGACGTACTTTTCGACGGCGATTCCGAATCTGAAGTCGGCGTTCGGCTATCGGTTACGGTTCGGAAGATATCGTCGAATTTCCTTAAATTTCGTCGAAAACTTTGGGAAAATTCAAAACAAATCGTCTCAAAATTGAAATAACCCCGACGTATTATACACCAGAAGAAGCGCCTTTTCGCGGCGAATCGAATGGCACCGCGCCAGTCCTCCTAGCACCAACCATTCCGGAGATATGAGCGTTTAAAGTTTTGAAAAATTTTTTAACGCTAGAGCGTTCTGGCATAGCCTATCCGACGCGTTTTCGCACGGGGAATCGAATGACGTCACCCTTTGGCCGATATCTCTAACCGTTCCCGAGATATTCGGGTTTAAAGTTTTGAAAAATTAATTTTGCGCTAGAGCGCTGCCATATAGCCTATCAGAAGCGTCTTCCCACGAGGAGTCCAAATCTGTCGAGTTTTCGTCTCTATCTCTTACCGTTTCCGAGATATGAGCGTTTAAAGTTTTGAAAAAATTTTTTAACGCTAGAGCGTTCTGGCATAGCCTATCCGACGCGTTTTCGCACGGGGAATCGAATGGCGTCAAGCTTTTGCCGATATCTCTAACCGTTTCCGAGATATTCGCAAAAATGTGCCGAAATTCGTTAAAAATCGCTATTTTTTACCCAAAATCGCTTATTTTTCCTTATTTTTTCTCTATCTACGATCGCTACCCCGATGTATCATACACCGTCGGACGTACTTTTCGACGGCGATTCCGAATCTGAAGTCGGCGTTCGGCTATCGGTTACGGTTCGGAAGATATCGTCGAATATCCTTAAATTTCGTCGAAAATTTTGGGAAAATTAAAAAAAAAATTTTTAACGCTAGAGCGTTCTGGCATAGCCTATCCGACGCGTTTTCGCACGGGGAATCGAATGGCGTCAAGCTTTTGCCGATATCTCTAACCGTTTCCGAGATATTCGCAAAAATGTGCCGAAATTCGTTAAAAATCGCTATTTTTTACCCAAAATCGCTTATTTTTCCTTATTTTTTTCTCTATCTACGATCGCTACCCCGATGTATCATACACCGTCGGACGTACTTTTCGACGGCGATTCCGAATCTGAAGTCGGCGTTCGGCTATCGGTTACGGTTCGGAAGATATCGTCGAATTTCCTTAAATTTCGTCGAAAATTTTGGGAAAATTCAAAACAAATCGTCTCAAAATTGAAATAACCCCGACGTATTATACACCAGAAGAAGCGCCTTTTCGCGGCGAATCGAATGGCACCGCGCCAGTCCTCCTAGCACCAACCATTCCGGAGATATGAGCGTTTAAAGTTTTGAAAAATTTTTTAACGCTAGAGCGTTCTGGCATAGCCTATCCGACGCGTTTTCGCACGGGGAATCGAATGACGTCAACCTTTTGCCGATATCTCTAACCGTTCCCGAGATATTCGGGTTTAAAGTTTTGAAAAATTAATTTTGCGCTAGAGCGCTGCCATATAGCCTATCAGAAGCGTCTTCCCACGAGGAGTCCAAATCTGTCGAGTTTTCGTCTCTATCTCTTACCGTTTCCGAGATATGAGCGTTTAAAGTTTTGAAAAATTTTTTTAACGCTAGAGCGTTCTGGCATAGCCTATCCGACGCGTTTTCGCACGGGGAATCGAATGGCGTCAAGCTTTTGCCGATATCTCTAACCGTTTCCGAGATATTCGCAAAAATGTGCCGAAATTCGTTAAAAATCGCTATTTTTTACCCAAAATCGCTTATTTTTCCTTATTTTTTCTCTATCTACGATCGCTACCCCGATGTATCATACACCGTCGGACGTACTTTTCGACGGCGATTCCGAATCTGAAGTCGGCGTTCGGCTATCGGTTACGGTTCGGAAGATATCGTCGAATATCCTTAAATTTCGTCGAAAATTTTGGGAAAATTAAAAAAAAAAAATTTTAACGCTAGAGCGTTCTGGCATAGCCTATCCGACGCGTTTTCGCACGGGGAATCGAATGGCGTCAAGCTTTTGCCGATATCTCTAACCGTTTCCGAGATATTCGCAAAAATGTGCCGAAATTCGTTAAAAATCGCTATTTTTTACCCAAAATCGCTTATTTTTCCTTATTTTTTTCTCTATCTACGATCGCTACCCCGATGTATCATACACCGTCGGACGTACTTTTCGACGGCGATTCCGAATCTGAAGTCGGCGTTCGGCTATCGGTTACGGTTCGTAAGATATCGTCGAATATCCTTAAATTTCGTCGAAAATTTTGGGAAAATTAAAAAAAAAATTTTTAACGCTAGAGCGTTCTGGCATAGCCTATCCGACGCGTTTTCGCACGGGGAATCGAATGGCGTCAAGCTTTTGCCGATATCTCTAACCGTTTCCGAGATATTCGCAAAAATGTGCCGAAATTCGTTAAAAATCGCTATTTTTTACCCAAAATCGCTTATTTTTCCTTATTTTTTTCTCTATCTACGATCGCTACCCCGATGTATCATACACCGTCGGACGTACTTTTCGACGGCGATTCCGAATCTGAAGTCGGCGTTCGGCTATCGGTTACGGTTCGGAAGATATCGTCGAATTTCCTTAAATTTCGTCGAAAATTTTGGGAAAATTCAAAACAAATCGTCTCAAAATTGAAATAACCCCGACGTATTATACACCAGAAGAAGCGCCTTTTCGCGGCGAATCGAATGGCACCGCGCCAGTCCTCCTAGCACCAACCATTCCGGAGATATGAGCGTTTAAAGTTTTGAAAAATTTTTTAACGCTAGAGCGTTCTGGCATAGCCTATCCGACGCGTTTTCGCACGGGGAATCGAATGACGTCAACCTTTTGCCGATATCTCTAACCGTTCCCGAGATATTCGGGTTTAAAGTTTTGAAAAATTAATTTTGCGCTAGAGCGCTGCCATATAGCCTATCAGAAGCGTCTTCCCACGAGGAGTCCAAATCTGTCGAGTTTTCGTCTCTATCTCTTACCGTTTCCGAGATATGAGCGTTTAAAGTTTTGAAAAATTTTTTTAACGCTAGAGCGTTCTGGCATAGCCTATCCGACGCGTTTTCGCACGGGGAATCGAATGGCGTCAAGCTTTTGCCGATATCTCTAACCGTTTCCGAGATATTCGCAAAAATGTGCCGAAATTCGTTAAAAATCGCTATTTTTTACCCAAAATCGCTTATTTTTCCTTATTTTTTCTCTATCTACGATCGCTACCCCGATGTATCATACACCGTCGGACGTACTTTTCGACGGCGATTCCGAATCTGAAGTCGGCGTTCGGCTATCGGTTACGGTTCGGAAGATATCGTCGAATATCCTTAAATTTCGTCGAAAATTTTGGGAAAATTAAAAAAAAAAATTTTAACGCTAGAGCGTTCTGGCATAGCCTATCCGACGCGTTTTCGCACGGGGAATCGAATGGCGTCAAGCTTTTGCCGATATCTCTAACCGTTTCCGAGATATTCGCAAAAATGTGCCGAAATTCGTTAAAAATCGCTATTTTTTACCCAAAATCGCTTATTTTTCCTTATTTTTTTCTCTATCTACGATCGCTACCCCGATGTATCATACACCGTCGGACGTACTTTTCGACGGCGATTCCGAATCTGAAGTCGGCGTTCGGCTATCGGTTACGGTTCGGAAGATATCGTCGAATATCCTTAAATTTCGTCGAAAATTTTGGGAAAATTAAAAAAAAAATTTTTAACGCTAGAGCGTTCTGGCATAGCCTATCCGACGCGTTTTCGCACGGGGAATCGAATGGCGTCAAGCTTTTGCCGATATCTCTAACCGTTTCCGAGATATTCGCAAAAATGTGCCGAAATTCGTTAAAAATCGCTATTTTTTACCCAAAATCGCTTATTTTTCCTTATTTTTTTCTCTATCTACGATCGCTACCCCGATGTATCATACACCGTCGGACGTACTTTTCGACGGCGATTCCGAATCTGAAGTCGGCGTTCGGCTATCGGTTACGGTTCGGAAGATATCGTCGAATTTCCTTAAATTTCGTCGAAAATTTTGGGAAAATTCAAAACAAATCGTCTCAAAATTGAAATAACCCCGACGTATTATACACCAGAAGAAGCGCCTTTTCGCGGCGAATCGAATGGCACCGCGCCAGTCCTCCTAGCACCAACCATTCCGGAGATATGAGCGTTTAAAGTTTTGAAAAATTTTTTAACGCTAGAGCGTTCTGGCATAGCCTATCCGACGCGTTTTCGCACGGGGAATCGAATGACGTCAACCTTTTGCCGATATCTCTAACCGTTCCCGAGATATTCGGGTTTAAAGTTTTGAAAAATTAATTTTGCGCTAGAGCGCTGCCATATAGCCTATCAGAAGCGTCTTCCCACGAGGAGTCCAAATCTGTCGAGTTTTCGTCGCTATCTCTTACCGTTTCCGAGATATGAGCGTTTAAAGTTTTGAAAAAATTTTTTAACGCTAGAGCGTTCTGGCATAGCCTATCCGACGCGTTTTCGCACGGGGAATCGAATGGCGTCAAGCTTTTGCCGATATCTCTAACCGTTTCCGAGATATTCGCAAAAATGTGCCGAAATTCGTTAAAAATCGCTATTTTTTACCCAAAATCGCTTATTTTTCCTTATTTTTTTCTCTATCTACGATCGCTACCCCGATGTATCATACACCGTCGGACGTACTTTTCGACGGCGATTCCGAATCTGAAGTCGGCGTTCGGCTATCGGTTACGGTTCGGAAGATATCGTCGAATATCCTTAAATTTCGTCGAAAATTTTGGGAAAATTAAAAAAAAAATTTTTAACGCTAGAGCGTTCTGGCATAGCCTATCCGACGCGTTTTCGCACGGGGAATCGAATGGCGTCAAGCTTTTGCCGATATCTCTAACCGTTTCCGAGATATTCGCAAAAATGTGCCGAAATTCGTTAAAAATCGCTATTTTTTACCCAAAATCGCTTATTTTTCCTTATTTTTTTCTCTATCTACGATCGCTACCCCGATGTATCATACACCGTCGGACGTACTTTTCGACGGCGATTCCGAATCTGAAGTCGGCGTTCGGCTATCGGTTACGGTTCGGAAGATATCGTCGAATTTCCATAAATTTCGTCGAAAATTTTGGGAAAATTCAAAACAAATCGTCTCAAAATTGAAATAACCCCGACGTATTATACACCAGAAGAAGCGCCTTTTCGCGGCGAATCGAATGGCACCGCGCCAGTCCTCCTAGCACCAACCATTCCGGAGATATGAGCGTTTAAAGTTTTGAAAAATTAATTTTGCGCTAGAGCGCTGCCATATAGCCTATCAGAAGCGTCTTCCCACGAGGAGTCCAAATCTGTCGAGTTTTCGTCTCTATCTCTTACCGTTTCCGAGATATGAGCGTTTAAAGTTTTGAAAAATTTTTTTAACGCTAGAGCGTTCTGGCATAGCCTATCCGACGCGTTTTCGCACGGGGAATCGAATGGCGTCAAGCTTTTGCCGATATCTCTAACCGTTTCCGAGATATTCGCAAAAATGTGCCGAAATTCGTTAAAAATCGCTATTTTTTACCCAAAATCGCTTATTTTTCCTTATTTTTTCTCTATCTACGATCGCTACCCCGATGTATCATACACCGTCGGACGTACTTTTCGACGGCGATTCCGAATCTGAAGTCGGCGTTCGGCTATCGGTTACGGTTCGGAAGATATCGTCGAATATCCTTAAATTTCGTCGAAAATTTTGGGAAAATTAAAAAAAAAAATTTTAACGCTAGAGCGTTCTGGCATAGCCTATCCGACGCGTTTTCGCACGGGGAATCGAATGGCGTCAAGCTTTTGCCGATATCTCTAACCGTTTCCGAGATATTCGCAAAAATGTGCCGAAATTCGTTAAAAATCGCTATTTTTTACCCAAAATCGCTTATTTTTCCTTATTTTTTTCTCTATCTACGATCGCTACCCCGATGTATCATACACCGTCGGACGTACTTTTCGACGGCGATTCCGAATCTGAAGTCGGCGTTCGGCTATCGGTTACGGTTCGGAAGATATCGTCGAATTTCCTTAAATTTCGTCGAAAATTTTGGGAAAATTCAAAACAAATCGTCTCAAAATTGAAATAACCCCGACGTATTATACACCAGAAGAAGCGCCTTTTCGCGGCGAATCGAATGGCACCGCGCCAGTCCTCCTAGCACCAACCATTCCGGAGATATGAGCGTTTAAAGTTTTGAAAAAATTTTTAACGCTAGAGCGTTCTGGCATAGCCTATCCGACGCGTTTTCGCACGGGGAATCGAATGACGTCAACCTTTTGCCGATATCTCTAACCGTTCCCGAGATATTCGGGTTTAAAGTTTTGAAAAATTAATTTTGCGCTAGAGCGCTGCCATATAGCCTATCAGAAGCGTCTTCCCACGAGGAGTCCAAATCTGTCGAGTTTTCGTCTCTATCTCTTACCGTTTCCGAGATATGAGCGTTTAAAGTTTTGAAAAATTTTTTTAACGCTAGAGCGTTCTGGCATAGCCTATCCGACGCGTTTTCGCACGGGGAATCGAATGGCGTCAAGCTTTTGCCGATATCTCTAACCGTTTCCGAGATATTCGCAAAAATGTGCCGAAATTCGTTAAAAATCGCTATTTTTTACCCAAAATCGCTTATTTTTCCTTATTTTTTCTCTATCTACGATCGCTACCCCGATGTATCATACACCGTCGGACGTACTTTTCGACGGCGATTCCGAATCTGAAGTCGGCGTTCGGCTATCGGTTACGGTTCGGAAGATATCGTCGAATTTCCTTAAATTTCGTCTAAAATTTTGGGAAAATTCAAAACAAATCGTCTCAAAATTGAAATAACCCCGACGTATTATACACCAGAAGAAGCGCCTTTTCGCGGCGAATCGAATGGCACCGCGCCAGTCCTCCTAGCACCAACCATTCCGGAGATATGAGCGTTTAAAGTTTTGAAAAATTTTTTAACGCTAGAGCGTTCTGGCATAGCCTATCCGACGCGTTTTCGCACGGGGAATCGAATGACGTCAACCTTTTGCCGATATCTCTAACCGTTCCCGAGATATTCGGGTTTAAAGTTTTGAAAAATTAATTTTGCGCTAGAGCGCTGCCATATAGCCTATCAGAAGCGTCTTCCCACGAGGAGTCCAAATCTGTCGAGTTTTCGTCTCTATCTCTTACCGTTTCCGAGATATGAGCGTTTAAAGTTTTGAAAATTTTTTTTAACGCTAGAGCGTTCTGGCATAGCCTATCCGACGCGTTTTCGCACGGGGAATCGAATGGCGTCAAGCTTTTGCCGATATCTCTAACCGTTTCCGAGATATTCGCAAAAATGTGCCGAAATTCGTTAAAAATCGCTATTTTTTACCCAAAATCGCTTATTTTTCCTTATTTTTTCTCTATCTACGATCGCTACCCCGATGTATCATACACCGTCGGACGTACTTTTCGACGGCGATTCCGAATCTGAAGTCGGCGTTCGGCTATCGGTTACGGTTCGGAAGATATCGTCGAATATCCTTAAATTTCGTCGAAAATTTTGGGAAAATTAAAAAAAAAATTTTTAACGCTAGAGCGTTCTGGCATAGCCTATCCGACGCGTTTTCGCACGGGGAATCGAATGGCGTCAAGCTTTTGCCGATATCTCTAACCGTTTCCGAGATATTCGCAAAAATGTGCCGAAATTCGTTAAAAATCGCTATTTTTTACCCAAAATCGCTTATTTTTCCTTATTTTTTTCTCTATCTACGATCGCTACCCCGATGTATCATATACCGTCGGACGTACTTTTCGACGGCGATTCCGAATCTGAAGTCGGCGTTCGGCTATCGGTTACGGTTCGGAAGATATCGTCGAATTTCCTTAAATTTCGTCGAAAATTTTGGGAAAATTCAAAACAAATCGTCTCAAAATTGAAATAACCCCGACGTATTATACACCAGAAGAAGCGCCTTTTCGCGGCGAATCGAATGGCACCGCGCCAGTCCTCCTAGCACCAACCATTCCGGAGATATGAGCGTTTAAAGTTTTGAAAAATTTTTTAACGCTAGAGCGTTCTGGCATAGCCTATCCGACGCGTTTTCGCACGGGGAATCGAATGACGTCAACCTTTTGCCGATATCTCTAACCGTTCCCGAGATATTCGGGTTTAAAGTTTTGAAAAATTAATTTTGCGCTAGAGCGCTGCCATATAGCCTATCAGAAGCGTCTTCCCACGAGGAGTCCAAATCTGTCGAGTTTTCGTCTCTATCTCTTACCATTTCCGAGATATGAGCGTTTAAAGTTTTGAAAAAATTTTTTAACGCTAGAGCGTTCTGGCATAGCCTATCCGACGCGTTTTCGCACGGGGAATCGAATGGCGTCAAGCTTTTGCCGATATCTCTAACCGTTTCCGAGATATTCGCAAAAATGTGCCGAAATTCGTTAAAAATCGCTATTTTTTACCCAAAATCGCTTATTTTTCCTTATTTTTTCTCTATCTACGATCGCTACCCCGATGTATCATACACCGTCGGACGTACTTTTCGACGGCGATTCCGAATCTGAAGTCGGCGTTCGGCTATCGGTTACGGTTCGGAAGATATCGTCGAATATCCTTAAATTTCGTCGAAAATTTTGGGAAAATTAAAAAAAAAATTTTTAACGCTAGAGCGTTCTGGCATAGCCTATCCGACGCGTTTTCGCACGGAGAATCGAATGGCGTCAAGCTTTTGCCGATATCTCTAACCGTTTCCGAGATATTCGCAAAAATGTGCCGAAATTCGTTAAAAATCGCTATTTTTTACCCAAAATCGCTTATTTTTCCTTATTTTTTTCTCTATCTACGATCGCTACCCCGATGTATCATACACCGTCGGACGTACTTTTCGACGGCGATTCCGAATCTGAAGTCGGCGTTCGGCTATCGGTTACGGTTCGGAAGATATCGTCGAATTTCCTTAAATTTCGTCGAAAATTTTGGGAAAATTCAAAACAAATCGTCTCAAAATTGAAATAACCCCGACGTATTATACACCAGAAGAAGCGCCTTTTCGCGGCGAATCGAATGGCACCGCGCCAGTCCTCCTAGCACCAACCATTCCGGAGATATGAGCGTTTAAAGTTTTGAAAAATTTTTTAACGCTAGAGCGTTCTGGCATAGCCTATCCGACGCGTTTTCGCACGGGGAATCGAATGACGTCAACCTTTTGCCGATATCTCTAACCGTTCCCGAGATATTCGGGTTTAAAGTTTTGAAAAATTAATTTTGCGCTAGAGCGCTGCCATATAGCCTATCAGAAGCGTCTTCCCACGAGGAGTCCAAATCTGTCGAGTTTTCGTCTCTATCTCTTACCGTTTCCGAGATATGAGCGTTTAAAGTTTTGAAAAAATTTTTTAACGCTAGAGCGTTCTGGCATAGCCTATCCGACGCGTTTTCGCACGGGGAATCGAATGGCGTCAAGCTTTTGCCGATATCTCTAACCGTTTCCGAGATATTCGCAAAAATGTGCCGAAATTCGTTAAAAATCGCTATTTTTTACCCAAAATCGCTTATTTTTCCTTATTTTTTCTCTATCTACGATCGCTACCCCGATGTATCATACACCGTCGGACGTACTTTTCGACGGCGATTCCGAATCTGAAGTCGGCGTTCGGCTATCGGTTACGGTTCGGAAGATATCGTCGAATATCCTTAAATTTCGTCGAAAATTTTGGGAAAATTAAAAAAAAATTTTTTAACGCTAGAGCGTTCTGGCATAGCCTATCCGACGCGTTTTCGCACGGGGAATCGAATGGCGTCAAGCTTTTGCCGATATCTCTAACCGTTTCCGAGATATTCGCAAAAATGTGCCGAAATTCGTTAAAAATCGCTATTTTTTACCCAAAATCGCTTATTTTTCCTTATTTTTTTCTCTATCTACGATCGCTACCCCGATGTATCATACACCGTCGGACGTACTTTTCGACGGCGATTCCGAATCTGAAGTCGGCGTTCGGCTATCGGTTACGGTTCGGAAGATATCGTCGAATTTCCTTAAATTTCGTCGAAAATTTTGGGAAAATTCAAAACAAATCGTCTCAAAATTGAAATAACCCCGACGTATTATACACCAGAAGAAGCGCCTTTTCGCGGCGAATCGAATGGCACCGCGCCAGTCCTCCTAGCACCAACCATTCCGGAGATATGAGCGTTTAAAGTTTTGAAAAATTTTTTAACGCTAGAGCGTTCTGGCATAGCCTATCCGACGCGTTTTCGCACGGGGAATCGAATGACGTCAACCTTTTGCCGATATCTCTAACCGTTCCCGAGATATTCGGGTTTAAAGTTTTGAAAAATTAATTTTGCGCTAGAGCGCTGCCATATAGCCTATCAGAAGCGTCTTCCCACGAGGAGTCCAAATCTGTCGAGTTTTCGTCTCTATCTCTTACCGTTTCCGAGATATGAGCGTTTAAAGTTTTGAAAAAATTTTTTAACGCTAGAGCGTTCTGGCATAGCCTATCCGACGCGTTTTCGCACGGGGAATCGAATGGCGTCAAGCTTTTGCCGATATCTCTAACCGTTTCCGAGATATTCGCAAAAATGTGCCGAAATTCGTTAAAAATCGCTATTTTTTACCCAAAATCGCTTATTTTTCCTTATTTTTTCTCTATCTACGATCGCTACCCCGATGTATCATACACCGTCGGACGTACTTTTCGACGGCGATTCCGAATCTGAAGTCGGCGTTCGGCTATCGGTTACGGTTCGGAAGATATCGTCGAATATCCTTAAATTTCGTCGAAAATTTTGGGAAAATTAAAAAAAAATTTTTTAACGCTAGAGCGTTCTGGCATAGCCTATCCGACGCGTTTTCGCACGGGGAATCGAATGGCGTCAAGCTTTTGCCGATATCTCTAACCGTTTCCGAGATATTCGCAAAAATGTGCCGAAATTCGTTAAAAATCGCTATTTTTTACCCAAAATCGCTTATTTTTCCTTATTTTTTTCTCTATCTACGATCGCTACCCCGATGTATCATACACCGTCGGACGTACTTTTCGACGGCGATTCCGAATCTGAAGTCGGCGTTCGGCTATCGGTTACGGTTCGGAAGATATCGTCGAATTTCCTTAAATTTCGTCGAAAATTTTGGGAAAATTCAAAACAAATCGTCTCAAAATTGAAATAACCCCGACGTATTATACACCAGAAGAAGCGCCTTTTCGCGGCGAATCGAATGGCACCGCGCCAGTCCTCCTAGCACCAACCATTCCGGAGATATGAGCGTTTAAAGTTTTGAAAAATTTTTTAACGCTAGAGCGTTCTGGCATAGCCTATCCGACGCGTTTTCGCACGGGGA
This sequence comes from Cetonia aurata, assembly GCA_949128085.1. Taxonomy (NCBI): domain Eukaryota; kingdom Metazoa; phylum Arthropoda; class Insecta; order Coleoptera; family Scarabaeidae; genus Cetonia; species Cetonia aurata. The sequence continues at coordinate 67,819,918 of OX421882.1, read as the reverse complement.
ATCGAATGACGTCAACCTTTTGCCGATATCTCTAACCGTTCCCGAGATATTCGGGTTTAAAGTTTTGAAAAATTAATTTTGCGCTAGAGCGCTGCCATATAGCCTATCAGAAGCGTCTTCCCACGAGGAGTCCAAATCTGTCGAGTTTTCGTCTCTATCTCTTACCGTTTCCGAGATATGAGCGTTTAAAGTTTTGAAAATTTTTTTTAACGCTAGAGCGTTCTGGCATAGCCTATCCGACGCGTTTTCGCACGGGGAATCGAATGGCGTCAAGCTTTTGCCGATATCTCTAACCGTTTCCGAGATATTCGCAAAAATGTGCCGAAATTCGTTAAAAATCGCTATTTTTTACCCAAAATCGCTTATTTTTCCTTATTTTTTCTCTATCTACGATCGCTACCCCGATGTATCATACACCGTCGGACGTACTTTTCGACGGCGATTCCGAATCTGAAGTCGGCGTTCGGCTATCGGTTACGGTTCGGAAGATATCGTCGAATATCCTTAAATTTCGTCGAAAATTTTGGGAAAATTCAAAACAAATCGTCTCAAAATTGAAATAACCCCGACGTATTATACACCAGAAGAAGCGCCTTTTCGCGGCGAATCGAATGGCACCGCGCCAGTCCTCCTAGCACCAACCATTCCGGAGATATGAGCGTTTAAAGTTTTGAAAAATTTTTTAACGCTAGAGCGTTCTGGCATAGCCTATCCGACGCGTTTTCGCACGGGGAATCGAATGACGTCAACCTTTTGCCGATATCTCTAACCGTTCCCGAGATATTCGGGTTTAAAGTTTTGAAAAATTAATTTTGCGCTAGAGCGCTGCCATATAGCCTATCAGAAGCGTCTTCCCACGAGGAGTCCAAATCTGTCGAGTTTTCATCTCTATCTCTTACCGTTTCCGAGATATGAGCGTTTAAAGTTTTGAAAAATTTTTTTAACGCTAGAGCGTTCTGGCATAGCCTATCCGACGCGTTTTCGCACGGGGAATCGAATGGCGTCAAGCTTTTGCCGATATCTCTAACCGTTTCCGAGATATTCGCAAAAATGTGCCGAAATTCGTTAAAAATCGCTATTTTTTACCCAAAATCGCTTATTTTTCCTTATTTTTTCTCTATCTACGATCGCTACCCCGATGTATCATACACCGTCGGATGTACTTTTCGACGGCGATTCCGAATCTGAAGTCGGCGTTCGGCTATCGGTTACGGTTCGGAAGATATCGTCGAATATCCTTAAATTTCGTCGAAAATTTTGGGAAAATTAAAAAAAAAATTTTTAACGCTAGAGCGTTCTGGCATAGCCTATCCGACGCGTTTTCGCACGGGGAATCGAATGGCGTCAAGCTTTTGCCGATATCTCTAACCGTTTCCGAGATATTCGCAAAAATGTGCCGAAATTCGTTAAAAATCGCTATTTTTTACCCAAAATCGCTTATTTTTCCTTATTTTTTTCTCTATCTACGATCGCTACCCCGATGTATCATACACCGTCGGACGTACTTTTCGACGGCGATTCCGAATCTGAAGTCGGCGTTCGGCTATCGGTTACGGTTCGGAAGATATCGTCGAATTTCCTTAAATTTCGTCGAAAATTTTGGGAAAATTCAAAACAAATCGTCTCAAAATTGAAATAACCCCGACGTATTATACACCAGAAGAAGCGCCTTTTCGCGGCGAATCGAAAGGCACCGCGCCAGTCCTCCTAGCACCAACCATTCCAGAGATATGAGCGTTTAAAGTTTTGAAAAATTTTTTAACGCTAGAGCGTTCTGGCATAGCCTATCCGACGCGTTTTCGCACGGGGAATCGAATGACGTCAACCTTTTGCCGATATCTCTAACCGTTCCCGAGATATTCGGGTTTAAAGTTTTGAAAAATTAATTTTGCGCTAGAGCGCTGCCATATAGCCTATCAGAAGCGTCTTCCCACGAGGAGTCCAAATCTGTCGAGTTTTCGTCTCTATCTCTTACCGTTTCCGAGATATGAGCGTTTAAAGTTTTGAAAATTTTTTTTAACGCTAGAGCGTTCTGGCATAGCCTATCCGACGCGTTTTCGCACGGGGAATCGAATGGCGTCAAGCTTTTGCCGATATCTCTAACCGTTTCCGAGATATTCGCAAAAATGTGCCGAAATTCGTTAAAAATCGCTATTTTTTACCCAAAATCGCTTATTTTTCCTTATTTTTTCTCTATCTACGATCGCTACCCCGATGTATCATACACCGTCGGACGTACTTTTCGACGGTGATTCCGAATCTGAAGTCGGCGTTCGGCTATCGGTTACGGTTCGGAAGATATCGTCGAATTTCCTTAAATTTCGTCGAAAATTTTGGGAAAATTCAAAACAAATCGTCTCAAAATTGAAATAACCCCAACGTATTATACACCAGAAGAAGCGCCTTTTCGCGGCGAATCGAATGGCACCGCGCCAGTCCTCCTAGCACCAACCATTCCGGAGATATGAGCGTTTAAAGTTTTGAAAAATTTTTTAACGCTAGAGCGTTCTGGCATAACCTATCCGACGCGTTTTCGCACGGGGAATCGAATGACGTCAACCTTTTGCCGATATCTCTAACCGTTCCCGAGATATTCGGGTTTAAAGTTTTGAAAAATTAATTTTGCGCTAGAGCGCTGCCATATAGCCTATCAGAAGCGTCTTCCCACGAGGAGTCCAAATCTGTCGAGTTTTCGTCTCTATCTCTTACCGTTTCCGAGATATGAGCGTTTAAAGTTTTGAAAAAATTTTTTAACGCTAGAGCGTTCTGGCATAGCCTATCCGACGCGTTTTCGCACGGGGAATCGAATGGCGTCAAGCTTTTGCCGATATCTCTAACCGTTTCCGAGATATTCGCAAAAATGTGCCGAAATTCGTTAAAAATCGCTATTTTTTACCCAAAATCGCTTATTTTTCCTTATTTTTTCTCTATCTACGATCGCTACCCCGATGTATCATACACCGTCGGACGTACTTTTCGACGGCGATTCCGAATCTGAAGTCGGCGTTCGGCTATCGGTTACGGTTCGGAAGATATCGTCGAATATCCTTAAATTTCGTCGAAAATTTTGGGAAAATTAAAAAAAAATTTTTTAACGCTAGAGCGTTCTGGCATAGCCTATCCGACGCGTTTTCGCACGGGGAATCGAATGGCGTCAAGCTTTTGCCGATATCTCTAACCGTTTCCGAGATATTCGCAAAAATGTGCCGAAATTCGTTAAAAATCGCTATTTTTTACCCAAAATCGCTTATTTTTCCTTATTTTTTTCTCTATCTACGATCGCTACCCCGATGTATCATACACCGTCGGACGTACTTTTCGACGGCGATTCCGAATCTGAAGTCGGCGTTCGGCTATCGGTTACGGTTCGGAAGATATCGTCGAATTTCCTTAAATTTCGTCGAAAATTTTGGGAAAATTCAAAACAAATCGTCTCAAAATTGAAATAACCCCGACGTATTATACACCAGAAGAAGCGCCTTTTCGCGGCGAATCGAATGGCACCGCGCCAGTCCTCCTAGCACCAACCATTCCGGAGATATGAGCGTTTAAAGTTTTGAAAAATTTTTTAACGCTAGAGCGTTCTGGCATAGCCTATCCGACGCGTTTTCGCACGGGGAATCGAATGACGTCAACCTTTTGCCGATATCTCTAACCGTTCCCGAGATATTCGGGTTTAAAGTTTTGAAAAATTAATTTTGCGCTAGAGCGCTGCCATATAGCCTATCAGAAGCGTCTTCCCACGAGGAGTCCAAATCTGTCGAGTTTTCGTCTCTATCTCTTACCGTTTCCGAGATATGAGCGTTTAAAGTTTTGAAAATTTTTTTTAACGCTAGAGCGTTCTGGCATAGCCTATCCGACGCGTTTTCGCACGGGGAATCGAATGGCGTCAAGCTTTTGCCGATATCTCTAACCGTTTCCGAGATATTCGCAAAAATGTGCCGAAATTCGTTAAAAATCGCTATTTTTTACCCAAAATCGCTTATTTTTCCTTATTTTTTCTCTATCTACGATCGCTACCCCGATGTATCATACACCGTCGGACGTACTTTTCGACGGCGATTCCGAATCTGAAGTCGGCGTTCGGCTATCGGTTACGGTTCGGAAGATATCGTCGAATATCCTTAAATTTCGTCGAAAATTTTGGGAAAATTCAAAACAAATCGTCTCAAAATTGAAATAACCCCGACGTATTATACACCAGAAGAAGCGCCTTTTCGCGGCGAATCGAATGGCACCGCGCCAGTCCTCCTAGCACCAACCATTCCGGAGATATGAGCGTTTAAAGTTTTGAAAAATTTTTTAACGCTAGAGCGTTCTGGCATAGCCTATCCGACGCGTTTTCGCACGGGGAATCGAATGACGTCAACCTTTTGCCGATATCTCTAACCGTTCCCGAGATATTCGGGTTTAAAGTTTTGAAAAATTAATTTTGCGCTAGAGCGCTGCCATATAGCCTATCAGAAGCGTCTTCCCACGAGGAGTCCAAATCTGTCGAGTTTTCATCTCTATCTCTTACCGTTTCCGAGATATGAGCGTTTAAAGTTTTGAAAAATTTTTTTAACGCTAGAGCGTTCTGGCATAGCCTATCCGACGCGTTTTCGCACGGGGAATCGAATGGCGTCAAGCTTTTGCCGATATCTCTAACCGTTTCCGAGATATTCGCAAAAATGTGCCGAAATTCGTTAAAAATCGCTATTTTTTACCCAAAATCGCTTATTTTTCCTTATTTTTTCTCTATCTACGATCGCTACCCCGATGTATCATACACCGTCGGATGTACTTTTCGACGGCGATTCCGAATCTGAAGTCGGCGTTCGGCTATCGGTTACGGTTCGGAAGATATCGTCGAATATCCTTAAATTTCGTCGAAAATTTTGGGAAAATTAAAAAAAAAATTTTTAACGCTAGAGCGTTCTGGCATAGCCTATCCGACGCGTTTTCGCACGGGGAATCGAATGGCGTCAAGCTTTTGCCGATATCTCTAACCGTTTCCGAGATATTCGCAAAAATGTGCCGAAATTCGTTAAAAATCGCTATTTTTTACCCAAAATCGCTTATTTTTCCTTATTTTTTTCTCTATCTACGATCGCTACCCCGATGTATCATACACCGTCGGACGTACTTTTCGACGGCGATTCCGAATCTGAAGTCGGCGTTCGGCTATCGGTTACGGTTCGGAAGATATCGTCGAATTTCCTTAAATTTCGTCGAAAATTTTGGGAAAATTCAAAACAAATCGTCTCAAAATTGAAATAACCCCGACGTATTATACACCAGAAGAAGCGCCTTTTCGCGGCGAATCGAAAGGCACCGCGCCAGTCCTCCTAGCACCAACCATTCCAGAGATATGAGCGTTTAAAGTTTTGAAAAATTTTTTAACGCTAGAGCGTTCTGGCATAGCCTATCCGACGCGTTTTCGCACGGGGAATCGAATGACGTCAACCTTTTGCCGATATCTCTAACCGTTCCCGAGATATTCGGGTTTAAAGTTTTGAAAAATTAATTTTGCGCTAGAGCGCTGCCATATAGCCTATCAGAAGCGTCTTCCCACGAGGAGTCCAAATCTGTCGAGTTTTCGTCTCTATCTCTTACCGTTTCCGAGATATGAGCGTTTAAAGTTTTGAAAATTTTTTTTAACGCTAGAGCGTTCTGGCATAGCCTATCCGACGCGTTTTCGCACGGGGAATCGAATGGCGTCAAGCTTTTGCCGATATCTCTAACCGTTTCCGAGATATTCGCAAAAATGTGCCGAAATTCGTTAAAAATCGCTATTTTTTACCCAAAATCGCTTATTTTTCCTTATTTTTTCTCTATCTACGATCGCTACCCCGATGTATCATACACCGTCGGACGTACTTTTCGACGGTGATTCCGAATCTGAAGTCGGCGTTCGGCTATCGGTTACGGTTCGGAAGATATCGTCGAATTTCCTTAAATTTCGTCGAAAATTTTGGGAAAATTCAAAACAAATCGTCTCAAAATTGAAATAACCCCAACGTATTATACACCAGAAGAAGCGCCTTTTCGCGGCGAATCGAATGGCACCGCGCCAGTCCTCCTAGCACCAACCATTCCGGAGATATGAGCGTTTAAAGTTTTGAAAAATTTTTTAACGCTAGAGCGTTCTGGCATAACCTATCCGACGCGTTTTCGCACGGGGAATCGAATGACGTCAACCTTTTGCCGATATCTCTAACCGTTCCCGAGATATTCGGGTTTAAAGTTTTGAAAAATTAATTTTGCGCTAGAGCGCTGCCATATAGCCTATCAGAAGCGTCTTCCCACGAGGAGTCCAAATCTGTCGAGTTTTCGTCTCTATCTCTTACCGTTTCCGAGATATGAGCGTTTAAAGTTTTGAAAAAAATTTTTAACGCTAGAGCGTTCTGGCATAGCCTATCCGACGCGTTTTCGCACGGGGAATCGAATGGCGTCAAGCTTTTGCCGATATCTCTAACCGTTTCCGAGATATTCGCAAAAATGTGCCGAAATTCGTTAAAAATCGCTATTTTTTACCCAAAATCGCTTATTTTTCCTTATTTTTTCTCTATCTACGATCGCTACCCCGATGTATCATACACCGTCGGACGTACTTTTCGACGGCGATTCCGAATCTGAAGTCGGCGTTCGGCTATCGGTTACGGTTCGGAAGATATCGTCGAATATCCTTAAATTTCGTCGAAAATTTTGGGAAAATTAAAAAAAAAATTTTAACGCTAGAGCGTTCTGGCATAGCCTATCCGACGCGTTTTCGCACGGGGAATCGAATGGCGTCAAGCTTTTGCCGATATCTCTAACCGTTTCCGAGATATTCGCAAAAATGTGCCGAAATTCGTTAAAAATCGCTATTTTTTACCCAAAATCGCTTATTTTTCCTTATTTTTTTCTCTATCTACGATCGCTACCCCGATGTATCATACACCGTCGGACGTACTTTTCGACGGCGATTCCGAATCTGAAGTCGGCGTTCGGCTATCGGTTACGGTTCGGAAGATATCGTCGAATTTCCTTAAATTTCGTCGAAAATTTTGGGAAAATTCAAAACAAATCGTCTCAAAATTGAAATAACCCCGACGTATTATACACCAGAAGAAGCGCCTTTTCGCGGCGAATCGAATGGCACCGCGCCAGTCCTCCTAGCACCAACCATTCCGGAGATATGAGCGTTTAAAGTTTTGAAAAAATTTTTAACGCTAGAGCGTTCTGGCATAGCCTATCCGACGCGTTTTCGCACGGGGAATCGAATGACGTCAACCTTTTGCCGATATCTCTAACCGTTCCCGAGATATTCGGGTTTAAAGTTTTGAAAAATTAATTTTGCGCTCGAGCGCTGCCATATAGCCTATCAGAAGCGTCTTCCCACGAGGAGTCCAAATCTGTCGAGTTTTCGTCTCTATCTCTTACCGTTTCCGAGATATGAGCGTTTAAAGTTTTGAAAAATTTTTTTAACGCTAGAGCGTTCTGGCATAGCCTATCCGACGCGTTTTCGCACGGGGAATCGAATGGCGTCAAGCTTTTGCCGATATCTCTAACCGTTTCCGAGATATTCGCAAAAATGTGCCGAAATTCGTTAAAAATCGCTATTTTTTACCCAAAATCGCTTATTTTTCCTTATTTTTTCTCTATCTACGATCGCTACCCCGATGTATCATACACCGTCGGACGTACTTTTCGACGGCGATTCCGAATCTGAAGTCGGCGTTCGGCTATCGGTTACGGTTCGGAAGATATCGTCGAATATCCTTAAATTTCGTCGAAAATTTTGGGAAAATTAAAAAAAAAAATTTTAACGCTAGAGCGTTCTGGCATAGCCTATCCGACGCGTTTTCGCACGGGGAATCGAATGGCGTCAAGCTTTTGCCGATATCTCTAACCGTTTCCGAGATATTCGCAAAAATGTGCCGAAATTCGTTAAAAATCGCTATTTTTTACCCAAAATCGCTTATTTTTCCTTATTTTTTCTCTATCTACGATCGCTACCCCGATGTATCATACACCGTCGGACGTACTTTTCGACGGCGATTCCGAATCTGAAGTCGGCGTTCGGCTATCGGTTACGGTTCGGAAGATATCGTCGAATATCCTTAAATTTCGTCGAAAATTTTGGGAAAATTAAAAAAAAAATTTTTAACGCTAGAGCGTTCTGGCATAGCCTATCCGACGCGTTTTCGCACGGGGAATCGAATGGCGTCAAGCTTTTGCCGATATCTCTAACCGTTTCCGAGATATTCGCAAAAATGTGCCGAAATTCGTTAAAAATCGCTATTTTTTACCCAAAATCGCTTATTTTTCCTTATTTTTTTCTCTATCTACGATCGCTACCCCGATGTATCATACACCGTCGGACGTACTTTTCGACGGCGATTCCGAATCTGAAGTCGGCGTTCGGCTATCGGTTACGGTTCGGAAGATATCGTCGAATTTCCTTAAATTTCGTCGAAAATTTTGGGAAAATTCAAAACAAATCGTCTCAAAATTGAAATAACCCCGACGTATTATACACCAGAAGAAGCGCCTTTTCGCGGCGAATCGAATGGCACCGCGCCAGTCCTCCTAGCACCAACCATTCCGGAGATATGAGCGTTTAAAGTTTTGAAAATTTTTTTAACGCTAGAGCGTTCTGGTATAGCCTATCCGACGCGTTTTCGCACGGGGAATCGAATGACGTCAACCTTTTGCCGATATCTCTAACCGTTCCCGAGATATTCGGGTTTAAAGTTTTGAAAAATTAATTTTGCGCTAGAGCGCTGCCATATAGCCTATCAGAAGCGTCTTCCCACGAGGAGTCCAAATCTGTCGAGTTTTCGTCTCTATCTCTTACCGTTTCCGAGATATGAGCGTTTAAAGTTTTGAAAAATTTTTTTAACGCTAGAGCGTTCTGGCATAGCCTATCCGACGCGTTTTCGCACGGGGAATCGAACGGCGTCAAGCTTTTGCCGATATCTCTAACCGTTTCCGAGATATTCGCAAAAATGTGCCGAAATTCGTTAAAAATCGCTATTTTTTACCCAAAATCGCTTATTTTTCCTTATTTTTTCTCTATCTACGATCGCTACCCCGATGTATCATACACCGTCGGACGTACTTTTCGACGGCGATTCCGAATCTGAAGTCGGCGTTCGGCTATCGGTTACGGTTCGGAAGATATCGTCGAATATCCTTAAATTTCGTCGAAAATTTTGGGAAAATTAAAAAAAAAATTTTTAACGCTAGAGCGTTCTGGCATAGCCTATCCGACGCGTTTTCGCACGGGGAATCGAATGGCGTCAAGCTTTTGCCGATATCTCTAACCGTTTCCGAGATATTCGCAAAAATGTGCCGAAATTCGTTAAAAATCGCTATTTTTTACCCAAAATCGCTTATTTTTCCTTATTTTTTTCTCTATCTACGATCGCTACCCCGATGTATCATACACCGTCGGACGTACTTTTCGACGGCGATTCCGAATCTGAAGTCGGCGTTCGGCTATCGGTTACGGTTCGGAAGATATCGTCGAATTTCCTTAAATTTCGTCGAAAATTTTGGGAAAATTCAAAACAAATCGTCTCAAAATTGAAATAACCCCGACGTATTATACACCAGAAGAAGCGCCTTTTCGCGGCGAATCGAATGGCACCGCGCCAGTCCTCCTAGCACCAACCATTCCGGAGATATGAGCGTTTAAAGTTTTGAAAAATTTTTTAACGCTAGAGCGTTCTGGCATAGCCTATCCGACGCGTTTTCGCACGGGGAATCGAATGACGTCAACCTTTTGCCGATATCTCTAACCGTTCCCGAGATATTCGGGTTTAAAGTTTTGAAAAATTAATTTTGCGCTAGAGCGCTGCCATATAGCCTATCAGAAGCGTCTTCCCACGAGGAGTCCAAATCTGTCGAGTTTTCGTCTCTATCTCTTACCGTTTCCGAGATATGAGCGTTTAAAGTTTTGAAAAATTTTTTTAACGCTAGAGCGTTCTGGCATAGCCTATCCGACGCGTTTTCGCACGGGGAATCGAATGGCGTCAAGCTTTTGCCGATATCTCTAACCGTTTCCGAGATATTCGCAAAAATGTGCCGAAATTCGTTAAAAATCGCTATTTTTTACCCAAAATCGCTTATTTTTCCTTATTTTTTTCTCTATCTACGATCGCTACCCCGATGTATCATACACCGTCGGACGTACTTTTCGACGGCGATTCCGAATCTGAAGTCGGCGTTCGGCTATCGGTTACGGTTCGGAAGATATCGTCGAATATCCTTAAATTTCGTCGAAAATTTTGGGAAAATTAAAAAAAAAATTTTTAACGCTAGAGCGTTCTGGCATAGCCTATCCGACGCGTTTTCGCACGGGGAATCGAATGGCGTCAAGCTTTTGCCGATATCTCTAACCGTTTCCGAGATATTCGCAAAAATGTGCCGAAATTCGTTAAAAATCGCTATTTTTTACCCAAAATCGCTTATTTTTCCTTACTTTTTTCTCTATCTACGATCGCTACCCCGATGTATCATACACCGTCGGACGTACTTTTCGACGGCGATTCCGAATCTGAAGTCGGCGTTCGGCTATCGGTTACGGTTCGGAAGATATCGTCGAATTTCCTTAAATTTCGTCGAAAATTTTGGGAAAATTCAAAACAAATCGTCTCAAAATTGAAATAACCCCGACGTATTATACACCAGAAGAAGCGCCTTTTCGCGGCGAATCGAATGGCACCGCGCCAGTCCTCCTAGCACCAACCATTCCGGAGATATGAGCGTTTAAAGTTTTGAAAAATTTTTTAACGCTAGAGCGTTCTGGCATAGCCTATCCGACGCGTTTTCGCACGGGGAATCGAATGACGTCAACCTTTTGCCGATATCTCTAACCGTTCCCGAGATATTCGGGTTTAAAGTTTTGGAAAATTAATTTTGCGCTAGAGCGCTGCCATATAGCCTATCAGAAGCGTCTTCCCACGAGGAGTCCAAATCTGTCGAGTTTTCGTCTCTATCTCTTACCGTTTCCGAGATATGAGCGTTTAAAGTTTTGAAAAATTTTTTTAACGCTAGAGCGTTCTGGCATAGCCTATCCGACGCGTTTTCGCACGGGGAATCGAATGGCGTCAAGCTTTTGCCGATATCTCTAACCGTTTCCGAGATATTCGCAAAAATGTGCCGAAATTCGTTAAAAATCGCTATTTTTTACCCAAAATCGCTTATTTTTCCTTATTTTTTCTCTATCTACGATCGCTACCCCGATGTATCATACACCGTCGGACGTACTTTTCGACGGCGATTCCGAATCTGAAGTCGGCGTTCGGCTATCGGTTACGGTTCGGAAGATATCGTCGAATATCCTTAAATTTCGTCGAAAATTTTGGGAAAATTAAAAAAAAAAATTTTAACGCTAGAGCGTTCTGGCATAGCCTATCCGACGCGTTTTCGCACGGGGAATCGAATGGCGTCAAGCTTTTGCCGATATCTCTAACCGTTTCCGAGATATTCGCAAAAATGTGCCGAAATTCGTTAAAAATCGCTATTTTTTACCCAAAATCGCTTATTTTTCCTTATTTTTTTCTCTATCTACGATCGCTACCCCGATGTATCATACACCGTCGGACGTACTTTTCGACGGCGATTCCGAATCTGAAGTCGGCGTTCGGCTATCGGTTACGGTTCGGAAGATATCGTCGAATTTCCTTAAATTTCGTCGAAAATTTTGGGAAAATTCAAAACAAATCGTCTCAAAATTGAAATAACCCCGACGTATTATACACCAGAAGAAGCGCCTTTTCGCGGCGAATCGAATGGCACCGCGCCAGTCCTCCTAGCACCAACCATTCCGGAGATATGAGCGTTTAAAGTTTTGAAAAATTTTTTAACGCTAGAGCGTTCTGGCATAGCCTATCCGACGCGTTTTCGCACGGGGAATCGAATGACGTCAACCTTTTGCCGATATCTCTAACCGTTCCCGAGATATTCGGGTTTAAAGTTTTGAAAAATTAATTTTGCGCTAGAGCGCTGCCATATAGCCTATCAGAAGCGTCTTCCCACGAGGAGTCCAAATCTGTCGAGTTTTCGTCTCTATCTCTTACCGTTTCCGAGATATGAGCGTTTAAAGTTTTGAAAAATTTTTTTAACGCTAGAGCGTTCTGGCATAGCCTATCCGACGCGTTTTCGCACGGGGAATCGAATGGCGTCAAGCTTTTGCCGATATCTCTAACCGTTTCCGAGATATTCGCAAAAATGTGCCGAAATTCGTTAAAAATCGCTATTTTTTACCCAAAATCGCTTATTTTTCCTTATTTTTTCTCTATCTACGATCGCTACCCCGATGTATCATACACCGTCGGACGTACTTTTCGACGGCGATTCCGAATCTGAAGTCGGCGTTCGGCTATCGGTTACGGTTCGGAAGATATCGTCGAATATCCTTAAATTTCGTCGAAAATTTTGGGAAAATTAAAAAAAAAAATTTAACGCTAGAGCGTTCTGGCATAGCCTATCCGACGCGTTTTCGCACGGGGAATCGAATGGCGTCAAGCTTTTGCCGATATCTCTAACCGTTTCCGAGATATTCGCAAAAATGTGCCGAAATTCGTTAAAAATCGCTATTTTTTACCCAAAATCGCTTATTTTTCCTTATTTTTTTCTCTATCTACGATCGCTACCCCGATGTATCATACACCGTCGGACGTACTTTTCGACGGCGATTCCGAATCTGAAGTCGGCGTTCGGCTATCGGTTACGGTTCGGAAGATATCGTCGAATTTCCTTAAATTTCGTCGAAAATTTTGGGAAAATTCAAAACAAATCGTCTCAAAATTGAAATAACCCCGACGTATTATACACCAGAAGAAGCGCCTTTTCGCGGCGAATCGAAAGGCACCGCGCCAGTCCTCCTAGCACCAACCATTCCGGAGATATGAGCGTTTAAAGTTTTGAAAAATTTTTTAACGCTAGAGCGTTCTGGCATAGCCTATCCGACGCGTTTTCGCACGGGGAATCGAATGACGTCAACCTTTTGCCGATATCTCTAACCGTTCCCGAGATATTCGGGTTTAAAGTTTTGAAAAATTAATTTTGCGCTAGAGCGCTGCCATATAGCCTATCAGAAGCGTCTTCCCACGAGGAGTCCAAATCTGTCGAGTTTTCGTCTCTATCTCTTACCGTTTCCGAGATATGAGCGTTTAAAGTTTTGAAAATTTTTTTTAACGCTAGAGCGTTCTGGCATAGCCTATCCGACGCGTTTTCGCACGGGGAATCGAATGGCGTCAAGCTTTTGCCGATATCTCTAACCGTTTCCGAGATATTCGCAAAAATGTGCCGAAATTCGTTAAAAATCGCTATTTTTTACCCAAAATCGCTTATTTTTCCTTATTTTTTCTCTATCTACGATCGCTACCCCGATGTATCATACACCGTCGGACGTACTTTTCGACGGCGATTCCGAATCTGAAGTCGGCGTTCGGCTATCGGTTACGGTTCGGAAGATATCGTCGAATTTCCTTAAATTTCGTCGAAAATTTTGGGAAAATTCAAAACAAATCGTCTCAAAATTGAAATAACCCCGACGTATTATACACCAGAAGAAGCGCCTTTTCGCGGCGAATCGAATGGCACCGCGCCAGTCCTCCTAGCACCAACCATTCCGGAGATATGAGCGTTTAAAGTTTTGAAAATTTTTTTAACGCTAGAGCGTTCTGGCATAGCCTATCCGACGCGTTTTCGCACGGGGAATCGAATGACGTCAACCTTTTGCCGATATCTCTAACCGTTCCCGAGATATTCGGGTTTAAAGTTTTGAAAAATTAATTTTGCGCTAGAGCGCTGCCATATAGCCTATCAGAAGCGTCTTCCCACGAGGAGTCCAAATCTGTCGAGTTTTCGTCTCTATCTCTTACCGTTTCCGAGATATGAGCGTTTAGAGTTTTGAAAAAATTTTTTAACGCTAGAGCGTTCTGGCATAGCCTATCCGACGCGTTTTCGCACGGGGAATCGAATGGCGTCAAGCTTTTGCCGATATCTCTAACCGTTTCCGAGATATTCGCAAAAATGTGCCGAAATTCGTTAAAAATCGCTATTTTTTACCCAAAATCGCTTATTTTTCCTTATTTTTTCTCTATCTACGATCGCTACCCCGATGTATCATACACCGTCGGACGTACTTTTCGACGGCGATTCCGAATCTGAAGTCGGCGTTCGGCTATCGGTTACGGTTCGGAAGATATCGTCGAATATCCTTAAATTTCGTCGAAAATTTTGGGAAAATTAAAAAAAAAAATTTTAACGCTAGAGCGTTCTGGCATAGCCTATCCGACGCGTTTTCGCACGGGGAATCGAATGGCGTCAAGCTTTTGCCGATATCTCTAACCGTTTCCGAGATATTCGCAAAAATGTGCCGAAATTCGTTAAAAATCGCTATTTTTTACCCAAAATCGCTTATTTTTCCTTATTTTTTCTCTATCTACGATCGCTACCCCGATGTATCATACACCGTCGGACGTACTTTTCGACGGCGATTCCGAATCTGAAGTCGGCGTTCGGCTATCGGTTACGGTTCGGAAGATATCGTCGAATATCCTTAAATTTCGTCGAAAATTTTGGGAAAATTAAAAAAAAAAATTTTAACGCTAGAGCGTTCTGGCATAGCCTATCCGACGCGTTTTCGCACGGGGAATCGAATGGCGTCAAGCTTTTGCCGATATCTCTAACCGTTTCCGAGATATTCGCAAAAATGTGCCGAAATTCGTTAAAAATCGCTATTTTTTTACCCAAAATCGCTTATTTTTCCTTATTTTTTTCTCTATCTACGATCGCTACCCCGATGTATCATACACCGTCGGACGTACTTTTCGACGGCGATTCCGAATCTGAAGTCGGCGTTCGGCTATCGGTTACGGTTCGGAAGATATCGTCGAATTTCCTTAAATTTCGTCGAAAATTTTGGGAAAATTCAAAACAAATCGTCTCAAAATTGAAATAACCCCGACGTATTATACACCAGAAGAAGCGCCTTTTCGCGGCGAATCGAATGGCACCGCGCCAGTCCTCCTAGCACCAACCATTCCGGAGATATGAGCGTTTAAAGTTTTGAAAAATTTTTTAACGCTAGAGCGTTCTGGCATAGCCTATCCGACGCGTTTTCGCACGGGGAATCGAATGACGTCAACCTTTTGCCGATATCTCTAACCGTTCCCGAGATATTCGGGTTTAAAGTTTTGAAAAATTAATTTTGCGCTAGAGCGCTGCCATATAGCCTATCAGAAGCGTCTTCCCACGAGGAGTCCAAATCTGTCGAGTTTTCGTCTCTATCTCTTACCGTTTCCGAGATATGAGCGTTTAAAGTTTTGAAAAATTTTTTTAACGCTAGAGCGTTCTGGCATAGCCTATCCGACGCGTTTTCGCACGGGGAATCGAATGGCGTCAAGCTTTTGCCGATATCTCTAACCGTTTCCGAGATATTCGCAAAAATGTGCCGAAATTCGTTAAAAATCGCTATTTTTTACCCAAAATCGCTTATTTTTCCTTATTTTTTCTCTATCTACGATCGCTACCCCGATGTATCATACACCGTCGGACGTACTTTTCGACGGCGATTCCGAATCTGAAGTCGGCGTTCGGCTATCGGTTACGGTTCGGAAGATATCGTCGAATATCCTTAAATTTCGTCGAAAATTTTGGGAAAATTAAAAAAAAAAATTTTAACGCTAGAGCGTTCTGGCATAGCCTATCCGACGCGTTTTCGCACGGGGAATCGAATGGCGTCAAGCTTTTGCCGATATCTCTAACCGTTTCCGAGATATTCGCAAAAATGTGCCGAAATTCGTTAAAAATCGCTATTTTTTACCCAAAATCGCTTATTTTTCCTTATTTTTTTCTCTATCTACGATCGCTACCCCGATGTATCATACACCGTCGGACGTACTTTTCGACGGCGATTCCGAATCTGAAGTCGGCGTTCGGCTATCGGTTACGGTTCGGAAGATATCGTCGAATATCCTTAAATTTCGTCGAAAATTTTGGGAAAATTAAAAAAAAAAATTTTAACGCTAGAGCGTTCTGGCATAGCCTATCCGACGCGTTTTCGCACGGGGAATCGAATGGCGTCAAGCTTTTGCCGATATCTCTAACCGTTTCCGAGATATTCGCAAAAATGTGCCGAAATTCGTTAAAAATCGCTATTTTTTACCCAAAATCGCTTATTTTTCCTTATTTTTTCTCTATCTACGATCGCTACCCCGATGTATCATACACCGTCGGACGTACTTTTCGACGGCGATTCCGAATCTGAAGTCGGCGTTCGGCTATCGGTTACGGTTCGGAAGATATCGTCGAATATCCTTAAATTTCGTCGAAAATTTTGGGAAAATTAAAAAAAAAAATTTTAACGCTAGAGCGTTCTGGCATAGCCTATCCGACGCGTTTTCGCACGGGGAATCGAATGGCGTCAAGCTTTTGCCGATATCTCTAACCGTTTCCGAGATATTCGCAAAAATGTGCCGAAATTCGTTAAAAATCGCTATTTTTTACCCAAAATCGCTTATTTTTCCTTATTTTTTTCTCTATCTACGATCGCTACCCCGATGTATCATACACCGTCGGACGTACTTTTCGACGGCGATTCCGAATCTGAAGTCGGCGTTCGGCTATCGGTTACGGTTCGGAAGATATCGTCGAATTTCCTTAAATTTCGTCGAAAATTTTGGGAAAATTCAAAACAAATCGTCTCAAAATTGAAATAACCCCGACGTATTATACACCAGAAGAAGCGCCTTTTCGCGGCGAATCGAATGGCACCGCGCCAGTCCTCCTAGCACCAACCATTCCGGAGATATGAGCGTTTAAAGTTTTGAAAATTTTTTTAACGCTAGAGCGTTCTGGCATAGCCTATCCGACGCGTTTTCGCACGGGGAATCGAATGACGTCAACCTTTTGCCGATATCTCTAACCGTTCCCGAGATATTCGGGTTTAAAGTTTTGAAAAATTAATTTTGCGCTAGAGCGCTGCCATATAGCCTATCAGAAGCGTCTTCCCACGAGGAGTCCAAATCTGTCGAGTTTTCGTCTCTATCTCTTACCGTTTCCGAGATATGAGCGTTTAAAGTTTTGAAAAATTTTTTTAACGCTAGAGCGTTCTGGCATAGCCTATCCGACGCGTTTTCGCACGGGGAATCGAATGGCGTCAAGCTTTTGCCGATATCTCTAACCGTTTCCGAGATATTCGCAAAAATGTGCCGAAATTCGTTAAAAATCGCTATTTTTTACCCAAAATCGCTTATTTTTCCTTATTTTTTCTCTATCTACGATCGCTACCCCGATGTATCATACACCGTCGGACGTACTTTTCGACGGCGATTCCGAATCTGAAGTCGGCGTTCGGCTATCGGTTACGGTTCGGAAGATATCGTCGAATATCCTTAAATTTCGTCGAAAATTTTGGGAAAATTAAAAAAAAAAATTTTAACGCTAGAGCGTTCTGGCATAGCCTATCCGACGCGTTTTCGCACGGGGAATCGAATGGCGTCAAGCTTTTGCCGATATCTCTAACCGTTTCCGAGATATTCGCAAAAATGTGCCGAAATTCGTTAAAAATCGCTATTTTTTACCCAAAATCGCTTATTTTTCCTTATTTTTTTCTCTATCTACGATCGCTACCCCGATGTATCATACACCGTCGGACGTACTTTTCGACGGCGATTCCGAATCTGAAGTCGGCGTTCGGCTATCGGTTACGGTTCGGAAGATATCGTCGAATTTCCTTAAATTTCGTCGAAAATTTTGGGAAAATTCAAAACAAATCGTCTCAAAATTGAAATAACCCCGACGTATTATACACCAGAAGAAGCGCCTTTTCGCGGCGAATCGAAAGGCACCGCGCCAGTCCTCCTAGCACCAACCATTCCGGAGATATGAGCGTTTAAAGTTTTGAAAAATTTTTTAACGCTAGAGCGTTCTGGCATAGCCTATCCGACGCGTTTTCGCACGGGGAATCGAATGACGTCAACCTTTTGCCGATATCTCTAACCGTTCCCGAGATATTCGGGTTTAAAGTTTTGAAAAATTAATTTTGCGCTAGAGCGCTGCCATATAGCCTATCAGAAGCGTCTTCCCACGAGGAGTCCAAATCTGTCGAGTTTTCGTCTCTATCTCTTACCGTTTCCGAGATATGAGCGTTTAAAGTTTTGAAAATTTTTTTTAACGCTAGAGCGTTCTGGCATAGCCTATCCGACGCGTTTTCGCACGGGGAATCGAATGGCGTCAAGCTTTTGCCGATATCTCTAACCGTTTCCGAGATATTCGCAAAAATGTGCCGAAATTCGTTAAAAATCGCTATTTTTTACCCAAAATCGCTTATTTTTCCTTATTTTTTCTCTATCTACGATCGCTACCCCGATGTATCATACACCGTCGGACGTACTTTTCGACGGCGATTCCGAATCTGAAGTCGGCGTTCGGCTATCGGTTACGGTTCGGAAGATATCGTCGAATTTCCTTAAATTTCGTCGAAAATTTTGGGAAAATTCAAAACAAATCGTCTCAAAATTGAAATAACCCCGACGTATTATACACCAGAAGAAGCGCCTTTTCGCGGCGAATCGAATGGCACCGCGCCAGTCCTCCTAGCACCAACCATTCCGGAGATATGAGCGTTTAAAGTTTTGAAAAATTTTTTAACGCTAGAGCGTTCTGGCATAACCTATCCGACGCGTTTTCGCACGGGGAATCGAATGACGTCAACCTTTTGCCGATATCTCTAACCGTTCCCGAGATATTCGGGTTTAAAGTTTTGAAAAATTAATTTTGCGCTAGAGCGCTGCCATATAGCCTATCAGAAGCGTCTTCCCACGAGGAGTCCAAATCTGTCGAGTTTTCGTCTCTATCTCTTACCGTTTCCGAGATATGAGCGTTTAAAGTTTTGAAAAATTTTTTTAACGCTAGAGCGTTCTGGCATAGCCTATCCGACGCGTTTTCGCACGGGGAATCGAATGGCGTCAAGCTTTTGCCGATATCTCTAACCGTTTCCGAGATATTCGCAAAAATGTGCCGAAATTCGTTAAAAATCGCTATTTTTTACCCAAAATCGCTTATTTTTCCTTATTTTTTCTCTATCTACGATCGCTACCCCGATGTATCATACACCGTCGGACGTACTTTTCGACGGCGATTCCGAATCTGAAGTCGGCGTTCGGCTATCGGTTACGGTTCGGAAGATATCGTCGAATATCCTTAAATTTCGTCGAAAATTTTGGGAAAATTAAAAAAAAAATTTTTAACGCTAGAGCGTTCTGGCATAGCCTATCCGACGCGTTTTCGCACGGGGAATCGAATGGCGTCAAGCTTTTGCCGATATCTCTAACCGTTTCCGAGATATTCGCAAAAATGTGCCGAAATTCGTTAAAAATCGCTATTTTTTACCCAAAATCGCTTATTTTTCCTTATTTTTTCTCTATCTACGATCGCTACCCCGATGTATCATACACCGTCGGACGTACTTTTCGACGGCGATTCCGAATCTGAAGTCGGCGTTCGGCTATCGGTTACGGTTCGGAAGATATCGTCGAATATCCTTAAATTTCGTCGAAAATTTTGGGAAAATTAAAAAAAAAAATTTTAACGCTAGAGCGTTCTGGCATAGCCTATCCGACGCGTTTTCGCACGGGGAATCGAATGGCGTCAAGCTTTTGCCGATATCTCTAACCGTTTCCGAGATATTCGCAAAAATGTGCCGAAATTCGTTAAAAATCGCTATTTTTTACCCAAAATCGCTTATTTTTCCTTATTTTTTCTCTATCTACGATCGCTACCCCGATGTATCATACACCGTCGGACGTACTTTTCGACGGCGATTCCGAATCTGAAGTCGGCGTTCGGCTATCGGTTACGGTTCGGAAGATATCGTCGAATTTCCTTAAATTTCGTCGAAAATTTTGGGAAAATTCAAAACAAATCGTCTCAAAATTGAAATAACCCCGACGTATTATACACCAGAAGAAGCGCCTTTTCGCGGCGAATCGAATGGCACCGCGCCAGTCCTCCTAGCACCAACCATTCCGGAGATATGAGCGTTTAAAGTTTTGAAAAATTTTTAACGCTAGAGCGTTCTGGCATAACCTATCCGACGCGTTTTCGCACGGGGAATCGAATGACGTCAACCTTTTGCCGATATCTCTAACCGTTCCCGAGATATTCGGGTTTAAAGTTTTGAAAAATTAATTTTGCGCTAGAGCGCTGCCATATAGCCTATCAGAAGCGTCTTCCCACGAGGAGTCCAAATCTGTCGAGTTTTCGTCTCTATCTCTTACCGTTTCCGAGATATGAGCGTTTAAAGTTTTGAAAAATTTTTTTAACGCTAGAGCGTTCTGGCATAGCCTATCCGACGCGTTTTCGCACGGGGAATCGAATGGCGTCAAGCTTTTGCCGATATCTCTAACCGTTTCCGAGATATTCGCAAAAATGTGCCGAAATTCGTTAAAAATCGCTATTTTTTACCCAAAATCGCTTATTTTTCCTTATTTTTTCTCTATCTACGATCGCTACCCCGATGTATCATACACCGTCGGACGTACTTTTCGACGGCGATTCCGAATCTGAAGTCGGCGTTCGGCTATCGGTTACGGTTCGGAAGATATCGTCGAATATCCTTAAATTTCGTCGAAAATTTTGGGAAAATTAAAAAAAAAAATTTTAACGCTAGAGCGTTCTGGCATAGCCTATCCGACGCGTTTTCGCACGGGGAATCGAATGGCGTCAAGCTTTTGCCGATATCTCTAACCGTTTCCGAGATATTCGCAAAAATGTGCCGAAATTCGTTAAAAATCGCTATTTTTTACCCAAAATCGCTTATTTTTCCTTATTTTTTTCTCTATCTACGATCGCTACCCCGATGTATCATACACCGTCGGACGTACTTTTCGACGGCGATTCCGAATCTGAAGTCGGCGTTCGGCTATCGGTTACGGTTCGGAAGATATCGTCGAATTTCCTTAAATTTCGTCGAAAATTTTGGGAAAATTCAAAACAAATCGTCTCAAAATTGAAATAACCCCGACGTATTATACACCAGAAGAAGCGCCTTTTCGCGGCGAATCGAATGGCACCGCGCCAGTCCTCCTAGCACCAACCATTCCGGAGATATGAGCGTTTAAAGTTTTGAAAAATTTTTTAACGCTAGAGCGTTCTGGCATAGCCTATCCGACGCGTTTTCGCACGGGGAATCGAATGACGTCAACCTTTTGCCGATATCTCTAACCGTTCCCGAGATATTCGGGTTTAAAGTTTTGAAAAATTAATTTTGCGCTCGAGCGCTGCCATATAGCCTATCAGAAGCGTCTTCCCACGAGGAGTCCAAATCTGTCGAGTTTTCGTCTCTATCTCTTACCGTTTCCGAGATATGAGCGTTTAAAGTTTTGAAAATTTTTTTTAACGCTAGAGCGTTCTGGCATAGCCTATCCGACGCGTTTTCGCACGGGGAATCGAATGGCGTCAAGCTTTTGCCGATATCTCTAACCGTTTCCGAGATATTCGCAAAAATGTGCCGAAATTCGTTAAAAATCGCTATTTTTTACCCAAAATCGCTTATTTTTCCTTATTTTTTCTCTATCTACGATCGCTACCCCGATGTATCATACACCGTCGGACGTACTTTTCGACGGCGATTCCGAATCTGAAGTCGGCGTTCGGCTATCGGTTACGGTTCGGAAGATATCGTCGAATATCCTTAAATTTCGTCGAAAATTTTGGGAAAATTAAAAAAAAAAATTTTAACGCTAGAGCGTTCTGGCATAGCCTATCCGACGCGTTTTCGCACGGGGAATCGAATGGCGTCAAGCTTTTGCCGATATCTCTAACCGTTTCCGAGATATTCGCAAAAATGTGCCGAAATTCGTTAAAAATCGCTATTTTTTACCCAAAATCGCTTATTTTTCCTTATTTTTTCTCTATCTACGATCGCTACCCCGATGTATCATACACCGTCGGACGTACTTTTCGACGGCGATTCCGAATCTGAAGTCGGCGTTTGGCTATCGGTTACGGTTCGGAAGATATCGTCGAATATCCTTAAATTTCGTCGAAAATTTTGGGAAAATTAAAAAAAAAATTTTTAACGCTAGAGCGTTCTGGCATAGCCTATCCGACGCGTTTTCGCACGGGGAATCGAATGGCGTCAAGCTTTTGCCGATATCTCTAACCGTTTCCGAGATATTCGCAAAAATGTGCCGAAATTCGTTAAAAATCGCTATTTTTTACCCAAAATCGCTTATTTTTCCTTATTTTTTTCTCTATCTACGATCGCTACCCCGATGTATCATACACCGTCGGACGTACTTTTCGACGGCGATTCCGAATCTGAAGTCGGCGTTCGGCTATCGGTTACGGTTCGGAAGATATCGTCGAATTTCCTTAAATTTCGTCGAAAATTTTGGGAAAATTCAAAACAAATCGTCTCAAAATTGAAATAACCCCGACGTATTATACACCAGAAGAAGCGCCTTTTCGCGGCGAATCGAATGGCACCGCGCCAGTCCTCCTAGCACCAACCATTCCGGAGATATGAGCGTTTAAAGTTTTGAAAATTTTTTTAACGCTAGAGCGTTCTGGCATAGCCTATCCGACGCGTTTTCGCACGGGGAATCGAATGACGTCAACCTTTTGCCGATATCTCTAACCGTTCCCGAGATATTCGGGTTTAAAGTTTTGAAAAATTAATTTTGCGCTAGAGCGCTGCCATATAGCCTATCAGAAGCGTCTTCCCACGAGGAGTCCAAATCTGTCGAGTTTTCGTCTCTATCTCTTACCGTTTCCGAGATATGAGCGTTTAAAGTTTTGAAAATTTTTTTTAACGCTAGAGCGTTCTGGCATAGCCTATCCGACGCGTTTTCGCACGGGAAATCGAATGGCGTCAAGCTTTTGCCGATATCTCTAACCGTTTCCGAGATATTCGCAAAAATGTGCCGAAATTCGTTAAAAATCGCTATTTTTTACCCAAAATCGCTTATTTTTCCTTATTTTTTCTCTATCTACGATCGCTACCCCGATGTATCATACACCGTCGGACGTACTTTTCGACGGCGATTCCGAATCTGAAGTCGGCGTTCGGCTATCGGTTACGGTTCGGAAGATATCGTCGAATATCCTTAAATTTCGTCGAAAATTTTGGGAAAATTAAAAAAAAAATTTTTAACGCTAGAGCGTTCTGGCATAGCCTATCCGACGCGTTTTCGCACGGGGAATCGAATGGCGTCAAGCTTTTGCCGATATCTCTAACCGTTTCCGAGATATTCGCAAAAATGTGCCGAAATTCGTTAAAAATCGCTATTTTTTACCCAAAATCGCTTATTTTTCCTTATTTTTTTCTCTATCTACGATCGCTACCCCGATGTATCATACACCGTCGGACGTACTTTTCGACGGCGATTCCGAATCTGAAGTCGGCGTTCGGCTATCGGTTACGGTTCGGAAGATATCGTCGAATTTCCTTAAATTTCGTCGAAAATTTTGGGAAAATTCAAAACAAATCGTCTCAAAATTGAAATAACCCCGACGTATTATACACCAGAAGAAGCGCCTTTTCGCGGCGAATCGAATGGCACCGCGCCAGTCCTCCTAGCACCAACCATTCCGGAGATATGAGCGTTTAAAGTTTTGAAAAATTTTTTAACGCTAGAGCGTTCTGGCATAGCCTATCCGACGCGTTTTCGCACGGGGAATCGAATGACGTCAACCTTTTGCCGATATCTCTAACCGTTCCCGAGATATTCGGGTTTAAAGTTTTGAAAAATTAATTTTGCGCTAGAGCGCTGCCATATAGCCTATCAGAAGCGTCTTCCCACGAGGAGTCCAAATCTGTCGAGTTTTCGTCTCTATCTCTTACCGTTTCCGAGATATGAGCGTTTAAAGTTTTGAAAAATTTTTTTAACGCTAGAGCGTTCTGGCATAGCCTATCCGACGCGTTTTCGCACGGGGAATCGAATGGCGTCAAGCTTTTGCCGATATCTCTAACCGTTTCCGAGATATTCGCAAAAATGTGCCGAAATTCGTTAAAAATCGCTATTTTTTACCCAAAATCGCTTATTTTTCCTTATTTTTTCTCTATCTACGATCGCTACCCCGATGTATCATACACCGTCGGACGTACTTTTCGACGGCGATTCCGAATCTGAAGTCGGCGTTCGGCTATCGGTTACGGTTCGGAAGATATCGTCGAATATCCTTAAATTTCGTCGAAAATTTTGGGAAAATTAAAAAAAAAAATTTTAACGCTAGAGCGTTCTGGCATAGCCTATCCGACGCGTTTTCGCACGGGGAATCGAATGGCGTCAAGCTTTTGCCGATATCTCTAACCGTTTCCGAGATATTCGCAAAAATGTGCCGAAATTCGTTAAAAATCGCTATTTTTTACCCAAAATCGCTTATTTTTCCTTATTTTTTTCTCTATCTACGATCGCTACCCCGATGTATCATACACCGTCAAACGTACTTTTCGACGGCGATTCCGAATCTGAAGTCGGCGTTCGGCTATCGGTTACGGTTCGGAAGATATCGTCGAATTTCCTTAAATTTCGTCGAAAATTTTGGGAAAATTCAAAACAAATCGTCTCAAAATTGAAATAACCCCGACGTATTATACACCAGAAGAAGCGCCTTTTCGCGGCGAATCGAATGGCACCGCGCCAGTCCTCCTAGCACCAACCATTCCGGAGATATGAGCGTTTAAAGTTTTGAAAAAATTTTTAACGCTAGAGCGTTCTGGCATAGCCTATCCGACGCGTTTTCGCACGGGGAATCGAATGACGTCAACCTTTTGCCGATATCTCTAACCGTTCCCGAGATATTCGGGTTTAAAGTTTTGAAAAATTAATTTTGCGCTAGAGCGCTGCCATATAGCCTATCAGAAGCGTCTTCCCACGAGGAGTCCAAATCTGTCGAGTTTTCGTCTCTATCTCTTACCGTTTCCGAGATATGAGCGTTTAAAGTTTTGAAAATTTTTTTTAACGCTAGAGCGTTCTGGCATAGCCTATCCGACGCGTTTTCGCACGGGGAATCGAATGGCGTCAAGCTTTTGCCGATATCTCTAACCGTTTCCGAGATATTCGCAAAAATGTGCCGAAATTCGTTAAAAATCGCTATTTTTTACCCAAAATCGCTTATTTTTCCTTATTTTTTCTCTATCTACGATCGCTACCCCGATGTATCATACACCGTCGGACGTACTTTTCGACGGCGATTCCGAATCTGAAGTCGGCGTTCGGCTATCGGTTACGGTTCGGAAGATATCGTCGAATATCCTTAAATTTCGTCGAAAATTTTGGGAAAATTAAAAAAAAAATTTTTAACGCTAGAGCGTTCTGGCATAGCCTATCCGACGCGTTTTCGCACGGGGAATCGAATGGCGTCAAGCTTTTGCCGATATCTCTAACCGTTTCCGAGATATTCGCAAAAATGTGCCGAAATTCGTTAAAAATCGCTATTTTTTACCCAAAATCGCTTATTTTTCCTTATTTTTTTCTCTATCTACGATCGCTACCCCGATGTATCATACACCGTCGGACGTACTTTTCGACGGCGATTCCGAATCTGAAGTCGGCGTTCGGCTATCGGTTACGGTTCGGAAGATATCGTCGAATTTCCTTAAATTTCGTCGAAAATTTTGGGAAAATTCAAAACAAATCGTCTCAAAATTGAAATAACCCCGACGTATTATACACCAGAAGAAGCGCCTTTTCGCGGCGAATCGAATGGCACCGCGCCAGTCCTCCTAGCACCAACCATTCCGGAGATATGAGCGTTTAAAGTTTTGAAAAATTTTTTAACGCTAGAGCGTTCTGGCATAGCCTATCCGACGCGTTTTCGCACGGGGAATCGAATGACGTCAACCTTTTGCCGATATCTCTAACCGTTCCCGAGATATTCGGGTTTAAAGTTTTGAAAAATTAATTTTGCGCTAGAGCGCTGCCATATAGCCTATCAGAAGCGTCTTCCCACGAGGAGTCCAAATCTGTCGAGTTTTCGTCTCTATCTCTTACCGTTTCCGAGATATGAGCGTTTAAAGTTTTGAAAAATTTTTTTAACGCTAGAGCGTTCTGGCATAGCCTATCCGACGCGTTTTCGCACGGGGAATCGAATGGCGTCAAGCTTTTGCCGATATCTCTAACCGTTTCCGAGATATTCGCAAAAATGTGCCGAAATTCGTTAAAAATCGCTATTTTTTACCCAAAATCGCTTATTTTTCCTTATTTTTTCTCTATCTACGATCGCTACCCCGATGTATCATACACCGTCGGACGTACTTTTCGACGGCGATTCCGAATCTGAAGTCGGCGTTCGGCTATCGGTTACGGTTCGGAAGATATCGTCGAATATCCTTAAATTTCGTCGAAAATTTTGGGAAAATTAAAAAAAAAAATTTTAACGCTAGAGCGTTCTGGCATAGCCTATCCGACGCGTTTTCGCACGGGGAATCGAATGGCGTCAAGCTTTTGCCGATATCTCTAACCGTTTCCGAGATATTCGCAAAAATGTGCCGAAATTCGTTAAAAATCGCTATTTTTTACCCAAAATCGCTTATTTTTCCTTATTTTTTTCTCTATCTACGATCGCTACCCCGATGTATCATACACCGTCGGACGTACTTTTCGACGGCGATTCCGAATCTGAAGTCGGCGTTCGGCTATCGGTTACGGTTCGGAAGATATCGTCGAATTTCCTTAAATTTCGTCGAAAATTTTGGGAAAATTCAAAACAAATCGTCTCAAAATTGAAATAACCCCGACGTATTATACACCAGAAGAAGCGCCTTTTCGCGGCGAATCGAATGGCACCGCGCCAGTCCTCCTAGCACCAACCATTCCGGAGATATGAGCGTTTAAAGTTTTGAAAAAATTTTTAACGCTAGAGCGTTCTGGCATAGCCTATCCGACGCGTTTTCGCACGGGGAATCGAATGACGTCAACCTTTTGCCGATATCTCTAACCGTTCCCGAGATATTCGGGTTTAAAGTTTTGAAAAATTAATTTTGCGCTAGAGCGCTGCCATATAGCCTATCAGAAGCGTCTTCCCACGAGGAGTCCAAATCTGTCGAGTTTTCGTCTCTATCTCTTACCGTTTCCGAGATATGAGCGTTTAAAGTTTTGAAAAATTTTTTTAACGCTAGAGCGTTCTGGCATAGCCTATCCGACGCGTTTTCGCACGGGGAATCGAATGGCGTCAAGCTTTTGCCGATATCTCTAACCGTTTCCGAGATATTCGCAAAAATGTGCCGAAATTCGTTAAAAATCGCTATTTTTTACCCAAAATCGCTTATTTTTCCTTATTTTTTCTCTATCTACGATCGCTACCCCGATGTATCATACACCGTCGGACGTACTTTTCGACGGCGATTCCGAATCTGAAGTCGGCGTTCGGCTATCGGTTACGGTTCGGAAGATATCGTCGAATATCCTTAAATTTCGTCGAAAATTTTGGGAAAATTAAAAAAAAAATTTTTAACGCTAGAGCGTTCTGGCATAGCCTATCCGACGCGTTTTCGCACGGGGAATCGAATGGCGTCAAGCTTTTGCCGATATCTCTAACCGTTTCCGAGATATTCGCAAAAATGTGCCGAAATTCGTTAAAAATCGCTATTTTTTACCCAAAATCGCTTATTTTTCCTTATTTTTTTCTCTATCTACGATCGCTACCCCGATGTATCATACACCGTCGGACGTACTTTTCGACGGCGATTCCGAATCTGAAGTCGGCGTTCGGCTATCGGTTACGGTTCGGAAGATATCGTCGAATTTCCTTAAATTTCGTCGAAAATTTTGGGAAAATTCAAAACAAATCGTCTCAAAATTGAAATAACCCCGACATATTATACACCAGAAGAAGCGCCTTTTCGCGGCGAATCGAATGGCACCGCGCCAGTCCTCCTAGCACCAACCATTCCGGAGATATGAGCGTTTAAAGTTTTGAAAAAATTTTTAACGCTAGAGCGTTCTGGCATAGCCTATCCGACGCGTTTTCGCACGGGGAATCGAATGACGTCAACCTTTTGCCGATATCTCTAACCGTTCCCGAGATATTCGGGTTTAAAGTTTTGAAAAATTAATTTTGCGCTAGAGCGCTGCCATATAGCCTATCAGAAGCGTCTTCCCACGAGGAGTCCAAATCTGTCGAGTTTTCGTCTCTATCTCTTACCGTTTCCGAGATATGAGCGTTTAAAGTTTTGAAAATTTTTTTTAACGCTAGAGCGTTCTGGCATAGCCTATCCGACGCGTTTTCGCACGGGGAATCGAATGGCGTCAAGCTTCTGCCGATATCTCTAACCGTTTCCGAGATATTCGCAAAAATGTGCCGAAATTCGTTAAAAATCGCTATTTTTTACCCAAAATCGCTTATTTTTCCTTATTTTTTCTCTATCTACGATCGCTACCCCGATGTATCATACACCGTCGGACGTACTTTTCGACGGCGATTCCGAATCTGAAGTCGGCGTTCGGCTATCGGTTACGGTTCGGAAGATATCGTCGAATATCCTTAAATTTCGTCGAAAATTTTGGGAAAATTAAAAAAAAAATTTTTAACGCTAGAGCGTTCTGGCATAGCCTATCCGACGCGTTTTCGCACGGGGAATCGAATGGCGTCAAGCTTTTGCCGATATCTCTAACCGTTTCCGAGATATTCGCAAAAATGTGCCGAAATTCGTTAAAAATCGCTATTTTTTACCCAAAATCGCTTATTTTTCCTTATTTTTTTCTCTATCTACGATCGCTACCCCGATGTATCATACACCGTCGGACGTACTTTTCGACGGCGATTCCGAATCTGAAGTCGGCGTTCGGCTATCGGTTACGGTTCGGAAGATATCGTCGAATATCCTTAAATTTCGTCGAAAATTTTGGGAAAATTAAAAAAAAAATTTTTAACGCTAGAGCGTTCTGGTATAGCCTATCTGACGCGTTTTCGCACGGGGAATCGAATGGCGTCAAGCTTTTGCCGATATCTCTAACCGTTTCCGAGATATTCGCAAAAATGTGCCGAAATTCGTTAAAAATCGCTATTTTTTACCCAAAATCGCTTATTTTTCCTTATTTTTTTCTCTATCTACGATCGCTACCCCGATGTATCATACACCGTCGGACGTACTTTTCGACGGCGATTCCGAATCTGAAGTCGGCGTTCGGCTATCGGTTACGGTTCGGAAGATATCGTCGAATTTCCTTAAATTTCGTCGAAAATTTTGGGAAAATTCAAAGCAAATCGTCTCAAAATTGAAATAACCCCGACGTATTATACACCAGAAGAAGCGCCTTTTCGCGGCGAATCGAATGGCACCGCGCCAGTCCTCCTAGCACCAACCATTCCGGAGATATGAGCGTTTAAAGTTTTGAAAAATTTTTTAACGCTAGAGCGTTCTGGCATAGCCTATCCGACGCGTTTTCGCACGGGGAATCGAATGACGTCAACCTTTTGCCGATATCTCTAACCGTTCCCGAGATATTCGGGTTTAAAGTTCTGAAAAATTAATTTTGCGCTAGAGCGCTGCCATATAGCCTATCAGAAGCGTCTTCCCACGAGGAGTTCAAATCTGTCGAGTTTTCGTCTCTATCTCTTACCGTTTCCGAGATATGAGCGTTTAAAGTTTTGAAAAATTTTTTTAACGCTAGAGCGTTCTGGCATAGCCTATCCGACGCGTTTTCGCACGGGGAATCGAATGGCGTCAAGCTTTTGCCGATATCTCTAACCGTTTCCGAGATATTCGCAAAAATGTGCCGAAATTCGTTAAAAATCGCTATTTTTTACCCAAAATCGCTTATTTTTCCTTATTTTTTTCTCTATCTACGATCGCTACCCCGATGTATCATACACCGTCGGACGTACTTTTCGACGGCGATTCCGAATCTGAAGTCGGCGTTCGGCTATCGGTTACGGTTCGGAAGATATCGTCGAATTTCCTTAAATTTCGTCGAAAATTTTGGGAAAATTCAAAACAAATCGTCTCAAAATTGAAATAACCCCGACGTATTATACACCAGAAGAAGCGCCTTTTCGCGGCGAATCGAATGGCACCGCGCCAGTCCTCCTAGCACCAACCATTCCGGAGATATGAGCGTTTAAAGTTTTGAAAAATTTTTTAACGCTAGAGCGTTCTGGCATAGCCTATCCGACGCGTTTTCGCACGGGGAATCGAATGACGTCAACCTTTTGCCGATATCTCTAACCGTTCCCGAGATATTCGGGTTTAAAGTTTTGAAAAATTAATTTTGCGCTAGAGCGCTGCCATATAGCCTAACAGAAGCGTCTTCCCACGAGGAGTCCAAATCTGTCGAGTTTTCGTCTCTATCTCTTACCGTTTCCGAGATATGAGCGTTTAAAGTTTTGAAAAATTTTTTTAACGCTAGAGCGTTCTGGCATAGCCTATCCGACGCGTTTTCGCACGGGGAATCGAATGGCGTCAAGCTTTTGCCGATATCTCTAACCGTTTCCGAGATATTCGCAAAAATGTGCCGAAATTCGTTAAAAATCGCTATTTTTTACCCAAAATCGCTTATTTTTCCTTATTTTTTCTCTATCTACGATCGCTACCCCGATGTATCATACACCGTCGGACGTACTTTTCGACGGCGATTCCGAATCTGAAGTCGGCGTTCGGCTATCGGTTACGGTTCGGAAGATATCGTCGAATATCCTTAAATTTCGTCGAAAATTTTGGGAAAATTAAAAAAAAAAATTTTAACGCTAGAGCGTTCTGGCATAGCCTATCCGACGCGTTTTCGCACGGGGAATCGAATGGCGTCAAGCTTTTGCCGATATCTCTAACCGTTTCCGAGATATTCGCAAAAATGTGCCGAAATTCGTTAAAAATCGCTATTTTTTACCCAAAATCGCTTATTTTTCCTTATTTTTTTCTCTATCTACGATCGCTACCCCGATGTATCATACACCGTCGGACGTACTTTTCGACGGCGATTCCGAATCTGAAGTCGGCGTTCGGCTATCGGTTACGGTTCGGAAGATATCGTCGAATTTCCTTAAATTTCGTCGAAAATTTTGGGAAAATTCAAAACAAATCGTCTCAAAATTGAAATAACCCCGACGTATTATACACCAGAAGAAGCGCCTTTTCGCGGCGAATCGAATGGCACCGCGCCAGTCCTCCTAGCACCAACCATTCCGGAGATATGAGCGTTTAAAGTTTTGAAAAATTTTTTAACGCTAGAGCGTTCTGGCATAGCCTATCCGACGCGTTTTCGCACGGGGAATCGAATGACGTCAACCTTTTGCCGATATCTCTAACCGTTCCCGAGATATTCGGGTTTAAAGTTTTGAAAAATTAATTTTGCGCTAGAGCGCTGCCATATAGCCTATCAGAAGCGTCTTCCCACGAGGAGTCCAAATCTGTCGAGTTTTCGTCTCTATCTCTTACCGTTTCCGAGATATGAGCGTTTAAAGTTTTGAAAAATTTTTTTAACGCTAGAGCGTTCTGGCATAGCCTATCCGACGCGTTTTCGCACGGGGAATCGAATGGCGTCAAGCTTTTGCCGATATCTCTAACCGTTTCCGAGATATTCGCAAAAATGTGCCGAAATTCGTTAAAAATCGCTATTTTTTACCCAAAATCGCTTATTTTTCCTTATTTTTTCTCTATCTACGATCGCTACCCCGATGTATCATACACCGTCGGACGTACTTTTCGACGGCGATTCCGAATCTGAAGTCGGCGTTCGGCTATCGGTTACGGTTCGGAAGATATCGTCGAATATCCTTAAATTTCGTCGAAAATTTTGGGAAAATTAAAAAAAAAATTTTTAACGCTAGAGCGTTCTGGCATAGCCTATCCGACGCGTTTTCGCACGGGGAATCGAATGGCGTCAAGCTTTTGCCGATATCTCTAACCGTTTCCGAGATATTCGCAAAAATGTGCCGAAATTCGTTAAAAATCGCTATTTTTTACCCAAAATCGCTTATTTTTCCTTATTTTTTTCTCTATCTACGATCGCTACCCCGATGTATCATACACCGTCGGACGTACTTTTCGACGGCGATTCCGAATCTGAAGTCGGCGTTCGGCTATCGGTTACGGTTCGGAAGATATCGTCGAATTTCCTTAAATTTCGTCGAAAATTTTGGGAAAATTCAAAACAAATCGTCTCAAAATTGAAATAACCCCGACGTATTATACACCAGAAGAAGCGCCTTTTCGCGGCGAATCGAATGGCACCGCGCCAGTCCTCCTAGCACCAACCATTCCGGAGATATGAGCGTTTAAAGTTTTGAAAATTTTTTTAACGCTAGAGCGTTCTGGCATAGCCTATCCGACGCGTTTTCGCACGGGGAATCGAATGACGTCAACCTTTTGCCGATATCTCTAACCGTTCCCGAGATATTCGGGTTTAAAGTTTTGAAAAATTAATTTTGCGCTAGAGCGCTGCCATATAGCCTATCAGAAGCGTCTTCCCACGAGGAGTCCAAATCTGTCGAGTTTTCGTCTCTATCTCTTACCGTTTCCGAGATATGAGCGTTTAAAGTTTTGAAAATTTTTTTTAACGCTAGAGCGTTCTGGCATAGCCTATCCGACGCGTTTTCGCACGGGGAATCGAATGGCGTCAAGCTTTTGCCGATATCTCTAACCGTTTCCGAGATATTCGCAAAAATGTGCCGAAATTCGTTAAAAATCGCTATTTTTTACCCAAAATCGCTTATTTTTCCTTATTTTTTCTCTATCTACGATCGCTACCCCGATGTATCATACACCGTCGGACGTACTTTTCGACGGCGATTCCGAATCTGAAGTCGGCGTTCGGCTATCGGTTACGGTTCGGAAGATATCGTCGAATTTCCTTAAATTTCGTCGAAAATTTTGGGAAAATTCAAAACAAATCGTCTCAAAATTGAAATAACCCCGACGTATTATACACCAGAAGAAGCGCCTTTTCGCGGCGAATCGAATGGCACCGCGCCAGTCCTCCTAGCACCAACCATTCCGGAGATATGAGCGTTTAAAGTTTTGAAAAATTTTTTAACGCTAGAGCGTTCTGGCATAGCCTATCCGACGCGTTTTCGCACGGGGAATCGAATGACGTCAACCTTTTGCCGATATCTCTAACCGTTCCCGAGATATTCGGGTTTAAAGTTTTGAAAAATTAATTTTGCGCTAGAGCGCTGCCATATAGCCTATCAGAAGCGTCTTCCCACGAGGAGTCCAAATCTGTCGAGTTTTCGTCTCTATCTCTTACCGTTTCCGAGATATGAGCGTTTAAAGTTTTGAAAATTTTTTTTAACGCTAGAGCGTTCTGGCATAGCCTATCCGACGCGTTTTCGCACGGGGAATCGAATGGCGTCAAGCTTTTGCCGATATCTCTAACCGTTTCCGAGATATTCGCAAAAATGTGCCGAAATTCGTTAAAAATCGCTATTTTTTACCCAAAATCGCTTATTTTTCCTTATTTTTTCTCTATCTACGATCGCTACCCCGATGTATCATACACCGTCGGACGTACTTTTCGACGGCGATTCCGAATCTGAAGTCGGCGTTCGGCTATCGGTTACGGTTCGGAAGATATCGTCGAATATCCTTAAATTTCGTCGAAAATTTTGGGAAAATTAAAAAAAAAAATTTAACGCTAGAGCGTTCTGGCATAGCCTATCCGACGCGTTTTCGCACGGGGAATCGAATGGCGTCAAGCTTTTGCCGATATCTCTAACCGTTTCCGAGATATTCGCAAAAATGTGCCGAAATTCGTTAAAAATCGCTATTTTTTACCCAAAATCGCTTATTTTTCCTTATTTTTTTCTCTATCTACGATCGCTACCCCGATGTATCATACACCGTCGGACGTACTTTTCGACGGCGATTCCGAATCTGAAGTCGGCGTTCGGCTATCGGTTACGGTTCGGAAGATATCGTCGAATTTCCTTAAATTTCGTCGAAAATTTTGGGAAAATTCAAAACAAATCGTCTCAAAATTGAAATAACCCCGACGTATTATACACCAGAAGAAGCGCCTTTTCGCGGCGAATCGAATGGCACCGCGCCAGTCCTCCTAGCACCAACCATTCCGGAGATATGAGCGTTTAAAGTTTTGAAAAATTTTTTAACGCTAGAGCGTTCTGGCATAGCCTATCCGACGCGTTTTGCACGGGGAATCGAATGACGTCAACCTTTTGCCGATATCTCTAACCGTTCCCGAGATATTCGGGTTTAAAGTTTTGAAAAATTAATTTTGCGCTAGAGCGCTGCCATATAGCCTATCAGAAGCGTCTTCCCACGAGGAGTCCAAATCTGTCGAGTTTTCGTCTCTATCTCTTACCGTTTCCGAGATATGAGCGTTTAAAGTTTTGAAAAATTTTTTTAACGCTAGAGCGTTCTGGCATAGCCTATCCGACGCGTTTTCGCACGGGGAATCGAATGGCGTCAAGCTTTTGCCGATATCTCTAACCGTTTCCGAGATATTCGCAAAAATGTGCCGAAATTCGTTAAAAATCGCTATTTTTTACCCAAAATCGCTTATTTTTCCTTATTTTTTCTCTATCTACGATCGCTACCCCGATGTATCATACACCGTCGGACGTACTTTTCGACGGCGATTCCGAATCTGAAGTCGGCGTTCGGCTATCGGTTACGGTTCGGAAGATATCGTCGAATATCCTTAAATTTCGTCGAAAATTTTGGGAAAATTAAAAAAAAAAATTTTAACGCTAGAGCGTTCTGGCATAGCCTATCCGACGCGTTTTCGCACGGGGAATCGAATGGCGTCAAGCTTTTGCCGATATCTCTAACCGTTTCCGAGATATTCGCAAAAATGTGCCGAAATTCGTTAAAAATCGCTATTTTTTACCCAAAATCGCTTATTTTTCCTTATTTTTTTCTCTATCTACGATCGCTACCCCGATGTATCATACACCGTCGGACGTACTTTTCGACGGCGATTCCGAATCTGAAGTCGGCGTTCGGCTATCGGTTACGGTTCGGAAGATATCGTCGAATTTCCTTAAATTTCGTCGAAAATTTTGGGAAAATTCAAAACAAATCGTCTCAAAATTGAAATAACCCCGACGTATTATACACCAGAAGAAGCGCCTTTTCGCGGCGAATCGAATGGCACCGCGCCAGTCCTCCTAGCACCAACCATTCCGGAGATATGAGCGTTTAAAGTTTTGAAAAATTTTTTAACGCTAGAGCGTTCTGGCATAGCCTATCCGACGCGTTTTCGCACGGGGAATCGAATGACGTCAACCTTTTGCCGATATCTCTAACCGTTCCCGAGATATTCGGGTTTAAAGTTTTGAAAAATTAATTTTGCGCTAGAGCGCTGCCATATAGCCTATCAGAAGCGTCTTCCCACGAGGAGTCCAAATCTGTCGAGTTTTCGTCTCTATCTTTTACCGTTTCCGAGATATGAGCGTTTAAAGTTTTGAAAAAATTTTTTAACGCTAGAGCGTTCTGGCATAGCCTATCCGACGCGTTTTCGCACGGGGAATCGAATGGCGTCAAGCTTTTGCCGATATCTCTAACCGTTTCCGAGATATTCGCAAAAATGTGCCGAAATTCGTTAAAAATCGCTATTTTTTACCCAAAATCGCTTATTTTTCCTTATTTTTTTTCTATCTACGATCGTTACCCCGATGTATCATACACCGTCGGACGTACTTTTCGACGGCGATTCCGAATCTGAAGTCGGCGTTCGGCTATCGGTTACGGTTCGGAAGATATCGTCGAATTTCCTTAAATTTCGTCGAAAATTTTGGGAAAATTCAAAACAAATCGTCTCAAAATTGAAATAACCCCGACGTATTATACACCAGAAGAAGCGCCTTTTCGCGGCGAATCGAATGGCACCGCGCCAGTCCTCCTAGCACCAACCATTCCGGAGATATGAGCGTTTAAAGTTTTGAAAAAATTTTTAACGCTAGAGCGTTCTGGCATAGCCTATCCGACGCGTTTTCGCACGGGGAATCGAATGACGTCAACCTTTTGCCGATATCTCTAACCGTTCCCGAGATATTCGGGTTTAAAGTTTTGAAAAATTAATTTTGCGCTAGAGCGCTGCCATATAGCCTATCAGAAGCGTCTTCCCACGAGGAGTCCAAATCTGTCGAGTTTTCGTCTCTATCTCTTACCGTTTCCGAGATATGAGCGTTTAAAGTTTTGAAAATTTTTTTTAACGCTAGAGCGTTCTGGCATAGCCTATCCGACGCGTTTTCGCACGGGGAATCGAATGGCGTCAAGCTTTTGCCGATATCTCTAACCGTTTCCGAGATATTCGCAAAAATGTGCCGAAATTCGTTAAAAATCGCTATTTTTTACCCAAAATCGCTTATTTTTCCTTATTTTTTCTCTATCTACGATCGCTACCCCGATGTATCATACACCGTCGGACGTACTTTTCGACGGCGATTCCGAATCTGAAGTCGGCGTTCGGCTATCGGTTACGGTTCGGAAGATATCGTCGAATATCCTTAAATTTCGTCGAAAATTTTGGGAAAATTAAAAAAAAAATTTTTAACGCTAGAGCGTTCTGGCATAGCCTATCCGACGCGTTTTCGCACGGGGAATCGAATGGCGTCAAGCTTTTGCCGATATC
This sequence comes from Cetonia aurata, assembly GCA_949128085.1. Lineage (NCBI taxonomy): Eukaryota > Metazoa > Arthropoda > Insecta > Coleoptera > Scarabaeidae > Cetonia > Cetonia aurata. The sequence continues at coordinate 67,783,397 of OX421882.1, read as the reverse complement.
TCTAACCGTTTCCGAGATATTCGCAAAAATGTGCCGAAATTCGTTAAAAATCGCTATTTTTTACCCAAAATCGCTTATTTTTCCTTATTTTTTTTCTATCTACGATCGTTACCCCGATGTATCATACACCGTCGGACGTACTTTTCGACGGCGATTCCGAATCTGAAGTCGGCGTTCGGCTATCGGTTACGGTTCGGAAGATATCGTCGAATTTCCTTAAATTTCGTCGAAAATTTTGGGAAAATTCAAAACAAATCGTCTCAAAATTGAAATAACCCCGACGTATTATACACCAGAAGAAGCGCCTTTTCGCGGCGAATCGAATGGCACCGCGCCAGTCCTCCTAGCACCAACCATTCCGGAGATATGAGCGTTTAAAGTTTTGAAAAATTTTTTAACGCTAGAGCGTTCTGGCATAGCCTATCCGACGCGTTTTCGCACGGGGAATCGAATGACGTCAACCTTTTGCCGATATCTCTAACCGTTCCCGAGATATTCGGGTTTAAAGTTTTGAAAAATTAATTTTGCGCTAGAGCGCTGCCATATAGCCTATCAGAAGCGTCTTCCCACGAGGAGTCCAAATCTGTCGAGTTTTCGTCTCTATCTCTTACCGTTTCCGAGATATGAGCGTTTAAAGTTTTGAAAATTTTTTTTAACGCTAGAGCGTTCTGGCATAGCCTATCCGACGCGTTTTCGCACGGGGAATCGAATGGCGTCAAGCTTTTGCCGATATCTCTAACCGTTTCCGAGATATTCGCAAAAATGTGCCGAAATTCGTTAAAAATCGCTATTTTTTACCCAAAATCGCTTATTTTTCCTTATTTTTTCTCTATCTACGATCGCTACCCCGATGTATCATACACCGTCGGACGTACTTTTCGACGGCGATTCCGAATCTGAAGTCGGCGTTCGGCTATCGGTTACGGTTCGGAAGATATCGTCGAATATCCTTAAATTTCGTCGAAAATTTTGGGAAAATTAAAAAAAAAATTTTTAACGCTAGAGCGTTCTGGCATAGCCTATCCGACGCGTTTTCGCACGGGGAATCGAATGGCGTCAAGCTTTTGCCGATATCTCTAACCGTTTCCGAGATATTCGCAAAAATGTGCCGAAATTCGTTAAAAATCGCTATTTTTTACCCAAAATCGCTTATTTTTCCTTATTTTTTTTCTATCTACGATCGTTACCCCGATGTATCATACACCGTCGGACGTACTTTTCGACGGCGATTCCGAATCTGAAGTCGGCGTTCGGCTATCGGTTACGGTTCGGAAGATATCGTCGAATTTCCTTAAATTTCGTCGAAAATTTTGGGAAAATTCAAAACAAATCGTCTCAAAATTGAAATAACCCCGACGTATTATACACCAGAAGAAGCGCCTTTTCGCGGCGAATCGAATGGCACCGCGCCAGTCCTCCTAGCACCAACCATTCCGGAGATATGAGCGTTTAAAGTTTTGAAAAATTTTTTAACGCTAGAGCGTTCTGGCATAGCCTATCCGACGCGTTTTCGCACGGGGAATCGAATGACGTCAACCTTTTGCCGATATCTCTAACCGTTCCCGAGATATTCGGGTTTAAAGTTTTGAAAAATTAATTTTGCGCTAGAGCGCTGCCATATAGCCTATCAGAAGCGTCTTCCCACGAGGAGTCCAAATCTGTCGAGTTTTCGTCTCTATCTCTTACCGTTTCCGAGATATGAGCGTTTAAAGTTTTGAAAATTTTTTTTAACGCTAGAGCGTTCTGGCATAGCCTATCCGACGCGTTTTCGCACGGGGAATCGAATGGCGTCAAGCTTTTGCCGATATCTCTAACCGTTTCCGAGATATTCGCAAAAATGTGCCGAAATTCGTTAAAAATCGCTATTTTTTACCCAAAATCGCTTATTTTTCCTTATTTTTTCTCTATCTACGATCGCTACCCCGATGTATCATACACCGTCGGACGTACTTTTCGACGGCGATTCCGAATCTGAAGTCGGCGTTCGGCTATCGGTTACGGTTCGGAAGATATCGTCGAATATCCTTAAATTTCGTCGAAAATTTTGGGAAAATTAAAAAAAAAATTTTTAACGCTAGAGCGTTCTGGCATAGCCTATCCGACGCGTTTTCGCACGGGGAATCGAATGGCGTCAAGCTTTTGCCGATATCTCTAACCGTTTCCGAGATATTCGCAAAAATGTGCCGAAATTCGTTAAAAATCGCTATTTTTTACCCAAAATCGCTTATTTTCCCTTATTTTTTTCTCTATCTACGATCGCTACCCCGATGTATCATACACCGTCGGACGTACTTTTCGACGGCGATTCCGAATCTGAAGTCGGCGTTCGGCTATCGGTTACGGTTCGGAAGATATCGTCGAATTTCCTTAAATTTCGTCGAAAATTTTGGGAAAATTCAAAACAAATCGTCTCAAAATTGAAATAACCCCGACGTATTATACACCAGAAGAAGCGCCTTTTCGCGGCGAATCGAATGGCACCGCGCCAGTCCTCCTACCACCAACCATTCCGGAGATATGAGCGTTTAAAGTTTTGAAAAAATTTTTAACGCTAGAGCGTTCTGGCATAGCCTATCCGACGCGTTTTCGCACGGGGAATCGAATGACGTCAACCTTTTGCCGATATCTCTAACCGTTCCCGAGATATTCGGGTTTAAAGTTTTGAAAAATTAATTTTGCGCTAGAGCGCTGCCATATAGCCTATCAGAAGCGTCTTCCCACGAGGAGTCCAAATCTGTCGAGTTTTCGTCTCTATCTCTTACCGTTTCCGAGATATGAGCGTTTAAAGTTTTGAAAAATTTTTTTAACGCTAGAGCGTTCTGGCATAGCCTATCCGACGCGTTTTCGCACGGGGAATCGAATGGCGTCAAGCTTTTGCCGATATCTCTAACCGTTTCCGAGATATTCGCAAAAATGTGCCGAAATTCGTTAAAAATCGCTATTTTTTACCCAAAATCGCTTATTTTTCCTTATTTTTTCTCTATCTACGATCGCTACCCCGATGTATCATACACCGTCGGACGTACTTTTCGACGGCGATTCCGAATCTGAAGTCGGCGTTCGGCTATCGGTTACGGTTCGGAAGATATCGTCGAATATCCTTAAATTTCGTCGAAAATTTTGGGAAAATTAAAAAAAAAAATTTTAACGCTAGAGCGTTCTGGCATAGCCTATCCGACGCGTTTTCGCACGGGGAATCGAATGGCGTCAAGCTTTTGCCGATATCTCTAACCGTTTCCGAGATATTCGCAAAAATGTGCCGAAATTCGTTAAAAATCGCTATTTTTTACCCAAAATCGCTTATTTTTCCTTATTTTTTTCTCTATCTACGATCGCTACCCCGATGTATCATACACCGTCGGACGTACTTTTCGACGGCGATTCCGAATCTGAAGTCGGCGTTCGGCTATCGGTTACGGTTCGGAAGATATCGTCGAATTTCCTTAAATTTCGTCGAAAATTTTGGGAAAATTCAAAACAAATCGTCTCAAAATTGAAATAACCCCGACGTATTATACACCAGAAGAAGCGCCTTTTCGCGGCGAATCGAATGGCACCGCGCCAGTCCTCCTAGCACCAACCATTCCGGAGATATGAGCGTTTAAAGTTTTGAAAAATTTTTTAACGCTAGAGCGTTCTGGCATAGCCTATCCGACGCGTTTTCGCACGGGGAATCGAATGACGTCAACCTTTTGCCGATATCTCTAACCGTTCCCGAGATATTCGGGTTTAAAGTTTTGAAAAATTAATTTTGCGCTAGAGCGCTGCCATATAGCCTATCAGAAGCGTCTTCCCACGAGGAGTCCAAATCTGTCGAGTTTTCGTCTCTATCTCTTACCGTTTCCGAGATATGAGCGTTTAAAGTTTTGAAAATTTTTTTTAACGCTAGAGCGTTCTGGCATAGCCTATCCGACGCGTTTTCGCACGGGGAATCGAATGGCGTCAAGCTTTTGCCGATATCTCTAACCGTTTCCGAGATATTCGCAAAAATGTGCCGAAATTCGTTAAAAATCGCTATTTTTTACCCAAAATCGCTTATTTTTCCTTATTTTTTTCTCTATCTACGATCGCTACCCCGATGTATCATACACCGTCGGACGTACTTTTCGACGGCGATTCCGAATCTGAAGTCGGCGTTCGGCTATCGGTTACGGTTCGGAAGATATCGTCGAATTTCCTTAAATTTCGTCGAAAATTTTGGGAAAATTCAAAACAAATCGTCTCAAAATTGAAATAACCCCGACGTATTATACACCAGAAGAAGCGCCTTTTCGCGGCGAATCGAATGGCACCGCGCCAGTCCTCCTAGCACCAACCATTCCGGAGATATGAGCGTTTAAAGTTTTGAAAAATTTTTTAACGCTAGAGCGTTCTGGCATAGCCTATCCGACGCGTTTTGCACGGGGAATCGAATGACGTCAACCTTTTGCCGATATCTCTAACCGTTCCCGAGATATTCGGGTTTAAAGTTTTGAAAAATTAATTTTGCGCTAGAGCGCTGCCATATAGCCTATCAGAAGCGTCTTCCCACGAGGAGTCCAAATCTGTCGAGTTTTCGTCTCTATCTCTTACCGTTTCCGAGATATGAGCGTTTAAAGTTTTGAAAAATTTTTTTAACGCTAGAGCGTTCTGGCATAGCCTATCCGACGCGTTTTCGCACGGGGAATCCAATGGCGTCAAGCTTTTGCCGATATCTCTAACCGTTTCCGAGATATTCGCAAAAATGTGCCGAAATTCGTTAAAAATCGCTATTTTTTACCCAAAATCGCTTATTTTTCCTTATTTTTTCTCTATCTACGATCGCTACCCCGATGTATCATACACCGTCGGACGTACTTTTCGACGGCGATTCCGAATCTGAAGTCGGCGTTCGGCTATCGGTTACGGTTCGGAAGATATCGTCGAATATCCTTAAATTTCGTCGAAAATTTTGGGAAAATTAAAAAAAAAATTTTTAACGCTAGAGCGTTCTGGCATAGCCTATCCGACGCGTTTTCGCACGGGGAATCGAATGGCGTCAAGCTTTTGCCGATATCTCTAACCGTTTCCGAGATATTCGCAAAAATGTGCCGAAATTCGTTAAAAATCGCTATTTTTTACCCAAAATCGCTTATTTTTCCTTATTTTTTTCTCTATCTACGATCGCTACCCCGATGTATCATACACCGTCGGACGTACTTTTCGACGGCGATTCCGAATCTGAAGTCGGCGTTCGGCTATCGGTTACGGTTCGGAAGATATCGTCGAATTTCCTTAAATTTCGTCGAAAATTTTGGGAAAATTCAAAACAAATCGTCTCAAAATTGAAATAACCCCGACGTATTATACACCAGAAGAAGCGCCTTTTCGCGGCGAATCGAATGGCACCGCGCCAGTCCTCCTAGCACCAACCATTCCGGAGATATGAGCGTTTAAAGTTTTGAAAAAATTTTTAACGCTAGAGCGTTCTGGCATAGCCTATCCGACGCGTTTTCGCACGGGGAATCGAATGACGTCAACCTTTTGCCGATATCTCTAACCGTTCCCGAGATATTCGGGTTTAAAGTTTTGAAAAATTAATTTTGCGCTAGAGCGCTGCCATATAGCCTATCAGAAGCGTCTTCCCACGAGGAGTCCAAATCTGTCGAGTTTTCGTCTCTATCTCTTACCGTTTCCGAGATATGAGCGTTTAAAGTTTTGAAAAAATTTTTTAAAGCTAGAGCGTTCTGGCATAGCCTATCCGACGCGTTTTCGCACGGGGAATCGAATGGCGTCAAGCTTTTGCCGATATCTCTAACCGTTTCCGAGATATTCGCAAAAATGTGCCGAAATTCGTTAAAAATCGCTATTTTTTACCCAAAATCGCTTATTTTTCCTTATTTTTTCTCTATCTACGATCGCTACCCCGATGTATCATACACCGTCGGACGTACTTTTCGACGGCGATTCCGAATCTGAAGTCGGCGTTCGGCTATCGGTTACGGTTCGGAAGATATCGTCGAATATCCTTAAATTTCGTCGAAAATTTTGGGAAAATTAAAAAAAAAAATTTTAACGCTAGAGCGTTCTGGCATAGCCTATCCGACGCGTTTTCGCACGGGGAATCGAATGGCGTCAAGCTTTTGCCGATATCTCTAACCGTTTCCGAGATATTCGCAAAAATGTGCCGAAATTCGTTAAAAATCGCTATTTTTTACCCAAAATCGCTTATTTTTCCTTATTTTTTTCTCTATCTACGATCGCTACCCCGATGTATCATACACCGTCGGACGTACTTTTCGACGGCGATTCCGAATCTGAAGTCGGCGTTCGGCTATCGGTTACGGTTCGGAAGATATCGTCGAATTTCCTTAAATTTCGTCGAAAATTTTGGGAAAATTCAAAACAAATCGTCTCAAAATTGAAATAACCCCGACGTATTATACACCAGAAGAAGCGCCTTTTCGCGGCGAATCGAATGGCACCGCGCCAGTCCTCCTAGCACCAACCATTCCGGAGATATGAGCGTTTAAAGTTTTGAAACATTTTTTAACGCTAGAGCGTTCTGGCATAGCCTATCCGACGCGTTTTCGCACGGGGAATCGAATGACGTCAACCTTTTGCCGATATCTCTAACCGTTCCCGAGATATTCGGGTTTAAAGTTTTGAAAAATTAATTTTGCGCTAGAGCGCTGCCATATAGCCTATCAGAAGCGTCTTCCCACGAGGAGTTCAAATCTGTCGAGTTTTCGTCTCTATCTCTTACCGTTTCCGAGATATGAGCGTTTAAAGTTTTGAAAAATTTTTTTAACGCTAGAGCGTTCTGGCATAGCCTATCCGACGCGTTTTCGCACGGGGAATCGAATGGCGTCAAGCTTTTGCCGATATCTCTAACTGTTTCCGAGATATTCGCAAAAATGTGCCGAAATTCGTTAAAAATCGCTATTTTTTACCCAAAATCGCTTATTTTTCCTTATTTTTTCTCTATCTACGATCGCTACCCCGATGTATCATACACCGTCGGACGTACTTTTCGACGGCGATTCCGAATCTGAAGTCGGCGTTCGGCTATCGGTTACGGTTCGGAAGATATCGTCGAATATCCTTAAATTTCGTCGAAAATTTTGGGAAAATTAAAAAAAAAATTTTTAACGCTAGAGCGTTCTGGCATAGCCTATCCGACGCGTTTTCGCACGGGGAATCGAATGGCGTCAAGCTTTTGCCGATATCTCTAACCGTTTCCGAGATATTCGCAAAAATGTGCCGAAATTCGTTAAAAATCGCTATTTTTTACCCAAAATCGCTTATTTTTCCTTATTTTTTTCTCTATCTACGATCGCTACCCCGATGTATCATACACCGTCGGACGTACTTTTCGACGGCGATTCCGAATCTGAAGTCGGCGTTCGGCTATCGGTTACGGTTCGGAAGATATCGTCGAATTTCCTTAAATTTCGTCGAAAATTTTGGGAAAATTCAAAACAAATCGTCTCAAAATTGAAATAACCCCGACGTATTATACACCAGAAGAAGCGCCTTTTCGCGGCGAATCGAATGGCACCGCGCCAGTCCTCCTAGCACCAACCATTCCGGAGATATGAGCGTTTAAAGTTTTGAAAAAATTTTTAACGCTAGAGCGTTCTGGCATAGCCTATCCGACGCGTTTTCGCACGGGGAATCGAATGACGTCAACCTTTTGCCGATATCTCTAACCGTTCCCGAGATATTCGGGTTTAAAGTTTTGAAAAATTAATTTTGCGCTAGAGCGCTGCCATATAGCCTATCAGAAGCGTCTTCCCACGAGGAGTCCAAATCTGTCGAGTTTTCGTCTCTATCTCTTACCGTTTCCGAGATATGAGCGTTTAAAGTTTTGAAAAATTTTTTTAACGCTAGAGCGTTCTGGCATAGCCTATCCGACGCGTTTTCGCACGGGGAATCGAATGGCGTCAAGCTTTTGCCGATATCTCTAACCGTTTCCGAGATATTCGCAAAAATGTGCCGAAATTCGTTAAAAATCGCTATTTTTTACCCAAAATCGCTTATTTTTCCTTATTTTTTCTCTATCTACGATCGCTACCCCGATGTATCATACACCGTCGGACGTACTTTTCGACGGCGATTCCGAATCTGAAGTCGGCGTTCGGCTATCGGTTACGGTTCGGAAGATATCGTCGAATGTCCTTAAATTTCGTCGAAAATTTTGGGAAAATTAAAAAAAAAATTTTTTAACGCTAGAGCGTTCTGGCATAGCCTATCCGACGCGTTTTCGCACGGGGATTCGAATGGCGTCAAGCTTTTGCCGATATCTCTAACCGTTTCCGAGATATTCGCAAAAATGTGCCGAAATTCGTTAAAAATCGCTATTTTTTACCCAAAATCGCTTATTTTTCCTTATTTTTTTCTCTATCTACGATCGCTACCCCGATGTATCATACACCGTCGGACGTACTTTTCGACGGCGATTCCGAATCTGAAGTCGGCGTTCGGCTATCGGTTACGGTTCGGAAGATATCGTCGAATTTCCTTAAATTTCGTCGAAAATTTTGGGAAAATTCAAAACAAATCGTCTCAAAATTGAAATAACCCCGACGTATTATACACCAGAAGAAGCGCCTTTTCGCGGCGAATCGAATGGCACCGCGCCAGTCCTCCTAGCACCAACCATTCCGGAGATATGAGCGTTTAAAGTTTTGAAAATTTTTTTAACGCTAGAGCGTTCTGGCATAGCCTATCCGACGCGTTTTCGCACGGGGAATCGAATGACGTCAACCTTTTGCCGATATCTCTAACCGTTCCCGAGATATTCGGGTTTAAAGTTTTGAAAAATTAATTTTGCGCTAGAGCGCTGCCATATAGCCTATCAGAAGCGTCTTCCCACGAGGAGTCCAAATCTGTCGAGTTTTCGTCTCTATCTCTTACCGTTTCCGAGATATGAGCGTTTAAAGTTTTGAAAAATTTTCTTAACGCTAGAGCGTTCTGGCATAGCCTATCCGACGCGTTTTCGCACGGGGAATCGAATGGCGTCAAGCTTTTGCCGATATCTCTAACCGTTTCCGAGATATTCGCAAAAATGTGCCGAAATTCGTTAAAAATCGCTATTTTTTACCCAAAATCGCTTATTTTTCCTTATTTTTTCTCTATCTACGATCGCTACCCCGATGTATCATACACCGTCGGACGTACTTTTCGACGGCGATTCCGAATCTGAAGTCGGCGTTCGGCTATCGGTTACGGTTCGGAAGATATCGTCGAATATCCTTAAATTTCGTCGAAAATTTTGGGAAAATTAAAAAAAAAATTTTTAACGCTAGAGCGTTCTGGCATAGCCTATCCGACGCGTTTTCGCACGGGGAATCGAATGGCGTCAAGCTTTTGCCGATATCTCTAACCGTTTCCGAGATATTCGCAAAAATGTGCCGAAATTCGTTAAAAATCGCTATTTTTTACCCAAAATCGCTTATTTTTCCTTATTTTTTTCTCTATCTACGATCGCTACCCCGATGTATCATACACCGTCGGACGTACTTTTCGACGGCGATTCCGAATCTGAAGTCGGCGTTCGGCTATCGGTTACGGTTCGGAAGATATCGTCGAATTTCCTTAAATTTCGTCGAAAATTTTGGGAAAATTCAAAACAAATCGTCTCAAAATTGAAATAACCCCGACGTATTATACACCAGAAGAAGCGCCTTTTCGCGGCGAATCGAATGGCACCGCGCCAGTCCTCCTAGCACCAACCATTCCGGAGATATGAGCGTTTAAAGTTTTGAAAAAATTTTTAACGCTAGAGCGTTCTGGCATAGCCTATCCGACGCGTTTTCGCACGGGGAATCGAATGACGTCAACCTTTTGCCGATATCTCTAACCGTTCCCGAGATATTCGGGTTTAAAGTTTTGAAAAATTAATTTTGCGCTAGAGCGCTGCCATATAGCCTATCAGAAGCGTCTTCCCACGAGGAGTCCAAATCTGTCGAGTTTTCGTCTCTATCTCTTACCGTTTCCGAGATATGAGCGTTTAAAGTTTTGAAAAATTTTTTTAACGCTAGAGCGTTCTGGCATAGCCTATCCGACGCGGTTTCGCACGGGGAATCGAATGGCGTCAAGCTTTTGCCGATATCTCTAACCGTTTCCGAGATATTCGCAAAAATGTGCCGAAATTCGTTAAAAATCGCTATTTTTTACCCAAAATCGCTTATTTTTCCTTATTTTTTCTCTATCTACGATCGCTACCCCGATGTATCATACACCGTCGGACGTACTTTTCGACGGCGATTCCGAATCTGAAGTCGGCGTTCGGCTATCGGTTACGGTTCGGAAGATATCGTCGAATTTCCTTAAATTTCGTCGAAAATTTTGGGAAAATTCAAAACAAATCGTCTCAAAATTGAAATAACCCCGACGTATTATACACCAGAAGAAGCGCCTTTTCGCGGCGAATCGAATGGCACCGCGCCAGTCCTCCTAGCACCAACCATTCCGGAGATATGAGCGTTTAAAGTTTTGAAAAATTTTTTAACGCTAGAGCGTTCTGGCATAGCCTATCCGACGCGTTTTCGCACGGGGAATCGAATGACGTCAACCTTTTGCCGATATCTCTAACCGTTCCCGAGATATTCGGGTTTAAAGTTTTGAAAAATTAATTTTGCGCTAGAGCGCTGCCATATAGCCTATCAGAAGCGTCTTCCCACGAGGAGTCCAAATCTGTCGAGTTTTCGTCTCTATCTCTTACCGTTTCCGAGATATGAGCGTTTAAAGTTTTGAAAAATTTTTTTAACGCTAGAGCGTTCTGGCATAGCCTATCCGACGCGTTTTCGCACGGGGAATCGAATGGCGTCAAGCTTTTGCCGATATCTCTAACCGTTTCCGAGATATTCGCAAAAATGTGCCGAAATTCGTTAAAAATCGCTATTTTTTACCCAAAATCGCTTATTTTTTCTTATTTTTTCTCTATCTACGATCGCTACCCCGATGTATCATACACCGTCGGACGTACTTTTCGACGGCGATTCCGAATCTGAAGTCGGCGTTCGGCTATCGGTTACGGTTCGGAAGATATCGTCGAATATCCTTAAATTTCGTCGAAAATTTTGGGAAAATTAAAAAAAAATTTTTTTAACGCTAGAGCGTTCTGGCATAGCCTATCCGACGCGTTTTCGCACGGGGAATCGAATGGCGTCAAGCTTTTGCCGATATCTCTAACCGTTTCCGAGATATTCGCAAAAATGTGCCGAAATTCGTTAAAAATCGCTATTTTTTACCCAAAATCGCTTATTTTTCCTTATTTTTTTCTCTATCTACGATCGCTACCCCGATGTATCATACACCGTCGGACGTACTTTTCGACGGCGATTCCGAATCTGAAGTCGGCGTTCGGCTATCGGTTACGGTTCGGAAGATATCGTCGAATTTCCTTAAATTTCGTCGAAAATTTTGGGAAAATTCAAAACAAATCGTCTCAAAATTGAAATAACCCCGACGTATTATACACCAGAAGAAGCGCCTTTTCGCGGCGAATCGAATGGCACCGCGCCAGTCCTCCTAGCACCAACCATTCCGGAGATATGAGCGTTTAAAGTTTTGAAAAATTTTTTAACGCTAGAGCGTTCTGGCATAGCCTATCCGACGCGTTTTCGCACGGGGAATCGAATGACGTCAACCTTTTGCCGATATCTCTAACCGTTCCCGAGATATTCGGGTTTAAAGTTTTGAAAAATTAATTTTGCGCTAGAGCGCTGCCATATAGCCTATCAGAAGCGTCTTCCCACGAGGAGTAAAAATCTGTCGAGTTTTCGTCTCTATCTCTTACCGTTTCCGAGATATGAGCGTTTAAAGTTTTGAAAAAATTTTTTAACGCTAGAGCGTTCTGGCATAGCCTATCCGACGCGTTTTCGCACGGGGAATCGAATGGCGTCAAGCTTTTGCCGATATCTCTAACCGTTTCCGAGATATTCGCAAAAATGTGCCGAAATTCGTTAAAAATCGCTATTTTTTACCCAAAATCGCTTATTTTTCCTTATTTTTTTCTCTATCTACGATCGCTACCCCGATGTATCATACACCGTCGGACGTACTTTTCGACGGCGATTCCGAATCTGAAGTCGGCGTTCGGCTATCGGTTACGGTTCGGAAGATATCGTCGAATTTCCTTAAATTTCGTCGAAAATTTTGGGAAAATTCAAAACAAATCGTCTCAAAATTGAAATAACCCCGACGTATTATACACCAGAAGAAGCGCCTTTTCGCGGCGAATCGAATGGCACCGCGCCAGTCCTCCTAGCACCAACCATTCCGGAGATATGAGCGTTTAAAGTTTTGAAAAAATTTTTAACGCTAGAGCGTTCTGGCATAGCCTATCCGACGCGTTTTCGCACGGGGAATCGAATGACGTCAACCTTTTGCCGATATCTCTAACCGTTCCCGAGATATTCGGGTTTAAAGTTTTGAAAAATTAATTTTGCGCTAGAGCGCTGCCATATAGCCTATCAGAAGCGTCTTCCCACGAGGAGTCCAAATCTGTCGAGTTTTCGTCTCTATCTCTTACCGTTTCCGAGATATGAGCGTTTAAAGTTTTGAAAAAAATTTTTAACGCTAGAGCGTTCTGGCATAGCCTATCCGACGCGTTTTCGCACGGGGAATCGAATGGCGTCAAGCTTTTGCCGATATCTCTAACCGTTTCCGAGATATTCGCAAAAATGTGCCGAAATTCGTTAAAAATCGCTATTTTTTACCCAAAATCGCTTATTTTTCCTTATTTTTTCTCTATCTACGATCGCTACCCCGATGTATCATACACCGTCGGACGTACTTTTCGACGGCGATTCCGAATCTGAAGTCGGCGTTCGGCTATCGGTTACGGTTCGGAAGATATCGTCGAATTTCCTTAAATTTCGTCGAAAATTTTGGGAAAATTCAAAACAAATCGTCTCAAAATTGAAATAACCCCGACGTATTATACACCAGAAGAAGCGCCTTTTCGCGGCGAATCGAATGGCACCGCGCCAGTCCTCCTAGCACCAACCATTCCGGAGATATGAGCGTTTAAAGTTTTGAAAAAATTTTTAACGCTAGAGCGTTCTGGCATAGCCTATCCGACGCGTTTTCGCACGGGGAATCGAATGACGTCAACCTTTTGCCGATATCTCTAACCGTTCCCGAGATATTCGGGTTTAAAGTTTTGAAAAATTAATTTTGCGCTAGAGCGCTGCCATATAGCCTATCAGAAGCGTCTTCCCACGAGGAGTCCAAATCTGTCGAGTTTTCGTCTCTATCTCTTACCGTTTCCGAGATATGAGCGTTTAAAGTTTTGAAAAAATTTTTTAACGCTAGAGCGTTCTGGCATAGCCTATCCGACGCGTTTTCGCACGGGGAATCGAATGGCGTCAAGCTTTTGCCGATATCTCTAACCGTTTCCGAGATATTCGCAAAAATGTGCCGAAATTCGTTAAAAATCGCTATTTTTTACCCAAAATCGCTTATTTTTCCTTATTTTTTCTCTATCTACGATCGCTACCCCGATGTATCATACACCGTCGGACGTACTTTTCGACGGCGATTCCGAATCTGAAGTCGGCGTTCGGCTATCGGTTACGGTTCGGAAGATATCGTCGAATTTCCTTAAATTTCGTCGAAAATTTTGGGAAAATTCAAAACAAATCGTCTCAAAATTGAAATAACCCCGACGTATTATACACCAGAAGAAGCGCCTTTTCGCGGCGAATCGAATGGCACCGCGCCAGTCCTCCTAGCACCAACCATTCCGGAGATATGAGCGTTTAAAGTTTTGAAAATTTTTTTAACGCTAGAGCGTTCTGGCATAGCCTATCCGACGCGTTTTCGCACGGGGAATCGAATGACGTCAACCTTTTGCCGATATCTCTAACCGTTCCCGAGATATTCGGGTTTAAAGTTTTGAAAAATTAATTTTGCGCTAGAGCGCTGCCATATAGCCTATCAGAAGCGTCTTCCCACGAGGAGTCCAAATCTGTCGAGTTTTCGTCTCTATCTCTTACCGTTTCCGAGATATGAGCGTTTAAAGTTTTGAAAATTTTTTTTAACGCTAGAGCGTTCTGGCATAGCCTATCCGACGCGTTTTCGCACGGGGAATCGAATGGCGTCAAGCTTTTGCCGATATCTCTAACCGTTTCCGAGATATTCGCAAAAATGTGCCGAAATTCGTTAAAAATCGCTATTTTTTACCCAAAATCGCTTATTTTTCCTTATTTTTTCTCTATCTACGATCGCTACCCCGATGTATCATACACCGTCGGACGTACTTTTCGACGGCGATTCCGAATCTGAAGTCGGCGTTCGGCTATCGGTTACGGTTCGGAAGATATCGTCGAATATCCTTAAATTTCGTCGAAAATTTTGGGAAAATTAAAAAAAAAATTTTTAACGCTAGCGCGTTCTGGCATAGCCTATCCGACGCGTTTTCGCACGGGGAATCGAATGGCGTCAAGCTTTTGCCGATATCTCTAACCGTTTCCGAGATATTCGCAAAAATGTGCCGAAATTCGTTAAAAATCGCTATTTTTTACCCAAAATCGCTTATTTTTCCTTATTTTTTTCTCTATCTACGATCGCTACCCCGATGTATCATACACCGTCGGACGTACTTTTCGACGGCGATTCCGAATCTGAAGTCGGCGTTCGGCTATCGGTTACGGTTCGGAAGATATCGTCGAATTTCCTTAAATTTCGTCGAAAATTTTGGGAAAATTCAAAACAAATCGTCTCAAAATTGAAATAACCCCGACGTATTATACACCAGAAGAAGCGCCTTTTCGCGGCGAATCGAATGGCACCGCGCCAGTCCTCCTAGCACCAACCATTCCGGAGATATGAGCGTTTAAAGTTTTGAAAAATTTTTTAACGCTAGAGCGTTCTGGCATAGCCTATCCGACGCGTTTTGCACGGGGAATCGAATGACGTCAACCTTTTGCCGATATCTCTAACCGTTCCCGAGATATTCGGGTTTAAAGTTTTGAAAAATTAATTTTGCGCTAGAGCGCTGCCATATAGCCTATCAGAAGCGTCTTCCCACGAGGAGTCCAAATCTGTCGAGTTTTCGTCTCTATCTCTTACCGTTTCCGAGATATGAGCGTTTAAAGTTTTGAAAAATTTTTTTAACGCTAGAGCGTTCTGGCATAGCCTATCCGACGCGTTTTCGCACGGGGAATCGAATGGCGTCAAGCTTTTGCCGATATCTCTAACCGTTTCCGAGATATTCGCAAAAATGTGCCGAAATTCGTTAAAAATCGCTATTTTTTACCCAAAATCGCTTATTTTTCCTTATTTTTTCTCTATCTACGATCGCTACCCCGATGTATCATACACCGTCGGACGTACTTTTCGACGGCGATTCCGAATCTGAAGTCGGCGTTCGGCTATCGGTTACGGTTCGGAAGATATCGTCGAATATCCTTAAATTTCGTCGAAAATTTTGGGAAAATTAAAAAAAAAAATTTTAACGCTAGAACGTTCTGGCATAGCCTATCCGACGCGTTTTCGCACGGGGAATCGAATGGCGTCAAGCTTTTGCCGATATCTCTAACCGTTTCCGAGATATTCGCAAAAATGTGCCGAAATTCGTTAAAAATCGCTATTTTTTACCCAAAATCGCTTATTTTTCCTTATTTTTTTCTCTATCTACGATCGCTACCCCGATGTATCATACACCGTCGGACGTACTTTTCGACGGCGATTCCGAATCTGAAGTCGGCGTTCGGCTATCGGTTACGGTTCGGAAGATATCGTCGAATTTCCTTAAATTTCGTCGAAAATTTTGGGAAAATTCAAAACAAATCGTCTCAAAATTGAAATAACCCCGACGTATTATACACCAGAAGAAGCGCCTTTTCGCGGCGAATCGAATGGCACCGCGCCAGTCCTCCTAGCACCAACCATTCCGGAGATATGAGCGTTTAAAGTTTTGAAAAAATTTTTAACGCTAGAGCGTTCTGGCATAGCCTATCCGACGCGTTTTCGCACGGGGAATCGAATGGCGTCAACCTTTTGCCGATATCTCTAACCGTTCCCGAGATATTCGGGTTTAAAGTTTTGAAAAATTAATTTTGCGCTAGAGCGCTGCCATATAGCCTATCAGAAGCGTCTTCCCACGAGGAGTCCAAATCTGTCGAGTTTTCGTCTCTATCTCTTACCGTTTCCGAGATATGAGCGTTTAAAGTTTTGAAAAAATTTTTTAACGCTAGAGCGTTCTGGCATAGCCTATCCGACGCGTTTTCGCACGGGGAATCGAATGGCGTCAAGCTTTTGCCGATATCTCTAACCGTTTCCGAGATATTCGCAAAAATGTGCCGAAATTCGTTAAAAATCGCTATTTTTTACCCAAAATCGCTTATTTTTCCTTATTTTTTCTCTATCTACGATCGTTACCCCGATGTATCATACACCGTCGGACGTACTTTTCGACGGCGATTCCGAATCTGAAGTCGGCGTTCGGCTATCGGTTACGGTTCGGAAGATATCGTCGAATTTCCTTAAATTTCGTCGAAAATTTTGGGAAAATTCAAAACAAATCGTCTCAAAATTGAAATAACCCCGACGTATTATACACCAGAAGAAGCGCCTTTTCGCGGCGAATCGAATGGCACCGCGCCAGTCCTCCTAGCACCAACCATTCCGGAGATATGAGCGTTTAAAGTTTTGAAAAATTTTTTAACGCTAGAGCGTTCTGGCATAGCCTATCCGACGCGTTTTCGCACGGGGAATCGAATGACGTCAACCTTTTGCCGATATCTCTAACCGTTCCCGAGATATTCGGGTTTAAAGTTTTGAAAAATTAATTTTGCGCTAGAGCGCTGCCATATAGCCTATCAGAAGCGTCTTCCCACGAGGAGTCCAAATCTGTCGAGTTTTCGTCTCTATCTCTTACCGTTTCCGAGATATGAGCGTTTAAAGTTTTGAAAATTTTTTTAACGCTAGAGCGTTCTGGCATAGCCTATCCGACGCGTTTTCGCACGGGGAATCGAATGGCGTCAAGCTTTTGCCGATATCTCTAACCGTTTCCGAGATATTCGCAAAAATGTGCCGAAATTCGTTAAAAATCGCTATTTTTTACCCAAAATCGCTTATTTTTCCTTATTTTTTCTCTATCTACGATCGCTACCCCGATGTATCATACACCGTCGGACGTACTTTTCGACGGCGATTCCGAATCTGAAGTCGGCGTTCGGCTATCGGTTACGGTTCGGAAGATATCGTCGAATATCCTTAAATTTCGTCGAAAATTTTGGGAAAATTAAAAAAAAAATTTTTTAACGCTAGAGCGTTCTGGCATAGCCTATCCGACGCGTTTTCGCACGGGGAATCGAATGGCGTCAAGCTTTTGCCGATATCTCTAACCGTTTCCGAGATATTCGCAAAAATGTGCCGAAATTCGTTAAAAATCGCTATTTTTTACCCAAAATCGCTTATTTTTCCTTATTTTTTTCTCTATCTACGATCGCTACCCCGATGTATCATACACCGTCGGACGTACTTTTCGACGGCGATTCCGAATCTGAAGTCGGCGTTCGGCTATCGGTTACGGTTCGGAAGATATCGTCGAATTTCCTTAAATTTCGTCGAAAATTTTGGGAAAATTCAAAACAAATCGTCTCAAAATTGAAATAACCCCGACGTATTATACACCAGAAGAAGCGCCTTTTCGCGGCGAATCGAATGGCACCGCGCCAGTCCTCCTAGCACCAACCATTCCGGAGATATGAGCGTTTAAAGTTTTGAAAAAAATTTTAACGCTAGAGCGTTCTGGCATAGCCTATCCGACGCGTTTTGCACGGGGAATCGAATGACGTCAACCTTTTGCCGATATCTCTAACCGTTCCCGAGATATTCGGGTTTAAAGTTTTGAAAAATTAATTTTGCGCTAGAGCGCTGCCATATAGCCTATCAGAAGCGTCTTCCCACGAGGAGTCCAAATCTGTCGAGTTTTCGTCTCTATCTCTTACCGTTTCCGAGATATGAGCGTTTAAAGTTTTGAAAAATTTTTTTAACGCTAGAGCGTTCTGGCATAGCCTATCCGACGCGTTTTCGCACGGGGAATCGAATGGCGTCAAGCTTTTGCCGATATCTCTAACCGTTTCCGAGATATTCGCAAAAATGTGCCGAAATTCGTTAAAAATCGCTATTTTTTACCCAAAATCGCTTATTTTTCCTTATTTTTTCTCTATCTACGATCGCTACCCCGATGTATCATACACCGTCGGACGTACTTTTCGACGGCGATTCCGAATCTGAAGTCGGCGTTCGGCTATCGGTTACGGTTCGGAAGATATCGTCGAATATCCTTAAATTTCGTCGAAAATTTTGGGAAAATTAAAAAAAAAATTTTTAACGCTAGAGCGTTCTGGCATAGCCTATCCGACGCGTTTTCGCACGGGGAATCGAATGGCGTCAAGCTTTTGCCGATATCTCTAACCGTTTCCGAGATATTCGCAAAAATGTGCCGAAATTCGTTAAAAATCGCTATTTTTTACCCAAAATCGCTTATTTTTCCTTATTTTTTTCTCTATCTACGATCGCTACCCCGATGTATCATACACCGTCGGACGTACTTTTCGACGGCGATTCCGAATCTGAAGTCGGCGTTCGGCTATCGGTTACGGTTCGGAAGATATCGTCGAATTTCCTTAAATTTCGTCGAAAATTTTGGGAAAATTCAAAACAAATCGTCTCAAAATTGAAATAACCCCGACGTATTATACACCAGAAGAAGCGCCTTTTCGCGGCGAATCGAATGGCACCGCGCCAGTCCTCCTAGCACCAACCATTCCGGAGATATGAGCGTTTAAAGTTTTGAAAAAATTTTTAACGCTAGAGCGTTCTGGCATAGCCTATCCGACGCGTTTTCGCACGGGGAATCGAATGACGTCAACCTTTTGCCGATATCTCTAACCGTTCCCGAGATATTCGGGTTTAAAGTTTTGAAAAATTAATTTTGCGCTAGAGCGCTGCCATATAGCCTATCAGAAGCGTCTTCCCACGAGGAGTCCAAATCTGTCGAGTTTTCGTCTCTATCTCTTACCGTTTCCGAGATATGAGCGTTTAAAGTTTTGAAAAATTTTTTTAACGCTAGAGCGTTCTGGCATAGCCTATCCGACGCGGTTTCGCACGGGGAATCGAATGGCGTCAAGCTTTTGCCGATATCTCTAACCGTTTCCGAGATATTCGCAAAAATGTGCCGAAATTCGTTAAAAATCGCTATTTTTTACCCAAAATCGCTTATTTTTCCTTATTTTTTCTCTATCTACGATCGCTACCCCGATGTATCATACACCGTCGGACGTACTTTTCGACGGCGATTCCGAATCTGAAGTCGGCGTTCGGCTATCGGTTACGGTTCGGAAGATATCGTCGAATTTCCTTAAATTTCGTCGAAAATTTTGGGAAAATTCAAAACAAATCGTCTCAAAATTGAAATAACCCCGACGTATTATACACCAGAAGAAGCGCCTTTTCGCGGCGAATCGAATGGCACCGCGCCAGTCCTCCTAGCACCAACCATTCCGGAGATATGAGCGTTTAAAGTTTTGAAAAATTTTTTAACGCTAGAGCGTTCTGGCATAGCCTATCCGACGCGTTTTCGCACGGGGAATCGAATGACGTCAACCTTTTGCCGATATCTCTAACCGTTCCCGAGATATTCGGGTTTAAAGTTTTGAAAAATTAATTTTGCGCTAGAGCGCTGCCATATAGCCTATCAGAAGCGTCTTCCCACGAGGAGTCCAAATCTGTCGAGTTTTCGTCTCTATCTCTTACCGTTTCCGAGATATGAGCGTTTAAAGTTTTGAAAAATTTTTTTAACGCTAGAGCGTTCTGGCATAGCCTATCCGACGCGTTTTCGCACGGGGAATCGAATGGCGTCAAGCTTTTGCCGATATCTCTAACCGTTTCCGAGATATTCGCAAAAATGTGCCGAAATTCGTTAAAAATCGCTATTTTTTACCCAAAATCGCTTATTTTTTCTTATTTTTTCTCTATCTACGATCGCTACCCCGATGTATCATACACCGTCGGACGTACTTTTCGACGGCGATTCCGAATCTGAAGTCGGCGTTCGGCTATCGGTTACGGTTCGGAAGATATCGTCGAATATCCTTAAATTTCGTCGAAAATTTTGGGAAAATTAAAAAAAAAATTTTTTAACGCTAGAGCGTTCTGGCATAGCCTATCCGACGCGTTTTCGCACGGGGAATCGAATGGCGTCAAGCTTTTGCCGATATCTCTAACCGTTTCCGAGATATTCGCAAAAATGTGCCGAAATTCGTTAAAAATCGCTATTTTTTACCCAAAATCGCTTATTTTTCCTTATTTTTTTCTCTATCTACGATCGCTACCCCGATGTATCATACACCGTCGGACGTACTTTTCGACGGCGATTCCGAATCTGAAGTCGGCGTTCGGCTATCGGTTACGGTTCGGAAGATATCGTCGAATTTCCTTAAATTTCGTCGAAAATTTTGGGAAAATTCAAAACAAATCGTCTCAAAATTGAAATAACCCCGACGTATTATACACCAGAAGAAGCGCCTTTTCGCGGCGAATCGAATGGCACCGCGCCAGTCCTCCTAGCACCAACCATTCCGGAGATATGAGCGTTTAAAGTTTTGAAAAATTTTTTAACGCTAGAGCGTTCTGGCATAGCCTATCCGACGCGTTTTCGCACGGGGAATCGAATGACGTCAACCTTTTGCCGATATCTCTAACCGTTCCCGAGATATTCGGGTTTAAAGTTTTGAAAAATTAATTTTGCGCTAGAGCGCTGCCATATAGCCTATCAGAAGCGTCTTCCCACGAGGAGTAAAAATCTGTCGAGTTTTCGTCTCTATCTCTTACCGTTTCCGAGATATGAGCGTTTAAAGTTTTGAAAAAATTTTTTAACGCTAGAGCGTTCTGGCATAGCCTATCCGACGCGTTTTCGCACGGGGAATCGAATGGCGTCAAGCTTTTGCCGATATCTCTAACCGTTTCCGAGATATTCGCAAAAATGTGCCGAAATTCGTTAAAAATCGCTATTTTTTACCCAAAATCGCTTATTTTTCCTTATTTTTTTCTCTATCTACGATCGCTACCCCGATGTATCATACACCGTCGGACGTACTTTTCGACGGCGATTCCGAATCTGAAGTCGGCGTTCGGCTATCGGTTACGGTTCGGAAGATATCGTCGAATTTCCTTAAATTTCGTCGAAAATTTTGGGAAAATTCAAAACAAATCGTCTCAAAATTGAAATAACCCCGACGTATTATACACCAGAAGAAGCGCCTTTTCGCGGCGAATCGAATGGCACCGCGCCAGTCCTCCTAGCACCAACCATTCCGGAGATATGAGCGTTTAAAGTTTTGAAAAATTAATTTTGCGCTAGAGCGCTGCCATATAGCCTATCAGAAGCGTCTTCCCACGAGGAGTAAAAATCTGTCGAGTTTTCGTCTCTATCTCTTACCGTTTCCGAGATATGAGCGTTTAAAGTTCTGAAAAATTTTTTTAACGCTAGAGCGTTCTGGCATAGCCTATCCGACGCGTTTTCGCACGGGGAATCTAATGGCGTCAAGCTTTTGCCGATATCTCTAACCGTTTCCGAGATATTCGCAAAAATGTGCCGAAATTCGTTAAAAATCGCTATTTTTTACCCAAAATCGCTTATTTTTCCTTATTTTTTCTCTATCTACGATCGCTACCCCGATGTATCATACACCGTCGGACGTACTTTTCGACGGCGATTCCGAATCTGAAGTCGGCGTTCGGCTATCGGTTACGGTTCGGAAGATATCGTCGAATATCCTTAAATTTCGTCGAAAATTTTGGGAAAATTAAAAAAAAATTTTTTAACGCTAGAGCGTTCTGGCATAGCCTATCCGACGCGTTTTCGCACGGGGAATCGAATGGCGTCAAGCTTTTGCCGATATCTCTAACCGTTTCCGAGATATTCGCAAAAATGTGCCGAAATTCGTTAAAAATCGCTATTTTTTACCCAAAATCGCTTATTTTTCCTTATTTTTTTCTCTATCTACGATCGCTACCCCGATGTATCATACACCGTCGGACGTACTTTTCGACGGCGATTCCGAATCTGAAGTCGGCGTTCGGCTATCGGTTACGGTTCGGAAGATATCGTCGAATTTCCTTAAATTTCGTCGAAAATTTTGGGAAAATTCAAAACAAATCGTCTCAAAATTGAAATAACCCCGACGTATTATACACCAGAAGAAGCGCCTTTTCGCGGCGAATCGAATGGCACCGCGCCAGTCCTCCTAGCACCAACCATTCCGGAGATATGAGCGTTTAAAGTTTTGAAAAAATTTTTAACGCTAGAGCGTTCTGGCATAGCCTATCCGACGCGTTTTCGCACGGGGAATCGAATGACGTCAACCTTTTGCCGATATCTCTAACCGTTCCCGAGATATTCGGGTTTAAAGTTTTGAAAAATTAATTTTGCGCTAGAGCGCTGCCATATAGCCTATCAGAAGCGTCTTCCCACGAGGAGTCCAAATCTGTCGAGTTTTCGTCTCTATCTCTTACCGTTTCCGAGATATGAGCGTTTAAAGTTTTGAAAAATTTTTTTAACGCTAGAGCGTTCTGGCATAGCCTATCCGACGCGTTTTCGCACGGGGAATCGAATGGCGTCAAGCTTTTGCCGATATCTCTAACCGTTTCCGAGATATTCGCAAAAATGTGCCGAAATTCGTTAAAAATCGCTATTTTTTACCCAAAATCGCTTATTTTTTCTTATTTTTTCTCTATCTACGATCGCTACCCCGATGTATCATACACCGTCGGACGTACTTTTCGACGGCGATTCCGAATCTGAAGTCGGCGTTCGGCTATCGGTTACGGTTCGGAAGATATCGTCGAATATCCTTAAATTTCGTCGAAAATTTTGGGAAAATTAAAAAAAAAATTTTTTAACGCTAGAGCGTTCTGGCATAGCCTATCCGACGCGTTTTCGCACGGGGAATCGAATGGCGTCAAGCTTTTGCCGATATCTCTAACCGTTTCCGAGATATTCGCAAAAATGTGCCGAAATTCGTTAAAAATCGCTATTTTTTACCCAAAATCGCTTATTTTTCCTTATTTTTTTCTCTATCTACGATCGCTACCCCGATGTATCATACACCGTCGGACGTACTTTTCGACGGCGATTCCGAATCTGAAGTCGGCGTTCGGCTATCGGTTACGGTTCGGAAGATATCGTCGAATTTCCTTAAATTTCGTCGAAAATTTTGGGAAAATTCAAAACAAATCGTCTCAAAATTGAAATAACCCCGACGTATTATACACCAGAAGAAGCGCCTTTTCGCGGCGAATCGAATGGCACCGCGCCAGTCCTCCTAGCACCAACCATTCCGGAGATATGAGCGTTTAAAGTTTTGAAAAATTTTTTAACGCTAGAGCGTTCTGGCATAGCCTATCCGACGCGTTTTCGCACGGGGAATCGAATGACGTCAACCTTTTGCCGATATCTCTAACCGTTCCCGAGATATTCGGGTTTAAAGTTTTGAAAAATTAATTTTGCGCTAGAGCGCTGCCATATAGCCTATCAGAAGCGTCTTCCCACGAGGAGTAAAAATCTGTCGAGTTTTCGTCTCTATCTCTTACCGTTTCCGAGATATGAGCGTTTAAAGTTTTGAAAAATTTTTTTAACGCTAGAGCGTTCTGGCATAGCCTATCCGACGCGTTTTCGCACGGGGAATCGAATGGCGTCAAGCTTTTGCCGATATCTCTAACCGTTTCCGAGATATTCGCAAAAATGTGCCGAAATTCGTTAAAAATCGCTATTTTTTACCCAAAATCGCTTATTTTTCCTTATTTTTTTCTCTATCTACGATCGCTACCCCGATGTATCATACACCGTCGGACGTACTTTTCGACGGCGATTCCGAATCTGAAGTCGGCGTTCGGCTATCGGTTACGGTTCGGAAGATATCGTCGAATTTCCTTAAATTTCGTCGAAAATTTTGGGAAAATTCAAAACAAATCGTCTCAAAATTGAAATAACCCCGACGTATTATACACCAGAAGAAGCGCCTTTTCGCGGCGAATCGAATGGCACCGCGCCAGTCCTCCTAGCACCAACCATTCCGGAGATATGAGCGTTTAAAGTTTTGAAAAATTAATTTTGCGCTAGAGCGCTGCCATATAGCCTATCAGAAGCGTCTTCCCACGAGGAGTAAAAATCTGTCGAGTTTTCGTCTCTATCTCTTACCGTTTCCGAGATATGAGCGTTTAAAGTTTTGAAAAATTTTTTTAACGCTAGAGCGTTCTGGCATAGCCTATCCGACGCGTTTTCGCACGGGGAATCTAATGGCGTCAAGCTTTTGCCGATATCTCTAACCGTTTCCGAGATATTCGCAAAAATGTGCCGAAATTCGTTAAAAATCGCTATTTTTTACCCAAAATCGCTTATTTTTCCTTATTTTTTCTCTATCTACGATCGCTACCCCGATGTATCATACACCGTCGGACGTACTTTTCGACGGCGATTCCGAATCTGAAGTCGGCGTTCGGCTATCGGTTACGGTTCGGAAGATATCGTCGAATATCCTTAAATTTCGTCGAAAATTTTGGGAAAATTAAAAAAAAATTTTTTAACGCTAGAGCGTTCTGGCATAGCCTATCCGACGCGTTTTCGCACGGGGAATCGAATGGCGTCAAGCTTTTGCCGATATCTCTAACCGTTTCCGAGATATTCGCAAAAATGTGCCGAAATTCGTTAAAAATCGCTATTTTTTACCCAAAATCGCTTATTTTTCCTTATTTTTTTCTCTATCTACGATCGCTACCCCGATGTATCATACACCGTCGGACGTACTTTTCGACGGCGATTCCGAATCTGAAGTCGGCGTTCGGCTATCGGTTACGGTTCGGAAGATATCGTCGAATTTCCTTAAATTTCGTCGAAAATTTTGGGAAAATTCAAAACAAATCGTCTCAAAATTGAAATAACCCCGACGTATTATACACCAGAAGAAGCGCCTTTTCGCGGCGAATCGAATGGCACCGCGCCAGTCCTCCTAGCACCAACCATTCCGGAGATATGAGCGTTTAAAGTTTTGAAAAAATTTTTAACGCTAGAGCGTTCTGGCATAGCCTATCCGACGCGTTTTCGCACGGGGAATCGAATGACGTCAACCTTTTGCCGATATCTCTAACCGTTCCCGAGATATTCGGGTTTAAAGTTTTGAAAAATTAATTTTGCGCTAGAGCGCTGCCATATAGCCTATCAGAAGCGTCTTCCCACGAGGAGTCCAAATCTGTCGAGTTTTCGTCTCTATCTCTTACCGTTTCCGAGATATGAGCGTTTAAAGTTTTGAAAAAATTTTTTAACGCTAGAGCGTTCTGGCATAGCCTATCCGACGCGTTTTCGCACGGGGAATCGAATGGCGTCAAGCTTTTGCCGATATCTCTAACCGTTTCCGAGATATTCGCAAAAATGTGCCGAAATTCGTTAAAAATCGCTATTTTTTACCCAAAATCGCTTATTTTTCCTTATTTTTTCTCTATCTACGATCGCTACCCCGATGTATCATACACCGTCGGACGTACTTTTCGACGGCGATTCCGAATCTGAAGTCGGCGTTCGGCTATCGGTTACGGTTCGGAAGATATCGTCGAATTTCCTTAAATTTCGTCGAAAATTTTGGGAAAATTCAAAACAAATCGTCTCAAAATTGAAATAACCCCGACGTATCATACACCAGAAGAAGCGCCTTTTCGCGGCGAATCGAATGGCACCGCGCCAGTCCTCCTAGCACCAACCATTCCGGAGATATGAGCGTTTAAAGTTTTGAAAAAATTTTTAACGCTAGAGCGTTCTGGCATAGCCTATCCGACGCGTTTTCGCACGGGGAATCGAATGACGTCAACCTTTTGCCGATATCTCTAACCGTTCCCGAGATATTCGGGTTTAAAGTTTTGAAAAATTAATTTTGCGCTAGAGCGCTGCCATATAGCCTATCAGAAGCGTCTTCCCACGAGGAGTCCAAATCTGTCGAGTTTTCGTCTCTATCTCTTACCGTTTCCGAGATATGAGCGTTTAAAGTTTTGAAAATTTTTTTTAACGCTAGAGCGTTCTGGCATAGCCTATCCGACGCGTTTTCGCACGGGGAATCGAATGGCGTCAAGCTTTTGCCGATATCTCTAACCGTTTCCGAGATATTCGCAAAAATGTGCCGAAATTCGTTAAAAATCGCTATTTTTTACCCAAAATCGCTTATTTTTCCTTATTTTTTCTCTATCTACGATCGCTACCCCGATGTATCATACACCGTCGGACGTACTTTTCGACGGCGATTCCGAATCTGAAGTCGGCGTTCGGCTATCGGTTACGGTTCGGAAGATATCGTCGAATATCCTTAAATTTCGTCGAAAATTTTGGGAAAATTAAAAAAAAAATTTTTAACGCTAGCGCGTTCTGGCATAGCCTATCCGACGCGTTTTCGCACGGGGAATCGAATGGCGTCAAGCTTTTGCCGATATCTCTAACCGTTTCCGAGATATTCGCAAAAATGTGCCGAAATTCGTTAAAAATCGCTATTTTTTACCCAAAATCGCTTATTTTTCCTTATTTTTTTCTCTATCTACGATCGCTACCCCGATGTATCATACACCGTCGGACGTACTTTTCGACGGCGATTCCGAATCTGAAGTCGGCGTTCGGCTATCGGTTACGGTTCGGAAGATATCGTCGAATTTCCTTAAATTTCGTCGAAAATTTTGGGAAAATTCAAAACAAATCGTCTCAAAATTGAAATAACCCCGACGTATTATACACCAGAAGAAGCGCCTTTTCGCGGCGAATCGAATGGCACCGCGCCAGTCCTCCTAGCACCAACCATTCCGGAGATATGAGCGTTTAAAGTTTTGAAAAAATTTTTAACGCTAGAGCGTTCTGGCATAGCCTATCCGACGCGTTTTCGCACGGGGAATCGAATGACGTCAACCTTTTGCCGATATCTCTAACCGTTCCCGAGATATTCGGGTTTAAAGTTTTGAAAAATTAATTTTGCGCTAGAGCGCTGCCATATAGCCTATCAGAAGCGTCTTCCCACGAGGAGTAAAAATCTGTCGAGTTTTCGTCTCTATCTCTTACCGTTTCCGAGATATGAGCGTTTAAAGTTTTGAAAAATTTTTTTAACGCTAGAGCGTTCTGGCATAGCCTATCCGACGCGTTTTCGCACGGGGAATCGAATGGCGTCAAGCTTTTGCCGATATCTCTAACCGTTTCCGAGATATTCGCAAAAATGTGCCGAAATTCGTTAAAAATCGCTATTTTTTACCCAAAATCGCTTATTTTTCCTTATTTTTTTCTCTATCTACGATCGCTACCCCGATGTATCATACACCGTCGGACGTACTTTTCGACGGCGATTCCGAATCTGAAGTCGGCGTTCGGCTATCGGTTACGGTTCGGAAGATATCGTCGAATTTCCTTAAATTTCGTCGAAAATTTTGGGAAAATTCAAAACAAATCGTCTCAAAATTGAAATAACCCCGACGTATTATACACCAGAAGAAGCGCCTTTTCGCGGCGAATCGAATGGCACCGCGCCAGTCCTCCTAGCACCAACCATTCCGGAGATATGAGCGTTTAAAGTTTTGAAAAATTAATTTTGCGCTAGAGCGCTGCCATATAGCCTATCAGAAGCGTCTTCCCACGAGGAGTAAAAATCTGTCGAGTTTTCGTCTCTATCTCTTACCGTTTCCGAGATATGAGCGTTTAAAGTTTTGAAAAATTTTTTTAACGCTAGAGCGTTCTGGCATAGCCTATCCGACGCGTTTTCGCACGGGGAATCTAATGGCGTCAAGCTTTTGCCGATATCTCTAACCGTTTCCGAGATATTCGCAAAAATGTGCCGAAATTCGTTAAAAATCGCTATTTTTTACCCAAAATCGCTTATTTTTCCTTATTTTTTCTCTATCTACGATCGCTACCCCGATGTATCATACACCGTCGGACGTACTTTTCGACGGCGATTCCGAATCTGAAGTCGGCGTTCGGCTATCGGTTACGGTTCGGAAGATATCGTCGAATATCCTTAAATTTCGTCGAAAATTTTGGGAAAATTAAAAAAAAATTTTTTAACGCTAGAGCGTTCTGGCATAGCCTATCCGACGCGTTTTCGCACGGGGAATCGAATGGCGTCAAGCTTTTGCCGATATCTCTAACCGTTTCCGAGATATTCGCAAAAATGTGCCGAAATTCGTTAAAAATCGCTATTTTTTACCCAAAATCGCTTATTTTTCCTTATTTTTTTCTCTATCTACGATCGCTACCCCGATGTATCATACACCGTCGGACGTACTTTTCGACGGCGATTCCGAATCTGAAGTCGGCGTTCGGCTATCGGTTACGGTTCGGAAGATATCGTCGAATTTCCTTAAATTTCGTCGAAAATTTTGGGAAAATTCAAAACAAATCGTCTCAAAATTGAAATAACCCCGACGTATTATACACCAGAAGAAGCGCCTTTTCGCGGCGAATCGAATGGCACCGCGCCAGTCCTCCTAGCACCAACCATTCCGGAGATATGAGCGTTTAAAGTTTTGAAAAAATTTTTAACGCTAGAGCGTTCTGGCATAGCCTATCCGACGCGTTTTCGCACGGGGAATCGAATGACGTCAACCTTTTGCCGATATCTCTAACCGTTCCCGAGATATTCGGGTTTAAAGTTTTGAAAAATTAATTTTGCGCTAGAGCGCTGCCATATAGCCTATCAGAAGCGTCTTCCCACGAGGAGTCCAAATCTGTCGAGTTTTCGTCTCTATCTCTTACCGTTTCCGAGATATGAGCGTTTAAAGTTTTGAAAAATTTTTTTAACGCTAGAGCGTTCTGGCATAGCCTATCCGACGCGTTTTCGCACGGGGAATCGAATGGCGTCAAGCTTTTGCCGATATCTCTAACCGTTTCCGAGATATTCGCAAAAATGTGCCGAAATTCGTTAAAAATCGCTATTTTTTACCCAAAATCGCTTATTTTTTCTTATTTTTTCTCTATCTACGATCGCTACCCCGATGTATCATACACCGTCGGACGTACTTTTCGACGGCGATTCCGAATCTGAAGTCGGCGTTCGGCTATCGGTTACGGTTCGGAAGATATCGTCGAATATCCTTAAATTTCGTCGAAAATTTTGGGAAAATTAAAAAAAAAATTTTTTAACGCTAGAGCGTTCTGGCATAGCCTATCCGACGCGTTTTCGCACGGGGAATCGAATGGCGTCAAGCTTTTGCCGATATCTCTAACCGTTTCCGAGATATTCGCAAAAATGTGCCGAAATTCGTTAAAAATCGCTATTTTTTACCCAAAATCGCTTATTTTTCCTTATTTTTTTCTCTATCTACGATCGCTACCCCGATGTATCATACACCGTCGGACGTACTTTTCGACGGCGATTCCGAATCTGAAGTCGGCGTTCGGCTATCGGTTACGGTTCGGAAGATATCGTCGAATTTCCTTAAATTTCGTCGAAAATTTTGGGAAAATTCAAAACAAATCGTCTCAAAATTGAAATAACCCCGACGTATTATACACCAGAAGAAGCGCCTTTTCGCGGCGAATCGAATGGCACCGCGCCAGTCCTCCTAGCACCAACCATTCCGGAGATATGAGCGTTTAAAGTTTTGAAAAATTTTTTAACGCTAGAGCGTTCTGGCATAGCCTATCCGACGCGTTTTCGCACGGGGAATCGAATGACGTCAACCTTTTGCCGATATCTCTAACCGTTCCCGAGATATTCGGGTTTAAAGTTTTGAAAAATTAATTTTGCGCTAGAGCGCTGCCATATAGCCTATCAGAAGCGTCTTCCCACGAGGAGTAAAAATCTGTCGAGTTTTCGTCTCTATCTCTTACCGTTTCCGAGATATGAGCGTTTAAAGTTTTGAAAAATTTTTTTAACGCTAGAGCGTTCTGGCATAGCCTATCCGACGCGTTTTCGCACGGGGAATCGAATGGCGTCAAGCTTTTGCCGATATCTCTAACCGTTTCCGAGATATTCGCAAAAATGTGCCGAAATTCGTTAAAAATCGCTATTTTTTACCCAAAATCGCTTATTTTTCCTTATTTTTTTCTCTATCTACGATCGCTACCCCGATGTATCATACACCGTCGGACGTACTTTTCGACGGCGATTCCGAATCTGAAGTCGGCGTTCGGCTATCGGTTACGGTTCGGAAGATATCGTCGAATTTCCTTAAATTTCGTCGAAAATTTTGGGAAAATTCAAAACAAATCGTCTCAAAATTGAAATAACCCCGACGTATTATACACCAGAAGAAGCGCCTTTTCGCGGCGAATCGAATGGCACCGCGCCAGTCCTCCTAGCACCAACCATTCCGGAGATATGAGCGTTTAAAGTTTTGAAAAATTAATTTTGCGCTAGAGCGCTGCCATATAGCCTATCAGAAGCGTCTTCCCACGAGGAGTAAAAATCTGTCGAGTTTTCGTCTCTATCTCTTACCGTTTCCGAGATATGAGCGTTTAAAGTTTTGAAAAATTTTTTTAACGCTAGAGCGTTCTGGCATAGCCTATCCGACGCGTTTTCGCACGGGGAATCTAATGGCGTCAAGCTTTTGCCGATATCTCTAACCGTTTCCGAGATATTCGCAAAAATGTGCCGAAATTCGTTAAAAATCGCTATTTTTTACCCAAAATCGCTTATTTTTCCTTATTTTTTCTCTATCTACGATCGCTACCCCGATGTATCATACACCGTCGGACGTACTTTTCGACGGCGATTCCGAATCTGAAGTCGGCGTTCGGCTATCGGTTACGGTTCGGAAGATATCGTCGAATATCCTTAAATTTCGTCGAAAATTTTGGGAAAATTAAAAAAAAATTTTTTAACGCTAGAGCGTTCTGGCATAGCCTATCCGACGCGTTTTCGCACGGGGAATCGAATGGCGTCAAGCTTTTGCCGATATCTCTAACCGTTTCCGAGATATTCGCAAAAATGTGCCGAAATTCGTTAAAAATCGCTATTTTTTACCCAAAATCGCTTATTTTTCCTTATTTTTTTCTCTATCTACGATCGCTACCCCGATGTATCATACACCGTCGGACGTACTTTTCGACGGCGATTCCGAATCTGAAGTCGGCGTTCGGCTATCGGTTACGGTTCGGAAGATATCGTCGAATTTCCTTAAATTTCGTCGAAAATTTTGGGAAAATTCAAAACAAATCGTCTCAAAATTGAAATAACCCCGACGTATTATACACCAGAAGAAGCGCCTTTTCGCGGCGAATCGAATGGCACCGCGCCAGTCCTCCTAGCACCAACCATTCCGGAGATATGAGCGTTTAAAGTTTTGAAAAAATTTTTAACGCTAGAGCGTTCTGGCATAGCCTATCCGACGCGTTTTCGCACGGGGAATCGAATGACGTCAACCTTTTGCCGATATCTCTAACCGTTCCCGAGATATTCGGGTTTAAAGTTTTGAAAAATTAATTTTGCGCTAGAGCGCTGCCATATAGCCTATCAGAAGCGTCTTCCCACGAGGAGTCCAAATCTGTCGAGTTTTCGTCTCTATCTCTTACCGTTTCCGAGATATGAGCGTTTAAAGTTTTGAAAAAATTTTTTAACGCTAGAGCGTTCTGGCATAGCCTATCCGACGCGTTTTCGCACGGGGAATCGAATGGCGTCAAGCTTTTGCCGATATCTCTAACCGTTTCCGAGATATTCGCAAAAATGTGCCGAAATTCGTTAAAAATCGCTATTTTTTACCCAAAATCGCTTATTTTTCCTTATTTTTTCTCTATCTACGATCGCTACCCCGATGTATCATACACCGTCGGACGTACTTTTCGACGGCGATTCCGAATCTGAAGTCGGCGTTCGGCTATCGGTTACGGTTCGGAAGATATCGTCGAATTTCCTTAAATTTCGTCGAAAATTTTGGGAAAATTCAAAACAAATCGTCTCAAAATTGAAATAACCCCGACGTATCATACACCAGAAGAAGCGCCTTTTCGCGGCGAATCGAATGGCACCGCGCCAGTCCTCCTAGCACCAACCATTCCGGAGATATGAGCGTTTAAAGTTTTGAAAAAATTTTTAACGCTAGAGCGTTCTGGCATAGCCTATCCGACGCGTTTTCGCACGGGGAATCGAATGACGTCAACCTTTTGCCGATATCTCTAACCGTTCCCGAGATATTCGGGTTTAAAGTTTTGAAAAATTAATTTTGCGCTAGAGCGCTGCCATATAGCCTATCAGAAGCGTCTTCCCACGAGGAGTCCAAATCTGTCGAGTTTTCGTCTCTATCTCTTACCGTTTCCGAGATATGAGCGTTTAAAGTTTTGAAAATTTTTTTTAACGCTAGAGCGTTCTGGCATAGCCTATCCGACGCGTTTTCGCACGGGGAATCGAATGGCGTCAAGCTTTTGCCGATATCTCTAACCGTTTCCGAGATATTCGCAAAAATGTGCCGAAATTCGTTAAAAATCGCTATTTTTTACCCAAAATCGCTTATTTTTCCTTATTTTTTCTCTATCTACGATCGCTACCCCGATGTATCATACACCGTCGGACGTACTTTTCGACGGCGATTCCGAATCTGAAGTCGGCGTTCGGCTATCGGTTACGGTTCGGAAGATATCGTCGAATATCCTTAAATTTCGTCGAAAATTTTGGGAAAATTAAAAAAAAAATTTTTAACGCTAGCGCGTTCTGGCATAGCCTATCCGACGCGTTTTCGCACGGGGAATCGAATGGCGTCAAGCTTTTGCCGATATCTCTAACCGTTTCCGAGATATTCGCAAAAATGTGCCGAAATTCGTTAAAAATCGCTATTTTTTACCCAAAATCGCTTATTTTTCCTTATTTTTTTCTCTATCTACGATCGCTACCCCGATGTATCATACACCGTCGGACGTACTTTTCGACGGCGATTCCGAATCTGAAGTCGGCGTTCGGCTATCGGTTACGGTTCGGAAGATATCGTCGAATTTCCTTAAATTTCGTCGAAAATTTTGGGAAAATTCAAAACAAATCGTCTCAAAATTGAAATAACCCCGACGTATTATACACCAGAAGAAGCGCCTTTTCGCGGCGAATCGAATGGCACCGCGCCAGTCCTCCTAGCACCAACCATTCCGGAGATATGAGCGTTTAAAGTTTTGAAAAATTTTTTAACGCTAGAGCGTTCTGGCATAGCCTATCCGACGCGTTTTGCACGGGGAATCGAATGACGTCAACCTTTTGCCGATATCTCTAACCGTTCCCGAGATATTCGGGTTTAAAGTTTTGAAAAATTAATTTTGCGCTAGAGCGCTGCCATATAGCCTATCAGAAGCGTCTTCCCACGAGGAGTCCAAATCTGTCGAGTTTTCGTCTCTATCTCTTACCGTTTCCGAGATATGAGCGTTTAAAGTTTTGAAAAAATTTTTTAACGCTAGAGCGTTCTGGCATAGCCTATCCGACGCGTTTTCGCACGGGGAATCGAATGGCGTCAAGCTTTTGCCGATATCTCTAACCGTTTCCGAGATATTCGCAAAAATGTGCCGAAATTCGTTAAAAATCGCTATTTTTTACCCAAAATCGCTTATTTTTCCTTATTTTTTCTCTATCTACGATCGCTACCCCGATGTATCATACACCGTCGGACGTACTTTTCGACGGCGATTCCGAATCTGAAGTCGGCGTTCGGCTATCGGTTACGGTTCGGAAGATATCGTCGAATTTCCTTAAATTTCGTCGAAAATTTTGGGAAAATTCAAAACAAATCGTCTCAAAATTGAAATAACCCCGACGTATTATACACCAGAAGAAGCGCCTTTTCGCGGCGAATCGAATGGCACCGCGCCAGTCCTCCTAGCACCAACCATTCCGGAGATATGAGCGTTTAAAGTTTTGAAAAATTTTTTAACGCTAGAGCGTTCTGGCATAGCCTATCCGACGCGTTTTCGCACGGGGAATCGAATGACGTCAACCTTTTGCCGATATCTCTAACCGTTCCCGAGATATTCGGGTTTAAAGTTTTGAAAAATTAATTTTGCGCTAGAGCGCTGCCATATAGCCTATCAGAAGCGTCTTCCCACGAGGAGTCCAAATCTGTCGAGTTTTCGTCTCTATCTCTTACCGTTTCCGAGATATGAGCGTTTAAAGTTTTGAAAATTTTTTTTAACGCTAGAGCGTTCTGGCATAGCCTATCCGACGCGTTTTCGCACGGGGAATCGAATGGCGTCAAGCTTTTGCCGATATCTCTAACCGTTTCCGAGATATTCGCAAAAATGTGCCGAAATTCGTTAAAAATCGCTATTTTTTACCCAAAATCGCTTATTTTTCCTTATTTTTTCTCTATCTACGATCGCTACCCCGATGTATCATACACCGTCGGACGTACTTTTCGACGGCGATTCCGAATCTGAAGTCGGCGTTCGGCTATCGGTTACGGTTCGGAAGATATCGTCGAATATCCTTAAATTTCGTCGAAAATTTTGGGAAAATTAAAAAAAAAATTTTTAACGCTAGCGCGTTCTGGCATAGCCTATCCGACGCGTTTTCGCACGGGGAATCGAATGGCGTCAAGCTTTTGCCGATATCTCTAACCGTTTCCGAGATATTCGCAAAAATGTGCCGAAATTCGTTAAAAATCGCTATTTTTTACCCAAAATCGCTTATTTTTCCTTATTTTTTTCTCTATCTACGATCGCTACCCCGATGTATCATACACCGTCGGACGTACTTTTCGACGGCGATTTCGAATCTGAAGTCGGCGTTCGGCTATCGGTTACGGTTCGGAAGATATCGTCGAATTTCCTTAAATTTCGTCGAAAATTTTGGGAAAATTCAAAACAAATCGTCTCAAAATTGAAATAACCCCGACGTATTATACACCAGAAGAAGCGCCTTTTCGCGGCGAATCGAATGGCACCGCGCCAGTCCTCCTAGCACCAACCATTCCGGAGATATGAGCGTTTAAAGTTTTGAAAAATTTTTTAACGCTAGAGCGTTCTGGCATAGCCTATCCGACGCGTTTTGCACGGGGAATCGAATGACGTCAACCTTTTGCCGATATCTCTAACCGTTCCCGAGATATTCGGGTTTAAAGTTTTGAAAAATTAATTTTGCGCTAGAGCGCTGCCATATAGCCTATCAGAAGCGTCTTCCCACGAGGAGTCCAAATCTGTCGAGTTTTCGTCTCTATCTCTTACCGTTTCCGAGATATGAGCGTTTAAAGTTTTGAAAAATTTTTTTAACGCTAGAGCGTTCTGGCATAGCCTATCCGACGCGTTTTCGCACGGGGAATCGAATGGCGTCAAGCTTTTGCCGATATCTCTAACCGTTTCCGAGATATTCGCAAAAATGTGCCGAAATTCGTTAAAAATCGCTATTTTTTACCCAAAATCGCTTATTTTTCCTTATTTTTTCTCTATCTACGATCGCTACCCCGATGTATCATACACCGTCGGACGTACTTTTCGACGGCGATTCCGAATCTGAAGTCGGCGTTCGGCTATCGGTTACGGTTCGGAAGATATCGTCGAATATCCTTAAATTTCGTCGAAAATTTTGGGAAAATTAAAAAAAAAAATTTTAACGCTAGAACGTTCTGGCATAGCCTATCCGACGCGTTTTCGCACGGGGAATCGAATGGCGTCAAGCTTTTGCCGATATCTCTAACCGTTTCCGAGATATTCGCAAAAATGTGCCGAAATTCGTTAAAAATCGCTATTTTTTACCCAAAATCGCTTATTTTTCCTTATTTTTTTCTCTATCTACGATCGCTACCCCGATGTATCATACACCGTCGGACGTACTTTTCGACGGCGATTCCGAATCTGAAGTCGGCGTTCGGCTATCGGTTACGGTTCGGAAGATATCGTCGAATTTCCTTAAATTTCGTCGAAAATTTTGGGAAAATTCAAAACAAATCGTCTCAAAATTGAAATAACCCCGACGTATTATACACCAGAAGAAGCGCCTTTTCGCGGCGAATCGAATGGCACCGCGCCAGTCCTCCTAGCACCAACCATTCCGGAGATATGAGCGTTTAAAGTTTTGAAAAAATTTTTAACGCTAGAGCGTTCTGGCATAGCCTATCCGACGCGTTTTCGCACGGGGAATCGAATGACGTCAACCTTTTGCCGATATCTCTAACCGTTCCCGAGATATTCGGGTTTAAAGTTTTGAAAAATTAATTTTGCGCTAGAGCGCTGCCATATAGCCTATCAGAAGCGTCTTCCCACGAGGAGTCCAAATCTGTCGAGTTTTCGTCTCTATCTCTTACCGTTTCCGAGATATGAGCGTTTAAAGTTTTGAAAAAAATTTTTAACGCTAGAGCGTTCTGGCATAGCCTATCCGACGCGTTTTCGCACGGGGAATCGAATGGCGTCAAGCTTTTGCCGATATCTCTAACCGTTTCCGAGATATTCGCAAAAATGTGCCGAAATTCGTTAAAAATCGCTATTTTTTACCCAAAATCGCTTATTTTTCCTTATTTTTTCTCTATCTACGATCGTTACCCCGATGTATCATACACCGTCGGACGTACTTTTCGACGGCGATTCCGAATCTGAAGTCGGCGTTCGGCTATCGGTTACGGTTCGGAAGATATCGTCGAATTTCCTTAAATTTCGTCGAAAATTTTGGGAAAATTCAAAACAAATCGTCTCAAAATTGAAATAACCCCGACGTATTATACACCAGAAGAAGCGCCTTTTCGCGGCGAATCGAATGGCACCGCGCCAGTCCTCCTAGCACCAACCATTCCGGAGATATGAGCGTTTAAAGTTTTGAAAAATTTTTTAACGCTAGAGCGTTCTGGCATAGCCTATCCGACGCGTTTTCGCACGGGGAATCGAATGACGTCAACCTTTTGCCGATATCTCTAACCGTTCCCGAGATATTCGGGTTTAAAGTTTTGAAAAATTAATTTTGCGCTAGAGCGCTGCCATATAGCCTATCAGAAGCGTCTTCCCACGAGGAGTCCAAATCTGTCGAGTTTTCGTCTCTATCTCTTACCGTTTCCGAGATATGAGCGTTTAAAGTTTTGAAAATTTTTTTTAACGCTAGAGCGTTCTGGCATAGCCTATCCGACGCGTTTTCGCACGGGGAATCGAATGGCGTCAAGCTTTTGCCGATATCTCTAACCGTTTCCGAGATATTCGCAAAAATGTGCCGAAATTCGTTAAAAATCGCTATTTTTTACCCAAAATCGCTTATTTTTCCTTATTTTTTCTCTATCTACGATCGCTACCCCGATGTATCATACACCGTCGGACGTACTTTTCGACGGCGATTCCGAATCTGAAGTCGGCGTTCGGCTATCGGTTACGGTTCGGAAGATATCGTCGAATATCCTTAAATTTCGTCGAAAATTTTGGGAAAATTAAAAAAAAAATTTTTAACGCTAGAGCGTTCTGGCATAGCCTATCCGACGCGTTTTCGCACGGGGAATCGAATGGCGTCAAGCTTTTGCCGATATCTCTAACCGTTTCCGAGATATTCGCAAAAATGTGCCGAAATTCGTTAAAAATCGCTATTTTTTACCCAAAATCGCTTATTTTTCCTTATTTTTTTCTCTATCTACGATCGCTACCCCGATGTATCATACACCGTCGGACGTACTTTTCGACGGCGATTCCGAATCTGAAGTCGGCGTTCGGCTATCGGTTACGGTTCGGAAGATATCGTCGAATTTCCTTAAATTTCGTCGAAAATTTTGGGAAAATTCAAAACAAATCGTCTCAAAATTGAAATAACCCCGACGTATTATACACCAGAAGAAGCGCCTTTTCGCGGCGAATCGAATGGCACCGCGCCAGTCCTCCTAGCACCAACCATTCCGGAGATATGAGCGTTTAAAGTTTTGAAAAAAATTTTAACGCTAGAGCGTTCTGGCATAGCCTATCCGACGCGTTTTGCACGGGGAATCGAATGACGTCAACCTTTTGCCGATATCTCTAACCGTTCCCGAGATATTCGGGTTTAAAGTTTTGAAAAATTAATTTTGCGCTAGAGCGCTGCCATATAGCCTATCAGAAGCGTCTTCCCACGAGGAGTCCAAATCTGTCGAGTTTTCGTCTCTATCTCTTACCGTTTCCGAGATATGAGCGTTTAAAGTTTTGAAAAATTTTTTTAACGCTAGAGCGTTCTGGCATAGCCTATCCGACGCGTTTTCGCACGGGGAATCGAATGGCGTCAAGCTTTTGCCGATATCTCTAACCGTTTCCGAGATATTCGCAAAAATGTGCCGAAATTCGTTAAAAATCGCTATTTTTTACCCAAAATCGCTTATTTTTCCTTATTTTTTCTCTATCTACGATCGCTACCCCGATGTATCATACACCGTCGGACGTACTTTTCGACGGCGATTCCGAATCTGAAGTCGGCGTTCGGCTATCGGTTACGGTTCGGAAGATATCGTCGAATATCCTTAAATTTCGTCGAAAATTTTGGGAAAATTAAAAAAAAAAATTTTAACGCTCGAGCGTTCTGGCATAGCCTATCCGACGCGTTTTCGCACGGGGAATCGAATGGCGTCAAGCTTT
This sequence comes from Cetonia aurata, assembly GCA_949128085.1. NCBI lineage: Eukaryota > Metazoa > Arthropoda > Insecta > Coleoptera > Scarabaeidae > Cetonia > Cetonia aurata. Next base: position 67,744,930 of record OX421882.1, on the reverse strand, counting down.
TGCCGATATCTCTAACCGTTTCCGAGATATTCGCAAAAATGTGCCGAAATTCGTTAAAAATCGCTATTTTTTACCCAAAATCGCTTATTTTTCCTTATTTTTTTCTCTATCTACGATCGCTACCCCGATGTATCATACACCGTCGGACGTACTTTTCGACGGCGATTCCGAATCTGAAGTCGGCGTTCGGCTATCGGTTACGGTTCGGAAGATATCGTCGAATATCCTTAAATTTCGTCGAAAATTTTGGGAAAATTAAAAAAAAAATTTTTAACGCTAGAGCGTTCTGGCATAGCCTATCCGACGCGTTTTCGCACGGGGAATCGAATGGCGTCAAGCTTTTGCCGATATCTCTAACCGTTTCCGAGATATTCGCAAAAATGTGCCGAAATTCGTTAAAAATCGCTATTTTTTACCCAAAATCGCTTATTTTTCCTTATTTTTTTCTCTATCTACGATCGCTACCCCGATGTATCATACACCGTCGGACGTACTTTTCGACGGCGATTCCGAATCTGAAGTCGGCGTTCGGCTATCGGTTACGGTTCGGAAGATATCGTCGAATTTCCTTAAATTTCGTCGAAAATTTTGGGAAAATTCAAAACAAATCGTCTCAAAATTGAAATAACCCCGACGTATTATACACCAGAAGAAGCGCCTTTTCGCGGCGAATCGAATGGCACCGCGCCAGTCCTCCTAGCACCAACCATTCCGGAGATATGAGCGTTTAAAGTTTTGAAAAATTTTTTAACGCTAGAGCGTTCTGGCATAGCCTATCCGACGCGTTTTCGCACGGGGAATCGAATGACGTCAACCTTTTGCCGATATCTCTAACCGTTCCCGAGATATTCGGGTTTAAAGTTTTGAAAAATTAATTTTGCGCTAGAGCGCTGCCATATAGCCTATCAGAAGCGTCTTCCCACGAGGAGTCCAAATCTGTCGAGTTTTCGTCTCTATCTCTTACCGTTTCCGAGATATGAGCGTTTAAAGTTTTGAAAATTTTTTTTAACGCTAGAGCGTTCTGGCATAGCCTATCCGACGCGTTTTCGCACGGGGAATCGAATGGCGTCAAGCTTTTGCCGATATCTCTAACCGTTTCCGAGATATTCGCAAAAATGTGCCGAAATTCGTTAAAAATCGCTATTTTTTACCCAAAATCGCTTATTTTTCCTTATTTTTTCTCTATCTACGATCGCTACCCCGATGTATCATACACCGTCGGACGTACTTTTCGACGGCGATTCCGAATCTGAAGTCGGCGTTCGGCTATCGGTTACGGTTCGGAAGATATCGTCGAATTTCCTTAAATTTCGTCGAAAATTTTGGGAAAATTCAAAACAAATCGTCTCAAAATTGAAATAACCCCGACGTATTATACACCAGAAGAAGCGCCTTTTCGCGGCGAATCGAATGGCACCGCGCCAGTCCTCCTAGCACCAACCATTCCGGAGATATGAGCGTTTAAAGTTTTGAAAAATTTTTTAACGCTAGAGCGTTCTGGCATAGCCTATCCGACGCGTTTTCGCACGGGGAATCGAATGACGTCAACCTTTTGCCGATATCTCTAACCGTTCCCGAGATATTCGGGTTTAAAGTTTTGAAAAATTAATTTTGCGCTAGAGCGCTGCCATATAGCCTATCAGAAGCGTCTTCCCACGAGGAGTCCAAATCTGTCGAGTTTTCGTCTCTATCTCTTACCGTTTCCGAGATATGAGCGTTTAAAGTTTTGAAAAAATTTTTTAACGCTAGAGCGTTCTGGCATAGCCTATCCGACGCGTTTTCGCACGGGGAATCGAATGGCGTCAAGCTTCTGCCGATATCTCTAACCGTTTCCGAGATATTCGCAAAAATGTGCCGAAATTCGTTAAAAATCGCTATTTTTTACCCAAAATCGCTTATTTTTCCTTATTTTTTCTCTATCTACGATCGCTACCCCGATGTATCATACACCGTCGGACGTACTTTTCGACGGCGATTCCGAATCTGAAGTCGGCGTTCGGCTATCGGTTACGGTTCGGAAGATATCGTCGAATATCCTTAAATTTCGTCGAAAATTTTGGGAAAATTAAAAAAAAAATTTTTAACGCTAGAGCGTTCTGGCATAGCCTATCCGACGCGTTTTCGCACGGGGAATCGAATGGCGTCAAGCTTTTGCCGATATCTCTAACCGTTTCCGAGATATTCGCAAAAATGTGCCGAAATTCGTTAAAAATCGCTATTTTTTACCCAAAATCGCTTATTTTTCCTTATTTTTTTCTCTATCTACGATCGCTACCCCGATGTATCATACACCGTCGGACGTACTTTTCGACGGCGATTCCGAATCTGAAGTCGGCGTTCGGCTATCGGTTACGGTTCGGAAGATATCGTCGAATTTCCTTAAATTTCGTCGAAAATTTTGGGAAAATTCAAAACAAATCGTCTCAAAATTGAAATAACCCCGACGTATTATACACCAGAAGAAGCGCCTTTTCGCGGCGAATCGAATGGCACCGCGCCAGTCCTCCTAGCACCAACCATTCCGGAGATATGAGCGTTTAAAGTTTTGAAAAAATTTTTAACGCTAGAGCGTTCTGGCATAGCCTATCCGACGCGTTTTGCACGGGGAATCGAATGACGTCAACCTTTTGCCGATATCTCTAACCGTTCCCGAGATATTCTGGTTTAAAGTTTTGAAAAATTAATTTTGCGCTAGAGCGCTGCCATATAGCCTATCAGAAGCGTCTTCCCACGAGGAGTCCAAATCTGTCGAGTTTTCGTCTCTATCTCTTACCGTTTCCGAGATATGAGCGTTTAAAGTTTTGAAAAATTTTTTTAACGCTAGAGCGTTCTGGCATAGCCTATCCGACGCGTTTTCGCACGGGGAATCGAATGGCGTCAAGCTTTTGCCGATATCTCTAACCGTTTCCGAGATATTCGCAAAAATGTGCCGAAATTCGTTAAAAATCGCTATTTTTTACCCAAAATCGCTTATTTTTCCTTATTTTTTCTCTATCTACGATCGCTACCCCGATGTATCATACACCGTCGGACGTACTTTTCGACGGCGATTCCGAATCTGAAGTCGGCGTTCGGCTATCGGTTACGGTTCGGAAGATATCGTCGAATATCCTTAAATTTCGTCGAAAATTTTGGGAAAATTAAAAAAAAAAATTTTAACGCTAGAGCGTTCTGGCATAGCCTATCCGACGCGTTTTCGCACGGGGAATCGAATGGCGTCAAGCTTTTGCCGATATCTCTAACCGTTTCCGAGATATTCGCAAAAATGTGCCGAAATTCGTTAAAAATCGCTATTTTTTACCCAAAATCGCTTATTTTTCCTTATTTTTTTCTCTATCTACGATCGCTACCCCGATGTATCATACACCGTCGGACGTACTTTTCGACGGCGATTCCGAATCTGAAGTCGGCGTTCGGCTATCGGTTACGGTTCGGAAGATATCGTCGAATTTCCTTAAATTTCGTCGAAAATTTTGGGAAAATTCAAAACAAATCGTCTCAAAATTGAAATAACCCCGACGTATTATACACCAGAAGAAGCGCCTTTTCGCGGCGAATCGAATGGCACCGCGCCAGTCCTCCTAGCACCAACCATTCCGGAGATATGAGCGTTTAAAGTTTTGAAAAATTTTTTAACGCTAGAGCGTTCTGGCATAGCCTATCCGACGCGTTTTCGCACGGGGAATCGAATGACGTCAACCTTTTGCCGATATCTCTAACCGTTCCCGAGATATTCGGGTTTAAAGTTTTGAAAAATTAATTTTGCGCTAGAGCGCTGCCATATAGCCTATCAGAAGCGTCTTCCCACGAGGAGTCCAAATCTGTCGAGTTTTCGTCTCTATCTCTTACCGTTTCCGAGATATGAGCGTTTAAAGTTTTGAAAATTTTTTTTAACGCTAGAGCGTTCTGGCATAGCCTATCCGACGCGTTTTCGCACGGGGAATCGAATGGCGTCAAGCTTTTGCCGATATCTCTAACCGTTTCCGAGATATTCGCAAAAATGTGCCGAAATTCGTTAAAAATCGCTATTTTTTACCCAAAATCGCTTATTTTTCCTTATTTTTTCTCTATCTACGATCGCTACCCCGATGTATCATACACCGTCGGACGTACTTTTCGACGGCGATTCCGAATCTGAAGTCGGCGTTCGGCTATCGGTTACGGTTCGGAAGATATCGTCGAATATCCTTAAATTTCGTCGAAAATTTTGGGAAAATTAAAAAAAAAATTTTAACGCTAGAGCGTTCTGGCATAGCCTATCCGACGCGTTTTCGCACGGGGAATCGAATGGCGTCAAGCTTTTGCCGATATCTCTAACCGTTTCCGAGATATTCGCAAAAATGTGCCGAAATTCGTTAAAAATCGCTATTTTTTACCCAAAATCGCTTATTTTTCCTTATTTTTTTCTCTATCTACGATCGCTACCCCGATGTATCATACACCGTCGGACGTACTTTTCGACGGCGATTCCGAATCTGAAGTCGGCGTTCGGCTATCGGTTACGGTTCGGAAGATATCGTCGAATTTCCTTAAATTTCGTCGAAAATTTTGGGAAAATTCAAAACAAATCGTCTCAAAATTGAAATAACCCCGACGTATTATACACCAGAAGAAGCGCCTTTTCGCGGCGAATCGAATGGCACCGCGCCAGTCCTCCTAGCACCAACCATTCCGGAGATATGAGCGTTTAAAGTTTTGAAAATTTTTTTAACGCTAGAGCGTTCTGGCATAGCCTATCCGACGCGTTTTGCACGGGGAATCGAATGACGTCAACCTTTTGCCGATATCTCTAACCGTTCCCGAGATATTCGGGTTTAAAGTTTTGAAAAATTAATTTTGCGCTAGAGCGCTGCCATATAGCCTATCAGAAGCGTCTTCCCACGAGGAGTCCAAATCTGTCGAGTTTTCGTCTCTATCTCTTACCGTTTCCGAGATATGAGCGTTTAAAGTTTTGAAAAATTTTTTTAACGCTAGAGCGTTCTGGCATAGCCTATCCGACGCGTTTTCGCACGGGGAATCGAATGGCGTCAAGCTTTTGCCGATATCTCTAACCGTTTCCGAGATATTCGCAAAAATGTGCCGAAATTCGTTAAAAATCGCTATTTTTTACCCAAAATCGCTTATTTTTCCTTATTTTTTCTCTATCTACGATCGCTACCCCGATGTATCATACACCGTCGGACGTACTTTTCGACGGCGATTCCGAATCTGAAGTCGGCGTTCGGCTATCGGTTACGGTTCGGAAGATATCGTCGAATATCCTTAAATTTCGTCGAAAATTTTGGGAAAATTAAAAAAAAAATTTTTAACGCTAGAGCGTTCTGGCATAGCCTATCCGACGCGTTTTCGCACGGGGAATCGAATGGCGTCAAGCTTTTGCCGATATCTCTAACCGTTTCCGAGATATTCGCAAAAATGTGCCGAAATTCGTTAAAAATCGCTATTTTTTACCCAAAATCGCTTATTTTTCCTTATTTTTTTCTCTATCTACGATCGCTACCCCGATGTATCATACACCGTCGGACGTACTTTTCGACGGCGATTCCGAATCTGAAGTCGGCGTTCGGCTATCGGTTACGGTTCGGAAGATATCGTCGAATTTCCTTAAATTTCGTCGAAAATTTTGGGAAAATTCAAAACAAATCGTCTCAAAATTGAAATAACCCCGACGTATTATACACCAGAAGAAGCGCCTTTTCGCGGCGAATCGAATGGCACCGCGCCAGTCCTCCTAGCACCAACCATTCCGGAGATATGAGCGTTTAAAGTTTTGAAAAATTTTTTAACGCTAGAGCGTTCTGGCATAGCCTATCCGACGCGTTTTGCACGGGGAATCGAATGACGTCAACCTTTTGCCGATATCTCTAACCGTTCCCGAGATATTCGGGTTTAAAGTTTTGAAAAATTAATTTTGCGCTAGAGCGCTGCCATATAGCCTATCAGAAGCGTCTTCCCACGAGGAGTCCAAATCTGTCGAGTTTTCGTCTCTATCTCTTACCGTTTCCGAGATATGAGCGTTTAAAGTTTTGAAAATTTTTTTTAACGCTAGAGCGTTCTGGCATAGCCTATCCGACGCGTTTTCGCACGGGGAATCGAATGGCGTCAAGCTTTTGCCGATATCTCTAACCGTTTCCGAGATATTCGCAAAAATGTGCCGAAATTCGTTAAAAATCGCTATTTTTTACCCAAAATCGCTTATTTTTCCTTATTTTTTCTCTATCTACGATCGCTACCCCGATGTATCATACACCGTCGGACGTACTTTTCGACGGCGATTCCGAATCTGAAGTCGGCGTTCGGCTATCGGTTACGGTTCGGAAGATATCGTCGAATATCCTTAAATTTCGTCGAAAATTTTGGGAAAATTAAAAAAAAAAATTTTAACGCTAGAGCGTTCTGGCATAGCCTATCCGACGCGTTTTGCACGGGGAATCGAATGACGTCAACCTTTTGCCGATATCTCTAACCGTTCCCGAGATATTCGGGTTTAAAGTTTTGAAAAATTAATTTTGCGCTAGAGCGCTGCCATATAGCCTATCAGAAGCGTCTTCCCACGAGGAGTCCAAATCTGTCGAGTTTTCGTCTCTATCTCTTACCGTTTCCGAGATATGAGCGTTTAAAGTTTTGAAAATTTTTTTAACGCTAGAGCGTTCTGGCATAGCCTATCCGACGCGTTTTGCACGGGGAATCGAATGACGTCAACCTTTTGCCGATATCTCTAACCGTTCCCGAGATATTCGGGTTTAAAGTTTTGAAAAATTAATTTTGCGCTAGAGCGCTGCCATATAGCCTATCAGAAGCGTCTTCCCACGAGGAGTCCAAATCTGTCGAGTTTTCGTCTCTATCTCTTACCGTTTCCGAGATATGAGCGTTTAAAGTTTTGAAAAATTTTTTTAACGCTAGAGCGTTCTGGCATAGCCTATCCGACGCGTTTTCGCACGGGGAATCGAATGGCGTCAAGCTTTTGCCGATATCTCTAACCGTTTCCGAGATATTCGCAAAAATGTGCCGAAATTCGTTAAAAATCGCTATTTTTTACCCAAAATCGCTTATTTTTCCTTATTTTTTCTCTATCTACGATCGCTACCCCGATGTATCATACACCGTCGGACGTACTTTTCGACGGCGATTCCGAATCTGAAGTCGGCGTTCGGCTATCGGTTACGGTTCGGAAGATATCGTCGAATATCCTTAAATTTCGTCGAAAATTTTGGGAAAATTAAAAAAAAAATTTTTAACGCTAGAGCGTTCTGGCATAGCCTATCCGACGCGTTTTCGCACGGGGAATCGAATGGCGTCAAGCTTTTGCCGATATCTCTAACCGTTTCCGAGATATTCGCAAAAATGTGCCGAAATTCGTTAAAAATCGCTATTTTTTACCCAAAATCGCTTATTTTTCCTTATTTTTTTCTCTATCTACGATCGCTACCCCGATGTATCATACACCGTCGGACGTACTTTTCGACGGCGATTCCGAATCTGAAGTCGGCGTTCGGCTATCGGTTACGGTTCGGAAGATATCGTCGAATTTCCTTAAATTTCGTCGAAAATTTTGGGAAAATTCAAAACAAATCGTCTCAAAATTGAAATAACCCCGACGTATTATACACCAGAAGAAGCGCCTTTTCGCGGCGAATCGAATGGCACCGCGCCAGTCCTCCTAGCACCAACCATTCCGGAGATATGAGCGTTTAAAGTTTTGAAAATTTTTTTAACGCTAGAGCGTTCTGGCATAGCCTATCCGACGCGTTTTGCACGGGGAATCGAATGACGTCAACCTTTTGCCGATATCTCTAACCGTTCCCGAGATATTCGGGTTTAAAGTTTTGAAAAATTAATTTTGCGCTAGAGCGCTGCCATATAGCCTATCAGAAGCGTCTTCCCACGAGGAGTCCAAATCTGTCGAGTTTTCGTCTCTATCTCTTACCGTTTCCGAGATATGAGCGTTTAAAGTTTTGAAAAATTTTTTTAACGCTAGAGCGTTCTGGCATAGCCTATCCGACGCGTTTTCGCACGGGGAATCGAATGGCGTCAAGCTTTTGCCGATATCTCTAACCGTTTCCGAGATATTCGCAAAAATGTGCCGAAATTCGTTAAAAATCGCTATTTTTTACCCAAAATCGCTTATTTTTCCTTATTTTTTCTCTATCTACGATCGCTACCCCGATGTATCATACACCGTCGGACGTACTTTTCGACGGCGATTCCGAATCTGAAGTCGGCGTTCGGCTATCGGTTACGGTTCGGAAGATATCGTCGAATATCCTTAAATTTCGTCGAAAATTTTGGGAAAATTAAAAAAAAAATTTTTAACGCTAGAGCGTTCTGGCATAGCCTATCCGACGCGTTTTCGCACGGGGAATCGAATGGCGTCAAGCTTTTGCCGATATCTTTAACCGTTTCCGAGATATTCGCAAAAATGTGCCGAAATTCGTTAAAAATCGCTATTTTTTACCCAAAATCGCTTATTTTTCCTTATTTTTTTCTCTATCTACGATCGCTACCCCGATGTATCATACACCGTCGGACGTACTTTTCGACGGCGATTCCGAATCTGAAGTCGGCGTTCGGCTATCGGTTACGGTTCGGAAGATATCGTCGAATTTCCTTAAATTTCGTCGAAAATTTTGGGAAAATTCAAAACAAATCGTCTCAAAATTGAAATAACCCCGACGTATTATACACCAGAAGAAGCGCCTTTTCGCGGCGAATCGAATGGCACCGCGCCAGTCCTCCTAGCACCAACCATTCCGGAGATATGAGCGTTTAAAGTTTTGAAAAATTTTTTAACGCTAGAGCGTTCTGGCATAGCCTATCCGACGCGTTTTGCACGGGGAATCGAATGACGTCAACCTTTTGCCGATATCTCTAACCGTTCCCGAGATATTCGGGTTTAAAGTTTTGAAAAATTAATTTTGCGCTAGAGCGCTGCCATATAGCCTATCAGAAGCGTCTTCCCACGAGGAGTCCAAATCTGTCGAGTTTTCGTCTCTATCTCTTACCGTTTCCGAGATATGAGCGTTTAAAGTTTTGAAAATTTTTTTTAACGCTAGAGCGTTCTGGCATAGCCTATCCGACGCGTTTTCGCACGGGGAATCGAATGGCGTCAAGCTTTTGCCGATATCTCTAACCGTTTCCGAGATATTCGCAAAAATGTGCCGAAATTCGTTAAAAATCGCTATTTTTTACCCAAAATCGCTTATTTTTCCTTATTTTTTCTCTATCTACGATCGCTACCCCGATGTATCATACACCGTCGGACGTACTTTTCGACGGCGATTCCGAATCTGAAGTCGGCGTTCGGCTATCGGTTACGGTTCGGAAGATATCGTCGAATATCCTTAAATTTCGTCGAAAATTTTGGGAAAATTAAAAAAAAAAATTTTAACGCTAGAGCGTTCTGGCATAGCCTATCCGACGCGTTTTGCACGGGGAATCGAATGACGTCAACCTTTTGCCGATATCTCTAACCGTTCCCGAGATATTCGGGTTTAAAGTTTTGAAAAATTAATTTTGCGCTAGAGCGCTGCCATATAGCCTATCAGAAGCGTCTTCCCACGAGGAGTCCAAATCTGTCGAGTTTTCGTCTCTATCTCTTACCGTTTCCGAGATATGAGCGTTTAAAGTTTTGAAAATTTTTTTAACGCTAGAGCGTTCTGGCATAGCCTATCCGACGCGTTTTGCACGGGGAATCGAATGACGTCAACCTTTTGCCGATATCTCTAACCGTTCCCGAGATATTCGGGTTTAAAGTTTTGAAAAATTAATTTTGCGCTAGAGCGCTGCCATATAGCCTATCAGAAGCGTCTTCCCACGAGGAGTCCAAATCTGTCGAGTTTTCGTCTCTATCTCTTACCGTTTCCGAGATATGAGCGTTTAAAGTTTTGAAAAATTTTTTTAACGCTAGAGCGTTCTGGCATAGCCTATCCGACGCGTTTTCGCACGGGGAATCGAATGGCGTCAAGCTTTTGCCGATATCTCTAACCGTTTCCGAGATATTCGCAAAAATGTGCCGAAATTCGTTAAAAATCGCTATTTTTTACCCAAAATCGCTTATTTTTCCTTATTTTTTCTCTATCTACGATCGCTACCCCGATGTATCATACACCGTCGGACGTACTTTTCGACGGCGATTCCGAATCTGAAGTCGGCGTTCGGCTATCGGTTACGGTTCGGAAGATATCGTCGAATATCCTTAAATTTCGTCGAAAATTTTGGGAAAATTAAAAAAAAAATTTTTAACGCTAGAGCGTTCTGGCATAGCCTATCCGACGCGTTTTCGCACGGGGAATCGAATGGCGTCAAGCTTTTGCCGATATCTCTAACCGTTTCCGAGATATTCGCAAAAATGTGCCGAAATTCGTTAAAAATCGCTATTTTTTACCCAAAATCGCTTATTTTTCCTTATTTTTTTCTCTATCTACGATCGCTACCCCGATGTATCATACACCGTCGGACGTACTTTTCGACGGCGATTCCGAATCTGAAGTCGGCGTTCGGCTATCGGTTACGGTTCGGAAGATATCGTCGAATTTCCTTAAATTTCGTCGAAAATTTTGGGAAAATTCAAAACAAATCGTCTCAAAATTGAAATAACCCCGACGTATTATACACCAGAAGAAGCGCCTTTTCGCGGCGAATCGAATGGCACCGCGCCAGTCCTCCTAGCACCAACCATTCCGGAGATATGAGCGTTTAAAGTTTTGAAAAATTTTTTAACGCTAGAGCGTTCTGGCATAGCCTATCCGACGCGTTTTGCACGGGGAATCGAATGACGTCAACCTTTTGCCGATATCTCTAACCGTTCCCGAGATATTCGGGTTTAAAGTTTTGAAAAATTAATTTTGCGCTAGAGCGCTGCCATATAGCCTATCAGAAGCGTCTTCCCACGAGGAGTCCAAATCTGTCGAGTTTTCGTCTCTATCTCTTACCGTTTCCGAGATATGAGCGTTTAAAGTTTTGAAAATTTTTTTTAACGCTAGAGCGTTCTGGCATAGCCTATCCGACGCGTTTTCGCACGGGGAATCGAATGGCGTCAAGCTTTTGCCGATATCTCTAACCGTTTCCGAGATATTCGCAAAAATGTGCCGAAATTCGTTAAAAATCGCTATTTTTTACCCAAAATCGCTTATTTTTCCTTATTTTTTCTCTATCTACGATCGCTACCCCGATGTATCATACACCGTCGGACGTACTTTTCGACGGCGATTCCGAATCTGAAGTCGGCGTTCGGCTATCGGTTACGGTTCGGAAGATATCGTCGAATATCCTTAAATTTCGTCGAAAATTTTGGGAAAATTAAAAAAAAAAATTTTAACGCTAGAGCGTTCTGGCATAGCCTATCCGACGCGTTTTCGCACGGGGAATCGAATGGCGTCAAGCTTTTGCCGATATCTCTAACCGTTTCCGAGATATTCGCAAAAATGTGCCGAAATTCGTTAAAAATCGCTATTTTTTACCCAAAATCGCTTATTTTTCCTTATTTTTTTCTCTATCTACGATCGCTACCCCGATGTATCATACACCGTCGGACGTACTTTTCGACGGCGATTCCGAATCTGAAGTCGGCGTTCGGCTATCGGTTACGGTTCGGAAGATATCGTCGAATTTCCTTAAATTTCGTCGAAAATTTTGGGAAAATTCAAAACAAATCGTCTCAAAATTGAAATAACCCCGACGTATTATACACCAGAAGAAGCGCCTTTTCGCGGCGAATCGAATGGCACCGCGCCAGTCCTCCTAGCACCAACCATTCCGGAGATATGAGCGTTTAAAGTTTTGAAAAATTTTTTAACGCTAGAGCGTTCTGGCATAGCCTATCCGACGCGTTTTCGCACGGGGAATCGAATGACGTCAACCTTTTGCCGATATCTCTAACCGTTCCCGAGATATTCGGGTTTAAAGTTTTGAAAAATTAATTTTGCGCTAGAGCGCTGCCATATAGCCTATCAGAAGCGTCTTCCCACGAGGAGTCCAAATCTGTCGAGTTTTCGTCTCTATCTCTTACCGTTTCCGAGATATGAGCGTTTAAAGTTTTGAAAAATTTTTTTAACGCTAGAGCGTTCTGGCATAGCCTATCCGACGCGTTTTCGCACGGGGAATCGAATGGCGTCAAGCTTTTGCCGATATCTCTAACCGTTTCCGAGATATTCGCAAAAATGTGCCGAAATTCGTTAAAAATCGCTATTTTTTACCCAAAATCGCTTATTTTTCCTTATTTTTTCTCTATCTACGATCGCTACCCCGATGTATCATACACCGTCGGACGTACTTTTCGACGGCGATTCCGAATCTGAAGTCGGCGTTCGGCTATCGGTTACGGTTCGGAAGATATCGTCGAATATCCTTAAATTTCGTCGAAAATTTTGGGAAAATTAAAAAAAAAATTTTTAACGCTAGAGCGTTCTGGCATAGCCTATCCGACGCGTTTTCGCACGGGGAATCGAATGGCGTCAAGCTTTTGCCGATATCTCTAACCGTTTCCGAGATATTCGCAAAAATGTGCCGAAATTCGTTAAAAATCGCTATTTTTTACCCAAAATCGCTTATTTTTCCTTATTTTTTTCTCTATCTACGATCGCTACCCCGATGTATCATACACCGTCGGACGTACTTTTCGACGGCGATTCCGAATCTGAAGTCGGCGTTCGGCTATCGGTTACGGTTCGGAAGATATCGTCGAATTTCCTTAAATTTCGTCGAAAATTTTGGGAAAATTCAAAACAAATCGTCTCAAAATTGAAATAACCCCGACGTATTATACACCAGAAGAAGCGCCTTTTCGCGGCGAATCGAATGGCACCGCGCCAGTCCTCCTAGCACCAACCATTCCGGAGATATGAGCGTTTAAAGTTTTGAAAAATTTTTTAACGCTAGAGCGTTCTGGCATAGCCTATCCGACGCGTTTTTGCACGGGGAATCGAATGACGTCAACCTTTTGCCGATATCTCTAACCGTTCCCGAGATATTCGGGTTTAAAGTTTTGAAAAATTAATTTTGCGCTAGAGCGCTGCCATATAGCCTATCAGAAGCGTCTTCCCACGAGGAGTCCAAATCTGTCGAGTTTTCGTCTCTATCTCTTACCGTTTCCGAGATATGAGCGTTTAAAGTTTTGAAAATTTTTTTTAACGCTAGAGCGTTCTGGCATAGCCTATCCGACGCGTTTTCGCACGGGGAATCGAATGGCGTCAAGCTTTTGCCGATATCTCTAACCGTTTCCGAGATATTCGCAAAAATGTGCCGAAATTCATTAAAAATCGCTATTTTTTACCCAAAATCGCTTATTTTTCCTTATTTTTTCTCTATCTACGATCGCTACCCCGATGTATCATACACCGTCGGACGTACTTTTCGACGGCGATTCCGAATCTGAAGTCGGCGTTCGGCTATCGGTTACGGTTCGGAAGATATCGTCGAATTTCCTTAAATTTCGTCGAAAATTTTGGGAAAATTCAAAACAAATCGTCTCAAAATTGAAATAACCCCGACGTATTATACACCAGAAGAAGCGCCTTTTCGCGGCGAATCGAATGGCACCGCGCCAGTCCTCCTAGCACCAACCATTCCGGAGATATGAGCGTTTAAAGTTTTGAAAAATTTTTTAACGCTAGAGCGTTCTGGCATAGCCTATCCGACGCGTTTTCGCACGGGGAATCGAATGACGTCAACCTTTTGCCGATATCTCTAACCGTTCCCGAGATATTCGGGTTTAAAGTTTTGAAAAATTAATTTTGCGCTAGAGCGCTGCCATATAGCCTATCAGAAGCGTCTTCCCACGAGGAGTCCAAATCTGTCGAGTTTTCGTCTCTATCTCTTACCGTTTCCGAGATATGAGCGTTTAAAGTTTTGAAAATTTTTTTTAACGCTAGAGCGTTCTGGCATAGCCTATCCGACGCGTTTTCGCACGGGGAATCGAATGGCGTCAAGCTTTTGCCGATATCTCTAACCGTTTCCGAGATATTCGCAAAAATGTGCCGAAATTCGTTAAAAATCGCTATTTTTTACCCAAAATCGCTTATTTTTCCTTATTTTTTCTCTATCTACGATCGCTACCCCGATGTATCATACACCGTCGGACGTACTTTTCGACGGCGATTCCGAATCTGAAGTCGGCGTTCGGCTATCGGTTACGGTTCGGAAGATATCGTCGAATATCCTTAAATTTCGTCGAAAATTTTGGGAAAATTAAAAAAAAAATTTTTAACGCTAGAGCGTTCTGGCATAGCCTATCCGACGCGTTTTCGCACGGGGAATCGAATGGCGTCAAGCTTTTGCCGATATCTCTAACCGTTTCCGAGATATTCGCAAAAATGTGCCGAAATTCGTTAAAAATCGCTATTTTTTACCCAAAATCGCTTATTTTTCCTTATTTTTTTCTCTATCTACGATCGCTACCCCGATGTATCATACACCGTCGGACGTACTTTTCGACGGCGATTCCGAATCTGAAGTCGGCGTTCGGCTATCGGTTACGGTTCGGAAGATATCGTCGAATTTCCTTAAATTTCGTCGAAAATTTTGGGAAAATTCAAAACAAATCGTCTCAAAATTGAAATAACCCCGACGTATTATACACCAGAAGAAGCGCCTTTTCGCGGCGAATCGAATGGCACCGCGCCAGTCCTCCTAGCACCAACCATTCCGGAGATATGAGCGTTTAAAGTTTTGAAAAAATTTTTAACGCTAGAGCGTTCTGGCATAGCCTATCCGACGCGTTTTGCACGGGGAATCGAATGACGTCAACCTTTTGCCGATATCTCTAACCGTTCCCGAGATATTCGGGTTTAAAGTTTTGAAAAATTAATTTTGCGCTAGAGCGCTGCCATATAGCCTATCAGAAGCGTCTTCCCACGAGGAGTCCAAATCTGTCGAGTTTTCGTCTCTATCTCTTACCGTTTCCGAGATATGAGCGTTTAAAGTTTTGAAAATTTTTTTTAACGCTAGAGCGTTCTGGCATAGCCTATCCGACGCGTTTTCGCACGGGGAATCGAATGGCGTCAAGCTTTTGCCGATATCTCTAACCGTTTCCGAGATATTCGCAAAAATGTGCCGAAATTCGTTAAAAATCGCTATTTTTTACCCAAAATCGCTTATTTTTCCTTATTTTTTTCTCTATCTACGATCGCTACCCCGATGTATCATACACCGTCGGACGTACTTTTCGACGGCGATTCCGAATCTGAAGTCGGCGTTCGGCTATCGGTTACGGTTCGGAAGATATCGTCGAATTTCCTTAAATTTCGTCGAAAATTTTGGGAAAATTCAAAACAAATCGTCTCAAAATTGAAATAACCCCGACGTATTATACACCAGAAGAAGCGCCTTTTCGCGGCGAATCGAATGGCACCGCGCCAGTCCTCCTAGCACCAACCATTCCGGAGATATGAGCGTTTAAAGTTTTGAAAAAATTTTTAACGCTAGAGCGTTCTGGCATAGCCTATCCGACGCGTTTTCGCACGGGGAATCGAATGACGTCAACCTTTTGCCGATATCTCTAACCGTTCCCGAGATATTCGGGTTTAAAGTTTTGAAAAATTAATTTTGCGCTAGAGCGCTGCCATATAGCCTATCAGAAGCGTCTTCCCACGAGGAGTCCAAATCTGTCGAGTTTTCGTCTCTATCTCTTACCGTTTCCGAGATATGAGCGTTTAAAGTTTTGAAAAAATTTTTTAACGCTAGAGCGTTCTGGCATAGCCTATCCGACGCGTTTTCGCACGGGGAATCGAATGGCGTCAAGCTTTTGCCGATATCTCTAACCGTTTCCGAGATATTCGCAAAAATGTGCCGAAATTCGTTAAAAATCGCTATTTTTTACCCAAAATCGCTTATTTTTCCTTATTTTTTCTCTATCTACGATCGCTACCCCGATGTATCATACACCGTCGGACGTACTTTTCGACGGCGATTCCGAATCTGAAGTCGGCGTTCGGCTATCGGTTACGGTTCGGAAGATATCGTCGAATATCCTTAAATTTCGTCGAAAATTTTGGGAAAATTAAAAAAAAAAATTTTAACGCTAGAGCGTTCTGGCATAGCCTATCCGACGCGTTTTCGCACGGGGAATCGAATGGCGTCAAGCTTTTGCCGATATCTCTAACCGTTTCCGAGATATTCGCAAAAATGTGCCGAAATTCGTTAAAAATCGCTATTTTTTACCCAAAATCGCTTATTTTTCCTTATTTTTTTCTCTATCTACGATCGCTACCCCGATGTATCATACACCGTCGGACGTACTTTTCGACGGCGATTCCGAATCTGAAGTCGGCGTTCGGCTATCGGTTACGGTTCGGAAGATATCGTCGAATTTCCTTAAATTTCGTCGAAAATTTTGGGAAAATTCAAAACAAATCGTCTCAAAATTGAAATAACCCCGACGTATTATACACCAGAAGAAGCGCCTTTTCGCGGCGAATCGAATGGCACCGCGCCAGTCCTCCTAGCACCAACCATTCCGGAGATATGAGCGTTTAAAGTTTTGAAAAATTTTTTAACGCTAGAGCGTTCTGGCATAGCCTATCCGACGCGTTTTCGCACGGGGAATCGAATGACGTCAACCTTTTGCCGATATCTCTAACCGTTCCCGAGATATTCGGGTTTAAAGTTTTGAAAAATTAATTTTGCGCTAGAGCGCTGCCATATAGCCTATCAGAAGCGTCTTCCCACGAGGAGTCCAAATCTGTCGAGTTTTCGTCTCTATCTCTTACCGTTTCCGAGATATGAGCGTTTAAAGTTTTGAAAAATTTTTTTAACGCTAGAGCGTTCTGGCATAGCCTATCCGACGCGTTTTCGCACGGGGAATCGAATGGCGTCAAGCTTTTGCCGATATCTCTAACCGTTTCCGAGATATTCGCAAAAATGTGCCGAAATTCGTTAAAAATCGCTATTTTTTACCCAAAATCGCTTATTTTTCCTTATTTTTTCTCTATCTACGATCGCTACCCCGATGTATCATACACCGTCGGACGTACTTTTCGACGGCGATTCCGAATCTGAAGTCGGCGTTCGGCTATCGGTTACGGTTCGGAAGATATCGTCGAATATCCTTAAATTTCGTCGAAAATTTTGGGAAAATTAAAAAAAAAAATTTTAACGCTAGAGCGTTCTGGCATAGCCTATCCGACGCGTTTTCGCACGGGGAATCGAATGGCGTCAAGCTTTTGCCGATATCTCTAACCGTTTCCGAGATATTCGCAAAAATGTGCCGAAATTCGTTAAAAATCGCTATTTTTTACCCAAAATCGCTTATTTTTCCTTATTTTTTTCTCTATCTACGATCGCTACCCCGATGTATCATACACCGTCGGACGTACTTTTCGACGGCGATTCCGAATCTGAAGTCGGCGTTCGGCTATCGGTTACGGTTCGGAAGATATCGTCGAATTTCCTTAAATTTCGTCGAAAATTTTGGGAAAATTCAAAACAAATCGTCTCAAAATTGAAATAACCCCGACGTATTATACACCAGAAGAAGCGCCTTTTCGCGGCGAATCGAATGGCACCGCGCCAGTCCTCCTAGCACCAACCATTCCGGAGATATGAGCGTTTAAAGTTTTGAAAAATTTTTTAACGCTAGAGCGTTCTGGCATAGCCTATCCGACGCGTTTTCGCACGGGGAATCGAATGACGTCAACCTTTTGCCGATATCTCTAACCGTTCCCGAGATATTCGGGTTTAAAGTTTTGAAAAATTAATTTTGCGCTAGAGCGCTGCCATATAGCCTATCAGAAGCGTCTTCCCACGAGGAGTCCAAATCTGTCGAGTTTTCGTCTCTATCTCTTACCGTTTCCGAGATATGAGCGTTTAAAGTTTTGAAAAATTTTTTTAACGCTAGAGCGTTCTGGCATAGCCTATCCGACGCGTTTTCGCACGGGGAATCGAATGGCGTCAAGCTTTTGCCGATATCTCTAACCGTTTCCGAGATATTCGCAAAAATGTGCCGAAATTCGTTAAAAATCGCTATTTTTTACCCAAAATCGCTTATTTTTCCTTATTTTTTCTCTATCTACGATCGCTACCCCGATGTATCATACACCGTCGGACGTACTTTTCGACGGCGATTCCGAATCTGAAGTCGGCGTTCGGCTATCGGTTACGGTTCGGAAGATATCGTCGAATATCCTTAAATTTCGTCGAAAATTTTGGGAAAATTAAAAAAAAAATTTTAACGCTAGAGCGTTCTGGCATAGCCTATCCGACGCGTTTTCGCACGGGGAATCGAATGGCGTCAAGCTTTTGCCGATATCTCTAACCGTTTCCGAGATATTCGCAAAAATGTGCCGAAATTCGTTAAAAATCGCTATTTTTTACCCAAAATCGCTTATTTTTCCTTATTTTTTTCTCTATCTACGATCGCTACCCCGATGTATCATACACCGTCGGACGTACTTTTCGACGGCGATTCCGAATCTGAAGTCGGCGTTCGGCTATCGGTTACGGTTCGGAAGATATCGTCGAATTTCCTTAAATTTCGTCGAAAATTTTGGGAAAATTCAAAACAAATCGTCTCAAAATTGAAATAACCCCGACGTATTATACACCAGAAGAAGCGCCTTTTCGCGGCGAATCGAATGGCACCGCGCCAGTCCTCCTAGCACCAACCATTCCGGAGATATGAGCGTTTAAAGTTTTGAAAAATTTTTTAACGCTAGAGCGTTCTGGCATAGCCTATCCGACGCGTTTTCGCACGGGGAATCGAATGACGTCAACCTTTTGCCGATATCTCTAACCGTTCCCGAGATATTCGGGTTTAAAGTTTTGAAAAATTAATTTTGCGCTAGAGCGCTGCCATATAGCCTATCAGAAGCGTCTTCCCACGAGGAGTCCAAATCTGTCGAGTTTTCGTCTCTATCTCTTACCGTTTCCGAGATATGAGCGTTTAAAGTTCTGAAAAATTTTTTTAACGCTAGAGCGTTCTGGCATAGCCTATCCGACGCGTTTTCGCACGGGGAATCGAATGGCGTCAAGCTTTTGCCGATATCTCTAACCGTTTCCGAGATATTCGCAAAAATGTGCCGAAATTCGTTAAAAATCGCTATTTTTTACCCAAAATCGCTTATTTTTCCTTATTTTTTCTCTATCTACGATCGCTACCCCGATGTATCATACACCGTCGGACGTACTTTTCGACGGCGATTCCGAATCTGAAGTCGGCGTTCGGCTATCGGTTACGGTTCGGAAGATATCGTCGAATATCCTTAAATTTCGTCGAAAATTTTGGGAAAATTAAAAAAAAAAATTTTAACGCTAGAGCGTTCTGGCATAGCCTATCCGACGCGTTTTCGCACGGGGAATCGAATGGCGTCAAGCTTTTGCCGATATCTCTAACCGTTTCCGAGATATTCGCAAAAATGTGCCGAAATTCGTTAAAAATCGCTATTTTTTACCCAAAATCGCTTATTTTTCCTTATTTTTTCTCTATCTACGATCGCTACCCCGATGTATCATACACCGTCGGACGTACTTTTCGACGGCGATTCCGAATCTGAAGTCGGCGTTCGGCTATCGGTTACGGTTCGGAAGATATCGTCGAATATCCTTAAATTTCTTCGAAAATTTTGGGAAAATTCAAAACAAATCGTCTCAAAATTGAAATAACCCCGACGTATTATACACCAGAAGAAGCGCCTTTTCGCGGCGAATCGAATGGCACCGCGCCAGTCCTCCTAGCACCAACCATTCCGGAGATATGAGCGTTTAAAGTTTTGAAAAATTTTTTAACGCTAGAGCGTTCTGGCATAGCCTATCCGACGCGTTTTCGCACGGGGAATCGAATGACGTCAACCTTTTGCCGATATCTCTAACCGTTCCCGAGATATTCGGGTTTAAAGTTCTGAAAAATTAATTTTGCGCTAGAGCGCTGCCATATAGTCTATCAGAAGCGTCTTCCCACGAGGAGTCCAAATCTGTCGAGTTTTCGTCTCTATCTCTTACCGTTTCCGAGATATGAGCGTTTAAAGTTTTGAAAAAATTTTTTAACGCTAGAGCGTTCTGGCATAGCCTATCCGACGCGTTTTCGCACGGGGAATCGAATGGCGTCAAGCTTTTGCCGATATCTCTAACCGTTTCCGAGATATTCGCAAAAATGTGCCGAAATTCGTTAAAAATCGCTATTTTTTACCCAAAATCGCTTATTTTTCCTTATTTTTTCTCTATCTACGATCGCTACCCCGATGTATCATACACCGTCGGACGTACTTTTCGACGGCGATTCCGAATCTGAAGTCGGCGTTCGGCTATCGGTTACGGTTCGGAAGATATCGTCGAATATCCTTAAATTTCGTCGAAAATTTTGGGAAAATTAAAAAAAAAATTTTTAACGCTAGAGCGTTCTGGCATAGCCTATCCGACGCGTTTTCGCACGGGGAGTCGAATGGCGTCAAGCTTTTGCCGATATCTCTAACCGTTTCCGAGATATTCGCAAAAATGTGCCGAAATTCGTTAAAAATCGCTATTTTTTACCCAAAATCGCTTATTTTTCCTTATTTTTTTCTCTATCTACGATCGCTACCCCGATGTATCATACACCGTCGGACGTACTTTTCGACGGCGATTCCGAATCTGAAGTCGGCGTTCGGCTATCGGTTACGGTTCGGAAGATATCGTCGAATTTCCTTAAATTTCGTCGAAAATTTTGGGAAAATTCAAAACAAATCGTCTCAAAATTGAAATAACCCCGACGTATTATACACCAGAAGAAGCGCCTTTTCGCGGCGAATCGAATGGCACCGCGCCAGTCCTCCTAGCACCAACCATTCCGGAGATATGAGCGTTTAAAGTTTTGAAAAATTTTTTAACGCTAGAGCGTTCTGGCATAGCCTATCCGACGCGTTTTCGCACGGGGAATCGAATGACGTCAACCTTTTGCCGATATCTCTAACCGTTCCCGAGATATTCGGGTTTAAAGTTTTGAAAAATTAATTTTGCGCTAGAGCGCTGCCATATAGCCTATCAGAAGCGTCTTCCCACGAGGAGTCCAAATCTGTCGAGTTTTCGTCTCTATCTCTTACCGTTTCCGAGATATGAGCGTTTAAAGTTTTGAAAAATTTTTTTAACGCTAGAGCGTTCTGGCATAGCCTATCCGACGCGTTTTCGCACGGGGAATCGAATGGCGTCAAGCTTTTGCCGATATCTCTAACCGTTTCCGAGATATTCGCAAAAATGTGCCGAAATTCGTTAAAAATCGCTATTTTTTACCCAAAATCGCTTATTTTTCCTTATTTTTTCTCTATCTACGATCGCTACCCCGATGTATCATACACCGTCGGACGTACTTTTCGACGGCGATTCCGAATCTGAAGTCGGCGTTCGGCTATCGGTTACGGTTCGGAAGATATCGTCGAATATCCTTAAATTTCGTCGAAAATTTTGGGAAAATTAAAAAAAAAATTTTTAACGCTAGAGCGTTCTGGCATAGCCTATCCGACGCGTTTTCGCACGGGGAATCGAATGGCGTCAAGCTTTTGCCGATATCTCTAACCGTTTCCGAGATATTCGCAAAAATGTGCCGAAATTCGTTAAAAATCGCTATTTTTTACCCAAAATCGCTTATTTTTCCTTATTTTTTTCTCTATCTACGATCGCTACCCCGATGTATCATACACCGTCGGACGTACTTTTCGACGGCGATTCCGAATCTGAAGTCGGCGTTCGGCTATCGGTTACGGTTCGGAAGATATCGTCGAATTTCCTTAAATTTCGTCGAAAATTTTGGGAAAATTCAAAACAAATCGTCTCAAAATTGAAATAACCCCGACGTATTATACACCAGAAGAAGCGCCTTTTCGCGGCGAATCGAATGGCACCGCGCCAGTCCTCCTAGCACCAACCATTCCGGAGATATGAGCGTTTAAAGTTTTGAAAAATTTTTTAACGCTAGAGCGTTCTGGCATAGCCTATCCGACGCGTTTTCGCACGGGGAATCGAATGACGTCAACCTTTTGCCGATATCTCTAACCGTTCCCGAGATATTCGGGTTTAAAGTTTTGAAAAATTAATTTTGCGCTAGAGCGCTGCCATATAGCCTATCAGAAGCGTCTTCCCACGAGGAGTCCAAATCTGTCGAGTTTTCGTCTCTATCTCTTACCGTTTCCGAGATATGAGCGTTTAAAGTTTTGAAAAATTTTTTTAACGCTAGAGCGTTCTGGCATAGCCTATCCGACGCGTTTTCGCACGGGGAATCGAATGGCGTCAAGCTTTTGCCGATATCTCTAACCGTTTCCGAGATATTCGCAAAAATGTGCCGAAATTCGTTAAAAATCGCTATTTTTTACCCAAAATCGCTTATTTTTCCTTATTTTTTCTCTATCTACGATCGCTACCCCGATGTATCATACACCGTCGGACGTACTTTTCGACGGCGATTCCGAATCTGAAGTCGGCGTTCGGCTATCGGTTACGGTTCGGAAGATATCGTCGAATATCCTTAAATTTCGTCGAAAATTTTGGGAAAATTAAAAAAAAAATTTTTAACGCTAGAGCGTTCTGGCATAGCCTATCCGACGCGTTTTCGCACGGGGAATCGAATGGCGTCAAGCTTTTGCCGATATCTCTAACCGTTTCCGAGATATTCGCAAAAATGTGCCGAAATTCGTTAAAAATCGCTATTTTTTACCCAAAATCGCTTATTTTTCCTTATTTTTTTCTCTATCTACGATCGCTACCCCGATGTATCATACACCGTCGGACGTACTTTTCGACGGCGATTCCGAATCTGAAGTCGGCGTTCGGCTATCGGTTACGGTTCGGAAGATATCGTCGAATTTCCTTAAATTTCGTCGAAAATTTTGGGAAAATTCAAAACAAATCGTCTCAAAATTGAAATAACCCCGACGTATTATACACCAGAAGAAGCGCCTTTTCGCGGCGAATCGAATGGCACCGCGCCAGTCCTCCTAGCACCAACCATTCCGGAGATATGAGCGTTTAAAGTTTTGAAAATTTTTTTAACGCTAGAGCGTTCTGGCATAGCCTATCCGACGCGTTTTCGCACGGGGAATCGAATGACGTCAACCTTTTGCCGATATCTCTAACCGTTCCCGAGATATTCGGGTTTAAAGTTTTGAAAAATTAATTTTGCGCTAGAGCGCTGCCATATAGCCTATCAGAAGCGTCTTCCCACGAGGAGTCCAAATCTGTCGAGTTTTCGTCTCTATCTCTTACCGTTTCCGAGATATGAGCGTTTAAAGTTTTGAAAAATTTTTTTAACGCTAGAGCGTTCTGGCATAGCCTATCCGACGCGTTTTCGCACGGGGAATCGAATGGCGTCAAGCTTTTGCCGATATCTCTAACCGTTTCCGAGATATTCGCAAAAATGTGCCGAAATTCGTTAAAAATCGCTATTTTTTACCCAAAATCGCTTATTTTTCCTTATTTTTTCTCTATCTACGATCGCTACCCCGATGTATCATACACCGTCGGACGTACTTTTCGACGGCGATTCCGAATCTGAAGTCGGCGTTCGGCTATCGGTTACGGTTCGGAAGATATCGTCGAATATCCTTAAATTTCGTCGAAAATTTTGGGAAAATTAAAAAAAAAATTTTTAACGCTAGAGCGTTCTGGCATAGCCTATCCGACGCGTTTTCGCACGGGGAATCGAATGGCGTCAAGCTTTTGCCGATATCTCTAACCGTTTCCGAGATATTCGCAAAAATGTGCCGAAATTCGTTAAAAATCGCTATTTTTTACCCAAAATCGCTTATTTTTCCTTATTTTTTTCTCTATCTACGATCGCTACCCCGATGTATCATACACCGTCGGACGTACTTTTCGACGGCGATTCCGAATCTGAAGTCGGCGTTCGGCTATCGGTTACGGTTCGGAAGATATCGTCGAATTTCCTTAAATTTCGTCGAAAATTTTGGGAAAATTCAAAACAAATCGTCTCAAAATTGAAATAACCCCGACGTATTATACACCAGAAGAAGCGCCTTTTCGCGGCGAATCGAATGGCACCGCGCCAGTCCTCCTAGCACCAACCATTCCGGAGATATGAGCGTTTAAAGTTTTGAAAATTTTTTTAACGCTAGAGCGTTCTGGCATAGCCTATCCGACGCGTTTTCGCACGGGGAATCGAATGACGTCAACCTTTTGCCGATATCTCTAACCGTTCCCGAGATATTCGGGTTTAAAGTTTTGAAAAATTAATTTTGCGCTAGAGCGCTGCCATATAGCCTATCAGAAGCGTCTTCCCACGAGGAGTCCAAATCTGTCGAGTTTTCGTCTCTATCTCTTACCGTTTCCGAGATATGAGCGTTTAAAGTTTTGAAAAATTTTTTTAACGCTAGAGCGTTCTGGCATAGCCTATCCGACGCGTTTTCGCACGGGGAATCGAATGGCGTCAAGCTTTTGCCGATATCTCTAACCGTTTCCGAGATATTCGCAAAAATGTGCCGAAATTCGTTAAAAATCGCTATTTTTTACCCAAAATCGCTTATTTTTCCTTATTTTTTTCTCTATCTACGATCGCTACCCCGATGTATCATACACCGTCGGACGTACTTTTCGACGGCGATTCCGAATCTGAAGTCGGCGTTCGGCTATCGGTTACGGTTCGGAAGATATCGTCGAATTTCCTTAAATTTCGTCGAAAATTTTGGGAAAATTCAAAACAAATCGTCTCAAAATTGAAATAACCCCGACGTATTATACACCAGGAGAAGCGCCTTTTCGCGGCGAATCGAATGGCACCGCGCCAGTCCTCCTAGCACCAACCATTCCGGAGATATGAGCGTTTAAAGTTTTGAAAAATTTTTTAACGCTAGAGCGTTCTGGCATAGCCTATCCGACGCGTTTTCGCACGGGGAATCGAATGACGTCAACCTTTTGCCGATATCTCTAACCGTTCCCGAGATATTCGGGTTTAAAGTTTTGGAAAATTAATTTTGCGCTAGAGCGCTGCCATATAGCCTATCAGAAGCGTCTTCCCACGAGGAGTCCAAATCTGTCGAGTTTTCGTCTCTATCTCTTACCGTTTCCGAGATATGAGCGTTTAAAGTTTTGAAAAATTTTTTTAACGCTAGAGCGTTCTGGCATAGCCTATCCGACGCGTTTTCGCACGGGGAATCGAATGGCGTCAAGCTTTTGCCGATATCTCTAACCGTTTCCGAGATATTCGCAAAAATGTGCCGAAATTCGTTAAAAATCGCTATTTTTTACCCAAAATCGCTTATTTTTCCTTATTTTTTCTCTATCTACGATCGCTACCCCGATGTATCATACACCGTCGGACGTACTTTTCGACGGCGATTCCGAATCTGAAGTCGGCGTTCGGCTATCGGTTACGGTTCGGAAGATATCGTCGAATATCCTTAAATTTCGTCGAAAATTTTGGGAAAATTAAAAAAAAAAATTTTAACGCTAGAGCGTTCTGGCATAGCCTATCCGACGCGTTTTCGCACGGGGAATCGAATGGCGTCAAGCTTTTGCCGATATCTCTAACCGTTTCCGAGATATTCGCAAAAATGTGCCGAAATTCGTTAAAAATCGCTATTTTTTACCCAAAATCGCTTATTTTTCCTTATTTTTTTCTCTATCTACGATCGCTACCCCGATGTATCATACACCGTCGGACGTACTTTTCGACGGCGATTCCGAATCTGAAGTCGGCGTTCGGCTATCGGTTACGGTTCGGAAGATATCGTCGAATTTCCTTAAATTTCGTCGAAAATTTTGGGAAAATTCAAAACAAATCGTCTCAAAATTGAAATAACCCCGACGTATTATACACCAGAAGAAGCGCCTTTTCGCGGCGAATCGAATGGCACCGCGCCAGTCCTCCTAGCACCAACCATTCCGGAGATATGAGCGTTTAAAGTTTTGAAAAATTTTTTAACGCTAGAGCGTTCTGGCATAGCCTATCCGACGCGTTTTCGCACGGGGAATCGAATGACGTCAACCTTTTGCCGATATCTCTAACCGTTCCCGAGATATTCGGGTTTAAAGTTTTGAAAAATTAATTTTGCGCTAGAGCGCTGCCATATAGCCTATCAGAAGCGTCTTCCCACGAGGAGTCCAAATCTGTCGAGTTTTCGTCTCTATCTCTTACCGTTTCCGAGATATGAGCGTTTAAAGTTTTGAAAATTTTTTTTAACGCTAGAGCGTTCTGGCATAGCCTATCCGACGCGTTTTCGCACGGGGAATCGAATGGCGTCAAGCTTTTGCCGATATCTCTAACCGTTTCCGAGATATTCGCAAAAATGTGCCGAAATTCGTTAAAAATCGCTATTTTTTACCCAAAATCGCTTATTTTTCCTTATTTTTTCTCTATCTACGATCGCTACCCCGATGTATCATACACCGTCGGACGTACTTTTCGACGGCGATTCCGAATCTGAAGTCGGCGTTCGGCTATCGGTTACGGTTCGGAAGATATCGTCGAATTTCCTTAAATTTCGTCGAAAATTTTGGGAAAATTCAAAACAAATCGTCTCAAAATTGAAATAACCCCGACGTATTATACACCAGAAGAAGCGCCTTTTCGCGGCGAATCGAATGGCACCGCGCCAGTCCTCCTAGCACCAACCATTCCGGAGATATGAGCGCTTAAAGTTTTGAAAAATTTTTTAACGCTAGAGCGTTCTGGCATAACCTATCCGACGCGTTTTCGCACGGGGAATCGAATGACGTCAACCTTTTGCCGATATCTCTAACCGTTCCCGAGATATTCGGGTTTAAAGTTTTGAAAAATTAATTTTGCGCTAGAGCGCTGCCATATAGCCTATCAGAAGCGTCTTCCCACGAGGAGTCCAAATCTGTCGAGTTTTCGTCTCTATCTCTTACCGTTTCCGAGATATGAGCGTTTAAAGTTTTGAAAAATTTTTTTAACGCTAGAGCGTTCTGGCATAGCCTATCCGACGCGTTTTCGCACGGGGAATCGAATGGCGTCAAGCTTTTGCCGATATCTCTAACCGTTTCCGAGATATTCGCAAAAATGTGCCGAAATTCGTTAAAAATCGCTATTTTTTACCCAAAATCGCTTATTTTTCCTTATTTTTTCTCTATCTACGATCGCTACCCCGATGTATCATACACCGTCGGACGTACTTTTCGACGGCGATTCCGAATCTGAAGTCGGCGTTCGGCTATCGGTTACGGTTCGGAAGATATCGTCGAATATCCTTAAATTTCGTCGAAAATTTTGGGAAAATTAAAAAAAAAAATTTTAACGCTAGAGCGTTCTGGCATAGCCTATCCGACGCGTTTTCGCACGGGGAATCGAATGGCGTCAAGCTTTTGCCGATATCTCTAACCGTTTCCGAGATATTCGCAAAAATGTGCCGAAATTCGTTAAAAATCGCTATTTTTTACCCAAAATCGCTTATTTTTCCTTATTTTTTCTCTATCTACGATCGCTACCCCGATGTATCATACACCGTCGGACGTACTTTTCGACGGCGATTCCGAATCTGAAGTCGGCGTTCGGCTATCGGTTACGGTTCGGAAGATATCGTCGAATATCCTTAAATTTCGTCGAAAATTTTGGGAAAATTAAAAAAAAAATTTTTAACGCTAGAGCGTTCTGGCATAGCCTATCCGACGCGTTTTCGCACGGGGAATCGAATGGCGTCAAGCTTTTGCCGATATCTCTAACCGTTTCCGAGATATTCGCAAAAATGTGCCGAAATTCGTTAAAAATCGCTATTTTTTACCCAAAATCGCTTATTTTTCCTTATTTTTTTCTCTATCTACGATCGCTACCCCGATGTATCATACACCGTCGGACGTACTTTTCGACGGCGATTCCGAATCTGAAGTCGGCGTTCGGCTATCGGTTACGGTTCGGAAGATATCGTCGAATTTCCTTAAATTTCGTCGAAAATTTTGGGAAAATTCAAAACAAATCGTCTCAAAATTGAAATAACCCCGACGTATTATACACCAGAAGAAGCGCCTTTTCGCGGCGAATCGAATGGCACCGCGCCAGTCCTCCTAGCACCAACCATTCCGGAGATATGAGCGTTTAAAGTTTTGAAAAATTTTTTAACGCTAGAGCGTTCTGGCATAGCCTATCCGACGCGTTTTCGCACGGGGAATCGAATGACGTCAACCTTTTGCCGATATCTCTAACCGTTCCCGAGATATTCGGGTTTAAAGTTTTGAAAAATTAATTTTGCGCTAGAGCGCTGCCATATAGCCTATCAGAAGCGTCTTCCCACGAGGAGTCCAAATCTGTCGAGTTTTCGTCTCTATCTCTTACCGTTTCCGAGATATGAGCGTTTAAAGTTTTGAAAAATTTTTTTAACGCTAGAGCGTTCTGGCATAGCCTATCCGACGCGTTTTCGCACGGGGAATCGAATGGCGTCAAGCTTTTGCCGATATCTCTAACCGTTTCCGAGATATTCGCAAAAATGTGCCGAAATTCGTTAAAAATCGCTATTTTTTACCCAAAATCGCTTATTTTTCCTTATTTTTTCTCTATCTACGATCGCTACCCCGATGTATCATACACCGTCGGACGTACTTTTCGACGGCGATTCCGAATCTGAAGTCGGCGTTCGGCTATCGGTTACGGTTCGGAAGATATCGTCGAATTTCCTTAAATTTCGTCGAAAATTTTGGGAAAATTCAAAACAAATCGTCTCAAAATTGAAATAACCCCGACGTATTATACACCAGAAGAAGCGCCTTTTCGCGGCGAATCGAATGGCACCGCGCCAGTCCTCCTAGCACCAACCATTCCGGAGATATGAGCGTTTAAAGTTTTGAAAAATTTTTTAACGCTAGAGCGTTCTGGCATAGCCTATCCGACGCGTTTTCGCACGGGGAATCGAATGACGTCAACCTTTTGCCGATATCTCTAACCGTTCCCGAGATATTCGGGTTTAAAGTTTTGAAAAATTAATTTTGCGCTCGAGCGCTGCCATATAGCCTATCAGAAGCGTCTTCCCACGAGGAGTCCAAATCTGTCGAGTTTTCGTCTCTATCTCTTACCGTTTCCGAGATATGAGCGTTTAAAGTTTTGAAAAATTTTTTTAACGCTAGAGCGTTCTGGCATAGCCTATCCGACGCGTTTTCGCACGGGGAATCGAATGGCGTCAAGCTTTTGCCGATATCTCTAACCGTTTCCGAGATATTCGCAAAAATGTGCCGAAATTCGTTAAAAATCGCTATTTTTTACCCAAAATCGCTTATTTTTCCTTATTTTTTCTCTATCTACGATCGCTACCCCGATGTATCATACACCGTCGGACGTACTTTTCGACGGCGATTCCGAATCTGAAGTCGGCGTTCGGCTATCGGTTACGGTTCGGAAGATATCGTCGAATATCCTTAAATTTCGTCGAAAATTTTGGGAAAATTAAAAAAAAAAATTTTAACGCTAGAGCGTTCTGGCATAGCCTATCCGACGCGTTTTCGCACGGGGAATCGAATGGCGTCAAGCTTTTGCCGATATCTCTAACCGTTTCCGAGATATTCGCAAAAATGTGCCGAAATTCGTTAAAAATCGCTATTTTTTACCCAAAATCGCTTATTTTTCCTTATTTTTTCTCTATCTACGATCGCTACCCCGATGTATCATACACCGTCGGACGTACTTTTCGACGGCGATTCCGAATCTGAAGTCGGCGTTCGGCTATCGGTTACGGTTCGGAAGATATCGTCGAATATCCTTAAATTTCGTCGAAAATTTTGGGAAAATTAAAAAAAAAATTTTTAACGCTAGAGCGTTCTGGCATAGCCTATCCGACGCGTTTTCGCACGGGGAATCGAATGGCGTCAAGCTTTTGCCGATATCTCTAACCGTTTCCGAGATATTCGCAAAAATGTGCCGAAATTCGTTAAAAATCGCTATTTTTTACCCAAAATCGCTTATTTTTCCTTATTTTTTTCTCTATCTACGATCGCTACCCCGATGTATCATACACCGTCGGACGTACTTTTCGACGGCGATTCCGAATCTGAAGTCGGCGTTCGGCTATCGGTTACGGTTCGGAAGATATCGTCGAATTTCCTTAAATTTCGTCGAAAATTTTGGGAAAATTCAAAACAAATCGTCTCAAAATTGAAATAACCCCGACGTATTATACACCAGAAGAAGCGCCTTTTCGCGGCGAATCGAATGGCACCGCGCCAGTCCTCCTAGCACCAACCATTCCGGAGATATGAGCGTTTAAAGTTTTGAAAAAATTTTTAACGCTAGAGCGTTCTGGCATAGCCTATCCGACGCGTTTTCGCACGGGGAATCGAATGACGTCAACCTTTTGCCGATATCTCTAACCGTTCCCGAGATATTCGGGTTTAAAGTTTTGAAAAATTAATTTTGCGCTAGAGCGCTGCCATATAGCCTATCAGAAGCGTCTTCCCACGAGGAGTCCAAATCTGTCGAGTTTTCGTCTCTATCTCTTACCGTTTCCGAGATATGAGCGTTTAAAGTTTTGAAAAATTTTTTTAACGCTAGAGCGTTCTGGCATAGCCTATCCGACGCGTTTTCGCACGGGGAATCGAATGGCGTCAAGCTTTTGCCGATATCTCTAACCGTTTCCGAGATATTCGCAAAAATGTGCCGAAATTCGTTAAAAATCGCTATTTTTTACCCAAAATCGCTTATTTTTCCTTATTTTTTCTCTATCTACGATCGCTACCCCGATGTATCATACACCGTCGGACGTACTTTTCGACGGCGATTCCGAATCTGAAGTCGGCGTTCGGCTATCGGTTACGGTTCGGAAGATATCGTCGAATATCCTTAAATTTCGTCGAAAATTTTGGGAAAATTAAAAAAAAAATTTTTAACGCTAGAGCGTTCTGGCATAGCCTATCCGACGCGTTTTCGCACGGGGAATCGAATGGCGTCAAGCTTTTGCCGATATCTCTAACCGTTTCCGAGATATTCGCAAAAATGTGCCGAAATTCGTTAAAAATCGCTATTTTTTACCCAAAATCGCTTATTTTTCCTTATTTTTTTCTCTATCTACGATCGCTACCCCGATGTATCATACACCGTCGGACGTACTTTTCGACGGCGATTCCGAATCTGAAGTCGGCGTTCGGCTATCGGTTACGGTTCGGAAGATATCGTCGAATTTCCTTAAATTTCGTCGAAAATTTTGGGAAAATTCAAAACAAATCGTCTCAAAATTGAAATAACCCCGACGTATTATACACCAGAAGAAGCGCCTTTTCGCGGCGAATCGAATGGCACCGCGCCAGTCCTCCTAGCACCAACCATTCCGGAGATATGAGCGTTTAAAGTTTTGAAAAATTTTTTAACGCTAGAGCGTTCTGGCATAGCCTATCCGACGCGTTTTCGCACGGGGAATCGAATGACGTCAACCTTTTGCCGATATCTCTAACCGTTCCCGAGATATTCGGGTTTAAAGTTTTGAAAAATTAATTTTGCGCTAGAGCGCTGCCATATAGCCTATCAGAAGCGTCTTCCCACGAGGAGTCCAAATCTGTCGAGTTTTCGTCTCTATCTCTTACCGTTTCCGAGATATGAGCGTTTAAAGTTTTGAAAAATTTTTTTAACGCTAGAGCGTTCTGGCATAGCCTATCCGACGCGTTTTCGCACGGGGAATCGAATGGCGTCAAGCTTTTGCCGATATCTCTAACCGTTTCCGAGATATTCGCAAAAATGTGCCGAAATTCGTTAAAAATCGCTATTTTTTACCCAAAATCGCTTATTTTTCCTTATTTTTTCTCTATCTACGATCGCTACCCCGATGTATCATACACCGTCGGACGTACTTTTCGACGGCGATTCCGAATCTGAAGTCGGCGTTCGGCTATCGGTTACGGTTCGGAAGATATCGTCGAATATCCTTAAATTTCGTCGAAAATTTTGGGAAAATTAAAAAAAAAAATTTTAACGCTAGAGCGTTCTGGCATAGCCTATCCGACGCGTTTTCGCACGGGGAATCGAATGGCGTCAAGCTTTTGCCGATATCTCTAACCGTTTCCGAGATATTCGCAAAAATGTGCCGAAATTCGTTAAAAATCGCTATTTTTTACCCAAAATCGCTTATTTTTCCTTATTTTTTTCTCTATCTACGATCGCTACCCCGATGTATCATACACCGTCGGACGTACTTTTCGACGGCGATTCCGAATCTGAAGTCGGCGTTCGGCTATCGGTTACGGTTCGGAAGATATCGTCGAATTTCCTTAAATTTCGTCGAAAATTTTGGGAAAATTCAAAACAAATCGTCTCAAAATTGAAATAACCCCGACGTATTATACACCAGAAGAAGCGCCTTTTCGCGGCGAATCGAATGGCACCGCGCCAGTCCTCCTAGCACCAACCATTCCGGAGATATGAGCGTTTAAAGTTTTGAAAAATT
This sequence comes from Cetonia aurata, assembly GCA_949128085.1. NCBI lineage: Eukaryota > Metazoa > Arthropoda > Insecta > Coleoptera > Scarabaeidae > Cetonia > Cetonia aurata. The sequence continues at coordinate 67,712,651 of OX421882.1, read as the reverse complement.
TTTTAACGCTAGAGCGTTCTGGCATAGCCTATCCGACGCGTTTTCGCACGGGGAATCGAATGACGTCAACCTTTTGCCGATATCTCTAACCGTTCCCGAGATATTCGGGTTTAAAGTTTTGAAAAATTAATTATATAGCCTATCAGAAGCGTCTTCCCACGAGGAGTCCAAATCTGTCGAGTTTTCGTCTCTATCTCTTACCGTTTCCGAGATATGAGCGTTTAAAGTTTTGAAAATTTTTTTTAACGCTAGA